>JAUJYP020001182.1:4535000-5796825 GCA_030674075.2 Linum usitatissimum
ATAAGAAACATGTTTCTTAAAGCACAAGCTAAGAAAGATCACTATGAAGCAGTTGGTGGAAATGGTACATAGCGTTCTCGACGGTTGGTGCATATCTGCCGGTGCAGTAAGCTGGTGATTCCAGGCCTCTTTGTACACCTTCACACAGGATACTGTCTTCCATCTGAACTTTTTCGCTATCGATGATGCTTTGCTCAATGTAAGACTTGTCATCCTGTTCCAGCATTCAAACGACACTAGTTAATATGGGCGATCGATCGGTCAGAGGACCTAAAAAGATGATAGAATCCGAAGTTTCAAAACTAGGGTTTCTGGAATGCAGACTGTGTTAATACCTTGAGATGATGTTCAATGAAGTAGTCAAATATAACTCGGCATTTTCTCGGTCCTAACGGGACTACCAGATTAGTGTCCATCCAAGGTCCGTACCTGTGCAAACAGTTCATGGAAAGCCTCTCAAATGAACTGAAAACGGTATCGAAGATGATTTGTTCAACTTAATGCCTGCATTTACCGATTAATCATGAAATTTGGGTATATAAAAGCATATAAAGCCTTGGATCCCAGCCTTTCGGTTGAGGCACCTTCACAACTTTGGATGCTGACCTTTTCGTAGGTCTGTTGCTCAAATTGGAACAAAAATCACATAATCAGAAACAGAACAGAAACATCTCTCTTGAAGCCTTATGCACCATAACTGATTGAATTATATATTAATCGTAACCGAACCAATTGTTATGGAAAATAAGCAAGGCAAGATTACCGTGGTGGAGTATGAATCAAGCTCCAGACCAGATGCAAGGCCTTTGTGAGCATATGGGACATGGTAACCCCCATCCAAATAGTTATCACAAAACACCTGATGGAAAAAGGAAGACAAAGAAGCAAGAAAGTCACACCATTCTACACTTGTTTCTTCCCTTCTTGTTATAACACTAACAATAACGAATAGAAATAATGCCTTACACTAGTCGTCTACTAAGATTGGATTCAGCGGATGTATTGAAGTATATGCTGATATTGAGAAATGAAACAAGAGCGGCATACCTTCCAGTTGCATTCAATTGTGTACTCGCGCCTAAAAAGATAGCTTAGAGAAGCATCAACCCCACCGGACTTGAGTATTTCGGAGGTGCTGCCGAGCCATTCATTCGCTACTAGATTATCGTCGTCAACATCATACTTAGGACGACTACAGTTCCTCTCTAGATTGAGAAGAACAAAAGGTCCCCAAACCGCCACATCTATTGGAATAAGCCCAAAGTCCTATATTCCTCTCCATTGAAAAATCACCTTACGAGGTTATCAACTTATCATTCATCCACAGTTGCTGAATAGCCAGGACAGTATAAAAGAAAACGTGCTAGCATACATTTACATCGAAGTTGTGGATCTCTGTAATCCTTGTTGCTTTGCGGAGGGATCCATCTAACCCATATGTCCATCCCTGCAGCAGGGGCGAAGAATTTGGTCTAAAAGCTTAATGGAGCTTTGGATTGATGATGAAGCAAGTTTTTAGGGATGAAAGCTTACATGATAAGGGCATACAAAGCAAGATTTCTGCCCACTTCCAGATGCAACAAGAGAAGCATGATGACGGCAGACATTGTGAAAAGCTTCAATTTTGCCACCGTCATTTCGACACACCACGAATTCTACGTTCCCTAATCTGGCAGAGGTAAAACAAGGATTGAGAAACAGACGGAATTGAACATTTATCCAGATACAGTTATAGATAATACCTTCCAGTGAAAAAGTCACGAGGCTCCTTTATCTGCTCAGTATAGCCTGTCTTGCGAGCGAATTCCCTTTAGGGAATTTTGTCAAACACCTAACGATCATGAAAATCACAAACCGAAAAAACCACGAAACTTACCGACGGCTTGCCACCCTCTGTAGAAGACACGACTGAGCTCAAAATCGTACAAGGAAGAATCAGTGTACCAGGAGCTGGGTGGAGTCAGGGCTTTCTCGATCGGAATAGTTGGGTCGAACTCATGAACAAGGTTTTCACAGTGAGATCGTTTCCAACTCTGACCAGCGCTGCTACTGCCAACAATGATCGGCCTCCGACGACGACGCAGCTGTTGACTTGTATTTCTAATGATCGGATTCCAGTGGAAGACAGCGTTGCCAGCTTTGCGGTTGAGAGTTGGCTGGACAGTGATTTTGATAGTCTCCGGCGAGGCCATCACTGCTGCCATTTTTATTACTTGTAATTCTAAAATGATCGGATTCCAGTGGAAGCTGGACATTGTTAAACAAAAGACTATTTTTATATGTATATAGGTGAAGTGTAACCCACAAGATTCACAACAACTCCGGCTGACGCGTCATAGTTGTCGTCTTCCAATCTGACAGCCATGGAAACTATAATGATACAAATTCAGTGCATCTTTGTTAGGATTTCCGGCCAAGGTACATTTGCATGCTATGATGCTATATACGTAGTTAATCTCTGTATCAAGCTAAAAAGAAACATACAAATCGCATAGGGTTTACAAATTTTCTATGTACAAGAAAATACATTTTGAACTCCCAACTTTTGACCACCATAGTAGAGAAATTTTGTACAGGAGGAGCTGCAGAGTGTCTATATAGCAGCAGCCGCTCTGAGGTGGGAAAAATTTACACTGCTAACATTCTACAACAAAACTCATCAAGAATTTTGTTGCATCACTTATTACTTAATGATGGTTGTTGAATAACGTTCAGGCAAAAAAATGGTATAGTTGCTTATTATGAATGCAAATTTTGTTGATTGTTCCTGTTGTCAGTTACCGCGTCCAAAACTTCCCGCGACGGTACTCTCAGGCGTGATTTCACAACATCATACACTGTAAAACCGATCGCCACAGATGGAACAACCTGAAAGGAAGAACCACGCACTGATGAGAATCTAAGGCAAACCAAAAACACTGCTGATGAGACAAAACATTTTTACCTACCTTCAGGTAGTTTATACTCAGTCCTGAAAATAATTGCTTCCACCCTTGCTTTTCTGCGATCATGAAAAGGGTCTCCATTGTTCCTTTCAGCTCTGCGCTACTAGATGCGGAAAGCCTTTCCACCTAATTACATCATCTTTGACACGTATCAGTCACATTTCTGCCGAAAGCAGTCAGTTTAAACAGTAAATTCCCCCGAACTATATTACCTGCATTTGCCTCCTGACAACATCAAGAGGGTATGTGAATGTCTGGCCTAATAAGCCAGCCACTGATCCACAAACCAACTTCACTGCAATATCTTTCTTGTGCTTCTCAGGGACGTGCCGTTTCATCTCCTCGTAGAAGTAAAACTTCAAACCAGCATAAGGGAAGATTCCGTATAAAGATGGGGCTGATATGGAATCAAATACTCATTGATCAGAGGAATTTGAAGGAATGAAAGTATCCCTAGTCGAACGATAAGCTATACAGTTACAGGAACATACCAACACCACGATAGAGACCTCGGAGGCCAGACTCTCGGAAAGTCTTGGAAAAACAATCAGCTATGCCTCTATACATTTGTTCAGAACCGACCGCTCCACGTATGTTTAATTTCGGCACACCAACGACCTGCACTGTCACAATGCTCGTTAGTGAGAGTGAAGTTGCAGGAATCCAAGAAACCAACGCAGTAATAGAGCAATGCTGTGAGTTCTTAAGTTGCATCTCTGTGAATCACCTGGTAAGCGAGTTTGGTTCGAACTAAGTCAAGAGGATAGGTGAAAAGAACAGCTGTTCCTCCAGCAAAGGAACCCGCCACAAGATCAAGGACAGGACCCCTCCCTACATCTGGGAAACTGTGTATGATCCATCTACGATATTCTTCATATGTCATATAATGCAGGGCAGCATAAGGCACTATTCGAGCAACACTAGCTCCATTTCCTCTGCAAGGCAGAAGATCCAAATGCTTGCTTGGTTGGATGGAGGGTATAACAACACTTCAAAAATAATTGAGTCCGATAGATAGAATAAAGGTAAGATATAGGCGCACCTATAGAATCCTTTAATCCCTTCAGTTCTTCCAATCTTGTTTATTGAACCAAGCAGCCCAATAGCCTTGAATTCATCTCTTCTAGTCTGGATATATCACAAGCAGACACAGTGTTGGTCAACAAACAATCCTAAAAATGCAAATAGTTGAGCAATTGACTTGTCGCAAGCTTAATGATCCGTCCAAGATACATACAACCCTTTAACATGCATAAAGCTGGTCATTCTTTACTCTGCTGACCTCTAACACCACATGTGAATTGATGGGCAAAAAAATTGAGAAAATGAAAAGGCAGAATGGGGTAGGGTACCTGGAAAAGAATCTTGACACGTTCGAGGGGAGCTACAACAGTCTTGGCAAAGCCACCAGCAACCCCACCGGCGACGAGCTCCTTGGCGAAAATGGGCATGTTATCTATCAGTCCCTCGACGTACAAAGAGCCGACATCTCTTTCCTCTCTCTTACTCTTCGCCATCGATCTTGAAAGACAGAGACAGAGCAGAGAGAAGGGGAGAAAACGAGACAAGCTTTTGATCTCGCAATTCTACGATTTTATGTTGATATTTTCTTTTCTTCAAAGCTGAGATTGAAAATGAAGAGAAAGAAAGAAACATTCTTTTTTTCTTCTTGGGTAGCTTATTAGTTTTTCCATTTTCAGTCGACTGCCCATATTGGCGACAGACAGGTCAGAGCTGAGGCGCGCTCTCCAAGCCGTCGGTTTATTGAAGAAAAGAGAGGACATGCGTGGGGGATTATATTAGGGCATTGCTGAAAAATGTCTTGCTTTTTATTATAAAATGCCTACAGAATGTTGTAACATTTCAATCTATTGTGTAAATTTATGTGAATGTCTTTCGAATCTAATGTTAAATACAGACATGATATAATTCGAATCAAACACGTTATTTAATTCGAAATTTTCAGCTCCCTAAAAAAAACTCTTTCTCTAACCCTCCGCTGTTGGCTGCCCGCTCGCCGTCGCCTGCCGCCGCTCGCTGCCCCGTTATTTCCTTTTTCCGCAGCCTGCCGCTCGCCGCCTACCGTCTGACGCTCGTAGCCTGCTGTCTGTCGCTTGCCGCCGCTGTCCGCTGCCCCGTTGTTTCCTTCCTCCGTGACAGATACGGTCCAAATTCGTCGTCGCTTCCACCATTTCATTCCTCCGGTAACATATTCAGTCCCCGCCGCCGTCGTTTCTTTCCTCCGCTCACATATCCGGTCCCAGCCGCCGTTAAGGTAAGAGAAGAAAAAAAGCAACTTTCGCCATTAAACGCCGACTACAACACAACCGCATTTACCATTCAACGGCGACAGCCACGAATAACCGTCGGCAATAAATGGCGATTGTTTTTTGTGGTCGTCGCCGTTGAATGGCGACGGTGGTTGGATTGCATTCGTCATTCAATGGCGACACTATCCTTTTTTATGTTTTTATAATTAAATTGTAATTAGTAGTTTAGTGAATTAGTACTTCGAAATTAGTTATTAGAGATTATAATTAATATTTAGTAATTACATACTTGGTAATCAAATTTGATAATAATTATCATATTTAATTAATTTGGTAATTGAATATTTATATAAATAATATTTGGAAATTAGTAATTAATGATGATGATTAAGGTGAAATAGTAAATACAAATTTTCCATTTTTAATTATTTTATTTTTAGGATTAAAACGTAATTAGTGTGATTTAGTTTAGGTGAATTAATAATTAAATATGCAGTAATTAAATATATGATAAATTACTAATTAATCATCATAATTTTGGTGCATTAATAATTAAAAATTGCAAATTCACTGTGAGATTCGGGACAGTGTTAGTTTCTAATTAGCAGTTACGTTTTAAATTGCATATATAGTTTGAAACGATGTCGAAGGAAGGTGGTGGTCTGTTGTCACGGTTTATCGACCATCTTATTTCTACCTCAAATTTAAGAGTAAATGAGGAAAGGGAAAGGGAAAGAAATCTAAATTAGGGGATGTTGCTCAATAGATTGCGCAATTTTAAATTCTTGCACTGATATATATGCACCCCGCGATGGTGATCGTGACACCTCGTTTCACCCCTTCCTACTTGACACTGCTCGATAGAGGAAGAGACCAGCAGAGAGGGGTACGTGCTCGACATCAGAGAGAGCAACATGTCATCTCATGGATAGTAGGGCGCTAGACGTGGTAGAGATGGGCGTTCTACAGGGGTCCAGCCCAGCAGGATTGGCGAGGAGTGGATGCTTACTCGTTCAGCACCTGGTGGGCCACGAATCCCCACTCTTATTTCTAGTTTTGGCGGTCACATAGCTCATCACCTCTGGATGCGCTGTTTGGACTTGAGGCTGACATCATAGTTCAGGCTCCACCTTGCAAAGTCTAGGATTCATAAGTTGGAGAGTTTCCAGTGGCAGTCCGCTTCGGCACTGCAGCTAGTCGAGGCCTCTGAGTTGTCGCACCTCGATTCTCTTATGTCGTGGGGCTTGGATCTTCTGCTACTGTTGGCGTCAATTGAGAGGTGGCAGCCAGACACAACACATTTCACATGTCTTTCAGATAGATGACGATTACGTTGCACGATGTAGTGTGCATACTCCGACTTCCCATATGGGGCACCCAAATTTGTTTAGACGACGAGGTTAATTATGTGGCACAGCTTGTCTCGATGCTTAACGTTTCAGATGAGACGATCAGGGTGAAATGCTATGCCGCATGTGGTTTTCATCTAGACTGGTTACTAGACATTGCATCGTCAAGGATGTTTGACGATCGGAGCACAACCAGCTGCTACTTGATTATGTTGTTGGGTTCCACTTTTTTGTAGACCGCGGTCAGAATCGCGTCCGTATTGGGGTCTTTAAGGGTGTGCGAGATGTTCAGATGACTAGGACGTACAGTTGGGGTGCGGCTACACTTGCTTACCTGTACAGGCAGCTCGGGGTTGCCTCTCGGGCTGATTTTACGTCCTTGTCGAGCTGCTTGACTTTGATGCAGTAGTGGATCTATGAGTACTTTCCTAGATTGCATCGTAAATCGTCTCCTACCGCACGTTCGGGTGGGGGCGCACTTGCTGAGAGAGCACATGACGCTGATACGAGGCTACAGACACTTCGTGTGTTTTTGGATGGGATGACCCACGCCTACGTCGAGTGGCTTCCTTTTGGTTTACCAGATTTTGACGATGAGGCTAGATGGTCCTTGTACAGGGGAGGCATACGCATTTGACTAAATCGAGCCGCACAATCCCACCTGTGTCATGCGACAGTTGGATACTGACAGACGTTGCCTGGCGTGGTTCTCATGCCAGAGTCTGCGTTCGGGACGGATCACGTCAGGATCACGCAATTTCAGATTCCCGGACTGATCACGTCAGGACCATAGGAAAGCAGTAAGTACGTCTTTCCGAAAGTGTGCACACTAATCGGTACTCCACTCGATGTGTACACCACAAAAGCCTAATTCTACTAGGATGCAAGTATAATTAGATCGACATCACACATCCAGTATTGCGGTCCACAATTTTTAGTAGTGCCCAACTGTCTTTTTTCACCTGGTCATGGTCCTAGTTCGTCGCCTCGTACACTTGCTGGTACCCAAAATACCACCCCGTTGACACAAAGTCCCACAAATCTTGCATTACATCCTAATACCTTTCTTCTTTGTCGTAAACAATATGTGATATAATTCAAAATCCACAGTTTTCGTCGCTCCCGTGGTTAAACCAATCTCTGAACAGGTCTCAAACACTCTCGAGGATGTAATCTTTGTATGAAAATATTGGTGTACGGGATACCGGGGGGTACCACCGGCTTGATCAAAAAAATTAATATACAGATACAGAAAAGTGAAGGAGAGTGAAAAAATCAATCGCAAGTAATACTTACCAGTTTTCTTACTACGTGATGTCGCAGATTTGAACTTCTCCCACCATGACGGTTCCCTTGTATTTTGCCGTCTATGAGGTCTGCCTTTCGGAACATCATATGCCTTCGAATCCTGAACACCCTCAGGCTCTAGATGTAGCTGGGATTGGAGGAGTCTCGTGTACGATCGAACTACTGCTTCTCCTAAACTCTCGACTTCATGGGTTCATGCTGCCCAACCTCAACCACTTTATCTTCGCCGTCTCATTGTAGATCTATTTCATATTGATCATACTCACAGTTGAGTAAGCTTTGCATCTGTCTTGGGGGCACGAGGTTTTCCTCACGCTGTCTAATGTGATCTTTCATCTCGTTTGTGAGCTGATTCCGTTGTTATGT
Organism: Linum usitatissimum; assembly: GCA_030674075.2. NCBI lineage: Eukaryota > Viridiplantae > Streptophyta > Magnoliopsida > Malpighiales > Linaceae > Linum > Linum usitatissimum. The sequence continues at coordinate 4,543,239 of JAUJYP020001182.1, forward strand.
TCCTTCATGCCACAACTCGAAGTTGTAGTTGTGAACTGACCTAAGAATCCCATGTATTAGATCATATATGACAGTGTCAATCTTCCATTTCCAGTCATCGTCAACGCGCTTAGGTCGCACGCACACTATGAACGTACAACCAGAGTACGATGTTGGAGTCGTACGTGAACTCTCTGAAGATGCAGTAGACTGTGATTTCCCCTACCACTATGCGAGCAATACAAGTGCAAACGTTTTTTTCTTCACGGGGGTTCTTCTTATGTGACCATTTAGTCAACTGAAACCCAAAGCTTAAAGCAATGTCTTTCGCTACAGAACTCGCATGATTTTGTAGGTCGTAAAACAAACCGTTTACGAAATAACAACCATGATCCATCTGTCCTTCAACATCATCGCCATCTTCACTAGAACCTCCCTAAACATGGTATAACAAAAACTATTAGTCGGTGTACTATGTTCAGAGTATTTGTTCACTAAATGCGAAACATTAACCCTATGATTTACAACTATTTATTTTGTACAAGAACGAGGACTTACCGTACGACTCATCACTGCGTTTTTTCAAGATCACGAACAATAATTCTACCGATCCTTAACTGCAATAGTTAGACACATTTAATAAATTAATTTAAACAAATCATATAATTACATGTATGAATTTTAATAATTCATATTATTAATTTCAATAAATTACTAATTAAGTGATATAAACTCGAATAACAACTTATATAATTACAATTAATTTCAATAATTAATATTATTAATTTAAATAAATTACTAATTAGCTTATATAAATTTGGATAACAAATTATATAATTACAACAATTAATTTCAATAATTAATATTATTAATTTAAATACATTACTAATTAATTTACATAAATTCGGATAACAAATTATATACTAACAACAATTAATTTCAATAATTAATTTACATAAATTCTGATAACAAATTATATAATTACAACAATTAATTTCAATAATAAATATTATTAATTTAAATAAATTTGAATAAAAAAATACCGTTGCCATTCAATGGCAACGCAATTATTGATACCTTCGCCATTAGATGGTGACATAGCAACCAGTACTGTTGCCATTGAATGGCGACTGTGTTCATTGCACCGTTGTCATTCAATGGTAACGGTACCAATTGATAGGTCTCCGGCTAATGGCGATGGTGTATGCATAGCAGTCACTGTTAATTTTTTTTGTTCACTGTACCTCGTAACGGCGATAGCGGTAATTTCGATTTTCAGGAACGACGGTGAGCTTCGGCGAGCGGCGGAGATGGCGAGCTCCGGTGGCGGTTTGGAATAGTGGAATATGATTGGCTGGTATAAATGGTCGTTGATTGGTTGAGGTTTCTTATATAAAATTCTAACAGGGACATTTGCATATCGATTTCAACTTTTAGAGTGTTTGTAAGTAAAAAGTAGGGTGTTTTTAGCCACTCAGTTATATTATTATTGGGACCCCTTACCATTTTTGTTGGGTTTCAGAATTGTAATTCATCAGTACATGCTAACGCTTCGATCCAACAACTGATATTAGATCTTAAGATCTTACAATTGGAGAGAAGATGGTAAGAAAATTATGTGCCTTCCTTTCTTCTTCCTATTGCTTTTCCCAACTTCTCTCCTTCTTTCCTGAAAACACCACTGATCTAGGAAGCATGTCACGACCCAGCCCATTTATGAATTTAGAGCTTAAATATTTGTTATTTTTTATTTTTTATTTTGAGAAAAATTAATATATTTTCATATACAAATTAATATATTTTAAATTTTATACAATTCAACCTAACATACCAAATCATTCTAGATTAGTTACTAGCTAGACCTCTTTTGCCTTGACCGATGCCTCGGTGCAAATGGGCCACTCAAGTTGTCTGCTGGTATAATTACACGTCTATATATTTTGATCTCAATTAGATTTAGATGAGTTTGTGATTTTAAGATCGAAGGACAATGACAACGATGAGGAAGAAAGTCGACGATGATCGGACATGAGATTTTCGTCCGTCAATTGCTGCAAAGAGGGTTTGATGGGCAGTGCTTCACAGGCTAGAGAGGCGGAGGAGGAAGGATCGACGGCTGATGAAAACGACATAGTTAGGCGGAAGACAAGGCAGAGGAAGAAGGTGAGAGAATATGAGGTACTCTATTTGTATGTGTTTTTTCATCCCAGCCGTTAATGTTTTAAGACCATTCTCAAGCGTCAGATCTTGGACGTCAACAGCTGCTGATAGATGCTCATTCTGCACCTAAGAAAAATTGGTTTTTGGAGTATTCGCGTGTTATATTTCCAACCACACAATCACTGCCATTCTGATTTCCATGTGTAACTGACTAGCTAGTCCAATTAATCATGCCCAGCATCCACTTTGGCGTTTCGCCGAGTACTGGCGGGCTAATCGGCCGACAGCTTAATCCAATGGCGATTCAATAATTAAAAATCTATCACATTAACTACTAAATTAAGTTCATTCCATCGAGTACTACTCATATTTATTTTGCATTACGTCAAATCGAGTACCATTATGTTAAGTTGGTGAGCGGACATCTAACTTCAAGTTAGCGTTTGTGTAGAGATACAACGTACAGTTCGATACATGCTAAGAGATTAGTAGTCCATTTAATTTTGATACGAGGTCCGGTGTGTTACGATTCCTAATCCTATACCAGGAGGCAGTATGGATGTCGATTCAACGTTTTTTCCTTCCTATGTGTTGTTACTTGATTGTTATTTGTGCGTTTGTGATGATGATCATACAATTGTTCCATCAAAATTGAATTGAATCAAAAGTTTGAAGATTTAGATGGACAACGAGCATCACTCTATTCAGTAAGACAATAGGCAACTACTTTTTCATGTAGAGAGATCAAATGTAGGCAAAGCTCAAGACTTGAAACCCATGTCATTATTAAGCAACTCAACTTACCAGAATTTACCCAGTTGGCTTCATATCGGCACAGACAGCATGAATAAGTTGGAGAAGGATTTTCGCAAGCTCCTCGCCATCAGTCCATTCGTGAACTTGTGCCTTCCCATGCTCATCTAAGGTAGCTGGATTCGTGTTGATTTGCGAGAAGCATCCCAACAATCCATGATGGTCCAAGATTTTCTCAATGAAAAAGAGGGTTGCATCACTAATGACTCTCAAATCACATCTGCAGGAACAACTACATTGTGAGCAAAACAAAAACCATAACATCAATCTTTTCACTTCCCACATTACTGAACAGTGAAAGAAAGCTAGGCAGGTGAAGAATACCACCCAAGGGCATGAGCTGATTTGATAGCTCAGATTACGTTGGGATGCAATGGAGTCTCCCTCAAGCAATTAGCAATGTCCTCCGAGGATTTCCCTTGCAAATGGAGCTCCGACATCATCCTATCCTAAGAGCAAAATCAAGTCTTACAAAATTTCAGAGTTCAGGAGGAGAGCCGACCCCTCCATTATCATAACTGGAAATCAAACAGCAGAAGTTGAGAGAAAAGATGAAAAAGAGGTTAGCCATTAGCGAGTTCCATGGTAGCGATAAGCGGAGCTGGTTGAACAAAGAAGCGAGACCCATTTTGGGAGACAACCCAGCTATCACTATCGCTGTCTATCAAAGTCCGATCGAAGTCGAATATCACAACTATTCCTGCCATCTCCACAACCGGAGAAATGGACGTTTGATGGCAAGATATAGCCGGCCTCAAATTTCACTGCATTTGAGGTAGTTGCTCTATACTCGCCTGATCATCTCAACTCTCAATCCGCATATTGAAGTAGATCGATATTATTAATAAGTCGGAAATGCTTTTCTTTGGGTAGAAATGAGTTGGAAACTCAGTTAAATATTTTGATCAATTTTTTAGAATCCAACTGATTTGATTTTTCAATGGAGTCTGGATGATGAAATTTGAACTATAGCATCGTTATGGCAACCACAAAATCAGATACTATTCTTCTAATCTTTCTCATGTTTGATAAACATGCTTATGAAAAGGAAGAAGACAACGGACATCTTCAATCAGTGTTCAACAGACATCATAAATCATTATTGAAGGCTCGACTGAAACAATCTTGACATGAAAAACAATCTGATTAAATCAGAATAGGAAACTTTACAAGTAGAAAGGTACAAAACTTGTTTCTGTAACCTACGAAACCAGATTAGCATACAGTATAGGTACACATGCAAATGCAGTTCATAAATAACACCAAAACTGTGAGACTCTCACAAAGTAACCTTACGATGATTATGTCTCCACCGTGCTTTCTTCTTTCTTGATCCCTTCTCCTGGCTAGGGGAACCCTCCTCGAACCACTCCCCTCTCTCTTCTTTTAACCTCTTCTTTTTCGATTTTTTTGCTGCTAAAGACGATGATTTCCTCTTCTTCCCAGAGGAGGAAAGGTTCTCGTCGGCAGCAAACCTGTTTCCCCGAGGTAATGCTTCCTCCTCATCTTCCAACTGCCAATTGTACAGTACGTCCTGGTGATCATATTTTGACATCAACGGCTCTCCAGCTCCAGGTAACAAGCTGTTGAAAGTCACGTCACCGTTCTTTCCTCCTTTGCGCTGAAGCAGAACCTTATCCGGCCTAATGATGGTGCCCAGGATACTCCTGTTTGGCCCCAATGCGAAGATTGTCTTCGGATTCGTCAACGTTGAATAGGCCATGGCAAATGCTGATCTAACCTGTCAAAATTACAGCAAACAATTCAACAATGGCAAATACAAGGAGGATCCTTGTCATTCTGTTGTTGTATTTTCATTTCAACACTGCTACTGTCCAAAGTAGTAAAGAAAACACTTCACAGACAGTAACAAACCTGGAAATAATTGAAGGAGTTCTTGCCAATGTCATTCTGGGGCGTCTGTAAGCAAATATGAAACGGGTTAGCATGCCACAATAAAAGAATATAGCTTTGCATTGTCCAACATACAGCAGATCAAGTAAACCCAAGCATAGTTCCACCGGTCCATCGCTTCCTAGGAGGCTAGGCCTAGTTCAGCAATTTCTATAGGCTTAAACTGAGACCACAGAGAAAACTAGGCAAAGGAAGAATGGACCAGAGAATGTCAATTCCCAACAGTTGCATTTTCTTCCAGTCAGGAACACCCAATCAACGGAAACTTCAATAAGTATTAAGTCAAACCTGTGGGTCCTCGATGGAGATGAGAAATGGCCTCCCGTTATTCATAAACCTGAAGCAAAAACAAGTTAGGAGTGATCCAACAGGATTGGAGACTTGATGCCTAAATCTTCATAATCAATTTTTATTTTACCCCTTTCTATGCTTTGAAAAGAATCCTCCGCAAGAGACACCTACATCAGTGACGTTCAATTTGCGCCCATATAGATCAAAAAAGTTTATCTGTCAGCCAAAAACAACAAATTGGATTAGTCATAACTCATAAGGAATTGCTTCTGCCTTCATATAATTTCCAGTAAGTGCAGGCTTCACTTATGTCGCAGGGAAGTCTAGTATAAAAAATATATACAAAGATTTTATGGACGCTACTTCTAAATCTGTCAATCTTTTAGACTTAAACCTTCAAGAAATAATGAAAGATATCGTTAAATTCTCGCAAATTCTTGTGCTTGACAGAGCATACCAAAAGAATTCCCAAATTGTGCTCTGGAGAAGAACGTTCCGAACTCTGATTCTGTAACATTAAACATGATGTGTCAGAGTACTAAATATGAGCAAAAATACGAACCGTATATAATCAGACATAAAATAAAAGAAACATTGAGAACAACATGGACATTGTCAAGCAAAGGAAAGTGAATAAGATCATGGGAGGATTCGTCATGAACCAGAACCACCAAATTGCAAATGTCACTGGGGAACATTTGCAACATACTTTAACACAAGTTTTGCTTATGCTAACATGGAACCACCAAGTCATACCTTTAACGCGGCCATCAGCATGGTAAGCAGCGCATAAGAACCTATCCCACCAGTATATACCTGTAAAATCACAAAGAATCTGTCAATCAAGAAGATATATGGTGCGGAGTGGCCCATAGGAAAAATCTGCTCCATGACTTGTGCACTCTCATGCTTAAGAAGAAAAAAACAATGAAGTTTGCAATACGACTTTTGCAAATGGATACCAAAAGGATGAACAAAAGGGTCGCAGAATCCCCCCTAAGAATTGATGGTACGTTCAAAACTAAATCAAGTCAACTGAAATATCGATGTCTTCATCAAATGCATATATAAGACCCCCTGATCATACGACCCATAGAGAGAGTACTTCTATCATGCCAACTGAAAAAACCAATTATACGATAGTAGTTCCAAACCTCATTGAGTTCTCTTTGTTGCAAAAATACTTTCAAAATTAGGCACAACGGTCGTAGAGAAGGCCATTGGACTACCGCATCCTGAAAGGTGAACCAATAGTTAGCATGGATCCAAAATCATCTCATAGATGATCAAATAGATAGATAGACCGGATGTGCTAATAGTACGTCTTTGCTTTAGCAGATAGCAAAAGAAATATGGCAGCCATAATTAAAATTTGAAGTGACATAGGTTCTCGGTTGTCTTCCCTATATGAGATACAACCAACCTAACAACAGATGGTGGAGATAACAAACCTTTATAAAATCAGCAGCTTTTGGACCATTGTCCACATCAAAACTGCAAATAAGGAAGGTAATAACTGTGTCAAACGTCTCAAACGTCAGCACAAAGCCACTTCGATATTGTTATTTCCAACTTAGTAATATCTAGCTTGAGGTGTTCGGGAGCAGGGCTGCCAAGCAGATATTGCTTGCCTCCACACCTATCTATTTTAACAAATTAATGTGTTGAAGTCAGAAGTAAAACAGATTGAAAGTTTGTACCTAACACTATCATCAGGCTAACTCTTTCCAGTTAAAAAAGCTCAATCTTAGGTCCTATCTCAAGTTATCATTGATCAGAATAGATTTTTGCATCCCATTTTCAGTTAGGGAAAAATTAGAAGACAACAGATACGCTACATATTATGTTTCATAACCAGGTCTTAATCCTAATTTTCACTGATGATACCTTAATTACACAAATCAAGAATCAATACTCCTGTTTGGAAGATGCTTATACCCTATTCATCAAAAAATTATACTTCCAAATGACTGCCCTAGAACTTTTCTTAGATAGGAATTCCCCTGTCGTCATATTAAGCTGGCAAACTTACGATACAAGGCAATAGAAGAAAAAAAGTTGAAAAAATAATAATGATTTTTTTCACGGCCCACATGGAAATTGAGGCACTATACCTTATATCAAATGAAAGGCCACTTCTCATTTCTACAAACTTAATGATTGGCACACGAGCCTTGGCAATGACCTGGAATTAAAAATAAACAGATAAGATGTTGCATGTTTAAATTTGATAACAAGTTTAGACATTAAACGCATCATAGTAGTAATATGACCATACCTGTATCTTCTTTGCAATTCCTCTTTGAGACAAAGCCCTTGAAATAGCTCGCAAACCAGTTTGCGGAGTGATGACATGCGAACTCAAAATTACAACCTATGATTAAATGCATCCAATCAGCCACTTCACTCATATAACTAGCCCTAGGAAGCATAAGCACTAAATGAAATTGCTTTTAAACATTCAATACATCAATATCACTTGTTGGAAGATAAAGACCGGTCCTAAATGACCCAAAAACTTCCACCTACAAAAGAACAGAAGCAACAGTCAGAACCAAAAACAAGTAAGAGATACAATATCCTCATTTTCTAGTTAACCTTGCTTTTAGAGGAAATCCTAAAGTTTCTATTGCTACATCCCTTTGAAGAAGTAGGGCCAGTTCCTGACTCTACACAATTGTGCTATCCATATTAGTAGTCTAATAGTATATGTTAATGTAACTTCTGTTTCTTCTCTCCACCTTCAATATTAAAGTGTGTATTACAGCATTATGGAACCAGCAGAAAGCAGATCTGTCTATCTAGAACAAGGAAGAGTCACCTTACCTGGCAACTAGGCCATATGTATTTGATAACATCACAAACAGATTGCACTGCTGCACTGCGTGTAGCTTGCTCTTCAAGGGTAGGGGACAGGAAATCGGAGAAATCGACTATCTCTGTAAGCATCCACGCAATTAATAAGGTTATGGATCGCCATGGTCAAAACATCAGCAAGTTACTTCCTCCCATTAATGGTCATCAGAAAAACATCATAACTGCTATCGACATCTACTATTGAGAACTTGAGATTTCGAGCATTGTACAAAACCCACAAGTAAAGTCAGAACGTTATCAGCGTCACTTTTTAATGTGCAGCTTAACTAGCATCTAAACTTTAACAGGTGTCAAGTGTTCATGATACCCACAGGAAAGCACTTCAGCGCAGAAGCTGAACTATAGGGCATTCAAACATTGAGACATCGATGGAAAAAAAAACTAGTACCAACATAGAAGTATAAAACTTCAAAGAATAAAACTTTTTACACATGAGTTGCAAAAAATAGAGCAAGAAGTTGAACTACAGTGCATTCATACATTGCAACATTAATTGAAAATTTGGCCAACTAGTGTACACTAAAATAGAACTAGAAAACTTCAAAAGATTCAAACTTCACCCTGAAATAATACTCAGTGTCACAAAGAAGTTAATACAAAGGACAAACAAAACTTCAGGGATAGCGAAAAGCTAAATTAAAGAACTCCATGCATTACCTTTATGCAGCTGAAGCATTGGACTCTTGAACTTACTGTTCCCTCGAAACCACCCACTCTCCAGCATGGGATCGACATCAAGCATCGACTCAGCCGTCCTTGTAATAACTGGACGGTTCACCTCTGAATGACCCTTCGGAGTCCTAAAATCTTCCTCAGCTTCATCGTCCCCAACATCAAGAGAGAAGAAATCGGCTGCAGCGGACTCCTCGAGGGCGGCGGAAGGAAGGGTGGAGAGAGATATCTCATTGCGGAGAACTGTGTAGGGCTCTGGAGATTGAGGCGGCTGAGGGGATTGGTTAGCAGCGGATGGCGATGTGGGGGCGGAGGACGTAAGTGGAAGAACGACTAGGGTATCGTAGAGAGGGACCGGCACATCGGCCGGTGGCTCCATTGGAGAAGGGTTGAAAAAATTGCCCCGGTATTCTGGTTTTGGATTTTGATTAATTGATGATGTGGGAAGTTAAAGATCTGTTGAGGACGATGAGAGACAAAAAGTGACCAACCGCCCAACGTCAATCCCTACTTGCTGCTGTTTCAGCCGGGGGTCGTGTCGTGGGCAGTCGGTTTTTCCCCCAAATTTCTAGGGTTCAGGGTTTAATTGCTGCGGCTTTCCCCTGAATCTCCGATGAACCGTTTATTTTCTTAGGCGTCCTTTTGATGTAGGGTTGGACGTCGTTACTATATGGGTATATACATACTAGTCTCGTTTTTTTAGGTTAATAGGTACACAATATTCATAATATTTAAACAGAATGGAATATTAGATTATAAATTGACATATGAAATATCCGTAAATCTCATTCTGGTATTATAGGTACCCGTAATATCCATTAAATTAGACTAATGACGTTAATAATGTATAGTATTAGATTAATGTCATTAGTAGTATTGTATAATATTAGACTCATGTCATTAGTAGTATTGTGTAATCTTAGACTAATTTAACAGGTTGTATTTTGAATGTTTGGGCTTTAGAGTAATAGATATTTATTTTGTATCTTATTATTATTCGGATATTTTATGGGTAGAATGGCTACCAGCTATCCGTTCGTAAGGGTAAACGGGTACCCATTACCCATACGGGTTTGGGACATGGGAAGGATTTTGTAACACCTTAGGCAAATCTCACATTGATAAAGCATGGGAGAGATCCATGGGTTATACGTAAGAATCCGTTCCTAATTGACAAGACGCGTTTTTCGGGGTGAGATGGAGGAGTTCTTGTAAAAAACTCTGAAGTTAATTGTGCCCATGATGGAGCAGTGCAAAATGGGTGACCTCCAGGGAAGTCACTGTTACGCACCCGAAAATAAATCCGTGAGAGATTAGCTATGCCCAAACCAGACAATATCTTGTCGAAAAAGGTCGGGGTGTTACAAGTGGTAACAGAGCCTATTTGCGTCCCTCTTGAACGATGATGGGGCAAACCTCAATGAGGACGTTGAGTTCCAGGGGGTGTAATGGTTACCTTAGGCAAATCCCACATCGAAAAAAGTACGGGAGAGATCCATGGGCTATAAGTAAGAATCTGTCCCTAACTAATAATACGCGTTTTTGGGATGAGATTGAGGAGTCCCGCTAAGAACTCTAAAGTTAATCGTGCTGAGGTGGGAGCAGTGTAGAAATGGGTGACCTCCTGAGAAGTCATTGTTCTGCACCCGAAAAACAAAGCCCAAAGCGGACAGAATCTTGTCGAAAAAGGTTTTTACCCCCGAACGGTAATGGGTATCCGTGTCAAGCGGGACGGGTACCCCGTCCTGTTGTCTAGCCCTTTATATGTTAAATCTAGTTGGTGTGAGAGGTTGCACCGATTGATTTAGCAGCGACAATCGTGCCTGAGTGAGCCCTTGGTGTGCTTTTGGTGATGCTCGGGCGACAATCTTGTGTAATAGGTCGGTATCTGAAATAGGAGCTCACAGAATTTGTCACTATGACCCATAATGCCACAGATATAACAGAACTTCTCGAGCCGTTCATATTTGAACTTGCATTTGACACTCTCACCACCATGGAGTCCTAGCATCTTGCCCCGTCTGAGCGATATTTTCACATCCAGGACCACCCAAATATGCATGTATTAATCCGCCCAAGACTTGAACTTGTTCTTTGGGTTGTTAGTCATAAAAGAGGCTATGTAATCACCCAGAATGCGCCCTACGTCTTTTTGAAAAATGATCAAATAGGAGCTCATGCACACGCACCCAAAACAACACTTTGTGTAACAACGTCGTTTGTGGATCCTCTCCTACCTGGATCTCATGGAGAGTAGTAGACTCCCGTCATAGTTCCATGAGCCATCCTTGAGGATTCTCCAAGGATCGACCTTGTGATGGAATCGAAATAGGTACCAACCTTCCTTCAGTTCTTTCATCTCCATCTTGCGCCCACGTTTCCACACCTTCGCTAACGTCCTTTGCAACGCATTGAAATTGACGTTCTTGTCGACACATAAACGGCCGACCAATGTGTTAAGGTAGAAATGAGTTAGAGGTGTCGGGACAGCCCCTCGTAGTGAGATCTCTTCATCGTCGCTGTTCGCGAGAGAGAAGTCCCGGATCTCAATCGTGATTAGCTCAGAGGAAGACGGCCTTGGGTCAGCCATGACGGTTGTTGATACAATAGGTTTGTCAGGCAGTAGGGGAGGGAGTTGCAAGCCGCCTGCGGAACTCTGGAGGAGTTGGTTTGGGGTCATCGAAGGGGGGGGGATTGGTGAGCAAAGGAGAGACGTTGTCGATTGGTTTTAGGTGGCATGGTGCGGTGATGTGGGTCAGCAGCTTGGTCGATTCGGTGGTAGGACTTGGCGATGGTGGTACTTAAAACCCTAGGCTAGGGTAGAGAGAGAAGGGGTAACCGTAACGTGTCATAAAACTTGGACAATGATATGTTACTTGAGAATGTGGTATTTAAGGTGTAAATTTTATACATTGTAGCTGTTATTTGGTTTGACTAATGAGTTAATTTTATATTTTTTTGTTGAATATGGCCCCGAAGCGCACTTAATTATTATTTAAAACTCATACGGTTCTAGGTAGCTACACACCTATAAGGTCATAGCGCAACTAGTGAGACATGTCCTGATTCGATGAATAAAAATGTGTAAAGTGTAAACCATAATCAAGGAATGACATAGATTAGCAAAATGTAGTATTTTTTAGTTGCGAAACATGTGAGGTGTAAGAATTACCATGTTAGACTAACACAAAAACAACGAGTGAGGTTTGAATTGAGTTATTTCAAATACCAGAGTTATGAAATACTACGACTTTTATTTCGGATGACAAACAAGGTATTTTGACTTGAGTTATTTGGACCAAAATACCTCATCTAAACAACTAGTAAATAGTAAGAATTTCTATATGGATTAACGAAAAAAGTATGAATTTTTTAAACTAATGAAAAAGATTTAATAGAAAATGAAAAAAAATTATAGACATTATTGTATTTACGTTAAATATTTAGTGGTGGTGGATGAGGTCTCTTATTCACCCGCCATCTAGACCAACCCACTCATTTTGAGTGGGTCACTACTTAGCCAATCCGCACTTACCCACAACATTATCCCACTTTTAATGGATTGGATTATGATGGGTGGGTGATCTTACCCAATGCTCACTCTTAATTTGAATGGTGAATTAAATATAAATCTATTTTAAGTAGAATTATGCATTCATTTTTTGGAGTAGTTGATTTGGAAGTAATTTGGTGTTAAAATCTTTGGCACATCTAACACATACTAGTAGAACACTTTGTCGAATTTGAATATAGTTTTCGATCGGGTCGTCTAGGGGTGGGTTTCACAACGAGTATTAGAGCCTGGTTATTCTCTACTGTGTGATCGAGGTTATTGGTACTGAGGTGTCATGAACCTCAAAGTGACCATTAATTTTGGGAGCTCAGTACTGAATAACCTGGGAGGTATTCATGTATGTTTGACGTCTGTAAATTCTGTGCTTTTCTCTGTAATTTGGAAATGGATAGTCAGCCACGAGCGTGGCAGACAGTATGTCACGGGCGTGACGTGTAGACCACCACGGGCGTGGCTAGTAGTAGATAACGGTCATGGCTTGAGGACGACCACATGCATGGTTAGTCAACTGGTCACGAGCATAGAGAGTCAGTGATCATGGATGTAGTCGTGAGTACACCACAGGCATGGTGATGTAGATCACATGCATGACATGAAGTTAGCCATGGGCATGGTCTAGGATACCAAACAGGCGTTGCAGTATGTATACTACGGGCGTGGTCGTGTTTTAAAAAGATTTCAGTTTTCACGATTTTCACAGAACTCAGAGTTAAACTTTTTGAAAGAGAAGTGAATAATTCCTTATGTCTGTAGTGATCCCGAGGTATCAGGCGAGAGAACTAGAGATCCGCCTGTGCAGAGGATGGATTTCAAGGAGCTAACTCGTATGTGTGTCAGCACCTTCTAGGGGGAGTCCTAAGATCCGCAGTTAGCAGTAGACTGGTTGAGAGAGTTTACTAATGCGTTCAGGTATCTGATACCAGCACCAGAGCAGAAAGTGTTGTATGTCGCTTACCTGTTGTGAGGTACAGCGAAGGAGTGGTGGGATAATCAGTTAGAGATCTAGGGAGACTTTCTAAGTCACAATTGGGAGGAGTTCCTAATCTTATTCAAGAAGGAATTCATGCCAAAGTAATGACAGAAGAACAAGAGAGAAAAATTCATCAATCTCAGATAGGGTGAGATGAAGGCAGTGAATTACCACAACTCTTTCATCAAGTTGAGTAGGTGGTACAAGGATCCACCTGAACAGAAGATGGAGGATATGAAGTAGATATTACTGGATGGGCTGAGGGATCACATCCAGATTGGGCTCACCAGCAGTGTTATGGCGACATTATCAGACATCAAGGCAGCAGCCCTAACTGAGTACCTCGAGGGTGTGAGGAAGGAAGGGCGTCAGACTTGACAGGAGAAAAGGAAGAGGAAGCCAGTGTTAGGCAAGACGTAGCAGATGAAGGCATGTCCCATCTCAGATGAGGAGAGACACGTCGCGTAGTACTCCTACATCTCAGACTCACTTCTCTATTTCTATCACTCCGACAGTGCAATTGAAGCAGTCCACTACCGAATATGACCATCCTATTTGTCCGGAGCGTGAGATACGACACTGGGGAGTGTGTTTGAAGAAAGCATGAGTCTTCTTTTGATGTGAGCAGCTAGGTCACTTTGCTCGGGAGTGCACCATGTTGAGTAAGCCTACAACATAAGAGGCAGCGGTGTAGAAGAGGAGAGCTCCTTATGGGAGCAGGATCAGAGGTGGAGGCTCTAAGGCTCCGCTGACTGCAGCCAATGTAGTACCATTGGGATAGGGCATGCCGCAAGGAAGGAACGTGAAGGCATAGAGTAGGATGTACGCCATCAGAGTAGAGGCAGAGGTTGTACCAGATATCATCACGTGTACGGTTGTCCTTTTTGACATATCTTTTCATGCCTTGTTCGATACGGGTGCCTCACATTCTTTTATCTCCGCCTCTGTCGTTCGACTTTTATCAGTATTTCTTACTAGGATGAGTAGACCTTTTAGGGTGAGTATCCCAGGGAGGAAAACTCTACTGATAGAGTCTTAGGTAGAAGGAGTAGTTTTGTTCCTAGTGGATAGGGAGTTCACTATGAACCTCAGCGTTCTTCCTTTTGATGAGTTCAATGTGATTTTGGAAATGGGTTGGTTGGAGCATCATAGAACCTTAGTATATTTTAAGAATAAAACATTAGGTTCTCGATACCTGAGCAAGAGGATGCAGTCAGTATATGGATTTAGCAGCAGATGCATCACGAGTGACCTTTCATTTCTACCTTGAAGGCAGAGAAGTTGATCAGAGGTGGATGTGTGGCTTTTCTAGCTCATGTCATCCTTGATGCAGAGTAGTTTAGGAGTTTTTGGATGTTTTTCTAGATGACCTACCAGAGGTACCATTTGAGAGGGAGATGGCTTTTGATATAGAGCTGGTGCTAGGCACATCACCTATATCCATATCACCCTACCACATGGGTTATAAGAGTCTCAAGTACTTGATGGAGAAGAAGGAGCTGAACAGCAGGCAGAGACGCTAGGTAGAGCTACTTAAGGCTATGACTGCGTGATAGATTACCACCCAGACAATGCCAATGTAGTGGCTGATGCTTTGAGCAGGAAGAAGAGGTTGACCGAACTAGTCGAGATGAGGAGCATGGGTACAGAGTTGGAGATAGATCCAATCAAAGGGTTACTAGCCAGATTAGTAGTACGACCCTTGCTGTTGGATTGAATTATAGAGACTCAGGCGACAGACGAGTTGGTGGTGGAAGCTCAGCAGCTGGTGATGGTCGGTTAGGCTACACCCTACACTTGGAAGGATGGTGTGATGCTCTTCCAAGATAGAATCTATGTACCTTCGGGCTCGAAGATGAAACATGACAATTTCGATGAAGCACATTCGTCCGCCCGTGCCATGCACCAAGGTGAGACAATGATGTACAAAATACTTTACCCTCATTACTGGTGGCCTTGTATGAAGAAACAGATGATTCAGCATGTGTCTGGTTGTTTAGTGTGTTTGCTTCAAGGAAGGGGATACAGTCTTCCTTCGAGTATCCCCTTGGAAGAGAGTGTTGCGGTTTAGCAGAAAGGGGAAGTTGACTCCCCGATACATCAGTCCTTACAATATCATTCACAGGATAGGATAAGTGGCTTATGAGTTAGCGTTACCTACAGAGTTGGATCAGATACATAATGTATTCCATGTGAGCATGCTTCGGGCTTATTTTGGCAAGCCAAATCAGGTTATACAACTAAATGAGATTCAGTTGGAGAGAGACTTGACTTTCATGGAGGAACCAGCTCATGTAACATCCCAGTTTTACCTTTTTGAAACAAATGAAAAATTGTCCCGGGACACATGACATAGTTTTGAAATAGTACAAAATATAATTAAAATTATACATAAACGATACTAGTAACCTTTGCAGAAAAACTGGAATATTACGCCAAACAACTTATTTCCGGAAGCTGGTGTCAAACAATGAATGGACCCATCTTTTTAAAACAAATCCCAGAAATATATAGTCTCATCAATATCCCAACTTCAGTCTGGCGGCAAATGAACAGATCCTCTTTCAATTCTTCTAATACCATATCACCTATCACGAACTGGTGGGTGGCTCGGGGTCAGTCTTCCGAAGTTATCATATAGATATCAATATTGCAAATCATTTAAAAAGATAACCATATAGCATGTAAAGCACGTTGGACAACGCTGACTCTACTTTGCATATTTTAATTGGGATCCCGGCTCGCATATGCTGACTACCCATATACATGTTAGTGGCACCAAATCGGGCCGCATATAGTGGCGCCTACCATGGCCCACGACGACAGTTAGTGTGGGAAGCCTACCGCGTAGCTATAGTGCATTAAGCACGATCGTCAACATATGGGCTCTAACTAGGTGATCAATCAATACCAATATTACTCTTGTAACAGAACTTGTTCAACTGAACAATTACATGTAACATATCATATCGGCAATATATCACTTAGGATATAATAGAATATATGGATCACACATAATTGACATGTCACGTTGTCATATAATGCATTTAAAACCTTTAAAATTCAATTATTATTCATGTAATTCAAATAAGCATAAATAACACAAGTAAAACATAAATATTTAAATGGAAGATATTACCCCCTTAAACCAACCCACCTGGACCGGGTTGACTCGAAATACGGTCAAACGCTTAAGAACGGAACAATTATAGCTTAACTCAAAACTTTTGGGCCAAACTGCAACAGCTGAAAAGTATTGGGCCGCGGCTGGAATAATTTAAAAGTTACAGGCTGCGAAGAACAAAATAAGATAGTTTAGGTACTAAACTGGAAGTATGAAAGTTCAGGGACCAAACTGGATATTTACCGACGGGAATTCATTTTTCCATACTTATTTCCAGAATCCGGCGACGACGAACCCGGGCTCCGGTGAGCCTTGAATCACCACTAAAACACGAACAAACTCAAATCGAAGGATACGTAAGGTTTTGTCTCGATAATACGAAGTCAACCGAGGTATTTAAAGGTCTTGGGTTGGTTTAGAACTTGCCGACGCAAGTCGACGTCGGAGAAGAAGGAAACATCATTTCAAGCTTGCTCCTCCTCAAAATTGATTCTGGATGACCTTAAATAGCTATGTGATTGCCCTCAACGGAAGGTTTAAGCCTAAAATGTGGCATCAAGATTTGACACACCGATTACGGCCTTCAATTGTGAGGGATGCGTCAAAATACTTGTTGTTGGGTATCGGTGCTGGTCGGAGGAGGTGAGGAAGACAACGGTGATGACCATATCCACTTATCCCAAAACGACGTCGTTTTATGGCTGAGTGAAAATGAATCTAAAATTAAAACTAAATGCTTCTCCTGGGATTTGAACTCAGGTCAATAGACTTTAAGATTGGTTGGTTAACCAGTTGAGCTACTAACAAATCTATGATCATTTTACAAACTGATTAACTATAGTTAAACCATGTGAAACTTAATGAGCTCAACCCCTTTGATTAGCAATTAATTACACCATTTCCAATTATTATTATCCAATATCGGTATAAACCCCCTTTTTTTACGGATAGATTAGAGACTTTTACATAAATATTTTTTTTGTATTAGGGTTGGGATATTACAGCTCAGGTCATGGATAGGAGAGATCTGTAAGCTAAGAAGCAAGGAGATGTCAATGCTTAAGGTGATATGGCAAAAATAGGATGTCGAGGCTACGACATGGGAGACTGAGACTAGCATAAAATAATGCTACCCAGAGCTTGTGGTGAGTTACCTACCTGGTAATTTCTTTTCATCATGGTAAGCTTTTCACATTCAGGTTTCAGGACAAAAACTTTGTAGGAGGGGAGAGTTGTGACACCCTGATTTTGGGTTAATGTCTGACTCTGGGTTTTATTTCGGTTTCTGTGAGTCTTTGTGAATCACTGTCAATTAGTCCACCACGGGGATGCCGGACAATCTGTCACGGGCGTGATCAACAGCTAGATAACAGTCGTGGACAGTGATAGTCATGTTCGTGGCTGACAGGAGGATCACGGTCGTGACCATCAGTAGGCCATGGGTGTGGTTGCCATGTCACCACAAGTGTGGTTGTCAGTAGGCCACATACGTGGTGGCCAACCTATAAAACAGAGTTCGATTCGAGAGTTCAGAATTACAAAAACCTAATTTTTTTGTAATTACTGATGAACGTCATTCGTTCCAAGCAGAGGAGAGGCTTATTGATCATCAATGAAGCTTCAGAAGGTAATTTACCTCCTTCCTCCTTTTTCAATCCTTTATGTTGAATCATTCGTAAGAAAATTCTGACAGGTTTGGATATGAGGTTTTGGGATTTCAATCCTACGATTGATCCTTTCAGGTGACACATATCATGTAATCAAACTCTAGAGAGACGGCTTCAGATCAGACTCGTCAGAGGAAAGCTTTCATAAATAGGGATTAGGATTACTTTATGCGAAGAATTGTAATTAGTTGTCAGGAATCATGATTTGAATTTTCAGAACTGTATAGTAGCGTGTGATCTACTGTACAAGTAGTTGTGCTATGTAGTTGAGTATTTCAGGCTGTGCAGTATCGTGTGATCTACAACACAGGCAGTTGTTAGTTTCGAGCTTAAGCTTACAACGGGGATTATAATAATGACTAGATAATTAGCTCCCGTTATACGTTGGTCACCCACCACATCAATTGTGCGACCCCCATGTTACAATCAGATTGCAGTCAGACGTGACGAGCAAGCCTTGAGCTTCTCTCACAATTTTATAGGGTGGTTTCATGATCTGATCTACCATGAGGTTGTCCGCTCATAACTAGGGGTGGCTAACGTTTGGATGATTCCTACTGGATCACAGGGTCACATTACTAGATAGTAGTACAGTTCTTCACATCCAAGCTTAATTACTTAGTGCTTATCGCTGACCCCCGCTACGTTTCTTCATGCATGACCAACCTTGGGACTTCAGGAGTTAATGCCGCCTAAGAAGGAAGCACGAGCAGTGACACCACCTCGGAGTGACTCTGGGAGTCGCTGAGAGAGGTATCATAGAGGACCTCAACTATCTCTTTCATTATTTCATAGTCTTCCTATAGTCTTTCATGTTTGTAAGTTATTTGAAAAACTTATTTTACAGTGGTTGTTTTCTCCTGTTTGAGATGTTGTTCAGTAATGTTAGTTGATGATTTCGAGCCTTTGATGCTTTGCTTATTTTCGCTGTCATTTTACTTATGCATTGCGGATTTTCAGTTCAGTTATTATATGTCAGCTATCATGTTTATGTGTTGAATGAACCTGTGAGCATTGCATGGATCGAACCCCGTGGTTCGATCGGGTCGTCTAAGGATGAGTTTCACAGAAACTATTCTGCGACGCCTACTTTCCGTAGCTAAATCCTAGAAGCAATTGTGCTACGGAAGGTTACCGTAGGCAAAGATGTCGACTCATCATGCCTTATTGGAGGAAGCATACTGCAACGGTCGAGATCCATAGCGTAAGATCACTGAATATTGGGTGACGAAAATAAACCATAGCAGAGCAGTATTTCGTTGTCTCTCATGATACGGTTTATTTCCATAGCTATAGAATCGTTTGCAACGTCATGTTTCCGTAGTGTAAGAGCCTTCTTTATTGCAAAAGAAGATTTTGTTGCGAAATGTTCAAAACAAAGATGATTGTTTTTTTTAAAAAAAATCAAGTGATTTTCTCATCCATAGAGCAAGGACCGGGGATTACATTCAGTACAACTGTGAGGCACTTCTTATAAGATCATAAGGAAGAAACATATAACTAAGATAGCTAGAGTACTTCGCATCCTCAATCTCCCCGATCGTGATCAGCTCTAGACCTGATAAACTTGACCAATATCACAACTACCCCCGACTCAAAATAAAAACCAAAAGTAAGACAAAACAAGACAACGTTTCTCAAAAACCAAATCAACAATTCAAACAATACATCAAACTAAGAAAGAATGGGGGGGGGGTAGCCTGTCGTACAATCGACCATGGTGGATTGACCGATGATCCGCCGAGCCGACGCTTTTAGACGGTTAGGCAAGTTGCCTCGAGCTGACTCGCTTGTACTTTAAGTCTCGGCGGTTCCGGTGGAGCAACGGTGTCGATGCGGGCCATTGTCGTCAGGGCATCTTATCATAAATCAAGCAAATTGTACATTAGATCTCAATTATTTGATTACTAAAAACTTCAAATCATTTATATAATTTGAAACTTCTTAAAAATGATTCAATAACTATATTTTTTACAATCTAGATTATGATATTGAACTCTCTATACTATCGTTCTGATCTGACTCAGTCAAAAAATCATCCAATCCGGCTTAACTATGTTTATTTATTTAATTAATAATTACAATGTTCCAATCCGATTTTCAAAACGATCGAATTTCGGTCGAACCATCAAACTCTAACTCCTAACCTCACCAATTCAATCTCCAATTCGATTTTCAAAACCTTGATATTTAATAAAGGGAAGGTGACCTATGGGCACGTCATATTGATGACGTGCCATCTTCTCTATTAAAAACTACAAACTTTTTGATTACGAGGACTGATTCAATTGTTCTTGTAAACTTTAATCATCAGATGTAAATTAATAATGCTTCGACTGACCTGAATGTACACTTCTAAATTAGAGGGACTACAGGTTTTTACCAAACAAACAATCACCGGCAGCGTGAGGCAAAAAAAAAGTAAAAAACTAAAAAGGGTAACCAACGTGTCATTTACTTTTCATCTCATTGGCCCAGGGAATACGGTCCCACCTAACGGACTAATCACGGCCAATCAGAGTCAAGCAAACACGTCTCCGGTCGCCCCCCCTCTCTCTCTTGAACTTCAAACTGAAGCTCACACTGACTGAAGAAACAGAGGGAGGAAGAAAACCCACAAGGAAATATCAAATCATCCACGTCCAAAACGAAGCAAAACCTTTGTCCTCGTTTGGTGTAATAGCTTCAAGAGAAATCCCTGGTTACAGACTTAATTCAGGTTTTTCGTCGGCGGATTTCAGAGATGAGTCAACGGACGGCAATGGCTGTTCTGGCGGTGCTGGTTTTCTCGGCGGTATGGGTTCCGGCTTCGGTCTTCTCTAAGAAAGCCGAAACAGCTGCGAGGAGAGAGGATGTTCCGTTTATCAGGTGCCAAGTATGTCAGATGATCGCTGCACAACTGCAGCAGCAAGTTCAAAACAAGCAAGCCCAGATCTCTCCCAAGAAGGTCAATTTGGTTTTGGCTGATTATCATTGCTGGGATTTGGCTGGTTTATGGATTGAATTCAGGGAGTCTTATGATTTTTTGTTGTCGTTGTTTGGATTTCAGATCTCTGAGTACCAAATCATTGAGATTGCGGAGAATGTGTGCAATTTGAAGAAGGAAGAGGCTGATTGGATTACGCGGATTGATATAGTGGAAAAAGGAGACAAGTTGGAGGTGAGATAGATAGCTTTTCAATATTATGACAACTATTGAACTGGGGGGTTTAGAATTGATTTCCTAACTAGAAGAATTTTACTCTGGTTTTATTAGTTGGTGGAGCAAGAAGAGGAAGGTATGTGCAATGCGGAATGTAAGACGATTGAGAAAGCCTGCCAAGAGGTGAGTTGCTTTGAAAGCTTCTGTATTTGGTTTTTTCTGATGAGGCTATATGTTCCTGAGAAAGACTCTCAACACTTTGCAGGTTATGGGATATTCTGATACTGATGTCGCCGAGTACATGTATAGTTCTAAGCCTCAGCTTGATAAGTTGACCAACTATCTCTGCAAGGACCTGTCCGGAGCTTGCACTAAGAAGACACCTCTAGTCCCCAAGGTATGAAATCGAAATTTTTGGATAGCTGATAATACGATCTTTTTCACCATACTACAATCATATGTATCTGATGGAAAAGCTTGCTCACTACAATGGTGGAAGTAGTAGGCACGTTGTTGTGTTACTAAGGTGTCGACTCTTCGTGAGCAGTCCTACTGAATTTTTCTTCATGGAAATGTCTATGCAACTATTTATACATGATATATTGGCTTGGTTTGGCAACAGGATTCGTAATTTCTAAGAAAGTTGAGTTGTGATTAGTATAAGAAAGTTGAGCTGGAGATTAGTATAGAAAAGTTGAGTTGGAGCTGGGAGGGATTTTGAATAGAAACTTGAGGTCTGTTCAAGCGGGAATGTGAAATGGAATTTGGATGAGAATGAGAAAGTTAGCTCCTAAAATGCACTTCGTTGTGATCTAAGTTTCCCACTTGAATGGGAAAGTGTTCAAGATTCCATTCCAGCAGACAAACAGACCAGGATTAAAGGATCTAAGGATTCCAAGTGGAATCGTGTTTCCCAATCGACTCAAATAGAAATTAAACTTTCTTAGGAATCCTTTATATCTCTTAATTAACATTCGTTCACCATCCCTCCCAACCTCAACTCAATTCTTTTTCACAGTTTTAACTCAACTTTTCTAAAAATCAGTATTCTTGTTGGTAAACCAAGCCATTATTCCGCTGGCTTGTATAATTAGTGTTTGTCTTTCTTGCACTTAACCCTTCTTTTGTTTTCCAGGATAGGATTCCCGGGGAGGCATTTACTCCAAAACCGTCTAAGCAGGCTGAAATGGACAAGATCATGAGATCAATGGAGGTCCTTGTTGCTTGAAAACTGTGTTAAAATATATGCAAGACGTTGGATTTGATCTAAAAATATGCCTTCTGCAGGGCATGCCTGGAGCACCGGGAATGAAAATGTATTCGAGAGAGGAACTAATGAACAATATGAATATCGGTAATGAAGATGCCGATGATGAGGACGATGAAGATGCTGCGGAACAACCAAATTTCCCAAAGAATCTGGTAACGACCCATAATGAAGTTCAATACTAATTGTAACAGTTGCTTCCCAAGAAGCTGGTGTTTGGATTAACCTGGGAAGAGTCGATGGTTGACAGGGCAAAGTTCTAAGAGAGAAAGAGAAGACGGGGGAAAAGGAGGACTGGAAGAAGAAGATGACGAAACAAGTGGTGAGCACAGGTGATACGCTAAAGAAGCATGCACAAAGGGTGTCCAACAGAGTCAGGCAATGGTGGAAAGGAATGAAGAAGCAGAAGAAGACTTCCAGGACTGGCAAATCGGAGCTCTAGGTTCAAAACAGAAAAGTCACCACAGAGAAGAAACGAGATAGAGATGTCAGGAAAGGATGTCCAGATTTTGTCTTGCATATCTGTAATTTTGCCTCGTAACGGAGTTGGCTACCAACCATGCACACCATTTTAGAGTTGGATGTCAATTGCAGGAGTTCCAACTTGAAATGTTGTCAGGATAGTGTCTTAACGGCAATTAGGTTTGAGTTCAATTTATATGGCTTGAGTGGCTCTTCCTCACTTTCTTTTCCATCTGTAACTAACGACACCTCAGGTAGTTAATGGCTTCTTATTCAAATCTCATACGGCACCTTATACAAGTCTGAGTTCCACCTCTATCTGTAATGCACCTTGCAATATGCATCTGTAGCTGTAGAATCGTGTACAACGGACGAGGATCCGACTATTTGAAACTCATTTCAGTTTGAAACAATTGATGAATAATAGGAATTTTATTGTGTTTATTTTGATGATGTTGGATTTAGTATCCGTATAACAGAAAAGCACTTATTGTTCTAAGTGTTTAAAATCAGACTATATCCAAACTCATTACAAACTGCAGTATACCTCTTCCTTCTTTTTATTCTCGGGGTCATCATCTATTTCAGTATCCTCATCTCTCCCCACTGGTGCCTCTCCATCTCCAGCTCGAAAATTCCTCCCGTGCTACCCTAGTTGTAACACCTACGTTAATTAAGCAAGGTGGATCAGTACATTACAAAAAAGCTAGGCAACAAACAACAACCTTTATGCAATCAACATATTTTGAATGGCTCCATATTTTTGGGGGAAGTAAGGACAAGTGGTTCCACGGAATCAACTCCACATGATTATATATTCTAACGACCTGATAGGAAATTATGGTACTAAAGCGTCCAAATGCAGGAAAGCGGTACAAATAGTTAAAAATCAAACAATATGTTACCAAATCGGGAAAACATCATATTAAGCACAAATTATCCAAAACAAGAACAATATATTGTATCTTGGTATAGTAGCGTGTGCATGTTTCATTGCCGACAATTAACCGAAATTCTCAGAAAAAAATCACATTCATCTTTTACTCGATAACTTTAGACATCGACTGACCCGGGCTCTCGAATCCATTTGGTGCGTGTGGCTCCGACCACCCAAATTCGGAACGTAATTGCAGTGAGAAGGGGTATCATCCTCAAATCTTCTCGCCGGAGGTTGTTGTTTTGCGAAATGACTACGAGTCCTTCACGGAGTTGGGGCAAGTTTCAAAGGCATCTTCAATGGTTACAACGAATCAGGTACAAGCTTTAAACAACTCCTTTTTTAAAACGAGAAAAAAATTAAAGATCAAACTCCGACGACTAACCTATTCCTTTTTTGTCGGATGGTAAATCTAGGTCTTCAAGTCTCCGAATCCGCTGCATCTGAAGATTGAATTGATTGTGTCCAAAGTAATCCTTCCTCAAATTTCCTAAACTAATTCATGGGAATCGAGGAACAAAATCTCACGGCTTCCCTCGTCTCACCTGTTCACCGGACAGACTTTCGAATCTTTTCCGCCAATACACTGCTGCAGAAAAAAGCGTGTCAGGTTATGGAATCGTTACCCCGAAATCATATCAACATGGACGAGAGTAGCTCTTACTTGGCACAACCGGCAGATAGAAGAGCAGTAGCCTTGGTCGGCATAGCTCACGTACATTCTTACCGAAGGCGGCTTTTCAAAACTGAATCCCTATTTGACGCCCTAACTTTCGAATTAAACAACGCCCTAATTTAAGTGAATTACAAGATTATCCTTTCGTAAAATCGAAATCCTTATAAGTTGTTGTGTGTATTCACTATTCCGAACACAATCGAACAGTAGCAAACACTCCCAAACACTCTCAAACGTCTAACGGAAGAAAAAATCGAAGCTCGAAGACCGAAGATCGATCGAAGAAATCGTTGAAGGTACGATTTTGGAAAAAAAAGGGGGGGCCGGCCGCCCGTTCCGGCCCCAGCTAGTCCCAGCCGGAAATTAATTCCGGCCGGAGCTAGCTGGGGCCGAACGGGTGGCCGGCCGGAGCCCTCCCGGCCGAAACGGGCGGCCGGCCCAGCCCTTTTTTTTTTAAATTATGAAATTAATTAGGGTTTATTGTGATTAGGGTTTTAGAGAATTTGTAGGGTTTGATTAGAGAATGTTAGAGAATTATTATGGTTTTGGTAGTGAATAATAATTAGTGTTTTGTTAGTGAATAATAATTAGGGTTTAGGTAGTTAGTGAATAAAAATTAGGATTTTGTTAGTGAACCATAATTAGGGTTTAGGGTTTTGTTAGTGAATCATAATTAGGGTTTAGGGTTTTGTTAGTGAATATTTAGGAAAATTAGGGTTTTGGATTAGGGTATTAGGGTTTAGTTAGGAATAATAAGATTTGAACCTAGTTTAGTAGAATCCGAATTTTATTAGAACCATTTATTTGTTTAAATGCAGTTTAGTGAGAATTATGGCGAAAACGAAAGGCGGAGGTAAATCGCACAGTCGGGATCCGGTAGAGGAAGAAACCGATGGGATCCAGAAGATGAGAGGGAAAGGAAAACAAGTTGGTGTTTTGGATCGGATGAAAGAGCGGGTGGTCACCGCTTCTCGACGGAAAGAGGGAGAGGGCAGCGAAGAAGAACAAGAAGTTGCGTATCTACGACTCCCCTGACCGGTACCCTCCAAAGTTACGTACCCGGCGAGGTCGTATCCGGAGGATGATGACGAGGATGAGGGTCCACCGCCGGGGTTTGAGTACGACGACACACAGCTTTCCCCGCCGATGGCTTCTCCACACATGCCTCCTCTGCACACGAGCTCTCCGCACTTGGCTTCTACGGGCTCGTCACATGCCTCCGCCGGTGTCGGCGTGAGAGGAGGGAAGCCTAGCCGTCTCGCGCGGGTCGGGAGGAGGATCCCGCCGGTGCGATTGACTTTTTTGGGCTTAGTCGTACATGGGAGCTCACGCGCGCGCGGGATTCCCGAGGGGGGACCGAGGACGTCGACAGTGATCCCGAGCTTCGGGGGTCACATTGCACACTACTTGTGGGAGTTGGGCGAGGGCTACAGGGATCTTAAGGTATTCAGGTTCCTTAAGCGCCCTAAGCAGTGGGACCCTCGTGAGCGAGTTCGACATCCGGACTCGGACCATTTGGCCGATCATGCGAGAGTCCGAACTTCTTCACTTGGGCCGATGCATGTCGACCCACTTTGATGAGCCTCTCGCCGGAGGCATTTGTTGAGAGGTGGCGGCCGGATACTAACACCTTTCACATGCCGTGGGGAGAGATGACGATCACTTTGCACGACGTCTTCCACATTCTCCGTGTCCCGGTCACTGGACGACCACTTCATAAGCCCCGACCTCTGGTTGACTTGAGAGCGGGTGTAGCGGAGTCGCTTGGCTTCAGCTCAACTGCTGCGTTGGAGTACGCGGTCAGGGGGGAGACGGATGGGCCACCCCTGTATGATCATGATGCCATGCACGAGAGGGACATGATCTCTCTCGGTAAGCATATGGGGGACGATATTGCTTATAGGGTATTCCTCTTCTGTCTTCTTGGAGGTACCCTTTTCCAGGATAGATCGGGCGATCGATCACGGCTTCTCGGTTGGGAGTACTTCATGGGTCCGATCGGTGATGTGCCGGAGTATGCTTGGGTGTCGGTGCGCTAGCCTGGTTGTATCGGGAGTTAGGGAAGGCTAGCGGGGGCGGATGCCGGGCGATGTCGGGGTGTGTGACGTTGCTTCGGTCCCGGATCTACGAGTACTTCCCGAGTGTGAGGCCTCCGAGGACGCTTAGACAGGATCGTAGGGGGGAGTGGCTTTTGGGCGGTAGGTGGGACAGTGCAGAGACACCTAGTCGGGGTGCGGGCTTCCTACGAGAGAGGTTGGACTACTACCGTCGCCTCCTCGATAACATGGATTCTCGTGATGTTTGTTGGCTTCCTTTTGGGCCTCATCCCGACATTGAGGTCCCCGCCACGACTTACCGTGGTCTCCTACGTTGCGCCGATGTTGGGGAGTTCTACGATTCTTATTGTGTGCTCCGACAGTTTGGCTTCACACAAGTCGTCCCCCCCTTGATCCCTGTGCCGCTACGGGTCGTTAGGCCCAAATCTATCAGGACATATGCCGTCCAGTGGGCCGGCAGATGATAGGATGTGGTTGGAGCAGGACTTCATCAGATTTCACCGGCTACACCTTATGTTCGAGAGGGCGTCGGCTGGTGGGGATGTTGGTCCAGGGTACATGGAGTGGTTCCTCGAGCATAGTCACCCACGCATCGTGGCCCCGGCTAACCCGGTGTTGGAGTTCCGCCGAGCTGGTAAGTTCGATTCCTAGTCAACATTTTAAAGGTTTATAATGTGTACATGTTCATTATCTAATTTTGCCTTTATGTTTTTTCGTAGATTACACAGCGAGTGTTCGATGGTATGGCCTCCTATTTTGATGGTACGCTCGGGCGGCAGCACGCCGACTCTCTTCAGGAGTACTACGACCACATGGAGGGGCTTCGGGTGCAGTTTGAGGATCTCTATACGGGGTATCGGAGCCAGAGAGAGGGTTGAGGTTTCAGATTGTGTTTGATGTACTTTCCTTTCTTCGAACTATGTATCTGAAACATGTTTTATTATGCTTATGTTTGTTGGACATACAGTCACTATGAGTTCGTATTATCTATGTTTTATTTAAATATTAATATGCTTGTTTATACTTACGAACGAAATTTAGGGTTTGGATGTCGTTATGAAATTAGGGTTTCCGAAGAACTCGATCCCTTCCGAATCGGTAGGCCTCGAGTCCTTCCGATTTTTAGGAAGCGGAAGTCCTTCCGAAATTAGGGTGGCCTCGATCACTTGTCGAAAATTAGGGTTTCGAAACTCCCTTCCGAAAGTAGGGTTTTGGAAGTCCCGTCCGAAAGTAGGGTTTCGGAAGTCTCGTTCGAAAGTTGCGGTTTCGGAATTGTTTCCGAAATTAGGGTTTCGGAAGTCCCGTCCGAAAGTAGGGTTTCGGACACTCCCCTCCCGGCCGGATCCATCCGCCGGCCCTCCCCCCTCCCGGCCGAAACCACCCGCCGGCCCACCCCTCCTCCCGGCCGGAACCATCCCCCGGCCCAACCCCCCCCCCCCCCCCCCCGGGCAGAAACCATGCTCAGGCCCAAACACTTCTCGTCCGAATTTTGTTTTCGGAAGGCCTCGAGGTCTTCCGATACCTAATTTTCCGCCACCGATCACCCCGGATATGTTATTTTGAACGTTAGGGGACGTCACAAACACATGGAATTATATTATGACACCATAAATTAATCACCGTACGTTCGAGTCACAGAAAGTTTACACATATTAAGTAAATGACCTATTGACTCAACCGTTCATACTAGAGTGTAAACTACAATAACACGGGATTCCATGTGTTGTCTCCACTACACAATCACATGGTGTGTCCTTCGAGAGCTCTTCGGTCAAAAGCTCAATCGCCCATGCGGAAACCGCATTATTGAGATAAACAAATGGTGGTCTTTGGGCGTAACGGTAGACCTACACCGAATGAAATAAAAACATTAATGAACTAGTTTCAACATCTCGGCAATGTCAAATATGTAACTACATAGGGAAAGAGGATGTCAATACCTTTGCACTCGAGTCATCTAACGCCTTCTGAACTTCGATCACTTGTCCCTCGATGGATGCATGGTAGCCCTCGAACAGCGAGTCCACAGCTTGATTGGAAGAGTTGTACCAAGTCTTAAGCGACAAGTGTTGGGACTCCACTCTATTAGTGCTCGTGTTTCCGATGTGAAAAACCTTATTGGTATCGCAATGAGCCCACTGAGTTTTGCACGGAAGCCACTCACTGGTTAGGTACTCCATCAACCCTCCAATCCTGGCCCAATCACTATCGACCATGCGTTCCCACTCTTCCTTGAAATCTTCGTTGGAAAATGCGTACAACACTTTGTTCCATCTCCCGTGCACAAATGCCTCGGCACTTTCCTCGTTCCTTGTGACAAATTTTATCTTCGCAGCTATGTTCGTCTTCATATGCCACACGCAAAGTAAGTGTGGTGTTTCCGGGAAGACACTCCGCAAGGCAACAGCCAATCCGCGCTCCTTATCGGTGACAAACGCGATTGGTCGTCGCTCTCCCAACAACGAGCGCAATTGGTTCAACAACCAAATATACGTCTCGGCCTTCTCGTTCTCACCGAGGACAAAGCCGATAGTGAAGTTCTTCTGCACTGGAGTCACACCTATCAACTGGATCACTGGCATCCTATACTTGTTGGTGTTGAAGGTCGAATCAATTAGAATTACGTAATACCAAGCCCCCAACATCTGAGCACTCTCAGGGTGACAGAGAAAAAGATTGGCCAAATTTTTGTTGTCATCTTCTGTAGACTGAACAAAATATCCATGTCGTGTAGCGGCTCTCAATGTCCAATCCGTCGAACTCATGCCGCCTAATTTTTCTTTCCTAACCTTGTAGGACTCGTTGTATATCTGATTTATATTATGGTGAGATGTGAACTTCTTCTTGAGAGCGTACCTAATCTTGTTCGGCTGTGTGTGCGTCGCAAGCATGTCCCGAATTTCGCTCTTCTCTTCACTCGTAAGTGCATTACTTTCGGTGCTAGCCTTTTGATATGGCACGAAAAAATGGTTGTGGAAGCCTTTTGATATTGTACGATCGGTGGTGTGGCCAACCCCGTCGATGAAGAACTCCCACTCCCCACGCACGACCCGACACCTCACCGCCAGTTTGAAGGGGCAGTTACACTTTTTTGTTTTCGTAAGCCGTTTCGGAGGAGTGGAAGCCGATGATTTACGCATAGGTCCCCGAGAGCAGTATAGATACACACGGTAGTCTCGCTCCGCCGAATTTATTTTTTTCGATCCTTTAGTCAGCGTGAAATTAAACGTCTGGGCAATTCGTTTGGCGGCTTCAAATGCTTCATCAACTGTATCGTAAACATCGTCGGATAGAAAGTGTTCGGTGTAATTGATGCCGTCACCCTTACTCAGCGATGAATCTCCCTACATTATAAACACACAACACATAATTATCGGCTCAAGCTTCGTATTAGTGCCCAATTAAAGAAATTTCATGCTTCGAGCGCTTACCGAAGTGCTCATGGGGAATCAGTGCATCGACGGAACGTTAATATCGTGTTTCCAATGTGATTACCTACAAAAATGAGTACGATATAACGTTAGAAATTTCGGAAAAAATGTCGGATAAAAGTTGGGATGAAACGAAAATTTCTGCTGCAAGGGGTCCGGGCCGGAACGAAATTCCGGCCGTAGGGGGCCCCGGCCGGCCGGCCCGGGCCCCCTCCGGCCGGAATTTCGTTCCGGCCCTGGCCTCCTGTGATCGAAATTTTCGTTCCGGCCCGGGCGTTACTGTAGATGAACAGTAAACTGGTGAAGAAAATAGTTGACCGGTAAAATATTAAGGATTGAGGGTTTAGGGTTTGATTATCTAGGATACTAAAGTTAGGGTATAACGTATAGAGTTTAAGAATAAGCGCTTTATTGTTTAGAGTTCTAGGGTTAAGGGTTTAGGGTTTGACAATTTAGGGTTTAGGGTTTGATAAGTAGGTATCGGAAGGGCTCGGTCCTTCCGAAAATTTGGTTTCAGATGCATTGATCCATCCGAAAATTAGATATCGGGTGGCCTCGATCCCTTCCGAAATTAGGTTTCGGAGGCCTTGGTTCTTCCGAAAATTAGGTTTCGGAGGTCTCGGTCCGTCCGAAAGTTGCGGTTTCGGAGGCCTCGGTTCTTCCGAAAATTAGGTTTCGGAGGCCTCGGTCCTTCCGAAAATTGTGTTTCGGAGGTCTCGGTCCGTCCGAAAATTAGGTTTCGGAGGCCTCGATCCTTCCGAAAATTAGGTTTCGGAGGCCTCGGTCCTTCCGAAAATTAGGTTTCGGAGGCCTCGGTCCTTCCGAAAATTGTGTTTCGGAGGCCTCGATCCATCCGAAAATTAGGTTTCGGAGGCCTCGATCCTTAGAAAATTAGGTTTCGGAGGCCCGGTCCTTCCGAAAATTAGGGTTTAGGGTTTGCTTTTTTAGGATTCTAGGGTTTAGGGTTTAGCGTTTGATAGTTTAGATATTTAGGATCAAGGGTGTGGGATTTCAGAATTTAGGGTTTAGGGTTTGATAATTTAGGGTTTAGGGTTTGATAATTTAGGGTTCTAAAGTACGGGTTTAGCGTTTTAGAATTTAGGGTTTAGGGTTTGATAATTTAGGGTTTAGGGTTTGATAATTTAGAGTTCTAAAGTACGGGTTTAGCGTTTTAGAATTTAGGGTTTAGGGTTTGATAATTTAGGGTTTAGGGTTTGATAATTTAGGGTTCTAAAGTACGGGTTTAGCGTTTTAGAATTTAGGGTTTAGGGTTTGCAGGTTAAGGATTTTAAGGATCTCGGGTTTTGAGTTTTAAAATTTAGGGTTTAGAGTTTAAGGGTTTAGGGTTATATGATTTTCGTGTTTACGTCTAATTTAGGGTTTAAAGGGGCCCGGCCGGGGCCTCCTCCGGCCGAAACGAGCTTCCGGCCGGGCCCTTTTGTACCGATTTTTTCGATTCATCCGATTTCTGTTCATCGATTTTTAACGAAATACGTACCGTTAGAGGTTTTCGAAATAAGCATTTTGATAGTTTCTTTGGTACAAAGTTTCTCGAATTATACGTTTTGATAGTTTTGTCGATACTAAGTTTTTCGAATTAGTAAATTTTGATAGTTTCGTCATTACGAAGTTTAGAGCGTTGTTTAATTCGAAAATTAGGGCGTCACATAGTAATCCCCTTTCAAAAACCCACGATTTTTCAAAATCTCAAATTTCGATTCCAAGAGAAAGAAAGTGGCTCCAAGGTCGGCGGTTTGCAAAATAAAAAAACCCTGATTTCCCGAATAATCTCCTACCATTCCTTTTATTTTAAATAAAAATTTCAGAACATAATATTTCGCATGCCTTTTTTTATATGGGCCATTGATTTGAGTTCCTAAGATCTAATGGCTATAATTGTTGTCCTAACCATTAGGACACTAATTAGCTGCCCTAATAATATTAGAACCGAACACCTAGCATAACAACGGAGGTAGAGGGAGGCAGCAAGACTCTTACAGAAAAAAGAAAGAAAAAAATGAAGTTAACGTAACCGTAGATTCAACGCCTACCAGTACGTAGCATTAATTGTCATTTTATTCTCGTCATGACTCACCAATAGTTAACAATCTACTTTGCTTAACTGCCTCCGCTTTCCAACAGTTCAAGTAGCCATCTAGCTAGATAACCCTTAAATCTTGGATCGATCATGTTCGGCACAGGCGGGCATTGTCGTACACTTAGAGGCTTGGCTGGTTGGCACCTGGCCATGGCGCTCCTGCCATTACTGCTTCAATATCCGAAACCTCCCTTGGACAATTAGTCATGTTCTTGCACCCATCGGCCGTAACATGCTGCACATCACCATTCCAACCAAAACATACTAATGTCAGGATTATAAAAAGAATCTCATGCTGCAAATCAGCAAAATTATCTGCCTATAAATACAGTTAGAAAGAACGAGAAGCTAGAGCTATATCTTAAAAAGCTGAGAGATTTTCGGGATAAAAGAAAGAAACGAAGTACCAGATCACTTTCAATGCGAACACCACCAAAGCCTTTGAATCTCCCGATGGCCTCAGCATTGAAGAACTTGCAAGTTTTTGGGTTTGTCATTGCTGGGATTAACAAAGCATCGATGAAATAGCAGCCTGGCTCTACCGTTATCACCTGCAAATAACACAGATTACAGTATACCAAGTGATGTACGCTTTCTAATACTGATTTTCTTTTGGGTGCATTACAGATTACAGTATACCAAGTGATGTACACCGCACTAAGTACGAACTGGTAAATAAGCATAAAAGAATTGCTTAATTGAGTGTACAAGACCAGATATCCGTGCAGTAGGATCCAAGACTAGTAGAGGGCCCACCATCCACAGTGTCCCGATCTTTGTCTCCCTAGCTTATCAAACTGATAGTACTCTCACCCAGAACTCATCTGCCGGGGGAGATTGTGATCCTCGTGCTGTCTCTGTTGATGATAGCCCTCAACATGTCTTAGATCGTACAATACGGATTTCTGATCTAGCCATACACCAAAAAGAACATGTATTTACTTTATAGCATTGCGACAGTCTCATACCATTCCCTCTTTGAGTTCTCTTACGGTACGCAAAGAACTTAACCCTGGTTCTGTTGGTTTCTTCAGTCCCTGGAGTACATGTGCTGCTTGTGTCAGTCCATGGCCAATACCAAGGAACAGGAAAGAAAAGAAAATCAGTGAAACGCACTTTCAAGTAACCACCAGGATCATGGGTGTCAAGACCAAGGAAATGCCCCAACCCATGTGGCATGAAAACAGCGCCAAATCGCTCAGCCATCATATCTTCTATGTTACTGGACTCAAGAAATCACCACAGCATTAAGTAAATTCAAATTTACCCTATTCCTGAAGATGTCGTATCATCGAAGCAAAGAAGCGAAGAACATCAAGGAAACTGGCCATTACCCAACAATAATGCCACCGGTCTTCAAAGATTGAAGGATGACCGTCTCTGCCAACCTGCATATAATCAGAAGAGTACACAGAAACGATGGTGCAAATTAGTTCGGCCTGTCAAAAATTCACAGTAGAAAACACAAGTATCCCCACTTGTAAATAAGTTAAAATGTCTGCTTGTGTGACTGAAATATATAAAGATTACTAATAAAAAGGAAAAAGGAGGGTTCATCATAACACTAGCTACAATGTACAGCTTACTTGTGCATGTCAATCCAGGTGACTCCTGGCTTCATAGCAGATATTACAGTATTGTGTGCATCAAGAACAGCCTGCAAAAAATGAGACATGTAGACTGAAATATCTGGATATACTGACTAGGTAATAAATACTAACTATCAGACCTGGACACGAGCAATGGTAATAACTACTGAATACACAGATAACACTAGGAAGGATAACAGAGCTCCTGTAAGTTTCCTCATGTTCATGAACACATAATTAAATGATGAAGCAAGTTGAATCACACTCACGTTGTAAATTAAAGATTGGTCACTTGTAAACTTGCCATTCACCTGTATTCACAATATATGCATATTACAGATTCTAACAGAACTGTTGCCCGAGTAAATAATGGATTCCAAAGCGGTTTGAGAGCTTAATTGTATTTGACAAATAGATAGTTGCAAATACAGTCACTCACAGGAAATGAACAAGTTATGTCAGAACCATAGAAATGGTATTCAGCTCCCATATCGAACAGTGCCATATCTCCATCTTGCAAGGTCTGCAAAAGGCCATATAAGAAATAGAAACTTCACACGAGCCCATAACATCCAGTTTGAAGTTAGAGACTTTGTCAGACAGCATAAACTAAAACAAAACAAAAATAAAAGAACTCAATGAATTCTTAGTTTCAGTATGTAGGTATTTTTTGCATCTTTTAGCAATGACTCAGAATAAATCAAGTGTTTAAATTATATCATTCTTGAGTACGCAACAGTTATGATTCATTTATCAACTTAGATTTCAGTTCATTAGTAGTTGATATTCAGTATACAGGACAAATCTTCAGCCACAATTACTTCTTTCATAATTTGATCTTTTCAGATAACAAGCACAACAAAGGGTGCACATAAAAACTCCAAATGACAATAGAAAAAGATAAATTAAAGTAAGTGAGAAAAATACACTGTACCCTGTCATTAGGGGCTGCTGCATGGCCATAGTGAAGAACGGCGCTGGAATTGAGAAAAATTATAGAAACAACTAGGTATCAGAATTCATGTAGTAAAGCATATAACCAAAATCTCCAATAAGCACATCAATCTTCCTAGTAATCAACTAATCACAAGTATAAATTGATTGGAAAATTAAGGTTTACTCAGCTACCATTAAAATAACTTTCCCAAACCAAAGCCAGCTGAATCCTAACTTTCACGAACGATAGAACAATATGCAACTTATCCATATTCTTGTAATGAATAATGACAACACTTGTTATCTATCATACCAAGAATTGCTATCTTTAAGAAAAAGGCCAGCATGAATTATTAAGTCAAGAATGATTATCTGTCCATAGGAAGCAAAAATCAAACACTAGAAAACCTTCAGAATTGTACGAAATCCTGAAAACATTTAACCAAAAAATCCTCAATAGTCAATATTAAATTACAACCTGGTGGGAATATCTCACCTGTTATCACCAGTAGCACAGATGCATGTGTATGAGCAATGTCGACAACCACCATACATGTAGGTGTGGTGTAGAAATGTACTTTCCAACTGATACTCTTTCGTTCCAGCTTTACAGTTTCTCATAACCTAGCAACAATAGTCAGCCGAAATATGAAGTGATCATCGACAAGATCTGTGTAAAAAACATCAGATATGGACCTAAAGAAATCAGCAGGTCAAATGTCCACAGACTACACATCTCAAACAGGACATAATTGCATCTTATTGCAACATGGAAAAAGCCTTTATGAGTTCTTAGCGATGTTTCATTAGTAGAGGTAGCACCACCATGCTGATCGTTGAGAAAGACAAGATGAGGAAGATGAAAGCCAAATGAAATCACTTAAATGTGAAGGAATAGTTCAAATAATTGA
Source organism: Linum usitatissimum (assembly GCA_030674075.2). Taxonomy (NCBI): domain Eukaryota; kingdom Viridiplantae; phylum Streptophyta; class Magnoliopsida; order Malpighiales; family Linaceae; genus Linum; species Linum usitatissimum. The sequence continues at coordinate 4,578,786 of JAUJYP020001182.1, forward strand.
AGAAGTGAACTAGCGACAGAATGTATCACATTGCACCAATTTCAGAACTGGTTACCTCAACATGAGCCTCTGAGCTTATATCGTTGGCAAACTGAATTACAGCAAGCTCCAGGTCTGACTTGATGACACGACATTCAGTTAAAATAGGATGCAAAACATTTAGGTCAGTTTCAAATGTTTCCATTCCCTGGGAAGAAAAATTAATAAAGAAGTCAGAAACTGTAGATGCTAAACTAAACATTTTAATTGCCAAGGGAGAACCTTGATTTAAGTACCTTAAAACTAGCTGGTTTTGAGTAATTGTTGCTGTCAGTGTTCAGTCCATGCAAGAGAAACAGTAACGGCTTCTCAACTCCCTTACTATGGTCATGCAAAACTTCTACAATTTCATCGGTGTAGTATACTGCGTTGACTTGGTATTTCTCCTACAACGAGCAAACGAAAACATCATTTTCTCTGACAAACATCAGATAATGATCCAGCAAAGCATTGACATACAGATAGAAGAGTACCTGAAAGTACAATGGTGGCTTAATTTTTCCCATCCAAACAGCATACTCAGCAGGTAGTCTGGGAGCAAAGAGGATAGACTTCCCTGTTGAGATGTCCTGCAGTTGTAGGATGAGAGACCAAAATGTTATTTAAACAATAAAACTAAGCAATCAAACACTCTCAGCGCACACAACAATGCTAATATCTCTTCTTTGTGCCGAATAACAGGATGGAAGCAGACAGTCGCAAAATAGATTTGAGTGTATGTATACACGTAATAAGTGAAAACATCTATCTGCTGATTATCAATTTGACAACAAGGAAATATGCAACTGTGATCAGATTCGTCTGCAGGAAACGAAAGAGTGTTACAGAGTAGAGGGATAACTAATTCCACGCTCTGGAATTCAGCACCCCTTAAAATCAGAGACTATATGATCCTAACCTTTATTTTTAGGCAATAAATTAGGAATCAGCTACAGTAAGCAGGAAGACTCACAATAGCTCCGTAGAAACCAGACTCCACAACTCCAAACAAATAGGCGAAGTAACTCTCCTGCCTGCAAAATGCAGCACAAAACTATGGCGAGATACGCTTTCAGACAAAAATTCGAAGTCAAACGCAAGCAAAACTTAAATCACCTGAAGAGCTCTGAATGATCGGTGCAGTAACGAGTCTGTTCTTCACCTCCCTGTCGAAATAAAGAAGCTATTTCAGTACGCGAATAAAAAGATCATAGTCATTACACAACTCACGAGGTCGCTGAAGCCGGAAATCCGTACCTGAAGAAGGACGAAGCCCTGAAGAGGACGAGAAGCTTCGGTGAGATGCTGGTTGATGGATTTGATAAGCTTCTCGCGGTTGGAGACGTAGAGCTCCATGGGGACTCCAGGCGGAGACAGAGCCGGAGACAGAGGAAATGGTTCTCTCAGTGGCCGGATTCACCGATCCCGGGCTTTGTTCAGCGCGGTTTAACGGCCGATGATTAAAAAATGGAAGCACACGTATAAAACACCATTGAATCTTCTCTTGGATAAAACACCAATTGAAGAACGGTTGAGATTAAAGGCTTGTTCTGAAAGGTGATTTTCGTCATTCCCTATAGGCCAAATTCTAGTTGTCTGCCTCACAATCTGGATGCTGCTCTCCGGGAAGTTGGGCTCAGCCTGTAGTTAGTTGGGCTGAAATTAGTCATTTTGGAGGACCAGCTAGTTTGGGCTCACCGTCCGAAAGAACTCTATTGGGAACAACATGCCCGAATGCAACTTGCGATTGATAAGTCGGGAGGCAGTATTGTAGCAGAATTTTTGAAGTTAGTACTTTTTTTTTAATTATTAAGATATTTTAGAGTCATTAAATTTTTTAATAAATATTTATTAATTTAGATTCATTTTAATTATGATCTTGAATAGTACAAGTGAAAAATTAAATCTTAATTAATTTATATACTTAAATCAGGTCTCATTTTCTAAAACTGTTAGTAGGGACGTGATTTATTAATTCAATTTAATCTTTCTTTCCTTTGATTTCTTTAAATTAATTAGTTAAATTTTCAATTTATTGAATTAAATATTTGAAAATTAAAAATAATTACTTAATATTCTAAAATCACATTTTTTTCCTCCAAATTACTTTCAGACGGATTTTCTGAATATTTTTAATTTGTTTTGATCTTTTTTTCTCTTATCACGTTTCGGATTTCAACGATGGTGTCTATTGACGAATAAACAGAAGTTCTCGGCTGAGAATGGTGGCAATAGTAACGGGAATGGCCAGCGACGGTGATGGAACTCGAGGAAGATTGGGTGGTCGCCTGCGAGATTGGTTGCAAAATAGAACTCAACGACGACCTGCTGGAGTCACAAGAGGTGTTCCTATCCACGCGATCGGTCGGTCGACGTAGGGCTACAGGAATTGCGAACAAACAAATAAAGAATGGCAAGAGAGGGTGGGAGGTTTTTTGGATTTTGGACAGAGAAAATAATTTTGGGAAATTTGTTGAGATAATGTTGTAGTTTCTATTATATGTTTCTAGTATTGTTTTCAAATTACCATTTTTATTTTGATTAGGTATAATCAAGTCCTACTAATAAATTTAACATCAGAATTATTAGATCTCTAATGATTATTAATAGTGTTCTCCTATAAGATGTTCTAATAATATCAAATCCGATATCATAAAAGTGCTATGGGACCGGAAAATGCGCTTCCGATAGAGGGAACTGAGTAGAGACCGTTCATTTATGTTGCTGTTGCCGTGTTTAATGTCCTTGTGATACCAATGGCTTGGGATTTTGAATTATAATTATGCTAAAATTGGAATTAAGGGGAAGATTTTACTTTCCCGCATTATTTTCCACTGAAATTGCACAATTAGAATTGAATTAAGACAACGCAAATTGACCATATTAACACTTAAGACCATATTGGTCATTTTTAAATCTCGTTGAATATAGAAAATTTCAAAAATTACCTTATTTCTATTTAAATTTCATTCAATTTTTCACCTGTCAGATGAAGATTAAATATTTTAGATCTGTCACAATATCACTTTGATTGTCCGAAAAAAGAAAACTTTTTAAAAGACACAGAGAGTTGTACACACTGACAAATTCTTGAATATGTTTTTAAAATATTATTAGGCAAAATTAAAAATAAAGCCAAAACTATAAATAAATTAACTAACTATAAAAAAAATCAAATACAAATAACGAGTGTGCCATAGCCTAGGACAGTCACCACCCATCCGTCCCTAGTTGCACAATGTCTGATCTCAAATACATACACTTGTTAAACAAACTACAAGTTGTTATAGTATGGAAATAGATGTAAATTTGTTGGTTCTAAGATGATCATAACACAGAGACAATACCCACATTTGCTAGGTTGGCAAAAACCAAGTCTGTATATAATAAGTTACTGGTAGCAATCTCTGAAATTATAGATATTGTTGCAGCAGGGGTTATGAATTTGTTGCTACACGTACGTACGCTTGCAATTGCATGCTTGGTTGGCATCCAACTGGAATAAATTAGTTACCTTGTTATATGTCTTTTATATATATCAATACTCCAACTGCACCACAATCAAATCAGACATAATATATATATAATAATGGAAATCTTGGTTTGTTATATATATATATATATATATATATATATATATATATATATATATATATGTGTGTGTGTGTTAATAATTGAGAAATCTTATCTCTTGCTAGAAAGTGTTTCTTAGCCACTTACTTCAATCATGCTCAACTCAACTCGTTTGCTATATATGCATCCTCTTTTCACAATGATTAAGAAAGAGATATCACATGGGAAATTAATTATATCACTTTAATTAATATATATATATATATATATATATATACATTGTGATGAGACTATATATAAAAAGATCATATTTGGCAGCTAGTGAAACAATTAACTCTATTTATATATAATATTCATGCAGCATACATCGTCTCTAATTAATAATACCAACTCTAATTTGTAGAAATTATTTCAGCAATCCTATCAATATTTCATCAAATCAGAATGTACGTAAATAATTAAGAAAATAATATATGTTTAGTTTGCCAACTTCGTAGCCTCAGCCAACTTCGTAGCCTCCATCCAACCCGCTATCACCGCTACATCCATTCTCACCATGAACGGAACCTCCACCGAAATCACTCGAGGGACATCAACAACCCCTCCGGCGACGATTACTGATCTCCCAGCCGCACTACAGGTGGCGTTTGCGACATCAACATCAAACGCACCAACAACATCACTGCCGACCGCTGTCGCAACCCAACCCAGATCGGTGCGAGCTCCATCAGCAACTAACACACCCAGAACCAGAGCAAGAGCACCAAAGAATGATCGGCCAGCCGTGCTCATCCCCGAGGTAGCAACACTCTCCTTAGCTACGGTCATCAATCAACCACCAGTAAAATATGGGACTACGAGTTATGTATCGTTGGTTTCTCACGAAGAAGGAAATAAACTTCATCGCCATGAAAAATGTCTACCTAACGCCTGGCAACCAATCTGTGGAGTCGAAATTACACAGCTTGAAGATCAACGTCTCCTTTTTTGATTCGCACATGAGGTCGATGTCCGGAATGTCATGGACCACAACCCTTGGTTTTTTTATAAACAACTACTGATCACGCACGAGCTTAGGATTGGCGAATCAACAATTTGCCCTTTGGTTATTTCTCAAAGGAAGTAGGCAAAACTACTAGGAGGCTCGGCAGGAGATTACATTGGATACGATGAGAAGAAACGTATCGCCCCTCCGCCCCCTCCTTTCCTTATCCTTTTCCTCTCCTCCTTCCCCTCCTCTCCCCCCCTTCCTTCCTCCCTCCTCCCCTACACCCTTCCCCTCCCTTTCCCCTTCCCCCACAACCCTCAATCTTCCACTCCACCCATAAAATACCCAACACCTCCACCACCCAAAATCTTCAATTCCCTTTCAATTCGGGCGATTTTCGGGTTTTCATTGGTCTTCCTCAACTCAGTAGCTGCCCAATTTCGATCTTCAACAACTAATTTTGATTTCCCCCAATTTCGGTTAGTGTTCAACTTTTTAGGTCAAACTATGATTTTTCTGAAATTGGGTCAATTGGGTAGATGCCATATGAACATTGTGCTGTAGGTAGTGAACTTGGTTGCTTAGAATGATGTTTATGCCATGTTACTTGTGCTTCGCTTGAAATTTCGGATTTTCAATAACAGTTGAATTTTCGAGTTCGACCCTAATTTTGAAATTCTGAAATTTCAAGGGGTCCCTGTTTTCATTGTGTTTACTATGCCTTGTTGAGCACTTCTTATGCCTATGCCATGCCCGATTGCCCCCTTTGTGTTGCTATGGTTGTTGTTCGTGGATATTGTTCTTCACTAGGTGCACTTATATTCCATTGCTCATTATATTGTATATCTTGTGTTGGAAATGTGTCACTCACTAGTGTTGAATGTTATGGTCGCATATTGTGGGATAATTTCAGTTGTGGATACTCGTTGTGCTTATCTACGTGTTATGCCTTGCATTGTTTTCATTTCACAAGGACGTGACCATTTTAAGCGTGGGGGGTATATTCTCATATTTGGGGATGTTGGGATATTAACCGATATGCAATTTTGTGCGACTTTTGTTTGTTAATGACAGTAGTGCAAGATGCAGAGAAAGAAGACTCCCGCCATAGGCCTAGGCAAAGTTACCGGCACTGCGAAAAGGCCGCGACCATCCCCTTCCACAGAGCCTTCGTCTGCTGGGACTAGTCCACCACCATCTCTGCCACGGGCTTCTGTTTCCACCCGTCCACAGTGGGGTGGAGCTTCATCTTCGGCTAACCCTCACCATTTATGGGGGGCTTCTCAGCGAGAGACGCCGTCAGACCCTATTCCAGCTGCTGCTACTGCTCTACCGAGTCCAGAGGTAGAGTAGACGATCTTTGACTTTGAGCCTGGAATTGAGTTCGCCCGCCGATATGGAGTGTATCGGACTTCCAGAAGGATACCTCGACTTCCAGAGTTTCATGGAGGAAGGGTCGAGGACCTGGCTGATGGCATACTGCCAGAGAGCGGGTATATGGCCGTTCGTTCGACTTGATGATCAGGAGCTTCCGCAAGCCACCAGGGAGTTCTACTCCACACTGAAGATATCGAGGTACACCTCGACTCAGGAGGCGGGAGGCATCAAATTCTGACTTGGAAGTCGGGCGTTCTCGTTTTCAGCAGATGAGCTGGCAGAGAGCATGGGTTTCTATACTCCGGAGCAGGTGGCCAACGTGGAGGTTATGTCGTTGGCCACCATTGATAGGAGGCCGGTTCTGAACCCGAGGGAGTTCTGGAAGGACATCGCTTGGGACGATGCTCCTTACTCTGCTTGGTCCTCGAAGGCGAAGCGGATGAAGATACCGAGGATGAGACTTCTTCACCTGCTCTTCCGTCGGACCATCACCGCTAGGAAGCAGTCTAGTAGTGGAGGAGTAGTGAACAGCACAGACTTGTGGCTTTTCTACTGCCTCGAGAACAAAGTGAAGGTTCATCTACGGGACTTGGTGGTAAACTTTTTCAAGCACATCTCCGAGAGCGAAGGGAGTTGGAGTTTTGTTTGGGGGAAGCTACATCACACGGCTGGTGCAAGGACTTGGAGTGATGGACTCCTTCGAGGCGGATCCGCTGTTTCAGCGCGGGTTTCCCATCACAGTTCGGACTCTCAAGGAGCATGGAGTCCCGAACTTGCTGGCTATGATAGTGGATGAAGGGCCAGATGTAAGAGAGGGGTAAGGAGCAGACTTCCCCCCAGATACTGTGGAGACTCTGGCAGCACAGATTGGAGGGCTGCAGATGAACGTCAGTGACGTTCTCGACAGTCAGATCTTCCTCAGCCAGGATTTTCACCGGTTTGACGGTCGTAGTAGAGCTTCTTGGGATAACCTGGACCAAAGGATCAAGAGGATTGAGAGCGAGGTGCGAGGACTCCGCCAGGACTTCCAGGATTATGTCACCGAGAGCAGGGAGGCGAGGACTCGTCAAGAGCGTCGAGACGAGCAGTTGGCTGAGGCTCAGGCTCAGCAAGGCCAGTGGATCCAGCAGCAGGGACACCAGATCACTTACATCCACGAGCAGCAGCATTAGCAGAGTGGACACATGTCCTACTATCAGAATAGTTACTTCATGGGAGCTACCTACCCACCTCCGTGGCCAGCTTATCCACCACCACCACAGTGGCCGGAGTACGATCCTTACCTTCCATTCCCGGGGTATCCATACCCTCCGCCGGATCAGTGATCGCTTGGGACTTTTGTGTGTTTCTTTTAATTTTGAGACTTTGTCATTTTTCTTTCTTTTTCTTAATTTTTCTCTTTGGCTTGTATAACGGATGACAACTTCGGTTGCATCTATCACTAGTACTTTGTTTGTGTTATGGTTGGCAGGTCCCGAACAAAGATTTTATCACGTCTTACCATCAATCTTCGTTACGTCGGTATGACCTTCTTTCTGGCTCTCTATTATGACTTCTTTTGAGAAAAGTGCTGAAAATTATGGGATGAATTAGAATGCTAGTATTTCACTTGATTGCTTCATTGAATCTTTGTCATTCAAACATTTGAAATTCCCTCTTAAACTTGAAATTTTGGATGAAATTGGACACATGTTTAGCGTAGTAATGCTGCTTGAGGGTGAATAGGATGCATGATGGATTATTTTTGGGCCACCTCTCGTTTTTCTCGAAACGAGTTTAGAATGGATTTATGCACTTGGTTACTCGATCTTGATGTTCACCGACTTGTGAGCAATTAATTCCCCTATCGATTCGCTCTAGTTTTTTAAAGTCATATATGACTAGATGGTCCGAATAAGGTGCAAAAGAGGCCAATGTGCCCAAATTTTCATGGGGGTTCGGTTGCGATTCAACACACTGGCGACTTTAAGTTTGCCGCCTGTAAGCTAGTCCCTTTAGGCTTCTCTTCTCACCTCTTCCTAGTTATGGGTCGGGGTTTTTCAGGTAAACTCGATCTATGTGGATGAGAGCCTTAGCCTGATCAGGGTCGCAACTACCCCCATTTGGAAAGATACCCTCTAAAACTATACCAAAAAATTGAAAAGTGAGTTTGCAATTAATTGAGTAATTCAATTGACTCACATGTGTTTAGTATATTATGTATAGTTAAATTGCAAAAGAAGAGGGGAGTGCTATTATTTGAATACAATGTTAAAGTAAGCACTCCCTCCCTTAGGACGGGAAAAATAACCAGCCAGGACCATCTGTTGTGAGCATAGGTGATAGGGGAAATGTTTTTGTTAGTAGGTGTCGAGTGGTGCTAACTATATGCATAGGTTTGTTCTTCATTTGGATAGAGCACTCGGTAAATTAACTGTGTGGTTTGGTAATCTAAAGTGTATTCTTGGCATCGTGAAGTAGGCTTGAACTATTATCATGTTCTTTCCTTTTCACCATGTTTAGAGTTTGCTTAGAGTGCAAAAAGTAAAGTTGCTTGAGGACAAGCAAGATTTAAGTGTCGGGGGATTTGATAAGGCTCGAATTTGTAGCAATTATCTATCCTTATATGCATGCTTTTTGAGTGGTTATTAGTTTGTTTGAGCTTCGTTCTCGTGTGATTTCGTGTTTTGGCATTATGTGCCTAGACCCATTCATTTGGACCGTTTGGTCCATTTGATATGTTTCTTTGTAGTATTTTTTTTCCACGGGTACTCTAGAGATAGGTGGTCTGGTTATGAAGCTATGAACGTGAAATAGAGCACGGTTGGAGCTCGAATGGAAGATAGAGAAATGAAATGGAGGAGCTGAGGGGCTGCACCCCGTGCACCTCTGCACGCCGTGTAGCCCTAGGATGGTGTAAAATCATGGCCCTTAAGCAGGGGAACGTCGTGCACCCCTGCACGGCGTTCCTCCCATTCAAATATGCAAAATTTTGAAAAAAAGGAGGTGCGCGCCGTGCATGTGTGTATGTCGTGCACCCCCAGTTTCATCAGCTTCCTATAAAAGGGCTGATTTTGAGGAAAGAGAGAAGAACTTCCCCAACTTCGTTTTTCATGATTTTTCCCGAGTTTCTTCTGCAAAAACCAGCACCCAACCTCCATTAGAAGTCCAATTAAAGATCCAAAGGAGTCCCCCTTAAGGATTGAAGCTAGGATTGAAGATAGAAGGCCAAAAGCATCGATTGGAAGAAGAACAAGCCGATATTTCTTTGTAAGAAGATGTTTAGGTTTTCTTTTCAATTGCTTTCTTCTAGAATGATGAGTAGCGAAATCCTTAGGGATTCTTGGTTGAGATGTAGGAATTAAGCTATGAAACCTGTCTTGAATGTTTAAGATCGATGTTTGTGGATGTTTGAATTGCAATGAAAGTATGTCTTGATTGTTTGGGTGTTCAACCTAATTCTTGTTATGGCTAGAATTAGGTCAAATTCATGAAATCCTTTGTTCATGATAGACTTAGGAATTCGTAAGATTGTCGATCGAGGATAGAACTAAGTTATCGGTGGGGTAAACCGATAACTTAGTTCTACCTTTTGTGTTTCTTCCAGTTTTAACATTAGTTATCTTGTAATTGGCGGGCACTCTGGTTTGCACCCAATGGACCAAGTTGGGTGTAGTTATCAGTAGCTTAGGCATTGATGGACCAAGTCAATGATATTTCCAATTACTAGTGATTTATTTTAATTCCGGAATAACACCTTATCACTTTGTAGAACTTCTCGGTGTTTATTACCGGCTAGCCTAATTAAGGTTATTTCTACCTTAGTTGGGAAGCTAGTAGTGATAATCCGAGTGCATGATCGTGCCGCGGATTCATATGAGTGTTAGGAGGAATCGTTTCATTCAATTCAAGTCCATATTCGCTCGTTTTGAATGCATTTAAGAAGTTGAGCTTAATGACTTATCTCTTTCAAGAACTCAATTTCTCCATTTGAATCAACTCTTAATTTCTTAGTTTAATTTAATCATTAGAATAATTATAATCCAAAGCCAATTATCTTAGTCTAAACCGTGTTGACGAATTCGAGTAGAGGCATAACGAGAGGAACCTTCGGACACAAACGACACTTGTGTTGCCGGAATAACTTCACAGTTATTCGGGCGATCACTTACCCTAATGCCTCCATGAGACTGAGAGTCGCTTGGGACATCAACAAACCACTACTCAAGGAACGCCCAGTCACGCTTCAGAAGGATGTGGAGATCTCGTGTAAGTACAAGTATGAGCGTTTACCCAATTTCTATTTTATATGTGGAATCATGGGACCTGTGGAGAAAACGTGCGAATTGAGACTTGAATTCTCAGAAGAATAGCTGGCTTTTTAATGGGATGACTCGCTTAGAGTAACCACCTAGAAAGAAACTCAAATCAAAGCCACTAGCAGGTGAGATCCCAAGAGACCAGAAGAAGGGAATCGACGGGCAACTCATCTAGCTGGACATACGACAACATTTTTGAGCTCAAGGGTAAATAGTAAAGCAGGCCAGATAAGAACAACTACTAGTAGATACCCACTTATCAAGTCTGTTACAACGAAAGCATATGCCAGGAAAAGAAGAAGTTATGAACTAACGACATCGGACCCTATGGAGGAAGAATGGGAAGAATCAGAAGTCCGTGGCTCCAAATCTCCAAAGAAAACAGATCAAGGATCGCCATCACCATCAGATTCATTGAGCCTACATGGATGGGCAAATGAGTCATATTGAATCTGCACGTGCACGACCGAGACTTAGCCTTCCTTAGTCGTGCATCTCATGGAGAGTCCCTCATCTATTTTGGATTTTTCAGTTTTCCTGACTGTTTTGATTTCTTGCTTTTCCGTAGTTTTACTTTTTTGAATTGTGTTATTTTGATTTCATCAGGGTGAACCCTGATTGGATGTCCATTTGTTGGAGAGAAAGGATTGAGGTGTTTGCTTCAGCAAGGACCCGTAATCCATGTTAGCCTCATCAGTTAGGATTGCACCTCCGATTGGAATCCATGTATGCTTTATGTTGGATATGATTTCATGAAATATGATGTTACCAATTTGGTAAAAAAAACTCACAATTATTTTACATAGGATAAGACTTACTTCCTCATGAGAAGATCCTTGCGTTTCTCATTACTCTAACTAGACTACTATCACACTATTTCTCAATTCTCATTACTATAACTTGATTAATATAACACGGTATGCACGGGGATCGACATAATAGTGACCAAGAAAACAACAAGCAGGCTGCAGAGTTTTCCAGAATTTGCTCAAACGAATCTTTTAGCTAAATACAATGGTAACTAAATCGGTTACCAATCTACCAAACTATAACTATACATCTAAAAAGGAAACACAACGTTGAAATGCACCTCAATAGGTGATGCATTCCTATACTTTGTCAGACTCCATAGACCAGAGGTCTCTTCCAAACTTCTAATAATTCACTATTCACTACAAGAAATCTGTGGCTTGCCGTCGGTCAACAGTCGTATTTAGTGTTAGTCACTAGCCGACTCCATATTATTTCGCGTCGGTTAGGAAACAACGGCAATTTTGGTGACGTTAAATAATTTGTCGTCGGTTATGAGTCAAGCAACGGGAAATGCCTACGTCAATCTGGTCAACGTATCTTGACAGTAATTTAGCGTTGGTCTTAAGCGACAACAAAAAAATGATGTTAAATTGAGGTCAACACTGGTTGACCTTATTTGACGTTGGTTGCAACCAACGGTAAGTAGCGGGTCAACTCTGTTTTGACTTCCTTTTAACATCGTTGAAACTGACGGCAAGTCTATTAAGCGACGTTATTACAGGTCTCAGATCTGTATATGGCGTTGGTTTATGACCGACACTAATTGTATCGATCGGCCGCAAGTTTGATTTACAAAACCTGATTCTGTCCAGTTTCCAGAATTTCACATACCCTTCAATCCACTAAACCTGTACCAATAACAAACTTACAAACATCCACATGGCTATAATTTCACACCACACATCTTGCACCAATATGATAGTCAATCACAACTTTATATTAGTAATATAACACGAAATCCAAAGATTCAAACTAACATTGAAACTAATATTCAAACTAACATTTGAACCAACATTCAACCCAACATTCAACATTCCATGTCTCTTCACATTCTAGATCACCTTACCGCTATCTTAAATCCTTAGTAATCATCAAAATAATCATTGTCACTATTGTTGTCTTGTTCTTCTTCCTCCTCGTCTTCTTGTTCCTCTTCATCTTCTTGTAGTTGTTGCTTTCCTCGTGTCATTTCTTCCCTCATCAAGCGAATTTCTTCTTCCAAAGCTTTCACATGATCTAGTGCCATCGATGCGGTAGGACACTACCCTAGGAGATGAGAATGTGATTGACTACCGTTTGAACTAGACTGTCCAATGCATTTATCCTTAATTAGTCCAACCTATTAGTGTAAATGTAAGATTAACACTTGTTGGTTTCTAATTACATATGAACGGAAGTAGTGTAATGAAAAAATACATGAGAAGGAGTTACTCGGCACTATTTACACTTCGTGTGAGTTTGAGCTACAATTCACCCCTACTGGGTGCTTGACCGGTTCTCTCCCTCTACATGTAGTAAGATATATTGTAGTTATTATTAAAATGGTTTTAAAAGAAATAACACTAGTAATTTGTTCACTAGCTTCTTTGAGCCACTAGTGTGTGGTGCATAAAAAATAGCTCTGCTTGGAATATTCTTCTCAGTTATTGCCTGCATATTTGAACAACCAACTATAAGAAGATATAAATGATACAAAGAAAATATAAGAATTTTGATGAGCTTGATTATTTGCACAATTATTCCCACTTTAAGCGACATTTTCAGATGTTTGGATGTCTCACTTTGACTGTATTTGGGGTGTTTCGTGCGTATTTTGTTACCCTTGGCCCCTTGGGCCATGTGATGTTGTTTTTCATGTTTTTGGTGCATTCAGGTGACATACGACATCAAGAGATGAGCCAAAGCGCGTTCCAAAAGTTGGAAAATTAGATGAGATGAAGACTGCTGACGGAGGGCTAACACACGTTGTGTGTCGTTAACAAATGAGTGTGTGTTATGCAAACCGAGAGTTCTGAATTGGAACACACGCCCGTTTGTTGTCAATACACGTCGTGTATTAGCAACACACATCGTATATTAGCAACACACGCCATATATTAACAATACATGCCTTGTGTTGTCTTTAGCGGGCTGTTTTTCAGCCCAATCCTTTCGGACTTGGAAGACGTCATATAAATACCCCGAGCAGCCCTTTTGACAAGATAGACCTTGTTCCAGATAGAGTTTCGAGTTTTTAGAGAGAGAAAGATTTCTAGAGATCGATTGAAGCGAGAGAACATCAGCAACTGGAGACGGATTGAAGATCGGCGACAAGACGGAGATTTCTCGGCGAAACATGTTTTCTTCCCGAGTTATATTCCTTTTCTCTTCCTTTCTTATTTTTCGAACCATGAGTAGCTAAACCTTTCGTGTTGTTTGGATGAGATGAAGCTTCAGTTTAGCTTTTGTATGGATGATGGGGTTTTAACCCTTTGATTTGTTTTCGAGGTTATTCAGGCTTATGATGCCGTCTTGATTGAATCATCGTCATTGATTTGTGGGTCCGAGAGGAACATAAATTTATAGGACGCTTAGGAAGAACTATATAGTATTCGTTAACTCAAGAGAGGAACGAATCGTTTAGGCTTTTTGCATCATTTATCGTTGTGGCATTTCATCGAACACCTTTAGTGCATTCTTCTTGGGTAGATTAGCTCGAGAGAGGAGTCTACAGTCGAGCAGAATAGATCCTTAGAGGTACGAGAGTGATCTAAGACTACTGTAGGAAATAGTCAAGCCATTATAACCTGAATAATTAAGATAAGTTATCGTTCCTCCATGCATCGCTAGATTTAGTTGATTTAAATCCGAACAACCTTCATTCCAAATTTGAAACTCAATCTCTTGCATTTGCTTCCTTTTGATCTGCATTCTTAGTTTATAATTCGATACTTCAATAAACAAACAAATAAACATTCACTGTTACTTGGTTTAGTTATTAATCAATTTGAGTAATAGTATTAGAAAGACCCTAGGGAAATACGATTCCATTAGAGAAATCTAGTGGGTATTTGATTAGTGGGGTAAAATCCGCTCGTCAAATTCGAGCCGTTGCCGGGGAACTTTTGTAATTCTAGGAAATATATTGATTGTTAGGTATTCCCTCATTCATATTATCATCACTTTTCCTCCAACATTTTCATATTACACGATTTTGTTGTTTCTTATTGTGCAAACAAAGTCACGGAGTTAACATCTTCCTAAAATAGTAAACGACTAGTTGAAAAGGGGACAACTTCATACGCTCATCTCGGTCCAAAGCCTCACAAGAAGCCAGTGTTAGAGCTACTGTTTGACCCTCCTCCTACTATTGAAAGCAAAGAGGAGGAAGAACATGAACTCAAAATGGACGGGTTAAACAACAATGAGAATGATCCCATCAACAACAACAACAACCACAATGCCAACCGCGACGACAACCACAACAACAATGAGGAAAAATTTATTCTCATCTCTCAAGAGAAGCCATTAAGAGACTACGGCCGACCTACTCTCGGGGGAGCTGCTTCAAGAATCCAATTAGGGGAGATCAGGCATATCAAACTCTAGTGCAGCTAATCAACCTCATTCAATCAAGAGCATTCTCTAGAGGACCGGATGACGACCCAAATGCTCATCTCAGGGATTTCGTTCGTCTGGATGAGAAGAAAAGAGCAAGAGGAGTGAACATCGACGACCTCGAGCTTAGCCTGTTTGCATTCTCTCTCAAAGGAATGCGTTAGAATGGTTGTATGAACATCAAGCAGGGCATTTCACTACTTGGGATGGACTGGCTACATGGTTTCTAGAGGAATTCTTCTCTCCATCTAGAATAAAAGCATTGAAGGTTAGAATTTCTCAATTCAAAAGCCCTTCTAATGAGACTTTCTATGATGCTTGGCACAGATTCTAAAGTTTCCTCCGTTCGTGTCCTCACCACGAATTGGATGCGTATGCCAAGTTTAAGACTTTCATCAGAGGCTTGGATTATAGCAAATAGAAGGATCTCAGTATGTCTATACCGGAAAATCTTACAGACTTGACACCAACTCAGGCCCTTAAAGCTTGGAGGGGTTATGCTCCAAAGATGAGGACCCTTGTTCTCACCAGTCCAGTCGACATCGAGTTGAATGTGCCTAAGAGTCAAGTTCAGAAAATGAAGTCCAAATCAGTTGTAGGAGAAGTAGACTTATCCTTACTTGAGTTTTAACAAGCTCAATTACTTGATCAACTATAACTTTTAAGAAAGAATATGGATGTTTTGGATCTAGCTCAGAGAAGCAACCCGCACTCCAACAAGAATACAAATGCTGAGGAAATGATCTTGATATTTCAAACTGCTTGGCAGATTTTGAGCTTGGAGTGAATCAAGAGCATATTGATTATGTAGGCAGGCAGAGCCAGAATAACTATCAGCAGCAAGGTCATCAAGATCAAAACTACAACTAGGGTCAGAATAATTACCAATAGCAAGGACAAAACTATAACAAGAATCAAGATAACTGTCAGCAACAAGGCCAAAAAAACTACATAAGTTAGAGTAATTATCAGCAGCAACGACAAAGGCACCAAAGTTATTCAGGGAATAACCAACATAATCAGCAACAAAACCAGTTCCCATAACAGAGTCAGCAGGGGTATGTCACTGAGAGCTATGGTGAAAAGGGTCAAATCACCTCTTCATCTAATCAAGCCCCCAACAATGTCCTCCTCAACAACAGGAATCACTAGTGAAACTCTGTTGAAAAAATTCATAGCTGGTAATCAGGCACAAACGAGTGCAATAGATGCAGCAATCAAGAGCTTGGAAAATCAACTTGGCGAATTGACCAAATTTTTCAATGCAAAGTCGAATGGAATGCCAAGTAAAACTGTCCAAAATCCATCCAAGCAGGAATTTGCAGGAGCAGTGACACTAAGGAGTGGGACGGAACTTCCTGACTGTTGAATGAAACTAGTACCAATGGAGAAACAAGAAAAGGTTTTAACTTTGGCTCCCGAACAGATACTTCCAGACTAACCTTATAGACCTAGGATATCATACCCAACTGCCTTGAACAAGAATCAGTTGACAAATGATGATTTTGAGAAGTTTCTTGACATGCTCACCAAGTAGAGTTTGAGCATTCCACTATTGGAAGTTTTGCTCAAGTTGCCCAATTATGAATAATTAATGAAGGAGATTCTTTCCAACAAAAGGAAGTTAGGAGATGCATCATCAGCTATAGTGGTTGTCATAGAGAGAGGTACCTTGGAGGACCTTGTTTATCCGTTTGCTTGTTTTCAGATGTTTTGATGTTTCCGGATTGATCAGCTATTTTTCAGTTGTTTTGATAGAATTATCTCTCGATGTTGAGATCCCCTGTTTTGGGATGTTTTTCATTATTGCTTAGTACTTGATTCGAGCCTTAAATGCTTTGTTTTTCATTCTACTGTCTTTTATTATGATATGAGGTATTTCATGTTTCAGTTCCTTGTACATGTTATATGTATGTGTGTGATGTGTGAACCCCCGAGTTATGCATGGGTTGAACTGTGTGGTTCGACCGGGTCGTCTAGGGGCGGGCTTTGCAAAGATTCTCACTAAATAACATCATTGTAAGCTCTTAGACTTATGGAAACAAGAGTGATTTATTAGTATCTTTCAATGGGATACATCCATTGATAGTATACTAGTCCACTGAGTTTAACTTCTTCAACCAAATGGACTACAAGATGAACCATTACTGTGAAGAATGATGGAGGGAATAACATCTCTAACTGAAATAATGCTACAACTATCCATTCTTAAAGCTGGTCTAGCCCATCCATATATACAACTTTTGCACACAATTTTTTCAAGCATGAAAAAAACTCAACTAAGACCGAACACGCCTGAGCAGGTAGAACATTCTGAATGGCCAATGATAATAGCCCATGCATCAGAATGTGATAGTCATGAGTTTTCAATCCTACTACCTTTTAATGTTCTAATCAACACATCTGGTTATGTTACTTGAGTATCCGTCAGGTACAACAATATCCTTTAATGTCTTAAGGATAAATTCTATTCTTTCTTGCCCAAGGAATGCAAAGCAGCAAGACATGTATTCCCATCATCTCTTGGTCATAAATCCTTTCTAATTCCCATAGCCTTCAAATCATGTCGTGCTTTCAAATGATCTTTGCTTCGATCCTTCTCATTTAATAGAGTATATAAAATGTTATCACACACTTTTTTTTAATATGCACAACATCCATATTGTGTCGAAGAAAATTGAACTCCTAATAAGGAAGTTGAAAAAAGCAACTTTTCTTCTTCCATCGTTCAACTTTTTCTTTCCTCTAAAATTTTCACTTCCAAGTGCTCTCTTTTTTTGGAGATCCATCTGTTTGGATTCCTTCTCCTTCCCAAATGTGATAGTAATATTTTCGACTTGCTTCAATATTTCTGATCCTGATAATAGTTTGGTTGTTCCCCTTTGCTCAACTTTACCATTAAATCTGGGTTTTTATGTCGAAAATGATGTCCCATGGGCAAGAACCATCTACTCTCAATGAAACAACTCTTCAAACTACCTCCCAAACGTAGAGGTTCTTGATCAAAATTACAAGTGGGACATGCTTGCATTGTGTAAGTGTTCCAGCCAGATAATAGACTTAATCCTGGAAAATTGCTAACTGTCCACATTACCGCTGTTCTCAATGTGAAAAATTCATTCTTTGATACATCAAATGCTTCAACACCGGTCAATAATAGTTTTAACTCATCAATCAATGATTGTAGGTAGATATCTATATCAGTTCCTAGTGTTTTCTTCCTACGAATGATACTAGATAGAATTATACTCGTCGACTTCATACATTCCCAAGGAGGAGTATTGTAAGGCATAAGAGTGATTGATTAAGTACTATGACTATTGCTCATATTTCCAAAAGGATTGAAACCATCGGTTGCGAGACCTAGTCTAAGAATTTGTGGATCTGATGCAAAATCTAGAAATGTCAAGTCAAAATTCTTCCATGCCTCACCATAACATGGATGGCTAGTCATTTTGTTAGTACTCTTCTCTTTTGAATGCCATATCATAAGTTCAACACTTTTTTAGACAAGAATAGTCTTTTCAATCTTGTAATCAAAGGAAAATAGCAAAAATATATTATTTCCTCATCTTTTTTTTTCTTTCCTTCAACCAACTCTACATTTTCACCATCCTTCTATCTAGATTCTTTGCAAACTCTACAGACTTCTTGATCGATGTCATCTCCCCAATATAACATGTAATAGTTCTCACATGCATGTATCTTAGTATATCCCAACCCAAGTGATTTGATAATCTTCTATGCAGTATATCCAGATGAGGGTATCTTGGCAAATTCAAATGTGTCATGCAGCAGCTTAATCAACATTGACATTACATTGTCGCTGATATTGTGCATATACTTGATGTGATATAGTCTCAAGATAAATGAGAACTTTGAGGTCTTATTAGAAGCTCCATCATACAAAGGCTCATCACCATCCTTCATTTGTTGGATGTTTGTCAATGTTAACATCATTTGATTCTGGGTTGAATCCAGCTCGGTCGACATCATCTTCATTCATAGGCACTTAAATGTTGTTAGCCATACCACCACTAGATACTTCGGTCGAAACACCAAATGCATTATTGATGAGATCATGAGTTACAATATTATCATGATACTCAGTTTTAGTGTTCTCCACTACATGGACAGGTGCACCTACCTCCAATTGAATTGCAGCATCATGAAATGATTGTCCAATATCTAACTCTTTATGCCAACTCTAGAAAGTGTAACCCAAAGAAAATTGCTCACGGAGGAGATGTTCGTACACACCATCTCTCGAAAGCCATTTCTTAAAAGAAAATTTTGGACAAGGACATATAATCATGTCACCGTCGTTATTGTTTGAAAGAGCAAACTTCAGGAAGCTTTTCAAACCAGATCATATACTCGTCGGAAAGACGGTGCATTATAATCCAAGACTTATCCATTTGAAAGACACCTAATTGATTTTAAACCAAAGAAAATAGTTCAATGTTCAAATAATCAATAATTATATCAAATGAATCAACTAAATACATATTTCAATGTATAAAGGATCCAACCTAACTTAAAATATACTAATTCAATAACTAGATATTCATATTTGGTTCATCAAATTCATTAAAATCTCTTACATTTATTAACACAATGCGACTATGTAAATTAAATTAC
Organism: Linum usitatissimum; assembly: GCA_030674075.2. Taxonomy (NCBI): domain Eukaryota; kingdom Viridiplantae; phylum Streptophyta; class Magnoliopsida; order Malpighiales; family Linaceae; genus Linum; species Linum usitatissimum. Next base: position 4,598,091 of record JAUJYP020001182.1, read on the forward strand.
ATACCTTACACCGAGAAAGATTGAAATATTTCTCGAGCTTCACACAGGAGAAAGAGCAACCAACTTTATACCTTGCATTCAAGAACAACTAACAGTGATTAGAAAATGTCCTAATGAATAGTGTTACAATTAACAAAAAAAATTAGGTCAAAGTGCAAATTTACCACTAGAGTTATTCACAATAACCTAGTTGATAGGTCTGAGAATTGAGAGGATTTTCGGATCTGAGAAGGTTATTCAAATGAATTGGTTGTTTGAGATTGGGGTTTATATATCGGCGGTACTTCGCTCGGTTGGTAAGCGACGCTAAATCAAAGGCAAGCGATGCCAAGTGACGGAGAAAATATGTGTCACTTAGCGTCGGTTATAAGCGACGGGAAATTAGACGCCACAATTGGAAAAGAATTGACCGGGCAAACATTTGCCGTCGGTTTGTAGATGGACCGACCATTGCTCGCGTCAACCAACGGGAAATTGGCGCCACTTGTTTTGGCATTGACTGGTCAAATATTTGCCGTTATTTAACCACGAATCGACGCTAAATCAACGACCTAAATTATGGAAAAATATGGACGCAGCTGGCTTCTTATATGTCCTCGCTCACTCGTTTGGTAACTAACCGACGGAAAGTTATGGAAGCCTTAACTTCCGGTCGGCTATTTCCTGACCGATGCAAAGTTCCTTTGCCGTAACCAACGCCAAATACCTCTTTTCTTTTAGTGTTTGGTTAGCGCATGACGCAAAGCAAGAGTCTAATAGTAAACTATACATCACTTAGTTTTAGCGAAATTTTATATCAAAGTTTAATTTTGACATAATTAATAGTTCCTAGCCCAATGAATAAAGATAACGACAAATTAAACCACAAAACTAAGAATCTATTAAGATTTGTCTCAACACAGTTTAGGAATATGAAAAATTATATCTCTCGCTATTGTATTAGTTGCTCTATTAACACCACGTCGGATCACATGCAATTGCAAATGAGACTTCTCATACTTTTTCACAAAAAATCCCTTATCAAAAGGCACTATCGAAAACGGGAGGAAATGATTTTTTTTGAACAAATGAGCATACGATAGATTGTTATTATTATTACGATAAATGAGTACAAATGAGAGTTTTTTATTCCAATTTACAATAGTACATTTGGAACGAAAAAAGTTATCTAGTATAATATAATGACCGACCCAGATTTGATAGCATACGCAAGGTTTATTGTGGATGCTTTAGACATACATTATCTTAATATATAAAAAATAAAAATACGTAGACCAATTTTGAAAGTATATACGTGGCCAATTGTCGTAGGTGATGTATCTTCCAAGAAGATTCATATGGTGTACGGTTGGAGAACAAGCATATTAATTACTTGTCTAATCTTGATTTTTATAGCTAAAATGTTCCCTTAATTCTGGACAAACTATACCACTGTTATCTTCTGAATGAATTAAGATATTAATTAATCAGCATGCCACTCAAGAAATTAGAGTAATATGTAATATTCTATTACAAATGCGAGAACTATTGTGCACTCAGACGACATATGTCAGTGATTACTGATTAGTAAGCAAGTACACAATTACTAAGGCTCTTTTGAATAAGTTGATCTGTACTTTGGTATTTAGATATAAATATCAAATAAAATCAATGGTATACACCAAAAATAAACACAATACCACATTAACTAATTCTTAAGTTTAAAATCAATATATTAAACCCCAAGTTAAACATAATAATAAATTTGAATTTAAAATTGACTCCATATTTAGATTTTTGAGCCCAATACAACAAAGGAAGTCATCGCTGACCCCACCCACATATTTGATGGCGCATACCACGACCTAGGGTGGTCATTGCCAATACCCCAATCGTGATTGTCATGTCATCCCACCCCCTAGGGAGGTAATCTAGCGGGTCCCTAGGGTGGTCATCGACATATCCTTAAGGTGATTGCCATGTCATCAGATCCTCTAGGGAAGTCATCTAGTGAGTCCCCTAAGGTAGTCATTGATACACCCTTAGGTTGGATCACACTCCTATGGAGGTCAAAACAACCCCTTGGGTGGTCATGTTACCCGTCACATCATAATGAGTCACCATCAGCTAACATCCATGAGGTCATCTTCAGTCAACAAGGCAGGGTCATGACGTGAAGCTACCACCAATGTATCATAAAGGAAGTTATCAAGAGATCATGGAACAAAAGAGGAGACAAGCACCATTTTGCCCACGTTGCTAGAAAGGTGGAAAGAACCGATTTTTTCTTCAAGCAGTTGCCAACCACTACTTCGCCCATGTTGCTAGACAGAAGGGAGCAGGGAGCAGTTTATTCAGCGGTTACAAAGAAGGCTATAAATACAAGACTACGTAGAAGCAGGGATTCACAAAAAACCACAACTCTAATACCACTTGTCAAGTATTTATTTCCTTTGCAAATTTCTTTATGCAATCGTAGCATATCTTTAGATCTTGGAGCTCTCACTGAACCTCCATAGGAGTAGGGGTAATTTAATTTAGTTTGTACGACCAGAAATCAAACACCCTCATTTGAACATTGTTCGAAGAAGTTTGAGCTGTACATTTAATCCTTGTTCATAGAATTCAATAGCGCATTCAATTCGGGTCAACGTAGGTTTTCTCATAAGAAAACATTAATCATTTATTTGTCTACTCTATCAAATATAAGTTGTAATTCGGCGGCATGTTTAGGATCAATCGATGTGTGGGGTAGGTTGTCCATAGAAGTTCGGCAGGGTGTGTCGTCGGTTAAGGAGTGTGAAGCAAAATGACTTTGGACGCCCGGTCATGATGAAGTGGTGTGTTACTGCGGGGTACCGTATACGGAGATGATGGATGCGCAGCTTGTCGTTCATGGCTTCAGTTCGATCGATGAGGACATGACGGAGTTTGGTGACGTTATGAGAAGGTGCCATGAAATTCTCTTGATTCTTTTCCAAATTTTTATGTTACTTTTGTTATGAGAAGTTGTAATGTTATTGCGTATAAAATTGCTCAACGCTTTGTTATATATATATGACGGATGTTACCCTTGGGAAATATTCTTAGCCTCCAATTTGGATGATTAAACTTCTACAGACTTATATTCATTAAAGATTAAACCTCCTCATGTGATTGTATAAATCATATGAGGAGGTTTGGATTGATTACTTAAATAGTCACTCAACTTTGGTTTTTAAACTCACCCACTAGTTATGAGTTTTAGGGTGCATGGATTCAAGGGCGGATTTCAGGGTGTCTAGGGAGCCATAATTTAGGATAATTTTGGCCATCAAGTAAATATTTAGTATAATTTTAAGTTTATGTCAGAATAATTTTAGATATGGTTCAATGTTTTATAATTTCAGCTCATTAATCTCATTTATTGTTACTTGGTTAAGAAAAACACAGCTCAATAAATATTATTTTTTTATATTTTTTACTTAATATTTGAATGAATCCATACGTTTATATGTCGATTTTTACCAGAGCAACACACAGTGTAAAATTAAGAAACCGGCCGGCCCACTTGGCAAAATGTCTGCATGGCGTAAAGAAGTAGCAGACCAAGAATTCAAAACTATGTAAAGTTGGGAGAGACAAGCTATAAAACTAGTGGTTTCTGTTTTGACTTTTGTATGCCAAATGAAGAACAAGACAGCGACACCTTGACATTTGTTTAATTAAGCATAATCCTGAACTAATAATCAAGACTTTTAAAATTAAGGTTATGATTAAAAGTGGCTTTCATATTTGACTCACTAATACCAATTTGCCAATCAAGCAAAATTCCAGCTGTAGTGGATTTAGCTATCCGAACGATCGATGACTTGAGTACTTTAATTCGGAGATGTCCTTCTCATGAAAACAAAGTGCCACTGGGTTTTCGCCTTTCTTTCTTGGGTGCTTCCTTCTCTTTGCTTGCTCAGTTGGAACCCACACATCATCCCTCGCAAAGTACGCACAGTAGATATGTCTCTTAAGTATTATGCGCACACGCACTCGCTTTTGTTAGGTACATATATAATAATGAAAAACAGATATTATAAGCTAATTAGTAACCCGTTATAATTACAAAAATTATTACTCAAATCGATCGAATGACTTGAGCATATATAAATAGTAACACATTGCTCGCAAATTACTACAATATATAGACATCTCTTGAGCACACACTACGCACTCGTTTTCGTTAGGTACATAACAAAGTAAATCCTCTTATAACGCTCCCACCAAATTTGACTGATAGTAAATATTAAATTAAATCAAGATATATAAATCAAGAAGCTAAGGGTGTTGTATTCACTATTCATAAGGGATTTTTTATAGTTAGTTTTTAAATTTTTTAGTTCGTTTTCAACTTTATTTGTGTACTTTTTTTATCATTTTACTTTTAACTCCTTCCTAGTTTCATTTTTTTATATTAGTTTATTTGTTAGATAAATTAGTTTATATTGTGAATGTTGAGATGAGTTTAATTGGGGGGAGTTAGGTCAGTTCTGACCGGGTTTAGCTCAACCCAGTCAACAAGGTGTTAGGTCATCAAAAAGTCCAAATTAAATAAGGTATGCTCGAATTTGGGTCTACGTAATATAAAAATTTTGGTTTTCAAATTTTATCGGGTTAGTCCAACCTGGTTTGAGAATGCATTTTAGTCATAAATGATGGAAAACCAGACCGGGTTTAGCTCCGTCTGGTCAAACCTAGTTTCGGATAACCTTAAAAGCCGTATTAAATAAGATGGGGTCGAGCTCGGGCTTTTAAAATATATTTTAGGATGTTTTGTATCGTTCACAAGTAAACAAACGTGCACTGCAAATCAACTAACGGATAAACGACATCACACGCTAATCAAACCCAGTAATAGATAATTACTTCCACACCTTGTGACATCACTGCAATTATAGCAACTTTGGTTGGAGTTAGTACATATAGTATACATGGTAGGTTTGTGACATCAAGTTACGTTAGAAATACAAATTTTTGCGTACATAAACTTTATTTCACGTGACATATTTGGTTTATGACTCCGTTTTTACCGCATGGTTACGTTGTCAAACCCTATACTGTAGTGTAACTATACAGTAGTACACCTATGGAAAATAATAATAATAACAATAATAATAATAACAATAATAATAATAATAATAAAAAGAGTATGATCGATCTCCTTTCTTGCCATCGTATCTCTAAAAAAACAATTGATGATTGTTCCATATCAAATTCCGTATGCATGAATTGTCAAAGCATAATTGATCATACATTAGGCCGGCAGGTCTAGCTAGCTACTTGATTCATCTTATACATATTAATACCGATTATTATATATTCTTATTATTATTAATCTTTTCATCTGGTTTGGAAAATCTACAAATTGAAGGAAACACAATCTGGACAAGCATCTGAATTCTTACATGTTGGTATGCATATTTAGCAACAGCCATTCATTCGCAGATCATAGATTTCCCACATCTTCACCTACTCACCTTACTAATCCCTTTTTTCTCAACTAATTACTACCCTAATTAATCCCGATCACTTCTTTATTTAAAATGATTGGTCAGTCCACGTACATGATCCCCGAGTTTGAACTTTTGTGTTTTTTGTTGGCCGAGTTGAGTACATCGAATATCACAAATTTTGAGTTTGCAGTCACTAACTATCGAATTAAGTTTTGTTTCCTTAGTTACCTTCCGTTATTGTTTTTACGGAATGCCGATGTGGACCATCACAATCAACATTTTAGGAGATGGGTTAGTTGTTAACTCGCCGTTTAAATGTCTTCATATTTTTCTACTTTTCAGAAGGCTATCGAAATATATTGAATGAATAATCGCCAACCTCTACGGTTTAAGCATAGCGATACCAAAAGAATCGAAGCAGTTTTCCGAGCTGGGATTTTAAAATGATGAGTTGGTAGCTGATTACTCATCCCCCTAAACGCGAACTGTGTTGGACCACATTAGGATTCCGTCCAAAAAAAATAACTGAATGGTAACTAAGAAAATAAAATTGTAATTTGGTTGTATTTGATGTACGTAACTAAATTTAACGATTAGCATAACTGTAAACTAAAATTTAGTAATATTCCGTATATTAATACAACTCATTTAAATTCAGCATGATAAACTTTGGAAACAGAGATGGGATCGTGTGGGTGAAGAAGGCAGTTTGATGATTAAGCTAAATGAAGTTATAAACTATGTTGGTAATGATTGATTAGGAAAGAGATAATGAGAGAGAAAGGAATAGTGGTGGGGGGTTACGTTGTGGGGTCATCATCATCCTCAAGAGATCTTCTTTGAGCTTTTTGGTCACCATAATAATAGCTTTCGTTCAACCAAAAATCAGAATCTTAAATCTTTTTGCAATAAAAAAAAAATTGAAGTATCTTTGTCCCTTCATTACAAGAACCTTCAACTACCTTTTAGATTTGCTCTCTCTCATTGATATGATGCCGGCCATCCGATCATTCTGTGTTCAATAATCGCTAGCTAGCTTATAAGAATTCAATTCCATATGTAGCCTAGCTAGATTGGCAGTTATAAGTTGTTATGATGATTGATTACCACTTAATAAGCTTTAAGATCGAACTAATTAACCCTTCACTCACTAGTTAAGTTACGATAATCAAAGTTAATCCTCCACTCACAAATAAACCCTATCTGCCGTCGTCAATCTCTTTCCATTCTCCACTATAATACTAACAAAGTACTTGATATCCAGTCTCTAGGCGGTTTAAAAAATTTATTGACCATTTTTCAAAAGAAATCGAACCGAATTCGTTAAATGTGGAGAAGAACACACCTTAATATAATTTTTGATGGCGAAATATGAACTTGCTAATTAGTGTCAACTTAGTGTTCAAGGTAATATGGATTAGGGATTGTTGACGATGAGAAAACATAAGAAAAGGAAAAATGGGGAAAAAAAATGATGAAAGGAAAATTGAACACTGACTGCACCAACTCCTTCCCCCTCTGCATTTCAACCACCCACCACCATATGCGGGGTGTGTGTGTGATCTTACGAAGAAGATTGACATCAACGCCCAAAAAAAGAAATTGAAGATGACAGACATGAACAGTTGTCAACTTATTTAAAAAAATTGTTTAAAATTTTGCTTTTCGTTTATGTGAAATCAGAGGAGGGAAGGGAAGTTCTCTCCTTTTGGGAAGATGATGAAGATTTTGTCTCTGATTTCTGCTTACACTATACTATCTATCCAATAGAAAATCAAATAAATCATTAAATTAAATTATTCCTTCTGAAATCCCAGCAGGCAACTTGTGGGGACATTTACTTTATATTCATTTTTATTATTTTTTATAATAATAATAATAATAATTGTCAAAAACAGTCTTCCTTTCGTTTTTCTAATTTTTCCTTGGCTATATATATAACTGAAATTCTCCTTTGAAAACTTATCATTCAACTCAACAATCACCAATCATTCAATCCTCGTCTGTGCTCTCTCTTCCTTCTCCACAGACAATTCAAGTCTGTTTTTTTTCACCCCCAAGGAAGAAGGGCTCTCCAACTCCTCCAACACCTCCTCACCTAAATTACTTGCTTAGCTTGCTCCCCAAGCTACATACTCCAAACTTACAAATTGTTTCTTTCTCATTTCATATATAAAAAGAAGTCAGTAACTAACGTAACTATGGCGATCGAGCTTGAGCAGCAGCAACCCAAACCGGTCGAGCTATCAAGAGTGGCGGTCTCAGAGACCCACGGAGAAGACTCTCCATACTTCGCAGGTTGGAAAGCCTACGACGAAAACCCATACGACGAAACCACCAACCCAACCGGAGTCATCCAGATGGGTCTGGCCGAAAACCAGGTCTCCTTCGACTTGTTGGAAGACTATCTCGCAAAACATCCAGAAGCTTCTTCGACAACCCACAATTTCAAAGAGAACGCTCTTTACCAAGACTACCACGGCCTCAAGTCCTTCCGCCAGGCAATGGCTAGCTTCATGTCCCAAATCCGCGGCGGCAGAGCCACATTCGACCCGGACCGGATCGTCCTGACCGCCGGAGCCACAGCTGCAAACGAGCTCCTCACCTTCATCCTCGCCAACCCGGGCGATGCCCTGCTGGTCCCCACCCCGTACTACCCGGGGTTCGACCGTGACCTCAGGTGGAGGACAGGTGTCAAGATCGTACCTATCCATTGCAACAGCTCCACCAACTTCCAAGTCACCAAGGAAGCATTAGAAGCCGCGTACGACGACGCTGTTTCGATGGGATTAAAAGTCCGCGCGGTCCTCATCACAAACCCTTCCAACCCACTAGGCGCCACTGTCCAGCGGGTTGTCCTCGAGGAGATCCTCGATTTCTCCGTGGAGAAGAACATCCACTTAGTCTCGGACGAGATATACTCCGGGTCAACTTTCTCCCCGGACGAGTTCGTCAGCATTGCCGAGGTCGTGAACGACCGCGGGAGCATCCGGTCCGAGTCCGAGCGGGTCCACATAGTGTACAGCCTGTCGAAAGACTTGGGCCTACCGGGGTTCCGAGTGGGGACCATCTATTCCTACAACGACGCCGTAGTGACTACCGCAAGAAGGATGTCGAGTTTCACTTTGATATCTTCCCAAACGCAGCATTTGCTCGCGTGCATGCTTTCCAACGCGGAGTTCACTGAAAACTACATAAGCAAGAATAGGGAGAGGCTGAGGAAGAGGTACGAAATGATCATATCCGGGCTGAGGCGGGCCGGGATCGAGTGTCTGGAAGGGAACGCGGGCTTGTTTTGCTGGATGAACATGGGTCCGGTACTTGTGGAGCCCACCAGAGAAGCCGAGCTGTCCCTTTGGAAGCTGATACTCAAGGATGTGAGGCTGAATATATCTCCCGGGTCGTCGTGTCACTGCTCCGAACCGGGTTGGTTTCGGGTGTGTTTCGCGAATATGAGTGAGGGCACTCTGGATATTGCGTTGGAGAGGTTGCGAGTGTTCATGGAAGACTATCGTATTCGGATGAGGAGCAATTGAACCTGATTTATTATTAATGGCGGGATGCAATGCGTGGCTATATATAATAATAATAATATGGTGAAAGCAATTTTTTTGGTGGTTTTTTTCCCTTGGGGAAAGGCCATTTCGATTGCTTCATCATATGTATATATATATATATAAATTTATTGTGTAAGGAAATTAATCAATGTGTAATTTTCTTCTTGTTATGTATTTTCTGGGGTTTTTCCTTGCTTCTTCATTCGGAGCAAGTAGTTTTCTATCTATCTAGTTAATTATGTTTGTGGAATTTAATGATGTTTATTAATGGAAATGGACTTTGCTATTCTACTCATCCCCACACTGTAGGAATATTCTCCCCACCTACTTTTTCCCTATCATCAAATTGAACAAGTTTAAGACTTCAGAGTAGAGTTTATGGATCGATTAATGGTCACTTAATTGCTAGTAGATAGAGAAATTATATTTTGTAATACGTAGTATAACTTGATGCGGTTGGTGTAATATATTAATTATTAATTTAAAACCCCATGCTATATTATTAGAGAAAACAAACTCAAAAGTTTGTTACCATTCTGTTAGGAACTGTTAGTTAGTTATTCTTTCTGTTATTCTGTTTTAGTTTGTTACCATTCTGTTACTTTAGGCGGTTACAATGACTTCTTTATAAAACCCCGAGTTTGGGTTGTAAACTCACGTTTTGCTTTTCACCTTTACCAATTAATCAACGACTCCATTCTTTCGTTCTTCATCCTTCTTCTTCCTTCTTCCATCTTCATCCATTCTCGTTTCCAGAAATCTAACATGGTATCGAGAGGATCTCGTCAATCCTCGATCCATTTGCATGCTTCCGCCTAATTGATTTTCCTCTCATTCCGCTCGTTCTCATCTCCCGCAATCTATCATCCTCAATGGCGGTCATCAACGACGATGAGACTCGGAGTTCCCCTCACCGAGCCGGAAATACTCCGGTCGATTCGCCTCCCAAGGAGCCGTTCGGGTATCCTCGACATCACCAACCCCTTCTACATCCATCCCTCCGAACACCGGGGCCGAACTCGGTGTCCACTCTCCTCGAGAGTACAACTACTCGGAGTGGTCCATGGCGATTTCCATGGTACTGGATGGCAAGAACAAGATTGGATTCGTGGATGGCACGATTGAAGCCCCAGATGCAGGACAACCACTTTATCCATACTGGATTCGCAACAACAAATTGGTGCTCAGTGGATCCTCCGATCGGTTTCTCCCACAATCGCGAAGAGCATACTCTATTCTAAGTCCGCTCGATCGGCCGGGTCGTCCTCCGCTCCGGATTCTCCCGGGGAGATGCCTTCAAGATTGCGGATCTCCAAGAAAAGGTATTCGCCCTCAAACAAGGAACTCGTTCAGTTACTGAGTTCTTTACAGAACTCATTACTCTATACGACGAATTGTCCAATTTCCGTCCTCTGCCAGACTGTGCATGTCCTCCTCCCTGCACATGCATCCTCTCCAAGATACGCACCTATCACGACCAAGATCGAGTCATCCGATTTCTCAGAGGACTGACTGATGGCTTCGCCGGAGCTCGATCCCAGGTCATGCCGCCGGATCCACTACCAAGTCCGGATCGAGTGTTCGCCATGATGGTTCGGCAAGAAAGAGACCAAGGTGGCCCTCCTATGGAGATTTTCCCCTCGGCCACGGACTCTCGGGTGATGTTCACTCGCGGCGAAGCCTCTGGTCGTGAATCCTCCCTCAGTACTCGAGCCCCTGCCTTCAAACGTCAAGGTAAACGTCCCGTGTGCACATACTGTGGATATGTTGGGCACACTATAGACGTATGCTACAAGAAGAACGGCTATCCTCCTGGATATCAGCCAAAGGCGAGGAAAGTGGCTCAAGTTCACGCTGTTGCAGCTCCACTGAGTTCTCCAGCTGAGGCTCACCAGACCTCTGTCCAAATTTCTCCGACAGAGTGGTCTCAATTTCAGCAACAATACCAAAGAATGGTGATCGCTTTCCAGAACTCCGATGGTGCATCAACTTCTCAAGCCAGGCCACCAACTCCTCAACCTAACATGGCTCGCAGATCACCATCCATGATTCATGAGGAGACTCGTGAAGGACAACAGCTCAGCCGTGTGAATGCTGCAGCATCTCGTCCACATCAAGATCATATCACGGATCCAGACTCAGGTAAACACAATCCTAATTCATCATTAATACTATGGATTCTTGACAGTGGTGCATCCGATCATATTGTGTGTAGTATCAAATTCTTTACAACGATCATTCCTATCAATGATGCGTTTGTATATTTGCCCAATGGAGTTCTTTGTTCCACCCACTCATAGAGGCAATGTCCGGTTTTCGATGATATGATGCTCACCGATGTATTGTTAGTCCCTAGTTTCACGTTCAATCTCGTGTCTATTAGTTGCTTATCAAAAGCAAGTGGATTAAGCTTGTTTTTTCACAATGGTTTATGTGTGATTCGGGGCTTCCCCCATTTGAAGAGGATTGGTACGGCTAAGGCGTCCAATGGCCTGTATATCCTACGAGAGATCACCAAGCTCGGCTATCATCACAATCGGTCAAATACTTCCATTACGGAGGAACGTCGGCCTCTAATCACAGCAGCAATTCCTGCTAGCTTAAAGCATTCTGTTTTCAGTTTTTCTCGTGTAAAACATACTATAGATCCATGGCACTATCGCCTAGGTCATATAGGCAGCAAATGCCTACAAACATTGTCACGAACTAATGATACAATACAAATTCAGCGAGAATTTCATTGTTCCATTTGTCCTTGTGCCAAACAAAAACGTCTACCATTTCCAACAAGCTCTACGGTTTACACTAAACCATTCCAACTTGTTAGCATGGACATATGGGGACCTTCGACAATAAAATCAATTTCGGGACACAATTACTTCTTAACCATAGTAGATGCCTACACAAGATACACTTGGACTTTTCCCATCCAACATAAGTCAGAAGTCCGACCATTAGTCCAAAATTTCTTTGCCTACACAAAAACACAATTTAATACCACCATTGGCACCATACGAACGGATAATGGGAGAGAGTTCCTACTTCCCGATTTTTATGCCTCTAATGGCACCATCCACCACACCACATGTGTACAAACTTCCCAACAAAATAGTCTCGTGGAACGAAAACATCAACATATCCTTGCAATTACAAGAGCACTTTTATTTCAATCATACCTCCCACCATCTTTTTGGAGCCATGCCATCAATCATGCTATCCACATTATCAATAGATCTCCCACTCCCCTCCTACAAAATCAAAGTCCCTACGAAACCCTCTACAAACGAAACCATCTTATACACATTTACGTGTATTTGGTTGCCTTTGCTATAATTCCACACTTTCTCATGGACGATCAAAACTATCACCACGAGCAACTCCTAGTGTATTTTTGGGATACCCCCCTAACAAAAAGGGTTTTATCCTTTACTCCCTCACGAACAACTCCCTCAATATATCACGTGACGTAACATTTTTTGAAAACATATTTCCATATTATAAAGAACAAGAATCCCACAACATCATACAACTCCCTCTCCCCAACTATGGAATCTCACCCCAAATTGATGAGTTTCCAAACATATCCATATCCAAGGAACTTTCATCTATTTCCCCAAATAATAATTCCTCTCTAAATTCTACCAACACCGATAATCAACCCTCAAATATAGAGGATCTTCCTGACTCTTCTTCGGTCATATCTCAACACAACGATCAGCCCATATCCAATCCACCAAAACGAGTATCAACAAGGGCAATTCACAAACCAAAATATCTATCAGACTATAAATGCAACATGATAGCTACACGATACCCTATGCAAAATATTTTGACTTATGCAAAATTAAGTCCAAGACATCAAAGCTTCGCTATGGCAATCACCACTCAAAGAGAACCAACCACATATACTCAAGCCGCCAAACTTCCTCAATGGCAAGAAGCCATTCAAAAAGAATTAAAATCACTCTTACAAACCAAAACATGGGTTCTCACCGAAAAACCGCCCGGCATTATACCAATTTCTAGCAAATGGGTATTCCGTATCAAATACAAACAAGATGGTTCCATCGACAAATACAAAGCTCGCCTTGTAGCAAAAGGATATACTCAAACACAAGGCCTTGATTACATGGACACATTCTCACCAGTTGTCAAAATGACAACAGTACGAACACTTCTTGCCATCGCCGCCATCAAAGGTTGGTACCTTGAACAACTCGATGTAAACACAGCCTTTTTACATGGAGACCTTGATGAAGATGTATACATGAAAATACCATCCGGTCTATCCATCTCTACATCCGATAAAGATAAAGTTTGCAAATTAAATAAATCTCTATACGGACTTAAACAAGCTAGCGTACAATGGCATGCTAAACTTTCCCAAACTTTAACATCTTTAGGATACACTCAATCAAAATCAGACTACTCCTTATTTACCAAAAACATTAACAACGGCTTTACGGCTCTCCTCGTCTATGTCGACGACATCATTTTGGCGAGGATCGGATGCCAATGAAATCAAACAAGTAAAAAGGGAACTAGACATTGCCTTTACAATAAAGGATCTAGGACCCCTCAAATATTTTCTTGGCATGGAAGTCGCTCGAAATACAACGGGGATACACCTTTGTCAACGTAAATACATCCTTGACTTACTCTCGACACATGCTACACAAATTGCAAACCGGCCTCCACTCCAAGTGATCCCGGCATTAATCTCGGCTCAAAAGAAGGATCCCCCCTAGATTCCGACCAAATCACAAAGATATCGATGCTTACTTGGCCGTCTTCAATATCTATGCACAACCCGACCGGATATATGCCAAACGGTCAATCATCTTAGCCAATTCGTTTCAGCACCCACCACAGCTCACGAAAAAGCTACCCATCGCCTTCTTCGATATCTCAAAAACACCGCTGGCCATGGACTCCATTTTTCAAACAAATCATCGTTCAAAATTCACGCTTTCTCCGATTCAGATTGGGCTGGATGCCCTGACTCTCGACGCTCAGTCACAGGTTTTTGCGTCTTCCTTGGAGACTCCCTCATATCTTGGAAATCGAAAAAGCAACCCACCGTTTCCAGATCATCCACAGAAGCTGAATATCGAGCACTTGCATCTACCGCAGTCGAACTCCAATGGCTCCATGGACTCATTTCCAACTTTCCCATCAATATACCCCATCCCTACAAAATATATTGCGACAATCTATCCGCAGTTAAAATGACGAGAAAACCCTATCCAACACGAAAGAACAAAACACATCGAGTTAGATTGCCACTTTATACGAGACAAAGTTCTCACCGGATTTCTCAAAGTCCAACATATATCCACTCATAACCAACTCGCGGATCCTTTCACAAAATCTTTACCCGTTCACACTTTCCAAAATCTCATTTCCAAACTAAACTTGGAATCTATCCATGCTTAGTTTGCGGGAGGGTATTAGAGAAAACAAACTCAAAAGTTTGTTACCATTCGTTAGGAACTCGTTAGTTAGTTATTCTTTCGTTATTCCGTTTTAGTTTGTTACCATTCCGTTACTTTAGGCGATTACAATGACTTCTTTATAAAACCCCGAGTTTGGGTTGTAAACTCACGTTTTGCTTTTCACCTTTACCAATTAATCAACGACTCCATTCTTCTGTTCTTCATCCTTCTTCTTCCTTCTTCCATCTTCATCCATTCCTGTTTCCAGAAATCTAACATATATTGTCTCATATCCAAAATTTTGCTCATTTTGATGGGATTTTGTTGAGCCTATATAACAGTCAATTGTCTAGATATTTCAATGACTGATCATGTATGGTTTGCCCTGTTAGCCGGAATGCATGCGTCCCATCATATTGTTAGTGAATAACAATTCGACTTATTGGGACGAAACGGTTCTTGGCAGATACATTGATCGCTTAACGGAGCTGAGGAGTGACCAAGCCGAGAAGGATAGCGAGACTTAGCTTGATGCAACTAGGTCATCGTTTCATGGGGGCATATGTGACATTATTTTTACAGGCTGTCGGTTTAATCGTCAGGATAACCTTGATGAGATCGACCTTCATGATGAAACCTCACTACCAATATGCCAACTTTAAACATTCATTTCATTATGTCTTATTTGTTCATTTCCTCTCACCTTCTTTCCTACTCTTTCGACCAATCATGAACACACTATACATCATATTTACTAATTGTGAGAAATTAGTACAAATGTTAGACCAAATCAATGCCATTATTCTCAAACCCAACTATCACTAAACCAACACCACTATTGCCACTTAAGGCAGGCAACTAAAGTTGAAGACATTGTCATGTTTTGTGCATTATTTTAGTTTATAAAATAGTTCCCATCATTACGATCATCTAGACCATAAGTAATTAATTAGTGAAATTAAATTGTGAAAACCGGCCGTAATATGCTGATCAATTATGTATGTATGTATGTATATATATATATGTTGATACATTATTGCAATTAATAATCGAAAGTTTTCTTAGGTATAACACATTATACATGTGATCATGAGTTGTTAGGGTGTTGCTTGGAATAAATAATTTAATCTAACCAGATATCCAAATTGCACCCTGATTTTAACTCACTGGTCACGTACGTAGGATTAATGAGATATGATTGTTAATTAATGAATTACCTGTAGTCAACTCTTTATTGTAACTAAGTCCAATGTGGATTCACTGTCATGCTTACCCACTGTGCCTCTTTTCTGCAGGCTACCAAAGGATCAATCCTAAAACGGTTGAAATATCACACTAGTAAATGCAATTAAAAACGTTTATCCGAGGAAATAACTTAATGGTTTGTTTGAAATTTTGATTTGGAAGGGAATTTGGGAGGGAATTGATGGGTCCAATTAATTTGGACAAAATTGTTTGTTTGATTTTTAAAAATGATGGAGATTTTAAATTACTATATCTGGTACTATTGGTGGTTTGAAGTGTGATTTGAAATAACTATGAGTTTGGTATGATTTGAAGAACCCAAGAGTGATTTGGGTACAAAATAATATATTAACCTAATTAGAACTCGAAAATTACAACAAATGCCACTAAAAGTATGAAAAATTAAAAAGACTATTGTTAGAACTAGAGGACAATCTAGGGCATGTTTGGTATGTGTGATATTGCGTGATATTATTATTCAGTATCACCTAATAGTTAGCTATTCGAGATGTCTCCGTGTTTCGGAGTTTGAATAGTTAGCTATTCAGTGATATTGAATATCGCAATATTGTGATATTCAATATTCACCTATATAAATATCACCTCAATATCTTTTCGATGGACATAATTGCCCCAAAGCAATTTAAAAGTTACAGCCAAGTGATGACTACAATGGTCATTTTCTCTATCCGCATTATTACAAATCAAGACCCACACCACATCTAATCATTCTTAAACCCCGCCACTCAATATCTTATATCATAGAAGAATATTCATACTTTTTGAATTCAATATCGATCTCACCCAATCTAATGATATCTTGAACAACTAGTTATTTGAAATATCACATACCAAACGAGCCCCTAATCTTTTCTTAAATAAGTTAATTTAACTTTTTTTGTTTAAAGTATTAGAATCACTCAAAAATTTGAAAATAAATAAAATACTTATAAAATCACTAATTATTTAAAATTATTAATAATTTCAAATTACTAGCTATTTTAAATCATTTCCTCCCAAATTGAAACCCACTATTAATTAGCTTGGCGCTGCCGTTCACAATTATGCTTTTCATGATCGTCACAGTTAATTATTGGTTTAATTGGTAAAAACTAATATTTTTTCCAACATAAATAATTTGACACACCGTAGCTAGCTAGCTAGCTTATATAGAGCGGTACATTTATAGTTGTCATTGTCATGCTACATGATATAACATAATGGCCGATAAATAATAATGCTCCAACTAGATGGAAATTTTTATTTGTACAAGATTAAATCGGAAACTACGTAGATAATTAAGTCGAAACGTAAATTACACGATTTGACTATTACCAGCACTTATAATGCGCGACGCATTCTAGAAGGCGTGACACGTTCTAGGTGGCCTCACTTCCTTCATTTCTCACACATTCACTAATTCTCTCCTCCTTCCTTCTTTGGTTTTCGATATCGACAATCAAATTTCTGTTCCGCAGTCAACTAGTCGGTAATATTAGTATTTTTTCTGTAATTTTCTCATTTTGTTGCCTACGAATATTTTTTTCCTTGTAGGATGGATTACTTTTATGGACCAACACCTCTGTGCGTTGACCCCAAGACGATCGATGGAGAACTACTTTGGGCGAGCCGGTGAAATTTTGAGAATGAGATTAGTACCATTTCAATAATGCTTAGAGAATATTATAACGGCCTAGTGTTAAATAATATTAGTAATTTTCTAGTATTGTGTTAGCTAATGTACATAAATTCATATTGTCTAAAAATATTAGTACTTCATTATGCGTAATATTAGAAAACATTCATACTTTCTTATGCTTAATGTTAGAAAGAATTAGTATGTTTATCCCTACTGTTAGAAAATATTAGTAATAGCCTAATAT
Source organism: Linum usitatissimum (assembly GCA_030674075.2). Taxonomy (NCBI): domain Eukaryota; kingdom Viridiplantae; phylum Streptophyta; class Magnoliopsida; order Malpighiales; family Linaceae; genus Linum; species Linum usitatissimum. Next base: position 4,615,673 of record JAUJYP020001182.1, read on the forward strand.
TATGTTAGATACTAATAAGAAATGCATAATATTTTAGATCCATTATTAATTAGTACATATTAGTTACTTACTTAGAGATACTAGATACTAATAATAATTGCCTATAACATCGAATAGGAACCTTGCGTTATCCTACAGTGTCGTAGGACGTCTCACATTCCCTTATACCATCCCCACTTTCACCCTTTCTTAGAGGCTGTCGGACTTGGTATATTCTACGTTGTGCTTGCTTATGTCACATGTGTGATGTGGATTTCACAGCTGAACCGTCCAGAACTCATCATCTGCGCTGCTGGTGACGCATAACCTCCATGGACAGTTACTGGTTTTGTACAAATAACACCTTACCTCCAATTCCCAAATCTTTGAGCGAGACGTCGTCAGGGTTTGACAACAAGACTTGCCTCCTTCTTTGTGTAAAACCATTGACCGATGTAGAAGTGTTCACGATCGGGGTCGAACTCTGAGATTGCAGGGCCACCCTCATAATGGTCAACAATCATCACCTCGTCAATGTTGTGGCCCAACGTTGTGTACAGCTTGAGTGGAGTGTACTCACGTTTGGGGGGGGGCACGAGATGATGTTGCAGTGCCCGCTCCTATTATGACATCAGCATCCTCCCCCTCTGGATGGAGAGGGAAAATTGACATACCATCGTCGTCCTAACTCGAAGCCTGATCATCTTCCCCTTCCCCACTATTGTTACTTGGATCGTACACAGGCTCGTCGTCAAACTCGACGTCATCCACAGCATCAGCGTTGTGTTGTCCGCCGGGCTGAGAGACCTCGTCCATGTTCTGTGAACTAGAAGGTTCAAAGTACCCACTCATTGAGGATTGACCAAGCAAGCCATGAAAACTGGTGATTGGACCTTCGAACTCAAAATACAGCTCTGGATTTGTTGCACATAGGGAAGTTATTTACCATGTAGTAAATAGCTCCCCAAGACTCTTCATCGATGCACGGTCGGAGACAATACCCAACAATAGTATCACCGACCACCATAGGATGACGATAGTACACGGTTCGGAGGATGGCCTCTGCTGCGATCTTCATTTTCTTCATAAAAACAGGAATCGCTCGGGCGAATGTGAGGGTTGAACTCATCTTCACTCTCCGACAGTGATCACCGACATACTCAACTCCTATGTTCGAGTAAAAATGATGCCCCCACCCATCAGAGAATGAAGGCGAACTCGACCATTATCTATTGAGAAAGAAAGAAATGAGAAGCAGAGTAATAAGATAGAGTGAAGAAAGGGAGTTTAGAACTTGTGAGTTGTTTGCAATGGAGGTCTGTGATTAAATAGATGGAAGGGATAATAATACTACAGAATATGCCACAACATATTCCCTCCACTAGCATATGCCACAACATATTCCCTCCACTAGCATATGCCACAGCATATTCTTTCCACTCATCTGCTAGATTTCCAACCTGTCACAGCTGTCTGCGGCCAATAATTGAGGAGGGAGATCTGTTTATAAGGTAATTTGTTGTTGTAACAGCTTCTCCTGATAAAATGGTCTTAAGTCCATAACTAATTAGCATACATCGAGCCTTCTCAAGTAATCCTCTCAGTAGTACCATTCTGCTGAGGGGTGCCAGAAACATAAGATGCCTTTTAATGCCGTTAGATTGACAGAAAATATTGAAAGCCTCATTACAAAATTCCAAGCCATTATAAATTTTGAGACACTTAAGATTATGGTCAGTTTGAGATTCCATCGTGGTCTTCCATGATTTGAAGGAATCAAAAGCCTCATCTTTAGTTCTCAAAAGTCTGACCCAAACTTTTCTAGAAAGGAAGTACTTCCTACCACCAACTGTACCAACTTGAGCTAGAACCCAAAGGTGAGCATGCAAGTACTCCAGAACACGAGAAGTAGAAAAACTAGATTTTGTGAAGTTGTGTCTGGCTTTCTTTCCTAGAACACAATTTCACGGAAATCCAAGTTTCCTAGATGCTAGTGATCAAGCCATTTCTGAACAGTTGGATTAAACCATGATGCCTTATATGACCTAATCTACTATGCCAAAGTTTGGTATAAGAGGAGTCACCATGTTTATATATCCCAACAGTAGCATGTAATTTAGTAGAAGCAACAACATAGTAAAGACCATCACGTTTGACACTTCTAACAACAACACGATCATCTTTTAAGACATCTTTAACCCCATTCTGAGTCCTTATCTAACAGTTTATTTCATCAAACATAGACTCAGACAGCAAGTTTCTTCTCAGACTAGGAACCCATTTGACATTTCTAATAACCCTAATCTGACCATCAAACATCCTCATAGGAACAAAACCAACCCCCTTGATTTTTAAGGTAGTACAATCCCTTAGCATCACATCCCACCATCTAGCAGACATATCAGAAAATAGACTTTCAAAAGGAGTAGCATGTATATTACAACCAGAATCAACGATCCAATCATCAAACACATTATTGCTCTGTGACTAGAAGTTCATGAGGGTATTCAGGTCCAGATTCAAACAGGTAAGTATAGTCATTGGTTTCCTTAGCCTTATTCTTATCATCATGCATTTTCTTGTGTCAAATCCTTAACAAAATGACCTTCCTTATCATAGTAAAAACACTTTATTTTTTTACTTCTCAAACTTGGTCTTATTTCCATCAGTTTTATTAGACTTTTTCTTTCATCTCTTTCCTTTCCCTTTGACCATTAAGGCATCAGACTTAGCCTCAGTTTAACCTCTCTAGTTTTACCCTTATTCCTAGGCTTAAACACTTTCAGACTTTCATCTTTCTATATTATGGCCCCATAAATTTGGGTTACAATAAGATCATCGATCATACTGGATAACATCTTTTAGAGTATCAAATTGGGTGGGAAGAGGATTAAAGAGAATCACAGCCTGGTGAGTATCCTTAATTTTATCCCCACATCTTTCCAAGTCTTGAGTCATTTTCAGGAATGAATCAAGATTTTCACAAACCGTGAGAGACACATCCATTTTAAAGATTAAAAACTTGGAAAGCAGAGTAATCAAACTAGGCACATATTTAGATAGAAAAAGTTTCTATAGGGGTAACCTAGAGAACAGTAGGATCAGAGATACTCACAACCTCTCTAGCAATACCATCTAATAGACGGATCGTGATCTCTGAGTGAGCGATTTCCTTGAGTTTCATTTTTGTCAAGTCACTCGTCACAGCTGGCCATTCCTCTGAGACAATGGAGAACCATTTCTCATTGATGAGTACATCTCTCATCTTAACCTTTCAGATAGCGAAGTTCATCGTCCCATCATAGGGTTTCCGTCTTATTCCATCCGCCATCAAATCCTCACCACCAAACAAACAAGAAGTTTTCAATGAGAAGAATCAGACTGAAACAGTGGACGCTAAAAGGTCTTAGAACTCTCAGAGAACTAAGAAACCCTAAAGTCATATAAAGAGCACCCAAAATGACAACAGCGAGAACGAATAATAAGATGCTAAAAGAGAGAAGGCAAATCTTGAAACAGAGCAATCCTCAAGTAGACTGCAAGAAGCTCAAACAGACTACAGGTATCCCAAATCAAGAAACCCTAGATCGAAACCAAGCAAACACAAATCAGGAGCAACCAGGCTCTGATACCAATTTGATATTAGATCTAATACCCTCGAGGTAACTCACGAAGGTACTTCTAGGATAAAAGAAACTCAAATGGATTTGCTTGTTCATGAATATGAACTCTTTAAAATGGAATCTAATGAAAGTATCTCTGATATGTTCTATAGATTTAACTATATTGTGAATAAGCTTAAAAAATTAGGCAGAATGTTCGAGAATGCTGACTTAGTTCTGAAAATTTTGAGATGCTTACGACGTGAATGGATGCCTAAATGCACTACTATAGAAGAAGCTAAAAATATGACCGAGTTAGATTTAAATGAACTCGTAGGGTCTTTAATGAGTTATAAAAATATTCTTAAGATTGATTTTCTTGAAAATGAAGCTAAGGATGGAAAATTAATTGCTTTTAATCTTGTGTTGCTAATAATGTTTATTCTAGTGATTCGGAGAGTGAATTAGATAATAAAATTGAATTGGTTAGCAGTAAACCTAAGAGGTTGCTCAAACGTAAACAAAAGTTAAATAAAAGAAACTCTAAAATAGTGATAGGAATCATGGCATAAGTGAAAGTAGAAATATGGATCGAGAATATTCTAGGAAAATCGATAGGAATTGGTCTACCACTAAGTTGTCACGTGTAAACTAAAGCAAGAAAGAAGAAGATGATCAAGATCCAAAAACATGCTTCAGATGTGGAAGAACTGGGCATTTTCGAGCTGAATGCCCATCAAAGAGAAGTTCTCGAGCACGAACAGTTGTTACATTGAGCGACTCAGAAACTGAATGCGAATTCGATGAAGAAAAAGTACTTACATTAATGGCGATTGCAAGTGACGGTGACATGGGCTCTCAGGTAAGTGACTCTAACCCTATAGTGAAGATATTGATGAGTTCTTAAAAAATTATGTTGATATGCAAACTAAATATAAAAATACTTGTCCCAAAGAATTTGGTATATTTTGTTAAATCTGCATTTAAAAAGGTTCCTCAACAAGCCTGGATACCTAAGAATCTAATTGAGTATGTTCCATAAATCCCTCGAAATTGAGTGGTACTAGAATCGTAGATGCTCGAATCTTAATAAGATCAGAAGCATCAGTGTTCTCTAATTGCATTCCAATATGAAGTCAAATTCGCATCTTAGGGAGACATATGATGGAGGGAAGCATCAGTCTTTTCAACCAGTAGCTAGTTGAGATTAGTTTTTTACTAACTTATTAGTTACTTGTCTAATTTGATGGAGGGTTCAATTATCAAACTTAGGGGGGAGATGGTTGTTAATGGTAGCTGTCAAGAAAACTCTCTAGCTCTAAAGGCCATTAAAGTGCAGCATCTGTAACTTGACAAAAAGGTTGGTTAGGATTGCAATTATCAATCTTAGGCTGGATGATTGATTTTGCTTCAGACCTGTTTAGTTTCTTTGTCAGAATTTGAACTGTTGTCTCAAGGGAAAAGTCCATGTCTTCATGATTGTTAAGTTAGTGTATATGTGGCTTAGTTGATTCATCCTTGGATGCTAACTTTGAGAAGTATACTTCATCTGCTTGTTTAAGATTAAAAGAGTGTACTGTCTCTTCTTGTTTAAGAATAAAGCTGTCTTCCTATCTCAATTTCTCTTATGCGGCAATTGTGGTCATGACTGAAGATGAAAGTCACAAGTTCTCTGTTTTTTTTACGTATTACCTTGATCCATGCCTTGTTCGAGCTTTGTGTTGTGCAGGGTACCACTGCTCTTCTCAGGGAGAGATATTTCTCTTTTGGTTCGGGTGTTGCAATCTCAAGAATTATGCAAGGTCGGACTTAGGGGGAGATTGTTGGACTTAGAAAGTCCGACGATGCTTATCATGACAGCCCATCACACCAAGTCAAATGGCAGACAAAGCACACATAAGAAGATTATATTCAAACAAGCAAAACAAGGAAGTATATCAAGAAATCAAGCAACGGTGCATATACTTCAAGATATCAACAACGGTCATCACAAATTATAAGGCAACTACAACAGCTATACAAAGAAATTTGAAGTGACCATCAGTTATAAAAGGGCAGCTCCAAGCCAAGAATATATTATCGATTGGAGCTGTTGTGAAAGGTTGTAAACCATCCGTGTTAGAGCTTTATTTCGACTGTCACTTACTTTCGGTTAGAAAGTAAGGTTTGAGCGATTGTAACTGTGAATGAGAAGTCTGACGGGCAGTGAGATTTTGGAAAGGATTAACTGGTTAAGTTAATCGGTCGCTCTGGGGTTACGAGGAATCGCCGGCTTTGTAAAGATACTTAGCTTCCATTTGGTATTATCGAGAAAAGAAATTGATCCATACTTTTTTTTTGGACAAATTGTTCCATAAGATCATAACCATTATTGGTCTGACCCTACAACCGTGAGTCAGTAGTTTCACTTCTTTGATTGTGTATGCGGGTGGTGAATTGTTGGAGTTACCAGTCCGACCATTTGAGTTAATGTATGTTTTCCTTTAAAAAGAGAAAAGGGTGAAATGATGAAGCAAAATAAAATATTTTTTTATAACTGATGTAAATTAAAATAAGATAAATTCTCATATGCACTTAGCTATACCGGTATACTTTTTACATAGAACTTACATAACGCATTTCAAACATATGAGCTTGTAGGCTATGTGGAGAATTAATTTCTATTTAACTCACGTTGTTTCATATATTACCGTTAAGTGTCTTATTGTTTCAAAATTGATCAAATTAAGGTACTTTCTTCGGTGTACCCGGTACACTCTTTATGTGACGCATATATGGCACCGCCTGCATAAAATTGTAGGTAATTAATTTTTATTTTCTACTTAAATTAATTTACATCTAAGTTTAGTCCTTAGATTTATTTTTTATCATTAAATTTAATTCGTCATACACAAGTTAAATTGAATTTAAAAAAATCTATAAAATGCAATCAATTCATTATCAATCTCCCAATTAAATACAATCAATTGAAACCGTACAGATTTGTTCACCATTCTCAAAATTCAAACCTTGATATCTAGTTCATTATCCCATTTTTCTTGTCCCATGGTGTATGAGGTCAGAGTTGTTGACTCAGGTTGCTAGTCTTATCGTCTCCCCTCCCCCCTTCTCAAATCCATAGTGTAAAACAGAGGTGGAATATACTACGAGCAATCCGTGCTGCATATCTACGCATGTGAAGGTTAGGAACCGCTTATGTGTACTCTGATGGTCTCCATCCAACAGAAGCTGTGAATGTTCATATTGCAATAAGGCGTATTCTTCAAACTAAATGATTAACAAATCTGTGTTCCAACGTCAATGGTGATTTTGATTGCTAATCATTCTGCTTACATGATATCTGATAAAGAAAGATATTAACTTGAGAACAGAACTTATAAGTTATATCAAATCGATAACCCAGAACATAAGTACTGAATCTGTTCGATCACAGGGGAAGTCATTATATAAACAAATAACACATGCATGCAGCAAACACGTACAGGACACAACGAAATCGAATCCGAGGGGGGGAGGGGGGGGGGGAGATCTTCGCTACTAAGAATCCGGGGGCTATCTTTCCTAATTCTCAAAACAACAATCAAATCGTCTATATCCAGGAGTTCCCTGAAGAAATTATTAGCTGTCTATCTTGTGGTTATTGCTCCGGACTTCAGATCTTGCTGTTTGCCTTCAACGTCTCATCCTCCATCTCCCTGTTCATCTCTTTCAACTAATTCCAGCTGTGGTTTCACCTCTCTGATTTCTAGTTTCTACTCCTACAGCGTTGGTTTAATCCGTCATCTCCCAGTTCCGTAGTTTCTGAAATAGAGCACCGGCGGGGTGGCTATGATAATTAATAGCCATGAAACTCTGTTTGAATCCTAATTGAATAACTGAGAAAATCCCTAATTGGCATTACTCAGGAAAACGTGCGAATAACTGAGAAGAAGAACCCTAATTGAATCCAAATTGAGTAACTCGAGACATAAGGGTTAAAGTAGTTTCGACCCAATTCTTGAATGGTTGATCTTTTTTCATTTATTCAAACCATTGATGGAATTATGATCGATTTTGAAATATTAAAAATGTACATACTTGATTGCATATATAAATTAATATGAGATTAATTAATAATTAATTCTTCAAATCTTAGTATGCGACTTACTTATTGTATCGCAGTACGCCGTGAGAATACAAATACACCGAAGAATTCACTTCAAATTAATTTCTGCAAAATTTTTATGAGTTCGATAGGTTATCATTAAGAACCAGATCGAAAAACTCAAATACAAAACAAAACATTAAAAGAGCTGATTTATCGAGACAAATTAACGGCTTATGACTGGATTTGCTAAGAGAGTAAGAGTTCAATTAGGGTTCTTAACAAATCAAATCTATACTTGAAACCTCTTCACAGAAACGCAATTTCCTTCATGTTATTAGAGTTCCGAACGTTAAGCCGACGGGAGGGAGAGCGGAATGGCGGTGATTGGTGGTTCTTTCGTGGGAGTCTTCGACAACGACGCGCTCCGATGATGAGAAACAGCAACGGAGCTTGATTGTGTCCCCTCCTCTTGCCGCCTGATCGAACGAATGCTTCTTTAACGATGATCTGTGTAAGCAATTCTTTCCACATAAGATGCTTCAAAGTACGAGAAGCAATCAAAGCACCCACTTCCTGAAGCTTCTCCTTGTCGGTGCTCTCTAGGGATTTCTTGAACTCAGTCCAGGTGCCTTAAATTGGAAAACAAGACTGAAGAGATAAACATGAATGTTCGATACCCAAGCACCAAAAACCATATTATATCATATTATCAGCCCCAATTTGAAAGATATCACAAATTTCAATCTCTAAAAAATACCAAAAATTACTCCATTAGGGTTCCAGCAAGCAAGTAACCAGAAAAATAAAAAAGATAAAATACTTTTAAATATCACGACCTTTCGTTATATATTGCAAATTGTTACCACGTTTTCTATATAAATTTTTGACACAATCTATCAAGTTTTTCGCTAAAAATGTCATCCGGTTAGTTTGTTTCATCTTCGAGCTTATGTAGACAACATGCCGTTAGATAAGTCAGCATAAGTAAATGTTTCCAATGCCACGTAAGCGTAGGTTTATATGACTGGATAATTAATAATTTATTTTTAATTTTGAAATTTATTTTTATAAAAAAAAAATTTGATGAATAATTATTTTTATTTCATCAAAAACTTTAAGTCTAGTACAGAGATTTATTCACTACAATGGCACCTGAGAAACAGAGCAAAACCAGCAACCTACAAACAACTAAAACAACACTAAGCGGTTATACACTATAATTCCGCAGCTTATCCACATCAATCCTCTGGTTGATCCTTGCTCTAATACTGTCCACGATGGTGCTTATAATTTCTTCCACTGGAGTATTATCTTTTCCAAGCACTCTCATACATCTTTCCTTCCAAACTAAAGCAACAATAAGACTCCAGGTCAGACACTTTGCTTTGTGAATCTTCGACTTTCCCGTCCACAAACAACAGGCCATAGCTACATTTCTATCCCAGTCATCACAGTTTGCAAGCTCGAGCAATAACACCTTTATAATCTTCCTGGGATAGCTGCATTTAAAGAACAAGTGCTCTCTCACACCAACCCCATCACTGCACAGCACTCAGGAGATATCAATTGATTATCAACCAATTCGTAATTTTCTCCTTCACTGCAAGTCTATTGTTTAAAACCAACCAACAAATCACACTAAAACTAGAAATTTGCCAACCATTCCAAACAAGGCTGATACCATTCCAGATTCATTTAAGATTATAGTGAGGCATAACACTTCCATCCCAAACAATATTACCTACATTATCCTCTGAGATATGAGCTCTTGCAAGATTTGGGACTTTAAAAATCCTTCTCCAAATCCAAGACCCTGTCGAGACTTTCAAACTCCAAATGTCTTTTTGCTTTATTCTATACTTATACATCCAAGCTACCCATAAGGAACAACCACGAACAATCAACGTCCATAAATGTTTAATGGTATTAGCATTCCAGGTGTAAAAGTCCTTCAGTCCAACACCTCCTTCATATTTAGGATATGGGGTAATGTGAAGCCACCTTGCACTGACCTCCTTCAATTTCCCCCCCATAAAAAGCGATTACATAACTTCTTAATATCCTTCAGGAGAGTTTTTGGTAGTAAAAACACAGACATCCAGTATTGGAGTATACCTCCAATAACTGTAGAGATGAGTTGAATCTTACAAGCATAAGATAAATTTCTTGCTTTCTAATCGGTGATTCTAGACATAATTTTATCAAATAGAATTTTACAATCAGCATTCTTAAGCTTACCAGAGGTAAGAGGGACACCCAGATATCTGAAAGGAAGCACACCAGCAATGAATCCAGACATATCATTTAACTTTTCTGCATCATCATTTTGAATCCCAGCAAGAGGAATTTCACGTTTCTTAGGATTAAACTTCAAATCTGAAATTATCTGGAACTTGACAGAACATCAACAACTCCTTGTATACCCACTTTTGTTGCTTTAGTAAACACTATGAGATCATCAGCAAACCCCAAGTGGGTTACTTTTGTTCTAGCACATTGAGGATGGAGAGAAAAAGCACCCTTCTTCACTAAACTATCAAACAGACAGGAAAGAGCTTCCATACAGATGACGAAAAGGTATGGAGAGATCAGATCACCTTATTTTTTTAGACCTTTACTAGCATTGAAATAACCACTCAGCGTACCATTAAGACAAACAGAGAGCTTTGAAGTTTCAAGACAGTCTCTAATCTAATGAATAAATCTAACAGGGAAGCGCATCGCTCTTAAGATGTCAAACAGAAACTCCCATTCAATGGAGTCGAAGGCTTTCATGAGATCAATTTTGATGGCACAACGAGGGCTTATAGCAGCTTTCCTATAGGTCATGAGGAGCTCATGGGTCAAGAGAATATTATCTCCAATACTCCTCCCTCTAATAAAAGCAGTCTGGGCAGGGTTAATAAGGACAGGAAGCACCTCTCTCAGTCTGTTTGAAATGACTTTAGAGATTTCTTTATAAACTACATTGCAACAAGATATAGGCTTATATTGCCTAGCTTCAGTTGCATTCGTCTTCTTTGGGATCAAAGCAAAACTCACCGAATTAACAAAGCTTGGAAGCTTACCTCCCTCAAAGAAATACAATACTGCATTAGTAGCATTTCCCCCCGCTGTTTTCCAACAAGCTTTAAAGAATCCTGCATTATACCCATCTGGCCCAGGGGAATAGTCTCCATTCATATAAAAAAAAGCCTGCATGACGTCCTTACCCGTAACTTGCTCCAAAAGTTTATCCCTCTGATCTTCAGTTAGTTTTCTCTTAACAAGCTCGTTAAGATTAATTTTAGAAACCGGCGAGCTTGTCCCTAAGAGTTTCTTGTAATATGAAACAAAGACAGAAGCAATACTTTCAAAGTTATCAACCATATCTCCATCTTCATTCCTAATATGTCTTATAGTATTTCTGACCTGTTTTGAACAGAAAAAAACATAGAAAAATTTTGTGCAACCATCTCCTTCTTTAATCCAATTAACACCAACTTTTTGTTTTAAGTAGCTTTCTTCAGCATTCTTTAACTCTTCATATTTCAGCAAACTCAATTGAGTTTCCTCCAAATTTTGACTAGTTAGATCAGAAAAGGCATCATTTCTCTTCCTCTCAAGATTCATGGTAGCATCAACAAATCTCTACTTAATATCTAAAAAATGCCTCTGATTGAACTTCTTTAGCTCAACTTTCAGATTCCTTAATTTTCCACACAAGTGATGGAAAGGGTGGTGTGTACTTTGCTTCCTCCAAACCTCCATCAAAATGTTATCAAAATTCTCATATTTCATCCAATAGTTGTAAAATTTAAAGGTTTTTAGCCTTGAAGTACCACTGCAATTAGAATCCAGAAGAACTTCACAATGATTAAAAAAGTGACAAGGAAGGATTGTTACCTAACTCCCAGAAAATCTACTATGCCATAAATTATTAACGAGGACACGGTCAAATCTCCTTGCAATTGGGTCATCAACTGTATTATTGATCCAAGTAAACCCTGGCCCATGAACCGGATGCTCAACCAGCTCACAGTCCCTTACAAAATCTTTAAAATCTTCCATAGAAGCACCAGTTGAGGGAATATTAGAAGTATCATATAGCTTTAATATTGCATTGAAATTTCCTGTTATAGCCCAAGGCACACTTTACTGCTTCAACCTGACCACATCTTCATAAAGAGTTCTCCGTTCCCCCTCCCCCAGAGGTAGAGGCATAGACAAAGGTGTAACACATTAAGGAGGGAAGATTGATCTGTACATGAATGCACTGACTAGACTCCCACACAACTCTAAGGCGAATGTCCCTTCTCCAAACTAGCAAAAAATTTGCAAGATCTCCATCAAAATAGAACTTCGAGGACCAACATTTGAATCGAGTGTCAACCATACTATCAATATGTATCTGCTTTATTCTTGGTTCTAAAACTGCACAAATATCTATACTATACTTCTTAATATAAGAAACTAACTCAGTATACCTACTACTTTTATTGAACCCTCTAATATTCTAGGTCCAAACTTTCATTTACTAAAAACGTCTTTACCACCACACCCTCTACCTCGCATTTTACCTCTCTTATTCTTCTGTAAACTTCTTTCGTGAGAAATATAAGCTCCAAGAGTAAATGGTGTTGGCTTTTCCACCTCCAGTTCCTCCTCCTTTTATGTATTCTTCTCCGGAGTTGAAACTTCCTCAATCTGAGTCATAGGTATGATTGCATCTTATGAAATTTCAACAACCGTCATTGTGTCTGCAATAGTCTCTACTATCTCTTCAACCATAGCGAATACCTCAACAACTTCGTCAATTACCTCCTCAAGTATCTCAAAATCATTTGGATGTGTATTTATTTCCTCAACAACATCTTCCACAGTTTGATTCAGCTCAATACTATCAATGACAACATCTTCATTTGCATTTCCTTCATATTCTTTCTCCTGGAACTCCTCAATCTCAGAGACCCCCTTAGTCTGCTCAACGTTCTTCCTCCATGTAGGTTTCCGAGCTTCATAAAATCTAGTTTCAAAGCAACTAACTGATACTTCAACTCTTTCACCATCCTCCAGATAATAAAAATGGACTCTGGGCAGGAGGCATTATAAAAGAGCAGACAAACCTTTATGTCTAATCCAGAACAGATATAAAAATTGCGGAGGGAGGGAATGAATTGTGATCTATACTGATTTCTCCTTTGGGGACAGATCCAGAGGTTGAATTCCTTTAAAACAATGACATATAACAAGGGTGGTGTGGTGAATGTGCCATATACGTCCATGAACCCAATCACACGGCTCTTTTGAGGGGAATTCCACGAGAAAAAAACTGGAGAAAGAACAGAGATAACGATAGGTCCTTCATAACCCCAAAGTCGATTCGCCATAGAGGCGAAAACTCTCATCGGAAGACTTGAGCCAACGAATTGAGCAACCAGAGCTGCTTGTATCTTTAACAGCCCACGATCCAGTACCTCATTTGGTATCTACAGAGCACCATCAACAAAGCAATCTGCTGTCAGATCCACTTTCTCCAGCGACACGGGACAATCCAAGAGGGATGCCCAGCTCTTAAGGAGGGGAGGATTCGACGGACTTGGTGTTGGGCGGAATCGAAGAGGTGGAAACGGTGTTCATAAGAGATTTGTTCATCAGACTCAAAAACAGAAAAGTCAAAGTCATGCGAATGGAAATCCGGAGATATTAAAGATCCGCCGGCGAAGATGAACACCAAGGGACCTCAAGAGGAGCGCACCCACAGAGGAAACTCCTCCGGCAACGAGCTTCAGAGTAGACGCAATGAAACAGTTCTCTAGAATTGAGAGAATTTCACGCGCCTCTCACACGTCAAAGTAACCCAGTCAATTTTCACCTATTTTAATCTCCACCATTCGTTTCATTTTGTCTTCACCATCCCTTGCATCAATGGATAGGATTCACCATCAAGTTCTCATCTTCCTTAACATCAATAACCTTATATTCCTACTCCTCTTCCCTTTCAATTTCTCAATCATCTCCAAATTCCCAATGCAAAATCGTGCATCTTCACCTTCTATTCGGAAGTAAATTTAGTCCTCGCCATTTTCCTCCCTCCAAAATTCGAGCTTATCGTAACCAACTCTGCTAAATTCTGCCCTCAATAATTTGTGTTAAAAATTTTATATTGAAAACATGGTGATAATTTTTTATATATGACTAAAAATCATGACATTTTAGAATATTTTACCAAATGGAAACGATGTAAATGCCTAATTTAAAATCACGCGAAGCGACAGCAATAACAAATTCAAGGTTTGAAGACTGAGAATGGTGAAGGCATGAAGGATTATTAAATTCAACTATTGGTTCCAAACTTGATAAATTCCGAATGGCAAAGTGTTGGCTTGCGATAGTTGAAGCGGTGTTTTGAAGACGTTACGTTGGGGGTGACGAAACCCACCGCTAATCCTCTGTCTCTCTATCTCTCTCGATCGACTATACGGCAATTGCCTTCCAAGGGTTTACTGCAGACGGAAGCGTTATACCAGGTTCCTTTTCTTTCTAATCTTGACGTTTTTTCTGAAAAGTATATTGATCAGCGATGGTTCCAATCGGTGTTAGCTAGTAGTTTCAATTCAGTGACTGAGCTGTTTATTTTTTTGTGGGGTTCACCACCGCAGTATGTACTGGAGACGAGTGTGTTTCCTCGGGAACCTGAGCCGCTCAAGGAACTAAGAAACTTAACTGCCACCCATCCCAGGTAGAAATCATTTCCTGGAGATTGCAAAAATATCATACATAAGATTGGGGGTTTTGAAGTTTATGTTAATTTTAAAGGGATTGTTAGAGGGCCATGATGGCAACAGCGCCTGACAACCTCCCTTTGGGGTGCCAATGTCGCAATGCCTGCTGCGGGTGCTGCTGATTCTACCACCCCAGGGGGGGCAGGGAGTTCACTATACAGTTCAACAAATCACTCTCTGCAGATCCTCGTGTCGATATTTCACTCACCCCGATGGGGGATAGGATCACCATTTGCCGTAGAATCTACTGATCCAATGTTCAGGCATGCTAATCAATGGTAACATACAATAAAACCGAGTGTAACTTTTCAATGTATTGTGAGAAGTAAGTTTATGTTTGTATTACTATCGAGCCCTACTAACAAGAATAAATCATCAAGATATATGCAATCAGATCAGGATTGGCTATGAAGACTTTTAAAGTTGTTATACTCGTCCGTTTCCATCGATGAATGCATTGATTTCAAAGAAAGGCTTGTGCTTTCTGATATAATTGCAAAACCCAGAATGGAAGAGTTTCCGTTAAGCTGCTTTCACCGCAGTTCTGTCATCTCCAAAATAGATGGCCATGGCCATTGTTCTTCTTCATCTTTGACACATATGAAATTGATGACTCGAGCTACAAGAAAAATGATATCTAGGAACAAGGAGAAGCTTTTGTAAATGGGGCAGTCTTGTCTATCTGAAACGTTTACTGTAAATGCTTTTAGCCATTAAATTGACAGAGAGACGTTGATAATTTTCGGAATGGTTCGCTTATAGCTATTTCTTAGTTCCCTTCTCACAGTTTCTAGTTGCTACATTTTCGTACATGTGAACCTAAATATTTTGTTGGGAAAGACGTACCGTACAATGGTCCAACACAATTTATGTTAGTTGTTATCTGCTTAACAAAAACACACTGGTTTTTCTGCAACAAAAAATAACACACTGCAATGAACATCAACTACATATTCATACTTCTCATTTAAAAACTTCTAGATCCACCGAAACCAGTTAGGCTAACTGGTTCCAGTGTGATACCATTACGTGGGTGTTAACAGTATCATCTTTGACGTTGGGGTAACTTGAGATTTGGAAGTTGCCAAGTTCGGTGATCCATCTAAAAATTAACTTATCATATGCTTCGCCCATAACTGGGCCAGTAGAAGGAAATAAAACGGGCCGTATATTAATGGACCTCGATTGATCCATTAAGTCACCGGGGAAATGGAGTTATAACTTCAAAGTCATGACCTATCAGCGAGCTGCGCCACACTATAAAAACGAAGCTTGTAAATAACATTCACCTCTCCAGGCCGCCACTAAAAACCCTAGTTCGACTTCTCTAGGAGTAAGTAATTCTCCGGAACCTCGATCTCTCTTCCTTCCATCGACCCTCCGCTACAAGTCCATTTCCTTTGTATTATGAATTCAACCTTCAAAAGCTTTGTATTGTATTCAGATTCAATCAACATTTCTAATTTGTATGTTTTGATCCGTTGCTGAAACAGGGGGAAAAAAGGCCACTGTTCCAGGGCAGTTGATCTGGGAGGTTGTCAAGAGGAACAACTGTTTCCTCGTAAAACAATTCGGCCGTGGCAATGCCGGTCTTCGGTTCAGCAACGAGAGCAACAATCTCTACAACCTCAACTCCAACAAGTACTCTGGTATGGTATAACCGAGTCACCTTTGATTTAGTTTTCCCAATATTTTTGTGTTTGTTTAGCGTTTCAGTGGTGATTTCCAGATTATGAATGGTTAGGTTTGGCGAACAAGAAAACCGTTTCCATCCAGCCGGAAGGCAAGGATTTGAGTGTTGTACTGTCTACCACCAAGACCAAGAAGCAGAACAAGCCTTCCAATTTGAAGAACAAGTCAGTGATGAGGAAAGAGTTCCACTCCATGGCTAAGGCCGTTGCTAATCAAGTAATTTTCGATGGAACTCTTTTTGGTGAATCTGCTTAACTCACACATTTGCTTGATCTATTCAATTAAGCATCACATTTGCCTCTATTGTCATGCTTGAACTTCCTAGCGCAAAGTCCATATGGTTACTTGTCATTTTGTTGCATATTTCATAACATTTCAGAAGTCCTAGTTTTTGTAATCTTTCTACGACAGTGATGAGAAGCTAACATGTAAGAAGAACCCTCTTTTGAAGAGGTTTCCTCAGTGAAATACTCTTGTTACGCTTGGCTTCTGAGTTCGGATCTGACACTTGAGTGTTTTCTTCTTGAGAAGTTGATTTTAGCCATCACTTTTTACCATACGTTGGTTATAGAAGAATCTTCTGGCCAGTTAGGATGCTGGTGTTGTATCGTTTTATCTTTTCCCTTCCGATTACATGAATATTTTAGAAGTGTACTGCTGCTCTATTTTTTCTTGGACTGTGATGAGACTCTAACAGGTAAGAAGAATCTTCTTTTGTAGAGGTTTCTTCAGTGAAATACACTTGTTACGCTTGTTTTGTGAGTTCTGTTGAACACCTCATCCTGAAAATTTTGTCGTCTCTATTTGGAACTTTCGCTTGATTCCGACCATCCTGAGCATTGTAGATATAGGTTTTGCTCAGTATTTGGTTTCAACAATGTGATTCAATTGAGCATCTTGCCTGTTTCCTCCCTTTACATTATTCAATGTCTCAAAATATCTGTCTGCTATTATCTTTGTTGGGCAGTGATGAGAAGCTAACATGTAAGGAGAACCCTCTTGTGTAGAGGATTCTTCTATGAAATACTCTTGTTACGCTTGGCTTCTGAGTTCTTCTCTTCAGCTACAAATGGTTGAAACTTTTGTGAACTGAGTATTCTACCATATGTGTTACTGAATTTTACTTCATTTCCTGCACTTATTTGTCTAAACTATGATCGCATGGATGTTACTTGGTGCAGTGATGAGAAGCTAACATGTAAGAAGAACCCTCTTTTGTAGAGGTTTCTTCAGTGAAATACACTTGTTACGCTTGGCTTCTGAGCTTCTATCTACAAACAGAAGTTTTGGTCTCTCCTCTGAAGTTCAACTTGTTGATTATCAGGTTGGAGACAACTATTTGTAACTTGTTGATTATCAGGTTGGAGACAACTATTTGTGCCCTCTTTTTATAGACTTGAAGGATATTTAATTTCTGGTGTGATTTTTTTCAAAGATAAATATGCTGAAGTTACTTGCTCATCGGCTAGTATTATTCTCTATGCTTTACGTCTATAGTCAATTTTTGAGCAGCTATACCACCTAATGATGTTGCTTGCTTTGTCGTCGATTGCCTCTTGATTGCTTGATTCGTCTATGAAAACAATGTTTTTCGTTAGAGAAACCATGAGAACCTGAAGCCTCGACTGGTTTTTATAATGCAACAGGCAATAGTCTTTGGCCCTTAATCAATTTACGCTGCTTGCTAATAACAACATCCAATTATCGTTTCCCTATGGACAACGGCGGTTGTCACTTCCAATTCTAATTGAAGGGAAACTGAAGGATGGCTCTCGAACTTTCAATTCTGAACCTTCAGACATGAGGGAGACAAGTAATAGTAGTTCGGCCATTTGAGATTATAGCTATTAGATTAAATGGTGTCTTTGGAGCTTGTGCCTGTTGGTTACAAGAAGTTTCTTTTCAAAGGTGGCACACCTAATATGTATTTTAAGAATATGGATGCCAGTGTGAGGGAGGTCCAGGCCACAGAGCACGCCTAAGCGAGATATCGTCTACCTTGTAGATGATGTTGTCGCTGTCGTGACCTCTCTTCGTCTTTCGTCAGTTTCCTCCCTCCCTGGATCATTGACCCGCCTTCGTTCCACCACCCTAGTCGACGTCGTCGAGGAAGCAGCAAGAAACAAAGTTTGGGAAAAAAATTCTAGTTCGGGACTTGAAATTTAAAATTCCCGATCTCAAATTTAAATCTTGAACTAAATTCAAGATTCAGATTCGGGTCCCATTCCCATCTAGGGCTGCATATGAGCAAAGTCGAGCCGAACTTCTACTTGACTTGAGCTCGGTTCATTAAAATTTTTCTCGATTTGAACTTCAGAAATCGAGCTCGACTTGTTTCAGAAATTTTGGGCTCGAGCTTGATTTGAGTTCAATTTGAGAGGAGTCATTTAAATGTATTAACGAACTTATAATGGAGCTCGAGCTCAAGTTCGATTATAAGCTCGTTAAAGATATTGAGCTCAGCTCATATAAGAAATTAGAGCTCGATTCGTTTACATTTATTAATAATTTTG
Organism: Linum usitatissimum; assembly: GCA_030674075.2. Taxonomy (NCBI): domain Eukaryota; kingdom Viridiplantae; phylum Streptophyta; class Magnoliopsida; order Malpighiales; family Linaceae; genus Linum; species Linum usitatissimum. The sequence goes on from JAUJYP020001182.1 coordinate 4,634,310, forward strand.
AGCCGCAATTTGATTATAAATTCTTTAAAGAGTTTAAACTCATATGTTAATCAGTAGAATTTATTTGAAAAACGAACATGTAACTTAGTATCTTAATATATATTAAGCATTTTGACACGTCAGCTTTTTAAAAAAATCCACTTCTCTCCATGATTTTAGTTAAACCACCAATCACATATTTACATAACTAATCCCATATAGAAAAAGAACTCCCTACTCCTTTCTCCTATTAACTCCCATCTACCCATAAAAATCCAATTTTAATTATAATTTTCCTTTAAAATGCATAAAATTTTGAATAACCATCATAGCGGATTTAAATATAAAATTTAATAAATATATAAAAGCAAGGTAAACAAAAACACCAAACTTAACGGCATAATTTTTAATAATCAACCCACCCTTAAAATATACTTTTATTAGCCATGTTACTAATTATATTTTGCTATATTATAATTTGTGAATGTTTGGTTTGATGTGAATAATTGATATCTATTTTTGACTAGTTTTGAGTATGAATAATAATCTATCATAATAAAATTTCAAGCTTATGTGTTCAATTAAGTAATAGTGGATTGTTATGTAGTTTTGAAAATGGATTATACGAATTCCTATTTTAATCAAGTTTATTAATTTTTCTTATATAAACTTATCAGGTTGAAGTATTACGCTAAATTACCAACTGAATGTAAAGAAAAACATATAAAAATTATAAATTATCCCAATAGGTTTTCACTGCTTCGACTTACAACTAGATTTGTAAAATCAAACATATTTTTTTTACATTTCAAACATTCAAGATAATTAGAATTAATTATCAACCATGTCCAATCAAGTTTGTTCATTATATTTTTTTTATATATAAATTATCAGGTTTAAGTGTTACATCAACTAAATGTTTTATTCTTATTCTGTATATATCATATTTGTTGAAAAGTTAAAAATTATAGATTGACGTAAGAATAACAAAATTATCATGATTTATTATCAACTATGTCCAATCAGTTTTAGTTTTTTACATAAATATGCTTATCGGGTTTAATTGTTATATATATATATATGCTTATCGGGTCTAAGTGTTATATATATGCTTATTGGGTCTAAGTATTACATATATATATATATATATATATATATGCTTATCGGGTCTAAGTATTACATACATATGCTTATCGGGTCTAAGTGCTAAATAATTGAATATTTAATATTATGATACTAGATATATATCAACTAAAGGTTCAGTGTTTTCATAAACTTACTATTTCTATTTTTAATGATAGCAATGCCCTATTGAAAATTATAGCTCATCGAGATCCATTTACAAACAATAAAGATACATCATGTTCGCAATAGCAAGCAAATGTAATAAAGTTTATAAAAAAATAAATATTATATTTTATCATATATTATAAATATTTAAAAAATCAAAAGTGACACATCAGTTTTTAATATAATATGATGTTGTCTCACTAAAACTAAGTAAATTAAAATACATTATTATATATATTGTAATATTAAATTAGGTGATTGATTATAAACACTTATATTCCCTTGGTTTATTAAGATTGAACCTAATAACTAGATATTAATGAGATACAGATCATATATGCCCGGCTAAGCGGGGTAAGATGCTAATATATATTATATATCATACTTTATGATAAACAACTGCTACACCCTACTTTAACTTGTTATAGAGTTTAGTTTACATTTTAGGGGTAATGGTTTATCAAAAAAAAATGTTTGGGTTTACAATATGTTTGATAGATTTTATGTTACGATTTGAAATTTAGGAATCACGTATAGGATTTACGGTATATATTGTTTGTTTCACTCGCTATATATGTTCTAAACACGCAATCAACAAATCCTATGTCCTAACGTAAATCGTATGAAACTGACAAACTCTACACTATAATTTCCACGACTCTCTGGTACACAAGTGATACAACAAATATGTTGAACCGATCAACCAAGCTTGTTGAGCCGTATACGATAATTAGTGTAGTCATCGTTAACCATAAACGAACATGTTCACGAATGTGGTTTGACGAGCCAAAGAGCCGAGCCGGCTCAGTAACCATAAACGAACACATTCGAGAACTTAGTTTGACAAGTCAACGAGCCGAGCCGACTCACAAATTTTCCGAGCCGAATACCTACCTTGCGACTCGGGTTTGATTTAAGCTTTCGAACTGATTCGAATCATGAATCAAAATTTTCATAAATTCGGAAACCAGTCCCATTCTCATCCCGTTTTCCACTCCTAGTTATTCACCTCACCACCACTGTTGCTACCAGCCGACCACTTACCATAGTTGTATTTTATAAACACCCAGCATGGATTAATGGCCCTAGATGCCAATATAAATGTGGAAAAGTACTTACAGAACACTCGTAGATCATCGGTCGAAACATGGAGTAGTTGAAGACTGTACCTCATACTGCCTTCTCTGCTCAAACAGAGAAAAAGATAACAAAATACCAAACTTTTCATCGCTATAGATAATTTTGTCATAGTGGATTGAGACTTTCAGTTAAGAAAATATTATATTAATATTTATTTTATGGGATATATTGGATTCGACCCCTAAAACTCAAAATATTTAAGCACACGCTCTACCACTAAAACAACTCTATTCGAACGGTAATTTGAGAATTGAAAGTTGTCAATTTGGTGTTTCATTCAAAATTTATCAATCTATTTCGGTCAATAAGGAGTCATCTCAACCGTCCATCTTAAAATTTAGATCTAATGAATGAAAGTACCCACTTAAATCAGGGGCGAATTTGTCATTTTAGTTTTCTTTTATTGTTCTTAATTTTTGTTATACTTGATTTTTGTTCTTTGGTGAGAGTTGAAAAAACTCTAATACATCAAACAAAAATGAGTACAACACAACATAAACAAGTAGAGAAAATTCTAGTACATACACTGAAACGCTAATACATATAAATAAAAGGAGAAAAATCTAGTATGTACATTCAAAGAGCTAATATATTGAAAAAGCTAATTCACTGAAGTACATCAAATAATATTGAGCACAACACTAAAAACAAATATAAAAAAATCTAACATGTACACTGAAAAAGCTAGTAAACTAAAACAAGTACATCAAACAAAAGCTAGTACACCACTACAAAACAAGTAAAGTAAATCTAGTACGTACACTAAAACAAGAAGAGAAATATCTAGTACGTGGACTAAAAGAGCTAGTACACTGACAAAACTAGTACACTGAAATAAGTACATCATATAATATTGAGTACAACACTACAAAAATAAGTATAAAAAATCTAATACATACATTGAAAAACTAGTACCTTTGAAAAAGTTAGTGTTAGATTTGTTGTACTTGATTTTTGTACCTGGTTCAGGATTAGAGTTATGTACTTGACTTTTTTTGTTGTTGTGGGTTGTGTACTTGTTTTGCTTGTACCTGATTTTGAGTGTACCGTTTTGTTGTTCTGGTTTCTTATGTTGATGTACTTGTTTTTTGTTTTTATACTCGGTTAGGGTTAGGTTCTGTACTTTTTTTTGTTGTTTCTCATTTGCTTATATTGAATTTTTAGTGTTAAATTTGTTGTCTTAGCTTTTATACCCAGTTTAAAGTTAGAGTTATGTACTTGATTTTTATATCCGTTTTAGGGTTAGAATTATGTATTTAATCTGTTGTTGTTGTGGGTTGTTTACTCATCTTGTGTGTACTTAATTTTTAGCGTTAGGTTTGCTATATGCGATTTAGGGTTATGTACTTGAATTTTGTTGTTGTAGATTGTATATTCATTTTGCTTGTATATGATTTTTAATGTTGCGGGACAGCCAACAAATTTTCAGACTAGTATAACAAAATAACATCATTTATTTTTAACTGAACATTCGGAATTTACTTTAAGTTTCATGCAACATTTGTGCAATGTAGTTGGATTTTTATGCTCACAAACCTAATCCAAATATTCCATAATCGAGGAAGTGAAATTGTTAAAGGTGAAACCGTAAAAATGAAAAGCAAAAAAAACTTAAATTTTCCTACAGAAATATGCCTGGCAGGAATTTATTTGCTGCGGCAAATACTAATTAATCTGGCCGTGGATCCGGACTCTGCATCGCCCATAACTGGGCCAGTAGAAGGAAATAAAATGGGCCTAAGATGGACTTCAAATTATCCATAACCTAGGAAGTCATTACCTATGGCATATGACCGAGCTATAAAAACAAATCTTTCAACCACTCAGGCCGCCCCTAAAACCCTAATTCAACTTCTCTAGCAGCAGCAAGTAAGTCTCCATTACCTCAATCTAACTCTCTTCCGTCCGATCCACCGTCCGCTGCTTCATTTCCGTGTACTGAATTCAAGATTCAAAAGATTTCTATTGTATTCAGATTCAGGCCTCAATTTTTTGATTATATGTATTGATCCATTGCTGAAACAGGGCATCTTGAGAAGGGAAAAAATGGCCACAGTTCCAGGGCAGTTGATCTGGGAGGTTGTCAAGAGGAACAACTGCTTCCTCGTGAAGCAATTCGGCCGTGGCAATGCCGGTCTCCGGTTCAGCAAGGAGAGCAACAATCTATACAACCTCAACTCCTACAAGTACTCTGGTATGGTTTCTCGATGCTTTCTAACCGATTCACTTTTGGTTTAGTTTTCCGGGTACTCTGGTGTTTGTTTAGGGTTTCTGTGGTGATTTTTCGATTGTGAATGGTTAGGTTTGGCAAACAAGAAAACTGTTTCTATCCAGCCGGAAGGCAAGGATTTGAGTGTTGTACTGTCTACAACCAAGACCAAGAAGCAGAACAAGCCTGCCGATTTGAAGAACAAGTCAGTGATGAGGAAGGAGTTCCACTCTATGGCTAAGGCCGTTGCTAATCAAGTAATTTTATGTCCAAATCTTATTCGTGAATCTTCTTAGCTCATATATTTAGTTGACCTATTCAATTAAGCATTTCATTTACTTGTCTTGTCATGCTTGAACTTCTTAGCTCGTTGTCCATATAGTTGTTTGTCATGCTTGAGGTTTCTTCTATGAAATACTCTTGTTACGCTTGGCTTCTGAGAGCTTCTATTTGGAAACAAAAGTTTTGTTCTCTCCTCTAAAGTTCTCATCTGTATAGCGAAACTCAAGTTAATATGATAGTGCGTTTTTGCTCTCTAAAGTTCAAATATAACCCAATCATCTTGGATGCTGGTTATTGAGCACTTATTCTCTCTGGATTCTTTTGTGCTGTCATCTAATTCTTTGTTTTGTAATTGTGAATAGGCAAATCACTTACTAGTTGTGTAACTTGTTGACTATCAGGTTGGAGACAACTATTACCGGGCTGATCTGAAGAAGGCAGCCCTTGCTAGACTCAGTGTTGTCCACAAGAGCCTTAAGGTTGCCAAGTCGGGCCCCAAGAGGAGAACTAGGCAGGGGAGGAAGTGAAGCTCCAGAGAGACGTATTCCTTGTTTCGTCAAAAGTTTTGCAGTGATGTGTGCACCTCTTTTGATAGACTCGTGTACCCGACGTTGTAGTTGAAGAATGTTGAATTTCTTGTGTGGTTTTCCCTAAAGTTGAATGTACTCTTTAAGTTATTTGCTACTAGGCTACTACTTATTCTCATTTCTCCATGCTTAACCCATTATGTTGTTTGATCTTGGCAAGTATTAGCTCCTTAGTTTCTTAGGCATCAGCTTACAAGCCATACAATTCTTGAAAGGAAAAACAAACATCCAATGATCTAACATAATATGCCGAGTGTGAAATAATGGTGATACACCAATTTGCATAACATAACTATATGAGCCAGAAAATCCCTTGGTACCGAATCAGTTGGTCCAACAATTTGATTTCCTTCCTCTCTCGTTGTGACGCTGTCTTTATATACTTCACACATAATCGACGAAGCCGACAATGTGGTTGTTGATAAAGCTTCTGTTGTGAGTTTCACCGAATATCTCAACTGGTAATTTACATAACCGAGCTTGGATGTTTTAGCTGAACTAACTGCTACAATACATAGACAAGTTACTTGGACAAGAAGACACCTAGTATGACGCTTGACCATGAAACTTCATGCAGATCAAGCTCAATTCAATATGGTGGGGTGTTACACTCCACATCTAGACCTATCTCTTTCGATCTCCAAGAGTGGAATGTTGTCCGTAATTCCTCCTCTCATCGTGTCCCTTTTGATACCAATCCCACCTTTCCATCCGGAACAGCCTACTAGCCCATCGCCGAATACGCCCTATCAGGTTATATACTTTAAACGGAAGGTTGGGACTTTCTCTTGTTCATCTCCCATTATGTAGAAACTCATGCGATATGTGAAGCCTCCCTCTTAGCAACTCAATCTCCCTTACCGTCCACTATCTTTTTCGATTGCTTAAAACGGATTAATGCAATCCAGTGTCACCGGTGGCTTTAGCAGTGCTAAGAATATCTCAAAGGAATATCTTGAGTTTTCGAGTTCATATGGGAAGATATATGGATACAAACGACTGAGTGTAATGCCTTTACTTTTAAGCTTATTCATATGTTAACTAAACACATTTACAATCTCCAACTTTCCCTCTGAATAATTTGATTGAAGATTTATTTCAGTACAGTGGTTTACTTTGTAAGGTATTCCTTTTCAATGTGTAGTGCAGATTACTGTCTGGATTAGCAGCGTATCATTTCGAACATATGCTTACCTACGAGAACAAATCTGATGTGAGTAACATTGCTCTTAATAGGTGACTTAGCCAACTCGGTTCCCCGTTTGTTGTAGTTTGATGGCTTTTGATTCATTTTGGTGATTAAACATTCATTTTTGCAACTGTTAGGCAGGGTAAGGAATCACAGATCTTAAATCTGCTCTTCAGGTGCGTTACTTTGAATCATTCACCTTCTGTATGATCTCCTATTTTATTGGACGTTGTGATTTACTAGTTGCGCACCACCCAGAACATCTTTGGTGAGACTCTTGTTGACAGCAAGGAAGACTTCCTTCAGACCTTTTCGTCGGATAGTAACTATATCAGGTATATATAATATATTTTTGCTTGTTGGGTTGCCTAGATATGCTTAGAGCAATAACTTGTAGGTATTATGTATAACTGTATGATATCTCATGCCAGTCTTATGTGTTCAGCTCTATTATCTCAAGCGGAGGGGTCTTGTAACATCTTGCCACCAACAAGCATGATGGGGATTCTACTCATTTAGGGAAACTTACTTCAGATCTGGAGGTATAATGTTAATACTATAAGGCGGCTTCACATGAGATTTCAATTGCGTCTGCAATATTTTGTTTGTCTAGCCTAAAGACGTAGAGTCGGTCAATCTTTAAGTGTGCTTTCACCTGGCAGCTTGACATTCAAATTCAAAACGGTTGAATCTGTGGTTTCTGTGCTTGCAAGATGGTGCTTTCTTCTGGGGGGATAGATTCTTAAATTAATGCTTGTGAGGCCTTACTAATGCACTTGTTCATAGATTATCATGAAAACTATCCACTCAATCAGAGGATCTGTTTATCTAGAGGCATGTATTAAGCAATGTCAAACTCTTGACTGCTCAACCCTTCGGCCCACACTGAAATTTTTCTGACCAAATTCCAATGTTTAATTCATGCGGCTATATACATCACATGAAGCAGTGGTAAGTCTGTTGAGGCTGAAGGCTATGCAAGGATATGAGGAGACGACTAGCATAGTTACATGATTAGCACTTAGAAACTCCTCCCTGTGATGTGTTTATTTGCTATCAACAACACAGGATACAGGTGTTTGATGTAGGTGGCAGGTTCCTTATCTTGCATCTGCAATAAAGTCTTTGTTGCACGTCTCTGGATAGAAAGAACTTGATGAATTGTGTGCGTTTTTCATTATACAAGTATGCTACTATGTCAGGTTGTGCGGATGGTGATGGGAAATCCCGATGCTGGACAACTCTACAGTCGTGTGGTTCCCCTTGTTCTTTTACTAGTTGATGGTGAGTTCTATTCCCGATTCATGAAGCAGTGTTAAAGTTCCTCGCTTTTTCTGGAGCACATTGAAACTGGGTCTATTATTGTGTGTTTCACAGGTAGCAATCCCATTGATGTTACTGACCCAGGATGGGAGCTTTATGTTCTAATTCAAAAGAAGGATCAGGAGAATACCCAACTTGTACTACTGGGATTTTCTGCTGTGTGTCGCTACTATCACTATCCCGACAGCACTCGACTGCGCCTAGACCAGGTTCAATTTTCTCATTTTTGTAAATTCTCCCCCTTTTTTTGGGTTCTTCGAGTTGGGCAAGATTATTTGCTTTAGTATTGGTCTATTGGGGCTGTCAGCTTTCTAGTTGATTGCAGATTTTGGTGTTGCCGTGTTACCGAGGTAAGGGCTATGGACGTCACCTTATCGAGACGATTCACAATGTTGCAATAGCCGAAGATGTTTACGACTTCACATTGGAAGAGCCATTGGATACTTTCCAACATGTCTGCACCTGTGTCGATGTGCAAAGGCTGCTCGGGTTTGAATTGATTCAGGAAGCGATCAGGTCAGCTATTTCATATCTGAAACATGGGAAACTGTCGAAGAAAGCTCAAGTTCCTCAATTTGTGCCGCCTTCAAGTGCTGTCGAGGACGTCAGAAAGGTGCTGAAAATCAACAGACTCAGTTAACTCAGTGTTGGGAGATACTAGTTTATCTCAAGCTCAAGCCGGTGGAGAAGTACATTGGAGGATTTTGGGATGATCATTTCGAATCAAGTCAAAGAAGACATTTTAGGGAAAGATAATAACGGTAGTGGCGGGAAGCGAGCGAAGTTGAAAGTGAATTCAATCCGGATGTGTCGTTTGTGATGGTGAAGACAAAAGACGGAAAACCAAATGCAGTTGAGATGGACGAGGACCAAAATAACCAACAACAGGAGCAGTTGAAGCAACTGGTTGATGAGCGGCTGAACGAGACTTATTAAGTCGATTGTAGAGAAGGTCAGACCACTGGGCTGAATCACTGCGGAATGATATACAGCAGCTTGTGCATTAGGAGAATTAGAGGAAGATGTAACGATAATGAACTGAGGTTTGGTTTCAGTAGATGAGATGAGTGATTGATTGAGAGCTAGAAACTTGTTATTTGAATCTGTTGTAATATTAGGTCTCGGTATTTGAACTAGAATACAATGCTTAAACACCTTTCCCCCTTCATTGACAAAGCAGCAGCAGGCAGCAGCATGTAAAGCTAAATCTTGCGGAAACTGCAACCTTCCTCTTCTGACGTGAAATTATCCTTCCAGTTCTGAAATTCAGACCCACCAAAAACCAATTGCTTGATCCCAACATTACTGGAAATGAAAAATGAGAGAGAAGCCAGTTAGAGCTAAAGATAATAATCAAATGTGCTAGCAAAATGGAAAGGAACAAGTAGAGATTGTGTTTCTTACTCTGAGCTTATCTGGATCAGTCCATTTATCAACACATCCAGGATCAATGGTTCAACAGTCCCAATATCTACCCTGTTTAGTTATAATAAGATTCAAGATCAGCCAACCACACCACTTCAATTTACACAACAAAGTGTGCCTCACCAGCCTTACCATATCCGGCCCAAGTTATCTTGCAACTCAAAATCACCAATGTTGTAAAATGTGGTAGGTGTCACGTTTGCTCCCTGAATATGATCGTACTTTGGGTTCTTTCCCAACCCTGATTGTGATAGCTGCATATTCATGGAGTTGCATCCACCAAGACGCCCGATGATGTGCCATGACCGAAGTGTCTGCCATTATACATACAGCCTCAACTCACTTCAGGCAATCCAACTAGCTAGATAAGATATATAGTTAGTGTCCAGGTTTCAGGCACTTACATCACAGATTAAGGAAACATCTTGCTCCAATGGAACATTGTAGAATTCAAACCATATGTATGCATTTGTGAAGTCAAACTTGTTGAAACTAACTTTCATCGGCGTTGACGAACCGGTCTTATTATGAAGAATCTTGTTCCTTTTTCTCCTCATTCTCTCCTCCATCTGCACAAGCATAAAAAAATTACAATAACAATTAACAGAGAGACAAACTTCACAATCCAGATAAGAAAAAAAAGTTGACCTTTGACTGAGCCTTTTCAGGGTCAACGAGACAGCTGCCCATAATCTCAGCAAGTTCAGGGTCTCTGTCGTAACCCTTCTCGTCTTCCAACCCCATCACCCTAAACCCTTCCGCCGCCTCCAGGAATTCATCTCCCTCCTCTCCATCTACGCCAACTCCGTCTACCTCTTTCACGGCATCTTCTTTGCTCACTGTCTGATTCCGTTTCGTAACGGAGAGTTTAGTAGCTGTTATGCCGCGTGGTGGTGGAGCATGGTTTCGTCTGGCCGCAGCAACGGCGATTGGTGGGAAGGGGGAAGTGGACAATTGAGGGAATGCGTGAAGATTATAGCAAGAAGAAGAAGAAGAAGAAGAAGAAAAAGAGCACTGGCCTGCGGTAAACATGAGTGGTGATGATAGTGAGAATTAAGATTTGTGCTTTGGGCGCCTCGGGGAAGCAATTGCAATTAGGAGGAGGAGCTGTCCAGCTCTATTTCGGGGTTTAAGTAACAAGATTGGCATGCAGTTTGATCATTTAGCTATTGCAAAAGTGCTACTTTTGCCTCTTTTATTGTTGTTACACTTTAACAACACTCACTCTACATTATACAATTTAACTCTTTGTAAGATATGTTTTTGATTCTTGATTACTATAAAACGCCTAAATTTTACTGTCAAACGTTCTATCATTTAATTTACAGACGTCAAATTATGCGAATGCCCTTCAAACTCCCTCTTTAAATACACAAGTTGGGGGTCGAATGAAACACACTTCCTAGTTTTCATAAACTTTCAACAGTCGAAATACTCTCTGAAATCAATCCCCAAAACCGCCCACCCACCGCTGTCAAAGACCGCCGCCGCCCCCTACCGCCACCGCTCACCTCCGCCTGCCGCCGCCACTTACCTCCCGCCGCCGCCTGCCCGCCCCATGCTGCCGCCAACACCCCGCCCGTCACCGCCCAAAAAGGTACGGGAAAAAAATTAAGACCGCCAGTCGGCGTTGACCACCGACGGTGTCGGCCGCTGGTCGGCGTGCCAACCGTTTTTTAATTATTATTATTTAATTTAAATCAGCAATTATATTTAGTTTATTGAATTAGAAATGAAATAGGTAATAATTAATACTTAATAATTAAATACTTAATCGATTAGTTATTTGAAATGAAAAATTAAAGTTAATTTAGTAATTATTAAATATTAATTAGGGTTAATTAATAAATATTGTAACAATTAACTTCGAAATTACCAAATTAGTAAATTTGGTAATAAATAATAAGTAATTAATAATTACTTATTATAATTTAAGTCAATAAGTTCATATACGAAAAATATTTGAAAATTAGGGATTAATCTTTATAATCCGTAATTATGCGAAATGAAAAATTAAGGTTAATTTAGTAATTATTAGATATTAATTAGGGTTAATTAATTAATATTGTAACAATTAACATCTTAACTACCAAATTAGTCAATTTGGTAATAATTACTTATTATAATTTAAGTTTATAAGTCCAAATACGAAAAATATTTGAAAATTAGGGATTAATCTTTATAATGCGTTGTTATTCCAAATTAAAAATTAAGGTTAATTTACTAATTACTAAATATTAATTAGGGTTAATTAATTAATATTGTAACAATTGACATCTTAATTACCAAATTAGTAAATTTGGTAATAAATAATAAGTAATTAATAATTACTTATTATAATTTAAGTTTATAAGTCCATATACGAAAAATATTTGAAAATTAGGGATTAATCTTTATAATTCATAATTGCATATTTATTTTACTAATAATTGAAAATTAGAAATTAATTATTATAATTAAGGTGAAATAGGAATCCACTAATATAATTAAGATGAAATAGTGAATACAAGTTAAACATTTGTAATTCTTAGTTCAGATTTAAAGTGTTAGTTTTGTAATTAATAGTTACGATTTCAATTGCATATCTAGTTAGAGGCGATGTCGATGGGAGATGATGACTTGCCGCGGTTTATCGATCGTGATATCTCTGCATCAGATAGAAAATTGGTGCAGGAGAAATGGAAGGGAAAGAAATCTAGGTTAGGGGATGATGGGCAGTCTAGTGCACAGTTTCGGATTCCTAGACCTATATACGTGGACCCAGATCTGCACTCTGCTTGGAGGGAGCTGACTGTTGAGGAGATTTTTGCTAGCCAGGATCCGGATATGGCCGATGACATCCATACCATTTGGGATGACTCTTACGACGACGATGAGCAGATTCCGTCGGACGGTGACGGCGATGATGATGACGATTGTGATGCCTCGTTTCACCCTTTCTTGCTGGATAATGCACTCTCGCGGAAGAGACCAGCAGGGAGAGGTGTACCGCTCCATCTGGCTCTGGAGCGGGTACTAGATCCTCTCGTGGATCACAGGGCTCGTCTGCTGTGGGCCCTAGACGTGGCAGAGGAGCGCAATCTGCAGGGGTCCACTCTAGCAGCACCGACGGGAGTGGTTGCTTACTGGTCCAGTTGGACCCCGGATCCCTACTGTGATCCCTATTTTTGGCGGTCACATAGCCCATCGCCTCTGGACGTAGGGTTTGGACTCCAGGCCAGCATCACGGTTCAGACTCTGCCTTGGGAAGGCTAGGGTCATGAGGCTGGAGAGGTTCCAGTGGCCTTCCCCTGAGGCCCGACAGTTAGTCGATGCCTCTGGGGTGTCGCACCTTGGTCGGGTTATCTCGTGGAGTTTAGATCTTCCCTTGTTGTTGACATTTTGTACCTACTGAGGCTCCCCATTCGAGGCACCCAGCTTAGTCCAAATGGCGAGAAGATGTATGTGAGGCAGTTCGCCACTATGCTTAATGTTGATGGGGATGAGATCAGGTGGAAGTGCCACAGAGCAGGCGGGTTTCATCTAGACCACCTAGTCGAGGATGCTAAGGCTGGATATCTTGACAAAGCGATCATAGCCATTTGCTACTTGATTGTGTTGCTGGGTTCTACAGTTTTTTGTGACATGAGTCAGAACCGTGTCCGTATTGGGGTTCTCGAGGGGTTGCGAGACGTGCGGATGACTCGGGAGTACAGTTGGGGTGCGGCTACACTAGCTTTCTTTTACAGGTAGCTCGGGATTTCTTCTCATGCAGGATCTACGTCCCTGTCAGGATGTCTTACTCTGCTTCAGTCGTGGATCTACGAGTACTTCCCGAGCTTGCGTTGTATGCAGACCTCGACCCCACGTGCTAATGGGGAGGCACTTGCTGGGAGGTGGGACGGACCGAGGATCGTTGAGAGAGCAGCTGATGCGGATTTGAGGCTAGACACACTACGATCCGTTCTAGATGGGATGACGCACGCCACGTCGATTGGCTTCCGTTCGGTACATCTGACTTTGACGGTGAGGCTCAGTGGTCCATTTATACTGGAGGCATACATGCATTCGACTACGTTGAGTCCCACGATCTCAATTGTGTGTTGCGTCAGTACGACTAACGACAGACGATCCCGGATTCGATTCTCACGCCTGAGTTAGCTTTTCGACCGGCAGATGGGACGCAGTACGTAGTCAGACACTCCAGGTTTGACTACAACTGGTTTGGGCATTTGCTGGCCTTGATGTACTTCGGCACTTATAGTGTGCCCGGAGCGCTTGACGGTAACGTGTATGAGGAGTACATGTCGTGGTACCTAGACCGTACACACCCACAAATCGTCCCCACGATGGTTCCCTCGCATTTTGCCGTCATGGAGGTCTGCCTTTCGGAGCATCCGATACCTTCGGATCCTGCAAGCCCTCCGCCTATGGATATAGTTGGGACTGGAGGAGTCTGGTCACTGCGCGAACATGTGCCTCTCCCAAACTCTCGACCTCCTCAACAGTTTTGCGCCAAACATCACGCTCAGCACGGGCTTCGTCTTCCCACTCAGCACGGCCGAGCGGGTCCGTGTAATACAGGGTGGCTCAAAAGCGGTGCAGGTGCCTCTTGTACAGCAAGCGGTCCTCCTCCAAACACCGCTAAACTTCACATCTACACGGCAGCCCCTTTGTAGTCCGAATCACACACTTGCATGACCTCACCAATGTCCGATCCTCAACTAGTTGCTCGATCGCCCACAGGCTAATGGCCCTGTTCAACTTCCCGTATGGTGTCTCCCAAATGACGAACGACTGCATGGAATAATCGTCGGTCATTACACATATAGTGAAAATGACATGCACTAAATTTGGAACTACCATACGAACCTTCATCTATGCGTCTTCTAGCGACTTTCATATCTCCAGCACTTAACCCGCCATAAGGCGATTGTATGCACGGAATAGCCGGTCAGCCTTGCTGATCGAGGTGTGCCGTCAAGCCTTGAAGGATGAGTGCGCGATTCCACCCTGTTTGTGCTTATGTTGCCGAGATGGAACACCTTGTTCGTGTAGCAACGCTCCCACTTCTGTTTGCAAGGTAGCCACTCCGAAGATAAATACTGTACTAGCTCTTCGCTCAAGCCACCTCCTACCAAATCACTCAATTTTATGGAAAACATTTGGGTGGTTCTTGGATTGAGCACTTGTCCCCATGGACCCCGGGCGAATTTCTCAGCTACATCTCTGTCGTACAACCTCGTTACCCTATCTTCGATGTTCCGCTTCATGTGCCACACACAGAGCAAATGAGCTGAAGAAGGAAATATGTCATGTAGTGCAACTCCCAATCCACGCTCCTTATGCGTGACGAAGGCATTCGACACACGACCCCCAAGAACCAATCGCAATTGGTTCAGTGCCCATGCATATTACTCTTTCGTCTAATCTTCCAGGAGTTCCAACCCAATATTGAAGTTTTTCTTCACAGGCGTCACGCCTACAAACTGCGCAACCGCCTTTTTGTATACGTTGGTTTTGTAGGTGGAGTCAATCAGGATGAAAAATTACCAAGCGTGAAACATGCGAATTGACTCCGCATGTGACACATACAGATGACTGACATGGTCGTTCGAATCCTTTATGTATTTCGTAAAGTATCTCATTTTCCGCGCCTATGTCACCGTTTATTGCATGGGGTTCATGTTTCCCAACCTAAACCGCCGAATTTTTACTGTCTCATTATAAATCTTTTTTATGTTGATCAGACGGTCGTACTCATTATTGAGTATGCTCTGCATCTGTCTTGGCGAAACATGATTCTCCTCCAACTGCCTAATGTGATCTTTCATCCCGTCGGTAAGCTGATTCTGTTGTTGTGTTCCTTCACGCCACAACTCGAAGTGGTGGTTTCATAAAATCCCGCGTTTCATATAATCTTTGATGGTGTCAATCCTCCATTTCCACTCAGCGTCAACAAAGGTAGGTCGCACATACACCATGAACGTACAACTGGTGAAGGATGTTGTAGTCGTACGTCAACTCTCTGAAGTCGCTGTGGACTGTGATGGGTCCATGCCACCATGGGAGCACTATAAGTACAAACGCTTTTCTTCTTCACACGTGTTCTTCTGCTGTGAGCCACCCGTCAATTGAAACCCTAAACCTAAAGCAATATCCTTAGCCACAACACACCCATCATTGACTGTGTCGTAAAACACCCCGTTGATGAAATAAACTCTATAAGTCAACAGCTCCTCAACATCATCATCATCACTATAACTCTCCTGAACATGGTTATCCATAACGTATGAGTCGGTGTTATATGTTGTTAATTATCGTTCACGACACAATAAACACTAAACCCTACCATGTAATTAAAAACCATGCATTTCGTACAATAACGAGAACTAACCAAATTACTCATGACAGCGCTTCACCTTCCCGTGTAATAATAGTCCCGATCCTCAACTGCATAGATTATTACTACTAATGTCAGTAATTAAAAGTACTGAAGTATGATTTCAAAACCTTAAACTCTACGTATTAATAATTTCCAATATTATTAGTTTACAACTTGAAATAATTTTTACATTCCTTAACAAAATCGTAAATAATGAATTATTTATAAAATTATGAAGTTGTTATAAAATATATAGAATATTGTAGTTCTGTAATTTGAAATATAAAAAAAATTAAAATTAAAAAAACGTCGGCATGCCGACTGTTTGGAGCCGCTGTCGGTGTTGGATGCCGACGACCGTAAAGGACGGTCGGCCTCGGCTACCGATGGCAGTGACCGACGGTCGGCGGCCAACGTCGACAATCCTTAACGGCGGTCGGCATTCGACGCCGACACCCCCTAAATTTTTTTTTTACTTTTAATTTAATTACTTTGAATGAATAAATATAATTAAATAGATTAATTATTATTTTCATTATAAAAAATGAGTAATTTTTTTTATTACCAATGAAAATTAGTAATTAGTCATGATCATTACTCATGTTAATTAAGGGTAAACTATAATTTTGAACCCTAAAAGTAATAATTAAGGGATTAGGGTTTAAAGATAAGGTTTAGGGATTAGGGTTTAGGATTTAGAATCTACAGATAAAGTTTAGGGATTAGGGTTTAGGATTGAGGATTTAGGATTTAGGATTAAAGGTTATGGGTTTAGGGTGTCGGGTTTAGGATTTAGGGTTTAGGGTTTAGGATTAGGGTTTAGAGTTTAGGGTTTAGGGTTTAGGATTTAGGATTTAGGATTTAGGATATATGATTAAGGTTTTAGGGTTTAAGATTTGGATTAAGGGTTATGGGTTTAGGGTTTAGCGTTTAGGGTTTGAGGTTTAGGATTTAGAATTTAAAGATAAGGTTTAGGGTTTAGGGTTTAGGATTTAGGACTTAGGATTTAGGATTTAGGATTAAGGGTTATGGGTTTAGGGTTTGGGGTTTAGGATTTAGAATTTAAAGATAAGATTTAGGGTATGGGATTTAGGATTTAGGGTTTAATGTTTAGCGTTTATTATTTAGAGATTAAAGATAACATTTAGGGATTAGGGTTTAGGGTTTAGGATTTAGGGTTTAGGGTTTCAGGTTTAGGGTTTATTGTTTAGAGATTTAAGATAAGGTTTAGGGATTAGGTTTTAGGGTTCAAGGTTTAGGACTTAGAGATAGGTTAGGGTTTAGGGTTTAGGGATAGGGTTTAGAGTTTAGGATTTAGCGTTCTTGGTTTAACTGTTACGGTTTAGCGGTTAGGGGTCTAGTCTTTGTTTTTAATTAATCTTAGGAAGTTAGGGTTTAGTCATGATAATTATGGGAGACTAATAAATATAAGTACTTATATTAACACTTATTGTGATAGTTAAATACTTGACAATTGAATATTTATTTGTAACATTTGAAATTATTAGTAAATGAATTTGTAAATATTAGTAGTTAAAGCTAATTTATAAATATTAGCGTGTATTAATTGATAATATATTTACTAAGTATTTTTTTGAACTATTAATTCAATAAATATATTCAATTATCATATTTACAATTATCAATAATAATTGTTACGTATATGTACTTATTCACCTTAATTATTTTAATAATTGTGACTAATTATTAATTTACAATCGTTAATGAATTACATACTTAGTTACGAAATAATTAATTACGATATATATTTAATTACTAGTTTACTACAATAACTAATACTAATCAAAATATATAAATTACAAATATAATTAAAATTAAAATTAGATAAAAAAATTAAATACGGACGACGGCGTCGACGATCGGCGTTGACCGCCGAAGCCGTCGTCTGGCGGTCGCCATGCCGTCCTTATTTAATACCTTGGCGGCGGTGCGGCGGCGGTGCGGCGGCGGTGTGGCGGTGCAGGGGGTCCGGCGGCAGGACTACGGTAGCGGTGACGGTTTTTTAATGTTCGTTTGAATGAGGTGTGAAAGTTCTTCGAAATTCCGCGTCTTATAAAGAATTTCATTTCACTGTTCAAAGGGCGTTCACGTCATTTTTATTACCGAACTCAAATATTGTGATGATGTTAAAACGTTTAACAGTAAAATATAGGGCGTACTTTAACAACCCCTCTTTTAAATCTTTTCTGTTTTTTTTAATCCACCAACCTTGTGTTTTATTTAAAAAAGTAACCCGGTGTGCTGTTTGGTAACTGTCAAGTTATAGTCCTTGACTTGATTGGAGTACCATACTCGGGCACATATCTTTTTGCTCAATCGGTTATTGATTTTCAATTTTTTGCCCATGAACCCATTCTTTTGATATCTTCCCTGATATAGATCTTGAAGGAGTTTAGTTTTGTGCTCTATGCTCCATTGTTTCTGGTTAGAGATGAATGTGCTCCTAAAAGATTTCATGATGTTACAGAGAAGTGGTGCGTAGTCCCATGGTAGAAGCGCAATGCTCAGTTCAACTGAGCTCTCCTTTAGTGCTGAAGAATGGAGCAATGGTTTGCAGCTCTTGTTATTCTGTGTTTGAAGTACTCATAATCTGGTTTTGCTTGATGATTTGAGTTTTGACGAGTTTCTTAGTGCTGACTTGTGGGGGAATTGTTGGGTAGGTGGAAGAGGTACACTCAGTTGGGTTCTTGAGCAAACTTCTTGAAACAAAAATATTGCAGATCCTCCGTTTCAAGCACGGACAGGTGAATTTCTTGTTCTTACTTCCTAGTTTTTGGTTTATGGGCTATACCAGCCTTTTCTTATATTAACTGTACTGTTTAGATATATTCTGCTGGTGTCTCGGTGTTCCTTGGTGGTAATAGACCGTCAAGATCTGGCGATATATGTGGAGACATCGTCGTAAATTTTTCTTGTGATCCTGGAAGTTCATCAAAGTTGGTAGGTGGCATATCATCTTTCTTCATTTCTCGAAATTTCCCAGCTGAGCTATTTGTAGTTGAGTGCTTCAGTGTTTGGTTATCAGGTGGATATTGCTTTGGACGAAATACTACACATTCAAGAAGAAGGGCCTTTGGATGAGGACCTTGCTACTGTACTTGAGCTTGAGCAGAGAGCCCATGAAAATGGATTGCAGGTCAATTCTCTCCTAATTTCTTGACTCGCTGTCTTTTTTTACGTAGCTACCAGTCAAGAATCTATAGCGGTGATGTTGGTGCTTGCTTTGAGGTGACTTGCTACAACTTTCCCTATTTGTCATGTTTATGGTTTTCTAGCAAAAGAAAAAACAAAGCATTTGTTGTCATGAACTCTTCTAGACTCTTCTAGGTAGAGATGCCTTTGGTTTCACTATATTGACACTTTCACCAAATTGCAGCTTCAAGATGAAGGTCGTTGTAAAGTTTGAAATTCACTTGCACCTCCATCAATACGATCGGCATTACATAACATTTTGCCGTACCCCTGCAAGAAGCAGTACACTGCAGTTATTCTGATGCCTCAGATTCTCGTATTCAGTTGTGAACAACAGATCATTAGGAAATTTTGACGGAAAGTTATGAACAAAAAGTTGAAGATGGGTTATGAGAAAGCTGCTAGAGATGTATAATGTAGTAACACTATTTTGCGAAACCATATTTACCCTATAGAAGATTGAAGAAAGCTCAGCTTTTGTTGATACATGTTGTCATTCGACCTTTCTCGGATTGTGAAACGATATTTACCCTTTAAAAATTCAAATTAAATTCTCTTCTAATTTTTTCGGTCATTCGAGCATTATAAATAAGCAACATTCTTCAGTATGTCACGACCTTTAACGAAATCGTCCGAATGTACACATCCTTTAGCCTTTGAGGCATGACGATCTTTCATAGAATTTCAAATTTCGTGGAGTGATTTGCATTCTACTATGTATCTGGTTTGTGCATAACCACTAAATTTACACATTCAATTCAATGGGTATGATCAATTTTGGATCTATAAAAATGAGAGCAACATTTATATAAATCACATAGAGGGACAAACGAGAAAAGCGCCTTGGAGATTGTCATGCGCACCAAGAGTTGGTTATCCGATTCGTGTTTTCGTCTTCTGCCGGTCACTCATTCGATCTACTGCTTGGATGGATTCCAGTCGCCCCGTAGGGCAGCAATGATGCTTTGCACGGCATAAGCTTTAACTATGTGGCTTTGTAGGAATACATATAGCTTCCGAGTTTCTTCACCTCTTCTGATGACTCGGTGAGCAAGTGATCAACGTAAAGGCAAACAGAAGACGCACTGCAATCGTCATCGTACGAAAAATAAATGCGTATTTAATTACCAACAACTACAAGGGATTGGCACGGGAGCTGATTATGAATCTACTCACAAAAGAGGTCCGAGAGAAAGCCATATGACATCCCACCTGAATCTGGGCAACCTATACTCATTTAGTTACTGAACGAGACTATTGAAGCTTTGAGGTGTTTCGAAAACCAGTGAACCAGCAAATTTGATTATAAAAAGATTCAGACGTACCTGAGCATGTAATATAGCCAAAACGAAGCCGGGAAAAAGGCAGTAAAGCAGGAGTACCAAATCCATCTTCTTCTATGGTTAAGTATCCCAGCAATGGCGACGGAGCATACGAAAACCAATATCCAATCTGTTAAGCAGTTTTAAATGGTTAACAGATTGAATAAGTAAGAACATACCAGAAATTAAGAAATATAAGAAAGGACTTAGCAGCAGGAAAGTTGATCTGGAAGGAAATGGAAGCGTACCTGCAGAAATTACAATCCATGAAGTAAGCATGATAGCGCTGGTAGAAGGGCAGAGAATCGGATCAGATCAAATTAAAAAACATGAATCCCCAATATTTAAGTGAAATTAGGTAATATTTCAATTCGATTGAACTAGTAATCAATTAGGGATTAATAACAAACCAGTTCCCAGGGAGAACCGAGTTGCTGGTAGATTGAATACACTAGGAAGGCAGCATAGCAGAGGAGAATCCCAGCGAACACTCTCTTCAATCAAAAGGAAGGAAATCATATTTGATTACATATTTCTCAATTTTTTGTTTTGATGAAAAATCTCAATTGAATTGTAGGAAATTGCAATTCAATGTTACCGTCCAAAGCAGAGATTGCTGAGCTTGTGCGCTTCCAAGGGACCGAACTAGTTCTTCTTGCTCTGCAAGTGTTTTGGGGAAGGAAACAATACGGCAATCATCGTATCACAGAGAGCGGGCAGCCATTGGCGGAATGTTTCATCATATATTGGCTAAACCTTGGGGATCCACGGAGCGAGAGTCATCGGGATCTTCATGGGTTGGAAGAGATAATTCATCGTTGTCGCAAGATTTCCGCGAACTTCTTGCCAACTTCTTCATTTTCCACATTCACTCACAGCGCCAATGAAGTTTCACTGTACTTGATCACGGGAATCATAAGACGAACAAAAGGGAAAAACATTCAAACTCCCAACAGACCCTTTCTCCAAGTCCTTGTCTCTGTTTCTCTTTGTTTATTCGCGAAATGATCCATATTTCGGTATTGGGTAACACTCACCGTACTGATTTCTACCCCAGTTTGGTTCAACTTTAATTTACAACCGGTTGAACACATTGTTGGGTTTACCGATTCAACGTCTTGAAATGAACCATATTTCGGTATTCGGTTTGGTAATGTAATATCAATATCCGAAGAAAGGTTCGGACATATAACTTATAATAATTTATAACGATTTAACCAATTGAACCTCATTCTGTTGAACTTACCGATTCAGCGTCTCAACCATGGAAAGCAAGGTTTAGCCATGATTACAGATATTGTTAATTGATAGCAAACAAGCTTAGAATGAATGAACCCTGTAGACTCTAGAAACATCCATCTAAATTGATGTGTAGAATTGATCATATTTGTCGAAAGCTTTTTAAATATCCGACGAAGTGAAAAGAAAGCGAATTGCAAAATGCCCCTAAAACATCTTAAACATCACTCCAGCAAAGCAACAATGGGAAATATTCTCTGTATGTTCTCCTTCTAACTAATCTTAACAACAGCAATTCACAGGTCTGCTCTTCCTGGGTATCTGGGGAACGGAATAACATCTCTGATGTTGTCAATGCCAGTTGCAAACAGTATCATCCTTTCAAACCCTAACCCGAACCCACTGTGCTTTATGGTCCCAAATCGGCGGAGGTCAAGGTACCACTCGTATGGCTCCAGTGGCAGCCCCATCTCCAGAATCCTGTCATGACCAGCTCCAAAATGTCATTCTCGCTATACTAACAACCAAGGCAACAGACTTTGGTCCCGAAATCAAAATAACAAGCCAAATGCACAGTTTGAGTTACCTATCTCTGATCACTTCATATCGCTCCTCCCTTTGACTTCCACCAATCAATTCTCCTACCTTTGGTACAAGGACATCCATGGCAGCCACTGTCTTCGAATCATCGTTCAGCCTCATGTAGAAAGCTTTGATTCCTTTAGGGTAATTGTACACAATGACCGGCTTCTGAAACTTTACTTCTGTTAAGAACCTGAATTGACAAAATCAATCTGGCGTCAGTTCTCAACAATAAGTGTATTCAATTTGAACAGACCACGCCAAAAAATGCCAACTTTAGAAATTACCTCTCATGTTCAGATGCCAGATCAATTCCCCATTCAACTTCGTTATCAAACTTCTTGCCATCCTTCACAGCCTCCTCAAGTATCTTCACTGCCTCTGTATATGAAATGCGCTCAAAAGGAGTTGATGCCACCATTCTTAAACGGTCAATGCAGCCTTTGTCATAAAGCTTTGCCATAAGCTCCATGTCATCGTAGCACTTCTCAAGCAGCCATTGGGACATGTACTTTACGTATGCTTCTGCACAGTTCATATCATCCTGGAGATAGTTGAGAGATATCAGTCACTATTACAGTTCACAAATTCTAACCAGAAAGTATATAAGTTTTTTTTCGTTTATATATGGACCTTAAAACACACAGATTGTGAGTTAGAGACAGAACCAACGTATTACAGAAAGCCAAAACACAATGATCACCATCACATTCAGTCTACTTTTAATAAAATCTAACAAAAAGAATTAAACTCATTCATCTTCTACAAACACAGCATAAAGTAGATGGTGAACTATATAGTAAAACATACCTGGAGGTCTGCAAATGCTATTTCGGGCTCAACCATCCAAAACTCAGCCAGATGCCTCGATGTATGAGAGTGTTCAGCTCTAAATGTCGGGCCAAAAGTGTACACATTTCCAACAGCACAGGCATAAGTCTCAACTTGTAGCTGACCCGATACAGTCAAGAAAGCTTGACGACCAAAGAAATCAGCTGCATAATCAATCTTCCCCTCCTTCTGAGGGATACCAGGTTTAAGGTTAGCTCTTTCTTCCAACTTGGAAACAATCTCTTTCCCTTTGTTCATCTCAGCAACTGCAGCAACAATTTCCTTCTTGTCAGCTTTAGCAGCCTTGAGTTGACCCACAACTTCTGCTTTCTGCTTCACAACAAGCTTAGCACCCTCTATGTCAGCCTCGGACGGAGGAGGATTCTTAATCAAATCTTTCTCCAGCTTCTCAGCTTCACTGATTATGGTGGTGACTTGAAACATTTCACCAGCACCTTCACAATCGCTAGTGGTGATAATTGGGGTATGAACATACAGAAACCCATTCTCTTGAAAGAAGGAATGCGTGGCAAAAGCAAGTGCGTTACGAATTCGAGCTATTGCTGATATCTGAAGCCAACAGATAACACGGAGTCAATCAAACTATACTATGAATTTTGAATTGGAAATTATGAACTAAATTGAAGAAAATGTAGAGCAAAAAATTCGAATCAATATTGAATTCTTTACTGTGTTAGTTCTTGGACGAAAGTGAATGCGATCTCTCAAGAACTCCAGGGTCAGCTTGGTCTTAGGAATCGGGTACTTAGCCGGGTCGACCGGCCCGACATGGAGAACCTGCTCAACCCGGAGCTCAACCTTCTGCTTTGTGCCCTCGGGGGGCAACTTCAGCACACCCTCGACGGAGACGGAGGTTCCTGTGGCCACCAGAGGGCCAAGATCGGCTAGAGCAGCATCCACCATAACCTGTAGATTCGCTGGGCATGACCCGTCGTTGACTTCCAAGAAGGCGAAGGTGTTCTTGCCTTGCATCCTGCCGGTCTTGACCCATCCGCAGACGCGGATTTGCTGCCCAGCGAGCCCAGCTCCACCATCGGGGCGGGAGACGATGGATCGGATGGGGACCCGATCGGAAAACGGATGCTTGAGGGCTGATGCGGATTCACTTAGCGTTGCGCTGGCGAGCTCCGCCACCGGTGGCGCCGTCGTCGTGTCGCCCATCTCGTCGGTTATTACTGTTGTCGGAGGAGAAACACTATGTGGATGGAAATGACTCCTACTTTGGGTGTAATGTGCGTGCGATAAACCCTAAAACGGGGACTGAATAGGAGTAGAAATCCTTGAGAGTTTCTATATTATAACTCAAAGTATCAACCGTTAGATTAATCTGGGATTTTGTTTTACGAAGGATTAACAAAAATTTCAGCAATTGAATCTCGTTTGGAACGTTTAGAGATTAGACGTCGATCATGCAAACCCTAATTGAGTGCAAAGCGAACAAAAACTAAAGTAAGAAAACACAAATATGTGCATGCAGTTCAGGTCACAGAGACCTTAATATGCAGAGCCTCAGGGGAGACTCTGCACCGAATCTACTAGAATCGAGTAGGAGAACAATCAATTCTAATGAGTACAAAAGAAAAGAAAAACTAGAAGCATATGGAAGAAAAAAATCTAGTTACAGATATTAGATCAAGGGAAGAGCACAACCCTATTACATGGTGAAGCAATAGCTGAAGTTTCAACGTTGATCGATGATCTCAAGAGACTGGTTCTCGTCGTACCCTAGAAGTCCAAGAGATTTTAGAGAGATTGAGAGTCTTCTTCTTTCTTGTCTCACCAAGTCCAGATGAAGACTACTAAGTAGTCAATCATCCTTCAACATAAAACACAGTGTTCCAATTGTAAGTGAAGTTGGGTCGGGTCAACCTAGTCGGTCTTAGTCTAATCTAACCGTGAACAGCTGGGAGGCGGTCAGACTGGTTGGACTTGGGTCACGAACAACAAATACTTTCTTGACCTAGGTGGCAACACGACTGAGCGCTACACCCCTTGATCGATGCTAATGGACTCTGAGCTTCAATCCTCCACCGTCACGAACTCGGGTAATCACCAATTACCCCACTTCACTAATATTTAGTGAGTTCCTACAGAAGGCAAACTTATCAACATGTACAATCTTAGTGCCGAAATCTGTTGGATTCTCAGAGCCAGCAATTTTAACAACTTTGAGATGTTGTTTTTAACGTCCTTTCTCACGATTATAACCCCATAACTACTTTTTATAACCCCCACAATGGACACGTTTTGTTGTAGTGTTCATCTCGAATAAAATGTAAACGAACATCAATGTGTTTTATTCTTTGATGGTAAATAGGATCTTTACACAAATGCAAAGCACTCCGGCTATCCATGAACAAAAGAGGGATATAGATCTTTTCCTCAATTTCACCAAGTCAACCTCTGAGCCAAGTTGCTTCCTTACAAGCTTCAGTGGCAGTAATCATGTATACTGCCTCAGTAGAGGATACTGCTATAATTGACTACAGCTGAGATTTCCAAGATATGCAATTCCCAGCCCAGATGAAGAAGTACTCAGTGGTAGACTTTATGTTGTCTTTGTTACTAGCAAAGTCAGAGTCAACAAAGCCCACCAGATAATTATGTGAATGACCAGTGAACACAAGACCCAAAGTAGAAGAACCAGAAAGATATCTCAAATCACATTGCATGCCAACCTAGTGTTTCAATCCAGGATTGGACATGAATCTACTCAACACGCTAACATCTAGTACACAACATAACATACATAACAAATCCAACAGAAACATCATAAGGAATGTCTTTCATGGCATCTAACTCAGCATTAGTGACTGGACAAGTAGATTTAGTCATATCCAAGTGAACTTCCAAGGGAACATGAGAGCTTTTAGATCGAAGCATGACAAATTTATCACGAACTTTGGACACATAATCAGTTTGAGACAACATGAGAGTTCTATTTTTCCTATCTCTGAAGATCTTAATCCCTAAGATCGAGCTGGACCAAGGTCTTTCATATCGAAGTGATTTTTCAGGTCTAATTTGATGCGAGCAACATCAGAATTATCCTCACTAATTATTAGGATATCGTCAACATAGAGCAGGACGAACAAGTAGGCCACAGAAGCAGAACGTTGAAATAAATGCAAATGTCATATTTACTGCGATTTAACCCCAACTTTTTCATGCAAGAGTCAAACTTTATACTCCATTGTCTAGGAAATTGCTTAAGACCATTGTGAAACCTCACCCTGGAAGACCTGGTCGAACCACTAGTTCAACCAAAAAATCCTACTCGCGTTCCAACCTGAATAAAACCCGACGCACGATTACCAACGAATGCATAAAATAAACATAAAATACTGAACATGAAACTATTTATTAAACCTTTTTCATACTGATAGATAAAGATTTTGAATCCTTAAATACATGTTGAAACAAGAAAAGCGAAGATTCAACTCTAGTTTTAAACACATCGAAACAAATATCATCTAATATTAAAACTCTGACCAGCTCTCTCAAATTTTATACACAGATACAATAGGGAAACAAACATATACCGGGGTCATTGATAAGCACTGAGTGGCTAACTAAACTCGCATAAAACTGAGACTGAAGCTGAGGATATAACATAGAGTCATCCTAGTCACTACTCTAATAAAGTGACCTTGTGGTCCTGTAGGCATATACCTAGCGTTAGCACCCTTGGATGTGTGGATAGCCTCATGGTGGATCAGACCATGAAACCACCCTGAAAACCGTGTGAGCAGCATTTATAAGCATACTTAACACATCCTACCTAAAACGTGAGTGTCAAACTGGGAGATTACACAATCCGGGGGTGGGCGACCGATGAATAATCATCATGAGATAATCTAGATAGACCTATCATGTCCTATCGCGAACCATGAATCACACGCGACAGTTCAAATGCCAAGAGCTTATGCTCGAATCCTGACACGCTGTTTGTACAGTAGAGCACATGCTATTGTATAGCCTGAGAGCCCTCACTCGACATCCTGTCTCAACATCTGTACATAGATCACACACTACTGTATAGCTTGAGAGCCCTTGCTCAACATCATGAATACAATCACGATTGGAATCCCATCAATGGATTCCCAAACATCCTAGTGCAGTTATAAGCTTATAAAGCAGAACATAATCTTAAACCCCAACTTGTTAAGAAGAACTTACACTTATGATTCTAACATGATGTGATTCCCTTCGCTGCCAAAAATCCGTAACTTCTCACCATGAGTCGTTTGGAGTACAAACGATCGAGTTATACTCAATTTACTTTGCAAGAATCTGAAACTTGCAGGGACAGCAACGTTGCACTAGTCCTCCAACGGCCTCCGTTACACCAACTGATCCAGAACTTCCACACGTTGACAAAACTTACCCATGTCCTTAACTGTAAACCATCCACAAGTTCAGAACTACTGAAGCAAGAACTCACAGCTAACTGGAAAAGTTACCTACTCGTCACTTAACTTTTGGAGATTTCAGTTTGGTCCCTCTTCTTCTTTGGCAAAGTTCTCGCCGCCGGAGAGGCGTTTCCATATTTTGGCTAGACTCCGGCGACCTCCCACATCCTTGGAACCAGCTTTCTCTTCCCCAAAAACGCTCTGATCAATGCTGGTGACCTTGTGGCTCTCCATCCCTTCGATTCTCCATGATTTGTTGGCCTGAGGAGCTCCTATCGAGCCGTCGACGCCGCCAAGCCGTCGATGCTGATCTCTCCTCCTCTCACTTCCACCCCTCGTTCTCAATCTGTGGATCCCGTATTTTCTGGATCACTCTTCTTCTCCCTCTATCTCTCCGTTGATAGCACATGCTCCAGAGTTCATCGTGTGCCAGCGTCGTTGCCTGATTGCTAATCGCCGATCGCCCTCCTACTGTCTTTTATTCTCTCTTCTAAGTTCTGTACGCTGAAAACCCTGGAAGTTTTTTAATACTGAACACATCACACACGTGGCCACCTTACGACCATGCCCGTGGTGACTCCCACCGTGCCCACAGTCAGCATCCCACCGTGTCCATGGTCAACATCCTCGAATTAATTAGATTAATTCGTCAACTCCCTAATATTACTTAGAGAGTAAGATTTTAATTCAAACCAAAATTTAAACCGCTGTCCAAAATCGGGGTGTCACAACCATAGATTGACTTCTTGAGAAGACAATATGATCAGGTTTATTTGTGTCAAAATGGAGCCCTTAGGTTGCTTCGTATACATGGTTTCATTCAAGTTACCATGAAAGAACACGGTTTTTACGTCCATTTGATCTAGCTCCCAATCAAACACTATTTTCAAGGAAAGTAAGAGTCTCAAAGACTTGTACTTGACCACTGGAGCAAAAATCTTATTATAGTCAATACCCTCTTTTCGGTACAATCTTTAGTAATAAGTCTAGCTTGAAAGTTTAAATCTAGGGGAATCTAGAATGCCAGATCCTTCCTTAATCCTGAATATCCACCTGTTGTCAACCAAACTGATATTCTTAGGTTTAGGAACCAGGGTCCAAGTTTGGTTTGCAAACATTGATTTCATCTCTTCATGAGCAGCTTTGTGCCACTCATCGGAGTTAGGACTATTAAAAGTTTGGTCTATTATTTCAAGAACATGAGTATTAATCAGGGTTGAGGCACAAATGGAAAATTCAACAAGAACAAACTTTCTATTCGAAATTCTAGTCATAGGAGCCCTATCTCTAGCAAGTTGATAGTTGGCCAAATCAGGTACATAATCACCAGGTTAATTGCTAGAACTTGCTGAAGTAGAAATGTTTTGAAATTTTAGAGGAGAGTTACCTTCATCTTCTCCAGTTACCTCAAATTTTTTGTGCAGTGCTTCTTTCATTGCCCTCTGAATTTCCATTTTTCTTAGGATTGTCCTCTGAATCCGGATTGACCTCCAATTTTGTGGTCTTATGAGAGCTTTCTTGATGATCCCCTAAAGAGAAGGACTGGCAAATTTCAAATTCCTCCTCTTAATTGTCCAACTAATGTGGAAGAGTATAGAAGTGACCTGCAGGGTTAGTGAAGGAATCTAAGCCAATCTTGGAACCTACAGATTCAACAGAATTAGTTAGCAAAGTTTTTAAATGAAAAACTGATTCATTAAACGTGGCATCATGAGTAGTAATCACTTTATAACCTCTCGGTTGAATAACCAATAGTTTATACCCTTTGACTCCCTCGGGGGTAACCAGACATAACACATTTCAAGGCTTTGGGATTCAATTTCCGTTCAGAGACTTGACGGTATGCAGTACAACCAAACTTCCTTAGATGAGACAGATCTGGAGGTTTACCAGTCCATATCTCATAAGAAGTTTTAAATTTGATAGTGGTGGAAGAAGGAGATCGATTTATGAGGTAAGCAATTGTAACCACTGCTTCACCCCCCACAGTGACGGTCTCATTCCTGCACTTATCAGTATGCATTGAGCCTTTTCAAGCAAGGTACAATTCATCCTCTCAACAGTACCATTATGCTAAGGGATTTCAGGAATCATTGAATGCCTTTTAATCCCATTCCTGACAATAGGTGTTGAATTATGTATTACAGAATTCTAGTATGTTGTCAGTCCTGAGACATCAAAGTTTGAAACCACTCTGGTTTTTAACCAAGACTTTCCAGTCTTTAAAGGCGTCAAAGGCATCATCACTCTTTGCTCATAAAAAGTCTTATCCAGACTTTTCTAGAGAAGTGATCTATTATGTTAGTCGAGGGGGTACCTTTTTTACTACAACCACAAAGATTATAACAATTCTATCTAAACCAAGCTTACCACGTGGTTAGATAGATAACTTAAGTAAAATAGAACTTAATTAAGAATACAAAGTAAAGTAGAGATGAACACAAGACGTTTGTTAACGAAGTACGACCACAGTGTGTGATCTACTCTTCGTCCCAAGATACCGTTTGATAGACGATGTTATTGTGCTTTCGCAGCAACCAACCAAGCTCTAAACCAGAGAACGATTGAAACCACGAAGATTAACTCCAATCTTCGAGAACCTTCCTAGACAAGACGTGTCTAGACCCGCTTAGAATCTCCCACTCTAAACCTAACCTCCAACTTCCGGAGAAAGCCCGTACCACACTCCGACACGTTGATTCCTTGATACTTCCTATGCAAACTATCGAGCTACCCCGTGCACACCGCACAATTACAAAGACTTTTTGAATGAGAGAGAGAGCAAAAGAGTTGTAGACAAAAAGCTTAATTTGCTCTAACCTAAACTTGCTCTATTTATAGTCAAGGGTTGGCTATTCTTCCTTCTTCAATTAAATTGATCTTCAATCACTTCTTTTCTTGTTTGGTTCATGCCAACCCATTCTTCGTATCTTCAATGATGTTGAGTTGGCTCTTTTTGAATTCTTCATGTAATATTGGTTAGTTGCATTTTCACCATAAGGCTCCACTTTCCATATCTTCACGATCTCTCTCAATTTTCTACCTTTGATTTGCTCACTGTTATGATCTTCTCTTGATTTGCTCCATTGTAATGATCTTCTCTTCATTATATGATTACTATTATTGGCACTATGACAAGCTTCAAAGTCCAACAATCTCCCCCAAAGATCTTCATGTGCCTATAAAAATAAATCTCACAACAAATGCTCGAGGCTTTCTTGGCAGACAACCAAGCAAATATGCATAGAGACGTACTCCCCTAAGTTCGACCTCGTCATTGATCATTTCACATCCTGCAAAAATAAAACACTGCCTTCCAACGACACTTGTTGGCTAATATTGTTAAAATAGTATTCATATATTAAATTAAACATGGCGAAGGCCACGATTCCAAAGCCACACCACAAAGTTCAAAGTGAAATAACTAATAAAACATATCGAAGATCGGGATTAATTAAGCTCCCTAACTCGAAGCACTAATTGATTTTTAGAGATAAGGTGAGTCGTAAAACCTCTTACTAGCTTTGGTGAACACACGTGTCTTTTTCCCACTGTGGCCAAGCATGGTTTCTTGGGTGAAAGGTCCTTGGTGTTTTCTTTTATCATGTCTTGATGCCTTTTGGTTCATGTCATGGATTGATGAGGACTAAGTCTATGTTCCATGTCATATCACCTTTTGTCATCAAATGAGATGATCTTTCAATTTCGCACGTGAGTCTTGAGAATAGTTTGATATTCTCAGTCATGTGGTGGGAGCATTTACTATATAAAACTATTCAATTCCGCTAGCTCCCAATCGATCATGCACACTTAACATGAGTTAGTAATTTTAGTAACCCATTTGTATTAGGGTACACTTTCCTTTTGATGTGCATAACCAAAATGAAGATGAAGAATATCTACAAAAGTAACTAATTTGAGTCAGCTGATTCTCTATTTGCTCAAATCTTCTCATTCTTTGTTAATTGTTATTACTTTTTTGGTATGTCTGTTAGGGTGATATAGTTGCTAATATAATAAAGTCTTCCACTCAATGAGTAATAGTAATGTCATGTTTGTTGAAAGGGTATATGTGAAAACTTTTAATATAATTCAATTCTGAATCGTATACAAAACATGATTTGAGAATTCAATTGAAATTTATTTTTAAAAATTGAATATAACATTCCAAATATAGGAATTCATTTGAAAATGAATTCTACAAATAATTCATTTTGAAATGAATTCCTGATTAATTTGATAACAATTCGTGTGTTAGCCATAAACCATCGCCCATTGGCCGCCATACCAACTAAGGGTGGTAGTTTTTGAAATGAATTTCTGATTGATTTGATACCAAATGGTGCATAACCGAATTCGTTCAACCGAAACCGAATTCAAGTGCCAATTCGGTTTAAATTCGAAATCGGCAGACAAATTTGTTGCGAATTCAAATTCGGTCGAATTCGGTTTTAGACCGAATTAAAAAAGAAACTGAATTCAGACATGAAATTGGGCATTTTGGCTATTTGTGATATGTTGTTATTGAATTTATTTATTAATATGTAATGTGAAGACTTATTTTAATTGAAATTTAATGGATAGAAGCCAACAAAAAGCAAAATGAAGCCCAAAAATAGATATAAGGTATTTTCTTAATTCAGTTTTTTCAATAAAGTTCCAATTCGGTTATAAATTCGTCGAATTCGGAAAAACGAATTGAATTCGAATTTAAAATCAAAACATGCCACAATTTTATCCGAATTTAATTCAAAATCGAGCAATCAATTTCGACCGAATTTACAGACCTAATTACTGACTGGGAATAAATGACGGTAGACATTCACCGGAGTAACAACTTCCAGGGATAGAAACGGCATAAGGAAGTAGGTAACCAATTATATGTCGCCACGTGTTACGTCGATGGATGGAGTTCAACGCCTTGTGCAATAGGGAAAGTTGCAAAGCAACTTCCTTTCCAACTCTTTATACCGAAACAGAGACACGGTTAAGAAATCTATGCCCTCTCTTCCATCGTTCTCTTCTTGATCGAAAACCCTAACCCCTCTCCTTGAATCCTTCACTTGATCCATCAAATCACTGTCTATTTTCCATTCAAAGGTCTGCATCCAAATTCGATTGCTTTTCGTTTTGGCTCTCAACCTTTTCACGTTCTGTTGCGGTCTTTGTTGCTCAATCAATTGATTTGTTCTGATAATGGACGATGACTTCCGATTTGTAGAATTAGGGTTTTGATCAGTTGTTTTTGTTTGATTCTGCCCTTGAATTAAGCAGATCGAGGCAGGGAGGATTCAATTCCGTAATACTGGCAAGATGTTTACACGTATATTTGGCAAGCCCAAGCAAGAAAGCAATGCCCTAGCCACCTTGGACAAATTAAATGAGGTGAAGCTTTATTTTTTACGATCTCCTTATTACTATTATGCAGTTTTCGTCATACGTATTTACTTTTTGGCGTGGGAATGATTGGATGAATGATGATGAGCTTTGTTCGTTCCATGGCAGATGTTTTATCTTTTTGCTTTGAATTCCTTGATTCAACCACCATCTAGGTTATTACTCTTCTGCGGGAACTGCAATTTGTGAACCTTATTACTCTTGGCTAGTGACAAGAAAGGACGTGGAAGCATATTTCTTTTCCATGTGTATTCTTCGGTTGATGGTTTCTTAGGAAAGTGTGTTCTGCTCAGTGTCCTAGCTGAGATTGGATTTGGATGAGTTTTTTTCTCATTCGGTTGACTTAACACTATGTTTTGCATAAACTTCAATGTATTTAGATTTTCTTCTACTTGCTTTTTCTGGGCCATGTGCTCAAAATATGGCGTCTAATCTTGTTCTTTGTGTTTTATGGTTGCCCATCTTTGGTGTTTATTATCAAAATCTCTTATTCTGCAATATTACCTGTTGATACTGCTTCTGGTGTTTCTGACCATTTATTCTGACTCGGTTGTTACTTTAAATTGTATAGACACTTGAAATGCTCGAGAAAAAGGAAAAGGTTTTGGTAAAAAAAGCTGGTCAAGAAGTTGAAAAGGCTAGAGAATATGCACGGGGCGGAAACAAAAGGGGTATGTGTTTGAGCTAGATTGGAATTCATCTTCCAGTAACTGATTCTCTGTCGTGGATGTTCTCCTCGTATCAATGTCTATTGTTTATTTTATATACAATACTTATTAAAATTGGTACACTTCGAGTTGGCATATATGCTTGCTGATGAGTATTGTTTTCTGCAGCTGCTATTCAGTCCTTAAAGAGGAAGAGGTTGTATGAACAGCAAATTGAACAACTTGGAAACTTCCAACTGCGCATTCACGATCAGGTTATCCTTTTTCCAGTCACATGCTTGTCAATCTGCTAAAAGGACAACTTCTAATAGCTTTTCCTTTTAACTTTCATAACAGATGATAATGTTAGAGGGTGCAAAAGCTACTACTGAAACTGTAGATGCATTGAGAACTGGAGCATCTGCAATGAAGGCAATGCAAAAAGCAACGTATGCACTCATTGCGACAATTTCTTAATCAGTGTTCTATTATCTTGTACTCTTATGATATAATGCTGTCTCTTTTCCCAACCTTTTGTGTTCATAAGTTAATGGCCAAGTAGCTATTCAATTGTGCTGTTTCATGTTCTCTTTAAAAGTTTGCACCATCAGTGCACATTCAATTATTTTCTTATTTCACATTGGCACATGGTGTAATTTTCTTTGTTAAAATACAGGAACATTGATGATGTTGACAAGACTATGGACGAGATCAACGAACAAACTGAGAACATGAAACAGATCCAGGAGGCATTGTCAACTCCATTTGGTACTGCAGCTGATTTCGATGAGGTAAGTTTTGGACAGATGAAATATGTAGGATTATTGCTTACAGTTATGGCTGAATAAATGTTTCGAAATTAAGACTTGAACACGTTTTCTCCTGCAGGATGAATTGGAAGCTGAACTTGAAGAATTAGAAGGTGCCGAGTTAGAAGAGCAGCTTCTACAACCTGCGACCACAGCTCCTGCAGCTCCAGTCCACGTGCCAGCTGGCAAACAACCTGCACGCGCAGCTCCTCAAAGAAAGAATACTGAGGAAGAAGATGAACTTGCTGCCTTGCAGGCTGAGATGGCACTCTAAACAGGTATTAGTTGGTTACATTTACTGCCCCCTCCTCCTCTCTATCCCCTTTGAAAGTTATATAGGCTAGATTTGGCAACAAGATTCCTAGAAAACGTCGAGTTAAGATAGTGTAAAATAGTTGAGTTAAGATAGTGTAAAATAGTTGAGTTGAGGTTGGGAAGTGTTGTGAAAAGAATGTTAAATCAATAGATATAAAGGGTTGTTAAGAAAGTTTATCTACAATTTGAGTTGATTGGGAAACACAATTCCGTTCCGTGTCTTTATATTCCTTTATCTAAAAGTTTTGTTCTACAACCCCACCCAATTACAAGTCAACTTTTTTACACTAGTCACAACTCCTTGTTGCCAAATCTAACCTTGGTGGCATTCCAACTGAAAGTCAAGCGATTCTGTTCATCAGCGATAATATTGCTTGCAGTTATTAAGTGCATTGGCTTGCAGGAATTGAATTCTGTTGGTTCTCAAAATTGGATGCAGGTTCTCAGTTGAAGATTGGTCGATATGTATCATGGAGTTTGTGTCAACTCCTTTCACTCCTCTTGTGTGCATTAGACGCTGGACTTTGTATATAAGGATATTGGAATCCTTGATAAAACTGCATTGCATCGCTGTGTTTTCTATTTGACCTTTTGGTGAAGCGTGTGAAGCTTGGTCTCCTCACATTGCATAATTTTTATATCTTCTTCCCTCCCTCCTGTGTTCAAAGGAAATGTGTCACATCACATGACATAACACAAGTTGGTTTGGTTGCTTTGCTTTGCGCTGTCATTAGGAACAAGCATGAACATAAGAGTGACTATGGAATATATAGCAAGTGTTATGTTGACAGAAATGGGGGGGGGGGGGGGGGGGGGGGGGGCGGCGATCCTAAAGTATCAATTAGAGTAGCAAGATTCCGGAAGCAGCATGACAATAAAAACAAGAGATGCAGTTTGTTAGAACGACTAGTATCATGTATTCGAGATTCAATTACTCTAATGTCATGATCCGAAACTCTCGTATCGAATAGAAGAATACAAATACATAATCATTTTAGAAAATAGTTAACCTACTCATAATCGTGTTCTAAGATGGTTCAAAATCACCTATTTTCTCACAATTATGAGTAAGGTGATTTGAAATAAAAGAAATTTGAACGAAGCTGGTTATTTTAAAATAAATGAGTGATTTGTGGATGATTTTTAAGACAATAATTATAGATAAAGGAAAAGAAGGGGTGATTTTTAACCACTGTTTCCTTATATTACTACCCCTTATCTTACTAGAACTCTTAAAGTTCAACAGCAAGCCTCTGAATCAAGGTACTCTGCCCCTCGGTTCCACAATTCCTTTCCTTTGTCTTCTTGGAGTTGGTGGGAGAGCGATCATTCAAATCCTGGCAAAACGGTAAAAATGTTTCCTTTTCAAAACACTTCATCCTTGAAAACTCTTTTCTTAAAACCCTTTTCAAAGACCAACTCATCACATCATGACTACCTAGACACTCATTCACTACCCCATGGAAGTCTAGTACCGCTATAGGTGTGAACTCACCTTCTCCCCTCCTGAGGTTCACGACGCCTCTGAAGAGAAGGTAGCACACCGATAGCGATAGAAGACAACCAAACTCTGATATCTTTTGTGAAAGCCCACCCTAAGAGTCCCGATCGAACCACTAGTTTAATCGAGGAATCCTAGTCGGGTTCTAACATGAACCAACCTCGACTCATGACTACTAACCAAGCATTTAAAACAAGCATTAAAAGCTGAAACGGAAATACTTTAATAAAAATGACCAACAAGGATCCTAGATCCCAAATCACAATGCATCAAAAGAGGAGATGCAACTCTAGTTTCTAGATAAATCAACTTTAACTGAGTTTACTAAACATACGCAAGCAAGAATTAAAGACTGAACTGAAAACTTTTATAAAACCTTTAATCAAACAAGACCGGGATCACAAATCCTTAAATATAAGCTTTAAATACATCAATACGATATCAACTGAAAGCAAACCGACCAGCTCTCTCCCCACCATCAGCTCCAACACCTATGACCAAAACACACAAATACATATAGAAAGACAATAATCGTAGCGGAGTCAGTGATAACTATGTGCCTAACCATTATCCAAAGCGGAATTGTGTCCGATCATAGAAAGGGGAAACATCATAGAAGTTAACACAACAACTACTCAAGCCTATACTAGTAATGTGACCTTATTGGTTGGTAATCAGACTACCTAGCTAGCCTCATCCACCACTATACTAGTAATGTGACCCTATTGGTCGGATATTCATAGTAGATCATACCATGAAACCACCCTAAATCGTGTGAGCAGCATTTGTAGACATACTCGACACATCCTTAACCTTTCCTTTGTATTCCTAAGGGATCGTGTGATGACAGTGGGTGACTGATGTATCCGCAACAACAACATCTAATCTATCTAAGCCTATCTCATCCTATTCTAAATAGTGAATCACACGCCATTGTTCAGTCCTTTGAGAGCTTCATGCTCAACATCATTGCATCTTTTGTATAGTAGATCAGACACTACTATACAACCTTGAGAGTCCCTGCTCCACATCAACAATCATCACAGAGAACGCAAAAACTTAAACATGAACCCCCACATCTGATCATTTTCTTGAGGGTAACCGAGGAAGCCGTTCAAGTGCTTAAATGTTCTCTCCTCATAATATCCAAGGGGGGAAATCTTCCAAAGACTCATGGGGTGACCTCATTGACTCTCTAGACCTCCACTCACAGTTGAAGCACGATATGTGGCTAACAGAACATAACAAGTGTGGTGGCAGGCTCACAATGGTAGTGGTAAGACTTGTATATAAGCTCAGCACGAAAAAACCCTACAGTTTACAGAAACCACACTTCTCTTTTGTCTCAACTTCGTGACAGACGAAAGTTCCCTTTTAGAGTCCGGACGATGAAAAGAGCAGTCGGAGGTGGATCATCCCAAAACTTCTAGAGGATACCTAGGAAGAAAATGAGAACGTTTCCCCTAAATTGATTGAAGGTAATCCAACTACCTCTCCCTTAGCTCCTTCAGGTTTGGGTTCAATATTTGGTTTGGGTACCCGTTGATCCATAAGGGGAGAGAGTCAAGGGAGTTAGACGGCTGTCTCGGACCAGAGTCTCCATGAAAGCTTTAAGAGGTGGGGGTTTATATTCAGTTACTACCTTGTCAAGTGTAGAAATGTAATTGGATGTTATGGTACCTTATGATTGGATTTCTCATGTGATGATTATTATGTTGATCATCAAACCCATAAAAGCTGAACAGTCGTTTGTGATCTACAATATAGAATGTGATGATGATGTTGAGGATGAATGTTATGATGGGTGTACAATAGCTAGGCCTATATTGCCCTATTATGACGAATGATGGATCACACACCACCATTCATCTGTTAAGAGTTTCAAGTCCGAACCTGTTACATCTTCTATACAGTAGATCACGCGCTACTGTACAGCCTCAGAGCCCTCACTCCACATCATGTTACATCATGTTAAATCACATTAGGAGTCCTTTCAAAGGATACCCCTACACCTTGTTACAGTTCTACACTAGACTCAGCAGTACCTAAACATAAACCCCCACCTATAAGAAATGATACCTCTTATTCTGACTTGATATGATGCCCCTCGCTACAACAAATCCACAGCTTCTGACAGTGCGTCGTTTGCAGCTCAAACGATCGAGTTACGCTCCATTTACTTCTTTGCAACAAACTGAAACTTGCAAGGACAAAAACTTCATTCACTGCTCAGCTGGCCAATTTACAGAACCAGTCCTCCAAGGTTCTATGTTTCTTTGGTTGATCCATAACTTCCTAACGTTGACAAAAAGACCCAAGTCCTAAACGGTTCCAAAACTCACAACTAACTAGGGAAATTACCAACTGATCACTTAACTTTCGGAGACTGCAACTTGGTCCATCTTTTTAATCGGCGAAGGGCTCGCCGGCGGCTACGAAAACCCAGTTTCCGGTAAGGTCCAAGGCTGTTGGAGACGCGATTTCCGGCACCGACTCATCTATCTCCTACGTCTGGCGCTACAGAGACCCCTGTACACGAAGCCCGATCACCCACAACTCCGCACAGGCCACCACCGTCGATTGAATGTCGCCGCTGCCTCCGATTCAATCTCAACGACCTCTAGATGCCGTCGATAGTCGCCACTGCCAAGTCCTTCAACAATGGAGCCTTCGTCCTCGCTCCCGATCTCCACTAAGTTCCTCTCCATAGCTATCTATCGTCGGCGAGCTTGGGAGAAGGATCCACCTCCCGCGCGCCGTACTGTAATTCCCACGTGGTAAAGAGTTGGGAAGATAACCCTATCACTACCTCTTCTATCTCATGAACAAGAACTCAAGCCCATCCTGCCGTTGGATCCATCCAACAACCAAAGTCCAACTGGTCTTCATTAACTCTAACTCAGCTAAAGGCATGTAGCCTAGTCCATTTCTCAAGTTGCACACCGAATAATTAGCTAACCCGATAATTAAATCAACGCTGGTCCATTCAATTAGGTCAACTCCTCAAATTAATTAGATTACTTTTATTCCAATTTCTAACTTGTACTCAACAAATAAGATTTTAAATTAAATATAAATTTTATCCGAATCAAAACTCAGATATCACATTATCACATTTTATCCTGGACTACCTACTAAAACCTATTCCAAATCCCCCTCCCAAATAAAAAAATTCCAACCGGCCTTTGAATATTTTTAATGAAATAAAATTAATTATTCACAAAAAAAATAG
This sequence comes from Linum usitatissimum, assembly GCA_030674075.2. Lineage (NCBI taxonomy): Eukaryota > Viridiplantae > Streptophyta > Magnoliopsida > Malpighiales > Linaceae > Linum > Linum usitatissimum. The sequence continues at coordinate 4,673,619 of JAUJYP020001182.1, forward strand.
ATGAGGTCCTCAATATTCTCGTCATACCAATATTCTCATTTATGAAATTTAATTTGGATCACCCGTATTTTTACTAATTTCAGTTGCTAAAAATACTTATTTCTGAATTTATTTAATTGAAAAAACTAAATTTTAATTGCCACTTTACCTAATTCCTTTTAATATTAGGTTATGTTTATTTTTTATCTTTCAATTTTGATATTTTGTGTTGGTTTATTCACATATGAATATCTAAATATTAATTACATTGCACAAACTAATTACGGTAATTTTGCGATATGAATTATCGAATGAATGAAACTAACATCATCTATCACTATTTTTATTGAATTATGGTTATCATTATTTTAAAGTTTACTCAGCATTATCAAATTACAAAGTTTGATCTCCCCAAACTCAGAGTTGTCATTCAAACGTGCATGGATGGTTGGGCTAGCTCCCGTGCATCGATCTTGAGAATGACAGACCCATGCCCTCGTTCATGGTCCAACACATTGTCTCTGATAGTGCTCACCCCTTTGCTTCTCTACTCCCCTAGCACCCTCGCCACCATTTTATACGAAACGAAAGCACGGTCCCCTCATTATCCAAAAAGCCACTCGGTTTAAAAACACTATCTTACAAACTACGTAAAATAAACCCAAACCAAATCAAACCAAACCCCTCAACATTATTCATGAATGTGTACATCATACTGGAAAAAAACATGAGTATTGTCATATATTGCCATCGATCATCTACACCACCGCCAATCCACAATGATTCTTGCCTCAGATTTGGATAGGATTTGAAGCTTCTGAGCCTGTTCAAACCGTCGACTTCGCCGAATGGAGTCAATCAGTCCTGATTCTGGTTGTAATCATAGAATCTCCTCGGCGATAATGATACTTTGGCTGCTGATCGATGATAGGTTGGATCTGCCTAGTAATTAGAAGTCGTCGAACTAGTTATGGCATTGGAAAGAGTAGGGTGTTGGTAGCCGGTGTTGCAGGTCCTCTGGAGTCCATTATGACTCTGAAAAGCCGCAAATAATGGAGAAGAGGACGAGGACTAAGTTGAGGGAGTCCCAACTTTTCTTGAGGGAATGCGGTCTCAAGATTTGAGAAGTGAAGGAGAGGAAAAAAGGGATAATAAGGAAGACGAAAAGGCAAGCTATGAGGACAAGGATGGCGAGGAGGAGGCATGGGTTGAGGAGGAGAGAGGAGATGTTTCATCGGCGGCGAAAGCGGCGGTGGTCTTGGGGGTGTTTGGAGCCCGAAAGGTGATGACATGTCATCGTCTGTTAGATTTGTGATGAGAATAGGATTTGAGAGATGGGAGAAGAGTGAACGGGAAGAACAGAAAGAATGGGATCTTTGATTGAATGAAGAAGATGAGTCAAAAACGATGAGTTTACAACCCAAACTCTAGGGTTTTATAATAAGGTCATTATAACTGTCTAGTGTAACAGAATGGTCAAAGAACTAAAACAGAATAACAGAAATAACAACTAAATAATTTATCCTAACAGAATGGTAACAAACTTTTGAGTTTGTTCCCCTAATACCCTCCCGCAAACTAAGCATGGATGGATTCCAAGTGTAGTTTGGAAATGAGATTTTGAAAAGTGTGAACAGGTAATGATTTGGTGAAAGGATCTGCGAGTTGATTATGTGTAGATATATGTTGAACTTTGAGGAATCCGTTGAGAACTTTGTCTCGTATGAAATGGCAATCTAACTCAATATGTTTTGTCCTTTCATGTTGAATAGGATTTTCTGTCATTTTTACTGCAGAGAGATTGTCACAATATATTTTGTAGGGATGAGGTATAGTGATAGGAAAGTTGGATATGAGACCATGGAGCCATTGGAGTTCAGCTGAAGTAGAGGCAAGTGCTCGATATTCAGCTTCTGTTGATGATCTGGAAACAGTGGGTTGCTTTTTCGATTTCCAAGAGATGAGGGAGTCCCCAAGAAAAACGCAAAAACCTGTGACTGAACGGCGAGAATCAGGGCATCCAGCCCAGTCTGAGTCAGAGAAGGCATGAATTTTGAAGGATGAGTTATTTGAAAAATGAAGTCCATGTCCAGCGGTGTTTTTGAGATATCGGAGGAGGCGATGGGTAGCTTTTTCGTGAGCAGTGGTGGGTGCTGAAACGAATTGACTAAGATGATTGACCGTTTGGCATATATCTGGTCGAGTTGTGCATAGATATTGAAGACGGCCAAGTAAGCATCGATATGCTGTGATTTGGTCGGGATTTAAGGGGGATCCTTCTTTTGAGCTAAGGTGAATGCCAGGATCACTTGGAGTGGAGGTTGGTTTGCAATTGGTGTAGCCTGTGTCAGAGAGTAAATCAAGGGTGTATTTTCGTTGACATAGATGAATCCCTTTTTTTATTGCGGGCGACTTCCATGCCCAGAAAATATTTGAGGGGTCCTAGATCTTTTATGGTAAAGGCAATGTCTAGTTGATTTTTGACTTGTTTGATTTCATTGGCATCTGATCCTGCCAAAATAATGTCGTCGACATAGATGAGGAGAGCTGTGAAATTGTTATTGATGTTTTTGGTAAACAAAGAGTAATCTGATTTGGACTGAGTGTAACCTAAAGTGGTTAAGGTTTGGGAGAGCTTAGCATGCCATTGTCTGCTAGCTTGTTTGAGTCTATATAAGGATTTATTTAATTTACAAACTTTATCTTTATCGGATGGAGAAATGGATAGACCGTATGGTATTTTCATGTACACATCTTCATCAAGGTCTCCATGTAAAAAGGCTGTGTTCACATCGAGTTGTTCAAGGTACCAACCTTTGATGGCGGCGATGGCAAGGAGTGTTCGTACAGTTGTCATTTTGACAACTGGTGAGAATGTGTCCATGTAGTCGAGTCCTTGTGTTCGAGTGTATCCTTTTGCGACAAGGCGAGCTTTGTATTTTTCGATGGAACCATCTTGTTTGTATTTTATACGGAATACCCATTTGCTAGAAATTGGTGTAACACCAGGAGGTTTTTCAGTGAGAACCCATGTTTTGGTTTGTAAGAGTGATTTTAACTCTTTTTGAATGGCTTCTTGCCATTGAGGAAGTTTGGCAGCTTGAGTGTATGTGGTTGGTTCCCTTTGAGTAGTGATTGCCATAGCAAAGCTTTGATGTCTTGGACTTAACTTTGCATAAGTCAAGATATGTTGTATAGGGTATCGTGTAGCTATCATGTTGCATTTATAGTCTGATAGGTATTTTGGTTTGTGAATTGCCCTTGTTGACACTCGTTTTGGTGGATTGAAAACGGGCTGATGATTGTTGTGTTGAGATATGTCGGATGAAGAGTCCGGGAGATGCTCTATATTTGAGGAATGATTATTAGTTTTGGTGGAGTTGAGTGGTGAATTATTTGAAGGAATAGGTGGTGTTTCCTTGGATATGGATATGTTTGGAAACTCATCAATGTGAGGAGGTTTTCCATAGTTGGGGAGAGGAAGATGTATGATGTTGTGGGATTTTTGGTCCTTGTAATATGGAAATATGTTTTCAAAAAATGTTACGTCACGTGATATAGTGAAGGAGTTGTTTATGAGAGAATAAAGGATGAAGCCCTTTTTGTTAGGAGGATATCCTAGAAATATACTAGGAGTTGCTCGTGGTGAGAGTTTTGATCGTCCATGAGAAAGAGTTGAATTATAGCAGAGACAACCAAAGACGCGTAAATGTGTATAAGATGGTTTTTGATTATAGAGGACCTCGTAGGGACTTTGATTTTGTAGGAGAGGAGTGGGAGATCGATTGATAATGTGAATAGCATGATTAATGGCATGACTCCAAAAGGGTGATGGAAGATAAGATTGGAATAAAAGTGCTCTCGTAATGGCAAGGATATGTTGATGTTTTCGTTCCACGAGACTATTTTGTTGGGAAGTTTGTACACATGTGGTGTGATGGATAGTTCCATTAGAAGCATAGAAATCGGGAAGTAAGAATTCTTTTCCATTGTCCGTTCGTATGGTGCCAATGGTAGTGTTAAATTGTGTTTTTGTGTATGCAAAAAAGTTTTGGACTAATGGTCGAACTTCTGACTTATGTTGGATGGGAAATGTCCAAGTGTATCTTGTGTAGGCATCTACTATGGTTAGGAAGTAGTTATGTCCTGATATTGATTTTATTGTTGAGGGTCCCCATATGTCCATGCTAACAAGTTGAAAAGGTTTGGTATAAACTGTAGAACTTGTTGGAAATGGGAGACGTTTTTGTTTGGCACAAGGACAAACGGAAAAATGAAATTCTCGCTGAATTTGTATTGTATCGTTGGTTTGCGACAATGTTTGCAAGCATTTGCTGCCTATATGTCCGAGGCGATAATGCCATGGATCTATATTGTGCTTTACACGAGAGAAATTGAAAGCTAAATGTTGTGAATTAGCAAGGGCTCGCCGTGATCGGTGAGTAGTGAGTTAGCGAGGCTAGCGCTGGAATCAGAGGTTGATGCTCCTCTGTAATGGAAGCACTCGCTGGAGTGTGGTATGATCCAGAACTTGCTGGTCTCTGTATGATGTACAGACCATTGGACAGCTTAGCTGTACCAATCTTCTTCAAATGAGGGAAGCCCTGAATAAGACACAAATCGTTGTGAAAAAACAAGCTCAATCCACCTGCTTTTGATAAGCAACTAATGGATACTAAATTGAATGTGAAACTGGGAACTAGAAGCACATTAGTGAGTATCATATCATCAGAAAAGTGGACAGTTCCTTTATGAGTGGCTGGGACAGCAACTCCATTAGGCAGATACACAAAAGCATCATTGATAGGTATCACTTTCGTAAAAAATCTTATATTGCAGACAATGTGATCAGAGGCACCACTATCTAGTATCCATAATATCAGTGATGGATTAGAAGTGTGTTTACCTGAATCTGGATCCATGAGGTGGTCTTGGTGTGGGCGAGACACTACAGCATTGACACGGCTGAGTTGCTGACCATCACGAGCTTCTTCATGGATCATAGATGGTGATCTGCGAGGCATGTTTGTTTGAGGAGTAGGGGGTCTGGCTTGAGAGGTTGATGCTCCATCGGAGCTCTGGAAGGCAATCATCATCCTTTGATATTGCTGTTGAAATTGAGACCACTCTGTCTGAGAGATTTGGACAGAGCTCTGGTGATTCTCAGCTGGAGAGTTTGACGGAGCAGCAACGGCATGGGCGTGAGCCACTTTCTTCGCCTTTGGCTGGTATCCTGGGGGATACCCGTTCTTCTTGTAGCACACGTAGATCGTGTGACCAACGTAACCACAGTAGGAGCAAACAGGGCGTTTCCCTTGACGCTTGAAAGACGGAGCTCGAGTATTGAGGGAAGATTCACGAGTAGAGGATTCAGAACGGGTGAACATCACCTGGGAATCAGCCGCTGGATGGAACATTTCCATGGAAGGGCCACCTTGGTCTCTCTCCTGTTGGATCATCATAGCGAATGCTCGATCCAGACTTGGTAGTGGATCCAGCAACATGATCTGAGATCGAGCTCCAGCGAAGCCATCAGTGAGGCCTCTGAGGAAACGGATGACTCGATCTTGGTCGTGGTAGAGACGGATCTTGGAGAGGATGCATGTGCAGGGGATTGGGCATGCACAGTCTGGCAATGGTCGGAAGTTGGAAAGCTCGTCGTAGAGGGTGATGAGCTCCGTGAAAAATTCGGTTACTGAGCGATTTCCTTGTTTGAGGGCGAACACCTTCTCTTGAAGATCCGCGATCTTGAAGGCATCACCCTGAGAGAATCTGGAGCGGAGGACGATCTAGGCTGAACGAGCAGACTTGGAATAGAGTATGCTTTTGGCGATGGTTGGGGAGACGGATCATAAGATCCAGCTGAGCACCAGCTTGTTATTGCGAATCCAGTATGGGTAGAGGGGTTGCCCTGCGTCTGGAGCTTCAATTGTGCCATCCACGAACCCAATCTTGTTCTTGCCATCCAGGACCATGGAAATCGCCATAGACCATTCCGAGTAGTTGTACTCTGTAAGAACAGTGGACACCAGGTTCTGGCCCCAGTGTTCGGAAGGATGGATGTAGAATGGGTTGGTGATGTCGAGGATGCCTAGGACGGCACCTTGGGAGGCGGAATCAGCAGAGACTGGGGTATTAGCAGCTCCAGTGAGAGGAAACCCAGGAGCCTCATCGTCGTTGATGACAGCCATTGAAGAAGACGATGTGCAGGAGACGAGAACGAGCAGAGGCAGAGGAGCGTTTAGGCGGAAGCATGCAAATGGATCGAGGATTTACGAGATCCCTCTGATACCATGTTAGATTTGTGATGAGAATAGGATTTGAGAGATGGGAGAAGAGTGAACGGGAAGAACAGAAAGAATGGGATCTTTGATTGAATGAAGAAGATGAGTCAAAAACGATGAGTTTACAACCCAAACTCTAGGGTTTTATAATAAGGTCATTATAACTGTCTAGTGTAACAGAATGGTCAAAGAACTAAAACAGAATAACAGAAATAACAACTAACTAATTTATCCTAACATAATGGTAACAAACTTTTGAGTTTGTTCCCCTAATATCGTCTTCCATTGATTTTACCATGTTTAGTTATCTCAACATTTAGGTAGAGATGAAAAATTCTCGCTGTTTACCTCAAACTTTTTGATTCAAATAGTTTGGGTGTCTCTCCTTTGTATTTTATGGGCTTCATGTCTCTAGATGCTGACTTGGGAATGAACATTTGTTCCTCGACTGCTTATTTGTTTAATACACACATGTTAATAAACTACAAAGGCCAAAAATAGTAAAATGAAATCAAGGTTGTATACAACGTTGGTGTCATTGGTTATATAATTTTATAATTTTGACCTCGTGTTAACCACATCATCCGCAAATGATGACGAGGCAATTTTCAACATGTCCACGCCACGTGTCCATTTAGAATTTGACCGGAGTGGTATATTGTGAACGCTAATTCAAGATTAGTGGTATCATATAAACAAAATACAGATTAGTGGTCAATATGGTGGATTTTAAGTAGTATCATTGTACCCGTTGTATTTAGAAAACTAAAAAGTTTTGCACACAGAATGTTATAGTAATTAAGACATGTGACCATTGCGTAATTTTATTAAAGATTTTTTTTATAAAAATGGAAAATAAATAAATAAGGACGATGGAGATTAATTTTCAAAAATGGATAGCCCAGATTAAATTCTCTATATGGGAGTATCGATATTTCGGGAATACTGAAGAGTTTTCCAAGTATTATACTACAAAAAAACAAAAAATCCTAAATTAATATCTATCATTTGAAATTAAAAAATTAAATATGTGAATAAAGGATAAACCCTAAAAGCCGTCGAACACAACTAACCGAACCTTCCTATCTCAGTTCTCCATTTTCTTTGATTTTGACCTAGAGTCTTGTGATTCTCCTGTTATTTAGATAATTTCGTGTTACTCTCGTATGAGAGTTGAGTTTTACTTTCTATCTTGAGGATTTTCTTTCGTAATCCTCAATCCCCGCCCAAGGTTTTGCTGTGACCTTAGAGTGACATTTGATGACGAGTAACACCATAGTAGTCGTTGTTATAGGCATGTTGCTGGCAGGCTAATCGAAGCCGGAGATATCCTTGGTCGAGATCATCATCACGCCTCCTCCATGGGAGTACAATGGTACATGGTGGGAACCTTTCTCACTAAGCGGGACATCAATTTCCCGAAGATGTGTGTCATCTTGTCAAGTGTCTAGCAACCAAGATGTGACGTCAAAATTGATGCCCTAAGAATCGTATGTTCCTCTACCACTTTCAGCATGACCGCAACGTCAACACGGTGATGAACGACGGACCGTGGCACTTCGATGGACTGTATCTGGTAGTCCATGAGCTGTGCCGCGATGAACTCCCTAGCAAGCCTCCCTCACCAAGGTCGCATTCTGGATCCACGTACACGAACTTCCGTTTGGTTATTATTCTGAAGCTGTAGGCAGATCTCTCGACAATTTTGTGTGGGAACTTATCCAGTATGATGAGAAGAATTAACTGGCATTTGCCAGCCTTACATGCGCCTAAAGGTGTTTGTGATGTCCGCAAGCCACTTAAGCGGGTAAAACTGGTCCGTCTGCATGATAATGATTCCGCCATTTGCAGGTTCAGGTATGGACGCTTCTAGAAATTCTGTTATGTTTGTGGAGTTATGGGGCACATTGACAGGCAGTGTGAGGTCTACTTTTGCGTTTCGAGGGATAAGATTGTTCTCCTATGAACGATTCGAATCGCGTGCCATCTGGCGCAAGGAGGTACAAGCTGATTGCCAAGGAAAGGGTGTTATCCCAATTCTTAGCTACAAGTGTCGTATTCCACGAGGAACGGTTCACTAAATTTTACTCAACCCTTAAAACACGGTTTAAGCTACCAATGATTCAAAAGTGAAGTTCTCTAAGTTATCAACTAGGCTAGTAAGCATTCACTAAGAGTATTGAAAGAAATTTAAGCAACTAAACTAATCAAAGCAAGAGAGTGAGAAGGTCAAACAAAGAGAGGAAGGTTGCTAGACTTTGGGTGTTGGATTATGCTCAAATCTGACTCACTAGGGAAATTGGACACTTTTGACATGAGTTATCGTTCGATACTCCTCTAGACACTTGAAGGAACCAAGACAAAGTCTTGTAATGGATTATCACTACCAATTCACAAGTGATCAAGCCAATTAGTAGTGAACACGAGATGTTCGGCGAAATGGCTAGGTGCTAAGAAAGACTTAATGACATCACAAATACCAAGAAAGGGGGGGGGGGGTTTGTATTCACCTTATTGACACCCCCAAACATCATAATCACTCAAGTTGTCACTACCTAAGTGATTATCAAAATGCGCTCTAAGTGTTTGATGAAATGTAACTAAGGGAATCCTCACACTATAGGTTGAATTGGGATGTGGCTTGGTCCACACACACCTTACTTCAATCTTGGATTAACATTCATACTCAATCCAATCACAATTAAGTAAAGAAAAGAGCACATTTGATCTAAATCAAGTCATGGCATAATCTAGGTTGAAACACTAAAATCCAAGCAATGCTCATAACCATAATTAGTATCCAACCCCTCAACATGAGGGATCATCCTAGCGCATCACAACAGTCTAATCTAGCAACTCTAATGGTTTAACCAATCATCAAGATATTAAAACTAAGGGAAAGGGATACAATCACCATCATTCACAAGTATGAAGAAGGTGATCAAAGTAGGATCCTTCCTTCAACCTCTAGCACTCCAAAACCCTTTAATCCTTGGTCTTCTCTAGCTCCAATGCTTCTTCTATGTCTTCTAATTGAGAGAGAGAGTTGAGAGGAGACTCAAGTTTGGACATTGAGAAAGCAAGTCGAACGGACCGAAACGGTCTGTTCGAGAAAACGCAAAACAAAACCTTTGTTTCTTCCAACCAATCACACAAGGGAGTCAAACCGAGTAAAAAATCAGTCAAGATGGTATCGAAATGGTTACGAATAATCGAGCTACACAAGCCAAAGCCAGAAATCCGTACCTCATCATTTGTAGGCCAACCGACTCTACAGCTCCACCACCAAAACCGCACCCAGCTAACATTCAGGCACTTGCCATCTACGTGGGGCCAACATCCACAACAAGGAAAAACCGATCAGGTATGGAGACGACAACACCACCTTAGAATCCAAGGAACTGCAAATCCAAGACAAGAAGAAACGTTGACGCCAGGGGTATGATGTCGATCGGATGGACACAAGAGGCATCTGACCAGAAACCATCCAAGTCCATGAAGAACCCAAAGCAACTTTCTTCAACCTTTTATAAAAGAAAAGCTTTCTTCAACCTCTTCGGTGGGTCTCGTTGTAGTGGCCTACCAACGCGAGTAATCCTTGACGATCTGGATTACCGAGGAGGCGCTTCACTACAGAAGTGCCCCTCCATCTCACCCGACTTTGTTTTGCTTGGTCTTTATTACCCGTTTGAATGTTGGAACATGTCATTCGTGTATTTGTTGGTTGTTCAAGTTTTGCATCGGAGTTCAATGGTCGCTTTCAATTTCCTATACTTAGTGTCTTTGAGTCGGTTAGAGTGACTAAAATGCATGTTAAAAGAGTAAAGACTGGAGTTGTCACGCTTATGGTCGACGATCCATGATCTATGTAGCCTCATGTCTGAGGTCTACATTGACTTGTTTTTATTTGTCGAATTAGTAATTATACCAAATTATTAATGAATGAGCTTTTTGCTTTGTAGAAAAAACTTAAATCCTACTGCGTTTTTTTAAATGAATCTCTAATCTATCTATAGATTTTCTTAACACGGGAAATAAATAAACTCTTGATTTGCTTTATAATTTTTGTTTTTATTACAGTTACGGATCTCAGGTCGGAAGGATGCCGTTACTTTGTTGGTTGGTCGTTACATGCCCTTTCATCATTGTCCATCGGATTGACATTTACAGAATCATCTAAGGGCTACAAGAAAAGCCTTCTAGAGCCCCCTTCCTTCCTTTTTGCCAAAAAAAAGGAGCCCCCTTCGTCCCCGACAGTCACATAACGGTGACTTAACACCTTTCTCTTTCCGTATCCTTCAATCTGGACGACATCGAGTCCTAGCGGCTCATCATCACCATCATCATCATCATCATCATCATGTGGCTCCGCCTTCAGACAGATCTACGCCGGCGACGACCACCACACCCCCTCTTCTTCGTTCCCGGTCAACTCTCCTTCTTCTAACCATCCCTTCTATTCAATTCGATTTCGCGATTACTGAGGGAGGTGTCCCTTCCGATCATCACTCGTCAGCCGAGAATAAACAACAAAAAAATGATGGAGACTGAGCTCAACGATGTCAAGCCCGTGCCTCCCAAGGGGCACCTCATCTCCTCTTCTACCGAATCTCACTCTCCACCATCCGCCCTCGACGATGCTTCTGTAAAGGACGACCGGCCCCTCCTCAAATCCGACTCCTCCGGTGATAGCGGAAGAAGAATATCCTCTGACAGCCTAGACGAGCTCAACAAGAAGTACGCGGCGTTCGCTCGCCGCGACGTCTACGGGCCCCTGGGACGCGGCGAGCTTCCGTTAGGGGAGAAGTTCCTGCTTGGCGTCGCTTGCCTCACGCTCCTCCCGATACGCGTTGTGCTGGCGTTCAGTATCTTGTTCTCCTATTACTTGGTGTGTAGGATTTGTACGCTCTTCTCATCCCCCAATCGGGACGAGGCGGAGGAACAGGAGGATTTCGCTCACTTGGGAGGCTGGCGGAGGGCGGTGATTGTCTGCTCCGGGAGGTTTCTATCTAGAGTCATGCTGTTTGTGTTAGGGTTTTATTGGATCAGCGAGAGTTTTAGGGATTTAGAAGAGCAAGAGAAATCTCCGCCTCAAGGCAAGTCCTCCTCTCAGGTATTTTACTACCTCTTCAGCATGTGTACTCTGCAATCAATTTGCTTCATTGTTTGTCCATTTCAATGTATTCTGTTTCTGGGAAGGCTCTATCCCTAGTGTGGTCATATGCTATTTGGAGTAATTGGTACTTGGAATCTAGTAACGACTGCTGCGTATTGGTTACTAAGTGCAAAGAGTAAAGGAGATATGTGGTCACCGAGTTGAATGTCTATTAATTCTAACCTTTATTCATGAGTGCTAATCTTTATTGATTTCCCAGTATCATAATGGTCGAGCTGTATCTCTCCATTAACCTTCTGATATGGGCCATGACATTTGGTCAATGACCCAGCTTGTGAAGTAGTCATGCTTCTAGTTCAGCTTGTTGCTACCAATCGTTGTTCTCTATCTTGACTTCTGACTTTCGTATCAGAAAGCAATTTCTTACTCTCCTGTCTTCAATTTTCTAACCATGTTCTTGACTTTTGATCAGAATGAGGGCAAAAATCAATCTCAACCACAAGAAAGACCAGGGGCAATAGTTTCCAATCATGTCTCACATGTTGATATTCTGTATCACATGTCATCATCGTTTTCCAGCTTTGTTGCCAAGGTATGCTCACATAGTAATGGCAATTTCAAACATGTCATGGGTTCTTGAGCTAACGGCCTCTTTATTCCTTTTCTTTTTACCTCTATGACTGATTTGTTTCTTTCGTTTTGTGTTTTTCTTACCCTTGCTTCTGGTGCCTAAGAGATCAGTGGCTAAACTTCCTCTAGTTGGTCTCATCAGGTTGGTTTACTTCATCCTAATGCCTGCAAGTATTTTGCTTTCAAATGTCAAATTCAGTTTCTTTTCCTTGAAATTCCGTCTAGAGAAAACTTTGTCCCCTCATATAGGTCTACATGATAACTTATCTGGTATGGTTATGTAATGTAATTTTGATTCTTGTGGTTGTTATTTATGGCAGCAAGTGCCTTGGCTGCGTCTTTGTTCAACGGGAGTCAAAGTCATCTGACTTCAAAGGTGTTGCAGGTAAGGATTGTCTAGGACCTGTTATTTTAATCCTATCTGACTCACGCAATAATTCCTATAAGAGGATATTGTTCTCAAAAGTCAAACTGTTTTTGAGCTAGGCCTATATGACTCCCTATTAGTTTGGCGGATGTCAACCCAACCATAAACATGGTCCAGCTGATCTGCCTGAACTTCATTTTCCTACAATAATAATGTTCAAGGAATTAGTTAGTTATGGAGTATTATTCCTGTTTGCAACTAAAGCAAGAATCATCTACTGGCTGTTTGATATATTTCCAATTCATTGTATTTTTGCAGGTATTGTGACAGAGAGAATTAAAGAAGCCCAGGAGAATCCATCTGTTCCCATGATGATGTTGTTTCCCGGTTAGTGCCAATTAGTACCATTTCTGTTCCCTGAAGTTGCACGCTTTATAATAATGCCATTTTGTCAGCTCCTTTGTGAGAACTCTTATAACCCCTTTGTCACTTGTCAACCAACGTCTCTCCACCAAATTGCATTTTCTGGCTTTCAATTTGTCCGTGTAGCAACGTTTCTCACATCAAATACCATGAGAGATATAGTTTCATGTATGATATTCTAATGCACTACCATTATTGTTGACTTTCGAACAGAAGGCACAACTACAAACGGAGACTTCCTCATCCCGTTCAAGACAGGTGGATTTTTGGCTGGAGCTCCTGTTGTTCCAGTGATTCTGCGATATCCATACCAAAGGTTTAGTGTTGCTTGGGATTCTATGTCGGGGGTGAGTTCATTTTTCTCTTCCAGTATATATCACCTTTGGGCTTGAGAAAAAGTTTGCCTCTTTGCTGCCAAATTTTGCTGTTTAGTTTCGTATGAAAAGATATCGTCTCATAGGAGGATTTGGAGGATTTGGGACACTGAAGTTTGACACTACTAACTTGACATTCCTTTTGTTTAGTGTTAGTACGTCTTGATGATATTTTAAGGATATGTAGTGCCTTTTACTAGAAGCGATGAAATGGAAATGTACGTGATGCCATGTCCTTAATTAGACTTTCAAACAACGGAAATTGAAGTTTTCTTGCAGCATTATTGAAGTTTAGAGAATTATCTTGATTGATTAATCTTAGTAAATAGGGTTACACAAATATATAACTAATCTAGAAAGCCTATTATGTAACAACTACTTTATTTTTCCCCATAACATATCAATTAGAATAAACCAATAAGGTAATAACTACACTATTTACAGGATTCTTTACACTCCCCCTCAAGCTTGATGTAGATATTGATGAGACCAAGCTTGAACTTGAAAAACTCAAGCAACTCTCGTGAGAGAGGCTTGGTGAGGATGTCAGTAGTTTGTTGCTTTGAAGGGACGTAGCTGACTTCCACGACTTCGGTCTCCACTTTTTCTGTTATGAAATGCCTATCTATCTCGACATGCTTCGTTTTGTCGTGATGAACCGGATTATTGACAATACTGGGGCAGATTGGCTATCACGGAACATGTGTGCCTTACCCTAACCTGGTAGATCAAGTTCCCTTAGTTCTCGTTGAACCCACATAGCTTCCTGTATTCCTAAGGCCAGTGCACGATATTCAGCTTCGACACTGCTCCTTGCCACTACTGATTGTATCTTGCTTCACCATGTGACAAGATTGCCCCAAACGTAGGAACAATATCTCGTAGTTGATTTCCTGGAGGTAATAGCACTTGCCCAATTGGCATCTGTAAACAATTCCACACTTCTATTTTCTGTCTTCTTGAACATCAAACCCACTCCTGGAGTTTTCTTCTAGTATCGAAGAATGTGTGTAACTGCATCCAGATATTCTTCCGTAGGCTCATCCATATGTTGGCTTACCACACTAACTGCAAAGGCTAGTCAGCCCGCGTGTGTGAAAGGTAAATTAATTTCCCTACCAGCTGCTGGTATCTACCTTTATCTGTCGGTTCCTGATTATCTTCTATGCTAAATTGAAGATTTTGCTGCATGGGTGTATCTGTTGGTTTGCACCCTATAATTCCCGTTTCATCCAGCAAACCTAACACATATTTTCGCTGGAATATGGTGAGACCTGTCTTGGATCGGGCTACCTCCATTCCCAGGATATATTTCATTTCTCCCAAATCCTTTAGCTCAAACTCAGTTCCAAGTTTGATCTTTAGGTTGTTGATTTCCTTAGTGTTATTTCCGGTGATAATTATATCATCCACGTAGACAATTAGAACAACAATTTCCCCTCCTGTTCCATGATGCACAAACGTAGTGTCATCCTCTGGACACTACTTGGACCCATTTGATATGGCAGTCTTGGAAAACTTCTTGAACCATGCCCTATGTGATTGTTTTAGTCCATAGAGCAACTTCAGTAACCTTCATACATCTTTTGTCTCCGTTATGCTGTACCCCTTCAAGAACATCCATATAGACTTCCTCGGTCAAATTGCCATTCAAGAAGGCATTCTTGATGTCCATCTGGTGTAGTGGCCAGTCTTCATTTACAGCAAGAGATAGTAGTATGCAGAATGTCTTAAGCTTTGCTATGGGAGCAATGTCTCCTAGTAGTCAGTTTCATAAGATTGGGTGAATCCTCTGGCTACCAACCCAACAACTTTATACCTCTCAACACTCTCATCAGCATTATATTTAGTGGTGAAGATCCACTTGTACTCGACCGTCCTTTTCCCAAGTGTTAACATCAGAATTTCCCATGTGCCATTAGCTTCTAAGTCTTTAATTTCTTCCAGAACTGCCTGCCTCCATTCTGGTATTCTCATTACTTCTAAGAAATATTTTCTCGGAATGGAAGTGGCCCGATCAGATGCAGGGATCTCCATATCTCAAAGAAAGTATGTCCTAGACCTTCTAGATGAGACAGGCATGACGGGCTGCAAATCTGTTGACACTCCGATGCAGCAGAACCTTCAGTTCAGCAAAGAAACAGTGAAGAGACTGACAGACAAAGGTAGATATCAGCAGCTGGTTGGTAAGCTAATATACCTCTCACACACAGGACCTGCCATTACTTTTGCGGTTAGTGTGGTGAGCCAGTTCATGAATGAACCTACTGAAGAGCATATGGATGCAGTAACCCGCATTTTGAGGTACCTGAAGAAGACTCCAGGACTTGGGTTATTGTTCAAGAAAACTAATAACACATCAGTGGAAGTTTTTACTGATGCCAGCTTGGCCAGTGAAATCACTTCACGAAGGTCAACTACAGAATATTGTTTGTACGTCTGGGGAAACCTTGTTACATGGAAAAGTAAGAAGCAGTCTGTGGTGGCCCGAAGTAGTGCAGAAGCTGAATATTGAGCACTAGCTCTTGGAATTCAGGAGGCAATGTGGATACGATGAGTTCTTAAAGAACTTAGTCTTCCTGGACAAGGAAAGGCATTGTTGATCAGTGACAGTCAGTCGACACTAAGCATAGTCAAGAACCCTATCCATCACGTCAGAACAAAGGATGTCGAGATAGATAGACACTTTATTACAGAAAAGGTTGAAACTGGAATTGTGGAAGTCAGCTATGTTCCCTCGAGGCAACAAACAGCTGATGTCCTCACTAAGGCTCTCTCACAAGAGCTATTGAAGTTCTTCAAGTCCAAGATTGGTCTTCTCAATATCTACACCAAGCTTGACCAAGCTTGAGGGGGAGTGTAGAGAATCCCACTAGTTAGTTAATTAGCTTATTGTACATATTCTATTAGTTGTATTATGTATTATTAGAGTAATTACCTCCTAATAGAATTCCTAGATTAGGTGAGTCTTATTTAGAGACCTATGTATATAACCTAGTTGACTATGGGCTATTCTAATAGAACGAGATTGATAGTCTCTCAAATCTACACAAAGCCACCATCAGATCCCTTTTGTATTCTTTATGTAGAATCTCAGCAAAGGCATCATTCAGGCTTGGAAATAGTTTGGTACCCATTATTCGACTCTTAATTCCATCAAGGTTTTGATTTAAACCGAGGAAGGCTAGCATCCTCTTCTTTTCAATGTATTGCTTGAACCGCTCTGATTGTCAAGAGTGTCCCATTCATGCGATTCATATGAATCCATATGCAGCTAATGGTGGCCAAGCTGGTTGAAATGCTCCGTAACATTAATCTCTCCTTCGTGAAGGTGGAACAGCTGCTGCTCAATCTTGAACACGGCAGAGGGGTTATTAACGGTGGAGTAGGTGGTTCTGGTAGCGTCTCAGATAGCCTTAGCAGTCGGGTGAAGGATAAAATTCTCCCCGATGTTAGGCTTCATGGAGCTGATCAGCAAGGTCCATACCAAGTTTTCCTCTTCATTCCAGGCCTCGAATTTGGCATATGTACGAGCTAGTGCCTTGGTGGTACCAATCAAGTACTCTCCCTTGGTTGGCCTGTGATATGCATCTCGATGGTCTTGGACCATTTGAGATAGTTCTTCTCCTAGCTTGTGCATAGTTAGGAATCCAGAGTAGTTCGTCGCCGACGCCATTGTGCTTGGATTAGATTACGTTGCACCAGCTCCCATGCTGACTGACATGCTTCCAATTCCCTCCATCATCTTAGCTGAAGAGTTTTTGCGGCGAAAGCTTTTTTTTTAAGATTTGGTTTAGAGGAGGCTCTGATACCATGAAGTTTAGAGAATTATCTTGATTGATTAATCTCTATTGAATTGAGTATAGGTCAGAGAATCCTCCTCTTTTCATTGATTATTCCCATGTGTTCTTCATTAGGACAGTGCATGTGCTGGCTGACAATCGCAATTGCAAAAGCTATATCGGGTTGAGTGTGAGCTAAATAAATTAGTTTCCCAACCAATCATTGATACTGACCTTTTTCAACTGCCGGAATATCGTCCTCCCTGCAGGTGAGTGCTTCACAAATAAGGTGTGATCGGTCTGACATTGATAGTATCCTCCTTGCTTCACAGTTTTTGGTAAATCTGTCGAACCAGGCTCGGGGAGATTGTTTCAACCCGTACAAGGCCTTGCGAAGCTTACAAACTTCCCCTTCTCTCGGATTTTTCACTCTCGGAGGAAACACCATGTAAACCTCTTCTTCAAGTTCTCCGTTAAGAAAGGCATTTTTCACATCAAGTTGATGTAACGACCAATCCAGGTTTCTTTGCCAGAGAAAACATCACCATTATACTGTTGAGCTATTCCACTGGTGCAAAGGTTTCATTATAATACATGCCGTATGCTTGGGTGAAATCTCTAGCCACCAGCCTAGCTTTATATCTTTCAATCAACCGATCTGCTCTATATTTAATGGTGAAGATCTACTTACAATCAATTGTATTCTTTCAATTCGGAAAGGAGATAATGTCCCATGTATTGTTTTTCTCCAAAGCTCGTAACTCCTCCATGACAGCACTTCTCCATTTTGAATGTTTCATAACTTCTTCAATATTCTTAGGTATTTGCTCTTGTCGAGAGCAGATATAAAGGCTCTGTGAGAATTGCTAAGACCATCATAGCTGATTTGTCGAGCAATAGGATATTTTATGCAATTTCTTACACCTTTCCTTAGAGCAATGGGAACCTCTAGATCACTCAAATCATCACCCTCTTCATCAATCTCTTCAACTATCACTTCTTGATCAGCATTCCTAATTCCCCCAACACTGTTTTCTGTCTCAAGAGTATCATCCTTAATCACAGTACTTTCTTCTTTGATAAACAAGAAGAGGTTTTTCTAATGGTTCCTTTGATGTCATTTGAGATTCCCCCTGACTTACAACATCAGTTGGGAGCTCCTCCTGACTCACAACTTCAGATGGAGTGTCCTCTTCCTCTAAACAAATCGTATCCACGAGGCTATGACTGCCATCATTATCTGTCTGCTCTCCCTGAATCACAGTGGTAGGAAAGTAGGACTTTGATTCAAAAAAGGCAGCATCCCGAGTGGTGTAAACTAGTTTGGTCGGAGGATGATAGCACCTACAGCCCTTATGGGTTGAAGAGTAGCCTATAAACACGCCTTTCAAGGCGTGCAGATCTAACTTGGAGCGGTTGGGTGCTGAGTTGTGAATGAAAACTGTGCAACCAAATACTCGGGGAGGAAGATCAACTGAGAAACTGACAAGATGGGGAAAATATGTCAGAAGAACATGCCGAGGAGTCTTGAAGTCCAAGACCCTAGTGGGCATGAGATTGATTAGGTATGTGGCCGTTAGAACAGCCTCTCCCCACAAATGCTTCAGAACATTGTGTGTAAACATGAGTGAGCGAGCAACATCGAGTAAGTGTCTGTTCTTGCGTTCGGCAATGCCGTTGATCATTGCTGATCTTCTTCTCTCAAAACCTCAGCAAACGTCTCCTTCAGACTTGGAAAGGGTTTCGTTCCCATAACCCTGCTTTTCACAACATCTAGGTCTTGATTTAGTCTAAGAAGCTGTTGAACTGTCCTCTTCTTGTCCATGAATGTTCGGAATGTTTTTGCATCATTCGGAATATCCCACTTCTGAGCTTCATACAAATCAAGTTGAAGCCAGGTTCGCACCAGTCGATTATAGTACTCTGTTGCACTCAAGTTACCTTGCTTGAAATTGTAGAGTTTGGACTCAATTTCGAACAAAGCAGATGAGTTGTCTTGCGTGGAGTAAGTTTCTTTCACATCATCCCAAAGCTCCTTTGCAGATTGATGAAGAAGATAGTTGTCGCCGATATTTGGTTCCATCATTTAGATAAGCCAGAACCGAACTTGATTGTCATCATTGTCCCACTTGGTGAAGGCAGTTGAGTCGGATTCTTCTGGTTTGCTTGCAATATCAGTATGATATTTCCCTTTCTGTTTCACAATGATGAACATCCGGACTGACTGAGACCATTGGAGGTAGTTTTTACCATCGAATTTCCTAATGGAAGCTCCTCCAGAGTCTGGTTCAGATCCGGAATTGTTGTTGTTGTTGTTGTTGGCTGCCATCTCAGTTTCGGATACGGTAGAAGAATGATGAATGGAAAAAGAAGAAGAATGATGAATGGAAAAAGAAGAAGAGTGTTTTGGAGAGGAAGGAGGTGAAACAGTCTCGTTGTCCGTGGTCATGGTGAACCAATGGTGAGATTAACACCGACGGCAACGGAAGATGTAGCTATGATATCATATTGAATTGAGTATAGGTCCGAGAATCATCCTCTTTTCATTGATTATCCAAATGATTATAAGACTAGGAAATATAGCTAGGTTTAGGAGAGTTCTACCATAACTAAAATATTTCCCTAAATATAAACTTACCATCTTTATGTTCTAAAATAACTTGTTATCTACTAACTAACAACTAGCTAATCACAGTAGACAATAATATCTTTCAACAATCTCAAAAAATAGGGTTACAGAAATATATAACTAATCTAGGAGGCCTATTATGTAACAACAACCTTATTTGTTCCCGTAACAAATCAATTAAAATAAAGCAAATAAGGTAATAATTATTCTATTTACAGGATCCTCTACAATTACATTTTTGCATTTGAGATGGTGTTGTATTCGCTAATAGTTCTGAGATGTTTCCATTTCCAGCTGCGCCATGTA
Organism: Linum usitatissimum; assembly: GCA_030674075.2. Classification (NCBI taxonomy): domain Eukaryota; kingdom Viridiplantae; phylum Streptophyta; class Magnoliopsida; order Malpighiales; family Linaceae; genus Linum; species Linum usitatissimum. Next base: position 4,693,509 of record JAUJYP020001182.1, read on the forward strand.
ATTCTTCTCTTCTGTCAATTCGTAAATCACCTGGAGGTGATAAGGCTACCTGTTTACTACCCTTGCCAAGAAGAGAAAGATAACCCTAAACTATATGCTAATAATATTCGACGGTTGATGGCGCGCGAGGTATGGTTGAAACTACAGTGTGGGTCTTTATAAAACTGGTTTCCTGCCCCTGATTTGATTGTGTTGTGGGTGCAGGGTAATCTAGTAATGTCAGAGATCGGACTAGCCGAGAAGAGAGTATACATTGCTGCACTCAACGGTAATAATAGCCTGCCTAGTGTTTTGCATCAGAAAGACGATTGATAATTTGATGGACTGGCTTGGGAATAGCTGATTTAAGTGTGGCCTGGGTTTGGCTTATTTTATGTTGGGGGCTATTAGTTTAAAATACAATTGTGGAAGCAGAGCCAGAATACTGGGGTTGTTACTATCTATCTATCTATCTATCTATCTATCTATCTATCTCTCTATATGTTGGAAAATACAGTACAGTGGATGGAAAGAAAGACAGAAAGAAAGAAAAGAGAAGAAGTGGGAAGTTTGTATCTGTTGTTGTTTGAATACTGAATAGAATAGAAACAGAGTTTTTGTATTTGTAGTAAAGAAAACTGAAGCATTACTCTCTTTCCTGTTCCTGCAGGTTTATTATCACAATGCTAACTGGGATTTGCCGTCTGTGTATGTATAGCTTTTTCCACGTGTATCATTCATTCTTTTAAGATCAAAACAACAAAAGAACCCCCCCCCCCCCCAAAACAGAAGTAAAACAACCAAAGAAAAACCATCGTTATATATCAACAACTATAACCTAAATTAGGGAAGATGGCATTGGTTGTAATTTTTAAGCTCCTCTGATCTATTGTTAATTTAACTGCTGATCCCATGGTTTGAAACTGCTGTTTCGGCCTTTTCTCGAGCTTGATCCTCACGCGTTATCCTTTATCGATTTTTTTTGGGTAAAGACTTTAGACACAACGGTGTCATCGCAATAAGTATGAATAAACTTAATTTTTCACCGGTTTCTTCATCAACTCATAAATCTGGTTAACAATAATATAGTGTTGGCGAATTGCTTCGGTTGTCCGGCGTATATTAACTACAACGAGAGTCAAATTACACGTGTACTATTCAATAATCTTTCTTCCAAACTATATAAAAGCCAATCATAATGGCCCTTCCGCTTTGAACATATACCCAAGCACAAGTTGAATGTCGAAATAGTGCGGCAAGCAGAAGGATTATTTTAATTCTTAAATCACTACCAGGTATGAATGATTTCACGTTGACAACTAATTTAGAACCTGCATATTGGAGCCAAGTGATAGATGGGTTAACAAAGGAGTTATTGTTGTTCCCAATTAGGTAAAGAACCAACAGAGTGCCAGCCAGCTCGATCGAGTTGCTATGTACAAAGCTAAAATGATCATTTTATCAACCCATTTTCCCCCAAAAATACATAACATTAGGAAGCACAAACTGAGTCACCGTTTAACTTGCGCTCCTGGAAAAATTGCGAAATTGTGTTGCGAAATTAAAGAAAGAAACCCCACTGCACTGATTATGCATATCATTCCCATTTAGCAGCAGAGCAGAACTCATTCTCATCTCTCCTTGAGCGAACTGCTGATTGACCTCTTGAATTCCCACGGTAGGCAACCTCTCAGTGGCGACTGTAGGATTAATGAGGACGTCGATAGCTGCTTCTGTCTCATTGAGATTGAAGACAAGCAACTGAATGCACTTCTCAGCCTTGTCTTTTCACTGTCGTATGCTTCTCCATTTGGATCCGCTGTTATCTTGAGAGACTCTGGAAGTATGCAGTTGCATACTGATCCTGAACATTGTCCCAAAATTAAAGATTACTACCCTGAGTTTTTATAGGTTGTATTTTAATACTAGTGGATGTTTGACGAGTACCTATTTGTGCAAGTCGATTAACCCATTTTGGAATCGGTCTACCCGTGATCTTGCGACAAACATCCGTGCAAAAATGATTGCAATTCTTAACAATTAAGTGGTAGGTATCGCCATGGTAGCTCGCTGCGTGCTGCTCCATAAACTCCCTAACCTGATTGGGATCCATGGACGTGGTTCCTACAAATATAGACCTTCTGAACTTAAAGCCAGGACACTGCCTTGGCTCAACCTCGAATACCCCACTCGTCGGGTAGTCATGCGCTCCGAATGCATACTCTACCCCATGAACTGCCCAATGCAGACAGAGCTTACAAAAGAGTATGGGGAATGGAAACGGAAGCACAACAACGTAAATATATTTACAACCCTCGAAGGGTGGAAAGTGGCAAGGGTTTTTACCTTGGACACCGGAGTGAAAGATGCCAAGACCAGCCCAATAGACATAGCCATTCATGGGTGTCAAGTCATAGACATTGAGATAGACTGGTGCTTTGTCTGGACCATACCCAACTGTCCTTTGTTTTGGGAACAAACAAAAACGTGTACCTGTGCCCGTTTTACTCCTCAGCCTAAGGGGCATCATTGCTTTCCATCCTTTCTTCGACTCCAGTTTCATCTTCTTCTTCTTCACGCAGCTAATAACGATTTATGTGTATAATCTGCAATCAACAGCATAGAAAGTATCAGAGTTCTTGTAAGTGTACAAACCGATTCCAAGCATAAGTAGAGTTTACCATCTTCTTCTCTCAAGAAATGATTCAACATTGCCATAGTTGAGATGAAATTTGGGATGCAGAGAAGAGACAAGGGAATGTAATCAGTAAATACAGACAGTAAATGATATCATACATCACCAACTAACCTTTAGAGAACATACACATATACATAAAACATTCTGGACAACATAGTTGTAGTTAAGGGGATCAAGAAATGTCTCAACTGCAAATACATTTTTAATTTATGAAGAGCGGTTGTGGTTAGCACGTTGGCAAGAAATGGCACAAGCAGCAGCAGGCGAGGATACATTTGATGGTTGAAAAAGAAAAGGACTTTATTCTCAAATCAACTGAACATTTCATGGTCAACTGAACAAATACCATTTCTTTTCTGTTCTGTTCTTCAGGGTCAAAATTACAGCTTGAATCGAAGCAATTTTCCTCAACCAGCCCAAAAAAGATGTAGATGCAGTGAAAGAAACACCGATCTAGATCTTGAAACCTCCCAGATCTAGCGGAGAATTTCAGCAAGAAACCAACAATGCAGACATCAATGTAATCGAATTCATCCAAGCATGCATTTGAAAGAAGAAGAAAAATGCATCCAAGCAGAGAAAGAAAGAAAGAACACAGAGGAAGAAGAAAGAAAACACAGAATTCGTATGAAAACAGAGTGGAGGGAAAAAGGAAGAAGATAGAAGTCACTCACTAGGGAGTTAAAGTTAGATGTAGACTGGAGCAGTAGGAGCAGCAGGCATTGTATTCGTCCATGGCGGAAAGAAAGGGAAAGAAAGAGAGGTGGTGGGATTGAGAGCATTTATTTATGAGCTGTGAGCAGCTGCATCCCCCACCTCAGTGAAAACCATAATAAAACAAAAGAAATCCCTTTTTTACCTTCACACAAAAACTACTCCCACGGCCATAATCATCTCATCTTCTCCTTCTCTTTCTGCTGCTCCTCCAGGCTCCAGCTCATAGATAGATAAAAAGGGACAAAAATAAATAATAATATATAACTTGTCAAGTCAGTGTACTGTGCGGTTAACCCTCAAACAGTCAATTTTTTTACGATTTGTACTTTTTTAAATTACCTATAAAGATTATTAAAATTATTTATAATCTAGATAATTTATCGTAAACTATTATATTTTATTAAATCTCATTTAATGATTTAAAATATTAATATTTAATTATTGTTAAAATCTTTTTTTCTCTATCTATTTTAAAATTGGGTTTTAAGAAAAATCACCTTCATCATGAATGGCGATAGTAGAAGCAAAAAAAGATTAATGGACTTTTGGTGAGGACTTTATTCAACGGCAACTCTTCGATTTTTGAGGTTTGATTTTTTTGAACTCGACTCTCTACCTCCTATTCCAGTTTCTCGACAACCCTAAATTTTGAACTATTGTTGCAGATGCAACCGCTTCATTGTGGAGAGATTCAAATCGAGTAGTAGCAAGGAGATTCAATTTCGGCCCTTGTTTTGCTGTATCAGGTAGGTTTTACTGTAGCGATGATTCCCATTTTCAGATTGAGCTAGGTCGAATTTTGATGAGTTTCTCCGTAGGTTGAATTTTTTTTGCACTTATTTTGTCATTTTGCTCTTTCCGATTAGGTTTTAATGTTATGTTGACCGAACTAGTTCTGTTTTGGTGTTTTATTTATTTATTGGTGTTTTCTTTGTTTATTGGGTTTGCTATAGAGCAGATTTGGATCCCAGCTGGCTGTATTTTGCAGTGAGTTGAACTAATTCGGGTCGGATATTGTTCTTTATCATGCACATGTTATTGCATGTTAAATCATTTTTTCGACCTAATCATGGGTTAACTAGCGTAGATTTTTGACTGATTTCTTTGATTCGTGATTATACTTAATGTTTGGATGAACTTGCAATGGAGGGTTTAGTTTTGTCGAGCATCTTTGGGTGATTCAGTTCAGGAAGGATGTGATGCAGTTTATCATAAGGAATTTTGAGTCAGAGACGCTCACACTAAAGATCGCTGAAAGGAAGAAGGTAGTGTTGACTGAGGATGATATGACCTTGGTCGTGGTTGGGTAGCGGTTTCTGACTTCCTACAAAATTCCTTGACAAACCTCTAATTTCGGGTAAGCGAGTTGAAGTTGCCTTGCAGCAGTAGATCGAATATGAAGTTGTCTGATGTCAAAGCCATGTTAGGTGTTGAAGATGATAACAAACGTTGGTTTCAGCTGTTCGTTTGGTTAGTTGTTGGTTGTATTTTTGTGCCACAAGCTAGTTTAATCATGAATGCAAATTACCTTGGTATTTGTTTCTGTAAAGATGTACCCATTTTTAAGGATTTCAACTGGTGTGAACACCTATTGGAAATCATCTCTACAGTAGGCATCGGTTCGGAAGGATACATAGAGGTGGACCTCAACATGTTAATGGTACGTGCCTACTTTACTACAACACTAAAATCTCTGCAATATACGTTCGTTACCAATAGTATGCTTACTTTACGAACATAATCTTAGTTAGGATCATATGCTCAAATATATGTTTGTGTTCTAAGATTTTTATGCTGGATTGTGTTGGAGTGGGTGTTGGAGATCGTGTTCCACGACAAAGGCCAACTGTTCGATACTGAACCAATATTGTACTAAAGCGTCGATTGAATGAGTTTGATGGAATCAATGGTTTCCAAAATGGGTTTATTATCGATTGGGATCCAAATACTGATGATGGAGTTTGGTTTTTCAGTAGAGAGCTGAGTATTGGAGAAGTGTCACGAAAAGAACGGGTATTACTACGAGGTAATAAATATGTTCCCTCGTCTGTCGGTGCAAGGGTACGTCTCTCACTCACACCAACAATGGGAGTGAAGACAGTCCAACATTCAACTGCTGGAGTAAGGGAAGCAGCACCAATAGTGAAGTCAACAAACTTCAAGGGAAGGAGCACGATAAGTGAATCAACAAGTAAAGGATGCAATGGAAACGGTTCTATTATTTCTGGTTTGCCATTTATAAGGCCGACAATTGAGCATCTTAGTGCTGAGGAGGTGCGTCTTGTTAGTTTTGATTGATACATTTGTATTGATTACAATGTCACTATATTGAAACTTTGTACTAGTTTTACAGGTTGAGGAAAGGTCTATGTGGTTTGAGAACTACATACATTCTATGAATCTCCATATAAATGTATTGCAATGTTTGAAGGAACAATGTGACGACCAAGCCCAAACTGCTCGTCAAGTGCATGGAACACATGATTTTTTCCTAAGTTAAGCAAGAGTTAGGAGTGAGTGGTTCAATGAAGGAGGAAGAAGTGAAAGTGACTGGTGCAAGAAAGGAGGAAGAAGTAAATCTGACTAATCCAAAGAAGAACTTGAAGGAGGTTGTGTCAGATGTAGGGAAAGTGATGGTCACTTATAACCCAAGTGAAAAGGTCTTTGGGGACTTTAGTAGCATTGCTGACATTAGCCTGAGTGCGATTGAGTTTGCACCGAGTGATGATCCTTTGAACAAAGGTTACATAGATCAAGGACAAAAAGCTAGTGATCTGGTAATTATTTATTTCCTTTGTTACCTTGTTCGTTAAACTAGAGGTGACGTCTGTTTTATCGTAGTGCACTGTAGTCTTCTATACGGACACAATCAGAGATATCTACCACAAAGGAATCAAACGAGGGGGATGAAGACGAATTCATCATGGGGAATGTTTTGGCCCAAGATGTCAAGCCGACTTCTATGAATGAAGGTCCTTTGGAATTTGGGGAAGGGAGGTTGGAAGAGAAACAAGATGTGGACACTATAAGAAATCCTTTACTTAGCGTCGCTCGTTTTTAGGACATTTGTCGATCGTTGACCGACGCTAAGTATTTTTGTGTCGGTTGAAAAAAGACGCTGAATTTGGCGACGTAAAATAAATTTAGCACCGGTTGAATCGTATTTAGCGTCGGTTCTTCTTCTTCTTCTTCCTCTTCTTCTTCTTCTTCTTCTTCTTCTTCTTCTTCTTCTTTTTCTTCTTCTTTTTCTTCTTCTTTTTCTTCTTCTCTTTCTACTTCTTCTTCTTCTTCTTCTTCTTCTTTACATTTTTTATGAACTTAGCATCAGTTGCAACCGACACAAAGTCTAAAACAAGTGGCGGTTAGTTGCACAGAATGAACGGCGACATTAAGTTTAGCGTCAACCGATGCAAAGTTACAGAAACATTTTTTTGGCGTCGTCTTTTTTCGGCCGGCGCAAAATTGATTCCCACAAGTGATGCTAAATCACTGTTTTGTTATAGTGGAAGAAGCTTGTTCTACCTCAATCGAGACATCTGGCCCTGAGGAGAGCATTAAAAAGAGGGAACATGTATGTATTTTCTGGAATACTCTTAACTATTACGTTTGTGTTTGTTGTGGTTGTTGGTTACGTTAGGTATTGTGTTTCTCTCTGCGTTGTTGAGGGCTAGTTATTTACAATCTGGCTATAAGAGGGTCAAATACGAGTCTGGTTATTTGAGATCTCTTTTACCCGGTTACAAAAGAAAAATGAACCATCTACACATAGGAAGAAAAGATTGGCGGCGAAGAAGTCGAAATAAGCTTAAGTGTTGGAGGACAAGAATAAGGAGGAATTGGATAAAGTGAACGAACATGAAATTAAACTGTTGGAGGACAAATATAAGGAGGAACAAGATAAAAAGAATGAAGGTGACGTTGAGGGAGTGGTTATCTGAACATTTCTTTTGTTTACCTTGGAGCTTGCACCCAGAAATTTGTTAGAAGAGTTGAACCATTGGAGGAGTTTTCAAACAACGTTTTTAGAGATGCAACAAAGGCCACTTCAGTTTTACATTATATATGAAACAAAGAGTTGCCCCATTACGTATTACATTTTTCAATGTCTCAATTTGTTTTCTTCCAAATCTGTTGTAATGTTCGGTTTTGTATTTTACTTATATTTGATTATAGGGAAGAATTGCTTTATAAATTGGAGGACAAGGAGTTCAAGCTAAGAAGGGATGATCTCTTGGGGTGTTTTCCTAGTGGTATGATGTCGAATTTCACGGTTAATGCTTTTGGCAATATGCTTGGAAGTGCAATGTCAACTTTGAACCCCGAAATCGATCGCTGCTTTTTTGCAACGGAAATTACGATACGTAGTCTGAGTTACAAAAACGTATGTGTTTGTATGTCTAACTTCCACATTTTTTTTGGGTCAAAATTGACACACATGTTTTTCATTTCATCATTGGAATATTCCTTGCGTACAATGTACGAGTCACATCGAGAGATACACCTAACCATATTCCGGTTAATCCGCATCACAATCTTACACTGCAACCCACCAAAATCGATCGCCCTTAGGCATGATCTCATATGAACTAATTAGACACAACACAAATTTAACCCACCACCCGTATTAGACTGGACCAACTAAGGAAAAAAACCTAGAAAAACAATGTAGGAGTCAAAGAACTTAGAGGAATATGATGAAACCAACCATCAGATGACATCAATGGGGTCGACAATAGGGTGTAGTTTCTAGATTCGTCACTCTCTCCAACCCCCCTTACATGTTTATGTAGCTAGGTGGATCATGATTGTGTGACCCACCTGTATATTTGTTGCAGCACGCGACGACGGCATCGGGATTAGCTCTGTTAGTGGCGACTCCTCATCGTCGTTCTCTCCCGATTTCAGACTATGAATCTGAGAATTGAGTAGCTCGTTCACCGTTGGTTCCTCAGGCGATAAAGAGCTTGTGTTTATTCGAGTAGATATCGAGGAGACCAGTGGTTGTGGTATCATCTCATGCTCTGCCTGAGCTTCGATACACAACTACTGTTGTAATTCACACGGCGGTCGACCCATTGTCATTACCGTTTTCCAGGTATTTCGTGCCGACCCTCGATCAGATGTTGCACCGGAGGTTTCTATCATGGCTGACCGCACTGAGGGTCGAGCTTCCTTGTTTCCGGTATTGGTGGATTGTTTCGGCATGGTTGCGGCGACGATATGAGTCTCACACATAGACGAGAAGAAAACCCTATTACTGGGAGAGAAAGCCCTAGCTCTGACTTCAACATTTGTATCATTGAATATTTATTGCATTTTATCCTTTTCGTAGTCACTCTACATATGTGGCTGGGATGCTAGCGCTGTTGAATATGTCATTGATGGCTTGTTCGGAAAGGAATGGATTAATAACCTAGATTAGAGTGGATGCAACTTTATGAGTGTTGTTTTTATTTGTTTTATTTTGCCCCTTCGTGGCAATGGATTGCTAACCTAACCTAAGTTCATGGTGAATCTATGATTGTAGCGGTTTTTCCCCTATTATGATGACGATCATTGGGTCATATACAGCGTCAAAGTGGGCTGAAAAGGTTTGAATATTTGGATAACCTCGATCAGGATGTGTGCCCCCCCCCCCAATTTATAGCTGTTGGGAAGCTGATTGCAGACTTTGCATCACTGATTATCCCCATTATGTGAGAATTGAGGTTTGAATACTTCAAGGATTTTTAATGGTTCTATGCTAGAGGGTTGAAGCAGCCAGATAACTTATCTTGTGGCATCTTTGTACTTAATTTTATTCAATGTTGGTCCGACGAGGTTGAAGACTGGATGAGTGCCAATTGGCTGCTGGCATAGACCATTGAATTCCGAAGATATGAGATATGCCTATGGTTGATTTTTTCAAGGAGGAATATGTTAACAGATTTGGTGATCTCCACGGCTGTCAAAGAGTACCCAGATGAGTATTGATATTTGTGTGTTGTAGTTGCTTTTGGGTTTGATACGTTCTATTAGGACAGATGTATGTTTCAGAAAATGCTACAGTTATGTTATTTTTCTAAGACATTATGTGTATGTTAATGTGGATCTTATCTATGTATATGGATGTTATTATATATTATAAATTTTTTTATTTCTATTTATCTATTGGTTACACTTTAGTAGCCTATGATGTTATTCATCTTAGAACACACAGACGTAGTAGTAACGTGGCATGTGTTGTTTAAAACATGGACATTATAAGAATGAAGATGTGGTGTTCAAGAACATGGACGTGTTGTTATTTCTATATCAAGAAAGTTTCATTCACAATGTACCAGACTTGAAAAAAATGGCTATATATAATATTAGGCACGCCATCCAAATTGAACTTCAACCCTAATCTGTCGTTTCCATTACTTCTCTTTTCCTTTCTCTTTTATATCTTCTATATGGGTTTTAGGGTTTTCTAAAATATGAGAGGAGTCTCCAGTCACTCTACGTCTCCCACCAGATCCGAGTCCGCTGTAGTTTGCAAGCATTGGGAATCTATGATTATGAATGTTTCTACAACTAGGCGCACCCTGGGGAGAGAGTTGTACATCAATATCAATATTGACATAATTTATTTAAATTTAAAATAGAATTAAACTTTTATCTAAGCATTTCAACAATATTTTGTGACATATCAACGCTCTTGTAGGACTAATTAAGTATTTGATCATGATTTTAGATATAACTATCAATTCTTTTCTATTTTCTATATTGTTATATTTATCAAATTTAATATTGTTTCAAATCAAATCATTCTTTTATTCGCCATCTTAAATTTATAAATATATAGCTATTTATATAAGGGTGTACAACGACATACCAACTCCAATTTAAAATCACGCGACATCGCGAAACCATCCAAACTAGTGATAAAGAAACATGGGAGGGAAGGGACTTCGAAAGAGACCGAGGGTGATTTTGTGTTGTATTGGGTACAAAATATTAGAGAGCTGTTTGAAAGCTAGGTGATTAGAGTATTTCAGGATGTTTAGGACGATCTCAGGGTACTAATTTAATTATCTTTATTCAAAAGGCAATGCCACTTTATCGTCGTTCTGATCTATGTTGACCAGCTGTTGACTTTATGGAAAGACTACGGTCACTGGCTGGCGAACTTTTTCGAAGGAGAATCCGGTCCACAAGTTTTTCAGTAATTTTTTATAACCGGTTATATTTTTAAATTATAAAAAATATAATCGGTTATATGTTTTTAATAACTCGTTGACACACTCGTAGAGAGTGTTAAAAAACAACTTAATTACAGAAGTAACTTGAGCCAAATTTCCCTAGGGTTTCAATGTTGTGTCTACTCAAAGTTGTGAAAAGTGCTAATTGGTTCAATAAGTTTTGTGGTTTAAGCGCCACTATTATCAAACTATCAATTTAAACTAAGTAATTAAAAGACAATTAACTATAGTTGCAAGACTGCACAAATAATGGTGTCAAACACTTATGGATAAAACTACTTCGATTTAGAGTCATCCTAGTCTATCCAGATAAACAACCAATAATACATACACTCTATTTATGAAAAACAAGCAGTAAACAATTCATTGTCACAATTCTTCTCTAATTATATCACGCTCTTTCGGGTATACTAACATACAAACTATCTAGTATCTCGGTCCGCTCTTTCGAGACTAAGAGATGAAATCTGCAAGGCCATAAAACAAACTAGAATTGCTCACACGACAGACTAGTCTATTTGCTCCCTTCTAAGGGTTAACGACTAACCTAGTTGATTGATTTAAACATTCTAAGATATGCAAGCTCTTTAGAGTCATCCAGAAATCTAACAAGATCCTATTCAAGAAAGCCAGGCAAGAACAAGAACCCAATTCTGCCGAGAAACGTCGAAGAAATCGATCCGCCAATCTTAATAACGTCGTCGTTTATCCAAGCTACTCGAATATGATGTCTTCTTGTTGCTCGAAAGTCTCTATTCCCCCCCCCCAAGTTTCATCCAAAAGGCTCTGCCCTCGAAATAATGATTGGTTGGTCTTTAAATAGGAGTTGGAATCCTCAATAGGCATGAAAAACACAGAATACTCAGCATTCACCAGTGTAATGGCGCTATAAATTCAGTGTAATTTGCGCCGCACATTACACCCATCTTCAGAGCACATTCTGACATAGTTTTCGAAATTGGATTAGTTTTTCAACGTTGCCGACCTTATATCAATCAGACTTCTTAGTAAGGACATATGTCCAACATACGAAATTGCGACGTTTTCCGATCAAGTCGATATTGTTGCACTTCATGAGTCATCCTGAGATGTCGAAATGCTTCTTTTTGCTTGTTCTAGATCATCCATGCACGCCATATCACTCTGATTAATGCCTCAATATCATCTTGTACCCGAAATCTATAAAAAAAACACTCCAAAACAACATCAAATGGACCCCGATCGGGTCTGAGATACTAAATCGAGATAAAAGTCTAAAATCAATGAGCAGTTAAATTGATCAAAAACACTACGAAACAACATCAAATGGACCTCGAATGGGTCTGAGACACTAAATCAAGACAAAAGTTAGAAATGCACGAAACATCCTAAACTTCTACCCAACACTATACGAATCTGCATGAAATATCGCTTAAACAAGGATAATGAACACGACAAATCGAGTGCCATAAAAAAAACCCCACACTTAATCTTTCCTTGTCCACAAGCAAAAGGCTGATAAAAGCCATAGAACACATCTACAATCAAACCAACTACTAACAAAACAAAGAAAATCCAAAATCCTCAATGCATCCATAAGTTTCTTAACAAACAAGTGAACCTTTGAACAAAATAGAAATAGGACACAAGAAATTCTCCAACTTGCCACACATCATCATACACACTACACCAACCATCTAGACTTACACTCAAGGAAAAATAGGCTTAAAGACGAAGCTAATAATGAACTCACTCATAGGGTTTTAGGGACAGTGTTTATGCACTCATCATCAACTCTAAAGTGCGTTTCCAACACTTGGATATCAACCTACTCCTATTCATCACCTCAAGCACTAATCTAGAGGTCTTTGTTTGGCTCAGTAATTTGGACAGAAAAGAGTTGAGAAGGTGAAATAACTTTTGGTAGTGAGTTTACATACCGGCAAACGACTCGGTCTTCTCTAAAACTGCCAAGAGCTCAAACTAGCTCGTATATCCCTTATGCAAAAACTACTGCTTCAAGTTTTTGTACTCGTCTCTAACTCGGGATCTTTTGTCTTTCTTTTCGACTTTTATATCCTTCTTATCTCGAGACTAGGTTTTTTCGCTTGTCTCCTTCCTTTTTGTCCGAGATTTTAAATTTTTTTCTCTTTTTTCTCTTTTTTCAAGATTTTATATATAGATCAAACTGAACAAGGGATAATAAATAATCCCACATCTCAATAACTTAGGAACTTTGACTCCTAGACTCGACCGAACTACATGCCACTGATGTACACATGATTAAATGAAGGTTTGAAAGAAAGGGGATACGATATTATGGGGTTTATGAAAAGGCTGTTTGGTTATGATTGGATTTCCTACGAAAAATATAAGGACTTGATGGATATTTTATGGTGGAGCTTTTCTAATTGCCTCTATCATTCTAATGCATCGGTGCTGAGCGAAGTCAAAGCGGTACTATGCAAGTATCAGATTAACAACAAATAGCGAAGACCACTCAAAATAATTTAAAAGCAAATCCACAAATGAAGCAGATTATCTATACTAAATAATGGTCTTTTAAACTTCACAATGTTTTGCTAGAAGGTAATTTGGTAACATGCATGCTTGGTCACATCAAGTTGGAAAGTTTGTGCTACATTAAACACATCAAAGTAACTCTAAGGAACGAATCAATAGACTTTGATCATTGGCGAATATTCCTATCTAATCTAGGTTCACAAGAAAATCAGCAATTCAAGTGCATAAATCTTAGGAAATGTTTTTGAGCATGTCAAGTAATCGATTCAAAGATGGTCCCAACAAGCTTGAGACTTTGACTAATATGCAAGACGACTACTAATGAACGTTTTTAGACGTTGTCAAAATAATTCGGCTAATGAATTAACCTGAGTAAAATCTCTCTAGGGTCTCTTTAAGTATCTTACTCATAGTTATAATTAGTACTAATCGAAGTATGTAGTAATGTGGTTTAGCTGCCACAGGAATCAATTGATCAATAAAATAAATAATTTTTTTTTAAAGTAAAGATTGCATGACTGCACGAATATGGTTTTGACAATCAAGGATGAAACTGCTTAAACTTCGAATCCTCCTAGGTAATTCAATCTCACAAATGATAAAAAATTCAACAATTTAAACAAAACAAGATAAATCTAATTCACAATTGCAGTTATTCTCTAATCATATCACGTCCTTTAAGGTCCGCTAATTAGGTTCCTATCTACTATCCCAGTCTGCTTTTTTCGAGACAAAGATCTGAAATCCGCTGGGGGACAAAACAAACAAGAACTACTGACACGACGGACTAGTTTATTCATCCTAGGATGAGGGTTAACGCCTAACCTAGTTGGTTAATTTCAGTGTTCTAGATATGCAAGCTCTTTTGAGACGAAGACAAATCTAACAAGGTTATATTCAAGATGGCCAAGCAAGAACAGAAATGATATCGAAATAAAACATAAACTGAAATTCATTCAACTCGCATAAATCGTCAAATGTAATCACATCTTTCGTTCATAAGGATATACCTAGGGTTTCATCTAATCTAAGAACGATGAGTTTAGCTACTCATATCTTCAAAGACCAAATCAAAATCAAGAAATGAACACATAGGAATTAAGTATCCAAGAAGAAATCTGAATAACCTAATTTTGCCGAGAACCGTCGAAGAAATTGATCCGTCAATCTTGATTATGTCTTCCGATCCAAGCTCCTTGAAGTTGATGGATTCTCGTCACTTCTAAGTGTCTGAACTATTCTCTAATTTTCGTCTCCAAAGTGTGTCTTCAAATGGGGGAGAACCGGCCTTTAAATAAGAATTCTCAAAATTCCTTTTAATCCACGATTGTCAATATTGAATCTATGGTCCATAGGACCAATTTTGATGTTTCATAGCGCCAATGTTCACACCCAATTCTGACAGTCTTGAAATTATTGACGCTATGAAATGTCAAAGTTGTGCTATGTGTATAGCTCAGGTTTTACAGGTCCATAGCGCAAATATTGACATAACTCTCTGATCAAAGTTGTAGGAAATTGAACGAATTTTCCAATATCGCCAGCCTTGCATCAATCGCACTTTTGAGCTAGGAAATATGTCCAAATTATGAAACAGCGACATTTTCTGACCAAGTCGAGATCCAAGCACATTGAAGATGTCAAAATGCTTCTCATTGCTTGTCCTAGACCATCCACACACACCGTATCACTCTGATTAATTCCTCAATATCGTTATGTACCTGAAATCTATAAAAAACACTCCAAAACGAGATCAAATGGACCCCGATCGGGTCCGAGACACTAAATCGAGATAAAAGCTTAAAATTCATAAAACATCCTAAAATTCTACCTAAAGCAATACAATTATGCATAAAATATCACTTAAATGAGGACGATGAACACGAAAAATAGAGTGTCATCAAATACCCCCACACTTAAGCTTTGCTTGTGCTCAAGATAAAAGCTGATAAAAGCTATGGAACACATCTACAATCTAATCAATTACTAACAAAGCAAAGAATATCCATAATCCTTAATGCATACCTAAATTTCTTAATAAACAAAAGGACCTTTAAATAAACAGAGATAGGAAGTAAAAACTCGACAAGAAGTTCTCCAACTTGCCATACATCATCATAAATGTTACACCAACCATCTAGACCTAGTCTTAAGGAAAATTTCGGCTTAAAGATGAAGCTAATAATGAACTCAGTCAGAGTGTTTAATGGACTATATTTATGCGCTCATCATCAACTCTGAAGTGCGCTTCCACCACTTGCATATCAACCTACTCCTACTCATCACATCAAGGCACTTCAAGCACTAATCTAGAGGTCTTTTATTTGACTTTGTACTATGGACAGAAAAGAGAAGAAAAGGTGAACTGACTTTTGGTGGTGAGTGTACATAGCATCGAACGACACGGTCTACTCTAATATGGAGCTAAGTTAATAATCACAAACAATGCTATGCAAGGAGCTAATTCTACAAATAAATCCAAATTAACTCGTCTATCCCTTATTCCAACTACTACTTTAAGCTTATTTGCTCGTTTATTCAACTAACTCGAGACCTTTTGGTCTTCTTTTGAATTGTTTTTTTGGTTTTTCTTCTCTAGAGACTGGGTTTTTTACTTGTCTCCTTACTTTTTTGATAGTTCCAACTTTCTTTTATTTTTCTCATATTTTTTAGTTTTAAACAATGTATCCCAAAAATCAAGGGAAACTGTAGCATCCTGCATTAAATTCAATTTAGTAAATTTATCAACTCCTAGACTCGACCAAGTTACATACCACTAATGCACACATGATCAAATGAAGGCTTGAAAGAGAAGGGGATACGATATATTGAGGGTACCAAATGTTAGCTTAGGTGCATATTTGCAACACCAAAAAGGCTATTTGGCTATGATTGGATTACCTAGGAAAAAATGTAACGATGGGATGCATGGTTTGTGGTGGAGCCGTTCTAACTACCTCTATCATTCCAGTGAATTAGTTCTGAGAAAATTCATAGTGGTATCATGCAAGTATCAAATCAGCAACAAACAGATAACACCACTCAAATCAATTTTTTCAAAACAAATCTACTAATGAAGCATATTATCTATACTACAAAATGGTCTTTTAAACCTCACAATCTCCTGCTAGATGGTAATTTGGTAACATTCATGCCCGGTGACATCAATTTGGAGAGTCCGTGCTACATTAAACATATCAAAGTAACTCTAAAGAATGAATCAATAGACTTTGATCACAGGCCAATACTCCTATCAAATCTAGGTTCACAAGTAAATCAACAATTTAATTGCACAAGTCATAGGGAAGTATTCTAAGCATGCCGAGTAATTGATTCAAAGATGGTTCCATTATGCTTGAGTTTAGGACTTATATGCAAGACGACTACCCAAAAAGACTAAATAAAAAGAATCCTATGCAAACCAAATAACCCCAAACTTAGTTTGGACAGTGTCCTCACTGAATGAAACGAAAAAGTTGCATATGAATACTTGTAAGCCGTGAGAAATCTAAAGAGCCAAGATGCATGATCCATTAAGTTCAAGCTCGATGGTGACACTAACTTGTGAAAAGACTCAAAACACACAAAGACAAATATTAAAAGTAAAAAAGGAACTAGGACTAGTGTACAAGTCCCACATATAACAAAATGGATTTATGATCTGAAAAGAAAGAAAATAAAAGTCTAAAGTAGAATGATTAACACCTAAACATGCAATTTGACTCAAATAAATGAAAAATACTAACTCCATACATGGGATGCCTCCCATAAATTGCTCTTTTTACGTCTTTGAGCTAGACGATACCTGGATAATTAAGTTGGGGAAGCCTAACTCAGAACTTCTTGAGGCTAGCATCGTTGTTTTTTACATACAGCTTATCTACTCTACTCAGAAGTAGCCACTTCCTCTTTCCAACATAAAGAAGCTCCACTGTACCATCATCTCTGGCACTGGTAACTTCAAACGGTCCGAACCATTCATCTTTGACTACGTTATCGTCAGGGGGCTTGATTGGTTGCCTCGTCTCTTCCGGTTTTGGCTTCCGGAGACCATTTCTCGATTAACTTGTTTCTTTGGGATCAATTTCTGCATAAAAGGTGGGTCAATAGGCAAAGCATAATCGAGAGTAACAACTTTCACTTTAGCAAGGTGTTTTTCATGCAATTTAAGCTTAAAGGAAGAAACCATACCCGATGTGGGACTAGATATCTCAAGGACAATCTTCTTTTCTCCCATCCTCAAATTCATCCATCCTGCCTGCACATCTATGATGGCACCAATAGTAGCTAAGAACGGTCGACCAAAGATGAGAGGAGTTTTATTTTCCTCTCTAATATCTATTACCACAAAATCAACAGGGCAATAGCTATCATGCACATTCACCAGCACATCCTATACCATCTCTAGAGGCTGCTTAACGAACCTATCAGTAAATTGGACATTCATATCGGTAGGTATTAAACTGGATAGTCCTAAAGGCTTAAACAAGACATGGAATGATGTTAATACTAGTAAATAAATCAGCTAACACTATATCAACATGATGATCATTAATAACACAAGAGATTGAAAAGCTCCATGGGTCTTTTTGCTTGGGTGCTACCTTAGCCAGCAAGATTGTTGAGCATTCCGCACCAGGGCGACCTCTTCTTTCTTCTTTCCAAGTAGTAACTTCTTCAAGTGTGTTGCATATGTTGGGATTTTGGTGATGGCCGCGAAGAAGGGAGACAAACTCCCTGGTTGGGAAGTAATTCTGCATATTTCTCATCATCTGCTGGCAAGCCCTTTCTTCTAGGGGTTGTTGGGTAAGGTGGCTTTGGCCTATATCTCTCTACCTCCTCTGGTGTGAGGATGAAGTTTTTGTTTGCTGGTAATCGAGCCTTTCGCGGTGGCGCACTCCTCTCGATCGGAGCCTTTTGCTTTGGCTGCCCAACTTGGTAGGCATCTTCAACGTCGTCATACCTATCCCATATGATTTTGGCATGTGCTCCCTCCATGTATCCTTTTCCTCGACGTTGATGATTGTTGGGATTTTTCTTGGTATTTCCCGATACCTGTCATTGAGGCCTCTGCTCAACCTTTTTTGCTAACGCTGTGTAAGATGCTTCTATACTTTGTATCATAGCTTGTTGACCATGGAAAACAATATTCTGAGTAGCTAATTGTTCCTACATGGTCTTTAGAATTCTGTTGTTGTGGAGGCTTGATTGGAAATCCTGATGGTCCTTGATTGTTGTTGATTTTGCCTGGAGGAGTGACATTGCAGTTGACATTGTAATCCTCCACTTTATGATTGTAAAAATCAAGACGTGGGTATGTGTGTTGGAATTGTCGGCCTCCGGTGTTCTTTGCTTTGAAGTCTTAATATCTCTGCTAACTAAAAGGATAACCCCCTCGCATAAAATCTACTTCTTCTACACTCATGGGTTTGCTGGTGAAGAAGTTATCACATGCTCCCTGGCTATCAAAAATACCACACCAAGCATAAGTGTACACAGAAGCAGCAGGGGGTTTGAAAACTTCAATTTGTTAATCCTCTTCTCTAATGCCTTAAGCTAAGCTCTTAACGCAATAGTATCTGCATTATCAGTGGATACAACTTTTCTACCTGAACAGTATATCTTGTCCAATTTCTAGACTTTATTGCACATGAGGCAAAGTGTTGCATAGCAGCTGCAGGGGTGAGAGCAGTGACATCTCCATTTTCTAGTTGATTTACTAGCATTGCTATGGCTCTATCCAAAGATCTGCTGAACATGTCTGTCAGTTAACTATATGTGTAACCATGGCGAGGGTAATCAGATAACAGCGTCTGCAATCGATTCCATTAGTCATATAAGCTCTCTCCTTCTCTTTGATGAATCCGAGAGATTGATTCTCTTCTACAAAAGCTTGCACTAGAGTATCCTAATCTCAGAGATATCATTTGAAAAGTTTAAGCTTCATTGCTTGGTCAATCAAACCTTGCTATTTGACAATTTTGCAGTAAGCATAGAAGTCTACTAGATAAGCACATGGATTTTCATCAGTCCTTCCTTCGAGTTTCATGTTCTTATGAATTAAGGAGATGAGATTCCCCTTGATCTCATAATTAGCATCATCTTATGTAGGTGTAACCAACAAGGGTTCTTTCTACTGCCATTCGTTTAGTAAGCCTCAAAGTGTAATTGTGGTGTGTGTCTGAATCTGAAGATTCTGAGTATTGAGATCCTCCTTTGCTTCCAAATAAAGTTCGAAGAGATTCAGCAATCTCTCCTTCTTCTATTCATGAGCGTGGGTCCTGATGAGAGTTGTGATTTGGTTTGAACCGTGTCACTACCGGTGACATGCAATGTATGCATACTTGTGCAAGGAAATATAATAACACCTGTGAAAATCGAATATGGAAGCGAAAATTTAAAGTTGAGTGAAGATTAATACTAATCGAACTACTTTTAGATACTATAAAGAAGTTCCCGACAACGAGGTCAATTTGATGAACTTTTTAGGCATTATCAAAATAATCTGGCTCATTAATTAACCGGAGTCAAATATCCCTATGGTCTCTTTAAGTATCTTACTCAAAGTTGTAATTAGTACTAATCAAAGTATCAAGTAATGTGGTTTAGGTGCCACGAGAATCAATCGATGAAACTGCTTAGACTTCGAATCCCCCTACGTTAATTCAAACTGACAAATGACAAAAAATTCAATGATTTAAACGAAACAAGATAAATACAATTCACAATCGCAGTTCTTCTCTAATCATATCACATCCTTATGGGTCCGCTCATCAGGTACCTATCTACTATCCCAATCCGATCTTTTGAGACAAAGATCTGAGATCCGTTGGGCGACAAAACAATGAGAACTGCTCACGAGATGGACTAGTTTATTCGCTCCAGGATGAGGGTTAACGCCTAACCTAGTTGGTTAATTTCGGTGTTCTAGATATGTAAGCTCTTTTGAGACGAAGACAAATCTAACAAGGTTCTATTCAAGATGGCCAAGCAAGAACAGAAATAAAATCGAAATAAAACATAAAACTAAAATTCATCCAACTAGCATAAATCGTCAAATATAATCAAATCATTCGTTCATAAGGATATATCTAGCATTCTTCTAATCTAAACACGAAGAGTTTAGCTACTCATAACTTCGAAAAAAAATTCAAAATCAACAAAGGAACACATTGTAATTAAGTTTAAAAGAAAATATCTGAAAAACCTAGTTTTTCCCAGAACCGTCAAAGAAATCGATCCGTCAATCTTGATTATGTCCGATCCGAGCTCCTTGAAGTCGATGCCTTCTTGTTGCTCCGAAGTGTCTGAACTATTCTCCAAATTTTTTTTGTCCTAAGTGTGTCTTCGAATAAGGGAGAACTGGACTTTAAATAGGAGTTCCCAAAAATCTTTTAAATCCTAGATTATCAATATTGGCTCTATGGGCTTATGTCAACATTGGCACTATGGTTAATAATTCCAATGTTGACACCCCAATCTGAAAAACTTGACATAGCGCCAACTTTGACATTTCCATACAGCTAATATTGACACAACTCTCTGATAAAAGTTGTAATAAATTAGACGAGCTTTCCAATGCCACCGGCGTTGCATCAATCGAACTTATGAGCTAGGAGATATGTTCAAAACACGAAACTATTACGTTTTCCGATAAAAGTCAAGATCCAAGCTCCTTGAAAATGTCAAAATGCTTCCCATTGCTTCTCCTAGACCATCCACACACATCGTATCACTGTGATTAATGCCTTGATGTTGTTATGTATCTAAAATATATAAAAACACTCCAAAATGATATCAAATGGATCCCGACCGGGCCCGAGACACTAAATCAAGATAAAAGCTTAAAATGAATAAAACATCCTAAACTTTTACCTAAATAAATACACTTATGCATGAAATATCACGTATGAGGACAATGATCATGAAAAATCGAGTGTCATCAACTACCCAACAAGACTACCATACACAAATCCTATGCAAACCCACCCCCACACTTTGTTTGGACAGTGTCCTAACTGAATGAAACGAAAATTTGCATTGGAAAACATGGATGCTGAAAGAATCCCAAGATACTCGATACACGATCCATGAAGTTCAAATTCAGCGGCTAACTCTCTCCTGAAACATACTCACACACAAAAAAAATCAAAAATAAAAGTAAGAAGGAACCAGGACAAGTGTCCAAGTCCCTCACATAATAAAGTGGACACATCATTGGGAAAGAAAGAAAGAAAAACTACGAGAAAGAACGATGGTACTCAATCACTGGTCTTCTAGAGGAGGAGGGGCCGGAAGGTAGTACGATCCGGTCTAGTGGCAGGAGAAATGCTTGAGATAGTGCATCTGCTCCTCATGGTTATGTTGTTGTCTCCTCTGTTGCTCCTCACATAAGTGTCTATGGGCCTCATAATCAGCTGCCAACTCAGCCAACTAAATGTCCTAATGAGCTTGCCACCAAGACTGCTCCAGCTGCTAAGGCAGACCTCCCTCAGAAAATGAACTCTGCCAAGCTGTCTACTATTGCTGACAAGTTAGACTTCCCTCCCAAAAAGATGTCTGCCACTAATGAATCCATTCTAAAGTAGCCTTTAAAGTCCACGGAAATTGAGTGGGTAGTGGAATTGGGGGAGGCTGTTGAAAAACTGGCGCCTCGTGTATCTCTTGATATGTCCCCTCTCTTTGCTCTGCCTGCTCTACCTGCTGAGCGTCTCAACGACCGCATCCTCGACCACGTCCCTGCATCCGAGCTCTTTGTAGTACATGGCCCCACTGATTACGACGAGAGCGGATCCCATCCAGATCCAAAGAAGCAACATCGATATTTATGTTCATGGACTCCAAAATCTCCACCCCAAGATAAATCGTCGAAGGGACAGGTGGCACAGGCACTCCATCCCAAGTGTTGTCCAACCCCTTCTCGTGTATAATCCTATAAACAAACTGTCCACCTGGCAAAGCGGCCATCTTCTTACTCTGCCGAGAATGAAAGAACTTAACGACCACCCATCCCAAGTGAAGTGGCCGGCTAGTACACATGGCATGGAAGAATGTCATCTCGTCCTTAAGGCATGGTGCGATCCCCTCTCCTGACTATCCATGTAGACGAGATCGTAGATGATGATAATGAGGGAGGTGGAGGTGCTCGACTTCCTCCGAAGATGATGATGATGATGAGGGACACGGAGGTGCTCGACTAGTGGAAGCTCGAGTATTAACACGTCCACAGTTACTTCAAAAGGAGAAAACCACATAACAAAACATTCGAGAGCCACCCCCACACTTATCTCATTATAACACATAAAGCAATCACGGGGTGGCTACCAACTAATTCCAACTATCCATTGATCACATCACATTAACACTACACTAGAAATTCATCACATCTCAACAACCAATATAATCTCAAGGCCATTTTCATCATCCACAATTCAACAATTAAGAGCAATGCAACTCAATAGGGCAATATCTTAATAACACCCTAAATGTTTTGACCAAAATCGCCATTTTCATCAAGCAAAACTTATTACATCAGGGAGCAAATCATATCAACAGAATCATATTATCCCCAATTTCAACATGGCATAATCAATTTTTAAAATCCCCAAATTTGAAAATTAGGGTTCATCCCACAATTCATCCTAAGGTCAAACCGGGTATAATTTGAGCAATACAACGAAATAAAACAATGGAGAAGCAAACGCAGGTACTTACTTTCCCCTAACCATGGACAATTGACTGAAGAAACACACAAATTCAACAAAAATCGAAGTCGGTTGAAAAACGAATTGAAATTGCTCAAACGGGATGAAAACTGGATGGATTTTAATGAGATCGGAGGGGGAGTGCGGTGGTGGCTGATGGATGTGTTGGTGGTCGCAATTTAGTTGGGGAATAAAGTGAAATTGCTGTAGATAAAATGTGATTTTATACCAAAAGTGCGCCGTGCATTTTTGGTATATTTAAGGCGTATTTTCGGTATAATTTACAGAGAGAAATTATTTCAAAAAGCACCAAAAGTGTGCCACGCACTTTTGGTATGTTTATGGTGCATTTTTTGTATAAAAACGTCAAAAATTTTCACCCACAAAATTTCATATCCAACAGGTCACGAGTTGAAACAGGACCCACATCTTATCGTTCTAGAGTCTATGTAACACCTAATCATGCAATTTTGACTCAAAGAAAATGAAAAATACTCACTCCAGACATTGGCCGCCTCCCATGAAGTGCACTTTCTTTAACGTCTTTGAGCTAGACGATACCTGGCCTTTTATTGAGCATCCTCAAAGTAATGAACTTCGACTCTGTCAGTCACCATGGCATTGCGATATCGTTTGAGACGGTGATCGTTGACCTTGAATGTTCCTTGGTCGGGCTATGTGATCTCTACGGTCCCCTAGAGGAAAGATTGCGTGACTTCATAAGGTCCCGACCATCTTGATTGCAATTTTCTCAAAAACAGTCTGAGGTGGGAGTTGTCTCCCTTTTCAAATTCTTTGACACTTTGTAGCTTTGCATCATGGATTCGTATCATCTTCTCCTTGTACATCCATGAGCTCTAATAAGCGTGAAACATTTACTCCTCTCTCTCAAAGAGCATGTATTTTCTTTAAGAAGCTACGAGCCTAGTATCAATGTTCAGTAACTTCATGGGCACCACACCTTATGCTCAAGCTCCACCAGTAGACGATAAGCCTTACAATAAACATTCGATACGGCAAAGTGCTGATTGAAAGCGGTTCGATCAGTCCAGAGAGCCTCACGAGCCAAATCGACTAGTCCTTGCGAGACGGGTCGACTGTCCTCTTAAGCATCCACTTAAGATCACGATTCGTCACCTCCGCTTGACCGCTTGCCAATAGATGGTAAGTGGCGGTCAATCGATGAGTTACACCAAAGTTTTGGAAAACTCAATCAAATTGACCCTGGAAGTGAGTACCCATAATTCTAATGATAGTGCGGGCGTGCCGAAACACATAAAAAGACGGGTAATAAACTCTCCCACTGTGCTAGCATTATTAGTAGGCAGCACTTGTGCCTCTGCCCACTTTAACATACAATCCACAACAACAAGTATGTACTTATTACCATGGGACTGTGGGAAAGGACCCATAAAATCAATCCCTCATAAAAAAAAATCTCTACAGGCATGAATATTGTCATTGGCATTTCATTTATATTTGAGATGCTACCTGAACATTGGCAGGGATTGCAGTTCTTCACGAAATTTCCACAATCTTTCCAAATTGTCCCCCAATAGAAACCCACATCCAAAATCTTGCGAGCGGTGCACTTTCCACTATGTTGTCCCCGGAGGGACTGTTGTGGTAGCAAAGCATAATTTTGAGCGATTCATGCATAGTGACACATCGTTTGATCGCTCCATCAGACCCTAAATGAAAGAGGTAGGGATCATCCCATATGTAATGCTTGGCGTCGAAAATCAGTTTCCTCCATTGCTGATGAGGGTACTCCTCTGGGAATGTCCCAGCGGCAAGTAAATTAGCTATCTTGGCATTCCATGGGAGTTTGTTGGGGTGATGCTCTGAGATTTCCTCTGCTTCTTTTAAAAGGAAAAGTTGTTCATCTGGGAAGAGGTCATTGATCTATGCTTCAGCGAATCGACCCGGAAGAGGGCCTTTGAGGCGCGAAAGATATCTGTCGCAACATTTTTTACTCATGCCTTGTCTTTGATAGATATGTCAAACTCTAGAGGGAGTAAGACCCATCAAATTAATCTCGATTTTGCATCCTGTTTAGCTAGAAGATACTTAAGAGCAAAATGGTCAGTGAAAACCGTAGTATGGGACAACACTGTATAAGACCTAAACTTTTCGAATTCGAAAATAATTGCTAAGAGCTCCTTCTATGTAGTTATGTAGTTCCTCTGCCCATCATTAAGCGTCTTGCTAGTGAAGTAGATTGGATGGAACCTCTTCTCTCTCCGTTGTCCTAACACTGCTCCAACTGCAAAATCACTAGCATCACACATCGGTTCAAAAGGAGCTCCCCAATCTGGGGATACCCGTATTGGTGCAGTCATCAGCTTCTTCTCGAGGGATTCGAATGCCTGCAAACATTTATAATCGAATACAAATGGCACATATTTCTATAACAACCTAATCATAGGCAATGTAATTTTAGAGAAATTCTTTATAAATCGACGATAGAAACCTGCATGTCCTAAGAAGCTATGCACAGTTTTAACATTCACATGGAGAGGAAGCTGAGAGATGGTTTCGAACTTAGCTCGATCCACCATAATACCTTGTTTGGAGACCCTATGGCCTAGCACAATCCCCTTCTCCATCATGAAGTGACACTTCTCCCAACTTAGAGCTAAGTTGGTCTCCTCGCACCTCGCTAACACCTTCTCCAAGTTTTCTAGACATCTCAAGAACAAATCTCCATAAACAGTAAAGTCATCCATGAAGACTTCGACAACATCTTCTATCAAATTCCCAACAATTGCTGTCATACAGCTTTGAAATGTCAAGGGTGCATTGCACAGACCGAAAGGGATGGGCTTATACGCAAATATGCCAAGGGGCATGTGAAAGTCATCTTCTCTTGGTCCTCTGACTCAATTGGGATTTGGAAGAAACCATACATCCCATCTAGGAGCAGTAAAACTAATGACTAACAAGGCGCTTCAGCATCTGATCAATGAAAGGCAGTGGAAAGTGATATTTCTTTGTAGAATTGTTAAGGCGCCTGTAATCAATACAGACTCTCCATCCAGTGTTTATCCGATTAGGGATGAGCTCTCCCTTGCTATTAGGCACAACCGTGAATCCACCATTTTTGGTACAACCTGTGTAGGACTAACCCAATTACTATTAGATATTGGGTAAATGATACATGCAGCTAGGAGTTTGAGTGACTCCTTCTTCATGAATTCCTTCATTGCTGAATTAACCTAGGGTTAATCTAATCTAAGCAAGAGAAGTTTAGCTGCTCATGATTTCGAAAGAAAAATCACAATCAGAAGAAGAAATCATTGATTCTAGGTTTACACAAGAAACTATGAAGATCCTAATTTTGTCAATCTTCCTAAGAACTTAATTCACTGTCTTAATACTTCTATGATTCTGAGCCCCTTGCAGTTGCCTTTTCGTTGCTCTCAAATCTATCACTAATGCTCTCAATTTTTTCCGGGGAGTCTATATGAGAATGAGGTCGAATTGGGCTTTATAGAGGGGCTTGCTTAAGTCTGACGGATACCAAAAGTGTGTCGTATATGCACCAAAAGCGCGTCGCGCACTTTTGGTTTTTCTTCGGCGCACGTACGGCCTAATTGTAAGAGACCTAAAGTTTGATTTAGGACCAAAAGTGTTCCTTAACCGACAAAAAGGTGAGCCGCGCACTTTTGGTATGGTTTAGGCGCATTTTTTTTTCAATGCCCGACTCGGTGATTTTTTCATTCTTCGATGCATTTAGGTTTTCCTTGGACATCGTACGATTCCGAATAATGTCCCGTTGTCACTGTGTGCCTAAAATCGATCAAAACCATGACGAAACAACATCAAATGGACCCCGAACAAGTTCGAGTCACTAAATCGAGAATGAAGTTAGAAATGCACAAAACATCCTAAACTTCTACCCAAAACTATACAAATATGCATGAAATGTTGCTTCAACGAGGACGATGAACACGATAAATTAAGTGTTATCATCTATATAATTCGGTTCTAGTACTAATTTATATTTAATATTTTAATTTAATATTACATATGGTTAACCGGTATGGAACCACGGTTGAACTATCAAACCTCCTACCACTAACCTTTCTGGTATGGTGACTGGTACGGGTTTGAACACATTGAAGGGAAAGGACTTTGAAAGAGACAATGAGATTTTGCATTGTATTGGGTACAAAATATTAGGGAGCTGTTTGAAATCTAGGCGATTAGAGTGCTTCAAGATGTTTAGGACGACCATGGGCCATTACATCTCAGGGTACTAATTTAATTTATTATATTATTTTAACGGAAATGCCAACTTATCGTCATTGTTATCTCTGTTGACTAGTCATTGACTTTCTGGAAAGATTACGGTTACTAGCCGAAAACGTTTTCAGTAAATTATATAACCGGTTATATGTTTTTTTAATAACTACTTGACACACCTGTAGCAAGCGTTATAAAATAACCTGATTACAGAAGTAACTAAGGTCGAATCCCTAGGGTTCCAATGTTGTGTCTACTCAAAGTTGTGAAAAGTGCCACGATTAATAAACTATCAATTTAAACTAAATAATTAAAAGATAATTAACTACGGTTGCAAAACTGCACTAATAATGGTGGGAAACACCGATGGATAAAACTCCTTAGATTTCTAATCCCCCCCAGGCTATCCAAACAAACAATCGATAATCAATTAACTCAATTTATGAAAAAAAAGCAGTAAACAATTCATCGTCGCAA
This sequence comes from Linum usitatissimum, assembly GCA_030674075.2. NCBI lineage: Eukaryota > Viridiplantae > Streptophyta > Magnoliopsida > Malpighiales > Linaceae > Linum > Linum usitatissimum. Next base: position 4,721,057 of record JAUJYP020001182.1, read on the forward strand.
TTTTTCTCTAGTGAGATCACGCCCTTTCGGGCCTGTCAACTACCTATCTAGTATCTCAGTCCGCTCTTTCAAGACGAAGAGCTGAAATCTTCAAGGCGATAAAACAAGCGTGAATTGCTCACACGACAGACTAGTCTATTTGCTCATTTCTAAGGGTTAATTACTAACCTAGTTGATTGATTTCAGCGTTCTAAGATAAGAAACCTCTTTAGAGTCATTTACAAATCTAACAAGATCCTATATAAAAAGGCCATCCAAGAACAAGAAGCCTATTCCACCGAGAGCCGTCGAAGAAATTGTTTTGCCAATCTTGATAACTTCGTCGTTGAGCCAAGCTCCTCGAATATGATGTATTTTTGTCGTTTGAAAGTCTCTATTCTCTGTCCCAAATTTCGTCTAAAACACTGCCCACGAAATAATGATTGGTCGGTCTTTAAATAGGAGTTGGAATCCTTGTTGGCAAGAAAAGCACAGCAACCTAAGAACTCACAGGTGCAATGTGCGCTGTAAATTTGGTGTAATGTGCATCGCACATTACACCCATCTTCGACGCACATTTTGACATAGTTGTAGAAATTGAATTAGCTTTTCAACATCGTTGGTCTTGGATCTATCGGACTTCTGAGCTAGAAGATATGTCCAAAATACGAAACTGTGACGTTTACCGACCAAGTAGAGATCCTTCCACTTCATGAGTCGTCCATCGATAATCACCTACGGTTCATCTAATCCAAGCAAGGAGGATTTTACCTACTCCCAATCTTGAAGAACAAGTCGAAAACCTAATTTCGCCCGAGAACCGTCGATGAAATCGATCCGCCAATCTTGATAACGTTGTCATCAATCCAAGATATTGGAAAATGATGTCTTCTTATCGCTTGAAATTCTCTATTATCGTCCAAAAATTTCTTCCAAGAGGCCTTGCCCTCAAAATAATGATTGACCGGTCTTTAAATAGGAGTTGGAATCCTTGTTGGACAACAAAAACACAGAAAACTCAAGATTCGTCGGTGTAATGTGCGCCACATATTACATGGATTTTTAGCCCACATTTTGACATGGTTATAGGAAATTGACTTAGCTTTCCAAAGCTGTTAGCCTTGCATTCATCAGACTTCTAAGTTAGGAGATATTTCCAAAATACTTAATGCAACGTTTTTTATCAATTCAAGATCCTTGCACTTCATACAATGTGGTCATCATCTCTCCGAACAGCAAGTAAAAGGTTTTAGCTTTGGAGTGTTACCTCTGAATAAACGCCTTGAGAAGAGCCATTCCAACATATATGTGACATAAACTCACCCAAATGGTAAAGTCATGAGGACTGAAAAAACTGGTATAAGGGTTGTGTCTGGAATTCAAACTGCATCACTATACCGAGATGATGCAAGTAAAAGGTGTAGTCGCATAGTGATCGCCACTCAATACTGTACTCCAAAAATAGTGAGCAATGTGACCCCAAAACTGGGAATCACACTCATTTGTACCGGTCGACCATCTAGTATCCCTGATGTAAGCTCCTAACTCCACGAGACGTTTCGCGCACTCGAAAAAACATCTGGAATGTCGGCCTCCTCCTCAATCAGCTCATGTGTAAGCTGCGACAGAGTAAATCTGCCAGCTCTATCTCAAGTTACCCCAATAGTTGGCGAGGCATGTGACGAACCAGTTGAAGCACGATGCGGATGACCCTAGACTGATTGGTACTCATTGTTAGTATTTAATGGTGAAAAATAATGAAAAAGTCATCTAATTGTTTAGGAAAATGTATATAATTAGGTTTGGAGTCACAAAGAGAGCACATGGCCTCCATAATTAATGGAACGGCTCTGCATAACATTAGTCTGTGTATCCAACCGGTACCCCTTCTATGCAAATTAATGAATATGATGACTTACAAAGAATTAAAGAATTTAATTAAATATTAAATAAAATAATCGGAACCATCACCGGAACCCCCCTCCGTCTGGTATGTCCGACGAAAGGTTTCAAAATTTTTTTACCTAAATTGGATCGGCTGAGGTTCGTCGGAGACGTTTTCCATCAACTAGATATACTGAAAATAATTCAATTGGATGACACTAACAAATTTTCTTTGTGTTTATAATAAGAATGATTTCGTTTTTATATCATCTAAGATATCGTTTAAAACGTGAAATAATAACCAAACAAAACGTTAAATAATTTGAATTCAAGAACGTTTAGTTTAAAAATTAAGTCAAACAATCTTATATTTTAAAGTTGGCGGGTCTGGGTCCAATTCTCGCTGCTTTTCTGTTCCAAATGATTTGTGCAGTGGAATGGAAGCGTGCTACTGAAAACTCTTTTCTTTAGACAGTTATATCATGTTACTTTCCTGATTCCGAATCGTGTTCTGCACCCAGCCCAGGTATATCTTTTCATTTCTCCGACAATTAAAAGGAAAAAAGATGAAAACGTTAAAAAAGACATGGGAATCAAATTCATATTCTGCATTCAAAATTACATCTTAGGGTCCACACACAGAAGAATAGAGTTAGATTCTTTTAACTTCGATCTTCCAAACTTTTTTATCATTATAAAAGAAAGAATGATTACGAAAGGCTTAATCTATTGGATTTTTGATTTAAAATAACGTAATTTATGAAAAATGTTTATTACGACACACATTTAAAATTTAATCATCAATTTAACGATTAAACTTAACACCGTTAATGTATTTTTTCACTTAACTTTCACATAGGTTCCACAGCAGATAATGATAATGTTTTAATCCACAAAACTTTTAATTAATTAAAAATATTAAAAAATCCCGAAAAACCTAATTTATGAATTTTGGATCTCTTTATCCTTTTTCATCATTGCTTCCTTCAATCCAACGTCAAATTCCTTTCTTCTGTATTCAAACTGAAATCCCAAAGAACTAGCAAAGCAATACCTCCACCTCCATGTTTTTAATTCCTCCTCCATTTGACAAAGAGTGTTGAATTATAAGAAATGCAAACTCTCTCTGTAACACTCTGTTTCTTCATCAACAATGGATGCAAAAGAATGTCAGCATTTCACGCACCAACATACCCTGAATCCATTCGTTTCGCCTGGAAACGTAACCTGCAACGACTGCGCATTGAAATATCGTTATCGTCAGGAAAAGAGTGCTACGCTTGCAAACCCTGCAATTCATTCTCTTTACAGATGCTCTGTTTTCACTTGCCTAGAACCATCGCCCACCCTTTCACAATTTTCCATAAAACTTCCAACTCGTCGTCCTGCCGATGAATCTGATCAAACAGATTTCCAATTCCTCCCGGAACGGTCGGTAGATTCTGCAATTGCTCTTGCAGAGACTAGACATTTCAATTTTTCTCTTGTTTTTTGTTTTAATACTAGATTACATTTTCTAGTTTTAAAATATTAATTATTTGAATGTCATGTCAACTGTTACGTTATTTTTGTATATCCACGTCAATTGTTATTGTCCATCTCAGCAAACGAAACTTGACGGAATTAACGAAATTTGAAATATGTACCATAATAGACATTTTCAATAAGTTGTGCTATTTTGGGTCAAGACCCAATAGATTGGATCTCCTAAGATCATTATGCCTTATAGAAGACAGACTCAAGATCATTCATATATAATACAGGTGAATTCTTCGGTATACCTAGTTCCAAAATTTCGACGCGAACGCTTACATCTCTTGTTTCTATAGCAGAAGATAGGGAAAAGAGCATATGCAATGTATGATTGAAAATTTTAGCACAACGCCCAAAGAAACACCATAAAATTATTGTGTTTTTTTAGTGTAGCTTGCTCCTAGAGATTCCCTGTCCTCACCGCAGTCGCCATCTGTGGCTGAGGTTCTTGTACGGGACGCATTCTTCCCTTGCTCCCTGAAGTGTTGGCGGATTGCTCTACATTGGTTAACCAATTTTGTAATTGCTACAACTAAAGGTCGGCTTGCTCGGGAGGCATAAAAATAATTTATAGATGGAGTCTCCATGGATCGAAATTGGGTGGATCGACATCTCGAGAATACGGTTCAAACCGTAATGGCTTGGATCGAATATCAAAATGATTTGCAAATTTAAGATTTTAGGATAGGGGTCAGTTACATGTGAGGAAGGATTAGCACTTTCGTTCTGTCCGACTTGAAGTCAGTAGTACTAAGATAGGACAAGTTTCCTTTTATTATTGGGGATATGCTAAATATGATAGATTGTGTATAACTTTATAATAGGATATAAAAAACAAAAGTCAAACTTGAGTTAAATTGATTATCTATGTATCCAAAATTCGGAATCAAAGTCCATGTATTTTGTTTAAATTGATTTGGTTTGCAAGTCATTAATTTAATTTGGAATAGGTTTGTAACCCCAATTACCAGGGATACTTGGATTAAGAAGTGTGCTGGTTTGAATTTATTTGTATGTCGCTTCATTATGAATGACCGATATCATTGTAGTGACTGTTCAAAAATAATCTAATGATCAAAGTAATTAGAGTCGAATTTTCATAGGATGTCACGGTTGTTTACTTAAAGTGTAAAAATTGCTAGTCAAATTAACCGGCATGATCGCACATGGATTTTATCATGAGCCACATGAGAGATTAGCCAAAAATAGACTACATTATCGTCGTTATTCCACTTTTCATAAGTATCATCATGGATGTTGGCTTGGCACTAGCCTTGTTAGATATCCGCCCTTGGTTCTACCGATAATGATCATCTTGAGACAATGACCATTGTAGGTAATTGCGAAGAGTAAACTTCAGAACAAACAATGCACCTATAAAGAGATCTTGATTGGATGTTTTATTCTCTGTGGTTGTAGGCGTATATGTGGCAATGGTAGAGGTATGATTTCTAGTATGAGAGGTAGTCGAAGATTCGTTATTGTTAGACATGATTGTTACAAGGAGGAAGAAAAAAAAGAGAAGAATAGAATAAGGCCGACGGTGGATAAATATATCGTTCGTTCTGATACCATATTAACAAGTGGTTTAGGGTATATGATTTTGTATACTAAGGCACTATACCTAAATAATTAGGTATATCTATAATAATTACATCAAGATAAAGAAATTATTAGTCAAGTCTATATATTCTTACAAATATCATTAAAGTTTGCCCCTCTCTCTGTGCTTATAAATATAACTCATTCCGTCATAAAGGGTTAAGCCACACAAACACAGTAAAGCTTCATATGAAAGAGAGAGAATGCGAAGTCCGAGAATAAGAGTAACTACTTATGGCTTTGTCTTGCACACTTTTCAAGAGGTTAATTGCCATCCAGTTCTTACTCACCAATACAAGATTGCATTGCATGATTACGAGGTGCTACATTTACAGTATTATTTCCCATGTCTATTCTGTGCATACCAAATGCTAATTGTATCGTGTGTTGGTTAACAATTCCCGAGCAACAATTGTAATATTGGTACAGTAAGATATAAGGAATATCGTTGGGTCTCTGATTCCCTTTGAGCTCCCACACTTTGGGACATATATATGCTAAGGTGTTTCAAGGCAGGGTCACACCACAGAACCAAGTGAATTGAAGTGTATCCATGCTTCCTGCGTTAGCAGAAAATGTAATCTCTTGTTAAAATTTTCTTAGTTCTGAGCACAAAATAGACACATTATTACATTGGAGATTTTTTTACCAATTAAAAAGTAGACACGATTTTTTTACCAATTATATTTTTAACGTAGCTAACAGTTGATACTCTGATACTAAAAAGGGATAACAAAATCCGACCTGCAAGATATCGAAAACTTTTTCAGCGATGAACTTCTGTTCTCCGGTAGCACCCTTCTGTTGCAGCTTGTCTGGGTGTAGACACAGTAAGGCTCTTTGATATGTTCTTTTAACTGCATTCCCTTCTATTATATCCACTAAAGGCACTGGCTTCCACCCGCTTTCCGCCCATAGAATCTGCATTACAGAACCAACAATTAATCTGAGAGAAAACCATGCCGAAGCTGTACAATACCAGAAATCTTGAAAAAAATAAATACACTTACATATTGCAGTGTTGAGAGCAGGGAACGTATGTTTCCTTCCTTCCCTTGGCACCATTTCCTTATCTTGGCATCATTCGCCTGAACAAGTTTGTACTATATAGTTAGTTCATCTGAGCCTTGTTCTATAGAAAAGTATTCAAACTCCTTTCGGATATTTACTCTTGCTTTGTTTACCTGGAGTTGTTCACTATTGTCCCCAGTTGGTAATTGCTTCCCGTCTTCTGTCTGTTGTGGTAATTCTCTGACCTGTTTTGCAGCCAAGAATTTGGTTTGAGCAAGGACAAGGATATGCGAGATGATATTCGCCATTTCTGGGTTTAGTAGTGTTCATGTACAAAAAAAGTGACACACCTGGAAGGGTTCATCTTGATCTCCAAGTGTTGCTTCTGAAGCATCAGACACTGGTAGAATAAGTAGAAGTAGCAATACATAAGAAATGGGAATTCAGGATTATGTCACAGGAAAACCAACTTAGCATGGTTGTCAAAATCATCAATATCAATACTGACCTTCTGCTGGTGCTACTGCTACTGATGTATCCGGAGCTTCAGAAGTTCGGTGACTCTCACTTCTCTCCTCGGCTGGTTGTTTCTCAGTCTTTTCAACCTGAAGGTTGAAAAAACCCATCAGGAAATATTTTCAAGAATTAAGTCTTTAAGCAAGCAAACTGATCACTGTAACTTAGGGGAGCACCTGGACATATGATGCCTCCAGATTAGAGTCGCTGTTCTCACGAGCAAACTTGGTTTTCTGATCAACCAATTTAGTGCCATCCATTGCTCTGGAATTTCTCCTATCCTTCTTCCCAGACTTGCTTCTTTGCCTTTGATCTTTGACATCAGGTTTGGCCTCCTGGTTGAATATATTAACAAAATCCTTCACCTTCCCCTTAGCTTTACTCTTCCTCTGGGTTTCCTCAACTTCTGCAGGTTTTTCAGCCTTGTTGGAGGTCTTAAGTTTGATCTCTCTCAACTCCTTTTCTCTTGCTCTCTCACCAGTTCCTGAACCACCAGACGAAGCAACACAATCAAGAAAAAAATTAACTTTCACGACAGAATCAAATTGGCCGAACACAAATTACCCTTTTTACTTGGCTCTGAAACTTCACTTGCTGATGATGATGTGAACTTATCTCTCGATTTCGAACCTCCCCTGAGAGGCGTAGACATAGGAGGAGGAGCTCCTTGACTCGCCCATTTGTAGATAGAGAAGTGGAAATGGCCACCATTGCTTCCAAGTACTTGTGAGGAACTCGTGGAATCTCCTCCTTTCAGATTCTGAAACGTTACATCAGGATGATGGTGCTTAGCCATGTTTTTGGACAACTCATCCCCTTCGGTTTCGGCCAAATCTTGTTTGCTCGAGGATCTCGACAACGGAGAAAATGAATATTTGCGAGGACTCGAACCAAATGTCGGCAGATCACTCCATTTGGTTAGCTTGGAAGGTAAACTGTCAGGTTTGAATATCGGGTTACCGAGTCATCGAAAAAAAAACATATCGGTTACCGGTTCAATAATTTCTATTGACAAGATCTCTAAAATGAATGGGACCAACAAGTATTAGTGTGAAGTGAAGCACACAAAAATTGAAGAATACTGGTCAGGCATACAAAAGACCTGAATGGAGAAGGAAGTGAAGAACTTGCTGGCGTATCAGCTCTGGCCGGACTCAAAACTCTGGAACTGGCCGGAGAACCGCTGAAAATCCGCCTGGGGGGAGAATGACCCAAAGAATCGTTCCCGCCAAATATGTCGTCGAAGAAATCTCCGGCCTGACGCCGTCCTCTGTTGCTGGTCCCTCCTTCGTGCTCACCAAAAACGGGCTTCTCGTACAACCCAGACCATCGATTCCTCGACGAAGAAGACTGTATCGTGTCCTCATCGCCTCCGAACGGATCCTCCCCAAAACTGTGACGGGCGTTCTGTAACGACGCTCTCCGTGGCGGGCCGCCGAAGACGTCGTTGAAATCGATGTCGGAGTTGGAGTCTCGGCAGGGGCTCTTCGCTGCCGGAGAAACAACAATGGGGGACCTCTGTGGACTAAGTACGCTTTCTCTCTGGAAATTCGTCAACATCATAAACAAAGGAAAATATGATTTGGAATTGGGGGATTTCCTCTGAAGAATAATGGAGAAAGGGAAAACGCAGGGAGAGGAGAGTGGTGGGGAGGAAGGAAGAGGAGAAATTGGATAGTGGGGAAGAAAATAGAAGATGACAAACAAATCTGAGCCCATCTGTTGTCGTCAACTGGGAATTCTGGGGACCAAAATTGCTAATCGGAAATTAAAAATGTGATTCCCAGTTCATCTACACTTTCAGCCAGTCGAACGGGACAGTCTTTTTATTACCACTAAAAATTTGTGTTATCAGTTATCACTACAGAAAAGAAAGACAGGACATTCAGCCACTGGCAGTCACTTGATTTAACAGCCAATAAACAATGTCAAACACTGCATTTTGGATCATCTATAAACCAACCAAATAGAACTGTAAATTCATTATTAATATTAACGAAAAGGTCAAAATTCAAAGTTGTAGATGCTTTTGATGTTGACCTTTTCAAAGTTGTGAGCTTTCCAGTTCTTGGTGAAAAACACGAAATTACTTCAAACGAACAAACAAACAGAGTTCTTTGTCATAAAAAAAAACAAACAAACAGAGTTCTTTGTCAAAAAAAAACAAACAAACAGGGCATCATGTGGAAAAGGATTCAGCGGTGCTCCATTCCCATTGACGTAGAAATCTATATATGGAACTGAAGTGAACAATCACAGGAATCAATGAATTCAAGCAAGGATATAGCTCCAGTAATAGTTGCTTCTGCAACTCTGCTATCTGTTAGGGACGCAAGGACTCCGCACATTCCTAGCAGTTTTAGGCTATTCAATTGACGACCTATCTTTGATTTCGTTGTTGTAGAGTTTATTTGTGGAACAAATGAGTTCATTGGACTCGAGAGTAAGACGGTTGGTTTTCGCTTTGGACCTCTTCCTGGGAATAGCAGTAGCCTCACTAGTTAGGTCCGACGGTATCATCTCAACAATATCCGACTTCATCAGGCATATTGTTGGAATAATGGCTTTGAGTTCACAATAATATATCAAGAAATCACGGGAAGCCGTCAAATCATTCACAAAGATGGCAGTTTTCGATATGAAACTTCTGACAGAAACTACAGTATGAGTACAATCAAACAAGGAAACAAAACTTAAACTGCCGTTGATCTTTAAACGTAGTTACGTAGAAGGAACAAACTTAATCTACACACTATCATGTGGAATCGTACAAGTGAAAAGGTTGAACAAAACCTGGCTTGGGACTGTTTTCCAATGACTTATGGTGAAACCTTTAACTTTGCCTACCTACCAGTCAGAACCATCAGGGAAGGGATCGAGCGCATCCTGCTCGCCGTTGACGTAGTACTGTACCACAGCTTTCATTCTTGGTAGCTTGTCTGGGTGATAATTTAGGTGAACAATCACTGGCTTCAGCTTCTTTAGGTTAGCATCTTTCCTGACAGTCTTGAAAAGTACTTTACTGTTCATAAATAGATAGTAATCCATGGTTCTTCTTGCAGCATGAAGACCTTCATATCCAGGGTGGGATGGGTAGGAAAGTTCCTCATTGAAAACTGCTTGATCCCATGAGTTTGGCTCTCTTGATAGTCTACCAGCCACACGATCCAAAAGCTCAATTGCAGGGAGCGTTGGTCTTATGTAAAAGAAGCCAGAGTTGTAAACCCAGATCCTCATTGTGTGTGCATAACGAGCCCATCCCATGGCTGGTTCATCAAATACATCGTTGAAACCATAGGCTGTCATGTTATTGTGACCATCAGTCATGGATTCGACGTCACAATCTCTATACAAATGATGAAATGGGTTCTGCAGAAATACAATGTCGATATCCGAGAGGAGGACGCTGTATCCCAGCTGCAGAAACTCCCTCAAAACACGGAACTTTAACCCAGAGACGGCATGGTTGCCTCCTGTTTTCGCTACTGAATCGACACCATCATCTGGATCTCTCGTATACACTGGAACATCACTGGACTTGCAGAAATCTGCAATGTGATCATCTAAGGCTACAACCACGTAATTTTTAATACCGACCCTTTTAATGTTAGTGAACCAAACCTCTAACGATTCTTGTACATTCGAGTTTGCGAGAGCAACAATGACCTCCTTCCCAAGAGCAATTTCTCCCAACAGTTTTGCAAGCCTTGGATTAACAGATTCATCAGGAACGACAGTTGGGTTGGTTCTCAAACCCTTGACGGTACCAAAAGGCCCCGCTTTCTGCTGTTTACCTAACCGCAAAACCTGCTTCTGTGCATGGTCTTCTTCCTGGTCAGCCATTTGCAGCTTTTGATTTAGCTCCCTGGCTTGCTTCTTCAACCGTGCAATGCTCTCCGTAAGGGAGACAATATCTGATTTAAGCACCCTAATCCTTTCTGGTGATTCACATGATGAGCCAACCTGGAAAATTAGAATGAATCATTTTATTTAATTGGTCCATGTCTGCTAATCAATTGAAGATCCTTTTTACCATCGTTAACACAGTCAAATTACTCCAAGTTGTGGAGAAAATGTTAGTAGCGCATGACTCAACAGAAAAATGTTAGTACCCAACCCTCCAAAACTAGAAATCACTAAAAATGAGCTGAATTTAGGGCATAGACCTGGAGATCTGACTTATCAATCTGATTAAGTGCCGGATCGTAGGTGAAAAAGCCATGAGGATACATGAGAGCGAAAAGGCAACCAAGAAGAATTCCGACGACAATGGCTACGAGGAGGGGAGATCGGCGAAACGTCGGGGGTTTGTCTCTACGCCCCGCCATTGCAGGAAAGCGAGATCAATAGAGGGTAGCGCGATTTAACTAATGTAAGGGAATAGTGGATGTGGAATTAAAATTAGTTACATATCTGTTTGTTTGTTTATTCTCAATTTTTCTTCCATACGGACACGCAAAAAGTCAGCCAGGATGATTTTGCAGGACAGATGAGATAAACGATTGAGGGTGAATGGAGATTTGGGCATCCCAAATTCAATGACTCAGAATATGTCCCATTTATTTTTTCTTGATTTCAACATTATTCTCTTTAGGTTTTGGTTGGATTTTGAGTATGGGTTTTGGGTTTGAGTTTTGAGGATTTTGGAATTTTGAGTTTTTAATAATAAATTAGAGTTATGAGTTTGGAATTTACGATTTTTAATTTTGAATTTTGATTGAGTTTTAGGTTTGATTTATGGTTTAAAATTTAGTGTTTAGAGTATTTAATTTTTAAGTGAATTTTAAATTTTGAGTTTGATTTATAATTTAAGATTTAAGAGTTAGAGTATTAGGTTTTTAATTAAATTTTAATTTTTTTATAAATTTCTTTTATTAATTTATTCAAAATCAAATTTAAAATTGAATTAAGAAACTCAAAACCCATAAATACCAAACCAAATATCCAAAACTTAATTTCAAACCCAATAGCCAAAATTCAAATCCAATAGACAAATAGAAAACCCAAATCCAAAGCCCACACTCAAACCCAACCAAAATAATACTGAAATTAACAAAGAATAAATGGAACTCATCTGACAAATATTTAACCATTGGATTTGGAGGTCTAAATATTTATTCACCCTCAACCGTTGATCCCATCTATTCGCCAAAATTATCCTAGGCCGACATTTTTGCCGTTTGCATCGTAGCAACATTAGTTTGTTTTTCTACATGGAAAGAAAAGAAAGATCAAATAATTAACTAATAACGAAAGGAAATGAAAGAAAGGGATATGGAGAATGGGGAAAGGTAGAAATGGGAAATTGGAGAATTAGAGATTATGTAATTAGTGAAGAATTTTAATTATGTTGTTTGGTGATAGGGTTTTAAATTAAAATATAATTTTTAATTTGTTGAGGATTTATTGTATAATTATCCTAATTTTGTTATTTTTTTATATCCAATTTTAAGACCCATTATTTTTTAATGAGAATAATTTTATATTCATCATTACTTAAATTTATCAAAGAAGAAAAATTAATATTTGTACATAACTATAACTATATATTATAATATGCATGGTTAATCTTATAGTTCTTGCCAAATATGCAATACATAACTCCAATAATATATTACATGTTTTGACTAGTCAATATTTATTCCCCATTACAATAAAAATTATATAATGGTTGAAAATCCTACTGAAGTAGTTATGGACAACTTCCTTACAAAATAAGGACATAACACATACCATCAATTTTCTTACAAAATAAAAACAGAACACTCTATGGAACTAATCTGCCCACTTCTGCATTTTTTTCAGTAGAGTTCCATATATATACATGTAAATATTAATCACCCACCTTTTATTCAAAAATCGTCCAAACAAATTTCAAATTTTCCTCATCAATTGGGAGTTGAAAATAAGTAATAACATTACCATCATTACGATTGATAAAAAAAGTATTTATATAATTCATAGATACACATTTCTCCACCATCTTTTATTTACAATATTTGTATATAAAAATGAAAAAAAACCCTAAAACGGCCTTCTTTGACATATAAGCTCTAATACTACTAACATGTTCCCAATATTATTGCTAACAAACATGTAGTGGAGAAAACAAAATGCTACCACAGGTTTTATAGCAAGCGGGTAAATAAAAAAATTAAACATAATATTTATACCAAATGCAGATTTTAACGAACCTTAATAGACCACATTTGCTAAGCTAGTTCATGTCTAAAAATTATGTCCATTCTTCACTAGGTTCCACATAGTCAGGGCCTGCATTAGCGTCCTTAGTTTCAATAATTTTCCTTGGCTGCCCTTGAGTACAATCGTGCTCATACGTAGCTCTGATGCTCCATTTCTTTACTCCCCTACCCCATACAACAATCACTATTCCATAATCTTGAGAAGGTGATGTTAAAATGAACTCCCAATTAAGCAACTCACTCATAGGACTTTCATCAAACACATAGAGTGCACTACCTAATGTCTTGCTATAGTCTTGGTGAAGAAGACAATAATTACTACCATTAGAACCAACTTGAAAAGCACAACAAAATAGACAAGTTCGCAATCCATAATCACAGTATGAATTCCATTTCTTCACTCCACGACCCCATACGTCAATCATTGGTTCAGAATCATGAGAAGCAAACAACGTACCCCACTTGGTATGTTTGGTTAACAATTGGAGAGGAAAAACAAAGTCTATATGCTTCAAATTTGTCACTTGAGGACCCATAACACGAAGAGATGCAGCTAGGTTCTGAAACACCTCGGATTCCAAACTAAACCAAACTCGGCCCACGATTACTAACCAAAGCATAAAGCAAGCATTAAAAACTGAACATAAAATATTTTATTAAACCTTTTAATACTAACAGACAAGGATCCTGAATCCTTAAAAACATGTTAAAACAAGACAAGTGGAGATGCAACTCTAGTACTGAAAATACAAAATCGATATCATCTGATATAAAAACCCGACAAGCTCTTTTCCCACCATCAGCTCCAGTCATGTGACTGAACACACAGATACACCAAGAAAAACAATATTTAAAAGGGTCAGTAATACACACTAAGTGACTAAACAACTAAAGCGATGAACTGATATTGAACGGAGATGTGACTGCGCCTGCACTGAGCCTTTACTTTGCATGCACTGGCCTTCACTGGATATAGAACAGGAAGTCTATCGAAATGTTGAAACTAATAATGTGACCATGTGGTCCTGCTCAAGTCATCCTATCAGCCAGCCACCCCTAGCTAAGAGCGGATAGCCTCATGGTGGATCAGACCATGAAACCACCCTGAAGAACCGTGAGAGAGGCTCAAAGGCTTGCTCGTCACGTCTGCCTGAATCTGACTATAATATGGGGGATCGAGCAATCCATGGGGTGAGTGATCGACGAATCATAGTCATGTGCTACCTAGTAGGTCTATCCTCACTGAACTGTTAGGAACTGTAGATCACGCGCTACAGTTCATATGTGAGAAACTAAACTTAAATAATAACTGTGTGTGCAGTAAATCACATGCTATTGCACAGCCTGAAAGCCTGACTCTATAATCACAACACATGTACACTAGATCGCACGCTACTGTACAGTCCTGAAAATCCATTCAAGGATTCCTTACAATTAAATTACAGTTCTTCATAAAAAGAAAAAAAGTAATCTTAACCCCTACTTTTGAAAGCTTTCCTCTAAAGAATCTGATATGAAGCCATCTCCCTAGAGCTCGATTATTGATCTGGAAGACCTGTTGAGATCGAACGTAGGACTGAAATCCCAAAATCCTAACATGACAGGATTTTCCTACATAGGATCCAAATCCAAGGATTGAGAAAGGAGAAAGAAGATATATTACCTTATGTAGCTTCCTCAACAATCTCCAAGCACTCCTATCGGTCTGGGATTGATCAACAAGGTCCTCCCCTCTACCTGAAGTCAATCGCCGTTCGACAATGATATTGCAAAATGAGGTTTCCATAATTCTGAACTTCTGGAATCACGACTTTAATTTAATATACAGTCCACTACGCTCGTGGCCTACTGACCACCACGCCCGTGGCCTACTGACCACCACTCCCGTGGTGACATGATTATCACACTCGTGGCCTACTCAAGGTCACGACCGTGATTCTCCTGTCTTCATGATCATGACTACCACTAACCACGACCGTGATCAACCTAGTGATCACGCCCATGAGAGACTGTCAGTCACGCACATGATGGTTCTCCTGACAATCGATTTCAAAAGAACACTGAGAAATTAGACAAAACCCAAAACCAACCATTAACCCGAAAGCATGGTGTCACATGGGTATTCTAGACCGTGCATTTTGATGGAGGTACTTTTCTCAAATACCTGGTGGGCAGATGCCAAGTCTGCCATCGGTGGTTCTTTTTGGTTAGGCCTCCTGTCGTCATGTCCAGTCCCTCGTGGCTATAGTGGAGGTGTTGATGGGTTGTTCATGTTTCGGATACGATGCATTAGGAGCTCCTCTATCTGCTGTAAGGAATCCATTAAGTCATTATGTTGGGATCTTTTCTGCTACTCCTCAAATGCATCAAGTTGCCTCTCTAAATTGGTAATGCGATGTTTGTCGTCCATGATGTTCAGAGAAGTGCTCTGATACAAAGTTTTCATACTCGGATCGTTTTCTCTGATTGTCGAACAAATTGGATGAGAAGAAAAAGTAGTTATGAGATGAAAACAGAGATAATTTGGGCATGAAAGCCAAATAGGTTTTTGATAAGTTGATTGATTGATTTCAGAACTTCACAAATTGAAGCTGAAATAGAAAATCTGTAACTAAACGATAAAAACAGCCTGTCCTATCAAATTACATAATACCAGTCGAACCACCTATTATATATTACTACTTTTTCTTTGGGAAAATAACAAAAAGATCACTATTATGACGGATTTTGATTTGGTTTCATTCATTTCTACTGAATTACATTTCACTAAACACAAACACCAAAAAGAACAAAAATCGGTTCTTTTTTTTGTTACTCTTACATGGTTGGAAATTTTTTTTGGCCTCGTTTGGTATCGGTACGATATCACCAAATATCATGATATTTGTAATATCTTCGTATTTCGGAGCGCGAATATCATGATATCGGGTGATATCAAAATCACAAAAATACGATATTCGATATCCTCTGAAACCCTAGAAATCATTTTTTTCGGTCGGATTTACCCCTAGAATTCTGCAAAATTACACGCCACATCAACATTTGCCCACATTTTGAGACCCACCTGTGTCAGCTTTCTGTCTTATTTTTTGTGAAACTCTCGTCCTTTTTTAATCAAGAATTTATGTTCTATTTCAGTGGTGAAAAATTGCATGCCTCTAAGCCGATATTCAATCTCTCAACGACATCAATCCTCATTTTGCATCCTCCATCACAGCTTGACGTCTTTGGAATATGAGGAGCTGAAAGGATATGGATCTTAGGTTTGTTTTCTCCGAGAAAGACACAGATTTAAGGTTAGTTTGGATTTTTCCTGAGTTGTAGAGATTAGAGGAAACAGATGAGGAGGATAAAGAGAGAGAGATTGTTAAATGACCATTGATGAATCTGGGTGTATAAAGAGATTAGAATCAAATCAAAATTTCAAATAATTGGAGAAAACAAAAATGATTGGATGCCCTCTTCAGAATTTATCAATGCTGCCTAGAAAAGAAAATTGAAATAAAAATAAAAATTTCTTCTTCTTTTTTTAATTGGGGGATAAGTTAAGCCTAATATCTCATCGTGATTAATCGAATGAATTAATAAATTGTAAGGATAGAGATTAGTAGACTCTAAAATTTCTTTTGGTTGATGGAGTGAACTGTGCAATTTCAATTTCATTCTAACTAAGAATTAAAAATATTGAAAATTGGAAAAGATGAGAGGACTTTATAATTCACTTTAGAATCCAATTTATGCTTGTTTAAAAGCTTCCCTTTTCAATATCAGAAAGAACTGGCTCTCTCTCCAGTATTGAATTATTGGTATGATAGATGTTGGGGATTTTAACAGAATGTGGGTGTTATCATTGATGAAGATGAGGATATTTTAGTAATTGATTTTAGAATTTTTATTTTTTACCCAATATTCTATACCAAATAAATGAAAATAAGGATATTTGAGTAATTGATTTTAGAATCCTCATTGTTACCTAACAAATAATTTTTTTTTGTTGAATATCAATATCATCTAATATCGTAATTATTTTTTGTATTTTTCAATCTCAATCTCAATCTCTCGTGCCACTCCCCTCCTCTACAAAAGATGTTTCGGTTTATTTAATTTCAGCTGCAATTTGACGGCTGCTTCCTCGACTGGCGGGCGCAGCTGCGAGAAGGGCAACGCCGATAATTGGGGAAGATGACTGGAAAACAATCCAATTTAGTCCACTAATTATTTAATCCCCAAGATTCTGTAGAATATTGACGTGATTTGTAAGTTGTAACTACTGTCAGTTGAGGCCGAATAATTTTTTCATTTAATATAAAATTGACCCAGGACAGTTATGAAATTTTGTTAGACGCGTAATGCACACCTTAAATCCATAAACTTTGAACCATATACTTGTTTAGGATTGTAGGCAACAAGAGGATAGGGTTTAGAGTTTTGGATTTTAATTGGGGTTTAATATAATTTGATCTTAATTGTTTATAATTACATGTTTATAATTGATGATAATATTTTGTTATATTTATTGATTAGCTTGGACCAACGGAGAAGACGATGATGTTTAAAAATAAAAAATATAGATATTTTAAAATGTCGGAACTGCCCTCCATATTTTGCTTGGTTGAATTAAACATGGTTGAATATAATTTACTCTCGAAAAGTATAAGCCCTTTATTTATATAAAAGTCGATGATCATTGTTCATTACAACGGTAAAGGCCCAAAATAACCCAACATGTTCATCAGTGGACATGTCGACGATGAGTTGGAAAATTATTATCACTTGTCCAAAGCACAGTGAATCTTTTGTTCCTACTGCTTCCAAATTCAAATGGGCAGAATACCAAACTCGTGGGGCATGAAGTCTTCACTGGGTCTGTAGTATCTGTCGGGCGAATACAAGCTTATATTTGATACTTGGCTCGTGTACAGACATGCGAATCTCTCAACCTGCATGCAATGATTCTATTTACTACTGTTTGGCAACTGGTTTCCCTGCAATATGATACGACGGTTACCAAAGTGTACCTACCTGATGAGCGAATCGAGAGTTCTGATATCCAGTCTTCATAAGCTGTCCCCATACTTTATGAAACTGGGCAAGTTGAGAAAAGGGAACGTAAGAAAGCTATATATTGTCCACTGCATAAAGCAGTTGCAGGAATTATTAGTTTTGCCAAAAACGTTATTCAAAATAATTTTACCTTCTTATGACACTCCCGTTGAGCCTGTTGGTGAGTAATCCTTACTTTATCCGCCTGAGCCTGTTTTATCCAAATGGAGGGTGCTTGAGTGAAGCAGAAACACAACACCATTTTTCCATAACCTAATGCTGTAGCAAAATTAGGTTATGGAGGGGCTTACCTCAAATTGATCAAGAGCACCGACTAGTTTCTTTTTTCTATCAGCATCTAAATTCTCAAACCTGCAACGAAACCACAGCTTTGAGACACAGAAAAAGAACAGCAATGTCTTCAGCAGTTGGTTTCTTCATATGTCGTTGTAACTAACTTCCATTTTCTGCCACATTGCCATACTTACTTGAGAGACCATTTTATATGATGTACTTCATCTTCGATACGATCGCGTTCATTCCTTAACAACCTAAGTTGCTGAGAAATAAAGCAAGTATCAGCGGAAGACTTAAACATAAATGCTCCCGTGAGTGAGGTCTATTTTAACATGAGCAAGACATTACCTTGCGTGTATCCCGTATTTGCCATAGAATGTCGACTTCCCTCTCCAGCTCAGGAACCACAAGCATCGTTCTCCAACCTGTTCACAAAATCAGTTGACGTCTATCCAGGAGTAGGAGAATGATGTTAAGATAAAGTAAACAAATTGGTCATTCTAAGCCACTTTGTTAAACATTCTGCATACACCACCCAGGACTTGTAACAGTACGCAAGATATACACAAATCACGCATGTTAAAGATGGCTGAATAAAAAATTAAAAACAGTTAATACTCCTAATTTCAAACACTCTAGAACAACCTGTGCAAACTCCTACAAGCTAAAGTTAGAATTCAGCTTGCATGTTTTGTGCACAAACGATATTTCCGAGTCAATAAGTAAGTAGATATGATCTCCATGGAAGCATACCTAAAACCTTTTTGCTGCGAAGAATATCTCCATAGATATGATCTCCAACATAAAGAACCTACTAAACAAGTAAATGTTAGATCAGGATGTTACATGGGATCAAGCCATTATAGGAAAGTACCTGAGAACTGGATTCAATTGATAGCAATTTGTGAAGATGGCCAACACTTCCTCCCTGCAAGAATTGAGTAGCGATATATATCTTCGTACAGTTTCAGACGCTGCATTTCTTAAGTAGATTCTGACAGGAAGTTATCAGGATAAAGTGACAATAATTTTCTTAAGGGTACCTGGAAGACTCTGCATGGCTTACTTAGGTTTTCCTTCAGCATTATCTTTGGTACCACGTCTCCTACCTTCAGTAATACTATACCGACTTACACCAGGTTGTAATGGTACAGAAAAATTACATAAGGCAATATAACAGATTCACTGACCTGCGGCATAGGAGTTCCATTATCAGTGTTAAGTAGCATACCGCTTTCAGGTTCAACTTCAAAAAGACCAGCACGATTATCCTCATGGAAAAATCCTGGTTTTGCGCTGAATTTCCATTTTTTATCGAGAAGCATGTCATGTACAGTGGATAACGCATCAGCAAAGAAAAACTAATGCAAAATATTGCATTGTCAATGTTACCTGCC
Source organism: Linum usitatissimum (assembly GCA_030674075.2). Lineage (NCBI taxonomy): Eukaryota > Viridiplantae > Streptophyta > Magnoliopsida > Malpighiales > Linaceae > Linum > Linum usitatissimum. The sequence goes on from JAUJYP020001182.1 coordinate 4,740,522, forward strand.
AGTGACAACAACATCGAAGTATTGGAGCCACTCAAAGTTGCAAGGACGACTACCATGCATTGTACGACCTCCACAAAGAAAATTCATTACAATGTTTGTGTAGTCCCAAAGGCTGCAGAAGATAGGTCACATCAAATGTGAAACTAGCCAAACACCCAGATCTAAAAATTACGATCTGGTCTATAAAGCCATTCAGTGAACAAGAAGATAAGCCATATGATTGCTTGATGAGAAACACTAGAGATCTAAATAGATAGGGAAGAGAAAAGAAAATGTGGCTGAACCTATTTGTCACCAAGAATGTAGCACGTCCTGAATGTTTAAGCATCTTGAGCATTGGAACAATGGTTGTATCCTCATTGATGTATCTGAGAGGTAAAATAACTGAACATCAGCGAGCTACTTCAAGAACCACTAATGTATATTCCCTAACAGAATCAATTTGTTGTCCATATTGATCAGTTCTCAAGTCAGAGCAGTTGTTCATTCCAATCTGATGTGCCAACTTGAAGTCTTCAACCGCCACTCAAAGTTTACCTTTCTGGATCTTTTGCAACCATTTGCTTCAATGTTCCATCACGATGACACAAATCAACAGCAGCTCGAACATCTTTATACATACGAGCATAACTGAAAAAGGTTGCAAACCAATGAGCAAATATATGCATATTGGTCTGTGTTTTGTTGCTAGAATGATAAGTGAAAAAATAATATGCATGCTGTAGTGTGTGTTTGTAGATTGATATTTGCTTACTCGGCTGCTTGAGGAACTTTCTCTGGATTTTTGTCCTTCAGGCCAACAAGCTGAGCAAACAAGTAGGCTTCAGCTAAGGAAAAGAGAGTATCAATCAGTGCATAGTCTGGCTCATCAAAAGAATCTCGTATCAAAGTACTCCCATATGTGCCAACTTTTTCTTCCTTGGACATCTCTCGAAATCCATGATAGGCAACTTTAACGTACTTGTGACGATCCATCTGAAAAGGAATAAATTCCACATCAATAGTTCTACCCATGACACACAATGCCTATTGAGAACTCACTTTCAAGATGTTGCCTCTCTTCTTATCAAGAACCAAGCCTCTAACCATGTATGTCCAATCAAACTTCCAATGTAACAGCTGTAGAGCAGCATCGAAATTAAGATCAGATTATAAAGCTAGAGTCGAATTTCTTAAAAAGTAATGGGCTGGAATAAACAAACCTCTAGAGGATACCCAAGATCATAGACCAACTTTCTGATTGTGCCTTCATATGCAAGCGACTCAAAGGTTTCAGGTTTGTATTGTGCCAAAGTGTAATCCATATCAAAACCAACAGCCACGATGTTCCTCATATTCAATGATCTGTTGCAAAATATCTGCTTTCCAATCTGGATATCACGACCTCCTTCAGGAGACGCCCATATATGTGGTCCTCTCGACATTTCATCATCACCTATAGCAGTCCTGTGAACCTCATCCATGGTGTAGTTTGCGTGAGGCAGAATGATTCCTGGCAAATTTAAGGAATAACAGTAAAGTTGAAGTTTGGACGTTAGAACCTCAAACTAAGAGTTCGGCTAGGTTCCCCTCTTAAGAAATCTATCAAGATTCAACCAAGAGAGAACTTCACACAATGCATATATAGGTCCCCTGATACTACTCATAAAAGTTCCAGTCAAAAGGATGCATGAAACATGGAACTCAACTAAGTTCAACTCTTGAACCTACTGCTAAAAAATATATCACCAAGTACCAGAAATTGTTCAACTATATGGCTTAGCTGACCCCTACATATAACATAACACAAGAGCTAAAGAGAAGAAGAAAACTAAACCATACATCCCCAAAAAGCACAACATATCACAGCACAAGGATTCAGTACAGGTTTCCATACAGTGGCACACACTGACTACGGCTTTCTTAATCACTCTTACAAGCTCCCAAAATAAAGAAACAAGAATAAGAAAGCAACCAATTGGTCTGTAAAAAAGCTAGCCATTCCGCATGGACATAACCATGCATGAAAATGGCATATCTCCTCCATTATAGTTGATTAACTTCCTTCAGCAGGTATTATACCAGTAAAGAAGCCAATACAGTCTAACATGGGAAACGAGAAAAGGGAAGGCAATTATCAAAATAGCATATCTTACCTGCAAATGTCAATCAAAAGAGAGAGCAAACAGAGTGAAAGTGGAGGACGTTTAGGTTCCCACTCTTAAGATACCTTCCAAGAACATGCTCCAAGAAACACCTAAAAATGAATGCCCATTAAAGTTTAAATTTTTATTCATGCTACTTCCAGACCTGACCTACAATCAAACTTTCCAACACTACCACTTCCACCACAACAAGAAACAAACAGAATAAACACAATCACGTAAGGCCAAGGAGATTATCCAGAGTTGAAACCGAAACTGATGAGAACCGAAGCAGACCTGAGGTATGAAACGATTTCCTCCTGGCGAGAGAATACCGACGGCCGATTCCAGCAGAGGTGTTAATGGTGGTCCGAGAGGAAGAAGAGAAGAAGGAAGAAGATGGACGGGCGATATCGGGAGAGAAGAGAAGAGAGAGGCAAAAGGAGACGGCGGGGTTCCTGGGGAAGCGCATGGTGGAGTTAAATAGACATGATTTTGCTCCAATGGTATAGGCAGGAAGGTAAATGGGGAATTGGAATAGCGAATCGGATGCCAGGGAATTTGCGGGAAAACAAATGGAAGAAGAAGAAGAAGGTGAAGGATTGGGGAAGGAGGGAGGAGGAGGAGGAGGAGACATCTATTAAATGATTCTTCTAGTGTGAGTTGGGGATAAAGGCAGTAAAAAGGGATTATTCGCTTCCGGAATTGGATTATCCATAATCGGAATCAGAGAACCAGAAACTAATGATAAATGAATGCCAAGGGTTTTGTTGGAGGTTGGCAGGATTTCAATTAGTTCCGGTTCATTTCCTAGTTTCTCCAGCGGCCGGCTAGGGTCCCCGGAGGGAGAAGGGAAGAAGAGGCTCGGAGCTTTGTCTGTGTAGTGTGTACAATAAAATTGGAGGGTTACTAAACCAGTTACACGCCCTGAGGTCCTACAATTTGAATTAAACGAGGTCCTATAATTTGAATTAAACGGACGTTCTATATTATATAAAAACTTAATCATTTGTATCATAAAAATATGAAAAACTTACTAATTTCTTTCAATTGAACTATTTTTCAGTATGTTTTAGTTGATCGAGAACTTGTCCGACGAACCACAGTCGATCCAATCTAGGTAAAAATTCGAAACTTTTTGACGAATAGATCGACCGGAAGGACAGATCCGACGGAGGGAGATTTCTGTCCGGCGACACTAACCAGACGGACGAGATTTCCATCTGACCCAACTCGTCGAACAGACACAGCGTCTGTCAGGCCCAACATACCAGAGGAACGGTGTGTCCGTCCGACTAGTTTTGCCAGATGGAAATCCCGTCCGTCTGGCATAATATGCGGAATTTGGCCTCGACTTGAACATGAAGGTTGTAGCCAATCGAACTAGCTTTCCAACGCCGCCGGTCTTGCATCTAGCGGAATTCCGAGCGATGAGTTATGTCAAAAATACTAAACTGCAATATTTTCCTACCAAGTCTACTACTCTGATTTGTTCCAGCCTCCCTGTCATGGTTTAGTTAATCTCAAAACGTCATATGACACCTGAAATGCACCAAAAATATGGAAAAAAAGGTCAAACGGCCCAATGGGCCAAGAGGGAACCAAATACGTACAAACCATCATGAATTCAATCAAGTTGAGGCATCTAAACACTCAAAATGTGGGGTGTGGTTATAATGTGTTAATAATCAAACACATCAGGTACCAACAAAATCAATGATGCATAAAGGGGACATCGAGTGTATATGTACTACTCTCAGGAACTGATGATCTCTTGAAAGAACACCAAGAAATTTCGTCCGTCCAAATGTTTTGATTTTTTTAAATATTTTACAGTATTTAGTACAAATATGAGATTAAATAACTAATTTATGAAACATAATACCATACATCAACCATTCGTTAACAACAAATATGAGATCGCTAAGTAGAACAATGTCATCTCCGAATACGGTGGGACTAGCCTATCATACTTTACACGTTCATCTCGATATAGAGTACCCTCCCAAGTCTCTCTGGGTCTATCATCAGCCCTATACCTCCGCATCACGTTCGTCAGCAAAATTGGTATCACCCCGGTTTTGTGTTGGAGATTTCACTCAACAAAGGATATCGGAAAGGAGGTTCCTTTCCTAGAAACGAAACCTTGTTGACAGAACACAAAATCATTTGTGTTCCCAGGAAGTAGGGCAGTCACAAGGACTACTTAAATCCCTACAACCTTAGGAATCATTTCTTTACAATACCTAAGTTGAGAACTTCGTGCACAACAATGTTCCAGAGAACTTAGGAGGATCTTGGATCGTGACGGAATCGTGGATACCACTTTCCGAAAAGAGTATTTCGACGCTTATAAGCCTTGGGTTACACGATATCTCTCCCGAGGATAAGACCATCACCACTCTTATTGTTAGGCTCAAGAGATAAGAGTAAAACCTTGAGAACCTTTGGAGAAAGATTACTCCACCACTTTTATGACCAAAGTGCCTTCATGTGTTGAATGCTTTGTGTGGTGTATGGAGAATGCATATAGCATTGGTGTCCCTTTTCTCCAACCCACTCCACCTCTATTTATACTAGGGTGGTCGTCCATATTCACCCCTTCATGAAGAGGTGTGTCCATCCAAACAAAAAGGGAGGGAAAAAGGTGTTGTTTGGCCATTTGTGGATGGTGTCTTTTGATTCAAATCAAAAGATAACTAACCCTTTTGGAGGGAAAAGGAGGGTGACGACCCATAAGGATATAACCATCCTTACCCACTAAAATTTGAACTCAAATAGGAGTGGAAATGGCGCCACATCAGGTGGGAAGACTAGCTTCCACCTACACTTCTCACTAGCTCACTTTAGCTCCCGAAACTGTGTCACTACCTTCTGAGCTCAACTTGAGCTTGGTATTCTTTAGTGACACTCTCCTAACTCATTTCCAACTTAGCTCAAAGTGTTTTGAGCTAATGTTAACTAGAGTTAGATAGGATAATCATGAGTTAAGCCATGATTAGCTAAGGTAGAGCCATCACTACCACAAGGTAAGTGTTGCTACTGCTTGTACCTAATCATAAGCTTCTCAAACCTAATTAGAGCTATTTAATGATTGTAATAACAATCCTTAAGTCACTATCAGCTACTCATAGCTTAAATGAATAATCATAAAGCTACTATCACATAGCTTTGAGCTACACTTAGGTGCGTTAAGCCATCATGAGCTAACCCTAGCTACCGTGAGACGTTCTAGCTACTTTGAGCTAACTTTGATATACTTCTAGCTCTGTTGAGCTAGTACCAAGTAATCAAGTTCCTCCTCCATGCTTATTCAAGCTTCATTGAGCTACTTATCAAGTACTCAAACCCACAACATTACAACATAATGTTATGAACAACCAAAACCGAGTTTAAGCAACTAAAGTTACTAAATCTCCCAATGTTACTTTTGATCTAAGTAAGATTGAACCATGTTACTTTAAGTCCAAGTAACATCCAATAATGTTACTTTAAATCCAAGTAACATAATATCCAACATTTTGGACTAAATGGGACACACAGCAGGACCCACAATAACCATCGCTTAACGTCAAACACGTTGTTGAGCAGTTCATGTAGTCTGACGGGGATATAGGGGACAAACGGTTGCACTAGTTGTCGGGTTTTATTTATTTGTCTCGTGCTATTTTAGCCTGCTACTGTTGCTGTTACAACCATTGACTAATTTGCAGCAGTTTGTTGGTTTTAATCGACTGAAATTGATTCTTATTTCTCATATACAGTTGCTTTGTATTGCACTTTAGCTACTGATTCTTTAGCTACTGGACGTTTGATGATTGATGTGGGTTGAATGGTGATGATTTTAAGGGGATGGAAACGATCGAGATTTATGATTTTGATGTGATTTTGTTGCGATTTAGGGTTAAATGTTGTGGTGATAACGGTTGTGATTTTTTTGAGGAATGGGGACTGATTTTGTGTTGGTATTGTGGCTGGTTTTGGCTGTGGTTTCAGTGTAGAAAGATGACTGGTTTTCGTTGTAGTCTTTGAGCTGATTTTATTACTGTAATGGCTGAATTCGAGGCTGTTTTGACAGCTGGGTTTTGCAACGATTGTAGTTGAATTTGTGTTGAAATTGCTAAGTTTAGGCATGATTCTTGTAGTACTTATGTACGATTCAGGTTGGACTTTGCTTGGTATTTAGAGTAGAAAGCATGTTAGAGTATTACTTCTGAGTGTGTTTTTAAACTTATTCTCGTCATATGATCAACCGTTTAAATTATATTTAAACTATAACTAGCGAACTCAACTTAAAAAAAGATCTTCTAAAAGATTGAACGAATTTGTCAAACCAAGTCCATATTCTAAGTTCAAGTAACTAGTTTTAATGTATTTTTAGCTTGTTTAGCTTACCACTCGAAATATCATTACGTCCTTTCCTACATTATTTCGTTAGCTAATCATGTCGTTTTTGCCATAATTAAAGGATGAAGGCTAAGCTTAGTAGTATTTTAACAACAATTAATCTATATCCTAAATCTAATATTCAAGTAGTTGTCAAAATATGCTTGGAATGATGATGATAACAATATGTAAAATGTGTTTTAAGATAGCAAAGCAAGTGTTTTAAGGATTTTTTGATTTATCCTTTGGAAGTGATGCTTTATTTTTTTATGGTTACTAATGTCGTCGTTTCCTTAAGAGGTGGCTTGAGGGATGCTTATATGGAAAGCTTAGGCAGGAAATGGTGTTGATGTCGGTAAGGTGGCGAGGTCGAGTGCGTTTGAGAGCTCGAGAGTGGCAGGGATGAGGGTAGTAAGTGAGGTTTTGAGGGTAACTTGCGAGGTTGAATATATGCAAATTAAGAGTGATTTTAGGGAGTGAAATAGGGTTTTGTTACTCCATAAAGTATCTATTTTCGGTGTTTTCAATGATTTTTATTGTAATTTTGTGATGTGGCTCTGCAAATCCGCTTACTCTAAACTTTTTCTTTGAAATCTCTCTAAAACTCTCATCTCCTCCCATTCTTTCTCTATGAAAAATCATCTGTCCAACACCTCCCATTTTATAGTCTAAATTAGACTTAAATTGAAGGTTAAAATTGTAGTTTTTTTGGGCGTAAACTCTGGTATTTCGTTCACTGCCGACTAATCCAGACGAGGAATTGTCCCAGAATTAAAGTTTTACTCTTCTCCCAACATTATTGCGGGAGATCGAACCTTGATTCGCCCTTCCAAATGTAGCCCCTGACACGACTACACCAATAGCTCGTTGGTAGGGTTAAAGCTGAAGTGAATTAGTGAATTTTCACAAACTCCCCTATTTCTGAATATCTCATACCCTACGCCTGATTTACCGCTACCCTAGGCCTAGGCCTTGTTGCTATGTAGGTCGGGCCTGGCAGACCTGTTTGAAATTGAACTAGTTCATGAAATACCAAATCAGTTACCTTTTCACATTTCGAATTCCGTCTAAAACTCGATTTGAAATTAGTTTTAATCCTTTCAAACCTTCCCTTTGAAAGGAATCAAATTATTGATTATAACATTCACTTGGAAAGGAATCGATTTTAAAACGAAAACGAGCAATTCAATCGAACTTAAACTCGGACTGCCAAACTGACCATTAGACCTGACCGGTTCGACCAAAGACCAAACTAGGTTTGACCAGTCAAACGTCTCATTAATGCACAGAAGGGTAAAACCAGCTTTTGGACAAAATGCGGACCAAATCAAACTAGTTGAACTAAATTGGATCAGGAACTGCACTAACTGCCCTAGACTAATCGAAATTAATTTAGAACTCTCCTTCTAGACCTTTATCAACGGATTTGGGGAATAGGAAAAATTAGACCTGATATCGCACCCAAGAATTGAATTGGTCTACTCGACCGAGTTAAATTCAAACAAGAGAATTCGACCAGATGAGCTATCCGTTCGGACAAACTTCTCCGGAACTCAAGCTCATCTTTCAGAGTCAGCCTTAAAAACTTATCTAATCGTAGGACCAGGCACGGATCCTAAATAAATAAATTAAATTTGATTTACACCAGATTCTGATGAAAATTGGTAACCACACTCCTATCAAGTCTAGGTTCACAAAGAAGGTAAGCAATTCAAGCGCACGAATCACAGGAAAATTCACTACGCATGCCAAGTAATTGATTCAAAAATGCTTCCAAAAGGCTTGAGTTTAGGACTCAACATGCAAACACAATGACTCAAAGATAATAACTGATAAGTTTCCTATACACACCCAGCCTAAAAAGTATCATAGGATTATATGAATACTTGGAAGTTGTGAGAAACCGGAGGGATAAGAGGGCATAATCCAGAGAAACTAACTTATGGAAAGACTCAAAATATAAAAAACTAAACATAAAAGTAAAAATGACTAAGGGCAAGTGTCCAAACTTCACATGAAAAAAATTAGAACGAAGATTCAAAATGAAGATATGAAAAGAAATCCAAAGACATACAAGAGGTTATTTGTTTTTTAGATTCGAAAAGGGATTTGGGAGGGCCCTTGAGTCCAGGTGATTTGGCAAATCTCTTGTTAATTTTTTTAAAACCGGAGTGAATTTGAAATCATTATTAGTAGGCACGTGGGGAATTGAACCCTAATTCCAAATTACCTTTAAATAAGAGAGATTTCAAAAAAAATTGGGCGATTTAGAGCCAAAATGACAATTATATCCATTAAGAATAAAAAAGTACAACAAATACCATTGAACCCTATTTCGCGGAGAAACAAATAATTCATGTCTCCTCTGCTGAAAGTTCTTCCGTCGCATTAGCCATTTCTCTCTTGGTGGTGAATTCTGAACTCTAATTCCCGTTTCTCTAATCATCTTGACATTATCTTTTGTAGTTGCAGCTTCGTCAATCTTCAGCCACATGTTAGCATTAATTTTAGTGTTTTTACTCGTCTAAACCTCTATGTTTACAGCTTCGTCAATCTTCTGTTTCACATGTTTGCAACCACGTTTATCTTTATCTTCTCTTCTTTGTCTTCTTCTATATTCTCTTCTATTACTTGCTTACATTATGAATGTTTATACAATTGAATTTTTTCGTTGCAACTATTTTGATTTCACTCAAGTGAGCTCAATGGGTTGAACGGAGTAATAAGATATTTTTATCAGTGAACAGTAACAATGGCGATTTTGTTACATGCAATGCAGTTTATAAATGGTTAATGTGGTTGGTTTGTGAAGATATTGGGGGTGGGGGGTGGGGCAGTATGATTAGTTAATATTGAGGTTTCCAATAGAGGAAGAGTTCCAAGAAGAGAGGAACAATTCCATGAAATTGAGAAGTGGTGGTGGGGGAGTAACGTAGTAAGAGTACTTGAAACTGATTGTCAAAAGTAAGAAATTCATGTGAGGATCTGATCAAGGTTTTTAGAGACGACGATGAAATGAATGTGTGTGGTTGTTTTTGTTGGTTGTTCTGCTCTGGAACATATGCCATACTCTGTGGCTAATAAGATGTGAAAATTTGCAACAACTTATCATGTTCTTAATTTTCATAAGGTCATAATCTACTGGATGGAGATTGTAATCTGCTTCAACTTCTCAATTTAATCATGTCTTTGATTTTATTGTCTTAGATATGCTAAAGAGGTCAGAAATGAGGTTGCATGTGGATACTTTAGCTGGAATGCAGTTCTTGAGAATCACTTGATCCAATGCACGGTTGAACTCGTTAATGGCAATCAAATTAAAAATAGAATTTTCAAAGGCCTTGAAAATTTAATGGAGCTCAAGTGACCTGGATGAAGAATAATTGATTTGATTGGTTGTCTATTTTTCAATTTTGCCTTTTTACTATCCTCATAATGTTTGATTATAAATGCATGCATTGATTGAACGTGGATTGTAATAGTATAGTGGCTGAATGTTTGTATGTCAAGCTTGGCCAACAGTGTATCATGATGATGCAGCTGAGTAGCCTGCTCCTACTGCCAAGGAAGCTGCTGAGGAAAATTATGTTTATCAAGCAGTCTGCTGCTGGTGCCGAGGTAAACTGCCCTCGCTGTTGGGAGTCTGTCACTGCTACATCGACTCCCACATGCCAACTGGTAATGGTTGTGGCTACTGGTATGGTGTTGTCCTGAACCGGTGGCATTTGCATCATCATCTACTCATACACCCACACCACGTCCTCCTCATAGGCCTCGATGAACAGCTGGAGCACTATGGCGGCTATGTTGAGCAACAATTCCTCTCTTCGGAGGCTCAGAGGTCGAGGTTGATGTCCATCTATTGAAGTATATTGGCTCCTATGAGCTCCGTCGGTGGTGACGCTGGATCCTTGTTGCGTGCCTGGTCCCATTGGTTCCGAAGGCGTTTGGCGTAGATAATTCTTGCATAAGTCCGTCTTGATGCCATACATCCTCTGGTCAGGGAACGTTCTCGACTGGGAACTGAAAGACTTCCTCCTCAAAAGACTCGGCCAAGTAGCCGGATAGGGGGAAGGTGGCTGGGCTCGACTAGTGGAGCCTTTGGTAGTGGAGCCCTTGGTGAGACGTCCTCACTTACTGCAAGAAAAAAATCCATAACAAAAGCACAAAAACACCACCCCATACTTATCTGAATCAACATAAGGCACAATATAATATAAAGGCACAAATGGCAATAAACCCATCAACATTGAGATTTAACATAATCAAAAAGCACAATCCACCGCCAAATAGCAACAGGAATATCAAATACATCATATCAAGAGCAAGTTCAGCAAAACAAAGCGATTTCAAACAAAGACGGCAAAACCAACGACTGAAATTCAACATTATGCCATCCAAAAGTCAATCAATGTGCAAATCATATCACAACGTTCCTACCATACTCAATTTCATCCCAGCACATCCAATTCCTGACCCCTAACTTTGAAAAATTAGGACCATCCTTTTAATCTTTAATCACACAAATCGATTCAGTTTGGACAATGCAAGCATAGGAAACGATGCAGGAGGATTCAGGGGCACATACTTGACGTTAACCATGGAAAATAATTGGGAAGAGCAAGCAAACTCGTCAAAGTTTGAGGATGGGAGAAAAATGGTGGAAAACTCGACCCAGCTTGCTTAACACATTAATGTTGGTCAGGATAAGATTGTCGTTTGGCGGCGAGCTAAGCTGCGGCGACGAGGCAGAAAGGAGGTAAAGTTGATGGTGGTTCGCGGGTTTGGGAGGGAGAGTTAGAAGAGCTGGTAAAAAATAAGAGAATGAGGGGGAATATCCACGTTTTAATGTCGTTATATGCGTTGTAGGCCTGTCGAAATGTGTGGTCAATTTACAACGCATATTAGCAGGGATAGGGGTTAGAAGACTTGGCCAATTTTATGGTAATATGCGTTGAAGGCTTTTCAAAATGTGAAACTTCAACACATATTTCACACTAAAACTCATATTGTTGAAAAATTCATTGATCTTGCGTTTAAAAGACTTACTTGAGGAAGGTTCTTCTATGCGAATAGATGCTTGGCTGTGACATTTTCTGCCCATATCTTATCTTTGATGGTGATGTCGAATTTTTGGAGAAGCAGCATCCAACGAACAGTTTTCAAATTAGTAGGAAGAAGTTGAGAGATGGTCTTGAGTTTAGCCCGATCCACCTCGATATCTCATTTGGAGACCTAATGGCCAGGATAATTGCCTATTGTACCATAAAGTGGCACTTCTCCCAACTCAAAGCCAAATGAATTTCTTCACATCTTACTAGGATTTTTTAAAAGTTTTCTAGGCATTTGAAAAAGGAATCACCATAAACTGAGAAATCATCCATGAAGACTTTGACAATTAAACGAGGTGCCCAAAGATCGCCTTCATGCATCATTGAAAGGTCATCGAAGCATTACAAAGACCAAAGGGAATTCGTCGGTATGTGAATGTGCCAAATGGACATGTGAAGGTAGTATTTTCTTGATCAACCGATTCAATGGAAATCTAGAAATAACCATACATGTCATCCAAGAAATAATAGAACTCATATCCCGCAAGACACTCCAACAGTATATGTTAAAAAATGGTCCTTCTACCAATAGTATATGTTGTTTGTTATCATTAAACATGATGTATGACCAAATATAAATCTGAAGCAAAAAATGTTAAAAAAGCTGGATCAAAATTGAACATGCGTCATAACATGCAAATAAAAATTTACTCTACCCTTATAAGATTGCAGGTAATGCTTACCTATGAAGGTAAACTACATGCACAATACAAATGCCTAATAATAAATGATCGGGAAGTACATCCCGCCATATTTGGTTTTCATCCTTTAGGGTATAAATAATTTATATGCAATCCTCGTGAGTTCAAACCTTATTCTCGAGACAGATTAGATACTTATCATAATATATATGTAATCGAACAATGAAGAACAGCGAACTCTATGAAACTTAATTATATCAATAAATCTGAAATTGCAAACAAAGAACCGACTATGATCATGCAAGAAGTATTATCTTTGAAGTAAAATTCCACAAATTCAATGAATATCATGCAACTGAAGAGAATCATAGTATCCCGTGGATCTGTGGTACAATAGGTCGAGAGTTGGAACTAATATAAGAATATAGATTCAAAGAAAAGGAAGATGAGGATATGAGCGATTTAATGATTTGCTTCAGTTGTTGATCTATTATTTATAGTAGTAGCACCTTGAAGCTCACCGCTCAAATCTCCGTTTCTCCCTAGGATCATCATTATATCCAACAGATTGAAATTTTTGGGATCTAATCTCCGGAATTCAGTTGAATCTGTTACATCTAAATCGCCATCTCTTCCTAGGATCATCATTGTCTCCAACAGATTGAAATTCGCGGGATCTGAAAGTTCCAGCAAATCAGGTCTTCCATTCAACAAAAAAAGTAGGGAGTTGATCTTCGAAATTTAGTTGAATCTGTTGTTAGATGTCACCGACTCAACTTTTAACCAAAACGCAGTGTAACAACTTAAATCGGTATTGTGCCGTTTTAATCAATTTCGTGGATTGAATTTCCACCAATAGTATATCCATATATCTTGTGGCATAATTGGAGAGATTTTTGGTTAAAACAATCGGGGTGTTACATAATTCACTATTATATGTGTTACAGCTCTGAGAAACTAGAATGTCAGCTGAAGGGCTACTAATGACTATATCAGCCTTACCATGAAGCTGATAAGTATAGTGGAAACGGCCAAGAGTGGCTTTTAGCTTGAACGTAGCTCGTATGTTGTAAGTCATTTTGTTACCCAACACTTGCTTTTGAAGTTCCACAACAGAACTCAGTGGAAAATAGACTTCCCTGAGATGACACGAACTGTTTGCAATGACGTCGCTCTCAGTCTCTGAGTGAAAGGCTTAAGTCCTTGAGCCTTATGAATTTTTTACGGAAGTAGACTTTGATGTCGGCCTACTCGAATGGGACATCGATTTTCTCATTAATGTTGGTGAAGTTTGTAAGAAAGCTTACGTCCCAATGGAAAAACTCTGATGACATCGAAAGATGGGTATTTTGGTCTGACCAGAGGAGGTAGGCAACTAAAGATCCAATTGACAAGAAGCTTGTTGGGGCGCAGCAGATGAGAATAGAGTAAATACATTACACTAATAAACCACACACCGTAAATATTGCCCGGGCAGGAATGAAGTGGCGGTAGTCCGCCACACTTAAAATCACTATGGATGGGTGATTACCACCGGAATACCATAATAACGATAATTAAGCAAACCTCCTTAGACAAATTTACTGTGGTAATATTAATAATGCAATATACAATGAATATTCTCAAAATTGCAAAGGACAAACAGTAAGTAAATAACACCAAGATTTAAGTAGTTCCCCTCCAACGCGGAGAGTACATCTACGGCAGCAGCGACAGCTACGAGCACTTCTTCACTATAACAAGGTAGCTACAAGGTGATCCGAGCCGATCCAAAAATAGGGACACTCAAGTGTTTCCCAACTCCGAAACAACTACTTAATATTTTTATCGCTCACAAGAAAATATTCTTACCACGGTAAAACATTTACCAGCATTTTCTACCGCTCACCTATGTGCCCAATTGAGATAACTTATCTCAATTATACAAGCAAAGAATCTCAAGGACAAAGAAAGAGATATAGAGCGACACATGAAATGAAGAGAGGATGAGATGTGTGTGAATTACAAATGAAGCAACCTGCTTCTTTATATAGCCAAAAGGGCAATATAAATAATGTAGTTGAGAATTTAATTAGTTGGTTAGAGATTGAATTAGTTTTGTGGTGTTTTAATATTGATGAAAATTTAATTAGTTGGTTAGAGATTCAACTAATTTTACCGTACTTTAATATAGGTGGTGTATATTTTTATTTGCATATCAATTATTCGAGACCACCAAAGATGAGAAGAAGACCGAAAATGATGGAGAGGATTACTCCAAGCCAGACGAGAGGGTTGGTTCTCCGAGGTTGGAGACGATGCCATATTATTTATTGTTATATATAATATGCTACTAGAAAAACAACATACAATTCTTATTCTTATGTACCAAAAAGAGATATAAAGGCAAGAAACAACAAACATCTATATAATTTATATCTATACTTTTTATCTATAAAACTTCTATTTTTCATATATTATTTTTACTTTTGATTGTTATATATAATATACTACTGAAAAAATAACATTCAAAAACCATCTCTATTTGCATGTGTTCTCATATTAACTGGAACCATCTCTATTTCTGGAACTTGCATTTGTTGTAATCTGATCCTATAACTTTAAACGTAAACTCAAGTTTAAACCCAAACAACCCAATAGAATAAAGAGTTTTTAATTTAGAACGAATTCAATCCGTAACTCTTACTGGAACCGAAAGCTATGAGTGTCAACAATGATGCAAGAAGTTTAAGTTGAAATTTAATGCTTGATCTCAGAGGACAATTAGAACTAGAAACAATTGAGAACTAGAACTAGAATTTTATTACTCGGCAACCAATATCTATCTACTTGCGTCAAAGTCGAGTAACCAAAACCAAAGCAATATGTGCAATTGTGGACTGCAACAGTAATAGATCGAGAACGACAAGAAAAGAAACAAAGAAAATAAAACCGGCAACTTAACCACCTAAACACCCGAAGCACCTCACTTGGTCGCACTCCGTCGATCCTTATATGGTCAGCTCCACCAGCTTCCAGCTATCTCCGATCGAACCCCGACAGTGAGTCTTCAGCTGCTTTGAATGCAAGATACCCGTCGATCTTCACTCCTTCAGCTCTCCGTGTTTACTCCGGTGAAAAGCTCAAGTCTGGAAGGCAGTCGTGACTGGGTTTTTATAGTTGATGGTGGCTGATAAGTCACGCTAGCAGAGGTTTCGACAAAAGAGGCTTCTTTCCTTTCTCTGCTCCGCACCATCGTGAGGGAAGGCAACAGTAGCGGCGGCAGCTTCTCCTTTTCATTCTTAGCTCCACATCACTTACTAGGTTAAGCGATAGCAGCGGCGACAGCTTCCGATCAACTGGACTCCAGCTCGGGTTATCTCCCAAGCTTGTGTAGGCCTAAAAGCCTGCAATGAAAAAGAGCAACAACAACACTACTAGAGCCCATTCGGAAGTCGTCCATTCGGAAGTCGTATAAGTCAACAGACTAAGACCAATTATATTAAGTAAACATTTAGTCTTTTTGTATAAGATTATTTCTACTGTCAACGATAACAATTGCATTACCGATTGTGGAGGAATTGAAAAGAAATGGATATTTTAATATATATTTTTAACTTTTTTTCACGTGGTTTCTTGCAATTACAAAGCTAAATACTTCTATACAGGTGATTTTATGTTAGCAGAACTGGGTAATAAATCGAGTTTTGTGTGGCGTAGCATTTGGAAATCAAGGGTCTTCATCGAAGGCGGGTTACGATGGGAAATTGGGGATGGATCACACATTAGAGTTTGGGACGATCCTTGGCTTAAAGATGAGTTTAGCCGCCACGTCAAAACAGCTCGAGAATCGATGTACCCTTCTCTACTAGTTTGAGAGCTGTTACTCTCGGGTTCATAGGACTGGAATATCGAGGCAATAAACTTGATATTCAATCTATGTGATGCCAAGTTGATTCTTGAACTCCTTGCGTGTGTGGCTACTAGAATAGATCGATTCCTATTGTACTTCAGCAAGCATGGTGATTAACTGTATGGTCTGCATACCGCGTCGGTGGATAACACACTTCAAACCGGGCGAATGGAGAAAGCTATGGGACATTCATGTGTATCCATCAATGCACCATTTCAGCTGGAGGGTAGCTCAGCGAGTCCTACAAACGTGTGGTCGCCTACGTGACCGTTGGGTCGAACTTCCAGTAGAGTGCGGGATTTGTGGCTGAGGATACGAAGATGATTGGTATCTCTTCCCGGAGTGTGAATGGGTGCAGAAAATCTGAGTTGACGGTGGCCTAGTGTACCGGTTAGATCCAAGTGATACCTCTGATATGGAGTTCAATGAGATATTGTGGAAAATTATGACCAATCAACCGTGAGCTACCAGTGAGAAGATTGTGGACGTGCTATGGGGGATTTGGCCTGAGCTGAATAATTTGGTGTGGAATAATGTATCGACACCGAGTAATATCGTCCTTCTGAGAAGCCTGGACACTCTCAAAGACTGATAAGCGGTGCAAAAGAATGCCTCACCGTAAAACACCCTGGCCGCCAGGCCTTACTGTCCCAAATCCCAAACTGTCCCAATCATCACTAGGGATTGTGCAATCCGGGGTGAGTGACCAATGTAGCACATTATCGGGATCTAGTCTAGCTATGCGTACCTTTGTGACGTGAACCTACCATCCCGCCTGTTATCGGGGTGAGTGAACCAACCATCACGCCCGTTATCCACTGATGGTCGTGATCATGATGTACTAGTGACCACGTTTGTGACATATTGCTTACCATGACTATGATTGCCCTTACAACCATGATCGTGACCGACTCACAGTCACTCCCATGATCGTTCACTTGGCCAGACCACTTTCAAAACCTAGAACCAACTCAGAACCCAACATTTAACCCGAAATCGGGGTATCACTATAGTGCCATGAGATTTGTAAAGAATTGAAGAAGAGGCTCACCACAGCTCCTATGCTCACCTAGCCGGTCAGTGGAGTTGAGTATGTGGTTCTCAGTGATCCTTCCTATGAGGGGTTGGGATATGTGCTGCTGCATGATGGTAAGGTGGTGGATTTTGCATCCAGACAGTCTAAGGTGCATGAGGCGAACTATCCACGGGGCCAACCTAGGGGGTGTCCCGGGGGAGTCCCAGATCACCCCAATTTCATTCCGGATCATTAATTATGGGTCTACATTTACAACTTTTATGAGTTTGGCTCAGGGCAATTTTGAGTTCCGCTCCGTGCTTGACTGTGTCAGAACTAAAGGGACCTAGGGAGAGTTCCGACTATCTTGTTTTCTAGTCTGAGTACTAAATCATACGTAAATTTTTTATGATTTCATACTCCAACTAATAGTATTTGAAGTTATGCTCTTATATTTATTTGTTCAGACTAATTAATTATTATAACTTTAGTTCAAAAACTTCAAATATATGACAAAAAAAACTCACGAGTGGCACATATATTATATTCTTAACTAAAAACAGTACAATGAATTTGGTCTTATTTTAACATAGCACTAGGATTAATTTGTCAATTAATTACTCAATACACATACAAACTTTTAATTCAAATCCGGCTCAGTGCATGTTTCCGTTATGGTTCCACCATTGCTTCCCAATTCACGATTTGCAACTAGAACTTGTGTTCACATTGAAACTATAGAGGCATTACCTATATGTGAAACTTTTATGATGTTGACCGATGGTAAGAGTCTCAAGTACTTGAGCAAAAAGAATCAATTAGTAGGCATAGGCGGTGGGTCGAGTTGCTTATGGACTACAACTATGTGATCGACTATCACCCAGGGAAGGCCCATGTTGTAGCGGATGCCTTGAGAAGGAAAGAGAGATTGATGGAACTAGAGAAGCTGAGAAGCTAGGGGACTGAGCTTCATGTCGATTCAACAAAGAGAGTGATGCACTAGTAGTAAGGCCTTTACTGTTGGACAGGATAAAGGAAGCTAAAGAAGAGGACGACTTGGTGGTTGATGTCAAGCCGAAGCTAGTGGAAGGAGTAGCTACTCCTTACACTGGGAAGGATGGTTTGATTCTACTACAAGGGCGGATGCATTTGCCTCTTAGTGTCAACCTGAGGAAAGATCCTGGATGAGGCACATCATTTGGCTTATGTCATGCACCCCGGAGAAACCAAAATGTACAGAACGTTGCAAACACACTAGTGGTTGTCGGGCATAAAGAAGCAAGTGGTCCCTCATGTGTTAGAATGCGTAGTTTTCCAGAAGGCCAAAGCTGACTATCGATTATCGGTCAGGTTATCCAACCCCAGCCGATACCAGTGTAGAAGTTTGAGGCTATCACTGTGGACTTTGTTTTTTTACCAAGGTGGCGAATTTCTTACCATGTAAGTTTAAGCATGATGTGGAAGAGTTGGCAAGATTGTATGTTTACAACATTGTGAGGTTGCATGGTGCGCCTAAGCCAATTGCGTATGATAGGGACCCCAGTTTCACCTCTCACTTCTGGAAGGGACAACTTTGGGGACTAAGTTGAACTTCTCCATGACATACCACCCTCATACGGATGGGCAATCAAAACACACCATCTTGACTCTAGAAGAGTTGCTTCGATCGTGCGTGCTCGAGTTTGATGAACCTTGGCTGAAGTTCCTACCTTTGGTGGAATTCACCTACAACAAGGTAGACCACTAGAGCATTAGGGTGGCCCCATTTGAGGCACTATATGTGAGGAAATAGAGGATTCCTCTTTGTTGGGTTGAAGAGGGAGATGAGAGCTGTTATCTAGGCCACAGTTAGTCCAGGAAACAGCTTCCCAAGTTCATGTGATTCGGGCACAACTCAATGTTTCTTAGAACAGACATAAAGAGTACGCCGACTAGAAAGCTAGAGGAGTGAACTTTAAGGAAGGCAATACTTATTGTGAGTATCTACGTGAAAGGGTCTAATGTAGTTTGATCGAAAAATGAAGCTGGCACCACGGTTCATCGGTCCTTACAACATTATCAAAAAGGTGGGACCCATAGTTCGACCGCAGCTTCTGTGATAGCATTTTGCAATAGTTGAATTCTTATATGGTAATAAAAACATGCCATTTCGGATGAATAACTATAAATAAGGTTTTGAATGATATAAAATCATAAAATCAATCTAATTATGTGCACTACACAATGTTATAAACATTCATTATGATATTCATAACTCTTTGTTACTCAATTAATTTCAAAATTAATATTCCAATAACTCAAGAGAACAATCACAATCTATAACTAGGCTAGGACGAAAGTACAAAGAAGAGGACAAGAAACAATGCTTCAGGAATATCTATATGTAGCACCTTGTAATGCCAATTGTTCACCAAACAAGCAAAATGCAAACGAGTGTAGTACGTAAAATCTAAACCAAACCCACCACACCGCTTCAGGTACTAAAGATATTTTTGACGTATGGCTGGAAACCACCTTAGCCACTCAATCTCCACATACGCGATCCTTAACGGAATAAGCCACGCCCTACCACCTCCCACCACCACTTTCTCTCTTCGTTAACCAGTATGTGTAAATTGTTATTTTTTCTTTTAACCCATGTGGTTGTCTATCGAGGATAGTTATCCCGTTTTTATGTTGGTGATAGAACTAGTTTCCTCATCATACCCACACGGTTAACGATTATTAATAATTATGATCATTTCTCATATGAAAAATAAAATAAAAAAATGAAAGCCAAAAGTCCAAAACGAAAAAGCAATAGATGTAATATTTTCAATCAAAGAATAATGGTGGAGTTTTGTAAAAGATCGTTGAGGAGACGAAGAGATATCGCTGAAATCAAAGACGACAGATGAGATCTTTTCGAGGAAGAAATAAGTAAATTGATTATGTTTAGTTTTTTGAATAGATTTCATGGACATTTGAGTTAGGTAGTGGGCATATTAGGATAATATATTGACGAGTTAATGTTGATTACACAGTAGGTCGGGATGGTTATGGTGACAATGCAGTTGTTTCAAAACCCATAGGACTTTATCATTTTTAGTGATTAACGATTATCTTTGTAACTTCAAAATACCCAGTGAAGTCAGTGAGATTATGCTTAGTTAAGCGATCTTGCCAAGCCTAAGCTAATGGTTATAGTTTCTTCAGTTTTGTACATATTCATGATAGTTATTGGCCCATGGCTGGCCATCTGTCACAGTCTAATATGCAGCCATACTACATAACACGACAACCAACCAAGTACTCGATCGGTTTGATAAAAAGCCTCTTGAAGGCATCAAGGAGTTATGAGCCCACTCCACATCCGGTAATAAACTGCGTCCCCCTTTTTTAATAGAGTAGAGAGAGCCAGGGAGGGTACTTTTGCACGATAGAATTCGTCACTTTCTGAACACCGAAAGGGACATTTGCGAAAAGCAGTTGAAGTCGTGGACGGACTAGCAGGATAGATGTGCGTACGTTCTCAAGCGTAGGTTTTGTGTGTGGCTCTCTTTTCTCTTATCTATCCCTCAACCTCAAACTCAACCTCTCTCCTTCTATATTCCTGCACCGCATTATGTTGCTTCAATCTTTCAAGCTCCCATCTTTTTCTCTTTCAATTAGTCTTCCTCTTGCATGCAGACTGTCAGTCTCTTAACTTCTTCAGTGAGCATGTCGAGCTTGGAAAGTGGCAACAAGTTTCAGGATGACTCACAGTGGTCGGAGGAGCTTAAGCTTTCCAAGTTGCTGAATACTCAGATGGTGAGGGAACTCCATGTGGAGATCCAAACCCAGTGGGATCCTATACGGTTGTCCGCGTGCCAGACCGCAGCAGGAAGAGCGTTGTGGAGGCATGTGATCCATGACCCTTTGGCTGATTTGTTAGCTGGGGAGACTTACCTCAGGAGTCTCCATGAGAAGATTAAGAATGACCTCCTCAACAATGCCCGCGAAACTTCTGGTGTCATTCTCGCTGTCAGAACCCTCTGGTTCGATTCTAAAATTGACGCTGCTCTCACTTCCTTCCATGCTCAAACTCAGGTTGTTCTACTTGGTGCAGGTTCGTGATTCGCCCCCTCTGCGCTCTCTTTTACCATATTATCTGTCCATAATCCATCCAAATGCTTTGGTCATTAGATTTTGATTCCTTATCTGATACCTTATAGCCAAAATGAAAAAGTCTTTTGTCTCACCAATTTATCTTACAGATGTTACCTTATCAAATGGGGTGAAAATATTGATGGATTAATTAGAGAAAATAGCATTTATTTATGTATGGTACGAATAAATAAATGTACGTAAATAAAAATGAATGTGTGTGAATAATTGATAATCAGTGTGAAAATGTAGCATTCCCAAGCCAAAATGACCCAGCCGCTAATATAACCAATGGGAGTGGTTCAGATCAACCGGCCAATGGGAGTAGTTCAAATCAATCGGCCTAAAGCTGGCAATAGCTTCGTCTCTTAGCAATTGGTTTAGTTATTGTCAAATATTAAGCGTTCTGACAGGATTGAGTGCGTGCAATATGTACAGGTATGGATACAAGGGCGTACCGTCTAAGCAGCTTGAAGGAAACTGATGTCTTCGAGGTTGATTTCTCCGATGTCTTAGAAGTAAAAGCAACACTTCTAGAGGCAGCAACCAAGTCGATGAATGAACATAATCCACCAAGATTGACGGCAAAATCTCTCAACAGGGTAGCTGCAGACATTAGAAATAATGACTGGGTTGAAAAGCTCCAGAGATCAGGTTTTGAACCAGAAAAGAAGACGGTATGGGTTCTAGAAGGCATTTTGTATTACCTCTCCCACGCGCAAGCCTTGCAAGTACTGAACACCATAGCTGACAAGTGTTCCCTTGCCCACACCGTCCTTCTAGCAGATTTTATGAACAAACCCTCGACCACTATGTCCAGTTCTCTCTTCCACTTCTATAGTGATTGGCCTGACGATCTACTACCATCTCTCGGGTTCTCTGATGTAAAGCTGTCACAGATTGGCGATCCGGATGCTCATTTTGGGCTCATGGATGATCCATCAAATCTGTTCAACAAACTCCGCAGCTTGCCAAGGTCAGCACAAGTCCACCCAGATGATGGGACACCATGTTGTCGCTTGTATTTAGTAGAGGCTTCTGGCTTACCAAATCATACCAACATATAGAACTGTACAAAATGATGCGAGATCCACATCAAACTTATAGCATAAAATGTCAGCATTGTTTTTACTCACTGCGTTGTTCAATAAAATGCAAACTTGCACGAGTTTTGTGCCACCAGCAACTGAAGAACTTTACAACACGCCTGAGAAGTTCACAATCCTGCATCAACTAATAATCCTAAAAGTCGAAGCAAAAGAGCTGATAGCAGTGAGTTCCTGTTCACATATTTGCCAGAGTCTCACCACTTAGTCGCTCATGCTTGCGAGTTATCAACAACCATATGCATACTCGCATAATTTTTGCCCAAACTTTCACTAGTTCTCATTAACCGACGCACATGGAAATATGAAAGCCCACATAGGAAAGAAGGCTCAATTGGAGAAGAGTCATATACAAGCAATACATGACAACGTAGGTAGGACATGTTCAAAACAAAAAGAAAGCTGCACAAACAAAAAGCTTTAAGCGTGGCATAACACCTGATTACTCGCATACTGCAAATAGAGCTGAATGATCAAGCTTCAAGACAATCGTTCACACCCTTCTCAAACTTGTCTAGTGAGGACAGAGTATTCTTGACGGCATCAGCTACCGTCAGTCTGCATTGGCAACAAATTGTTTCCAATTAGATGAAATTCTGCAGAAAGAAATACATGGTGGAAAAGCAACACGCATTAAAGACAGACCTATCCGATGAGAGTTGAATATCCATTCCGTTAACCACGCCACTCAGAGAGGTGAAGGATCTGCAGTACAAAGACAAATTATACAGCAGTATTACAGCGTGAATTACTAAAATGAATCAGGACATAATTGGCAAGCGTTGACATGAAAAAACACCTTATGAGATCAATCAACATGGCTTCAGCCTGCAGCTTTACAGGATCTTTCTTATCAAGCAAAGAAGCAGCATTCTTCAGAATCAATGTGAATGTACAAACCTGCGCATCACATCCAATCGAGGTACATAACCTGTAAGGTAATTAAACTACATGTAATCCAAAATGCTTAATATTGTTTCTTGTGAAATTGACTACCTAAATCAATAAACACACCTCAACTCCAGTGCTGGCCTGAAACATGACAAACGAATTCCTCTCTTTTGGAACGCAGTCTCTAGCAGAAGATATCAAAAGCTTTTGAACTTCCTCTGATTCAACTACTGTAAAATCAGATCTGGCTGCTGCTTGACACCAATTAACACTCCGATTCAGCAACAGAACCAATGATTAGGAAGAAGATAAACAAGAGAAGTTGAAAGAACTCACTGAGTAATTGATAGGCGTAGCGAAGGCTTTCTTTGGAGGCATCAATGGGAGCCAGCAGGAACTGTGAGGACTTCCTCTTTTGCTCTTTCAGCCAGTCCTTGGGTCCTGCTGCAAAGGCCAAGAACTAAATTGAACTATAAAATCGTCATACATTTTTATCAACGGACGTCCATTGATTAGCACTTAGCACTACTTACAGATGCCGATGGAGAAAGCTGCGACGGGAGGCGGTTGCGAAAGGAGCGGCGGGAGTACAAAGAAAGGGAGTAAAGCAACGTCTCTGCGAGAGATCTTGAACTGAAATGGAAGGTGACTGCCGCCGCGAAGTTTGATGGCTACCGGAGATGAACTTACATCGAGTTGGGAATTACAGGTAAAACCGGCGCCGCTATAGCTCTGTACAAGCCGGAGTGAGGGTGCCGAGGAGGAGAGTATGGTTCCTGCCATGGATGATTTTCCGCCGGTATCAACTCAGCGCCTAGACGGTTATTAACGGATAGAATCACTAGCGAATATCTCCAGTAGGGAGTAAAATCTTTTACAATAACTCAATTTGGTGAAGAAATTCAAGTATGGTGTTGGACCGTTGGATCAAATTTAAATTTTAGGGTTTTCCAAATGAACATGGGGGCAGTCTTAGTCTTTTAATATTTCATTTATTAAATTTTTTTATTTTATTTTAGTTTCAAAAAGCTCTGGCCACCATCTGGTCGATGACAAGGCTCGAGTGACCGACCACGACCCTTCGATAAATGTTTATCGAGTCACCGACGACATTTTTAGTGACTTTTCCGACAAGTCTTTATAACAGTTTTAATCATTTATAACTTGTTGCATGAGTAATATATGAGTAACAGGTTATAATAATCTGTAACGGGTTGCATAAGCAACGTGTTATAATCGTCTGTAATATATTATAATTGTATGTGTCTGGTTACAGAAGTAACATGTTATAATCAGTTGTACCAAGTTATAATCATATGTAGCAGGTTATAATTGTTTGTAACCTGTTACATGCTCATTTGTAACTGGTTACACGACTTAGTAACCAGTTATAATCGTATGTAACCAGTTACATAACTAAATAACTATTTATGAGCGTATGCAACTAGATACAAGATTAGCTAGTTTTCGTCATATGTATGTACTTATAATCGTTTGTAACTAACTATATTCAATAACTGGTTAAGAGAATAACAAGTTAAAAAAACATAAAAAAAATAGAATTTTAGCCAAGAAGCTAAAAAAAACTGAGAAAGTTTATCTGATTCCAATTTCTCAAACCATAAAAGTTAAAGTCGAATTGTGCAGAACGGAAAACTGCTAGGCTCTTTAAGTTAAGTAACCAAATATGCACTTACTTAGAATTTGGGTTAACTGAGGTCGTAGCATTTTGACTAATATATTATAACTGAAAAGTTATTTGGACCTATATGTACGAATATTACGAGAGGGTCATTGTGACATCCCCATTTCGTGTTGATGACTAGTTCTGGTTATGGAGCACTAAAGAGAGAATTGTGGGTGGGTCTTCGATCACGGGCGTGACTGTTGTTCGTCAGAACCCTATTCTTTCACGATTACAACTCTTTAGAAACTCAGAACCCTATTGTTTTTCCTCTGTTATCGTGAGGAGCGGCACTTCTTCTTAGACTGGTCAATCGTAGGAGAAGACAAGAGTGGATCATTCCCCAACTGAAAGTGGAGGTTTAGGGAGTCAATGAGGTCTCCCCCCTGAGTCTTTGGAAGGTAATCAGACTACCTCCCTCCTAATCTCTTTAGCTGAGGGTTACGTATTTTCCTAACAATTTGAGGGTTGGGAAAATTTATGAGGTTGTTTTCCCTACGATCTATCTGGAGAAGAGATCTAAGCGCTTGGACGGCTTCCTCGATTTAGACCCTTCAGGAAAGCTAATCGGAGGTGGGGGTTCATGTTTTTTTATTGCTTAATCCAGTGTATAATTATGGTTAGATGTTGGGGAATACTATGATTGGATTCATCATGAGATGATAGTGATGTGGAGTGAGGGCTCCCAAGGTTGTGCAATAGCGTGTGATCTACTATACAGAAAGTGTAATGACATGGAGCATAAAGCTCCTAAGGACTGAACAGTGGTGTGTGATTCTCTGTTCAAAACAGGATAAGATATGCTTAGATAGATTAGATGATCCCGTAGGAATACAAGGAAAGGTTCAGGATCTGTCGAGTAACCCTACATATGCTGCTCACACGGTTTAAGGTGGTTTCATGGTCTGATCCACTATGAGGTTATCTGCATGATGTTAGGGGTGTCTAATGCTAGTGTTACATCCCGATCCTAGAGATCGAAATTATATTAAGGAATTACTAAACTATCCCTTAAAGAGTATAGTATAAAAATATATTTTGAAAATATTAGTATTGTTATGAGACTTATTGTTTAATTTTTGCTATGTGTTTAGTTGCATTAAATTTATGTCTTATTGTTTGCCAAATTGGAAATTATGTTATGTTTAATATGTTAGTCGTAATTAATAACTCAAACATGATTCAACCATCCAATGCAGTTTTCTCATATAACTCAAACAGGATTGCCTTAAAAGCTTAAGTCAAGGCATAAAAAAAGAAAGTCACTGATTTCACTTTGAAAGTTTCTAACCCCCTTCGAAGTTCTGTTTATGCTTGTGCTTGATGTTGTGTTTGTGACAGTCAGAGAGAGTGCTCAAATTTCATCACCAACAACTCCATGACGGTAAAAGAAGTGTATTTTATCCGCTAAGGCTTTCCTTTCAATCAATAAGGATATTCAGATTGCAGAGCAAAGATCTTCGGGGGACGTCCATGAATGTCCAATTTCCCACACCTGACTCTCGGACTTCTACAAGCCTAGAGTGGAGGATTAAAATGCCAACATCAACACCACTTCCCAAGGCCACAACTTGCATCAACAAGAAATCTCAAGCAACAACACTGGTGGACCTAATCAAGGAAGCAACTATCAAGGACCACCAGGATTTTTGAGTAAGCCAACTCAGTAGCAACTGCAGTAGAATTTGGCCCCTACTGGAGGAATCAATGAGGACATCATCCAGATGATGAAGACCATGCATGCACAATTAGCTAATCAGAATACTATTTTGCAGGGTCAGCAGGCTATGATACAGAAGATGGAAGGATCTTACGCATCCTTGGTGCAAAGGGTCAATTAGAGGCCTCATGGATATCTCCTAGGAAACACTTAGCAAAATCCCAACAATAATTAGCATCCAATGTAAAGTCAATTACAATGAGGAGTGAGAAGACGATTCTGCAAAAATTACAAATCTATTCAAGAACTAAAGATGGTGCCATATGAGATTGTGATTAACATCCTAGGGGAAGAGGAGGAAACACTAATGAAGACAGCTACACCAGCTTCTAGAGCTCGAAAACCTACCAACACCAATTTTTTCTCACGTTAGAGGAGATCCGGAAGCATACTCGGATCCCATACCAATCGACCATCAAGAAGAAAGGGCTTTCAAAGAATTTTAGAGGTTTGTGGAGATCATCAAGAAGCAAGAGGTCAAATTAACCTTCCCGCAAGCTTTCACCAAGATTCCAACATATACAAAGTTCTTGAAGGATGTGCTAAAAAAAGAGATAACCTTCAGTCTCTATGAAGAAGGAGTGGCCATCCAAAAATGAAAAGACCTAGGGAGCTTTACTTTAACATGCATGATTAAGAATGTTAAAGTTAGTCGAAGTTTTGCTGATCTAGGTGCTAGCAACAATGTCATGGCTAATAGCTCATATGAGAAACTAGATATAGTTGAACTAAGACTGACTGAAATGGTTCATCAACTTGCTAATAGAGCTTTAGTGGATCATAGGAGTGTCATAGAGGATGTGCCAATTCGTGTAGGACCTTTTGAATCTCCTGCTGATTTTGTGGTTCTAGATACCTATGATGATGATTGCAATATTCTATTAGGACGTCCATTTTTAGCTACTATTGAACCTGTGATAGATGTTTGCAAAGGGTGTCTAACACTGAAAGTAAGACAAGATGAGGTAAATTTTAATTGAAAGCTAGCATGAAATATTATAAGGCTCAAGATGATGAAAATATTTCTGAGGATTTGTTTGAGTTGTTATAGGAGTTTATGGAGATTGGATGGATGATATGAGCATAGGGCATAAGCGAAAGCTGTTGAAAAACATGAATCATACTCTGTATCACCACCACTATTGGAGCTTCCAAAGATCCCAAAGATAACTTCTTCATATGAGGAGCCTCTGAAAATACTAACAGACTATCTCGAGTCCGCATTTCTCCTTGAGAGTTCGAAACTGCCAGTAATCATCAGTTCGAGACTCGAGCCTCACCAAAACGAGCAGCGTTTGGCCCTCTTGAGAAGACACGAACATGCCATTGCTTGTAAGTTAGCCGACATCAAGGGCATAAACCCTTCCTTCTGCACTCACAAGATAATTTTGGAGGCTGATGTCAAACCCGTAGCATAGCAGCAACGCCGACTTAATCCAGCAATGCGAGAAGTCGTGAAGAAGGAGTCACTCAAACTTCTTTATGTAGGTATAGTTTATCCAATTTCTGCCAGCCATTGGTTAGTCCTAGGAAGGTTGTGCCCAAGAAAGGTGGTTTTACAGCCGTCCCTAACAACAAAGGAGAGCTTCCCTACTGAGACAGTCACTGGATGGAGACTGGATTGATTACAGGCACCTCAATGATGCTCCAAACAAGGATCACTTTCCACTATCGTTCATTGATCCAAGGCTCGAGTGCCTCACAGGTCATGAGTTTTATTGCTTCTTGCATGGAATGTCAGTTTATTTTCAGATCTGATTGAGTTAAGAACTAGGAGAAGGCCACATTCACATGCCCCTTCAACACATTTGCATATAGACGCCACACCTTCAGTCTATTCTATGCACCTGCGACCTTTCAACGGTGTATGACGGTGATCTTTGGGCACTTACTAGAAGATGATGTTGAAGTCTTCATGGATGACTTCTCAGTCTATGGAGATTCCTTCTCCAAATGCTTAGCCAACTTGGAGAAAGTCTTAGCACGGTGTGAATAAACTCATCTAGCTCTAAGTTGGGAGAAGTGCCTCTTCATGGTGGAAATAGGAATCATGCTAGGCCACAAGGTCTCCAGACGAGGTATTTTGGTGGATCGAGCTAACCTCAAAACCATCTCTCAACTTCCTCCCCCTTTCATGTTAAGACAGTTTGTAGCTTCTTAGGACATGCACATTTTTATCGTCGTTTCATCAAAGATTTTACTAAGATCACATTGCCTATGAGTAGGTTGCTATAGAAAGATGTGCCTTTTTTTATGATAACTGCTTGCAGGCATTCAATATAATCAAGAAGAAACTGACAAAAGCGCCGATCTTGGTCTCTCCGGACTGGGAGGCACCCTTTGAACTAATATGTGATGCTAGCGATTTTACAGTGGGAGCAGTACTATGATAACGGGGAGAGAAGAGGTTCCACCCCATCTACTTTGCGAGCAAGACACTCAATGATGCGTAGAAAAGGAGGGTCTTATGATTGTTTTAGCATTCGACAAGTTTCGCTCCTACTTAGTGTTATCCCATACTACTGTTTTCACTGACCATTATGCTTTTAAGTATCTTCTAGCAAAACAGGAAGTGAAGCCGAGGTTGATTCGATGGGTGCTACTCCTTCAAGAGTTCGACATCACTATTGAAGATAAGGAGGGAGCGGAAAACGTTGTAGCTGACCACCTATCACGCCTTGAAGGGCCTCCTCCAAGTCAATTCGCTGAAGCAAAGATAAATGAACACTGCTCGGATGAACAACTACTACTATTTGAAGAAGCAGAGGAGATCACAGATCATCATCCAAAGAAATGCCCCTAATTTGCTGAGATAGCCAACTTCCTTGCATCCTGGACACTTGCAGAGTATTACAGATGCCAGGAGCAACGGATACTGGTCTCCGATTGTAAGCACTACCTCTGGAATGATTCTTACCTCTACTATTCAGGCTCTAACGGAGTCATCAAACAACGTGTCACCTTGTACAAGTCGCTTAACATCATGCTCTCTTGCCACACCAGCCCCACTGGAGGACATCATTGTGGGAATCACACTGCTCGCAAGATTTTAAAAGCAGGTTTCTACTGGAGGATGATCTGGAAGAATTGTGGCAATTACGTAAAGAATTGTGATTCTTGCCAATGTATATGTAACATTTCAACTAAGGATGAAATGCCTATTCTTGTTGGAAACAAGTACATTCTTGTTGTTGTGGATTATGTGTCAAAGTAGGCGAAAGCGCAAGTGCTGCAAACTAATGATGCTAGGAGAGTGGGAAAGTTCATCCAACGTCTTTTATGAGGGGGTACTCACTTTCAAGGTTAATTCAATCGAGGTTGCCAATTTTTTTGTGTAACTCATTGGTTGAACACCGCTTACTATCCCTAGGCAAGTGATCAAGTAGAGGTGGCGAATCGCAAGTTTAAGCGGATTCTTGATAAGACAGTTGATCAGTCTCGCAAAGACTAGTAAATTTGGCTCGTTGAAGTTCTTTAGTCTTATCGAACCGCTTTCAAGACTCCTACCGACACTTTTCTGTAACGACTAATTTATGGCAAGACTTGTCATTTATTGGTCGAGCTTGAGCGTAAGGCTTGGTGGGCCATGAAGCTACTAAACATGGATGATAGTCTCGCAGCTTCAGAACAAAAATATCAGCTCCTCGAGCTAGCTGAGTAAAGGTTTCATTCATATGAAAGTTTGTGGCTCTACAAAGAGCGGATGATTCGCATCCATGATGCTAAGCTTCAAAGTGTCAAGCAGTTCTCGAATTTAAACAAAAATAATATCATATGTATTAAGAAAATCATCTTCATAAATTATACAAACATATAGCATATGCATTATGTGTTCGAATTTTTGATAGTTTTATGATACTCATAACCATGAGCATACATCCAATAAATTCATGTCATCATGTTAAATCATGCATCCAAAATATCATCTTCGTAATTCCACTAGACACAACATTGTTAAATTTTTTTGAATTATTCTCATAATCATGACTAGTTTATCTATAAAAGTTCATATCATTTAAGAGAAATGCATTCAAATAAAATTTTATTTTAAGCTGTGTAGATGCATAATTTGCACGTTAATCCTTTTAACGAAAATCATAAATAACCTTATTTGGATTGATGGGAGCTCGATTAGAGGAAGGAGGAGATATGGGCGATATCTTTCCTTTACCCAATCCCCCTTACATCGCAATACCGTTAGAGTCAGATTGGATAACCTTATTCGGACGGCAGTGTTTGGGGTGAACCAAATTCCATTGCCTGTCTGGTTCCGACGGCTATACAGCGGCGGCCGAACTCGGGTCACCATCAGCAGGTTGTATCTCCTTCCCGGCACCAGTTTCCAGCGAGACAACCAATCGACGACTAGAATTACCCTTTTCATGCCCACACAACGCAACAATCAAGATAGAACTCCGACAGGTTTTCATACTCAATAATTAGCCAGAAACCATCAACAAAAACCCCTTTAGCCAGAGGTTCCGCCAAATTCACCTCAACTGCAATACGCGCAAACTTTCCCCGAACGGAGTTCTGAGTATGGAGATCGACCTTGAATGTTTCCCCACCTTCTGGTAGTATTGATAAGGAAGACATGGAAAACGAATCCAGACAACCATCTTCGGTGGGAGAGTATCTGTGACTCGGAAAAGACTTTCCCAGGCAAAAGCGATGAGATAGTGACCCAAAATTTTCTACGGACCCCTGATAGAGCATGAAAGTAATCTTTTTGGAACTCAAAAGAGACGAAGAACACTTCAGAGTCAAGACCGACCATACGGGAACGGCCCTCCGGTTTCCAAAGTCCTCAAAGACTACTGTAGAAGTACTGAATACCAATTTGTTTTCCCACCAAATGAAGTACCAGCATATATTGTATCGGAGCACACAGCCTCTCCTAGAATTTAGTCGAAGTATTGAGAAAGAGAACTCCTTGTGTAATTCTAAGTTGAACATCCCCGACCTCTGCCTCGATAGGGGTGTGATTACGAGATGTACCGACACCGGCAACCATCACTGAGAAAGATGGAGCATGATTAGGAGACGACCCCTGACTCATTGGAGAGGGAGCAGGGGCCCCACCAGCCCCATCAGGCGGCATTAGAGATCCCCGACGGCCGATCCAGAGGTTCCACCACCGGTGGAAGCGTTGTAAACTTGCTGACGTCATAAAGAGAAATATTTTTTATTTTTTACTCAACCTCGCAGTGACTCTCTTATTCATAAGGTATTTGAACATGTGCTTAATTTATTTTTTAATCATAAATTAGTTTTCTTAAAACGTGGTATAATTTCTTTTGTTGTATTATTAATTGATGTTTTTAATTTTTTTAAATTAAATTTTTTACTGATATAGGAAAATATATACACATCCTTCATATAAAAATATATACACATCCTTAATAATTACTAATTAGATGTCAAATTATATTTGACCTCATTTTAGCGCTTGCAAAAAAAAAATGGGGATGGAAATGCTCTAATCTTCAACTGAGAAAAATTAGTTCAAAAATAAAATTCGTCATCATTAAACACATAACACTCATTTGTTTTCTTTAATCTTGTCAATGCAAGTAGAGGTAAAAAAGAGAGCACGAAGATGAACCAAGGTTTATATTTGGTTCAAAAAATTACTACAGATACTTTTGCTTCCGTATGTGCCAGAGCTTCTTACCTAGTGGCTAGCAAGTACCACATTACTTAGGCAGGCAACAGACACCTGATATAGCTCAGCTCACAGGGTATATATTTTACAGTTGTGAGCTTAATCAATCCATCACAATATAGTAATCAATGTCTTTGGTAGGAACTGTTAGTTAACAAAGACGTACGTATAGGGTGTGATGTAAGCTTTCAGACAGCACAACAGTCACTATAACCTTCCCTCATTGCTTGCAACATCATGGCCATGAGTCGGTGAGGTACCTGAGGAACTCCCCGTTGACACAGACACAGTTACTGATGGTCCGGATGTCGACGGGGTTCCGGCATCAGTTACAAATGCAGGGTTTCCACCTGAAGGCTGTGGCGGAGAAGGAGACCCGTTCATGTTTATCTTAATCCTGCATTTCGTAAGTTACACGACCATATCAGCCACGGTTCACCCCAAGGAATTCCCAGAAGATACAACATACCTGTTATGGAGGTTCACGTATTCATCCGTTTCATCTAATATCTCTTCCTGTAATGGCACAACATAACCGGGTTGGTGCCAGGTAAGATTGTGAAGCTTATAGGTAGTCACAGAATAATGTTATAAGAAACTTAACATTACTCAAAGCATGGTAGATTCTACACATCCTATTAAAACATTAATTTGTAAGTATTAGAGTTAAGATTATATAGCATACCTGAAGGAGTTCTTCAATCACATCTTCCATGGTTATCACACCAACCACTTCTTCATTCAATGGGAATTCTGGTATTGGAGAATTTTCAATGTCCAAGATACAGTATGAACATCCTCTGTGCCGTTTCTTAAAGGAAGGAATCACTGGCGGATTCTTCTTGTTCAGTTGACTCCTATCATCTGTCGCATTTTCGGAAGCGGTGGCAGCTCCAACCTCATTATCACCTGCAAATCAGCAAAACGCTGGCTTATTTATTCAAAGGGGTATGGTAAACCACAAAATTTACTATGCAACAGTTTTGCCACTTCTTTACTACAGTTTCTAATGTCCGAACCTTTTGTAAGGGATGTCTCAATTTGGTCGTTCTTCCTGCTGCTATTGTTAAGTTCAAACTGTTGGGCATCTCTTTTGCTCAAATGCCAATCTTTGTAAACAACAGCAATGTGGCTGTGACCCTTCTGAAACTCATTCAGGATATCATATAGAGGTATGTCCTCAGAAACCCTGTAGAACGATCAGAAATGCAAAACAAGGAAGGGAAGAGCACATTAGTTTCG
Organism: Linum usitatissimum; assembly: GCA_030674075.2. NCBI lineage: Eukaryota > Viridiplantae > Streptophyta > Magnoliopsida > Malpighiales > Linaceae > Linum > Linum usitatissimum. The sequence continues at coordinate 4,774,123 of JAUJYP020001182.1, forward strand.
AAACCGATACAAAACTAGAGAATGAAAAAAAAGAAGTAGTTAAAAATCACACATTGGACATCTGGATTACAACTTATAAGCTTCCTCAACCAGCTCAAACCATACTCTATTTACCATGACATTTCTGACGTATATGGTGAAGAAGCTCAAGCATGAACCTCAAGTCCTCAATTAATCAAATACAAAAATATAAAGGGTAGCAAGAATACCTAGTTATTTTCCTTATAGTCATCTTTCTGACAGGAACGGAATCTCTGGGGTCAACTGTCAGTAGGTTTTTCACCTGCGTTACAAAGTAGCAGAAAGAGCTATAAAGGTTAAAATGCTTAGTAAGGAATCCGGGTAAATTTGTAGAGAAAGGAAGTTACCAGGATGAGTCCAATTATATTTGTCGGACTTCCGGCATAAACTGGGACTCTACTGTGACCTATTGTCATTATTGCATTCAATGTCTCCCTACAATGTATAGAGTACGAAACTGAGTGAGGAACCAATAAGGTGCTAACAGACAATGGCAATGGTGAACAAGAACCACAAACCCACAAATTAAGAACTGCATCCAGATCAAGGGAAAATGCCTTCGATATCGGTGTCATGGCATCTTTAGCAGTCTTTTCAGTCATATCAAGTGCTCCAGTGATTATAGTGGTCTCGTCATGTGTCAAATCTCCACCTTTCCCAGCCTATAGGACCATATACAATAATACAGTTAATACCTATCCATTAGGGAACCTGAATAGGTCGTGTTAACATAAGCAGCTTCCGCTGAATTAAGGTAACTTGACTCTGTATTTTGAATACCTCGTTGGCATGAAAATTAACAAAAGTCTTCAGTTCTGCTCTCCGCAAAAGAGCTGCATGCCCTTTGCCCAACATCCAATCCAAGACCTGCACAGTTAACAGTACTCGTAAGAAGAAGAAAAGAGCATAGTACTTGGAAAATAAACACAATTAAAATCAACAAAGTGTCATGAAAACGTGAGATACAGGCATAAAACACCGTATTCACATGTATGCTAATGAAAAAAGGGCTTCTGATTCAAATACCTTACTGATTGGATATGCAACAGGGTAGAAGACAATGACAAGAACACGGACAAGGGGTGCCATTGTTGCTCCAACTGTCAAGCCATAGCGTGTGCAGATTGCTTGTGGCAATATCTGTCGTCAAACGGAAATGAGCATAAACTTACAATTCCGGCTGATAGCCAGTTAAATCCAGAAAATATTAGCTCAATTTCGCATACCTCTCCAAACATTAGTACAAGAGTGACTGACACCAAAACTGCAATGTATGGAGGGGCGAGCTTGTCCAAGCATATCGGCAGGGCCTGGTATTCAGACAGAACACAAGATATGCCTATGAGTTACAGGATCGGGCTGAAACATTATAACTAAGGACCCAAAGGAAGTTAATTAGTTTTACCTCCATCGCAAGAGCATTGCCAATGAGGAGGGTACACAGCAAAAGGTGCTGATTTTTAACCACTGGGAAGATCTTGGCTGCCAGGAAGAGTAAACACAAAATTCAGAATACTAATGCTTAACGGTCCCATCGCAAATTAGTAAGTAAGAACACATATCTATAATAGCAAGTTGATACATGATTGTTTAAGCTAATACACGGAGCAATATCTCAGAGAATGAACCCAGTCTAGAAGATACACAGATGCATAAACTTAGACGGTTGGCATGATAAGAAGAAAAAAAGTAATCCCAATCCAAAATGCCTTTCCATTAGTGAAACTCAATGATCCAAAGTGATCCGTTAGGTATGTGGGTGACACTTCCCTACTGACATCTTGTTATTGACTACGGAGACTCATGTATCAGAGTCATGGGGACATTGAATGAACAAGACATTCGATGACATACAATGATACAAAACAAGAGCGGAAATTAACAGTTCAGACAGGCCACGTGCATTGAACTGCCAGCTAGTTCTTCACCATCAAACATCTTCGATCATTGCTAGACTTCATTCGACCTTATACCTCCATCAACAAGGATGAAGCAGAGCAAACTAGATTCAATCAATTCAAGATTCCGACGATCCGTTAAAAAGAAAACAGAGCGGCAAATCAGCTACAGAGAATCAGTAAATGAGCTTCAAATTCAATGAAGTATGACATAATCTGTTAATGTAAACTTAACTAGTCCACAAGAACTGCATCGGATAGAAGCGGCTGAGATAACGGAATTCGAGTAGGTGATGCTTCGTGGAGTATTTTGGGGGAGAAAAAGAACAAAACAATCAGGAAGCAGGTGGAAATGATTACTAACTAACCGGCATATTTACGGTCCTGAGGGCGGCCGGACTTGATGAGGACTTCGAGGTCGACGAGGCCAAGGGACATGAGACCGAGAGTTAAGCCGGCCATGAGACCGGCGAAGACCACAAGTCCGATAATAGCGAGGACATAGAGGGAGAATTGAGTTCCACAGCAGGGCAAATCGTCGGCCATTAAAGGCGGGGGAGGATGGATGGAGTGGAGTAAGGGGCCGCCGGGAAAACTAGTGATCGGCGGTGGAGGTTTCTAGGGAGATGGGGAGGATTTTTGTTTGCTTTATAGGGAGGGAAGGAGTAAGGAGGGAGATATGGAAATTCTTTTCTCGTCTTGGGCTCTTGGCGTTGGGAGTTACTTACCGTGTTGGGATAATTACAGATTTACAGTACAGCATCTTTAGTCTTTACTGATTAGTGATTACTGGCTGATGCGGAGCCGGAGGCAAGGGGGGGTTTTTGCATTGGCAGCTTCGTCTCCTACCTCGCAATGCCCACCTTATACTAATTAATCTCTTCTATAAATTATTAGTTGCTGGCCCGCAGTTGGCCGGGCATAATTTTTAATTTTAAACATTGAAGATTCAATCAGAGGCGGAGCACAGATTTTAGAAAAGGATGTTTTTTTGTTGTATAAAAAAATTAATCATATAATAAAAAATTAATTATTAACAAAACGTAAAGTTAATGTCATAATATTAAATGTTTTTACAACTATAAAATAGTAGGTTAAATTAAAGCACATTGCCTATAACAAATTCCAACTCAATTTCTTAATAATAACTAACAATTTACCGGGCTGAAATGAATTTTCGTTCAACTGCATTGTTTAAACACAAGTCTATGCATATATTTATCAAGTAATTGTGGTGAAGATTGTAAGATTTTAGGGTTGGAATACGGGAAAATGTTGATTAATTAAAGACAAATGATAAAAAACTGGCAAATTTTTTGAGAGGGGTGTCGAATCTAACTCGAATTATATATATTACAATTTTTAGCCATTACTTTTAATCGGTTGTCAAATCTAGTTAGTTGACCAAAAATTTCATTAGATTTTTTACACCGTTAGTGACGAGACAAACAGAGTTGGCGTGGAACTTATATGACCGGTCAAATATATTACAAGTCGGTGCCAACGTTGCATTTTAATTTTAATAAATGCCACATAATTATTTTTTAAAATAAAAATAATCATCAAGCATCTATAAAATATAAAATTAAATGAAAAATATCTATCCACATCCATCATTTATCTCTCTTCCTCTTTTCACTGCCTCACCATCTTCTTCCACACCACGACAAAATCACCATCTCCACCCTCCCCCTCCACCTCCACACCAACACCCACACCTAACTCCATATCTACCACCTCCACCTCCACACCCACACCCACACCCAACTCCACAATTATTTTAGGGTTAGAAAAACTTCATCGATTATGAAGATGAAGATAGATCTTGTAGAAAAATCGATTCTGGAGATGAATCAAAGATTGAAGACAGAAGATCGATTCCGGAGAGAAAATTGGTGGATTTCTGATGGCTAGATTGAGAATGGGATCCAACTGGGCTTTTATAGAGGCGCTTCCTTAAGTCAGTCGGATTACTGAAAGTGCGCCATAGATGAACCAAAAGTGTGCCACTCACTTTTGATATTTCTTAGGTGCACTTTCGGTCATAATGACAGAGACCTGAAATTTGAAATATGACCAGAAGTGCGTTGTAACCAACCAAAAGTGTGCCGCACACTTATGGTTCAACGTCTGGACTTTGTGATTTTTTCATTATTCGATGCATCTAGCTCCTCCTTGCACATCATATAGTTTTGAATAATGCCGTGATGTCGTTGTGTACTTGAAATTGATAAAAAAAACACTACGAAACAACATCAAATGGACCCCGGACGGGTCTGACACACTAAATCGAGATAGAAGTTAGAAATTGACGAAACATCCTAAAAAACTACCTCAAAACTATAGAAAATGCATGAAATGTTGCTTAAATGAGGATGACGAGCATGACAAATTGACTGTCATCAAGTAACCCCACACTTAAGCTTTGCTTGTCCTCAACCAAAAAGCTGATAAGAGCTATGGAATACATCTACAAGAAAATCAACTACTAACATACCAAAGAAAATCCATAAGCCTTAATGCATCCCTAAATTGCTTAGTCAACAAGTGAACCTTTATGCGAAACTGAAATAAAAAGTAATGGCCTCCAAAGAAGTTCTCCAACTTGTCACACATGATGATACACGTTACATCAATCATCTAGACTTACTCTCAAGGGAAATATACTTAAAGATGAAGCCAATAATGAACTCACTCACTGTATGTTTACAGATAGTGTTTATGCACTCATCATTAACTCTAAAGTGCGCTTCCAACTCTTGCATATCAACCTATTCCCACTCATCAAATCAAGGCACGTCAAACACTAACCGTGGTCTTTTATTTGGCTTTGTAATGTGGATAGAAAAGAGAAGAGAAGGTGAAATGACTTTTGGTGGTGAGTGTACATACTGGCGAATGACTAGGTCTACTCTTACATGGAGCTAAGCTGCTAATCACAAACAATGCTATACAAGAATCTAATTCTACCAAGAGCTTCAAATTAGTTCGTCTATCCCTTATTCAAACTACGACTTCGAGCCTATCTCCTTATTTATTCAACTAACTCGAGACCTTTTGGTCTTCTTTTGGTTTTTCAAATTTTCTTCTCTCAAGACTGTATTTTTTTACTTGTCTCCTTCCTCTGTTCTAAGAGTTTCAAATATTTCCTTTTCTCATATTTTTGACATTTCAATGATGTATCACGAAAATCAAGTGAAACTGTATAATCTTGCATTAAATTCAATTTAGTAACTTTATTAACTCCTAGGCTCGACCGAGCTACATGCCACTGATGTACACATGATCAAATAAAGGCTTGAAAAAAGGGGATACGATATTATGGGGGGTATGAAAAAGGCTTTTTGGCTATGATTAGGTTACCTAGGGGAGAATATAGGGACATGATGGATATTTTTACGGTGGAGATTTTCTAAGTGCCTCTATCATTTTAGTGAATCAGTGGCGAGTAAATTTAGATTGGTATCATGCAAGTGCCGAATTAACAACATACAGAGAAGACTACTCAAATCAATTTAAGAACCAATCTACTAATGAACCAGATTATCTATACTACAAAATGGTCTTTTAGGCTTCGCATTATTTTGCTAGATGGTAATTCAGTAACATATGTGCCTGGTCACATCAAGTTGGAGAGTCCGTGCTACATTAAACATATCAAAGTAACTCCAAAAAATGAATCAATAGACTTTGATCAATGGCCAATAATCCTTTCAAATCTAGGTTCACAAGTAAATCAGTAATTCAAGTGCGAAAATCACAAGAAAATATTCTAAGCATGTCAAGTAATCAATTCAAATATGGTTCCAACGAGCTTGAGATTAGGACTAATATGCAAGACGACTACCTAAGACTAGCATACACAAATCCTATGCAAACCCACCCAAACTTAGTTTGGACAGTGTCCTCACTGAATCGAACGACAAGTTGTGTAGGAAAACCTAGATGCTGATAGAAATCTGAAAGGCTCGATACATGATTCATGAAGTTAACTCGGCGGCCAAATAACTCCTAAAACACACTCAAACACACATGCAAACCCATAAATAAAAGTAAAGGGGGACGGGGGACCAGGACTAGTGTCCAAATCCCACACATAATAAAGTGGATACATCATCCAAAAAGAAAGAAAGAAAAAACTACAAGATATAACAATGTTACTCAATCAGTGGTCCTCAGGAGGAGGGGAGTGTGGAAGGTAGCACGATCCTGTCTGGTGGTAGGAGAAATCCCTGAGATAGCGCATTTGCTCCTCATGGTGCTTCTACTCCCTCCTCTGCTGCTCCTCGAAGTAGCATCTCTATGCCTCCTGCTCTGCTGCTAGCGCAACTACCTGAATATCCGGATGAGCCTGCCACGCAGACTGCCCTCAGAAAATGATATCTGCCAAGCTATCTACTGCTGCTGCCAAGGTAGACTGCTCTCCTCGAAAGATGCCTTCCACTGCTGAATTGACACCAAAGTTGCCCCTGAAGTCCGATGAACTCGAGTAGGATGTTAAATGGAGGGAGGTTGCTTAAAAACTGGTGCCTCATGCATCTCTTCATCTGTCTCCTTTGCCTGCTCCGTGTCTCCACTACTGCGGCCTCGACCTCGACCCTGCATCGGAGCTCTTTGTGACAATGAGTGGCCCCAATGGAGATGGCAAGATCGGATAGTAGCCGCAAGATGACATCAAGATCGATGTTCATGGACTCCAATACCTCCACCTTAATGTACTTTGTTGATGATGCGGGTGGCATAGGTATTCCATCCCAAATGTGGTCCATCCCCTTCTCGTGCATAATCATGCTCACGAACTGTCCGCTGGGCAAAGCGGCCATCTTCTTACTTTGGCGAGAATGGAAGAACTTGGCGACCACCCATCCCAAGTGCAGTGGTCGGTTTTTTAACATGGCATGGAAGAAGATGATCTCATGTTTAAGGACATGGTGAGACCCCCTCTCTTGACTATCCCTATAGGCCAGTCCGTAGCAAAAAAACAGATGGAACATGTGGGTAAATGGGTCAAGCATCTGAGTGTAGGAAGATGTGGAGTTCTTGAACTTGACCATGGGGTTCTCGTTGAATGTAATATTCCTCCAAATTAGATCACAATACTTGCGGATCGTGGTGGGTCCGTCGCCTTCTTGGTAAGGTCATGATAACTCATTTGGGTTGTCGTAGTAGAAACCCAATGACTCTTGGAACTCATCCAGTGTCTTGTTAAATGATATCCCCCCGAGGCCATATGAAAAACACCATGAATCTTTGAATTGCACATGAGACTTGAATTGAAAAGAAGTCCAAAACTCCTGAAGAGCAACGAGATTTGGCTGAGCATTAATCTGGCACAGGGCTAGAAGTCCTACGTGGGTGAGTTCTTCTTTGATGGCATCCACCCAAAGGGAATTCTTTGCCCTTATGCTGTCAATGTTGATGACCATAGTTGGCGTAGCTAGAAGATCCTGATGCTCCCAATACCTGACCCATGCCTTAGTGTCCAATGAAGTGAAAAATTGCGTCCTCGGAGCTGAAACATGTGCAGGGGGCTCTGGTTCCACCTCCGAAGAAAATGATGATAGTGAGGGAGGAGGTGCTCGACTAGTGGAAGCTCGAGAACCAGCAACACATCCATGCTAACTGCAAAAAAAGAATACCACATAACAAAAAATTTGAGCGCTACCCCACACTTATCTCATTAAAACACATAAAATAATCACGAGGTGGCTTCAAACTAATGTTAAATATCCATTCTTCACATCACAAGAACGTTTCACAAGGAATTCATCATATCACAAGAATCAATTTAATCATCCACAATCCAACAATAAAGTGTAATGTATCTCAATAGGATAATAACTCCAAAACGTCCTTAAGTTTTTTACCGAAATCTCAATTTTCATCAAGAAGAACTCATCCAATCATGGGGCAAATCATATAGAGAGAGTCCTAGCATTCCCAATTTCAGCATGGCACAATCAATTTCAAAACCCCTAAAATCGAAAATTAGGGTTCTTCACAAAATCCATCCTAAAATTAATTCGGGAAAAACCTGAACAATTCAACAGATGTAAACAAGGGGGAAGCAATCAAATGAACTTACTTGCCCCTAGCCATGGAAAATCGGCCGAACAAACAAACAAATCCGACGAAAAGCGAAATGGGGTAGAAAGCGGGTTGAAAATGCTCAAAACGGGATGAAATCTTGATGGCATCGGCTGGGATAGGAGAGAGGGGGGTGCATCGGTAGCGACTAGCGGCGGCATATTGGAGTGGAGGAGGCGGCATATTGGAGCCTTGGGTGAAGAAGAATTGTGAAATAATTGAAGAAGATGGTTTTACTGATGTTGATAAATCGTGATAATAGACAAAAAGTGCGCTATAGATGAACCAGAAGTGCGCCGCGAACTTTTGGTCTTTTTATAGCCCACTTCTTGTCATATTTGTAGAGACTAAAGTTTAAAAAATGCACAAAAAGTCTGTTATAGAGGACCAAAAGTGCGGAGCGCACTTTGGTCCCTTTATAGCTCCTTTTTTGTGAGACAACGCAAAAACTATCTGTCTCAAAATTTTAACACCAGCACCTCACGAATCGAAACAAGACCCACAAAAAATCATTCTAGAGTCTCTCTAACATCTAATCATGCAGTATGACTCAAAGAAAATGAAAAATATTCACTCTAGACATGGGCTGCCTCCCATGAAGCGCTCTTTTGATAGGATTGGCACCAAGATAACGCTTGAGACGATGACCATTGAGCTTGAATATTCCTTGGTCCGGATGTGTGATCTCCATGGTCCCATAGGGAAAATATTATGTGACTTCATAAGGTCCCGACCATCTTGATTGAAATTATCCCGGAAACAGTCTGAGGTGGGACTTGTAAAGTAGTACTTTATCTTCCTTTTTGAATTCCTTAATGCCTTGAAACTTGGCATCATGAATTCGTTTCATCTTCTCCTTGTACAACCATGAGCTCTCATAAGCGTGAAACCTATACCCCTCTAGCTCAAGGAGCTGATATTTCCGTTCGGAGGCTACGAGACTAGTTTATGGCCCACCACGCCTTATGCTCAAGCTCGAACGGAAGATGACAAGCCTGACCCTAAAATAGTCAAGACTGCGAAGTGCTGATAGGAGTCTTGAAGGCGGTTTGATAAGGCCAGAGAGCTTCATCGAGATGAATCGACCAGTCCTTGTCAGACTGATTGTCTGTCCTATCAAGAATCTGCTTGAGCTCTCGCTTCTTCACCTCCACTTGACCGCTTGCATGTGGACGGTAAGCAGTGCTCAATGGATGAGTTACGCCAATTTTTTGGCAAACTGGATGGAATTGACCTTGGAAATGAGTACCCCTATCGCTAATGATAGTGCGAGGGGTGCCGAAAGGCATGAAAAGGCGGGTGATAAGCTTTTCCACTATCCTAGCATCGTTAGTAGGCAGCGTTTGGGCCTCTGCCCACTTTGACACATAATCCACAATAACAAGAATATACTTATTACCATGGGATTGTGGGAAAGGACCCATAAAATCAACCTCCACACATAAAAAATCTCTATATGCATGGATATAGTCATTGGAATTTCATTCCTATTTGAAAATTTACCTGAACGCTTGCATGGATCGCATATCTCCACATAATGTCTATAGCTTTCCAGATTATCCTCCAATAGAAACCCGTATCTAAATCTTCCAAGCAGTGTAGCTGCCACTAAGATGTCCCCCAGAGGGACTGGTGTGGCAGCAAAGCATGATTTTGAGTGACTCATGTGTAGTGACACATCATCCGATCACTCTGTTGGTCCTCGGATAGAAGAGGTAGGGATCATCCCAGATGTAATGCTTCGCGTCAGAAATCAGTTTCCTCCGCTGTTGATGAGTGTCATCCTCTAAAAATGTCCCGACAGCGAGAAAGTTAGCTATCTCGGTATACCATGGGTGTTTGTAGGAGTGATGCTGTGAGACTTCCTCTGCTTCTTATAAGAGGAACATATGTTCGTCCGGAAACAGCTCATTAATCTCTACTTCAGCAATCCGCTGTAATATTTTCTGCTCTCGCCTCGTCGTTGATAGCGATGTCAAACTCATAGAGGAGTAATACCCGTTGAATTAATCTTGGATTTGCATCTTGTTTAGCTAGAAGATACTTAAGATCAGAATGGTTAGTGAAAACTGTAGTATGGGACAATACTAGATAGGACCTGAACTTGTCGAATGCAAAAACAATTGCCAAGAGCTCCTTTTCCGTAGTTTTGTAGTTTCTCTAAGCATCGTTAAGCGTCTTGCTGGCGAAGTTGATTTGATGGAGTCTCTTGTCTCTCCTTTGCCCTAACATTGGTCCGACTACAAAATCACTAGCATCACACATCAGTTGAAAAGGGGCCTCCCAATCCGGAGAGACTAATATCGGCGCATTCGTCAGCTTCTTCTTCTTCAGATAATTAAATACCTACAGAAAATTATCATCGAATACAAAGGGTACATCTTTCTCTAACAACTTAGCCATATCCAATGTGATTTTAGAGAAATCCTTTATAAAACGATGATATAATCCAACATGTCGTAAGACGCTATGAACAGTCTTAACATTCACAGGGGGAGGAAGCTGAGAGATGGTTTCGAGCTTGGCTTGATCCACCTCAATACCTCATTTGGAGACTCTGTGGCCTAGCACAATCCCCTTCTCCATCATGAAGTGGCACTTCTCCCAACTTAGAATGAAGTTGGTCTCCTCATACCTTGCTAGCACCTTCTCTAGGTTTACTAGACATTTAGAGAACGAATCTCCATAAACAGAGAAGTTATCCATGAAGACCTCGATAAAATCTTCTAGTAAGTGCCCAAAGATCATTGTCATACACCTTTGAAATGTCACGATTGCATTGCATAAACCAAAGGGAACGCGTCTGTATGTAGTCTTCTCCTAGTCCTCTAGCTCGATTGGGATCAAGAAATAACCAGACATCCCATCAAAGAAGCAGTAAAAGTCATGGCCAGCAAGGTGCTCCAGCATCTAATTAATGAAGGGCAAGCGAAAGTGGTCTTTATTCGTAGCATCATTGAGAACACACTCTCCATCCAATAACTGTCCGAGTAGGGGTGAGCTATCCCTTGTTGTTAGGCACGTCCATGAGTCCATCCTTCTTTGGTACAACCAATGTTGGACTAACCCAATGAGTGTAAAAAATTGGGATAAATGATACTTGCATCTAGGAGTTTGAGTGACTCCTTCTTCCGGAATTCCTTCGTGGCCGGATTCACTCGGCGATGTGGTTGTGCTACAGGTATGACATCTGCTTCCAAGTTGATCTTAGGTGTGTAAAATGAGGGACTCATTCCCTTGGTGTTAGCAAGCGTCCACGCTATTGCTTGCTCATACTTCCTCAAGTTGGCTAGAAGCTGCTTCTTTTGTTGAGGTTCGAGCTTTGAGCTGATGATAACTGGTAACTTTGAATCTTCTCTCAGACATGCATACTCGAGATGCTATTGTAGTAGCTTGAGCTCCAACTTCAATGGTTATTCTTAAGATGTAGTTATATTTGGGATCTTTTGAAATTCCAACACCGGTGGCGAGCTAGAGTAGGACTCGAGTTGTTCAAGGGCTTTTGCTTATGCCCTCTGTTCCATGTCGTTCATCCAGTCTCCATATACATCTGTAACAGTACAGACATCTCCAACAAGCATATGGGATAATTCAAACATTTTAGAGGCATCCTGATAGTTGTCTGAAACATCATCATCATCCTAAGCCTTAGAATATTTCATTCCCTCTTTCAAACGAAATGTGACCTCATCTTGTCCTACTTCCAATAATAAACACCCCTTGCAAACATCAATCATAGCTTTAGTAGTAGCTAAGAAAGAACGTCCTAACAAAATATTATAGTCATATGTTCATGGGTATCCAGCAGAACGAAGTCCTTTGGAAATTTAAATGGCCCTACATGAATTGGAACGTCCTCTATGATTCCTCTAGGTTTCAACATAGATCTATCAGCAAGTTGAAGAATCATTTGAGTCGGTCTAAGTTCACATATGTCTAGTTTCTCAAATAAACTATGTGGCATCATATTTATACTAGCACCTAGATCGGCAAGACTTGTACAAACTTTAATATTCTTAATGATGCAAGGTAAAGTAAAGCTCCTTAGGTCTTTTTGCTTTGTTGGTCTGACTTGGATAGTTGCGCCTTCTTCATATAGGGAGACCTATATTGCATTGCTGAGATTGATCTTTTTGTTCAACATATGCTGGAATCTTTGTGAAAGCCTCCAAGAAGGTTAGTGTAACCTCTTGTTTCTTGATGATTTTCAAAAAATCTCTCAAACTCCTTCGATAGCCCCTTCTTGTTGACAGCTAAAGGATATGGGATCCTAGCATGCTTCTTAGTTTACAAGCTTCCAAGCTCTAGGACAGGGGGTGGCAGTTGCCACTGGGGTCTCCTCCTCTTCCTTTGGAATATCAATAACAATGTCAAATGGCACCATATCTAGCTGTTGAACCGATTTGAGATTTCCCTTAATCATCTTTCCGCTTCTTAATGCAATTGACTTCTCATCCATATGTCCCATTTATCTGTTGTTGGAGTTTTCTTTAGCGTTCCCCGAGAGCTCTCCAATAGGCCTCTAATCGACCTTCTGTGCCAAGGATGTGTAGGATGCTTCCATGTTTTTAATCAATTCTTGTTGACCCTAAAAGATAATATTTTGATTTTCCAATTGTGCATGCATTGTCTTCATCATCTAGAGGATGTCATCATTGATTCCTCTAGTAGGGGTTGGATTCTCTTTGCTATGGTGGCTTGATGGGAAATCCTGGCAGCCCTTGGTTGTTGTTTCTTGTTCCTGGAGGAGTGATGTTGTTGTTGACATTGTAATCTTCCACTCTAGGCGTGTAGAAATTAGAGTAAGGATATGCATGGTTGAATTGTCGGCCTCCGGCATTCTTTGCTATGAAATCTTGATATCCGTGCTGACCGAAAAGATAACCCCCTCGCACAAAATCTACTTTCTCCACAGTCATGGGTTTTCTAGTAAAGAAGTTATCACATTCTCCCTAGCTATCACAAATACCACACCAAGCATAACTGTAAACAAAAGCAGCAGGGGAATCATCAAACTGTCAATCTTTTTCCCTAATGCCTTAACCTGAGCTCTGAAAGCAATATTATCTCCATTATCAGAGGAAACTACACTTGCTGGCTGAATTGTGTTCCTTGCCTAATTTCTAGATTTTGTCACAAATGAAGCAAAGTGTTGCAAAGCAGCTCCTAGACTAAGAGCAGTGACATCTCCATTTGCTAGTTGATGTACTAGAATTGAGGTTGCTTGGTCTAAAGATTTGCTGAACAAATCTACCAGCTGACTGTCTATGTAATCGTGGTGAGGGCAATCGGATAACTACTCTTGAAATCTATTCCACGGGTCATATAAGGTCTCTGCTTCTCTCTGTTGAATATAAGAGCTCCACAAAAGCTTGATAGATAATACTCCACAAAAGCTTGGTCACGAGTATCCCAATCTATAAATGTGCCGCAAGGTTGACTAGTCAACCATCTTCTTAGTGCTCCTTGGAGAGAACACTTGAATAGCTCGAGCTTCATTGATCCGCCAGACAAACCTCACAGTTTGACAGTCTCACAATAAGCATAGGAATCCACTGGATGAGCACATGGATTCTCGTTCGTCCTCCCTTCATGCTTCAAGTTTTGTTGAATTAAGGAGATGCAATCCCCCTTGATCTTATAGTTGGCATCATCTTGTTCAGGAGGCACCACACTTGATGTGGAATTTGCAACACTAGGCTTGGTGTATTTGGGAAGAGTTCTAGCCGCCATTGGTTCACTAAGCCTAAAAGTGTAACTGTTATCTGAGTCTAAATCTGAATATTTTTTAGTATCGAGATCCTTCTTCGCTTCCGAGTAAAGCCTTGAGAGATTCTACAATCTCTCCTTCTTTTTTTGATGAGCGAGAGTCCTGATTAGAGTTTTGATTTGATTTGGATCATGTCACTACCAGTTACATGCAATGAATTCTCTCATTCGTAAAGAAAAATAAGAAACAACGTAAAAAATAACTGTGAATGAAAAAATATAAAACCGAGATGAATGACTAATACTAATCGAACTACTTTGAGATACTATAAAGATATTCCTCCGCAAAGGCGCCAATTTGACGAAAATTTTTAGGCGTTATCAAAATAATCTGATTACTAAATTAACCAGAGTTGAATCTCCCTAGGGTCTCTTTAATTATCTTACTCAAAGTTGTAATAAGTATCAATCGAAGTAACAAAGAAGTGTCATTTAGGTGCCACGGGAATCAATCGAACAATCAAAATGAAAATAAAAAAATTTCTTTAGAGTAAATGGTTTAAAAGACTGCACGATATAAGTTTTAGGCAATTCCAATTCACAAATGACAGATAAATTCCACGATTTAAACGAAATAAGATAAATTTAATAAACTATCGCAATTCTTCGCTAATCAAATCACGCTCTTCCAGGATCACTAATTTGCTACCTATCTAGGATCCCAGTTCTCTCTTTCTAGACGAAAATTTGAAACCCACTAGGCTATTTATCGAATAAGAATTATTCACACGACAGACTAGTTCATTCTCTCCCGAATGTGGGTTAACATCTAACCTAGTTGTTTAATTTTGGCGTTCTAGACAAACCTAACAGAGATTCATTCAAGTTAAACATGCAAGAGTAAATCGATAGTGAAATCAAAATTTATTGAAATCTATCTAACTCGCATAAATCGTCAAATGTATCAAATCATTCGTTATATCAATTAACCTAGGGTTCATCTAATCTAAGCAAGATAAGTTTAGCTACTCATGATTTTGGAAGACAAATCAAAATCAGAAGAAGAAGTCATTGAATCTAGGTTTACACAAGAAACTATGAAGAACCTAATTTCGCTGATATGCCGAGAACTTGATTTGCCTTCTTAATCGTTGCGCCGATTCCGAACTCCTTGAAGTTTCCTTTTCGTCACTCTCAAATATCTCACTAATGCTCTCAATTTCGTCCGGGAAATTCTGATTGAGAATTCGATCCAATTAGGCTTTTGTAGAGGAACTTCCTTAAGTCAGTCAGATTACTGAAAGTGCGCCATAGACGAACCAATAGTGCGTCGTGCTCTATTTGTATTTCTTAGGCACACTTTCGGTCATAATATCATAGACCTGAATTTGAAAATAAGACCTGAAGTTGCGCTATAACCAACCAAAAGTGCGCCATACACTTTTGGTCTAGCTTAGTCACACTTATGGTTCAACGTCCGGACTTGATTTTTCCATTCTTAGATGCATCTAGCTCCTCCTTGCACATCATACAGTTCCAAATAATGCCCCGATGTCATTGTGTACTTGAAATTGATAAAATATACTATGAAACAACATCAAATGGACCCAGAACTAAATGGAGGTTAGAAATGCACAAAACATCGTAAACTTCTACCCAAACTATACAAATATGGATGAAATGTCGCTTAAATGAGGACAATGAACACGACAAATCGAGTGTCATCACCTAGCATCAGCCACCCCTATCAGTGCGGGTAGTCTCATAGTTGATTAGAACCACCCTAACTGTGTGAATTACATACTACCCCTTTCCTATAACCCTAGGGATTGTGCAATGTGGGGTGAGTGACCAATGCAATACATCAAGGGGATCTAGTCTAGGTATACATATCATTATCCTATTATGAATAGTGAATCACATGGTACTTCTCAATCCTTAGAGCTTTAAGCTCAACATTCAAACAACTTATGTACCATAGATCGCACGGTACTGTACAGCCTTAGAGCCCTCGCTCCACATCATCATCCATCTCATGGGAAAATCCTTTCTAAGGAGATCCCAAACTATCGTATTACAGTTGAACAATTAAAGGCATACCGTAAAAATAAACCCGCACCTCTAATATTGCTTTCCTTAAGAGTCTGAGCTGAAAGCTACCATCATGAATTTAAGGCTCCTCTCCTGGATGATCCGAATAGATCAACCATAGGATTGAATCCCAAAACCCCAACACTGTCAGGATTCCTATGTAACTTCATAATCTTTGGATTAAGAAAGAAAAGGGATAGTGGTCACCTTCCAAGGGATCTCCTAGTCTCTCTAATGCCCTATCAATGATCGGATATCCATCATCGCCACCTTCAACCATTGATCGATCTCGTCCTAAGATAGAGACTGTCGTTTTTGATAATGAGAGAAGTTAGATTTAAGGTTCTGTGATTCTGAGAGTTGCAGCTCATGGAATTGCTTTTATAAACTGTCCATAGATGGTCATCACACTTGTGAGCCATTGATGGTCATGACCTTAATGTCCTAGTAACCATTTTTGTGACGTACTGCAGACCACGACCACGACTGCCCTAACATCCACGATCATGACAGACTCACAGTTACGCCTATGTCATCCACTGGACCAAAACACTTCTAGAACTCATGATCAAACCTTGAACCCAACAGTCAACCCAAAATCAGGGTGTTGTAGCAGCTGGCACTTGGTTTGAATTGGACTTAAACGGTGGGCGTGAAGCTCCAATCTAAGTGGTGGTGAATCGATGGGCCTTCAGCTGTTAGATATATAGATCCATTGGCAGGATTGGCATCTGTTATCAACGAGAAATGAGAGCATCCTATTTAGGGTTTTCTTCCTAAACATAAGATCATAGAGATAGAGGATGAGTGGAAATTTGTTCTAGGGGCCTCTTTTATTTAATGATGCTAAATTTGGGTGTGCGATAAAAGGTAAGAAAGTGGGCATAAAGGGTTCGATCGAGGGGAGTTTGAGAAGAAGATGGATGTCGATGTTTTTTGTGATTGAGAGGGGATAGAGCTGGAAAAACTAAGGAGAGGAGAGGTGATGGCATTGGAGATCCAGGATTATGGCTACGGCGTTCAGACACGTGGGGGAGGGAGGCAACAATGGCAGTTGTCCCACGGTCGCCGACAATAAAGGGATACATAGCGGCGAAGAAAACTGGCGATTCCATGATGTTAGGAGCTTGCCGTATTCAGGCTCGCCAGCGGCGATGGTGCTCGCCGGAGAAGACAAGTGGCCAGAGTTCAAGAGTTGAATGTTTGGTGATCATTCTGCCATTTTTATAGTTAAGTGCCTAGTTTGTGGTTTCTGTAAGGTTGGATGACTGCTCTACATATGAATGTTGTTCAGGGATTGTATTGCAATAGTCTAAAGTGTGAGGACTTGTTCTGTACTGTACCATAATGGGCAGGTAAAAGACGATTCTGCCCCTGCTAGTTTCAGCAATTTACCAAACAATTAAATGCGACCCAACTGTTTGACTTCCAAATGACAATCCGTCGGAAGCTGTGGCTTCGTGGAAGCAACAAGGATCATCTCATATCTGATTCTGATATTTTGACTTGTCAATTAGGTGGGTGGTTTATGGGGGTAAATTGTTCTCGTTGTAGTGTGTTAGGTTTTAATTAATTTTATGCATGATTCCATGATTGTGTGTTTATTTATGACATGTTATTACTTTGATGTTGTGTAACTTATGCCTCCTATAGAACTATAAGGTTAGACTACTGATAATGTTAGATGATGATAAGAATCCAGAACACATCATCGAGATTAGTAATAGGTGAATTAAAACATTAAACTCACTAGCTAGACCCCACCCCCATGATTCAGGCTTATGTCCATCATGATTTTCGGGCCACAGTCTTGCCCTCCATGATTTATGATACTATCTGATGGATACATACTCCCAGACCTCCATGATTTTACCGCGTGGCGATGGGCTAGTTAGTTGAGTTAGGGGACGCCTCACTAGAAATAAGTTTCCTTACATAATGACAAGAGTAATACAAGAATCAAGGTATGTATATGATTTTCATGAACAAGATGATTAGGATATGACAAGTTACAAGAGCCATGATACTATGATTCTAATGCACCTAACTTGATTGACTTTAGCTTCAATCTTTCATGATGATTCCTTGATGATTATTCGTTATTAATAATTCCTTATTGATGATTTTGTGTTAATGATTAATTACTTGTTATCTTACATTCTTATTTATGATAGGATTACATAAAGAGGACTACTTTATGTAATATGGTTACTTAGTTAGTAATTATGATTCCATCTGTGTTCTTAGTTTCCTATGTTGTGTTAAGAGGCTCATATTATGTGTCTACATGATTAAGTTAGGATAAGTTGTGGTTAGATAACTAGAAATCATGTCTTTATATCTAGATGCTTAACTGATGATCCAATAATATGAACCCCTTTAGCTAAACCCTTGATCTAGGTTGTCGGGTTATGATCTTCGATCACTATAGACCCGTTATTAGCTATTGGGACATTAGATACCCTTATGTTAGTTCGGGGCCTTTAGAGACCCACTGTGTTAACTTACGTCCGAAAAATGGATGGTAGAGCAAGTTAGATGAGCCAGGTGATGTCCTCTAGTTATGATACCCTAGCTAGATGAGTAATGCAGATAGAACTAGGCAACCATAGTGATGGTTGCATAGTAAAAGAAGTGAACGTTAACTTTTCGTAATAAGATGAAGTTTGATGAATGCGATAATCGTTCATTTATGTTAGTATGTTATTTATTATGACTAGAGCACAAAAGACTGACCCCAAGCCACCCACTAGGGTGTTTGTAAGTTGATACACGAGGAAAAATGGGGAATATACCGATCCACAAGTGGTTAGTAAAAATATTGACTCATAAGAAAGTATATTTTAGATAGAATTGTAAGTTAGCATTTAGTTTCACAAACATCAAAATTTTACTTTGCAGTATGAGATTCTGGAGTTTGATAATATCCTGGGACTTCCTAAACATGTCGACCGTTATGATTCACTTGGTCATGTAAAAGGATACGAGCGTAGTGACCTAGTGCGGGGAGTAGAATATGGAGTAACTCTCTCTATGGTATATTTTATTGACGCTTGTTAAATTCACAAATAATTAGAAAAATGTCAAGACTAAAAGAGGTTTTTACAGTAATAGTTTGGACTAAGTAAGAAGGGTAAAGGCAGTGGTTAGAGTAGTGGACAAGGTAGTGAAGCACATCCTCATGTCCTAGGACATTGTTCTACCATATCAATGGCACTAGATCGTGTCTAGGCTTTGGAAGAAGAACTTTGCTTGTTGAGGGCTGAAATGGCCCAAGGAAAGCAATCGATGTATGACGACGGGCAAGGAGAAAAGGAAGAAGACGAAGTAAAGCAGTGATCGCCAAAATAACTGCGAAGTTATCTCGACAATACAAGTGTCGTATGAGTCCAAGGATTCCTCTCGTTATGCTTTTACTCAAACCTATAAACACGGTTTAGGCTGAACAATTTGGGAAAGGTTTCTAATGATTCTAATGATTCAATTAACACTAATAAATATGTTTTGATCAAGATGAGAAGACAAATTATTTGAAGGGATGATTCATCAAGCTCAACTTCCTAATAGTAGTTGAATGGAATAAACGTTGGACTTGGATTGAATAATATGAATCCTCTTATCACTCATATGAATCTGCGACAAGATCATGTACGCGGATTACCATTACTAGTTTCCCAAGCAAGGTTGGAATAACCTCAACTAGGCTAACTGGTAATGATACCAAGAAGTTCTACAAAGTGATAAGGAAAAAAGGTTGCAAACCCAACAATCAAAGCAATCTTTCATTCATTTTCAAATATCCAACAATGATCTACCCTAAGCTTTTAGTGAGCGTATAATGTCTTAAATCCTACATCCCAACTAAGAAACTGTAAAGAATGAGCTACTCATAACTCTAGAAGAAGACAAATCAAAATACGACCTAACCACCATCTTGATGAGGAGATGACGAATTGATCTTGGTCCAATCTTTGGTTTTAATCTTCTTGCTTCAATCCTAGTTTCAATCTTCAATGGGAAGTCTTTCGAATCTTCAATCGGACTCTAGATATGGAGATATGGTGTTTTACCCAAGAAAAGTCATGGAAAAATCAATGAGAATATGTTGGGGAAGATCTTGCTTCTCTTTCCTCGAAATCAGCCTTTTATAAGGAAACTATGGAATCTGGGAGTTGCACCCTGGGCACCATCTTGATAAAAAGTGCAAGTTGCGAATAACAAAGAACGGCGTGCACTAGTACAGGCCGTTCCCCCATTTTTGAACTGAGGCCTTTTTGTATTTTAGGCCAGCACGACGTGTAGTGATGCACAACATGCAGCCCTTCTGCTTCACCATTCCTTGTTCTGTTCTTCAACTCAAGCTCCAACCATGCTCTATTCCACGTACAAATCCTAATAACCATGCCACCTATCTCTAAAGTACCCGTGGATAACAAATACTACAAAAAAACACATCAAATGCACCGTAACGGTCCAAGTGAACGGGTCTAGGCAAATAATGTCATACCACGAAACCACATGAGAATGAAGCATGAACAAGCTAATATTCATTCAAAATGAATGCAGATAAGGATAGATAATCACTAAAAATCCTAGTACTATCAAATCCCTCCACACTTGAACTTTGCTTGTCCTCAAGCAACTTTACTATTCGCACTCTAAACAAACACTAAACATGGTGAGAAGGAAATAACATGGTAGTAGTTCAAGCCTACTTCACGATCCCAACATAACACTTTAGATCATCAAGCCACACAGTGACATGTACCGAGTCATCTAATCAAATAAAGAACAAACCCATGCATATAGTTAGTACCACTCAATACCCACCGACAAAACACTTCCCCTATCACTTATGCTCAAAACAGATGGTCCTAGCCGGGTATTTTTCCCATCTAAGAGAGGGAGTGCTTACTCTAATAATTTATCAAAATCAGAGCACACCCTCTTCTTTTACAATTTTAGTATACTAGATATGCTAAACACTTGGGTTAATTGAATTACTCAATTAATTCCAAACCCACTTTTCAAAAATTTATTATAGCTTTCGAGGGGTACCAACTCAAAAGAGTTTCAAACAGTGATTGTTCAGTTTGAAAGGTTCAGAGAAAGGTGATGTTGTTACGTCAATGGTCCCCTAAGGGAAGACCTCGGTGACAGTGAACAGGCCACTCCATTTGGATTGCAGCTTCCCGTGAAACAGCTTGAGCCTTGAGTTGAAGAGGATGACAAGATCGCTTTCCTTGAATTCTTTGATGGTCCTCAAGCGAGAGTCGTGATACTTCTTGATGCGCTCCTTTTATAACATGGAGCTCTCGTAGGCTTAGGGTCGGAGCCCCTCCAGCTCATGACTTTTATGCAACACTAGTAAATAAGTATATTTCAAACGTATGTCGCCGTAATGAGATGTTATATATTGGGGTAAATTTTGGGAACATAAATACCATTTGCGTATTTATTTCATTTCAATATCATGTGTAAAATCATTTTATTAATGTCTTTGATGTACCGTGTACGTCCATCGTAAGAAATAAGTGCAATCTCGAAAATCTATGAATAAGATGATACGATGGATTGTGTGAAGTTTAATGTGGTATTTATGGCCAAATATAGTTGAGTGTAAGCTAACTTCTATCAGGGTTAATGAAAGAAATTAACGGACTCTAGAATGAAGATTTAGAAAATAACTAGTGAATAAATTTGAATAATAATTTTGTGCACTTATATCACATTCTATGCATAGCATTTCATAAGAGAATACGACTACTAATTTACCTCTACTATTACTAATCATATCATCAAAATGCTATATAAGCCTTATTATAATTGCAATATTTTATACAAAGCCCTATAACAACCTCATCTGATCTCACTAAAATGATACATCACTTGGTATTTGAAGAGTCATCGTTCACCACAAAAGAATGAACAAAATTACTCTCTCAATTCAGGTTCCTATCATCTTTTCTTTTCTCTCTATTTCTCTCGCCTATCATAAAGATAAAACAACTTCCATGAGTTGCAGTACGGTGGATGACGATGCACGACCGTGTTTACCATACGCTACTGGCAATATTTAGTTTCACTTGCTTAAGTAAATTACTAAGGCCGAAAACTTACGTACCTAACTAATAATGACATGACTCAGCCAATTTGTGGGATAGAAGGTGTGCGCAGTAAAATAGTTCAACCT
Source organism: Linum usitatissimum (assembly GCA_030674075.2). NCBI lineage: Eukaryota > Viridiplantae > Streptophyta > Magnoliopsida > Malpighiales > Linaceae > Linum > Linum usitatissimum. Next base: position 4,796,122 of record JAUJYP020001182.1, read on the forward strand.
GTCATTGAATTATAAACTTTATAAATGTGGCTTGTCTATTAGTGGAAACGGGCTGATGTGCTTTAGCCCTGAGTGCCGCTTTTCTCCATCCGAGAATCTCCATCTGCAGCAAGCAATAATGGCTTTTCGGCCGTTGCCCGCGAGCTTGTAGTTTAGGGAGTAGGGGTGCCCTAAGTAGAGCTTTCTTTGACCCACCTTTCCTACTTTCCTCCCTTCCGAATGTAGCTATTAGAATCAGGTAGCTTAGCAGATGAATGACTTGTCTTAGAAGATTGCTTTGTTTCATTCATGTATCGATAGGTTAAACTAGTTCCTTTCCACCCGCTACTAGGGAAAATCCCAACAAAAAGTCATATGTCATGTAGTTGATTAATGGGCGCGTAAACTAGTCGTCTTACGAAAAGGACGATTCCTTCATATAAACGAAGTTATTAAAGTTCTTTTTCAAGAAAAAGGCCCGCTCTGATGGCCTGACGAGTCATCTACTTAAAAGAACCCTCCCCGCAGTGCGCTTTTCCTTGAATTATTCGGTCTAAACTAAGAACTAGCAACCAAATTCAAGGACGAAAGTATGGAAAGAAATAAGAGGTGCTCGATGAAAGATCATTATCTATATAATTCTACGTGAGTCGAAAGAGTGAAGATTCTTGTTCCCGGTTACTCTTTGAGCTTCAATTTCGTATAGAAATGTCTGCTATTTGTTTGAGTGGGATCATTATTCTTAAACAAATCCCCCCGTTTATATGTAGCAAATTTATCGTTTATTTCATAGCAAACCACAACTTGATTACAGACACTTTGGTTTTTAGTCAATAAAATATATATATATTAGGCTGCTCAACAATTATGAGTATATATTTTTGTCTAAAATATGAAATTATCGATATGACTTTTATGCAACGCATGTAAATGAGTACATTTAATACATATGTGGCCGTAATGAGATGTTATAACTTGGGGTAAAATTTTTGAACATTAATACCATTTGTGTATTTATTTTCATTTGAATTATCATGTGTAATATCGTTTTATTAATGTCTTTGATGTACCGTGTACGTCCATCGTAAGAAATAAGTGCAATCTCAAAAATCTAGGAATAAGATGATACGATGAATTGGGTGAAGTTTAATGTGGTCTTTATGGCCAAATGGAGTTGAATGTAAGCTAACTTCTAGCAGGGTTAATGGATGAAATTAACGGACTCTAGAATGAAGATATAGAAAATAACTAGTGAATAAATTTGAAAAGTAATTTTAACAGTGGGTTTGTTTGAAAGTTGATTATTTGATTTTATCCCTTATTTTTCTAATATCACCGTTGTTGATCCTGGAGGGGGAACGATTTATAATTATGGCACAATTCATAGGTTCAAGGGGTTTCTCTTAAAAATAGGCTTTCAATACCTATTGCTGCTTACGAGAAGTTTTCGCAATCTAAATATCTAAATCGTTCACTTGGTTGAGAGGAGATTTTACATTGAATTGGTTTTGCAAATTGTGATATTGTTTAAGATATAAGATATTTAGAATATGATATAAAATTAGTAAAATGTAATCAATGTCATAAACTTTTGGTTACAAATAGATTTGATTTATTTAGGCTTATTTTCTAAATAAAATAACTAAATTTTCCCCTATTCTTCAATGATATATAATCCATTTGATTTCTAATATGTTTTTATTCGCAATAATTACAATTGTAAAGTATGGTTAGAATATAAATAAATTGACTATCTCATTAAAGAGGTCTAAAGTAAGCATATATGAGAAAAAATTCTATGTCATGACATTTCTCGACATGGACTCAAATTTTGTGCACTTATATCACATTCTATGCATAGCATTTCATAAGAGAATATGACTATTAATTCACCTCCACTATTACTAATCACATCATCAAAATGCTATATAAGCCTTAATATAATTGCAATCTTTTATACAAAGCCTTATAGAAACCTCATCTCATCTCACTAAAACGATACATCACTTGGTATTTGAAGAGTCATCGTTCACCACAAAAGAATGAACAAAATTATTCTCTCAATTCTGGTTCCTATCATCTTTTCTTTTCTCTCTATTTCTCTCGCCTATCATAAAGATAAAATAACTTCCATTAGTTGCAGTACGGTGGATGACGATGCGCGACCGTGTTTACCATACGCTACTGGCAAAAGCAACTCTGTAACACCTGATTGTTGCTCTGGCCTCCAAAATCTAATTACAAGTACACCCACTATGGACGACAAGAAGATAGCTTGCAATTGTCTTGTCACTGCTTTCAAGATCTTTCCGGTACAAGATGATTTACTGAAAAAGATTCCAGACTTATGCAAACTTAAAGTTCCTTTCAACATGTCAACCACAGTTGACTGTGACAAGTACGTATGATTGCTTGTGTGAGAATCTCTCGATTAAAAACTAATGTTCTATTTCATTTCAAATAATTTTAATTCTATTATGTCACTAACTTATTAATATTTATTTAATTGTTTGAAATGCAGTATCAATAATTTCGCTACCGGATGGTAGAATCAGTTTACATGACAATTCCACAGTGTTTCGAAGAATGTATATGATCATTCAAAAGACGAGGCTTGGCCGATGAATTTAAATAAAATATTATGTTGAATTATTATTAGGAGATACATTTTTTCTGTATCTCATGTATTGAGTTTGATATCAAATGTGTAGAAGAATTCTATAGTCTCAGGTATTGATGTTCATATGACATTTCATTGGGATTGTGTAATTTTAAATTTGGGTTCTATGTATTGAGATTTTACAAGTCCTTCTGTTATTAACGTTAAAAATATTTTCCTCGTAATATTTAAGATGTTTCTTTTACTCGATTAATTTTTTTCTTTGTACATACCATTACATTTATACTTACCTTCATTTTATACTCGCATGAGCATAATTTATAGCTAAACGTAAAAATTCACTACATTCATCGACACAATAACGATGCATATTCATAAAGCAAACTAACATAACCATGCGTTGTGGATTATCATCATATTTTTGTTTTATTATAACAAGTTACAAATATTTAGTTTCACTTGCTTAAGTAAATACTAAGGCCGAAAACTTACGTACCTAAGTAATAATGACATGACTCAGCCAATTTGTGGGGTAGAAGGTGTGTGCAGTAAAATAGTTTAACCTGTCATTGAATTATAAACTTTATAAATGTGGCTTGTCTATTAGTGGAAATGGGCCGATGTGCTTTAGCCCTGAGTGCCGCTTTTCTCCATCCGAGAATCTCCATCTGCAGCAAGCAATAATGGCTTTTCGGCCGTTGCCCGCGAGCTTGTAGTTTAGGGAGTAGGGGTGCCCTAAGTAGAGCTTTCTTTGACCCACCTTTCCTACTTTCCTCCCTTCCGAATGTAGCTATTAGAATCAGGTAGCTTAGCAGATGAATGACTTGTCTTAGTAGATTGCTTTGTTTCATTCATGTATCGATAGGTTAAACTAGTTCCTTTCCACCCGCTACTAGGGAAAATCCCAACAAAAAGTCATATGTCATGTAGTTGATTAATGGGCGCGTAAACTAGTCGTCTTACGAAAAGGACGATTCCTTCATATAAACGAAGTTATTAAAGTTCTTTTTCAAGAAAAGGCCCGCTCTGACGGCCTGACGAGTCATCTAATTAAAAGAACCCTCCCCGCAAAGTGCGCTTTTCCTTGAATTATTCGGTCTAAACTAAGAACTAGCAACCATATTCAGGGACGAAAGTATGGAAAGAAATAAGAGGTGCTCGATGAAAGATCATTATCTATATAATTCTAAGTGAGTCGAAAGAGTGAAGATTCTTGTTCCCGGTTACTCTTTGAGCTTCAATTTCGTATAGAAATGTCTGCTATTTGTTTGAGTGGGATCATTATTCTTAAACAAATCCCCCCGTTTATATGTAGCAAATCTATCGTTTATTTAATAGCAAACCACAACTTGATTACAGACACTTTGGCTTTTAGTCAATAATATATATATATTTTAGACTACTCAACAATTATGAGTATGTTATGAAGATAATAATGTAGTGAATGCCCAATTGTGTAACTCTCATTCTATGATTAATGTATTTTATTCCCCTCCTTTATGTGTATGATTCAATGTATTTCATTCCCCTCTTTTATGTGTAATAATATTAGAGAGTGTAGGTTATGATTTCATGAGCCTATAAATAGAGCTCTCATTTGTAGCATTCTATACACCTCAATAAGAAAGTACTTCTCCTCCCATGTTCTTGTTCTCTTCTTTGTTCTTAGTTTTATAACACGTTATCAGCACGAGTGCTCTGCCTATTTTCTCGAAGTTTTCACGAAGCATGTCGAATATTTCCAAACTTGAGTTTGTGGCCCTTGACGTTTCGGGCAAAAATTACCTCTCGTGGGTCTTGGATGCTGACATCCATTTGCAAGCCAAAGGGTTGGGCGACACGATTAAAGATGAAGCCGAAACATCTGCCCAAGACAAAGCCAAGGCTTTGATCTTTATTCGCCACCATCTTGACGAGGGCTTGAAAAACGAGTATCTCACCATCAAAGATCCTCTCGAATTGTGGAATAATCTCAAAGACCGATATGACCACCAGAGAACGGTGATTCTCCCTCGAGCTCGTGATAATTGGGTGCATTTACGCCTACAAGATTTCAAATCCGTGAGCGAGTACAATTATGCCCTCTTCAAAATTTGCTCGCAGTTGTTGCTATGTGGCGAGAAAATCACTGATAAGGAAATGCTCGAGAAGACATTTTCCACTTTCCATGCTTCCAATATAGTTCTCCAACAACAATATCGGGAGAAGGGCTTCACCAAATATTCTGAATTAATATCATGTCTCTTAGTGGCCGAGCAAAACAATGACCTCTTATTGAAAAATCACCAATCACGCCCCACTGGTATGGCTCCATTTCCGGAAGCTAACGCGACAAATGGCCACAATTTTGATCAATATCGTGGCCGTGGCCGTGGTCGTGGTCGTGGTCATAACCGTGGTGGTGGTTATGGTCGCAATAATGTCCATGGTCATGGACGTGATTATGGTCACGGTCGCTTTCAGAGATTCAACCACTCTCCTCGTCCACATTTCAAACGGGATGGACGAATAAATAAGGAACGAGGTGGGCCTAGCAACGAAACTTTCAAAATATGTGTACTAGATGTGGCGGCGATCATTGGACTCGCACTTGTCGTACACCTAGACATCTTATCAATCTTTACCAAGAGTCAAGGAAAGACAAGAAGGTTGAAACCAATATGGTCATTGAGGAAGGTGTTTTGAACCATGGCCAATTTGACACCACTCATGCGGATGTTCTTGACTTCTTTCCTCCTCATGATGGAAATGTTGAGAAATAAGATTGTTGTTGAGATATCTTTTATTACAAAAATGGTGCCTTGATGTATGCACCTTATTATCGTTCTCATTTGATTTGTTTGAGTTTGTTTTTCTTGAACGTGTTTTCTCATTTTTTTTATTTCTTTTTATTAATGAATTTCCCATCATAATTGTCCCTTCTAATATGGATTATCATTTTCGTGTTATAGCATGGATACTACGCCATCCACGACAACATAAAAAATGAGGATGTGTGTCTCATCGATAGTGCTTCCACTCATACTATTCTAAAGGATAAGAAGTATTTTTCTCATCTAGTGATGCGAGAAGCTAATGTTAGCACTATATCCGGTAGTAGTAATTTAATTGAAGGCTCGGAAGAGCAACCGTGCTACTACACGGAGGAACTAGAATGCATATTGATGATGCATTATATTCTACAAAGTCTCACCGCAACTTATTAAGTTATAAAGATATCCGTCGTAACGGATATCACATCGAGACAATTGAGGAAGAAAATAAAGAATATATTGCCATCACAAGTATGGTAGATGGTAACAAATGTTATCTTGAAAAACTACCATCTATTTCTTCTGGTTTGTACTACACTTTTATTAGTACAATTGAATCACATTCCATTATAAACTCCAAGTTTATGGATCGTGATAGATTTGTAGTTTGGCATAACCGGTTAGGCCATCCCGGAACAATTATGATGCGTAAAATACTTGAGAATTCCCTTGGACACTCGTTGATGAGTAAGCGAATTCCCCAATCGAATGATTTGGCTTGTATTGCATGTTCTCAAGGAAAATTGATTATCCGACCATCATCGATAAAAGTGAGAAATGAATCGCTCACATTTTTGGAACGCATTCAAGGCGATATTTGTGGACCAATTCATCCATCATGCGGACCATTTAGATATTTTATGGTTTTAATTGATGCATCAACTAAGTGGTCACATGTATCGTTATTATCCACTCGTAATTTGGCATTTGCGCGATTACTTGCTCAATTGATCAGATTACGGGCACAGTTTCCGGATTATCCGATAAAAACGATACGCCTTGACAATGTTGGTGAATTTACTTCACAACATTTTAATGATTATTGCATGTCGTCGGAATTGATGTTGAACATCCCGTAGCACATGTTCATACACAAAATGGTTTAGCGAGAATCTCTAATCAAACGCTTACGGTTAATAGCAAGACCATTGTTAATGAAGGCAAAGCTTCCCACTTCATGTTGGGGGCATCTTGTCTTACATGCGGCATCATTAATTCGCATCGGCCAACAAGTTATCACGAGTATTCCCCCTTACAAATGGTTTTTGGTCGGGAACCGAATATATCCCATCTAAGAATATTTGGATGTCTTGTTTACATCCCTATTACACCACCACAACGCACTAAGATGGGACCTCAAAGGAGGTTGGGAATTTATGTTGGGTATGAGTCTCCCTCGATTATAAAATATTTAGAACCAATGACGGGAGATTTATTCACGGCTCGTTTTCTTGATTGTCACTTTGATGAATCGGTTTTCCCAACATTAGGGGGAGAAAATAATAAGGTTTGGACAAAGAGATCGGTTGGAATGAATTAGCATTATCTCATTATGATCCTCGTACTAGACAATGTGAACTAGAAATTCAAAAGCTAATTCATTTACAAAGTTTAGCGAATCAGCGCCGGACGCTTTTGCGACCCACATCGAGTAACCAAATCTCATGTTCCGGCAATGAATGCTCCATCAAGAGTAGATGTCCCTATTGGACATCATGAAAATACAAATGAGTCTAAAGCACGTCGAAGCGTGGTAGACCTATCGGTTCCAAAGATAAAAATCCTCGAAAAAGAAAAGGAGGTTGTAAATCAAGATGGTCCAATCGAGGATAAGCTACCAAACATTGCTTGATATATCGGCACAAGAACGACATCGAGTACATGAACATATTGAAAATAATGAGATCTCAATCAACTATGTCTTGGATGGTAAACAATGGAACCGCAATACAGTTAACATCGATGAAATTTTTGCTTATAATTCAGCGCTGAATGTTATTGATGAAAATGAGGATTATGAGCCAAAATCCATGAATGCATGCAAAAAACGAAAGGATTGGCCAAAATGGAATGACGCAGTTAAGGCAGAATTACATTCTCTTGAAAAACGAAAAGTTTTTGGACCTGTGGTCCTTACACACGATGGTGTCAACCCCGTCGGGTACAAATGGGTTTTTGTAAGAAAACGTAATGAAAATGGTGACATTACGAGGTACAAGGCACGCCTTGTTGCCCAAGGATTTTCACAAAGACCCGGAATTGATTATGAGGAGACATATTCTCCTGTGGTGGATGCAACTACTTTTCGTTATTTGATCGATCGGCAATTCGAGAAGGATTAGATTTGCGTCTCATGGATGTCGTAAGCTGCCTATTTATATGGATCACTTGATAACGACATCTATATGAAACTTCCTGAAGGATTTCATTTGCCTGAAGCTTACAAATCAAGTTCTCGAGAACGTTATTCGATCAAATTGAATAAATCCTTATATGGATTGAAACAATCTAGCAGAATGTGGTATAACCGCCTTAGTGAATATTTGATCAAAGAAGGATATGCAAATGATCCGATATGTCCATGTGTTTTCCTAAAAAGATTAGGAACCGAGTTCGTTATCATTTCGGTTTATGTTGATGACATAAATATCATTGGGACTCCAAATGAGCTTACAAAAGCAATCACACTGCTTGAAAAAGGAATTTGAGATGAAAGATTTGGGGCGGACAAAATATTGTCTTGGTTTGCAGGTTGAGCACCTACCAAACGGTATTCTTGTACATCAAGAAGGATACACTACTAAAGTGTTGAAACGATTTTACATGGATAAATCACACCCATTGAGTACCCCGATGGTTGTCAGATCACTAGATGTGAAAAAAGATCCCTTTAGACCTCGGGAAAGTGATGAAGAACTACTTGGTCTGAAGTACCTTATCTTAGTGCAATCGGTGCACTAATGTACCTTGCCGGTCATACAAGACCCGACATATCATTTGCCGTTAATTTATTAGCAAGATATAGTTCTTCTCCCACACGAAGACATTGGAATGGTGTCAAACATATACTTCGCTATCGCAAGGAACACAAGATATGGGATTATTCTTCTCGAATGAATCAAAAGCGGATTTGGTAGGATATGCGGATGTTGGATACCTATCGACCCTCATACTAGCCGATCACAAACTGGTTATTTATTCACATGTGGTGATACGGCAATTTCTTGGCGCTACGTGAAACAAACACTTACCGCCACATCATCTAACCATGCTTGAGATTTTAGCAATACATGAGGCTAGTCGTGAATGTGTTTGGTTGAGGTCTATAATTCAACATATTCAAAGTTCGTGTGGATTAACTTCAGAAAAGATGGCTCCGACACCCTTGCATGAAGATAATGCTTGCATGCATCGTACAATTGAAAGAGGGATACATCAAAGGAGATAGAACAAAACATATCTCTCCTAAATTCTTCTTCACTCATGACCTTCAAAAGAATGGTGACATTCTTGTCAAACAAGTACGTTCAAGTGATAACTTGGCTGATTTATTCACTAAGGCTCTTCCGCCATCAACATTTGAGAGACTAGTTCGGAAAATTGGAGTTCGGGCGAGGGACTTCAATTGATATCATCATTAGGGGGAGTTGATACGCACTGCACTCTTTTTCCCTTAACCATGGTTTTTCCCATTGGGTTTTCCTGGTAAGGTTTTTAACGAGGCAGTATCAAACGCGTATTCAAAAAATGATGTATATCGTTAACCAATGGACATTCAAGGGGGAGTGTTATGAAGATAATAATGTAGTGAATGCCCAATTGTGTAACTCTCATTCTATGATTAATGTATTTTATTCCCCTCCTTTATGTGTATGATTCAATGTATTTCATTCCCCTCTTTTATGTGTAATAATATTAGAGAGTGTAGGTTATGATTTCATGAGCCTATAAATAGAGCTCTCATTTGTAGCATTCTATACACCTCAATAAGAAAGTACTTCTCCTCCCATGTTCTTGTTCTCTTCTTTGTTATTAGTTTTATAACAGAGTATATATTTTTGTCTAAAATATGAAATTATCGATATGACTTTTATGCAACACAAGTAAATGAGTACATTTAATACATATGTGGCCGTAATGAGATGTTATAACTTGGGGTAAAATTTGGGAACATTAATACCATTTGTGTATTTATTTTCATTTGAATTATCATGTGTAAAATCGTTTTATTAATGTCTTTGATGTACCGTGTACGTCCATCGTAAGAAATAAGTGCAATCTCAAAAATCTAGGAATAAGATGATACGATGAATTGGGTGAAGTTTAATGTGGTCTTTATGGCCAAATGGAGTTGAATGTAAGCTAACTTCTAGCAGGGTTAATGGATGAAATTAACGGACTCTAGAATGAAGATATAGAAAATAACTAGTGAATAAATTTGAAAAGTAATTTTAACAGTGGGTCCGTTTGAAAGTTGATTATTTGATTTTATCCCTTATTTTTCTAATATCACCGTTGTTGATCCTGGAGGGGGAACGATTTATAATTATGGCACAATTCATAGGTTCAAGGGGTTTCTCTTAAAAATAGGCTTTCAATATCTATTGCTGCTTACGAGAAGTTTTCGCAATCTAAATATCTAAATCGTTCACTTGGTTGAGAGGAGATTTTACATTGAATTGGTTTTGCAAATTGTGATATTGTTTAAGATATAAGATATTTAGAATATGATATAAAAATTAGTAAAATGTAATCAATGTCATAAACTTTTGGTTACAAATAGATTTGATTTATTTAGGCTTATTTTCTAAATAAAATAACTAAATTTTCCCCTATCCTTCAATGATATATAATCCATTTGATTTCTAATATGTTTTTATTCGCAATAATTACAATTGTAAAGTATGGTTAGAATATAAATAAATTGACTATCTCATTAAAGAGGTCTAAAGTAAGCATATATGAGAAAAAATTCTATGTCATGACATTTCTCGACATGGACTCAAATTTTGTGCACTTATATCACATTCTATGCATAGCATTTCATAAGAGAATATGACTATTAATTCACCTCCACTATTACTAATCACATCATCAAAATACTATATAAGCCTTAATATAATTGCAATCTTTTATACAAAGCCTTATAGAAACCTCATCTCATCTCACTAAAACGATACATCACTTGGTATTTGAAGAGTCATCGTTCACCACAAAAGAATGAACAAAATTACTCTCTCAATTCTGGTTCCTATCATCTTTTCTTTTCTCTCTATTTCTCTCGCCTATCATAAAGATAAAATAACTTCCATTAGTTGCAGTACGGTGGATGACGATGCGCGACCGTGTTTACCATACGCTAGCGGCAAAAGCAACTCGTAACACCCGATTGTTGCTGCGGCCTCCAAAATCTAATTACAAGTACACCCACTATGGACGACAAGAAGATAGCTTGCAATTGTCTTGTCACCGCTTTCAAGATCTTTCCGGTACAAGATGATTTACTGAAAAAGATTCCAGACTTATGCAAACTTAAAGTTCCTTTCAACATGTCAACCACAGTTGACTGTGACAAGTACGTATGATTGCTTGTGTGAGAATCTCTCGATTAAAAACTAATGTTCTATTTCATTTCAAATAATTTTAATTCTATTATGTCACTAACTTATTAATATTTATTTAATTGTTTGAAATGCAGTATCAATAATTTCGCTACCGGATGGTAGAATCAGTTTACATGACAATTCCACAGTGTTTCGAAGAATGTATATGATCATTCAAAAGACGAGGCTTGGCCGATGAATTTAAATAAAATATTATGTTGAATTATTATTAGGAGATACATTTTTTCTGTATCTCATGTATTGAGTTTGAATATCAAATGTGTAGAAGAATTCTATAGTCTCAGGTATTGATGTTCATATGACATTTCATTGGGATTGTGTAATTTTAAATTTGGGTTCTATGTATTGAGATTTTACAAGTCCTTCTGTTATTAACGTTAAAAATATTTTCCTCGTAATATTTAAGATGTTTCTTTTACTCGATTAGTTTTTTTCTTTGTACATACCATTACATTTATACTTACCTTCATTTTATACTCGCATGAGCATAATTTATAGCTAAACGTAAAAATTCACTACATTCATCGACACAATAACGATGCATATTCATAAAGGAAACTAACATAACCATGCGTTGTGGATTATCATCATATTTTTGTTTTATTATAACAAGTTACAAATATTTAGTTTCACTTGCTTAAGTAAAGTACTAAGGCCGAAAACTTACGTACCTAAGTAATAATGACATGACTCAGCCAATTTGTGGGGTAGAAGGTGTGCGCAGTAAAATAGTTCAACCTGTCATTGAATTATAAACTTTATAAATGTGGCTTGTCTATTAGTGGAAATGGGCCGATGTGCTTTAGCCCTGAGTGCCGCTTTTCTCCATCCGAGAATCTCCATCTGCAAAGCAAGCAATAATGGCTTTTCGGCCGTTGCCCGCGAGCTTGTAGTTTAGGGAGTAGGGGTGCCCTAAGTAGAGCTTTCTTTGACCCACCTTTCCTACTTTCCTCCCTTCCGAATGTAGCTATTAGAATCAGGTAGCTTAGCAGATGAATGACTTGTCTTAGTAGATTGCTTTGTTTCATTCATGTATCGATAGGTTAAACTAGTTCCTTTCCACCCGCTACTCGGGAAAATCCCAACAAAAAGTCATATGTCATGTAGTTGATTAATGGGCGCGTAAACTAGTCGTCTTACGAAAAGGACGATTCCTTCATATAAACGAAGTTATTAAAGTTCTTTTTCAAGAAAAGGCCCGCTCTGACGGCCTGACGAGTCATCTAATTAAAAGAACCCTCCCCGCAGTGCGCTTTTCCTTGAATTATTCGGTCTAAACTAAGAACTAGCAACCATATTCAGGGACGAAAGTATGGAAAGAAATAAGAGGTGCTCGATGAAAGATCATTATCTATATAATTCTAAGTGAGTCGAAAGAGTGAAGATTCTTGTTCCCGGTTACTCTTTGAGCTTCAATTTCGTATAGAAATGTCTGCTATTTGTTTGAGTGGGATCATTATTCTTAAACAAATCCCCCCGTTTATATGTAGCAAATCTATCGTTTATTTAATAGCAAACCACAACTTGATTACAGACACTTTGGCTTTTAGTCAATAAAAAATATATATTTTAGACTGCTCAACAATTATGAGTATATATTTTTGTCTAAAATATGAAATTATCGATATGACTTTGATGAAACACAAGTAAATGAGTAAATTTAATACATATGCGGCCGTAATGAGATGTTATAACTTGGGGTAAAATTTGGGAACATTAATACCATTTGTGTATTTATTTTCATTTGAATTATCATGTGTAAAATCATTTTATTAATGTCTTTGATGTACCGTGTACGTCCATCGTAAGAAATAAGTGCAATCTCAAAAATCTAGGAATAAGATGATACGATGAATTGGGTGAAGTTTAATGTGGTCTTTATGGCCAAATGGAGTTGAATGTAAGCTAACTTCTAGCAGGGTTAATGGATGAAATTAACGGACTCTAGAATGAAGATATAGAAAATAACTAGTGAATAAATTTGAAAAGTAATTTTAACAGTGGGTCTGTTTGAAAGTTGATTATTTGATTTTATCCCTTATTTTTCTAATATCACCGTTGTTGATCCTGGAGGGGGAACGATTTATAATTATGGCACAATTCATAGGTTCAAGGGGTTTCTCTTAAAAATAGGCTTTCAATACCTATTCTCGCTTACGAGAAGTTTTCGCAATCTAAATATCTAAATCGTTCACTTGGTTGAGAGGAGATTTTACATTGAATTGGTTTTGCAAATTGTGATATTGTTTAAGATATAAGATATTTAGAATATGATATAAAATTAGTAAAATGTAATCAATGTCATAAACTTTTGGTTACAAATAGATTTGATTTATTTAGGCTTATTTTCTAAATAAAATAACTAAATTTTCCCTATTCTTCAATGATATATAATCCATTTGATTTCTAATATGTTTTTATTCGCAATAATTACAATTGTAAAGTATGGTTAGAATATAAATAAATTGACTATCTCATTAAAGAGGTCTAAAGTAAACATATATGAGAAAAAATTCTATGTCATCACATTTCTCGACATGGACTCAAATTTTGTGCACTTATATCACATTCTATGCATAGCATTTCATAAGAGAATATGAATAATTCACCTCCACTATTAATAATCACATCATCAAAATGCTTTATAAGCCTTAATATAATTGCAATCTTTTATACAAAGCCTTATAGAAACCTCATCTCATCTCACTAAAACGATACATCACTTGGTATTTGAAGTGTCATCGTTCACCACAAAAGAATGAACAAAATTACTCTGTCAATTCTGGTTCCTATCATCTTTTCTTTTCTCTCTATTTCTCTCGCCTATCATAAAGATAAAACAACTTCCATCAGTTGCAGTACGGTGGATGACGATGCGCGACCGTGTTTACCATACGCTACTGGCAAAAGCAACTCTGTAACACCTGATTGTTGCTCTGGCCTCCAAAATATAATTACAAGTACACCCACTATGGACGACAAGAAGGTAGCTTGCAATTGTCTTGTCACTGCTTTCAAGATATTTCCGGTACAAGATGATTTACTGAAAAAGATTCCAGACTTATTCAAACTTAAAGTTCCTTTCAATATGTCAACCACAGTTGACTGTGACAAGTACGTATGATTGCTTGTGAGAGAATCTCTCGATTAAAAACTAATGTTTCATTTCATTTCAAATAATATTTAATTCTATTATGTCACTAACTTATTAATATTTATTTAAATGTTTGAAATGCAGTATCAATAATTTCGCTACCGGATGGTAGAATCAGTTTACATGACATTAGTGGCTTCATTATGTTTTTGTTTGAATGTGGAAGGTTTTGTAATTTTTGGAGATTATTCTTATTTAATTTTAAGTTTTTGCTAATTGCCACTCTTGTAGAAATTTCATTCTAGGTTGATGAATATTTTCAGTTGAATATTATTTATTTAATTGTTTGGATTTACATATTTACAGTTTTGTAGAACTTTCGTTTTATGTTGTTAAATATTTTAGTTAGAATATTTATTATTTAATTGTATGGACTTGCGAATTCCAACTTTTGTGGAAATTTCGTTTTATGTTGTTAAATATATTTTTAGTTAGATATTTTTATTTAATTGTTTGGACTCGAGTCTGACACTGCCTACGTACCCAATTTTTTGGGATCAAAGTCCACGTAGATCTCTTTGAAAAAATATTGATTTGACGATTTTGCGTAATTTTTACTATTTCTAATACCACATTATCATGCTCTTTTTTTTATTTAAAAGACATTTATTCGGTCATTTTGATTTTGGAATTTTTAGAGAGAAAACCCTCGCGTTTCGGTATTTTGAAACCGAAGGTGTTGACACGTTGACCGAGGAATTAGGGATACACGTTTTAACTTACTTACGAACCTCTTGATTGTAATCCGGTTATTATTATTTATAAAATTTAGGGAGTAATAAATATTTGTACTGATTTGTAATTTTGATATTTATTTATTCGCACTTTTGATTAACTGATAATTCTACAAAATCTGAAACTCTTGTCGTTTATACCAAATTCATATAATATTGCTATAATATTTCAAAGGGTGATTATTAAGGAAAGTTCACATTCTTTGTCAAATGACAAATTAATCGGTTTAAATTTATTAGCTTGACTTAATATAATTAAAAATACATTACGAGATGAGTAACGAACTTGCATTTAAACAAATATGTCACAAGTATACTGGTGATTTGGCAATTCTCTTGTCGTTATATTAATGTGAATTAAAATGCTACGCTGATTCGAATAAATGTAATGTTTTTGATTTTTTAAGTTTACATGTTAACTTATAAATATCGAATATGATCAAAGAAGTTATGATTTTTATTTTGTTATTATTCCACTCTTAATAAGGCCTTAATAAGACATGAATATGATTAAACACACTAAATGCTTGGCCTTTCTCAATCAATTGGGCCCAACCTCAAGCCGGGCCCAATCGAATGACGGACCAGAACCGGCGGGTCGAAGGGGCGTAGCCCGCGCGCCAAACCGAACGAACCGGTTAGCCGCGGTTTGACCAGAAAACTAAAAAGACGAAATTGCCCCTAGAGTTCTGCCCGCTGAAGAAGGGAGGCTGGGGCAATTTAGTAATTTCACCCTAACCCTAATCGGTCATATAAAAGGGCCTCTTAAACCGAAAATCGGCTCATTTTACACCTCCACTCTCTCTCTCTTCCTCTCATCTCTCCCAGACTCTCTGCCATCTCTGTAAAACCTCTTCCCCCCTATAACTCTCCTCCCCTCTTCCTTCTCTTCTCCCTTCTCGGCCGCCACCTCCGTCGTCGTGGCTCTTCCTCTTCTTCCCTTTTATTCTTTTCTTCTCCTTCCTCTCCTCTCCTTCCTCTCTTCTCCTTCCTCTCTCCTTCCTCTCTTCTTCCTCCTCTCGGCATCGACCACCGCCGCCGCCCCTTTTCCTTTTCTTTATCTTTTTCTTTTTCTTCCTTCCCTCTTCTCTTTTCCCCCCTCAGGCCCTTTTTCTCTCGGCCTCCTTGCAGCCCTTGTATCTCTCTTGGTCGACGGCGGCGGCCTCCATCTATTTCCCTCCCTCAACTACGCCCGAGAAGAAGAAGGCAGACAAAGAAGAAGAAAAGAAAGATAAAGAAACCCCTCTATTGCCGCAGTGGTATAGACACTTGTCCCCTGGCCCTGCAAAAATACTTCGCCCCTCAGCGGTTTTTAGATAACCACCATCTACGAGCAGCTTGCATACATAATTCAGTGGTGTTTTAATCTCATCAACACTTACCTTCTCCCGATAAGATTCTTCCTTTCCGACCATAGCAACATTGTGCCCCCGTGGTTAGGGAGTGAATTCTTATTGATGTCCGAGTGGCTGGACTGGCCGTCAAATTTCAGCCACCCTGCTCTCACTAGCAGTTTTCGATCACTTGACCGGATGCCCCAGCATGATACTCGCACTAGACTTCTAGGTCGTACCAGTTGGGGTATGGTGGTTGCAACGGTTTGAGTGGGACTGGAACGATCTGCTTGCTTTTCAGTAACTGAGGGAAGAGCTCGGTATACGAGATTGGGATGGGGTCGAGCAGTTCCGACATCCTGCAGTTGTTAGAACTGATCTGCTCGTAAGTTCCAACCTGTTGGCCTCCATGGTATGGAATGGGTTGATTCCCTTGACACCCCTCGGCTGAATAGTAGGATAGGGGCGCCGCCCTTTCTTTGGGGTGTGACCGGTTGATTATGCACCACTGGCAGGGCCGCAGCTACATATGGCGGTGCCTGGTTGCCTATGGGTGGTCAAACCCATCCTCCAGCCCTTGGAGCTTCACCTCGTGTAGCATTGACCTCCTCCCTTTTACGAGTGGTATTATACTTCTTAAGAGGATGATGACCATCTACTCTGTCATGCTTGATCCCTTTCTCAAATTTTTCTCCGATTAGCAACATGTTGTAGAAGATTGTCGTGATTATGCCCAACATGTTTTTGTAGAAGGGAGGCTTCATGGTCTCAAAGAAAATCGAGACTAGCTCCTTCGCTGACATAGGCGGCTCTACCTCGGCGGCCTTTTTGCACCACCTATGGGCATACTCGTGAAACGATTCATTCTCTTTCTTCTCCATATTCAGAAAATCCTCTCTATATGGGGCCAGATCTTGATTATGCTTATAATGCCTCATGAATGCATCAGCAACATCCTGCCACCTTCTGACTTTTGTTCTTTCGAGCTGCATATACCACCTTAAAGCTGAGCCTCCTAAGCTATTCTGGAAGCAATGCATCATCAGCTTATTATCATATGTGTGGTTTTCCATCTTGTTGCAGTACATTACCAGATGGCTCCTCGGGCAGGTGGTACCATCATATTTCTCAAAGTCTGGTATCTTAAACTTGTGGGGGATCACCATATCTAGCACAAGGCATAACTGCGATGCATTGAGAGTGTCATAAGAGTCAACACCCTCTACACCCCGCAATCTCTCTTCCAAGCATTCTCGCCATTCTTTGGATGGTGTACCTTCGTGAAACTCAGAATGTTTCACGTGCTCAAACTAGTTTGGACACCATCCCCACTAGCCTCTCCGGTTTCTTTCTCAGTTTTTCCTTGTTCATTACCGATCACGGCGACTCTCCTTTATTAATGTCCTTCACCAATTGGCTCCAGAAAAAGGAACTTCCAAATCAACCTTTTGGTCTTCACCTTCTCTAACCTTCCTCTTGTTGGCCATCAACCTTACAAGCAACGTCATATGTTCCTTCATTTCATGAAAATCCAGCTAACCGTCCTTTTATCTCGTCCATCTCCTTTTGAAGATTTTCCAGTGTTTGTTTAGTCATGATCCTAGCTTTAAGACGAGTCCAATACTGGTGTGCGCGGACTAGCATCAGTTGGTGAGCAATGTCGAAAGATTTTCCTGGTGAACAAGTGGTACCAGTTTCCTCTTTTTTATACTTCAAAAAAATCCAAGATTTGTTCATGGTGCATGATATGTATGCGTTTTGAAAACATGCATGGATACATGGATGGTATCATCAACACATAACAACTGCTTTATAAATGGGTTCATAGTATAACACGCTCATAACATTCTACATATCACACTCTTACTAGTATAGCACTGATACCCGATGTGCTCATTACTACACCACTTTTACAACCCAAAACATGAAACATTGATTGCTTAATTATTACACAAAACGAAAGTACAAACTACAGCTCAGAAATTTTAACTCCGGTTCCGGACATGTTTCCGTAAGAAACTAGCTATTCGTAGAGCTGGCTTAAGAAGGCTGATGTCTCCCCGCCTTCTTCTCCCATGGCTTCCATCATCACCATGTGGTACTCGACATCCGCTACCAAAAAGTGTTCCCTTTTTCGATGATTTCTTCATCCTACCCATAACTTGCATTACTGTGTGGATATCATCTTCATTTGCCTTTCGTTCCTGCACCTCTCTTTCTAGTGAACTGGTTCGCTCCTCGTACTCCCTAACTTTTTGCTGAAGCATTCCGACCTGCGCCCCTAATTGGTGGATCTTATCTCTATGGCCTTCAACGATCCCCCTATGCTTTGGGTCGCCCTTTTCTAACTTCAAGATTATCTTATTCAGATCCCAATTATCTGCTTTTGCAAACTTAGCTATCCCTCCTTAGCTTTCAGCTGCCCTTTCAGCTTGTGACTCTCAATCTGCATGTCTTCAAATTTACCCTTCAGCTCGTCATACTCTTCTACACTAACTCCAACATCTCAAGAACTAGACGTACCCATTCTCCTCTTACGCCCTCCCCTCGGGATTCTTGTGGATTGCCTGCTCCTGCGGACGTCTTGCCATTCAGGATAATCATCAGTCAGTCGGTCGTGGATATCCTTCAGTTCTGTGTAACCCAACGTGCAGTCGATCCTCCTTGCCCTTTCCCAACTCACAAGCGCTGCTTCTATCTTGGTTTTTTTGTCACCATTAGCTTCCCCTATCTCTTTTGTGTCTGGTATGAACTATAGACATCCCATTTGTCTTCTGAAAATGGCAGGAGCATATGCTGCGCAACCCCTTGGTCCTAGCAGAGGGACCCAAGGATTATCCCCACATCTATATAGCACATCCATGTTTTTCATCCATGGGGCTCTCCAGTTGATCTTACTTTCCCATTAGCTTGTTGAGGCGTTCTCGTACCCCCCACCAGCTTGGATAAACTCATTAATCATGCTGGTTGATATGTGGAAAGCTTTGTTGTATCAAACTTTAGGTATTCCCAGCTCTTGTGATGGCTTCAAATTCCCAAAGCTTTGTTGTAACAAGAAAGTGCTTCCGTATAGTGTTTCTTCGGCTAGCTGGTAGCAACTGTCAAGAGCCACGAAAGTTTCTGCTAGGATTGCATATGTGGGGATCGCCTTGTGGTAGTCAGCACGAAAGCTCTAGTAGCGTTTTCACTAATGAAGTGTATCGTGCTGGGATACAGTACTACTCCATAGAGGATTAGTGCCAAAGCATTGACTCTCCCATGACATGTGATACTCCTATTGCAGATGTATCCTGGTAAGTACCTGATGGCTAAATACTCACAAGTTGTCCCAGCTTGAATTTGATCCTTCAGCTTACCTTTTGTCACCCCCAGAATGCGAGATAGGGACTTCTCGATCTTGGGTCTAGAATGAGTTACATAACCTTGCCAAGTGGGAGGTCCCTGAGACAGAGGATTGATCCATATTCCTCGGCTAGTGGCTAAATATCTATGTCACTAATTGTGAAGCAGTGACAATGTGGATCCCAATAATTGAGGAGTTCTCGCATCATAATTCCCGGGAACGGGGTGTTGATCAAATCGAACATACATCTGTAGTTCTTACCCAATAACACTATCTCTTCATCGGTACGCATTGACCAGGTGCCCCTTAACACATCGGTTTCGTACACCGGTGCCCGAATCAAACAGTTTGGCGGGTTTGGGGCGAGGGCACGGAACGGTGGTTCATCACCGTACGCTTCACGTTGTCGCTCAGCCGACCACATAACATACTCTTCCTCATCAACAGTGTCTATGATGCTTTCCATACTTTACAAGATGAAACTACGCTATAACTAGGTGATGTTGATGCCTAAAACATTGATCGAATGTTAGGAAATGTAAAAAACGTTTTGTTTAAACAAACAAAGGTGAATGCAAAGGTTTGTTACGTGTAACCAAATCCGAGAATCATGCACTGAGTCATGATTAGAAATTAGGAGGCTGCTTAATGCGTTAATATTATAATTTTTCATATGCACCCCAAAATTTGCAGGCGATGCCTAGAGTTTGACGCGTGCCACTGCACATGGGGTCATTACAGTTTACCGTATTACTATTACAAAATTTGCGGTATTCGGCTAAAACATCAAAACAGGCGAGGCGCCACATACCGTCTTGTCTACTTCCAACTATCATACTACGTCTGCTTTACCTGTCTAGGTCCTTTCTTCCACGATACATACAAAATTGGGAAGAAATTTGACTATACTATTTCCGATATGTAGCCACTACCCTCCCCATTTCTGATGAACGAACCGGCTTTGTAAAGGGATACTCCAAAGCTTTTCTTGAAGTTGACATCCCTCAAGACTACCTAGTTATACTCTGCCTCGAGGTACAAGGTGTTCTCGATCTATATCTCCGAGAGGATCCCAGTTCTTTCCTTCATTCTTCCGTCGTAGTAGTAGCTGTCGGCTAACTGCAGGATGGTCAAGATTGGGTCGGGTTCTATAGTTTTTAGCACCATCAGCAGTCGTTTCATTTTACCCAACAAATAGCGTCATCTTCGAGCTGAATAGCAGGGTTGGTTGACCAAGAACCCTCAAAGAGAACATGACTCCTTTCCATCACTACCAACTCATCCTCCCAATAATTAGTAGCTTGTTCTATGTGAAAGGGGAACAACATGTATGCCCCCAGCCATTCCTGTTGTAGGAATGTATTCCACTCACTAATGGTTAAGAAGTTACTAAGCCAGCTACCCAAACGGGTAACGGTCCCAGCATTGGCCTCCCATCTGGTGACACAAGCTATCAATTGTGTCATGTTAAGTACTACCCATATGGTTTTGTTCCTTACCATCAATGCCAACATGAGTCGGGCTTCAGTTGGGAAGGAGTCATAGCAGTGCGGCAGAATGAAGAAGTTGTTCATGCCCATGTAGCACAGATGCCAATCAAGATATCGGATCAGGGTGCCCACTCGTCCGTTTCTGAGTTGTGTAATCATCTTCAAGGCCTCAACCATGAAATCATTTCTTTTGGGGAGCATCCATTCCATGACCTTCCTTTGCAGGGGTAACGGGAGGAGCGACCAGAAGGGCTCGAGCTCGCCAAACACATTCATCTAATGACAAAGGGCATGTAAATCTTAGGATTAGATTTGCGCAACAAACCTTGTTTTTGAAAAAATAATTTGTGATATGATGCATGCTCATATTTAATAATTATCACAAAAGAGAACCAGGTAAGTTGAGTATTAATAATAAATTAAATTATATAAATTCCCCATCTTCGGGCTTTTCTAGGCCGTGAGCTGTCGAACGGGTTCCGTGCGGCTCTATCCTAGGCAAGCTGAGGGAGGCTTCTAGGCGTACTACATGAGGCAAATATAGCTAATCCTGGTATGATTCAATACTGGGATGAGGGTTCATGCGCCCTTACTATTCTAAAGGCAAACGCTACTTCATTCAAAATTCTACGTAAGGGTGAAGCTCGAGTATAGAGCATGCATATGCATGAGTACTGGAAATTAAATAGAGCATATAGGGAAAGTAAAGCCATGTCAAAGAAATTAAACATCCAAACTTATCGAGATTTTATTTTTTAGTTAGCCTCCTTCGGAGAGTTCCTAGGGTCCCCAGCGGAGTCTTGTGCAAACCATGGCATACATCAAGCTTCCAACCACCGATGCATAAGGCACATTCTTCATTGCTTCTTTCTCTTCCTCACTTGTAGGAAAATGCTTCGAACTCAACTTGAAATGTCTCGCAAGTGGAGTGCTAACCGCCTTAGCCTTACCCATCTTGAACCGATCAAGAACTCTCTCAATATACCTTTCTTGAGACAACTAAATTTTTCCATTCTTCCGATCCCTAGAGATTTTCATCTTCATCCCTAGAGTTTGCTTTGCCGGTCCTAAGTCCTTCATAGAAAAGGACTTGCTCAAATCCTTTTTCAATCTATTGATCTCTCCAACATTTTGACCCATGATCAACATGTCATCGAAGTAAAGTAGGAGTATAACAAAATCATTTTCAGCAAAGTACTTCACAAACACACAATGATCGGAGGTAGTTCTTGCATACTCGTGGTTGACCATGAATGAGTCAAATTTCTTGTACCATTGCCTTGGTGCTTGCTTCAACCCATATAGGCTCTTCCTCAATCTACACACAAGGTCTCTTTATCTTTAACTTCGAACCCCTGTGCTTGATCCATATAGATTTCTTCCTCCAAGTCACCATGAAGAAAAGCCATCTTCAAATCGAGTTATTCGACTTCTATGTTCAAACTTGCAGCCAATCCAAGAAAAACTCGGATTGATGACATCTTCACCATGGGAGAGAAAATTTCTACAAAATCAACACCTTTCTTTTGGCTAGACCCCTTCACAACTGGTCTCGCCTTGTACCAAGGCTTTGAAGTAGTTTCCTCCATCTTTAACTTGCAAACCCACTTGTTCTTAAGTGATCTCTTTCCCTTGGGTAGCTTCACTAAATCATAGGTGTGATTCTCCTTAAAAGACTTCATCTCTTCTTGCATTGCTTTATTCCAGTCCCCCTTGTCTTCACGAGACATGGCTTCTTGATAGCATCGGGCTCTCCCCCGTCACTCAACATCACATACTCATTAGGAGAGTACCATGTGCATGTTTTACGATCTCTTGTTGACCTTCTCAATTGGGGTTGAGATTGCTCTTCTTCAACTTGTTCTTCTTGCTCCAAATTCTCATGTTCTTGCTCTCCTTGATTTAGTACACCTTGGGGTTCATCAACCACTACTTCCTCATCATTTTCATGAGTTTGGGGTGGACATATAGGCTCCAAATTAATTGGACTAGTTGCTAAAAGTTTTTTATTTTCACCCCTTTCGACATCTTCACTTGTCTCCTCTTTAAGAAAAATCACGTCCCGGCTCCGAACAATTTTTCTTGCGATGGGCCTCTATATTCTCCCCCATTATCAGCCCTTACACACTTCAACTTGAGCCTCGTTTCTCTATCAACTTTAACATGAAATTGCTTGAAGACATCTAGCACTTGATCCTTGGTTTTCAAAGCATATGTCCACACCTTCCTTGAGTGATCGTCTATGAAAGTGACATAATAGCTTGCTCCCCCAAGAGTTTTATATCGCATAAAAAAAACATCGGTGTGAATTAGATCAAGTACATTACTCCTTATAGAAGGTGGGAATCTATGAAATGCAACTTTATGAGTTTTTTCCGCTAAACAATCAACACAAGTTTTAATCTTTATCTCCGGACCAGAGTTGTTTCTTGGAGAGTATTTGCAATCCCTTCTCACTCAAATGACCAAGCCTTTTATGCCAAACCTCAATCGAAGAGTCTTTTCTCCGCAACATTGATTCCTCCCTTGCTAAGCTTTGCACTTGTCATGTAGAGCGTATTTTCCTTCTTGCCTTTAGCCACCACAAAAGAACCTCTTGATAGCTTCCATTTTATTTCTCTAAAATATTTGGTGTAGCCATCATCATCAAGCTTTCCGGTGGATATCAAATTCAACCTCATGTCGGGAACATGTCTCACCTCCTTCAAAATAAGCTTACAATCCGTGTTGGTCACTAAGTGAATGTCACCCATGCCAACAATTTTTGATGCTCCATCATTTCCCATCCTCACACAACCATAGTCTCCATTTGTGTAGGGAGAGAAGAAATCAACTCACGAGGTCACATGGAATGAGGCACCCGAATCAACAACCCATGTACTCTCATGGCATGCGAGATTAACGAAACCGACATCACAAACAATGACCACTTCACCATTCGTGGCAGCCGCGGTAGTGTCATTTTTTTCGATTTTCTCCACCTCTTTCTCTAGATGGTTCTCGTTTGAAGAATCTACACTCTCTCTTCATATGTCCGAGCTTATTGCAATAATAACATATGATTTCTCCTTTCGATCTTGTGACTGATTTTGATCTTCCTCTAGATCTACCTCGGTTATTACTTTGATTCTGATAATTCTTAAAATTAGAATTTCGGTTTTTACCTCTTCCAAGATTATCGGATTTATCCGCCACCAAAGCTTGTGAATCTGTTGAAACTTGTGACTGATTTTGATCTTCCTCTAGATCTACCTCGGTTATTACTTTGATTCCGATAATTCTTAAAATTAGAATTTCGATTTTTCCCTCTTTCAAGATTATCGGATTTATCCGCCACCAAAGCTTGTGAATCTGTTGAAGTCCCCAATTCCTTTCTTCTCGCCTCTTCATTAAACATACTATCCTTGACAATATCCATCGTCAACTTGCCATTAGGTGCCGAGTTTCTAAGCGAAACAACCAAAGTCTCCCAACTATCCGGCAACAAACTAAGAAGTAACAATGCTTGTACCTCATCATCAAGTGCTAACTTCATAGTAGTTAGTTGGTTCACAAGCCCTTGAAAGTCGCTCAAATGCTCCGTGACACAATGCCCATCTTGTACTTCAAGTACACAATTCTTCGAATGAGTGAGGCCTTTTTTGAGCTGATTGCCGCTCATACATTGACTCCACTTTCTGCCACAATTCATCGACTCTAGTATCATTCAGAACATGGTGAAGGATACATTGGTCAATCCATTGCCGAATGATTGCCACCGCCTTTCTATGCAAAACCTCCCATGGCTTCTCCGTTTTGTCTTCCGGCTTCTAGCTTCCACTTAATCATTGTTTCGCTTGAATCGTCCATTCTTGCCATCCACCCAAAACAGTCCCAACACAACCTCGAACTCTGATGCCACTGTGAGAAACGGGGCAGCAATATCAAGTAAGAATAGAACGAACGAGACACAACAAATTTTACGTGGAAAACCCAAATCGGAAAAAACCAGGGGACCGTAGTCCAAGCAACAACTCCACTATACTTTGGTGGGATTACAAGTCCTCTCTAGGATACCTACAGCATTACAAAGCACATCAAGAACAACCTTCTTGGATCACCAATACACCACAATGGATACTCACCAATACGATGGAGAATAAGAGCAAATCAATAAGATGAAGAGAAAAATCCAGAGACCAAACAGATTCTTAGACCCTCTGTCTAGCAGCGATTCCCGAAAGACCAGTTATCAGAACAACGATCACTGCGGCTAGATTGAAGCCCAAATCATCCTGAACTTGCACACCAAATTTCAAAACGATCCAACGGTATGTTTCTCCGTGATGCTCTCTTGAACAGGCTGGCCTGCTGGAAAAACGAAAACTTTCCAACAACCTTATCTTTTCTTCTCGTCTTTTCTTTTTGCTCTTTCACTCACCTTTTACTTTCTTCTCTGTAACTCAAGAGATAAATAATGCCTCTATTTAATAATAGAGACTTCTAGAATACCACGTTTGAACACCCCAATAAGTTCAAGATAACCCAACCAAACCAATTACCACTACTTCCTAAAAACCGATTAACCCAACCACCATATGTAGTTGGACCAACCCAACATTACGGACGACCCAAACAATTTAAATCACTTGGAATGCTTCAAATCAGAGTCAAGAAGCGTTTCATAGTGAAGGTTTCAACATTCTGTTCCTTGGGATGGCGGATTCTTAGCTTCCCGACCGTTAGCCTGTTCCTCGTCCACAAGTACATTGGTTTAGCCTCATGCAAAGGTTAGCGTGATGTGAATGTTTAGTGTTTGTCGAGTGTCTGACGGTATACGCCTTCGCCAGAAACTGGATGTAGTCTTCTGGAGTTCTTGGCGAATTCCCAAAATCTAGGAAGAAGATGATAGGGAAAATTTCAAGAGTAGTCACTAGAGTTTTTGGTGATACCAGTTTGGTCACCGGACTTCCATTACTGTTTAGTACATGTAGTTTCAGAAACGACGTTATGTACATAGAACTTTTAGAAACATTTTGTTCAGTCATAAACAGCCCTTTGTTACTGTCGCGGCACATAACATTCTGTTTGTGAAAGAACGAACCCAAATAACTTTATAAGTAGTTCAATATAGAACGAAATTCGGTTAATTCACTAATTGTCAATTAGTTTGAACTTAGAATCGACTCCTAGTAATTTTAAAAGGATAATAAACTAAGATTAAATTATTAGCATGATTAATTAGATTTTATTATAAATAGAAATTGTAATTAACTATAAGAAATTTTTATTTTGGACTTCAAGTTGGATGCAAATTAGACAATAAGAACAGACCCTTATTAGGTTAATATGAATATGAACAGTTATTTTTAATATGATTAGGAATTTTATAGAATAGAATTGATTAGTAATCAATTAGTACAATTTATTCTAAGTAAAAGAAATTAAAAATTATTTTCCTATAAGGTTGTAGATAAATTGAATCCTCCCCGCTCACTTAATAACCGATTATGGAGTGGTTTCCCCCAAGTCGTCGCCTTAAGCCTGTTCTACTTTTTGATGGAATTTAGTTTGATCGAATTTTCTAGTCTTTAGGTACATATAGACGTTCAAGATTTTCGGATTCAATCTTGATCCCTCATGTTAGACTCTCTCTCCGTTGATTTAAAAATGGGTTGGTTTAAGTGTTGATATCTTTTTATTATAGGAGGTTAGACTTTAATTAATTCGATGCATTTAATTTGATGTCATGACTAAGTGCTTACATTATGTTCATGTTATTCAGTTTATGATTAAATGTTTTCATTGTGTTTGTTATTCCTCCTACGTGCAAGCTGATTTGACTTTTATATATGATAAGGTTAGACTAACATTAATGTTAGATAACGATAAGATTAAACATGACCAGTGATTAAGAAACAAGAACACCTCATCTAGATGAGTAATAGGTGGATCAAATATATGAAACTCACTAGCTAGACTGTGAAATCATGAATTATAGGCCGTAGTCTTGCACGCCATGATTTATGAGCCATAGATTTGCCCCTATAATTTACGAGCCACAGCCTTGCCCTCCATGATTTATGATACTGTCTGATGGATATGTACTCCCATGCCTCTTTGATTTTAGTGCTAGAGCGGTTGGTCTAATTAGTTGAGTTGGGGAACACCTCATAAGAATTAAGATACCTTAAATAAGGTTAAGAAAAAGTATAAGAATTAATGTTATGTAATTGACTTCCACGAACACTATGATTAGGATATAACAAGTTTCAAGAACCCTCATACTCACGAATGCTTAATGCACCTAACATATGATCAATTTGAGTTTCAATCTTCAATGATGATTGTTTGTTATGATTACTTGTTAAGTTAAGGTTACTTATATATTATGAGTACATAAAGATGATTTCTTTATGTGATGTGTTTATTGAGAAAGTAGAAGTGATTATTATGAAATTACATGATTTGTATTCCATTATCTATTTGTAATACTTTTTATGATATGAATACAAAAGACTGACCTCGAACCATCCACTAGGGTTTTGAAAGTTGTTGCAGAAGCCGAGTGGAACTGATTCAAGATGTGGAGTGGTGGACTTTTGGATTTGAGAA
Organism: Linum usitatissimum; assembly: GCA_030674075.2. NCBI lineage: Eukaryota > Viridiplantae > Streptophyta > Magnoliopsida > Malpighiales > Linaceae > Linum > Linum usitatissimum. The sequence continues at coordinate 4,823,807 of JAUJYP020001182.1, forward strand.
TTTTAATTAAGATTAAAGGAGACTTGATTACATTGATGATGATGTTTACTTATTGTTCTAAGTTATTGATTAGGAATTTCAAGTTCGTTTTAATTAAATATTTCTATTTTATTTTAGTTTTATTTGTTTTAAAATTCCTCGCAGAGGCATTTTAATAATTAGTTAAAAAAGTTGTTGCTAAAGACTCTAATGCCCTTATATGATTTTAAGTATTTCCGTTGGTTTAAGGGTATTTTAGTAAAATTTCTTGTTTCGAAAATGAGGGTATTACATTTTGGTCTGAGAGGCTGTCTTCCTTTGTCTCGTTGGGAAACTAACGAGAGACCGGAAGTCGATCGTATTTTAAGAAATTTGCATGATTAAAAGGGTTTTGAAATCAAGTCTCTAGTTTGAAAAGAATTTATGTGTTTAAGCAGATCCTTATTTCACTCCACTAAATCAGCTCCCTCATGGTACTATGAATTATTTATAATTAGTTAGGAAGTTGATTCTTGTCTAGACGGCCTCAATTTTGAGGATCAATTTTTTTAAAACTGTATAGGAAATGTTACACCCCCAAACTTAGGAAATTATTTTGTTTTTGCTAAAATTCCTAAATTAACCTTTGTGAATCATTAATTGATTAAGAAAAACTTTAGATGGTTGGTATATCCGTAGTATTGAATGTAGTTTACTTGTTTATTTAAGTTGTAGTTGGGTTGGTCAACCAATCGGTTGATTGAGTTTTTTAACCAAATAGAATGAAACGAAGTTTAATTACGATAATTTGTTTGAGCAGAACCATAACATCAAATCACCCAAGCTCAATTGGTTTAAGTCATTGTCCATTTATCGGATGGAGCTTGTTTGAGACCTATGGAAGGCAGCTTTTTTCTGTTTATTTTTGCACTTTTAGAAAACGACGTTATTTCGTTTAGTTGGCGACATCACTGACGACGACATCATCTTCTTCCCTATAAATCAGACGTGTCTCCCCTGCTCACCTTCCTTTTCTGTTCCGACAAGAAGTCTGGAGGAGTCTCCCTTAATTGATTCCAAAAATTGACTGCATGTATTGTAATCTTAATCTTCCCCTCCTTGATGAAATCCAAATGAAAAGAAATTATACCGTTCATGTCTCTCTCTCTCTCTCCGTAACTCGGCGGTTTGTTTCCGAATTCCGATCGAGACGACGACGAGGTCCACCTTCGTCCCTGGCGGATTCTTGTATCAGATAGGTAAGGATTTCTTTTGTCCATGGATTGTTTGAGAACGATTTAAAGCACCAAACTCAGCCATCAAGTGGAAAGCTTTGGATTGTATGATATATTGCAGGCGGCAATACTATGGTTTTGGATGGATTGGATTGTATGATATATTGCCGGTGGCATCTTCATTCATACTATTCGAAGCCTTATGGACGACCCAAACAATTTAAAGCACCTGGAAAGCTTCGAATCAGAGTCAAGAAGGGTTTCATTATGTAGATTTCAGCTTTTGACCCTTTTTGGGATTGGAGTTCTCGGCCGGCGAGCTTTGTTCCTTGGGATGGCGGATTCATAGCTTCCCAACCTTTAGTCCGTTCCTCATCTACGAGTACCTTGGTTTAGTCCGAAATCGGGTTCAGTACATTTCCTGTGCAAAGCTGGTTCAAGAAGGAATTCCAACAAAGGTATCTAATATGAAATTTGTTGGGGCGCTAGCGGAAATGTAACGGAATTTAGGATCGAAAAGATAGTATTTTGATAACTCACTCAATTGATCACTCAATTTTGTAAATATTATAATTTGGTCACTTAGACCTTTACTCTTACCACTCACAAATGCCTCTCCACTTCTTCTTTCTTATTTCTTCAACTCATACTCCATTTTGTTACAAGTGAGGCTATTTATAATAGTCATGATACAAGTAGTAGGTAGGATTTGTGGTTTGTAAAATTTTAATTATTTTAATATAACACATCTTAATTAATTTGATAGTTAGGCGTTGAGATACTTTTGTAAGAGTTGTAGAGACTAATCTAGAGAATTGTAGATTAATCTTCAACACCCCCTCTTAATCTGCAATTCGGAATAAGTATTTGAACTTCTCGAATTTGTCCTTCGTAACTGCCTTCGTCATGATATCTGTCGATTGATCATCAGTATTGATGAATTCCACTGTGATTTCTCCATTGTTGACTAGATCTCGTATGAAATGATGTCATAACTCGATATGCTTCGACCTTACGTGAAATATTGGATTCTTCGTCATGACTATGGCTAACATGTTCTCACAGTAAATAATGGTTGGTTCATTATCACCTTGTTGCAAGTCTTCAATTAATCTTTTTAGCCATACTGCCTCGCATGCTGCATTTGTTGCTGCAATGTATTCTGCTTCCGCTGATGATAATGCCACAATCTTCTGCTTCTTTGAGCTCGAGAAAATTGGTTTTGTACCTAGGCAAAATATGTAACCATATGTACTCTTTCGGTCATCTAGTGATCCTGCCCAGCCACTATCGGTGTATCCGATTAGCTTGCTTCCTTCTTCCTTCTTGTACCTTAGGCCCAATTGTTTAGTGCCTTGGAGGTATCCTAGGATTCTCTTCGTTGCTGCAAAATGAAGTTTGCTAGGGTCACTCATAAATCGTGAAATGAGACTTATTGAGTGACATATATCTGGTCTTGTGTGTGTCAGATATAAGAGCGATCCGACTAGGCTTCTATAAATTTCCCCGTCAACTATTTCTGCTCCATCATCTTGTTGCAATTTCTCGTTCAACGCTATTGGTGTTGCTAAGGGTTTGCATGATGCCATGTGAAATCTCTTTAACATGTCTGCTGTTCCACGCTCGTGGTGCTTGTTTGAGACCGTAGAGCGCCTTTTTGAGTCGATAGACTTTATCTTCTCCTCTTTTCTTCTCGTATCCTCGTGGTTGTTCCACATAGACTTCTTCTTCTTCTAGTGTTCTGTTGAGGAATGCTGACTTGACGTCTAGCTGGAATATTGGTAACTCCATTTGAGCTGCTAGTGCTATGACTGTTTTGATTGTCTCCATACGCGCTACTGGTGCATAGGTTTCGTGAAAGTCGATGTCAGGCTGCTGTGAATAGCCTTTTGCCACTAATCTCGCTTTGTGCTTCTGGATGAAACCGTCTCCGTTAAATTTGGTCTTGTAGATCCATTTTAGACCTATGATCGGCTTGTCTTTTGGTTTGTCCACGAGCTTCCAAATCTTGTTCTTCTCGATTATTAAGATCTCTGTGTCCATTGCTTCTGTCCAGACTTTGTCTTTTGCTGCTTCTTCAAATATATAGGGTTCACAAGAAAAATATGGTATGTGACTTGATTCATAAATTTCTCTTAAGGATCTGACCTTTAATGGAGGTGAATCTGAATCTGTCACGACGTCTCTAAAGTTGTCTCTCGTTGGACTTGTTGTTGTTGTTGGACTTCTTCCTTGTTGTTGGTGTAGCTGTTGGATTCTCCAGGATCTCATTTGTGGATGGAGGTTGAGTATCCTGAGTTTCCCAGCTCCACTCGGCCATTTCGTCGAAGATAACGTCTCGTGAAATCACCACCTCGTTCTTTAATGGATTGTAGAGCCTATAACCTTTGGATTCGTCACTATATCCGATGAAGATGAGCTTCTCTCCCTTTTGGTCCAACTTGTCTCGATTTGGGGTAGAGATGTGTGCATATGCTATGCATCCAAATACTTTAAGGTGATCCACTTGCGGTCTTTGGTGGTGCCATGCTTGAAAAGGGGTTTGTTCTTCACTACTTTGGTTGGCGATCTACTAAGGATATAAATTGTTGTATTGACAGTTTCTGCCCATAGTTGGTTTGGAATTTTCTTAGCAGTCATCAGGCTTCTTGACATCTACACAATTGTACGGTTCTTTCGTTCTGCTATTTTGCTGTGGTATGTATCGCACTGTCAGCTGCCTCTTGATTCCGTTGGTGCGACAGTACTCCATGAAAGGTTTGTAGATGAACTCTCCACCACGATCTGTTCGGAGTGTTTTAATATCATGCCCGCTTTCCTTCTTGGGTGCTGCTTTGAATTGAAGGAACTTGGAGAAACATTCTGACTTTTGCTCAAGAAAGAATACCCACATCATTCTAGTATAATCATCCACAAATAGTAGAAAATATCTCTTACCACCTATGAATTTTATTCTAGTTGGTCCGCAAATATCAGCATGTACCAACCCTAGTTGTGCTTTTGCTCTCCAAGTAGTTTTTGGAAATGGCAGGCGATGCATTTTTTCATATATGCATCCTTCACAGACCTTGTCTTCTCTCTTGATTTGGGGAAGACCAACCACCATATTTTTATGCTTTAACAGTTTGAGGCCTTTGTAGTTTAGGTGTCCATATTGGAGATGACATAGAAAAGATTCATCCATACTTTGGCTCTTCATTGCTAATTCTTCATTCTTCGTCATTGTGAGAGGAAACATCCAGTTGGGAGTCATCAGAATTTTTGCCACCTTCGAGTTGTTGGATTTGTTGATAATCTCACATTCTCTGTTATCAAACAATAGCTTGTAATTTTTAAGCATTAGTTGTCCAACACTCAAAAGATTTTGAGCTAATTCAGGAACGTACAAAACTTCTTGGATTAGAGTTTTGTTACCTCCCTTTCCTTGTACGATGATTGTACCTTTTCCTTCCACTTCCAATTTTTTTCCGTCTCCAATCTTCACGTGAGACTTATATGTATCATCCATGTCGGTGAAGGACTCTCGATCTCCAGTCATGTGATTACTACAACCGCTGTCCACCACCCATGAAATTTGAGATTTTTGCTCGGCTTTGAAGCAAGTGTTTGCGACCAGTTTTTCTTCGTCCTTTTGTGCGAAATTTGATTCGCCTTCTTCTTTCTTGTTCTGAAACCAGCAAATTCGTTGAGAGTGATTTTGAATTTTGCACTTGGTGCATCTGAACCTGCATTCTTTGGTAGCATGGTTAGATTTTTTGCAAATTTTGCATCCGTCATTGGAGTTACTTGATTTCTCCTTGTTCTGGCTCTAGTTGTTATTTTTCTTGAAATTTGATTTCGTCCTTTTTTCTGATAGTTGCCCCCTATACGGTTCTGCTCCTGATTTGCTGTTTTGTCTCCTTTGATGTCGATCTTGGATTGAAAAGCTTGCTCAAGTTGTTGGTTGGTAAACCGGTTCAATCTCTACTCGTGAGCTACTAATGATCTCATCACTTCCGTCATGGGTAATTTTCCAAGATCTTTAGTTTCTTCTATGACAGCGACGACGTGCTCAAACTTCAGTGTTAGGCTGCGGAGGATCCTCTCCACGATCTTATTCTCGTGGATAGCCTCTCTAGTGACTTTGATCTGGTTCACTATCTCTATAATACGAGAATGAAAATATTGGATGCTTTCGCCTTCCTTCATCGCCAGGTTGTCGAATTGACGCCATAGATTTTGGCATTTTATGGAGATTTCCTTCTCGGAACTTTGAAATTCATTCTTCAGGAGTTCCCAAACTTCTTTGGCTGATTTGATGCTAAAAATTTTTGGAAATATTGTTTTGCTCACAACGTGCGGAATTATCCTCAATGCGTTGGCGTTCCTCTTGGCATTCTCCTTATGTTCCTTCATCTTTGTCCCGCTTCTTTTGGGATCGTCATCTTTTGCCGATTCTGCCTTTTTTCCGGTTGAAGTGGAATCGTTCTCTTGTGGTGACTGTTCGATGCCTTCTTAAACAATATCCCACAAGTCTTGCGAAATGAAGATAGTCTACATTTGTGCTTTACAGTATTCGTACAATTCTCCATCAAAAATTGGGATTTGATTTGGAGAGTAGGTAAACATGGAACTTGACGATGGTGCTGCCATAGGATTTTTAGGGGATTCTTTTGGTAGAGTTTTTGAGAGGGTTTTGTGAGGGTAAGTTATCATATGGTTATCAAATTACTAAAGTGTAACTTTTCTGATGTGGAAGATCAGTTATTAAAATTGCAACCACAGACCATACTCACCGTAACTTTAGCTCTGATACCAAATTTGTTGGGGCGCTAGCGGAAATGTAGCGGAATTTAGGATCGAAAAGATAGTATTTTGATAACTCACTCAATTGATCACTCAATTTTGTAAATATTATAATTTGGTCACTTAGACCTTTACTCTCACCACTCACAAATGCGTCTCCACTTCTTCTTTCTTATTTCTTCAACTCATACTCCATTTTGTTACAAGTGAGGCTATTTATAATAGTAATGATACAAGTAGTATGTAGGATTTGTGGTTTGTAAAATTTTAATTATTTTAACATATCACATTTTAATTAATTTGGTAGTTAGGAGTTGAGATATTTTTGTAAGAGTTTTAGAGACTAATTTAGAGAATTGTAGATTAATCTTCAACAACACTCACTACCGTGTTGAGTGACACAGGTTTGCCTACCGTGAGTACTTGATTCATATATAAAGAGAGCTTAAGTGACAGAAAATAGGAAGTTCCATTTCCATGGACTATAGTCCAAATTTCACTCCTTTCCCCACCCCGCGAAGAACATAATTCCATTTATAAAATCAATTGAAGACCATTTGGAAATTTCTAGGAGGAAGATTTCTTTGAAGATTGGAAGCTTGGAATCACCTTTGGAGCTCTCTCAAGTGTAAGATGGCATTCTGTCTTTTTAACTCCTTTTGATCTTTTCTACCATGGTAGGCTTATCTAGTGTATTACTAAAAGTATACGTTTGGATACATTTGGATTTTAATATATTGTTATGAAGAGTTTGGGATATGGTGTATGCAACCTTAATTGTGCTATTGCTTGATTTTATGCATTAGTTTGGTAGGACTTGATTTGTGTGTATCCCATGATTAGAGAAAAGATGTATGATGCGGATGCTATGAGTTGTTAAACCCTTAAGATACACTAGAAAGTGTCGTTATTGTTTCTGGGGTCTTTTTCGATATGCTTTTACTCGACCTTGCCTGTCATGGTCTAGTGTCTCAAAACTTGAAAGAGTTTCTACATATAAAACTACGTATAAAATAAAAAGTAAGAATAATTAAACTAAGGAAACTATCAAGACACAAGAGTAGATCAAATGGAAGAAGCTATGATACTTGGAAAGGAGATGATCTAACTCAAACTACCTAAAACATCAAGTTCAACAACCAAGACATCGCTTATAATAATGAATTTCCACTTGTCATGTAAGGAGGTTTATATACAACTTACCATCGTTAGACAACTCAATTGAGACTTGGTCCACTCTCAATCAAAGTATCTAGCAATGAACACAAAGTGTTCGATGAAATGACAAGGTGACAAGATCGTCATAAGGACCTTAAAACCACTTGGGTAAGGATGCTAACTTAGTCCATTAACACCCAAGCCCCCCATTCCTCGCTCAACTTGGTCCATTGAGTGACAATTGGAGTGCATACCACGTATTTAATGAAATTCCCCTAAGAAAATTCTAACACACAATTGGTTTGAATTATGTAAGGATGCTAATCGAGATAACCAGATTTATGGTTTAAATTCCATGATTTCTATAGCTAAAAAATAAATCTTGCAAGACTACACTGAAAACGATGAGAAATACTGAGAGATGAAACTACTTAAATTTAGAAACCTCATAGGCTATATAAGCAAACAAACGATAATCAATCAATTCAATTTATGCTAAGCAAGCTATAAACAATGCATACTCGAAATTAATCTATACTTAGGTCACACCCTTTCGGATCCTGGTAACCTACTACCAATCGTAAAGGCTTAGACCATCCTTTCAAATCCTACATCTAAGATCTATACGGCGATTTAACGATCTAGAATTTATCTTATGATGGACTAACCTTGACGGCCCTATCTGAGGTGATATTGACTAACCTAGTTAACGTTTTGTTGTTCTAAGACGAGGACGCTCTTTCGAGACCTCTATAATTCTAACAAAACCCTATTCAAGATGGCTTGGAAAGAACAAGATAAAACTCCAAATCAATTATAAACGAAAATACATGAAAGGAAGTCATTGAAATAAAAAAGGAGTCAAAGGAAGTCATTGAAATTAGATTCACAAGAAGAAATTAAATCTTAGAAACCTAATCTCGCGGTGAACTACCGAAGAAATTGATCTGCCAATTTCGGTATGTGGTCGCTGATTCAAGCTCCTCGAAGATATTGTCTTCTCCTAGCTTAGAGGTTTCTGTCAAATAGATCTCGAGCGGGTTCGAGACACTAAATCGAGTTATTGGTCTAAAATACCTAAAACACCCTACAGTACTAAAATAGTATTTGCTGCCAGCAAGAAAGAATTTGAACAGTCCATTTCGGAAGCTAGATGTGAAGGATAAAAAAACCAACTTAAACTAGGGGTAAATTTCTTATTTTATCTTTCTTTTTTTCATAACACAGCAAAATTGTATGTTTAGGGTCTAGAGTATTGGGTTTTCAGATTTGGTTAAGATTTTGGATTTCAATTTTAGGTTTTGGATTTTTAATTTTAAGGTCTATCTACTATTGGATTTTTCAATTTTGAATTTTAGATTTTGGGTTTTGATTTTAGATTTCATATTTTTTTTAAATGCAAAATTGCCTCTGTGGACAATTTGTTTGGCGCGGCAAATAAAAACTTATTTGTCACGGATCCACAGTTATGTTGTAGGGAGGGTGAAGAGGAAGGTGGGGTGGGGCAGATAATCCTTTTTTGTTTTGTTTTTTTATATATTTTATTTTAATTTTTATTTTAAATCATATAATGTTGCATTTATTATAATAAAAATGAAAACATGATATACTAGGTGACATCTATTTGACCGATTAGATGGACGTCATGTAATTTCAGTCTGTCTCGTAGGAAAAAGCCTAACGAAAAGTTAGGTCAATGAGCTAGATTTGACAATGGACTGAAAGTAGTTGTCGGAAATTGTAATATAAATATTTCAGCTAGAATTGACAAGATCAAAATTTTGCTAGTTTTTTATTGACAAAGCAAACATCATCATATTTTTGAAAATAAACAAAGCCGCCATGGAACGTATATGATGTTCAAATTAGAGGTCCATTCCTCATTAACGAGCCTAACATGGATCGCGGATCCTTATAAATGCAAAAAGTTTAATCCTTTCTTTCTAAGAATAGACATTTCAAGTGGGAATCACCAAACATAACAAAAGCGAAAATGAAGATAATCCTAAGAAATAGAAAACATAAAAATGAAAAACAATCTGGAAATAAAACAAGAAAAAACCCTAGCAGACATGGATGTATCCCATCCTTATTGAGAGCAGCTAAGGGAGGCTAGGATCTTAGCTATCTTGACATCGCATCAGTGTGAATGACCCGTCCCCAGGGGTAGACCGATTGCGGATAAGGAGGTGGAGTCTTGGTCGAGTTTCTTGGGTGATTTCGAGAACCTACCTTTAACTTCCGTCTCCCTTGGGTCGAAAGTTGTAAGATTGCATATGCCCTATATCTTTGCAGACGTGATAGGTTGTGGCGGAATCATGACGACGACGGCTTCGGAAATTGCGGCTAGGGTTTCCAGATGGGGGAATTCTCCGTAAGAGTGTAACTTCCCCTCTGAAAAAGAGAAACTAGACAACTCTGCAACAAGAATCTAAAATAAAATAAAAAGATGAAGAAGATAGAAGAAGTTGAAGACGGCTGCAGCAGCTATGATTTGACTTTCATTCAGAACTATTTTGGCTAGTTTTTGTTTTTAGCCTTTCTTTTATTACCTCAGAATTATTAATTCGTAGTAATTAGCATTATGAACAATTACCATAAAATTTTTGAAGATGTTGATCTTCTACAAATGTTAGTAAGTGTTGGTCTTTTGGAAATTGCATAGACGCAACAAAAACTTGTGTAACATCCTCTTATCAGTTGACTAGTTAAAAATTTGGTTTGATTCAAAACTGTAAGTATGGAAGATTCAAAGGCCCTAATCTAATTTTAGTATGAATTAAGGTTTGACCTCTACTAGCCTATGTTGTTCGTCCTACTTTAGGAGGAGAAGACATTAATATCGTTGGCCCTGAGAAGAAGGAAGTAGTGGGCTCGGGCCGGTTTCAATCGAAGGAGGGGTTTAAAGTTCGAGGAACCTAGCTTGATGGAGAGAGAAGCCCCTCCGATCGCATGAACCACAAAACAAAAGGAAAAGGATTGGTAGCGCAAACCAATGATGGAAATGTCTCTTTCAGAGTTTCTGAAGTTCAGAATGCGCTGGCGGTGTTCAATGGTGATATCAGAGCGGCGAATTGGACGATCGGTGGCAAGAGTCGGGTGATCCAAGAAGATGGAAGCTCGCCAATACCTTGCTGAATCTTGGGTTGGTCACCGTCGACGACTCCTCTAGGTGGAGAGAAGGTTGATTGATAACTATTAACAAAAATGTGGTTACTGAAAGTTAAGTGACCTTTATGCATTTGTGAAATCACTTGTGGAACTTCCCTCTGAAGTCTCTAACTTTCATATGGTTTTCAATTAAGGATCTGGCATGTTCTGTCAGCGATCGAAAGTTCTAGATCGACCTTTGTATTGGAGAGACCTTGGTGTTCGGCTCTGAAATTCACCAAGTTGCAAACAAGGAATTAACACACGACTCCCTTGTTTAACCTCCAAATTGCGAACCATTAGAATTAGAAGATTCCGGATAATAAAGGGACTCATCCCATATATGATTAAGGTGAGAGGTTTAAGTTCCAGTTTAGTTATGTGATGCTTTTGTATGGGTTAAAATATAATATGCATTATAGGAGTTTCAGTTACAGTTCAGTCCATATTATCGGTTATAACCAGTGTAACCAATTATAGTTCAGATAACCAGTTACAACCAATATGTCATTTATAACCCACCTCCTATGCATTTTTCAGTTTTTCGTACAGGTTAATGGCTTAGACCCTCTTACTTTTTTCAGTGGTGTCTCTGTGGTATGATCCAGCATCGGGCTACCGTCCAGGTCCTTCATGGACATAGTTAGGGGTTGCCAATACCAAGCTAACAACTAGAGACCCTATTGGTCATCCTACAATCAAGCTAATTTACAAAGAGTCAGAAGTGGAGTCAGATATACATGTATGCTTACATGCTCAGTATTTCACTTCCGTCAGCATCATTAAATGCTCAGTTCTTCAGTCAGCCAGTTTCATGTTTAGCCCGTCATGCTCTTCTAATACACAAGCTTAATTCTTCAAACAGTCAGTTCCAGGCCATAAACGTGTACATGATCATGTACATGTTCAGTTCTTCATACAGCCATCACTACAAGAAATCCATAACATATCATTGGTTATTTTCTGGATATGGTGTCGGTTACTGGCCTACGTTAAAGAATTTCAAGTCTGTTATTTGTTGTCGGCCATTATACAAACGACCCAAAGTAGCGGAGCTCTACTTTGTGTCGGGTATTTACCGACCGACGACAAGTACTTTTTTCCTATTTTAATGTTCAGTTTACATGTCAGCTTATTCTTGTGGAATTGACCAATTTTTACTTCCAATTCCTTGATGGAAAATAACCCATTCATTTGTCATAAGATGTAGTTCCTCAGCTAGATAGTGTTCCAATTCAGTGGTTACTAAAGAAGGTCTAGATTTATTTCTTTGGCTTACAAACAGATCAAAATCCATATTGATGGAAAAAGAATTTGGAACCAAATTGGTTGAAGAACCAATGTTATTGGCTGATTTTCGTTGATACTCAAGTACCAATTCAGAAACTACAGATTTCACCCTTTCACCAACCAGATCAGTATTGGGACTCCCAAATTTAGCAGCATAAAATTCTACCAATGCCAACTTAAACCTCGGATCCAAGACAGTAGCAACAGCCAAAAGCAAATGAATGTCATCCCAATACTTAGCAAACTTATTCCACATTTTCTCAGCCATCGAAACAATCATCGAATCAGAATCACCCAACAATTCCATCATTCTCAATCTTAATTTACAGACTTCTGGAAAAAATTGATTGCGTAGGGTATTTAGAACCGTATTTAACCTCTCGTAATCTCTTTGAAAACAACAAGTTTTTTACAGACAACTACAGCAAAATCCCAATGATTATTCGTAGGGAGAGAGTTGTACTGAAATTCTCTTTGTTTCAATCTAGCAAACACATCCTTATATGGGATAGCAGCAGAAAGCATGTTGTACATAGAGTTCCAACAAGTGGGATAATCAAGCACAAGTTTGGTTGACACATTAAGTTTCAATTGTTGAGCAGTCTCGTGAAAGTATTCAACTCTCCTAGGTGTGCATGTCCAAAATACCACACTCTCTCTTATCTTTTCAATCCCATCTTTCGAACGTCCATCCATCCCTCACAATCGATTAAGGATATGGGCAGAACACCTCATATGCAAAAGAGCACCATCCTTAATAAAATTGGAAAGGAGAAGCCTCTGTCTCACTAGATTGATCATGGAATCATTGGTAGTACAATTATCAAGCGTAATCATTGACAAAGTACTATCAATGTTCCAATCAAGAAGACATTGAGAGAGTCTTCCAGCCAATCTCTCACTAGTGTGAGGGGCAGGAACGTATAGAAATCTAATTAAATGGCTTCTAAGCTCCCAATTGTTGTCTATATAGTGGGCAGTCACAGCCATGTAACCCCTTTTCTGATTTGTGGGAGTCCACATATCAGTGGTTACAGCTATTCTCCCTTTGTTTTCATTTATGACTCTTTGAATTTTCGACCTCTCATCCCCATAACGAGTAATGATGTCCTTCTTAATCGTATTCCTAGTTGGGACTTTAAAGAGAGGGTTTAGGGTACATCAGAACCTTTTGAAGTAAAGGTGGTCAACCATTGAAAGAGGATACTCATGCATCAAGATCATAATGCAGAGTTCATTCTTACAAACCTCATTGCTAAACTGATTGGCACTCAACTCACTATTACCCTTAGCTTTGTAGTTAGGGCCTAGGATTCTCTAACTACCATCATGAATTTGTTTGTGAACGCAACGATTCCTGTGAGTCCTTAAATGAGAAGTACCATTAGTGGACTTCCCAGCCAAAACCTTCTTACAATAGTTGCATTTGGCTTTTAAAATTCCATGAATGAACATTCTGGTGAAGTGAGGCCAGACATCTGATTTTAAGGGCCTAGTTGAACCTAAGGGAGGGTCCGCAACATTATTTGCAGGTTGGTTTTCAGGATTAGCAAGGGAAAGGAGTAGTGGTGGATCATTGTTATTCTCAACTGGTATATTTGAAAGTTGTTCAGGTGTCATCTGATTGAGAAAACAAAAATGTTTTGAAATGAGAACACAAAACAAAAAAAGGAGAAAATAGTTTAACAGTTACATCATTAAAGAAAGGTAGACAGTTATTATCAGAAAGTAGACAGTTTAGTAAGGGTTTAACGCTTTTATTAAGGGCTTACTTAACAGTTTAGTAAGGCTTAACAGTTTATTAAGGGTTTAACAAATTTAGTTAAAGAGTTAAGGGTTTATGAGTTCAATTGAGGGTTTAACAGTTTACTATCAGAAAGTAGACAGATTATTAAGGGTACTAACAGAAAGTAGACAGCTTATTAAGGATTTAACTTTAACAGTTTATTAAAGGTTTAACAGAATTAGTTAGAGAGTTAAGGGTTTACGAGTTCAATTGAGGGTTGAACAGTTTACTATCATAAAGTAGACAGATTATTAAGGGTACTATTAGAAAGTCAAAGTAGACAGCTTATTAAGGGGTTAACTACTTAACTTTAACAATTTATAAGGGTTTAACAATTAGTTAGAGAGTTAAGGATTTATGAGTTCAATTGAGGGTTTAACAGTTTACTATCAGAAAGTAGACAGATTATTAAGGGTATTATCAGAAAGTAGACAGCTTATCAAGGGGTTAACTTTAACAGTTTATAAGGGTTTAACAATTAGTTAGAGAGTTAAGGATTTATGAGTTCAATTGAGGGTTTAACGTGGTTCAAGCTGCTAACAATCTAACATAACACTTCTGAACAAGTTCTAAAACTCTTTAAGTATTATAACATTACACAATATAAGCTTACCTCAGCAGTGTTATAACTCTTAAGAGTTGTCTTGCCTCCTGAACAACGATAAGCAAATTCCACCCTGCCTCCTAATCAGCACCAACTGTGTGACTTCCTCCTAAGCAAAAACATAAATTTAATTACATTACAGTACTTACAACATTGCTATGAATCAAAGGAAAAACAACAACGGAATTCAAGGAGCAAGTTGAAGGGTTTCAATTAACAAACCCTATACTTAAACGTACCTAAACAGTGTAATGGAACCAATTTCTAGCCCTGATTCTATAACTCCCGAGTCCTGAGCAGTAATCTGAAACATATAACACTGCAAATCAGTTTTTTCACATAACAACAGCCACAAAACATTAAGAGAGCCACAAAAGCCACAAACACATTCAAAGAGTATGCATAAGCCACAAACATTCAAAAAGCATACATAAGCCACAAAAGATTCAAACGGCAGGCATAATCCACAAAACATTCAAAGGGTTTTCGAAATTGGAGAACATAACTATGAAATTAATAAGATAACTTACTGGTATGGTATGAATCGAAAGGCAAAATCCCAAGTTTGATAGATTAGGGTTTGTCTTCTGGATTTTGTTCGACAAACTACATATGAAGCAATAAACCCAAAAATTAGTCTACAATTTATACATGTAGGGATAAACAAAAAATGGAATGGCAGAATAAAAAACTTATCTCGATATGGGGAAGGATTCCTTTGCATGCACGATTCGAACTGGATTTGTATGGAATGAGGCATTTTTCTCGCTGAAAGGGTTGATTACTGGTAGGTGATGATTATAGTGGGGATGGATTCGAAGAACATCAACAGGAAAGGAAGATTTTGGTGGAAAATTAGGGTTTCAGTGGTTCGAATCCTTTGCATGCACGATTCGAACCAGATTTGTACGGATTGAAGGATTTTTGTAGTTGAATATGGGTAGGTGATGATTATAGTGGGGATGGATTCGAAGAACATCAATAGAAAAGGAAGATTTTGGCGGAGAATTAGGGTTTCAATGGAGCTCAATAGAGAGGAAGTCGGGAGAAAAATCGAGAGAGGCGTGGAAAAATGGCTGAAATGAAACCCTAATCTGAAAATTTTGTTTATATACCCTATATCAATACTACGTCGTTTAACTCATGGGTTGGATATGGGTCAGATATGTTATTATCCGTATCCGCCCATTACCCGAAACGCACGGGTCACGGGCCTGACCGAAACCGGTAACATCCACCGGGCCAAGACTTTCGGGCTGCATTTGCGGGTGGGCTCCAATGGGTAACCTAAACCCATGGGCTGACTGCCAAGCCTACCCACAAAGACTCAAAACGAAATGACCACCCCCATTTGATCTCAACATCATCCTCCCCTCTGGTATTACAAAGGATACGCATATGATCCTATCGAAAACGATCCAAATGCATCACTTGTTGTCAATTGAAATGGTTCAACCAAAGTTGGTTAGCAACTAAACAATCTAACCTCTCTTCAATAAATGAGTCCACTTAACAGTTATTTTCCCACGTGAATTGATAGCCTGAGAAACCAACGTCCTAGAGACCACAGTCGGGAGGCAATCATTGAACTCACTAATACTAACATCATAAGAAAAGACTACCTCCCAATTTTTCTGAGGTAGACGGGATTTGGTTGAATTCTCCACCACAGCACCAAGGATCGACCCATTGCTCATCCAACGACTGAAGGAGAACCCACGTCATAAAATTATATTGGGAATTCGTCCAACCGTAAATACCCGTAAAACGCCACATCTAAATGGTGCGTTGAATGAGATTTAGGAGCCAAAATCATTTCATCAAGCCACAGATGCACACACCGTCTGCTCTACCACGAGAAGAAGTATTTGTAACAACACATAAACTAAAATTAAAACTACAATCCTTCTGAAGCACCACTCCCTTGTTTGACACGTTTCAAATAAGAAAATCACTTGGGGGGATGAAGTCTAATAAAAGACTTTTAAGATTTAACTTCGCGTTTATTCCCCAACCCATATCAGTTATAATAAATAATTTTCATCTAATCATTGGAGGGGATAGGTTCCCCATACCATTTTTAGTTCCTTCTTTACCCAATTATTTCCCATTAGTTTGCTGAAAGCAGGAGCAGCCTGCGTCGAGACCGCTCGGTAGAATTAGGCCTACACGGAATCCTATCAACCTTCTAGCCAAAGCCATCCTTCTATGATCCACCAAGGTTGGATGTACCCTCCACAAAACTAACTATTTAGGAGCATGGGTAGAGGCATATGCTTACCCTCATCAGTGGGAGTCCTAACAGCATCAGATTGCTTGTCACTATCAACATTCAAACTTCCACTCTTATTATTTGGTCTTTTTCCCTTAGCTTCATTCTTCATCGAAACAGGTTCCACTGTGAGGCTTTTATGCTTAGCATGGTCAACCTGATGAGAATCATTTTCCGTATTCGGTAAGATATCAAACCGGTTTCCAACTTGGGTCCCATTTCCCATCCCCGGTTGTCTCGTTTACCTATGTTGTTCTCAATCTGTATGGAAGTACGTGAACGTTAGAACCATAGTTTCTTTTCCTTTAGCTTTCATCCAGAGTCACCATACACTTCCTTCTCGACCCTATCAACAGCTCGACAATTTTGTTGAGATTCAGCCATCATATTGACATCTTCAGAGGGATCATTGTTGGTCCCGGATAATTGATGTGCAAATAAAAATATGCACCACCAATATTAAAGCATCACAAAATTAGTTGGATTTCTAACCAACTAATTGAGTTCCCACCAATATTAAAGCACCACAAAATTAGTTGGATCTCTAACCAACTAATTGAATTCCCAACTACATCATTTATAGGGTTCCCTCGAATTTGGCTATAAAAGGATGTAGAGGATGCATTGCGAATTTCATCCCTCTCTTCTTCCTTTCTCATTTCTCTAGTGTTGTAGTGTAGCAATTTTCACTTGTTTAATAATTGAGATAAGTTATCTCAATTGGGTAGATAGGTGAGTGGTAGAATGTTCCGGTAAATATTTTACCCTGGTAGGAATACTTTCTCGTGAGTGATAAAATAGTGAGTAGTTGTTTCGGGGTTGGGAAACACTCGAGAAACACTATTTTTGGATCAACTCGGGTCACCTTGTAGCTACCTTGTTATAGTGAAGAAGTGCTCGTAGCTGTCGCTGCCGCCGTAGATGTACTCTCCGCATTGGAGGGGAACTACGTAAATCCCGGTATTATTTACTTACTGTTTTGTACTTGGCAATTTCGAGAATATTCATTGTATATTGAATTATTAATATTATCACAGTAAATTGGTCTAAGGAGGTTGGCTTAATTATCGTCATTTGGTATTTCGGTGGTAATCACCTATCCATAGTGATTTTAAGTGTGGCGGACTATCGCCACTTCCAACCTGTCTGGGAAATATTTATGGTGTCTGGTTTATTAGTGCAATATATTTACTCTATTCTCGTCCGTTGTGCCCCTACAGTAGTATCAGAGCCCAGTTCAATATGGAGGTCATGCCAAGTAAGATGGTTAGTTTGAACGGTACAAACTTTCATATTTGGAGAAGCAAGATGAAGGATCTCCTGTTGATGAAAGATTTGGATCAACCGTTGTCATCGTCAACTAAGCCAGCTAGCTGTTAAGAGTGACGGGGATTGGAAGCGCGAGCACGAGAAGATGTGTAGTTATATTCGACACCATGTCGATGATAACGTACGTAACCACATTGCTGGAGAGAGGGATGCATTGAAGCTTTAGAAAAAGCTGGAGGGGCTTTATGCTTTAAAGATTGGCAACAATAAACTCTTTTATCTCACGAAAATGGGGTAGATGAGATACAAAGAGGGCACTTCTATTACATATCACTTGAACGACGTTCAAGGGATCATTAACCAGTTGTCGGGAATGAACTTAAAGCTGGAAGATGAGGTGACGGCTCTTTTGGTTCTGGCATCCCTACCAAAACCATGGGAAACCTTGAAGATTGCAATCACGAGCTCTGCTGCAGATGGTGTTGTCACCATGGAGGATGTCAAGAGCGGAATTCTCAACGAGGATATGAGTAGAAGATCTCAAGGTGTCTCTTCCTCGTCATCACAGTCAGACGATCTAGCTGTGGATGGGAGAGGAAGGAGTGAGTTGAGAGGCTCAAAGAAGCGAGGGAAGAGCCGAGGGAGGTCGAACAAGTATGCAAACATCACTTGTCACAACTGCAAGCGCGTAAGAGATACATCTGGAGGTTTTGCCCAGACCTTAGGCAAAAAAGAGGTTGTGACAGTGACCGCGCAAACGCTGTTGAGGAGCTCATGTTTGTCTACGATGAAGATTTTGTCAACCTAACCCAGGAGACCACTTGGGTGGTTGACAGCGGCGCCACCATTCATGTGACGTCCAGGCATGAATTTTCTCATCTTATTCATCGGGTAACTATGGTGTGTTAAGGATAGGAAATGGCAACCTCTCTAAGGTCGACGACAAAGGAGATGTCTGACTGGAGACAATGGAAGGTGCAATGTTGGTGCTGCGAGATGTTAGACATCTCCCGGACATGTGTCTGAATCTGATTTCAGTGGAGAAGCTGGATGGGGAAGGTTATTGCCATACTTTCAAAAACGGTCAATGGAAACTCACCAAAGGAGCATTGGTGGTGGCAAGTGGCAAGAAGCAGTCTAAACTGTACGTGACGGAAGCCAAGATCTTCCTTGAAGTTGCAAACTCAACGGAGATTTTCGATACCGTCGCGTTATGACACAAACGCCTCGACCACATGAGCGAGAAGTCCATGGTAAAGCTAGCAAGGAAGAAAGCTATATCTGGACTAGATCATGTTCACCTGGAGAGATGCGTCCACTGTTGGGCTGGAAAGCAAAATTGAGTTGCTTTAAGAAGTTATCCACCTTCTAGTGCGAAGAACGTGCTAGATCTGGTTCACTCAGATCTTTCTGAAGCGGATTCCAAATCCCTAGGTGGCACATGTTACTTTGTCACGTCCATTGATGATCACTCACGGAAGACATGGGTATATATTCTGAAGATGAAAGATCGGGTACTAAACGTTTTCAAACGTTTTGTTGCATTGGTAGAGAGGGAGACTGTACAGAAGCTGAAGTGTCTACGTATAGACAATGGTGGATAGTACATTGGGCCATTCGATGCCTACTGTAAGGAGAAGGGAATCCAACATCAGTTTACATCTCCTAAAACTCCGCAACTGAATGGTGTGGTGGAGCGGATGAACAAAACCTTGATGGAGAGAGTTAGATGCTTACTCTCACACTCGAACTTGTCGCACTCTTTCTAGGGAGGCACACTACTTGCTATAGTGCATGTGTGGAACCTTTCACCTAGCGTTCCACTGGATTTTGAAGTCCCATAGAAGATTTGGTCGGGAAGAGATATATCGTACAAGCATCTTCGAGTGTTTGGATGCAAGGCTTTTGTTCACATTCAACGGATGAGAGGTCGAAACTGGATTCGAAGACGTCACCATGTGTTTTTATCGGATATGGTCAAGATGAATTTGGCTATAGGTTCTTTGACCCTATCGAGAAGAAGCTCATCAGGAGTCGTGATGTTGTGTTCATGGAGAATGAGGCCATCGAAGACATTCAGAAGGTTGGGAGAGATGCTCCTAACACTGATGCCAGCTCAACACCCGAGGAGCTAGAGCCTTCAACACCAGCTGTTGGAGAAATTCATTCGGAGGTAACTGAACCTGAAGCCCCCTTTGAAGTTCAGCCTGATGATCCTGACGATGATGATGGTTCTCATGATCAACTGTCAGGCGCAGAAGGTTCTCCGCCCCGAACGAGATATGGAATAGTCGTGCAACCCTCCACCAGATGTTCGTCAAATGAATATGTTTTATTCACTGACAGGGGAGAACCAGATAGCTTCGAGAAAGCTATGAAGGATGACACAAGTAGAAATGGACGGAGGCAATGGAGGACGAGATGAAGTCCCTACATGACAACAACACATTCGAGCTGGTGAAGTTGTTGAAGGGAAAGAGAGCTTTGAAGAACAAGTGGGTGTTCAAAATCAAGCATGAAGAACACAACAGTAAACCACGATTCAAAGCTCGGCTTGTTGTCAAAGGCTTCAGTCAAAGGAAGGGCATCCACTTTGACGAGATATTTTCACCGGTGGTGAAATTGACATCCATTCGTACAGTGCTGGGACTGGCGTCAAGTTTCAACCTGGAGGTTGAGCATATGGATGTGAAGATTGCCTTCCTCCATGGAGATTTAGAGGAAGAGATCTATATGGAGCAACCGGAAGACTTCAAGAAAAAAGGAAACGAGGATTTCATCTACAAACTTAACAAAAGTTTGTACGGCTTGAAGAAGGCACCACGACAATGGTACAAGAAGTTCGAGTCTGTTATGGGGGAGTAAGGGTACAAGAAGACCACTTCAGACCATTGCGTGTTCGTAAAGAAGTTCGGAGATGATGATTTCATCATCTTGTTGCTCTATGTTGACGACATGCTGATTGTTGGCCGGAATGTTTCCAGAATCACCAACTTGAAGGAGTTAAGCAAGTCTTTTGCTATGAAATACTTGGGGTCCGCGAAGCAGATTCTTGGCTTGAAGATTGCACGAGATAGAGTTGCCAAGAAGATCTGGTTGTCGCAGGAGAAGTACATTAAGAAAGTACTCCAACAATTCAGCATGGATGGTGCAAAAGAGGTTAGTTGTCCTCTAGCTAATCACTTTCAACTTAGCACCAAACAGTGCCCGTCTACTGATGGAGAGAATACGGAGATGAAAAGTATTCCATATGCTTCAGCGGTGGGAAGTCTGATGTACGCTATGGTGTGTACATGGCCGGATATTGGTAACGCGGCCAAAGTTGTCAGCAGGTTTCTTTCAAATCCTGGAAAGGAACACAGGGCAGCTGTGAAGTGGATTCCGAGATACCTTCGAGGTACCTCCAAATTTTTCCTCTGTTTTGGAGATTCTAATCTTGTACTTATCGGCTAAACAGATGCGGACATGGCAGGTGACGTTGATACACGAAGGTCCACTTCTGGATACCTGATTACATTTTTAGGGGGAGCTGTTTCTTGGCAGTCAAGGCTATAAAAGTGTGTAGCTCTTTCCAATAAAGAAGCTGAGTTCATTTCCGCAACGGAAGCTAGCAAAGAGCTCTTGTGGATGAAGAAATTCTTGAGTGAACTTGGAATCCAACAGGAATGACCGCAGTTGTTATGTGACAGTCAAAGTGTCATACATCTTGTAAAGAATTCAACGTTTCATTCTAGGTCCAAACATATCGATGTTCAATATTATTAGATTCGGGATGTGGTGGTGTCGAAGCAACTACAACTTGAGAAGATCCATACTGATGAGAATGGATCTGACATGTGCACGAAGAGTCTTCCAAGAGAGAAGTTTGAGTATTGTCGATCAGCAGCAGGGATGACCAATAGTCTTAATAGCTGGGAGGGGGAGAATTTTTTGGTCCCGGATAATTGATGTGGAAATAAAAATAGGCACCACCAATATTAATGCACCACAAAATTAGTTCGATCTCTAACCAACTAATTGAATTCCCACCAATATTAAAGCACCACAAAATTAGTTGGATCTCTAACCAACTAATTGAATTCTCAACTACATCATTTATATTGTTCCCTCTCATTTGGCTATAAAAGGATATAGAGGATGCATTGTGAAATTTCATCCCTCTCTTCTTCCTTTCTCACTTCTCTAGTGTTGTAGTGTAGCAATTTTCACTTATTTAATAATTGAGATAAGTTATCACAATTGGGTAGATATGTGAGCGGTAGAAAGTCCCAGTAAATATTTACCGTGGTAGGAATACTTTCTTGTGAGCGATAAAATAGTGAGTAGTTGTTTCGGGGTTGGGAAACACTCGAGAAACACTATTTTTGGATCGACTCGGGTCACCTTGTAGCTACCTTGTTATAGTGAAGAAGTGCTCGTAGCTGTCGCTGCGGCCGTAGATGTACTCTCCGCATTGGAGGGGAACTGCGTAAATCCCGGTGTTATTTACTTACTGTTTTGTGCTTGGCAATTTCGAGAATATTCGTTGTATATTGCATTATTAATATTACCACAGCAAATTGGTATAAGGAGGTTGGCTTAATTATCGTCATTTATGGTATTGCAGTGGTAACCACCTATCCTTAGTGATTTTAAGTTTGACGGACTACCGCCACTTTCAACCTGCTTGGGAAATATTTATGGTGTGTGGTTTATTAGTGCAATATATCTACTCTATTCTCGTCTGTTGCACCCCAACAATAATGACATTTGCAAAGGTGAGTTGGCATCTCGTACATACAACAAACGATGCACATATTATGCAATCGTTCATAAGAAATAAGATACTTGACTCCTTCCAACGAATACTTAGACAACATCGATTTAGTTAAATCAACCTCAACACATACACTTGCAAACTTACCACCCGCTCCCTTCTATGTTGCCCGATCAACACGGACATGTGTCCTAATGTGAGAAGCTATACGGTTGACAGCCACTAGATTGTAAAACTCGATAGGGATCCAAGAGCTTAACCCAAGCCATGGTAGCTTTCACCTCCGTAGTCCAAGGATTAAATCCCTTAAACCATTGATGGACTGTTAGATAAGTATCACCAAGCATACACGGTTCTCCCGTAATTGCCCATTCATAGTCCAGTTTACTCTTGAATCTCACAAGATAGCCCACATTTTAAAGATCAGAGATTTGAACTACACCATCTCTTGCCCAAAGAAAATTTAGTCTTGGTGCTAAGGCAGAATAAGGAACTCTACGTCCTAATCCTTTCACCACAAGGGCTGATCGCCACACTCTACGAAAGGAGGCTTTCTGCTCTGTTGTGAAAAGAATAGGCAGGCACAGCGGGTCATAATTTTCTTCATCCAACACATTGTCTTCCTTACGCATGGCCTTCGCCACGTCCTCTGAATCCGACTCTGCGATATACCATTCCTCATTTTGTCGGTAATACTCAAATAGTGTATTCGATCTTTGCGTCCATACATTAATCGGTGGCACCGCTTTCTTCATGGTTTGTTCTCGGTTAGGTTGGGCTTCATGAGTGGTGCAATTGAGAAAGAAATTGGTAACCAAAATGGTATTGGTTTATGACGTGAAAAATTTCACCTTTTATGTCAAACTTTCGATAAGTAATATCAATATCGGGCTAATTGAAACTATATGCCTACCAAAACACGATACTATTTAGCTAGGTAGCTATTGAATGCTAAAAAAATAGCTATTAATAGCATTACAAGTAAAAAAATAAAAAAATAACTATTAATAGCATTACAAGTAAAAAGAAAAGAAAAAAACAGTGCTAATAGCATCATCCATACCAAACCATCCCTAAATCTAGTTGCAATCCAATCGTATGTGTTGGAGGAATTTTTGGTCACTGTTCCGCACCTCTCTTTCATATTTCCTCCGTCCTTTCTTATTTCTTACTACAAACTACATAGGCAGCCTCTTGCTCCTATCCGGAAACACCAATGATGCAATTCAGAAGAGAAAATCAAAATACTAACTTGAAAACTAGAAAACTCAGTTGAAATTAAAGCAATCTCAGACCAGTACTCTGTTCTCGTTGCTGCTTACTACTCAACCATCTTCCTCTCTTCCTAACTTGTTACCCACCTCAACCCCGATCGTAAACAAGCAAGCCAAGCAAGCCTATGGCGTTAGCTAGATTAGCTCGCCAGGCTAAACGCCCATTTGGGCTATGCGTCAAGATGACTGCAGTAGGTATACTGGGTCTCTGCTTCATTTTTGTTTGGTCAATTTTCTCGTCTCCTTCCTCTTCAGTCACCACTCAGAGGGAAAGCTTCGATGACATTGCCGAACCTGTTTCTTCCCGATCTCGGTCCACACTGCATCCGGTCAACGACAACACTTGGAATCGGCCTTCCCAATCTAAAGTCTTGGAATCCAACGCAACAGATGAGATTGATAAGAAGGCTAATGGGTCCGTTTCTTCTGTGGGCAACGAAGACCATCGAAATCAGCAGCACACTTCCACTTCTGCTGAAAAAAAGCTTCCAGCTTTAGAGGAGACTGATGGAAATGGACAAGAGGAGGAGGATAATTCTGGTATTGAAGATGAACAAGGGCAAGCGATAGATGGAAAAGAGGAGACTGATGTTAATCGTGACGATTCAGTACTAGTGAGTGAAGGAGAAGGGGAAGAAGATGTTGGAAAGGTTGAAAGGAAGAAGAAGAAGGCGACCAAGTCTAAAGGTCCTGTGTTTGATCCAAAGGGACAATATAGTTGGAGGTTGTGCCACAGAAGAAGCAAATTCAACTACATCCCTTGTATTGATATGGAGACCGTCAATATTAATGGAAAGATGCAAAGCTATAGGCATACCGAGAGGAGCTGTCCTAGAAACCCTTTGATGTGTCTTGTGCCTTTACCTCACGAGGGTTACGCATCTCCTGTTCGTTGGCCAGAGAGCAAGCTCAAGGTACACATGGTATTTTGGAGTTTTGGATGTTATATATACAATGCTGAGATGGTGGCTTGTTTGTTGCAGGTGTTGTACAAGAACGTTGGGCATCCGAAGCTTGCTGATTTTGTAAATAGAAGAAGTTGGGTGGTGCGTTCTGGTGAATATCTCACGTTTCCTCAGAATCAGACTCAATTCAAGGGCGGAGTTCAGCATTACCTTGATTTCATTGAGGAGGTATGTTCTAGATTCTACTAACAATCTCATATCCATTTCCAGGATTGCATCACAGTTTTTTAACATAGCGAGGCAAATAAGGAACGTATATAAATGAAGAAATAGTATGTTGAATAAATGGCTAAACGCGTGTAATTGCCACTTCATTGTGCAAAAAAAGTTGTCAAGTGAAAAGACTTTTCTCTCTCAGGCGGCTATCCCATCCTCTTCAACTGGATTGAACCAGTATCCCCGTATTTAATACATTTATTGCGTATGTCTGAATCTCTAATCATCATAATGGTTAGAATCTTTTTTTTAAAGAATCTTGGCTCATTAACTCCAGCTGTGCACATAAGATCCTGTAACTTAAACGTTAAAAGGAGACAAACTATATTTGAACAAGTTAATTCGTTAAATTTTACCATTTTACTCTTTTTTTATCTCATCAGTCATCAAGAAGACAAGTTAAGCTCTGAACTGAAGTTTTTATCAGCTTGATCTTGTTTTGACTATTTGTGCCACAAATCTTTTGTTTCTGTAATCGAATTTTCAAACCGGCGATAAGCCTTGAGATGGAAATGTTGATGATTATGTATATCTGTTTTGGTAGATGGTACCAGATATTGAATGGGGAAAGAACATTCGCCTAGTTATGGACGTTGGATGTTCAGATTCCAGCTTTGCAGCTTCTCTAATTGACAAGGATGTGCTAACTTTATCACTCGGGCTGAAAGATGATGTAGTTGACATAGCTCAGGTTTCCCTTGAACGTGGGTTTCCTGCAATTGTTAGCCCATTTGGGAACAGAAGACTCCCCTTCCCTAGTGGTGTGTTTGATGTTATTCATTGTTTCAGCTGTGGCATTCCGTGGCATTCTAATGGTCCGTTGTCTTCTTTGCTCGTTTTTTCTTTTTCTCCTGTTAGACTTTCACATTATTCTTATGAGTTGATATTAATCTCTTGTTTCCGACTTGTGAAAATTTTCACCAGAGGGAAAGAGTCTTCTGGAGATGAATAGACTTTTGAGGCCGGGTGGATATTTCATCTTGTCTAGTAAGCATGACAACATTGAAGTGGAAGAAGGTTTGGTTTGTATATCTTGAATCCTTATGTGCTGAAGTGCATACTGAAAGAAATGCAAATTGCATACCATATGTGCTGAAGTTCAACCAGTCATATGATGCGACCATCTGCTTCAATTTCAGTTTCGTACCTTATGTATATCTTTTGCATTAGGAAGAGTTCAGGTATCATGCAAGCTTATTGTTATGTATCTATTTCTTCTTTCCAGCCATGACTAAGTTAACTGCATCGCTCTGCTGGAACATCCTGGCTCATAAAACCGACGAGGACAGTGATGTGGGTATTAAGATATATCAGAAGCCTGATTCAAATGACATATATGAACTTAGAAGGAAGAAGAACCCGCCTATGTGCAAAGAAACTGAGAATCCAGATGCTGCTTGGTGAGCTTATATACACCATTATTTCCAGATATGAATAATGCATATCCGGATATTTTTACTGTTTGAACAATATTCTCTGTTTATCAGGTATGTTCCTATGAAGATGTGCTTGCATCCTATTCCATCTTCGATTGAACAACGTGGGACCGAGTGGCCTGTGGATTGGCCAAAGAGGCTTGAGGCTTATCCTGAATGGATGAGCAACAAAGAGAGACTAGTTGCTGACTCAGGTCACTGGAAAGCAATCGTTGACAAGTCCTATCTTTCTGGAATTGGTATTGACTGGTCAAGTATTCGGAATGTGATGGACATGAAAGCCATCCATGGAGGGTATGGTTTATAAAGATCCAAACTTGACATCGTTTTTTCCTTGTAGCAGTAGTATATTATTAGCTGATTTGGGTTTCTGCTCATTAAAAACCCAAAACGTGACCACAGATTTGCTGCAGCATTGTCACAAACTCAGAAGAACTTGTGGGTGATGAGTGTAGTCCCAGTACATGCACCAGACACGCTTCCAATCGTATATGAACGTGGTCTCATCGGAATCTATCATGATTGGTGCGAATCTTTCAGCACATATCCAAGATCATATGATCTCTTACACGCAGATCATCTGTTTTCGCGGCTGAAGAACAGGTTTGGCAGATTACTTGCAACTCAAATATCTAGCTGATTCACCGTAAAAAAAATTTCTAGCTGATTTGTGACAACTGGTGCACAAAAAGCTTCAATAACCTTTGCATGACCTTGCAGGTGTAAGCAGCCTGTTTCAATCGTTGTGGAGATGGACCGAATATTGAGACCCGGTGGGTGGGTGATAGTAAGAGACAAGGTTGGGATCTTGGTTCCATTGGAGGAGATACTGAGGAGTTTGAAATGGGAGATCAGGATGAGTTATGCTCAGGATAAAGAGGGTATACTATGCGCTCAGAAAACCATGTGGAGGCCTTAAAGGGAGAGTTCATACTGTAAATTCTGTTTGGTTTAACTAACGTACAGGGCTTGGAAATGAGATTGATAGTGTAGATGGCTTGATCAGAGGCATCCTGTTTCAGATTTTGGTTTTCTACTGCCTTCTTAACAGAGCATACATGTATAATTTAATTATATATACCGATTCTTTTTGTTTTCTGCCAGTGAATTCTTTATCAATCATTTCAATTTTCTGCCAGTGAATTCTTTTTCAATCATTTCAATTTCCGAACGAATCGTTTGATATGTGATATCTGGAATATCATTATATGCGACATATTACGATAGTGGGTAAATTTGATATTAAAGAAAAGATATGTTAATGTACTTGTTTGGTATTTAATATTGATTTTTCAAGTCCAATTACATTCACACCCTCCCCGGAAAACCTAAATACAAAGGGCCAAAGTCCATTTATCCCACATCTTAAATTTCAAGTCCTCTTCTTCCTTTCGTTCTTCCATTAATAGATAAACACGAATTCAAACAAAAAAAAAATACCGAACAATATACTCCTCAATCCACTTGTCGATGTTGCTCTATGATCTCTAATAATAGATGAAACCCTTCCCATTTCCTTGCTTCTCCGTCTCGTAACTGAGATGACGAGCATCAAAATCTGGAATCGGAGTGTAAGAAAGCCAAGCTATTGTTGCATTGTTTCTTGAATTCATCATACGACATATACTCATATATTATATACAAAGTGGAAGTGGTACATAGTTATGCAACAAAACACCTAATCCCATATCCAACAACAATAACATTATTGATGAACGCATTTTACTCGTCTCAGAATAAACTAATCAGCTAAGTAATCAGGCTCAAGTCTCCCAAGGGGCTTGTTATATATTTTATTCAAAGTTGCAATTAGTACTAATTAGTGTAACAAGAAGTGTGGTTTAGGTGTCACGAGAACCAATCGAACATTCAAAATGAGAATGAAAATTGCTTTAAAGTAAAGTTTTGCAAGACTACATGAATAAGGTTTTGACAATTAGGATGAAACTTCTTACACTTCGAATCCCCCAGGTAATCCAAATTCACAAATGAAAGACATATTCCATGGTTTAGACTTCGAATGCCCCAGATTTAGTTAATTATTTGTGATGAAACAGGTGGTGCCCCTTGGTTGCCCGTAAACCAAGATTCCAGTACGGGGATTTTATCTCCAAGAGTGTCAGAGAACTGCCGAGAGATTGATTTGACCCTGAGCCTGATGGAAATTGTGGATTTCACATCATAGTAGAAATTATTTACAGGAACCAAGAAAGCTACATGGAGATAAGGAAAGATCTTTGGGATGTTGTGTAATCGGGGTGGTATTTCGGGTACTCAGATGTGTGAGGGTAGCAGGCATGACCACGATCTGGTAAAAAGAAAACTGATGGGCATTGAAAGAACGTCCGGAATAGACTACTGGATGTGTAATGCCGATCTTATCAGAATTCCATCCATGTTCAATTTGGCTATTATGATCTACGCATCTAGTAGAGTCCCGATTAGCGAGAAGACTTTCGGGGCGACGTACTTACCGCTATCCCGTGATCGTGACGTGAGGCGTCCTTGGGCAGTTGCAGAAATGTACCTCGAACCATTGGCTACACATATGGTTAGAGGAGGTCAACAGGGGTGACACCGATGCCACCTTTTTCATATAGTGAGGGAAATAGTACACGAAGATGCTTGTATCGCATTATGGAGTGACATGTATAAGGATGAAACTGCATTGTTCTTCGATCATGGTGGACATAACCCGAGTAGCAACAATGTTGAAGATGAGGATGCTATCGAGGTTTCAGATGATGGGGAAGATGATTAAACTGTTTGTATAACGGCTTTGTATTACTTCAATGAACTTATGTTATTTGAAGTAATTTCCGTCTACTTATATCATTACCACGACAATGGATGAAAATGTGGATGGAATGAGAATATAATAAAAACATGGAATCAAAATATGGAGTGAAAATATGGATGTCCACTATGTAAATAAATCGCATACATCGCCACTAATAGAAAAGTACTAAAGCTGTTAACCAAACATACAACACCGCAATACAAATTATCGAACTCAAAGCACGAAAAAAAATACCAAACGAATGACGAAAAAAACAGCTATGGGCCATACTCAGTAAACAACCCTTGCATGCCCTCAACGATGTGGTAATACTCCCAAGCTCGATCGACAAATCCATCCTCTGAACCAGCTGCCAAAGGGGGGCCAAACCGGCGAATACAGTATGCACAACCTGTTATGGTGCCTGCATAGTAATCAAGAATCAGTATCACAACAGTCGTACAATAGTAAAATGAATAACATAGATACGGTACAAACCATCGGTAACGATGACTGAGTGTTTGCGGTCGAGGTACCACCCGATGTACTCAACAGACCCGTTACCGTCACCAGATCCAGGTACACTGGGAGTGCTGAACTGCGGTAAGCACGTCAACGAATTATGTCGGCTGTAGTTGCACTTTCAATGCTTGAGTAAATATTGTCCCCCATTCGTCAACCTCCAAGGAAACTCTGGAGTGAGAGTAACATCTGACAACGTCTGTCGATACCCGTACTGCGGCATGTCGAGGGTGGGATCGTGCGGCTCGATGTAGTCAAATGCATGTATGCCTCCACTGTAAAAGGACCACTGAGCCTCACCATCCAAATCTAGTAGACCAAAAGGAAGCCACTGGACATGGGCGTGCGTCATCCCATCCAAATTCACACAGAACATCTATATCCTCTCATCAGCATCCTCTGCTATCCTAACGATACAAGTTCCATCCCACCTCCCTGCAAGTTCCTGGCCACTCGAACGTACGACCAAGGATGATCTACGATGCAAGCTCGGAAAGTACTTGTAGATCCATGACTGCAGCAAAGCCAAACCGCCACCAAGTGACCAAGAACTCGCTCGAGAGGCAACCTCGAGCTTCTTATACAGATAGGCAAGTGTAGCCGCACCCCAATTGTACATCCCAGTCATCTTAACACTTAAAACCATCAAAGATCCCAATTCGACCATGATTACCACTACGTTCCACAAAAATGGTGGAGCTCAACAACACCAACAAGTAGCAGACGACTGGACTCACATTAGCAAGATCACTTGTCTTGGCTGCTGTCAGTAACATATCTTGATGAAAGCCACTTGATGCGTAGCATTTCACCCACATCACCTCCTCTAAAATGTTAAGCATAGATACAAGTAGCATCATATACGTCTTCTCGCCCTCTAGACTAAGTTGGGTGCCACGAATGGGAATCCTCAAAAGTACAGTACATCGTGCAACGTAATCCTCATGTTTCTGAACGGGATGTGAACAATGTTGGTGTCTGGCTGTTACCTCCCAATGAACGCTAATAGTAGCGGTACATCCAACCCTTAAGACATAAGAGAAAAGAGGTGTGACGGCCCAGTGGCCTCGACTAACTGTCGAGCAACATTGGTAGGCAACGAGAACCTCGCCACCTTACAAACCCTAGACTTCGCGGTCTGGAGCCTGAACTGTGATGGCAGTTTCGAGTCCAAGCCTCATGTCCAGAGGTGGTAGCCTATGTGACCGCAAAAACTAGGGATTAGAGTAGGGATCCGTGACCCAGAAGATGTTGGACTAGTAAGCATCCATTCTTCTCGAGTGCTAGACTGGACCCTGTAGAACGCCTAGCTCTGCCTCATCTAGAGCCCACTGTAGAAAAACCCTGAGATCCCTGAGATGACCTGCTACCCGCTCCCGAAGGACCGCCCCTACCCCTCCATCTTGGTCTCTTCCGCGGTCGAGTACAGGGGGTGGAATGAGGTACCACGAAATCTGCTCATCGTCAATGTCTGAGTCATCTCGAATGTCAGGGATTTCATCGCCCAAATCCACATGTTGGCTAGCAAAAATCTCATCAATCGTCATCTCTCTCCCACCAGACTGTAGATGGAGGTCCATATATATTGGTCCAGGAATCTGAAACTGCACACTTGACTCAGCAACTTCCCTAACCTCGATTTCTTTCCCATCTCTTTTCTCGATTGTTCTGTTCGATTTGAGGCGGAAATTGGCGATCAGTAAACCGCGACAATGAATTGTAACGTTGTCATGAACTCGCTTCCAACTATATATGCAATTTAAATTATAACTACTATTTTTTATCTTAACTACTAATTAGAATCAAACACTTTTCCTACTTTTCAAACCAACATTGAATTTCCCAATTTGTAATTACTAATTCACCTAAATTAACATGATTAATTATTAATTTCCAAATATTAAATAAATAAATATTCAATTACTAAATATTTAATTTGAAAATATTTAATTAATTATTCACCTAAACTAAATCATACTAATTACATTTTAATTCTAAAAACATAATAATTAATTATGAACCTTGAAAAACTCATAAAGTCAAGCGAGGTGATTGGCAATTTTTTTGCTAGGGTTTCCTGGCCTTGCCGGCGGCGATGACGGTCAAAACAGGTCAGAAACCACCGGATAATCTTAGCGGATCTCGCTATGCTCCCTCGTCTTTCTCTTCCCCATCTGCTAAAGGGGACCGTGAGATCAACATGATAAAAAGAAGATTAAGCGTCTTCATTTAAAGTCTTCGATTCAGATCCACAATGTCGAAATCGAAGATGTTACCCACCAGGAAAAACATGGTGAAGAGATGGAAGGGAATAATATGATTAAAGAGACTAAATATGTGTCGACTCATTAGAGTAATCTTCTGTTTGGAGAACATATGGTCGGGGATGAATGGTATGTGGCGGAGTTAGATTCGAAGGATACTGTTGACGCTATGAGAGAAGAAGATGATGAACTGGAGGACAATGAGGATCCATTAAGCCCTTCTATACCCTTTACAGCAGTGGAAAAGATAAGTTTCAAATGAGTATGTAGATCAGCACTGGTGGTTTGGGGGTTAGGTAGGAGAGTATCCTACTTACCTCTAGCACGTCGACTTAATTATCCGTGGGCTCGCAAAGGACCCTTGTAAATTTCGGATCTCCACAATGGATGTTTCTTGTTCCATTTCAAAAGTGGGGAGGACTATGAAGGAACCATATATGGGGTCCATGGATGTTGGGAGATATATACCTTACTGTTCATCATTGGTTCAAGGGCTTCAACCCTTGGGCAAGTAAAATTCGGAGTACGCTGATATGGGTTACACTACCGGATCTCCCTATTGAATTTTATAACCAAGTGGCGGTGAAACGTATAATGAGTAGGATTGGCAAGCCTGTACGGGTTGATCAAGGGACAAAGGTGGAGGCGTGGGGAAAATTTGCCCGGGTTTCTTTGGAGGTTGACTTGTCTAAGCCACTCCTACATTACTTATAAAAGTGGAAAGGGTGAAATACCTTATTGAATATGAAGATTTTCATGAAATATGTATTGTATGTGGAAATTATGGAGCGCTTATTCATAAGTGTACATGTCAAAAGCCACCTACGGTGGAATCGACGATCCATGACCCAATAGTAGAAGTGGAGATGACCGAATCCTCAAAAAGAGCACTTACGGGACTTGGATGATGCCAAAGCACGTTGGACGTTTTAATAAAGGGCAGGGTGGTAATTTGGGACACTAGGAGGAATGAAAGCACGAAGGAAGGCATTCGTACAAGTTAATTCCCAATGTAAAAACCGTTTTGACGTGTTGCAGCAGAATGAGCATGAGATGGAGGTTAGTACTCGGGAGAACTCATCCAAAGGGTATGAAGAGCAAGATATGAACATGGATGTTCATGTTTCGTCCATGCATAAGATTAATGAGGGTAGGGGAAAATCAAATAATAAGGATTCAATGCAAGAAGACAATGTTGATCACAGTGGGAAGTCAAAGTTTGATTCTAGTAGAAATCAGAAGGATTCCCCAACAATACCATCAAATGCATCTCAGCCTAAGGGGGTTATTAATAAGGATTTGATTCCTCAATCTATTGTCCATTCATCTAGGAAAAAGAAAGGATGCATGGGTTAGAATAGTAAAATGCGGAGGGTACGGGGAACCGATCTTCTTTAGTGAATTGATCAAGATTCTTTGTTATAACTACCGCGGGTTGGGGAATAAGCGGTCAGTTAACTTTTTGAAGACATTATTGTGTGTCCATTCCTCTCAGGTGGTGTTTCTGAGTGAGACCCGCTAAATAGTTGAAGAAAACTGTGGTTGCTTTTGGAGAAGTTTGGCCTACGGACTGTTCCAGTGGTGGAAGGGCTGGTGGAATTAGCACTTGATCGCATGATGTTGACAATGAGCTTAAATTAATTTCTGACCATCATATGGACGTTAATGTGAGGGCGGACAGGTTTAGGAGTGTGGCGCTTCTCTGGTATTTATGGATGGCCGAATGGATGTGATAAATGGAGATAATGGAATCTTATTCCACGATTGGCGACTCAATAGGATGGACCCTAGATTTTTGGTGGATATTTTAACCAAGTTGCTACTGTCAAACTGCCCCTAGAAGACCCAATCTAACCGTGTGGTTCGACTCATGTAATGCTCGCAGGTTCACTCAACACATAAGCATAATAACTTACATACAATAACTGAATTGAAAACAACATCAATACATAACTAAAAGGACAGCGGAAATAAACAGAGCATCCAATGCTCGAAATCCTCAACTAAACATCACTGGAAAAACATCCCAAATAGGGAAAACAACAATCGGAAGTAAGTCTGTCAAAACAACTGGAAAATGCAAAACTATTTGAAAATGTGAAAACGGTGAAAGGGATAACTGAGGTCCTCCAAGGTACCTCTCTCTGCAACTCCCAGAGTCACTCCGAGGTGGCATCGCTGCTCGTGCTCCCGTCTTAGGCGGCATTGGCTCCTGAAGTCCCAAGGTCACCTTAAGCATGGGCATCTTCTTGCTCCTCAGCTTATAGACCTTCTTATCCATAATCTGTGCTGGTTACTCCATGAAAGTCAAGCCTTTACCACCAACTCGTATGTCGCCTAAGTCTTAGTAATTCGATCCAGTAGTAAAGGTCATACTACTAATCTGGCCAGTAACCTCTTGACTGGATCTATCTCCAACTCTGTACCCATGATCCTTATCTTCACCAGCTCAGTCAACTTCTCCTTCTTACTCAATGCATTAGCCACTACATACGTTGGCCTTTCCTGGGTGATAGTCTATCACGCAGCCATAGTCCTTTAGCAGCTCTACCTAGCGCCTCTGCCTGCTGTTCAACTCTTTTTGCTCCATCAAGTACTTGAGACTCTTGTGATCAGTCTTGATCCTGAAAGGCTTGCCATACAAGTAGTGCCTCCAGAGCTTCAAGGCGAAGACTACTGCTGCTAGCTCCAAATCGTTGACTGGGTCGTTCAAAACTCTCATGACAAGCCTTACTCCAAACAAAATATGTGTCCTTCCTGGCCAGCTTGTGCAGTGGTCTTGCTATCTTAGAGAACCCATCTACAAACTTTTTGTAGTACCCTGTCATACCTAGGAAACTTTTCACCTTCGTCACACTACTAGGCGAGGACCAATCTACTATCGCTCCACCTTCTTTGGGTCTACCTCAATGCCCCGACTAGTGATCAAACCCAACACCTACCTTAGCCAGAACTCGTACTTATAGAACTTGGCATACAATCGTTTCCTCCTCGGAGTAGCCAACACTGCTCTCAAGTGCTCTGCATGCTCCTCTTCTTTTTTAGAATAGACCAATATGTCATCAATGAATACTATAAAACACCTGCCCCTAGACGACCCGATCGAACCACGGTGTTCGACCTATGCATTCCTCACGGGTTGACTCAACACATAAGCATAATAACTGAACTAAAAACAACCTCAATACATAAGTAAAAGGGCAGTAGAAATAAAGAAAGCATGCAAGGCTCGAAATCCTCAACGAAACATAACTGAAAAAATCCCGAACAGGGGAAACAACAACCAGATGTAAGTCTATCAAAACAACTGGAAACATAAAAAAACTATTTGAAAATATGAAAAAGATAAAAGGGATAACTAAGGTCCTCCAAGGTATCTCTCTCTATGACTTTCAGAGTCATTCCAAGGTGGCGTCACTGCTCGTGCTCCCTTCTTAGGCGGCATTGGCTCCTGAAGTCCCAAGATTGATCATGCATGAAGTAACGAGACGGGGTCAGCGATAAGCACTAAGTAACTAAACCTGAATGTGAAGAACTGAACTAGCATCTAGTAAAGTGACCTTTGCGGTCCTATAGGCATCATCCTAACATTAGCCACCTCTATCTACGAGCGGACATCCTAATGGTGACCGACGTATAATGGGAGCTAATCTATCTAGTCCTGATTCTTATCCTAAACATGAACTATGAATTGCACGTACAGTCCATCGTTGTGAGCTTATGCTCGATAATACAACTGCATGTGCAGTAGATCATACGCTACTGTACAGCTTGAAATACTCAACCTCCAATAACAACCACCTGTATAGTATATGGCACGCTATTGTACAGTCCTGAATATCCAAGCAAGGATTCCTCACAACTAACTACAATACTTCGCACAATGCAGAAAAGCTTATCTAAAAAAGGTGCGGAGGTATACAGATATCTAGCTCCGCCCTTAACAGCAAGCTGGATGTCGCCTGGAGCAGTGTGCTGAACAGTCAGAGCCGGAGGAGCTATAGTAACAGGGAAAAGATACGCAAACGATATGGGAGGGGATATGGAAGCTGTTAGAGAGGCAGGCTCCTCATTCTACTATACAGGTGGTTGCCACAATAGTGTTCGCTGAAAGGAGAAGACATGAGAGAATAATATTAACAAAAATTAGTTAATGCCTTGATAACAGTTACCCAATACATTAAGCATGAAAAACTTGTTCAAAGGGGTAGAAGCAAATTAGGATGTTTGATGTAGAGAGAAAAAGTATTCCTACATTATAAACCATATAGTAAGAGAAGGGACATGGACAGACTTTGATTGTGGATGTAAACTATCGTTAAATATATAGATATATCGAGAACTTTTAGGAGGAGATGATGAAAGTCATCTATAATCTAAATGATTAATCTTAACCATTGATCTTGTATTTGTATAGGTGTGTAGATAATTAATTATTATCTAATATTCTCTTTCCTTTCAAGTGTTGTTTATCCTTTAAACTTCCTTTTAATTGATTTTAATGAAAACCTTTTTTTTAATTGATCATTTATTATATTGAAATAAAATTATCAGGTTACTCTAGAATCTAGTGAACTAGTTCAGCTTACTGATAAGGTTATGACTTTAAAAAATAGTAAACTAGGTTAGGCTATTGTAAAATATAGTGAATTAGTTCAGGTTACTAATGAGGTTATGGCTTAAAAAAGAGGAGAAGAAGTGAACTATTTCAGGCTACTAATGTGATTATGACCTTAAAACGAGAAGAAGTGAACTAGTTCAGCCTACTAATGTGATTATGACCTAATAAAAGAGAAGGAACTAATAAAAATTATTTTCAAATAAAAATCGATAACAGAAAATATGGAAGTTAATAAGATAAACATCAATCATCAATTAAGAGGAAAGAGAATATTACATACTAATTAATTATCTATCCACTTAAATAAAATAGAAGATCAACGGTTAGGATCGATCATCTAGATTATAGATGATGTTCATCATCTCACCCTATGCACTCCCGATATATCGGTGTGGGAGGAAAGCAACAATTGACACTACTTTTTGAATGCAATCATTAGACGTATTACGAATTGACTGCAAATTGAGTCTGGTCCAACGAACAAAGTGCTATTTACGAGGCACATACGACCACAACGATATTTATCGATCTCTAATAATGTAGAAAAGCATGGTACATTGACCACGACGTAGGAGACTGCACTTCAATATCATGACACAATGGCCACGACGTAGGAGATGGAGCTTCAAAAAATGGTACATACACCATGACCATTGCAAAAAAATAATTAATTAGTCACGAATTTAATTAATGATAGTCATAGCTTTACTATCTGCTGTTGGTCACGTAACTAAAACCCGTGACTATATTGACCGATGCAAGTTGAGTTAGTAACAAATTTTGATGTAAACCGTAACAAACTTGAGTTGGTCACGGAACTCACTTTCCGTGAGGGTTTGGTCACGCACTCTGACATAACCGTGACAAGCGTTACTTAAAAAAAAAATTAGCCAGCCTCGGTGGCAGTTGCAGTTCCTCGAACATTCTTCGATTGACTCCCCCTTCGGCGCCACAACGGTGGTGGCTTCGTCAACTAGTGTTGCTGCCTATGTTCCCTATCAGATTTGGAGAATGGATCTTAAAATAAAGAATCACCGTCAACCAATGTTGCTGCCTATGTTTCCTACAAGAAACACAGATCAAGACAAAGAAATCGACGAGTTGTGATGTTCATATTCCAAATCAATACGATTCTATCACCACAAAAAATCAATGTCTAACAAGAAACACAAATTAACCAACATAGGTCTTTCAACATTTATAGAGAACAACATTCAATAATCGATTCAGACCTTGGCGAATCAAAATCATAAAAAACGCTTAGACCCAGAGCTTGATGAAGAACAACTAGTTCTTCCCAGTCTTGAATCCCTCATCGAACTTCATTTTGGCCTCTTGGAAGCGGCAAATATCTTCTCCTTATTTTACAACACATCAACATTTGATGCATGTAGTTGAAGAGGATTCAAGGAGAATCGCCCACCTTCTTCTGCTTGCTCCGCAACGGCCTTTTTTCTCGTTTATCAGCAACACACCATCATTTTTAGTTGACAAAGATGGGAGAAGAAGCAAGGACCTTCTTGATTCGTCTACCAAAGAAAAGCATTGGAGAGGAGTTTTGATCAAGGAGAAGGAGAATAGAGTTAAGGAAAAGAGGAAAAAGAAAGATTTTTGTGTGGGGAGTGGAGAGATTGAGAGAAGATTCATCGGTGGTGGTGGTGAATATTGGAAAGAAAAAAAGAGATAATTTAGTAGGAGAGTATAAATTAAGGTGAATTTTTTGATGTACCTGAGTGTACCAATGTACCCCTTATGTGGTATATACGTGGTGAGTTTAGTTGTAATGAGTAAGCTGCCTATGAATTCATGGATTGAGATGTTGATGTAAGGGTTGAAGTGGAGGGAGAAGTGGTGGAAGTGGGTTTCCAATTAATGCCGGAGATTGTAGGGGAAGTATTGCAGAAGGTTTCTGATAGGATAATGAAGCTGGCGATTGTGGAACCCGTCGTCGTTCACCGGATAGACGAAGATCATCTGAAGAGTCTTCCTAGATCAATCAACATTCCTCAAGCTTGATTGGTAACCCATTCTCTCCCCTACTGGTTAGACGAAGACCATCTGCACCGGAGAATTTGCGATATTTGGTGTTGATGACGAACACTATGACAGTTGCGTTGAGGACTTTCATAAACCTTCATCGATCTGTTTCCTCGGCTCTAGTTTCATGTCTATGAATGAGACAACTTTATTTTTTATCATAGGTAAGTTCTTATGTGTTTGTGTTGTGTGTTCTCTATTATGATGGGGAGTTTGTTTTTTTCTTTTGCTCCAGCTATATTTTCTTTCCTTCTATTCCTAGATGTAGCTGCGAATTGGTTGAATTTCTTACAGTTCGTCTCCATTTGGTTTTTGTGCGGGTTCCCTTCTTTTTGAGTTGGGTGTTAATTTCTTTTATTTTTGTCCGGGAACAATTTGCTTCCCCTTTTTGTACACATTTCTCCATTTTCTCTAATACATACTACTAGCAATAAATAAAAAACTACTCATAAACACAAGAACTTCTTATAAGCAAACAAGAACGTAACTGTTCATCAAGGCAAGAATGTATCATGAGCTATATGCATGTATTAGTGTAACGGTGTTTATGAACTTCTTATGAGTTGTACTATGTGGTCATTCAGAGATCCTAGAGGCATGTATTTATACACTATAGTTCCAAGTCTCTATTCCCTCACTTGTAATTCTTGACAAGTTATTTGATTGTCACGGCAACTTGCAAAGAAATAAATAGATTTATAAATATTGGTCACAATAAATTATAAATTTAATTTAGTGGGTACATAAGGTAAAATATAATAATTAACAATTAGAGTTTGTATATATTTAAATTTGAGGAGCGAATATAAAATAAGTAAATTACCCACCTTGGATATTTAGTACACACTGCAGTGTGCCACATACACGTCATGTGGGGGTGCAACGGTGCATCCGGGTGAACCAAACGAGCACCATTAATTAAATGAAATAAGAAAGAAATTTCATATGGGAGACAGCTAGCATTTAAAAGGGATGCTAAACATTGCCCTAGGTTTTGAAAAAAATCGCCCTGATATTTTAACGTTGTGTATGAAATTATGTGAATGCCCTCCAATTTTTGTATTAAAAACCTACCTACCAAACATAACCCTTCACCATTAACTTCATCTCTCTCATCTATTTTTCTCTAAAATCTCTCCAGCCTCCGCCACCACTCCCTCGCCGCCGGCAATCTTCATCGTTCAACGCCGTGTTGACGGAGCCACTGCCGCCAACGCCACCGCTGTTGCCGCTGCAACACCGTGGTCGCCCCTAGATCGACGCCGTCGCCGTCGTTTCCATATTAAAAATTAAAACTACAATCAACAGCTACAGTTTACGTGAACCTTACTAGGTAACAAATTAATATAAAGTAATTTTTAATGATAGGCTAATTAGAAAAAAAATCATTTTTTAGTTGATATGGTTTTTTGGTGTAAAATAATTAAATAGATATAGACGCATAACTATGTTTCTTTTAACAGTTACGCTTAGACATGACAATGGTTTGGTTCGAATTCAGATAGTTAATACTTGTTTCATACATATTGTTGTCTTGGGTTTGGATAAGATCCTCCTAAACATCATTTTTTGTAGTAGCTGCCTACCATATTGTACCATACCCGTCAAATTTTTTCGATGAATATCCCAGTCATTTTCAATTATAACAGTAATAAAAAATGAAACTTTAAAATTTAAAGAAAAACCAAGACACTATATAATTTTTCAAACACTTCAAGTTTATAAAACACTAATAGACCTATGATTAAATTATATAACTGTATCATTTGATTATATTATACACAATAATTGATAAAAATAAAATAATTAACCCTGAAAAATATGATTGAATATAATTGAATTTTTATTGCATAGTGTATCTGCAAGTAATGTTTATCGGTTTGGTTATGCTCTGCATAACTTTCAATATTAAATTACTAATTTTTATCAAAAATAAATTAAGCATATCAAAATTGATGTCGTTGGATTCGAAAAATTATAATGAATAAAATTTATTAAGATAACAATAAGTTTTAAGTAATACATAAAAAGTTATGAAAGAAAAATAAATTTAAAGTGAAAAAATATGAAAAAATATGAAAATACTAA
This sequence comes from Linum usitatissimum, assembly GCA_030674075.2. Classification (NCBI taxonomy): domain Eukaryota; kingdom Viridiplantae; phylum Streptophyta; class Magnoliopsida; order Malpighiales; family Linaceae; genus Linum; species Linum usitatissimum. The sequence continues at coordinate 4,864,272 of JAUJYP020001182.1, forward strand.
TTTTATTTTGCTTCAACTGTTCACGTTTTTGGTATAAAAAATTTGGTTGAGAAAGTTGTGGGAGAAAAAATATGATTGATGGATTGGAGAAAAAAATGGGATCAATAAAAATTGATGAAAGTATTACATGTCGAATGGTTTTAACTATATATATTGTTTAGATAGATAAAATTTTTAGTACACTCTTAATATATAGGTAAAACAATTTGATACCCTTAGAGTGGTGATACTCTATATCATATTATTTCTCATATTTTATTTTTAATATTAAAATTTTTAAATTCGAATGTAGGTTTGTGCTTAAGATTTATGATATATTATTAAAGGTTAGAGTTTAATTGTTATTGGTTAACGATATACGATCAAAAGTTAAAATTTATGATACAATTTAGAATTTGATCTTAAAATTTGAGGTTTTATTTTGTAAGGTGTTAGTATCATTTTTTAGTATTTAGAGTTTATTTTATTTAAGATATATTTTTGGAATATAAATGTTTTAATATAGACAATACCGATGTTATTATGTGTTTTTCGTGACTTTATTATTTTATTCCTCTTTAACTTTCACGTTCTTTGCATTGATTAAAATAAAATAAAAAAAATTGTCGTTGTTTGTGCACTTGAAACAGAATGGGTTGATTTCTTAGTGGTGAAGTAAACAATTACGCACGTAGGGTTCTCTACCAAAAAGCGAAGAAGGGAAACATGAAAAGAAGTGGTTAAAACTCTTACGTACTACTACTAAGCCTTGTGTTTATGAGCTAAAAAAGCAATGTTTGTTGCTCTTTTGACCACTAATTTTTGAATGCAGTTCGCGCCTTTCATTTCTTTTCCTTCTCTACCAAGTTAGTCAGTATTTTAGTCTTCAATGCACCCTTCGCATCTTACTTTTCATAAAAAATTTAACTATCATACGTCTTTTCCTTAATTATTTACATTTGGGGGGAAATACATATTTTAGCCAAACGTGTCCATGTTGTTGAATGATGTCTAGGGTCCAACAAAGTCTTTCAATGACTACTACATATACTCATATTTATACTCAAATTGCACTCCAAAATTAAGGAGTATGAAGCCCGTCTCCTATGGGAACATCACCTAGGAGTCGGAGACTCAAAGTCCAACATAAATACTACAATCCCCTCTCGATCTGACTCCAACAATTCATGAGGAAGGTAACTCTAGTATAAAAGGTGAGATGTGATATCACAACCCTGACGAAATGTGAGCTTGAAGTTACCTATTATATGTGACAAAAGTTTAATTGTTGTTTACTAAATTATTTGTTTAACTATATTACATATAAATGTTATTTGTTCATGCTAATTACTAATAATTTACACACATCCACTTTTATTCACATGCATAATTTTTTTTTAATTACACATAACTTATTTACTCATGTTATGTACACATATTTTTTTTTCTCTACCATTGACTAATCAAATTTTTTATATTTTTTTGTAAGTTAACATTTGCGAACGATGAGATAAACCGGTAAAATAAATGAATGAGGAAAGAGAATTTTTCAAAGTGAAATATGTGCAGAAAACTGATACAGCTTTATTATAACAAAAGAAAAGTCAAGAAAGGTCAATTTATCCATCACTGGGAGAGAGATATACAGAAAGTCTAGATTAAGCTTACCTTCCTTCCATGCCAAGTGCCTGTTGGAATTTCTTTATTATAAATTAACGAATGACTCACTTTGCTTCTATTCCGTGGCAAAGCATCTATCATCTGACTATCTCCCCACACAGAACTCGTCCATTTCACAAATCCGAAAAACACAACAGACTATTCTTATGGTGATACTTCACTATGCAACTTGTTTCCTTCTTCTTCCTCTGTTTCTCACCATCAATACTGCACGTAAGCTATCCTATCCATCTGATTCTCAATCCTACATTTCCTCTGTTTCCACTCTCTCTGCCTAGCTTATAACAATTTCCTTCTTCTTTTTGTGTTTGGCAGTGTCACAGTCTTACATCGGAATAAACATCGGCCAAGTAGCCGACAACCTCCCACCGCCTTCAGCCACAGCTAAGCTCCTCCAATCCACCACAATTCAGAAAGTCCGATTGTACGGCGCCGACCCTGCAATCGTCAAGTCGCTGGCAAACACGGGCATCGGAATAGTGATCGGCGCGGCAAACGGCGACATCCCAAGCCTAGCATCCGACCCTAATTCCGCGGCAAGCTGGATAAACACCAATGTCCTCCCTTTCTACCCGGCAAGCAACATCGTCATGATCACCGTCGGTAACGAGGTTTTCTCTTCTGCCGACCAGAACGTCATGAACAACCTCCTCCCGGCCATCCAGAATGTGCACAACGCCCTCATTTCCGCTTCCCTCGGCGACAAGATCAAGGTCTCCACCGTTCATTCCATGGCGGTGATGAAACAATCGGAGCCCCCCTCAGCAGGAATGTTCGATCCGGGATCATCTGTCTTGATGAAGGGTCTATTGGAATTCAACAAGGCCACGGGCTCCCCCTTCGCAATCAACCCCTACCCGTACTTCGCATACCGAGACGATCCACGACCCGAAACCCTATCTTTTTGCCTATTCCAGCCAAATTCGGGTCGGGTCGACGGAAACACGAAAATTAGGTACATGAACATGTGGGATGCCCAATTGGACGCGATCCACTCGGCACTAAACGCCGCCGGATTTAAAGAGGTGGAGATTCTGGTAGCGGAAACAGGATGGCCTTACAGAGGAGATGGGAACGAGGTCGGACCAACCGTGGAGAACGCTAAAGCTTATAACGGCAACTTGATTGCCCACCTCAGATCTATGGTCGGAACGCCGCTCATGCCAGGGAAATCAATCGATACATATATTTTTGCAATGTATGACGAGGATCTGAAACCTGGGCCGGGATCCGAACGGGGTTTCGGGCTCTTTAACTCAGACCTCACTGCGACTTATGACGTCGGATTGATGAGGACTGAAAACAAAAACTACAGCAGTGTCAGTCAGGTAAAATAGGTAGAGTGGAATTAATATCTTAATCTGGACTTAATTGTTAATAGTCAAAAGTTACTAACTTGAGGTTTTGTGTTTTAGATGAGCCCAATACCGACGGCGGCTCCAGCTCCGAAAGTGGCGAAAACAAAAGGAGAGTGGTGCCTGCCTAAGAAAGGAGTGAAAGAGGCCGAGCTTCAGGCCAATGTGGATCACGCATGCGGTCAAAATGGGGTCAATTGTAGCCCAATCCAACCCGGCGGGCCTTGCTTCGAGCCTAATACGGAGACGTCGCATGCGGTTTACGCTATGAACCTCTTGTTTCATAATTTGGGAGGATGGAGTTGTGATTTCTCACATACCGACATTCTCTCCACTAAAAATCCTAGTGAGTTCCTTTTTTTTTCTTTAGAACAATTTAATCATGTATGTAGCTATGTCGAATTCAATCTGACCACAAAATTACAGTGTTGTTTTTCTTGGTTATGTTGCAGGCTACAATACTTGCGACTGTCCCAGTGGGAGTTGAAAATTTGATTTAAAATCGGATGCATGGAAAGTCGTTTTATAAATGTTGTTATTGTATTCAGCAAAAAAGTAACACACGAAGCAGCATTTGACTTTGCAATTCTTCGTTGTTATGATTGCCTCACCAATGTTTATATTATATTTTTGTTAATCGTCTTTAGAAATTAGGAGAGTGTAAAATGTTAACTAAATCCATCAATGTTAGTACCCTCGGTTTTGCTTGTAGAATCATTACTTTCAACCTTGGAATGTCAAATCTAACGGAGCCAAATTTTGGACCTATGGAGTATGAGTATCGTCTATAAATCGACAAATGTTGAACCAACTACTTTCTTCTGGCCACGAGAATACTAAGCATACTTATTCATTTACTTTTGTTTTAGTATGCTGTAATGGATAGGTCCTCAGTAATTATCTGCAAGGATTTGTTCTAAAACAATTAACCAAATTAATAATAATGAGACAGCTAATATACTATAGAAAAAACAAATATAAGCGACATACGATCTATTCATGGAAAATCTCTTCGATATAAAAAGTAAAAACCACAATATTTATGAGGACTCCATCCTTATTACTTATTAAAATTGAGAGCAAAAGAACACACATCAAATGTACAAAGGTTCATCCACCAACACTTCCATACATAAGAGAGCAACAAAGAAGAGAGCTTTAGAGAAGAATTTTACGAAAAATCAGATTGTGTCCACCAACTTTCAGTAGAGATCACTAATGAAATCGATCTCAAAAGAACGATCCTAAAAGTTAGAATATAGACCTATGAACCACAAACAAGTTGACCAAATTTGAGCACAATCCGACATCGTTTACTAACTAAAAATCAACAAATAAAGATTACCCTGCTAAGTGACGAAAAAATACTATTTTTTCTCCTCTTCTTTTTGTCTTATCTTCTCTTTTTCTCAAAATATGATTAATAATGAAAACTCTTTTCTTGACCTCCTTAGTTCAACCATAAATCTTACACTAAATGGACTCTAAAAGAGGTAAAACAAAGATTTAATTTGGGCCAAATAAGGGCTGGACCCATAACAATCTCCCCCTCTAGTCTATTACGGTGAAGACACAATCAGTTCGATAATTATTTTAACCTCATCCCGACAAGCTTGCTGCACAACTCATCCTTACTTTCGTGGACAACCTTTATTAACACATCGACACAATTCTTGTTGTGGAAAATAGACGAGATAAGGAGTTTATACTCTTATCGTAATTAGAATATTTCATTATTTAATTACTCCTCTAATTACTGTAGTTACTTCCTATTTGGATACTAAGATAGGAGAGCCTAAATTCTACGGTGTATATATGTATGAAGGCTGCATTAGAGGCTCAATACAATTAAGAACGAAGGATCAACACCTTAAGATTCATCAGAACTTTCATGATATCAGAGCTACCTCTGGCCTAAATTCCGCCTCCAATTTGACAGTTTCTTTTTTTTTCTTCTTCTTCTTCTAAATATTTTTAAACAATCATCTGGCTGAATCATGACTAATTTCAGTTTCGTCTCAACCAACACTAGATCTGGAACTACGAGCAGCAAGACGTGCAATACGACTCCAGCATCAATGGATTATTTCGGCATCTTGACTACTCACAAGCTAGACGGGAAGAACTATCTCAACTGGTCTAAAACCGTTGAGATGAATATTGCAGTACGGAGTAGAGGAGGATATCTGACCGGAGTCAACAAGAGGCCCGAAACTACAGACCCCCTATTTCAAAGCTGGTATCATAATGATGCCCTAGTTCGGTCATGGTTGATTCACTCCATGAAACCGAATATTAGGGAGAAATAACTCCTTCATTCTTCAGCTAAGGCAACTTGGGATGTAGCCAAAGCTACCTATCCAATAGTAGATAATACCTTTGCTTTGTTTCGAAATAAAACTCAACTTTTTAGCTCAAACAAGGCAACCTGGATGTCACTGACTACTTCAATCTGTTAGGACACCATTGGATGCACCTATACATATATGACTCCAACAATTGGGAAACCCCTGGAGATCAAGAGAAGTTCAAAGAATACACCGAGAAGAAAAGACCTTATATTTTCTGCTTGGCCTGAATCGAAACTTAGATGAGCTGAAGGGTCAAATAATGGGAATGAAACCCTTTCCCACCATCAATGTCGTCTTTCCTAAAGTTCTAAGGCCAAAAAGCACACATAAGTTGGTGCTGGTTTCCAAGCCAAGGGGAAAGCTCTACTTTGGCTATCCGTAAACCCTAATGGTATAAGTAACAAGAGACCTTAAAACAAACTTATGAGGAGGAAGAACTTGTATCGTCTTGTGATAACTATCACCAACATGGACATGTGAAAGAGGAATGCTTCTATATCATTGGATTTCCACCTGGTTGGAAGCCGAAGAGGAACAAGAGAAATAGTGGGACTAGGAGATTTCGAGATCATATGGTTTCTACCTCTAAGAAGCATGTTGAATCTGAGCCACAGTCGACTCCATTCACTATGGAGCATGCAAATGCTATGGAGAAGTTCTTTAATATGATGACTAAAGCCCAACCATGTGAGCCGAATACGTCAGATGTGTATTCAAGTCACTATGCCAATCAATGTAACCCTTTCTCTACCCACTCTATTAAATTAAGGGTGTTCAGATAATACGACTAGAAGTAAGGAACCATTTGTGAAACCCAATCCTAATCGACCCGGTAAATCCACTAGTTCAACCAAGCAACCTACTCGGGTTCCAACCTAAACTAACCTCGACCCAAAGATCTCTAATAAATGCATAAAAACATATAGTACATACTGAACTTGAAACCTTTAAATAAACCTTTGAAAAATTAACCAGACATGGATCTTGGATCCTTAAATACATGCTTAAATCAAAACAAGTGGAGATACAATTCCAGTTCGTAAAATACAATAAATCTGATATAAGAACATATCAAAACTCCGACCAGCTCTCTCTCCACAATTAGCTCTAGTACATGTGACTGAAGTATACAGATACAACATGGACGAAACAAACATCTAAAAGGATTAGTGATAAGCACTGAGTGGCTATCTAGACTCGTGTAGAACTGAGACTTAGATCATGGATAGAGTATAGAAGTCTACCTACTCACTATTCTAGTAATGTGACCATGTGGTCCTGTAGGTATTTACCTATCATCAGCCACCCCTAATAGTGCAGACAGCCCCATGGGTGATCAGATAACTAAACCACCCTGAATCTCTGCGTAAGCAACATCTATAGGCATACTTGACACGTTTTGAGCATGTTACATGAATACTTAGAAGGATTGCAATCTGGGGTGAGTGACCAATGTATCATAATCGTGATCTAGTCTAGCTAGGTCTATGTAACACCCCGACATTTTGAGACAAGATATTGTCTGCTTGGGCATAGCTAATCCCTCACGGATTTGTTTTTGGGTGCAGATTTGTGACTTCCCAGAAGGTCAGCCATTTTTCACTACTCCCACAACACGATTTACTTTAGAGTTCTTAGAAAGAACTTCTCCATCTTGCCCCAAAAATGCGTCTTGTCGGTTAGAGACGGATTCTTACTTATAGCCCATGGATCTTTCCCGTGCTTTGTCCAAGTGGGATTTGCCTAAGGTGTTACATTAACCCCCCCCCCCCCTAGGGACTTAACGTCCTCGTTGAGGTTTTCCCCACAATCATTCAAGAGGGACGCAAAGAGGCTCTGATACCACTTGTAACACGCCGATCATTTTTGACAATATATTGTCCGCTTTGGGCATAAATAATCCTTCACAGATTTATTTTTGGGTGTAAAATAGTGACTTCCCAGAAGGTCACCCATTTTGCACTGCTCCCACTTGAGCACGATTAAGTTTAGAGTTCTTAGAAAGAATTCCTCTATCTCACCCAAAAAACACGTCTTTTGAGTTAGGGACCGATTCTTACTTATAGCCCATGGATCTCTCTCGTGCTTTGTCGATGTGGGATTTTCCTAAGGTGTTACAGTATATCCTGTCCTATCATGAATTATGGATCACACGCCATAGCTCAACCACTAATAGTTTATGCCTGAATCATGTTACATTAGATCCCATGCTACTGCACAACCTCAGAGTCGTCGCTTAACATCGTGTTACATCACATGGGAAAATCCAATCATAGGAGTCCCCAATATCCTATTATAGTTCTACGCTTATAAAGCAGAATGTAATTCTAAACCCTCGCCTCTAGTTTCGCTTCCTGTCCCGAATGACCCGAAGAGATCAGTCAAAGGATTGAATTCCCAAAACCCCAATTGTCCGGATTCCTACGTAGATTTTCTTAACTGTATGATTGAGAGGAAAGATGGAGACTAATTACCTTTTGATTATTCTCCTAGGCTCTCTAACTCTCTACTGGTGATCAGGGATTGATCAGCTTCACCTTCTCCTCTTGATTGATCTTCTCCTTCTCCTGAGATGAGAGCACCATTCGTCAGATACTTTAGGTTATAGATTCTTTGTTCTTATGAGAATCCAGGCTGAGGATTGGTTTTATAATAAGTCCACAATGCCCATGGGGAACTTACCACCACGTCCGTGATTACCCGACGATCACGTCCATTATCTACTGATGGTCATCGTTGTGATGAACTGGTGGTCATGCTTGTGACATACTGTTGACCACCACTGTGATTGATCTGGAAACCACGGTCAAGATAGGCTCATGGTCAAGCCCGTGGTCGTCCACCCTTTAGACCACTTCCAGAACTCATCAGACTTAGACCAAAATCAGAATCGACAGTCGACCCAAAATGGGGGTGTCACACTATTATTGGATTATCAATGATATCAAACCAGAACTGGAGTTAGGATAGCTGATGGTAGCTTATCCCCCGTTGAAGGGATCATTAGAATACGAATTAGTTAATACCTAGAGCTATTTCTTGTCCTTCATGTCCCTATGTTATCTTGTAACCTGATTTCTATAAGTCAGTTAACTAGGGACTTAGCGTGTATGGCAGCTTTTAGTTCTAATCACTATTCCTTACAGAAGGAAGGCTATGGGAGGAAAATTGGCATTGCTAAATGGGAGGAAGATCTCTTCATCATGGAAGGATGTAGAGATGAAGATCTAAGAGGAATTAGGACAAATCTAGTTATTAGTATTGATTGTGTAGATTACCAAATCATGTTATGTCATACTAGATTAGGTCATCCTAGTTTTACATATCTCAAATGATTGTTATCAAAGTTATTTATGTATAAAATCTCTCGGTTATTATAATGTGAAACCCGTCAAATGGCCAAACACACTCAGAGCTTTTACTCAGGGGTGAAGTGCATGCCTACACATCTGTTTGCTATTATACATAGTGATATTTGGGGTCCTACTCGAGTTAAAAATATCAATGGTGCCATGTGGTTTGTCACATTCATCAACGATCACAAAGGGCTCACTTGGACATTTCTAATGAAAGAAAAATTAGAAACGACATAAATGTTCCTGAAATTCTATGATCTAATCTTCACTCAGTTCAACACCAAGATAAAAGTTTTGAAGACCGATAATGCCCACAATTACTTCAATTCAGTCTTGGGGACATATATGTCACATAAGGGAATCTTCTATTACAGTTCATGTGTAGATACACCTCAACAAAATGGAATATCCAAACGAAAGAATAGGGCACCTACTTGAAACAACACGTGTACTATTTTTCACAAATCAAGTTCCTAAACATTTACGGGGTGAGGCAGTCCTAATATCTACATACCTGATTAACCGACTCCCTAGTCGAATTTTGGAGTTTCAAAGTCCTCGCAATTTCCTAATTTTTACATATCCGCTTGTTAAAGCGTTTATGTGACACTCCAACTTCCGGTTGACTGTCGATATCGAGTTCTGGTGGAATCACAGACGTGATAGTGGGTCTGTCGGGTGGAATCACGGGCATGACAGTGCGTCTATCACAAGTGTGGTTGCAAGGGCAATCACGATCGTGGTCAACAGTACGTCACGGGCGTGACCACAAGCGCATCACAGTCGTTACCATCAGTAGATCACGGGCATGATCATGTGTGAACCACTGGGGTGGTGGTAAGTGTTCCACCGGCGTGGAGGGCTTATTATAAAGCCATTCTACGACCTAATAACTGAGAAAACACAAAACTACAAAACCTAAAAGTTTATGACGAACGACACTCTCATCTCAGGAGGAGGAGATTGATCAAGGAGAAAAGGTGAAGCTGATGGATCTCAAAATAATGGTAAGAGGGTTAAAAAGGCTAGGAGGATCATCGGAAGGTAACCAATCTCATTTTTTCCTCTTAATCTTGTAGTTAAGAAAACCTACATAGGAATCCTAATAGTTAGGGTTTTCGGGATTCAATTCTTTGATTGATCTCTTCAGTTCATTAAGGGTAGGAGGCTGAGTTTCGAAAAGGTAGTTTCAACTTCAAACTCTACATGAAGTGAATCAAAGGTGGGGTTTAGGATTACTTTTTTGTCTTATAAGTGTAGAACTGTAATAGGATGAAAGGATTCCCCCAATGTGATGTAACATGATGTTACACGATGTTGAGCGAGGGATTTGAGGCTAAGTAGTAGCGTGCAATCTACTGTAAAGATGATGTAACATGATCCGGTCTTTAAGCTCTTAATGGGTAAACTGTGGCTTGTGATCCAGGGTTCATGATACAACTGGATAGGCCTAGCTAGGCTAGATCATGGTTATGTTGCATCGGTCACCCACCCCCGGATTGCGCAATCCCTTAGGAAATTCATGTAAAATGCTCAAAGCGTGTAGTATGCCTACAGATGCTGCTCACACAAAGGTTCAGGGTGGTTTTATGGTATGATCCACCATGAGGCTATCCGTACGATGTCAGGGGTGGCTGCTACTAGGTTGATGCCTAGAGGACCATAAAGTCATTTTACTGGAGTAGTGACTAGGTATACTTCTATTTTCTATCCATAGTTTCAGTCTTAGTTCTACACGAGTCTAGATAGCCACTTAGAACTTATCACTAGCCCCAATCCCTCTCTTCTATGTATGTACAAGTTTGGACCTATAGGAGCCAATGTCACATAAGATATCAACCCGTGCAGCCCCGACACCTCGACTGAGTGGCTCAGGGAGTCGCTGAGAGAGGTACCATGGAAGACCGTTCTACCCCTTTGTTTTGAAGATTTTCAATATGTTTCAATCGTTTGTCACGATGGATGTTTTCCCTTTTATTTCAGGATGTTCTTGCTTTGAATTATTTTAGTTTATTATGAGATGTTGTTGAGCCTTCGATGGTCTATTTTTCCATTGTCATTTCATTCTATTTTATGAGGAGTATTTCATAAGTTAATTTTAGCATCTTGAGTGTGTTAAATGTTTATTTTAGCATCTTGAATGTGTTAAATGTTATGTGATGGTGTAAGTGGAACCCGTGAGTTGTATGCATGGGTTGGATCAGTTTGTTCAACCGGGTTTTCTAGCATGTTTCACATAATATAACTGATCTAGAACCTCGAGTGTTTGGCTGCATGGCATTTTTTCTTGTTCAGCAACATCAGATATCAAAGTGAGATCTGAGGGCACAAAAGTGTGTCTTCATTAGATATGCCTCCCGTCAGAAGGGATATACATGTTACTCCCCTATAACACGCAAGGTTTTCACAACAATGACATCATCTTCTTTAAAAAACAATCATATTATACCATTCTACACTCTCATTTAAGAAACATTTCTTGCATAAGTGTATAGCTTTGGGTAGAAGTTTAGGATGTTTTGAGCATTTCTAGCTTCTATCTTGATTTAGTGTCTCAGACTCGTTCAGGGTCCATTTGATGTCGTTTTGGAGTGTTTTTTTTATAGCTTTCAAGGCACTATTCAAAGTTGTACATGCATGCATAGATGAGACGGGAAGAACAAAGGAGTCAAAGAAAGTGAATTCTGGAGTTTATCGCAACTGCGTCTTGACACTATCAAAGAGTGCGCCTAGGCTTAGGCGTAATATTTGACAATGTTAGGAGCCATATGTAACATTGGTCCATTGTACAAATGGTGAAAGATTGCGCCTTAGGCCTGTCAAGGATTACGCGTAAGAAAGGCACAATCTTTGACAACCTTTAGACGCAATTATTGATGAATCCGACAGAATTTGGGAATATGAAAATCCAATTTAAAGGCCATCTCTCCTCTAATTCAAGACATGCCCTTTTGGAAGAAAACTAGAGAGAAGTTTAGAGATTTTGGAGCAACAAGAAGGCATCAAACTGAAAAAGCTTGAATCAGCAACGGCGAATCAGGATTAGTGAATCAAGTTCTTCGTCAAGAATCGGCGAAATTAGGGTTTTCATAGTTCTTTGTGTGAACCTAGAATCAATGTCTTCCTTCTTTCAATCTGATTTATTCTTCGAGATTATTAGTAGCTAAACTTCGCATTCTTAGATTAGATGAACCATAGATGATTTCCTTATGAACGAATGATTGATTATCGTTGACGATTTCAGCGAGTTGGGTAGCGTTTAGTTTATGTTTAATTTTACTTTCGTTTCTGTTCTTGCCTGGTCAACTTGAATAGAACCTTGTTATATTTTACTTTGTCTCAAAAGAGCTTGCCTATTTTGAACACCGAATTTAAACAACTATGTTAGGGGTTAACCCTCATCCAGGAGGGAATAAACTAGTCCATCGTGTGAGCAGTTCTCGTTTACTTTATCGCCTAGCGGGATTTCAGATCTTTGTCTCAAAAGAGCGGACTAGGATAGTAGATAGGTAGAAAATTAGCGATCATGAAAGGGTGTGATTTGATTAGAGAAGAACTACGATGGTGAATTGAATCTATCTTGTTTTGCTTAAATCGTTGAAGTTGTTCGTCGTTTGTGAATTTGGATAGCCTAGGGGAATTCGAAGTCTAAGCCATTTTCTCCCATTGGTTCAAACCTTAAATCATGGAGTCTTACAACCTTGTTTTATTTTTCATGCCATTTGAATACGTAATTTAATTGATAGTCTTAGAAATTTGTGGAACCTACACTGTTTTATTTTTTAGTAGAATACTTAAAGAGACCCTAGCGAGATTCGACCTTAATTAATTGGGTAATTAGGTTTATTTTGAGAATCGTAAATTGGTGCCGTTGTGAGGAATTCTTTATTCTATTTAAAAGTAGTTCAATTTGTGTTAGTCATTCACTTCCGTTTAAAATTTTTGCTTTCACGTTTACTTTTTCGTTACTTTTTGTTTTTCTTTATGCATGTGAGATTTCATTGCATTTCACCCGAAGTGATATTATCTAAATCGAATCAAGAATCTCATCAAGAATCACAATCGACGAAGAAGAAGAGGTTGCTAAATCTCTATGAGGTTTAGTGGTAAGCGAAGAGGAATCTTTGCACGAGAATCTTTGGAATCATACTCAAATAACAGCTACACTTCCTATATGTCTAAACTGACACCAACAATGGTGGCTCGAACTCTTGTCGACTTCACCAAACCTAGTGTTGTGAATTCTACATCAAGTGTGGCTCCACCCGAACAGGATGATGCTAACTACGAGATCAAGGTGAATCTCATCACCTTAATTTAGTAGAAGCTTATGTCTGAGGGGAGGACTAACGAGAATCCATGTGCTCATCTCGTGGATTTCTATGCTTAATGCGAAACTGTCCAAGTAAATCAAATATAGATTCACAAGTAAATCATCAATTCAAGTGCACAAATCACAAGGATGTTTTCTAAGCATGCCAAGTAACAGATTCAAAGATGGTTCCAACAAGCTTGAGTTTAGGATTCATATTCAAAGATAACAATCCAACATGACTAGAAAACACGAATCCTATGCAAACCCAACCCACACTTAGTTTGGACAATGACCTCACTGAAAAAAATGGAAAAGTTGCATAGGAATACCTAGAAGCTGTGAGAAACCCGAGAAGCAAGATGAATGATCCATGAAGTCCGAGATTGGTGGCGACACTAAATCCAGAAAAAGAATAGGACAAGTGTCCAAGTCCCACACATAATAAAATGGATTTAAGATTCGAAAAGAAGTGTTGCTATTGGGGCGCATCTTTTTTCTTCTTCCCGGGCAGTAACTTCTTCAAGTGTCTTGCATATGTTGGGATTTTGGTGATGGCTTCCAATAAGGGGAGACAATCTCCCTGGTTATGGAGTAGTTCTACATATTTCCCATTGTCGGTCGGCAAGCTCTTCCTTCTAAGGGTATCTCTCTTCGTCTCTGGTGTGACGATGAAGTTTGTGTTAGGCGGTAATCGAGCTTTTTACGGTGACGCACTTTTCTTGATCGGAGATTCTTGCTTTAGTTGTTTGACTTGTTAGGCATCTTCAAATTTATCAACTCCACCCCATATGGTTATGGCATGTTCTCCGTCCATGTTTCCTTCTCTCGGATGCTTATGATTGTTGGGATTTTTCTCAGTGTTTCCTGGAAGCTGCCCTTGAGGTCTCTGATCAATCCTTTGTGATAAAGTTGTGTATGATGCTTCTATCCTTGGTATCACACCATGTTGACACTGCAAATAATATTCTGGCTAGCTAATTGGGCTTGCATAGTCTTCATCGTCGGGATGATGTCATCGTTGATTCATCTATTTGAGGTTGAATTTTGATGTTGCTGCTGCTGATTTTGGTTGATCGGGAATCCTGGTCGTCCTTGATAGTTGCTTCCTTGAGTAGGTCCACCAGTGTTTTTGTTAGAAGCCCCTTGTTGGTGTGATTTGTGGCCTTATGGAGTGGGGTTGATGTTGGCATTGCAATCCTCCACTCAAGGCTTGTAGAAGTCCAAGCATCCTCATGGATGTGGGAAGTTGTACATCTTTGGACATCCCTCAAAGTTCTTTACCCTATAATCTGAGTACCCCTATTGATTGAAGGGGAAGTCTCGGCTGACAAAATCCACTTCTTCTACGGTCAGGGAGTTGTTGGTGATGAAATTTGAGAACACTCCCTAACTGTCACAAACACCACACCAAGCAAAAGTATAAACATAAGTAGCAAAGGGGTTATAAACTTCTAAAGTAAAATCATTTACTTTCTTTTCTAACGCCATGACATGAGATCTTAAGGCAATGTGGTGTGAGTTATCTGAGGATACTATGTTGGCTAGTTGAATCATGTTCTTTACCCAGTTTATGGATTTTATTGCATAGGAAGCAAAGTGTAGTAAAGTAGCTATGAGGGTAAGGGCAGTGACATCTCCATTTGTTACTTGATGTACTAACATTCTTGTTGTTCGTTCCAAAGACATGTTGAACATGTCTTCCAATTGACTGTCGGTGTATCCATGATGAGGAGATTCAGCTAATAGTTCATGAAATCGATTCCATAAGTCATACAAGCTCTCTCCATCTCTCTGATGAATCTAAGAGATTGATTCTCCAACAACTGGAGTCTTTTTTGGTGGGCAGTATTCTTCCACAAATGTTTGGGCTATATCATTCCAATTTGTAAATGTACCACCAGGTTGGCTGGTCAACCACCTTCTTGTTGCCCCTCTGAGACCACTTGAAGAACTTGAGTTTGACGGATTCATCGAATAAACCTCATAGTTTAACGGTTTCGTAGTAGGCATAGAAATATATAAGGTGAGCACATGGGTTCTCGTATGTCCTCTCTTCGAACTACAGGTTCTGTTGAACTAGAGTGATGAGATTTCCCTTAATCTCGTAGTCAGCATCATCATGTTAGGGTGGAGCCATAATTGATGTGGAATTCACAACACTAGGCTTGGTTAAGTCGGTTAGAGTTATTGTCAAGTGTTTCTTCTTTCGTTCTATTGCTCCTTTCCCTCTTTATTTTTCTCGTTTTTTGTATTTTTGTATGTTAACCTTCCCCTTCAAATGGTTTCTTATTTTTATTTGTCCAGTTATTCATCATGAATGAACCTGCTCCTGGAGTGAAGACAACATTCAGCTTTTTATTTTATTTCAACGACAAAAAAAGACTCGCAGCAGGGGCCGTTGTACATTTTTTGGTCTTTATTACATTACGTTTTTTTATTAGCTTCTTCATCTTTGCCGAAGAAGAAGAAGAAGAAGAGACGTTTTTTTATTAGTTTGGCCTTTGCATGGCTAGCGGATATTGATGTTCAATTGATTTATGTCTCTTCTTATTATATGGTGGTAAGAACTGTGATCGGACCTAGTAATGTACCAGTTCTTCTTTTGGTTGTTCACTTATTTTGTGTTTTGTCGACTCGTTCGAAACAATTTGGTCGTTTATTCGAAATTATTCGTTCTGTGGGCTTACCATCAATTGGTTTTGGCGATTTCAATGTTGTCATAGGTCCAGCTGAGAAGGATGGTCTATTGCCCATTCGGCATGTTCTAGTGACCCGCTTTCGGAATTTTGGGGCTTTTGGTCCATGATTTACCTGGTCAAATCGTAGTAGGGATTTGACAATAGTGGTATAGTGTAAACTGGATCGTTTCTTAATCTCACACTCATTGATCCCTTTGTCTCCCAATCTTATAGTCACTAATCCAACTGATTTGGGTTCTAATCACTGAGCTATTCTTCTTCAGTTAGATAACAATGCCCCTATTTCTGGAATGCATTGTTTTAAATTTGATAATTGATGGTTGCTGAATTCTGAATTGGATCCTTTAGTTCGGACAGCCTGGGCCACTTCGATTCAAGGTTCTCGGATGTTTGATCTCCATTCGAAGCTTAAATTACTTCGTCATACTCTCCATGCTTGGCAACGATCGGGAACCTCTAATTCCGCAAGACAAATTCGACTTCTTCATGATTCTATCGACTCTTTGCGCTAGCAAACTCCGGTTCGGTGGGATCATATCTCTCGATTAGAAACTAAATTGTCCACATCTCTTGATCAGGAATGTTGTCATTGGCGACAACGGGGACGTAATGAGCGGTTAGAGTCGGGTGATCGTAACATGGCATTTTTTCATCGCTCAGCGATTGTCCGTAATCATTTTTATCGGTTAGGTACTCTCACCGATTCGGCTGGAACAATCTATGACACAGAAGAGTCAAAGGCTGCACATGCAGTTGATTACTTTAGTGACTTATTCCAAAGTCAAAATTTAGGATCCCCAATCCCTCCTTGGCCAGCAGATCTTGTTTTCGGTCCTCCTATACTGTCGGATGCGATGAATGAATCCCTTACTAGTCCTTTCAGTGATCGAGACATTCATAGTGCAGTATTTTCCTTTGGTGCCTCAAAATCTCTGGGTTCAGATGGATTTACCGCAGCTTTTTTCATCATTTTTGGGATCTTGTTGGTCCTGATGTTTGCTCTGCCGTCAAGGCTCTTTCATTCATCTCGTTTCGTGAAAAGTATTAATCATACATGGATTTCTCTAATTCCAAAGGTTTGGGGCGCTTCAACCGAAACTTCTGGGAGGTTTAGGATTCCGAGATTTTCGTGCAATCAATCAATCGATGCTGGGCAGCCTTTGTTGGCGACTTCTTCATTCACTCGACTCTTTAGCTTCTTGGCATCTGAAAGGAAGATATTTCCCAAACGGAACGCTTCTTTCGGCGCGTAAAGGTTGTTCGCCGAGTTGGAGATGGAATAGTGTTCTGTTTGGAAGGGCTGTCCTTCTTCAAGGTGGTCGCTGGCTTATTGGTACAGCGGCTTCGATTCCCAGTCTGTCAACGGCGTGGCTCCCGTCATTGCCAGCTTCAATGCCAATTCCGCTTCCATCAACGGCGGCAATTCCAGACACAGTCAATCAATTGATTATACACGGTAACTGGAATATCCCACTTCTCACATCGCGTTCCACACCTCTGACGGTCTGACTTATATGCTCAATCCCATTACCGGTGTCCTCTCTGCCTGACAAATGGGTTTGGTGCTACAGGCAATCTGGCGATTGCTCAGTATGTTAGGTTATCGCATCTGCAGTGCTTCACGTCAGCAATCTTCTTGGATCAAAGAAGGTCCGCAAATAGTTGATTCCTCGATCTGGTCTAGGTTATGGTCTCTACCGATTCAACCAAAGCTGAAATATTTCATCTGGAAGGTTTTACATGGTATCCTTCCTCTTGCTGATTGTTTAAACAATCGAAATGTTGTTGTCAGTTCTCTGTGTCTGGTTTGTGGTACTGCGAATGGAGATCTTTCACATATTTTTTTCTTTTGTCCAGTAGCTCGACTACTGGCAACTGCCATCCATTGTGAAGATTTTTATTGTGTTGGATAAACACCCGGTGCTATTAAACTCTCACTTTCTTTAGTCACAGTTCGTTTTATCTCGTGTGCGGATAATTACGCCGCCCAACGCCGCCCATTTAGTGGCACGAAAGGCTCTTTGTTATCTTATACGACAATATTCTTTCTCGCTTTCTCATGTTCTTAATCCCTCACTATTGTAATTTTCATAACGTATTTTTCTATAGATGTGAATGGAGAGGAAGAGAGAGAAAGGGTTAAGTAAAAAAGAGAAAGTGAATGAATATCATATACGAAAGTAAATGATAAGTTTTGAAAGACTTCTTTTCGAATTGATTTCGAATCAGGATGTGTAGGTGATTTTAGGTGTTTTTAAAGCATTTGCATAATTGTACAGACCAAATTCGAATTTTAGGGCGTTCGTTTACTAAATCTATGGCGACAAATTTTAGCTCCCATAATTGAAAATAAAAAGAAGGCACAATAATTGAATAAGCCGCTATAAATTAAAGTTTACACCACAAAATCGCCTGAGCAGAGATGAATTGAAGTTCTGCTGTCTATCAAGCAGGCAGGAAAAAAAGAAGCATAAGGAAAGGAGAAGGGAACTGTGAAATGCAATGTACAAAAAAGAAAGCATTTTAAGTAAAACCAAGAAAAGTATTATACTACAAGATCCGCATCTTTTTGTTCTCTCATCCTCAAATACAATCTTACCTAGTTTAATCCTCAGCTGTTTGAATCTCTCCCATATTGATTCTGTTGCTCACCACGTTAAAACCCAAAACTGCAGAGCTAACCTTCTTCCCTCTCTTCCCTTTCTTCTTCGCTCCTCCCCCCTTTGACAATCCATCTGCAGAACCTGCTGCATCTAGCTCCAAGTTCTTGATGAAGACTGCATTATTGTTATAACTCATGTTTCCGGCACTCACCTTCCGACCTTGAAATGCTATGTCAACAACATCTGCCGGCAGCAACTCCTTATAATTCAGGAATTTTTCAATGAACTGGTGATTTGGGTCAAAGGATCCAAGATTCTCAACCAGCAACGTCTCCGCTTCTGATCTCGATTGCTTCAAGCAGAACTCCAAGAAGCTTGTATCTGTAACAACAAGAAAGATACGTCAGAGGAAGTCCAGCTCCTGGAAACTATGTCTTCAACTGTCACTTAATGTTACGGACAATAAACATTAACCAAACTTATATGTCGTTTCTTGCTCATCATGGAAGTGAAGTGATAAGATTGATACCTTTTGACCCGATCAGTCTAACACACTCGCTTTCACACCAATCTCTGAAACCGATTGCCTCTGTAAAAAGAAGATGCAAGGTCAAGTACCATCTTCAGGTGAGAAAAAAAGATAGTTTACTATTCTAGTAATCAACCTGCTTGCTTATTTTTTTCTGCATTTTTCTTCCCTTTCACAGAAGTCTGTGCAGGAGATGCAGACTTCTGACGGCTTAATGATCCAGCAAGCGTTGCATTGGCAGGTGTAGTTATGGTTCCCCAACTTCCTTGGCTGGCAAGTTGAGGGTATTCTGACCTGTTAGCAAATGAAACCAGGTAATATTATAGCACCACCAGGATTTTCTACCTCAAGTCAAATGGTGATAGGTACAAACGTTGTATGAACATACCCTAAACATGTAGAAACATTGATTACACTTGCAACCAAACAGAACATTCGGGAATAAGAAAAAATCAAATCTACTCGCACCAAAAAGACAGCCAGTGGGCTTCAAGTACCAAAGCAGAGGAGAGAATTAAAACACAGCAAGAAGAGAGAAATCATACTGCTTGGGTTCATGTTTGGACTGTGGAACTGGACCCCAGAATAAGTCGTCATCTTCCTTACGCTTTGACTGAGAAGTTGTGCTAATCTGGATAGGAGAAGCCACCTTGGATGGACAAGCAGTAGATAGCAACCACGCAGGACCACTCGCATGTATTCCTCCTTGCGTAGGCTGCGACTTCTGAGGAGTTGGAACCGGAATCTGAGGTTGAACAGAAGAAGTCCGTTTCTCTTGCTCCTTCAAAATGTCCCTCAAGGAGGTGGGTCTAGGAACCTTCTTCAAGTCAGCAGACCATGCAGGAGAGGGCGGAGGATTCGAGGATTCATCTTTCCACAAAACAAAATCGCCAAAAGAAGGACCTGAGGGAATTGCAGGCAATACTTCCTTCTCTTGTTGCACAGCACGGGATCCCTTGACTTTCTCACCTGGACTAGAGCTAATTGGTATATCAGCAGAAGCTTGAGGCACTGTCACTTTCGCTAAAGCACCCTTTCCCTTGCCAGACTTTTTGCGACTCTTTTTGGTGTCCTTAGCCTCGATAAAGTTGTTATCATCCACTAGTTCCGCAACGCTAGTTGCTAGTAGTTGGGAAGATGTGCCAGACACACTTTCCCGCAACTCCATTTCAGAATCATCATTCTTGGCCAAAACTTCTTCGGCCAACAGATCATGTAACTGGCTTTTCTTACCTTTTGAATCCGCTAAAATTCCTGTCTTTCCTGCATAAGAGTTTGTGTTACTTGCTCCAAGCTGTGTTTCTCGGGTAAGTCTAGATTCAAAACCACTAATAACTCCAGACCAAGGAGCTGAAATGGTCTCGGAGACTTCTATGTGAACCTTCCTTTGTTCTTCTTGTTGAATTTCCAACAATGACTTGGGTCTGAAACCAGGAGCAGGTTTCCAAGCTCGTTGAGCTGAGAGGCTTGGTAAATTTTGCACCGGGGTTGGAGATACTACCTTGACTTCGCTCTTAGTTTCAGCAAAATCATCATCATCCTGTGACACAACAGTTGAAATCGAATGCTTAACCTGTTGATTTTCCACATTTTCAACAGAGGAACTACCCAATTTATCGTCTTTCTTCTTTCGTGGAGACGGCGCATGTAACTTTCTCACAGTTTCATCAACTGATTCTAACTTGGAGTCACCAGCAGCTTCCAAGGATTTTTCCTTTCGTGCAGATTTGGACTGGTCAGATGAGGAAGTAGACTTGACAGCCTTCTGTTTCCTGGATTTCTTTTCAGATGTTTTTTTCACTTCACGAAGTTCAGCGCTTTTTAACTCCTCAACAGACTCAATATTAATTATCTCTTGAACAGCTTGCTGCAATCCCTGATACGGAACCTTAGGGCTTTCAGGCATTCCAGGTTCACTTTCTGCTGATATTTCAGCCTTGGTGGTTTGAGCAAACAGTGGATGAGCAGAATCAGAAATGGATTCAGAACTAACAACTTTTTTAACATCCTCAGTTCCCAAAGTATCCACTGCTCTACGCAGCGGGGAATCAGCAGCCTGTAATTGAGAAGGAACACTATCATGATGAAGAGAACTATAAACTGAAGGCGGTTTTGCTGCCCCATATGATAGTGAGCTTTCAACAGATCCAGATGCAGGCAAGGATCTGTTTTCATGGAAATCATCAACTTGGTCAGGCAGAATGCCACCGAAAGTTTTAGGAGCATTAATGTTATCTAGCAATTGATGAGGAAGATGGACAGAGGATGATTTTGTATCAGCATTGTCACTGGCATCGTGCCCAACTTGAGGAAGGTTGATGGACTTGGATATGCGCTCATCTTGAATGCTAGAAACTGGCAACCGTGAACCTATCTCAAACATGCCCTTTGAGGGTTGAAGTACAGAAGTATCAACCGATGAACTTCCAGAAGCCATTGAAGCAGTCTGCAAATGGCCATAGGAATGCTCACTGAACTGCTGGAGAGAATGTTGCTCCAACAAAACCTGAGAAAGAAGCTGTTGTTGCCGCAACAACTGCTGCTCCTCCTCCTGTTTCTGTTGTTGCTTAAGTAAGAAAAGCTTGTCTAAAACGGACAGCTGCTGTGTAGGAAGAGAAGCTTGGTGTTGCAACTGTAGCAAATATTGCTGCTGCATCATACTCAGTACTTGTGGATCTTGTGACAAACCTGATTGTAATATCTTATCAGGTCCCATCATAGACGGTTGATTATCCATAGCCCGACCAATTAAATTCGCTAGAGGTGCTAAGTTTTCAGGCTGCAGCCTTTGCTGCTGCACAAACGGGGCTTGTGGAGGGAAAATTTGCTCGTTACGGAAGTCAATCTTACCCTCGAGAGGATCTAAGTTATTTTGGACAGGGAAATTAAACCAACCAGAAACAGATCTGTCAGATACACCCTGCAAAATAGACAATATATCAGGCATTAAACGAGGTGGCTGTCAAGAATTGTCACTGAGCGAATAAAGAGTGGTTTGCATTTGACATGAAGGAGTCGGACAGAACCTCAGAATTTGATACCACAGGTGAAGGATCCATTCCTGACCAATATGGATGCGTACTGGGTATTGATCTCTGTCGGTCAAGGGCCATTTTCCTTGCCAAGAGGTGTATGTCATTTCCACCATCTACTCCAGATGGCACCATTCCTCCAGAACTATTTGCAGCAACAAAGGCTTGCACACCTAAGAATAGAATATGACCATACAACTCAGCAAACATTGAAATAAGATAATACTGTCCGCATGTTTTGTGAGTGTGTGACAATTAAATAATGTCAGTGTTACCGATGCAGGTTATAAGAGAAAAAGGGCCATCAATTAAAAAAGGAGAGTAAGAACCTTGGGATGTATTGCCCATGCTGCCCAAGTTTCCAGCCATCAGTGACTCCAAAAATCTATTTTCAGCTTCCGTAGTTGACCCAGTTTTATGCATGGGTTCATTTCTAAGTACATCAACTTCACTTACACCTGTACTAGCATGTCCGAAGCTACCAAAAGTCGGCCTATTTGTTAGCTCTGACATTTCATTTTGCTTTGGCTCAGCAAACCCAGGAGGTGGCCTTGCCTTCGCTCTTAAATGAGGCATTATATCACCAAGTGCTGAAAATGGCACATCTTTGGATGCAGTTGCTACGCGGACTTGCAACTCAATGCCAAAGTATCCAGCTTCAAACCATCCAATTATATCACTACCAGAAAATGGGCCTTGGATAGCGCCCTGAGGATCTTTATAATAGAGAATTAGATTCTCAGGAGATTGCTGCAAAAGCTTCCTCGCTTCTTGTTCTCTATCCAGCACTGCAGACAACTGTCGTTTGAGAACTGGATCCTCACCATGTTGCACCTTCAGTTGATCATTGGAATATGATTGACCGACAAAATTGCTTTCCCATTGAGTATTGACATCCTTGTGAGAAGAAGTCCAGTTTTTCTTATCAGAAATATCCCTTCGCTCATGAGAGAAAGCATGTAATTTCTCTCCCAACGATGGAGATCGCCATGGTGCAGCATGAGGTGCAGAATTGTTTCCCTGTAAACTCAATTCCCTGCTAACTGCCACCTCCTCTCGGGGAGCTGCAAGGAGAAAACAGTACCATCTTCTTAAAATTGCTAACCAATGCATCATGCATACTTTCTGCAATCAGCTGCACACGATATCTAAGACTGTTCTACATGTAAAGTGATGAAACAGTATTCCCGTGGAAAAGGAAAATACGTAAGCATAGTTTACCTTCATGTTTGAACCTGTTTTCAGGTTGTATCATTTGATCCTGCAAAGAATCGAACTTAGAGTTGGGACCAGAGAATAGTAATGGCCTCTCGTTGGATGAGTCGTCTACATAATTCTGAAATCCACCTTTCAGGTTCTCATCAACAGAAGTTCCATCTTCCATGCTGCCTGCTGATAAACGGTAACCTACTAGCTCATTCGCTTATGATAAAAAATTTACTAGGGCATAAAATGGTACAGAATGAATTATACCTGGCTTGGCCCTTCTTGAATTAGAGAAATCCATCATGTTCCGTGCCATGGATCCATCTTTTGACATTTGAGGGGCGCTACTACTTATTATATCCCCCTTTTCGATTCCCGTCAACACAGCCTACTCAGAAAATTAAAAATGAAAAAACATCATGCTAACACTAAATCTTGATACACCTCATTAAGATACTTGATAAATAAAATTACCATTTCCTCTGGTTCAGGTGAGCGTAAAGCAAGTGGCTCCACCATTTCTTCCTGCGTAAGAGATGGCACATGGACAAATCCATCCAAGAGATTCCAAGAAGACCTCATGTCAGTCCTTCTGAACAAGTCGAGCAATTTCGTCCGGCCATATATTAAAGGGAAATTTTCAGCCTTATCCAGGATGGCACCTAGGGGTTGAGGATGAGTAGGGACGCTCACTAGATTATTTCCACCCACACCAATCCTCCCACGACCGGCAGAAAAGGTCGAACTACTTTCTCCACGTCCTCTTCCATATGGAAACATAGGCCGCTGTTTGTTTGATGGAGGCGTCTGGTGAGGAGTATCTCCCTTCCGACTTTGAGGAAGATTAGATCTCCAGGGCCGACTATGATCGATCTCGCGATCATCCTTCCCCTGTGTGGGAAGGACGCCCAAGCCTCTCTCGTGAGGAACATCAACATCTTTGCTAGAATCTGTCCATTTCTCACGGGAACCATCTGCCTCCTTATCATCAGGTCCCCAGCGAGTGTTCCACTTGCTCTCACGGCGCTGATCATGGTTGTTGTCTCTGTTACCCGAATCAGTCCAGCGCTCAGTAGGGGCACGCCGGGCTTCATAATGCCTACCGGAGGAATTATCCACCCAGCGATCAACTTGTTTGCTGTCACCAACCTCTTTATCACCATCCCTCCAGCGATCTTTCCGGACAGAAAAATTGGTATCCCTTTCCTCATCACGCCAGCGATCACGACGACCAGTTTCCATGTCAAACAGCGAAGGTCTGAAAACATCCTTCTTCTTATGGATATCATGCATCTCTTCGCCATTAGCAGAAGACTTGATGCAATCTGCGCGATTATCATGGGTTGGATGAGAGCCAAAATGGAGTTCCTGTAACCCAACCACAAATTATAAAGGTTATCAAACATACCAAAGTGACACCAACCAACTAGCAGATGAAAATCAAACTGATGGTGATGGGCCACATAGGACCATGCGAAAGGGGAACTACAATTAGCACGTGACCCAACATTGCACCCACAATAATTAAAAGACAAACTACAGATATAATGTACTAACGAGACACACCCCAGTTCCTGCCCCAGGCTTATTGTCGCCTGGCTTTGGTAAAAGCCACTGAGGAGAAAGAGGAATCGGATTGTCAGAAGCTTGACCATCTGCATAAGATCAACACACAGACATGAACAAAGCATTTTATGCAACATACATGGTTCTGATTAAGATTTTTTAAAAAAAAGCTTGGCCCCATCGCTGGTAAGCCAGAGATAGACCAGTCAGAAAACAGCTTAGAGGGTGATATATTTCACTAATATATTCAACAGGCTAAAAACCTTCAGAAATTGCACGAAGGCAGTAACCTATCTGAAACACGACCATTACTTTAAACCAAACCTTTCATGCGAGATACATCCACCAATATCGAAACCTTTCTTGCTCGATTGATAGTAGCAAGTAATTACCACACAAAAACAATAAGAGCCGGTTATCGAAAAATAATACAAGAGCAGCATATTCAATTTCAGGCTGTTTTTAAAAAGCATAGAATAATTGAAACCGTGAAATGTGGCTCGACTTGTCACTTGAGCGCAGCAAATCTACGGCTACATTTCAAGGGCCGCTCCGACACACAGAGCAAGGAGAAACTCTAGAAACCGTAAAACCTAAGCTGACGCTAACAGAAAATCGAGAATCGAACGGAGACACTGGAATCAGAGGAGCTTCGTACACTGTACGAATTAACTGCCGTCAAATGAGCGGGACCAGCCGGGCCCACCTCAGGCTAGGGTTTGAGAACAAAACCCCGAGAGAAGCCAAGCGATAAGTAGAGAGAGCAAGCAAAATAAATCGAACTGAAGAAGAAGAAAAAGAAGGAAGAGGCGGAGAAGGAGCTCATAGGGTTCTTGAAGAACAAATTGGTGAAAGTGAACCTTTGGAAATCTGGTGAGGATGAGTGAGGGATGGTGGGCGGCGGGAATCGGAGGAAGCGAAGGCGCTGGCCATTGATAACCGTACGGCGAGTTGCAGAGAAAACCCTTGTTCCTTTGATTGCTTGAGCGAAGACGTGAGCAGAAGAAGAGAGGGAAAAGGAAAGCAAGAGCGAATATAGGCTAGAGAGGCGGAAGATAGATCAGCTGAAGTGACGCCGTTTCGGATGCGCTATGCAGTTTGTTTTTTTCGATCAAAGGAAACTTCATTCATAGGGCTTTGGACAAGGAGGGGTTTGGGTACAAACAGGTACTGATTATGGTTAGGGGTAAAAATTATTTTTATGTCCCAAATTTGTTGAGTAAATAGGTACTCACTTTATATACGGAGCGGATAGAGGGTATTTATTTTGAAGAATTTATGTCTTTTGGATCAAATTTGCATAAAAATTAGTGAATTATTAAACTTGATTAATTGAAATTAATCTGGATCAAAGTGCATGGTGCATAGTGGAAGTGCAGCGTATTAAGGTGTAACTGCATTTTACTAATGTGCATGGTGCATAGTGGAAGTGCACCGTACTAACGTGAAAAGTGCAATATGGATGGTGGAAGTGAACTATACCAGGGTGCACTATGCATAGTGAAAGTGCACTCAAAGATGCACCTTGCATAGTGCACCTTGGTACGATGTATTTCCACCATGCACCATGGAACGTGCACTTCCACTATGCACAGTGCACATTTGTATAGTGTAATTCCTACATCCGCCTTGCACTTTATACCTTAATGCGGTGCACTACTACTGTGCACATTAGTATGATGTAGTTCCACTATACACCAAATGATATGCACTTTAGTATGATACACTTCCATCCTCCACTATGCACCCTGCACATTGGTGTGTTGCATTTCCATCATGCACCTTGCACCTTGGTATAGTGCATTTCCACTATACACAATGCACCTTGGTATTGCGCACATCCACCATGCACCATGCAACTTGAACGTTAGTACGGTGCACTTCCACCATGCATCATGCACCTTAGTACGATACACTTCAATAATACACCATGCACCATACAACTTAATACATTGCATTTATGCTATGCAAATGTAGCTTTGTATCTTGCACTTCCACCATGTACTATGCACCATGCAAGTTAGAACAGTGCACTTCCACTATTCATGGTACAACTTGATGTGGTGCACTTCCCCATCCACCTTGCGCAGTGCATATTGTTATAGTGCAATTCCATCATGCACCGTGCACCTTGGTATGGGGCAATTCCACAATGCACCATGCACCATACACCTTAGTACAGTGCATTCACACTATGCATAGTGTAGCTTTGTTGGATGCACTTCCACCATGCATTATGCACCATACAACTTGGAACAGTGCACTTCCACTATGCATGGTTCACCTTGTTATGGTGCACTTCCACGATTCACCTTATGAAGTGCACCCTTCGTACCATAGACCGTGCACCTTGGTACAATGCACTTCCAATATGCATAGTGTATCTTGGTATGGTGCACTTCCCCCATCCACCAATTTGCACCTTAGTATGGTCTACTTCCACTATGCACCGTGCACATTAGTATGATACAGTTCCCCCATTCACCGTGCACCGTGCACTAGCATATGGTGTACTTCCATCATGAACTATGCACCGTGCACCTTGATACCGTGCACTTCCACCATGCACCTTGCATCATTGTATAGTGCACTTCCACTATACGTAATGCACATTGGTATTGTACACTTTCACCATGCACCTTACATCTTGGTACATTGCACTTCCTCTATACACAGTGCACCTTGGTATTGTGCATTTCCACCATGCATCATGCACCATGCACCTTGGTATAGTGCACTTCCACTATGCACAATGTAACTTGGCAAGGTGTACTTCCACCATGCAACATGCATCTTGGTACCATACACTTTCATAATGCATCATGCACCATGCAACTTATTAAAGTGCATTTCCACTATTGCCAGTGCAATTTTGTATGGTTCACTTACACCATGCACTATGCACCATGTAGCTTGAAATAGTGCACGTCCTCTATGCACAGTGCACCTAGATATAGTGCCTTTCCACTATCCACCTTACACTTTTCACCTTGGTATAATGCAGATCCAGTATGCACCATACACATTAGTATCATGCAGTTCGCCCAATCAAGCATGCACCATACACCTTGGTATAGTGCACTTCCAATAAGCAGAGTGCACATTGGAATTGTGCACTTCCATTATCCACCTTGAAATATGGTCTTGGTTTGCTGCACTTCTATAACGCACCACACACCTTGGTACCATAGACGTCCATCATGTATCATGCACCATGCACTTTAGTACATTGCATTTCTACTATCGTATTGTACCCTTCAACCATGCACTATGCACCATGCAACTTGAAACGGTGTACTTCCATTATGCGCGGTGCACATTGGTATTGTGTACTTCCACCATGCACCTCAGTATTGTGAACTTCCACTATGTATAGTGCCATTGGTATGGTGCACTTCCCCCATCCACCTTGCAGTGTGCATATTGGCATGGTGCACTTCCACCATGAATCGTGCACTTTGGTACGGTACACTTTCACTATGCACCATGCACTGTGCACCTTAGTATAGTGCATTTACACTATGCATAGTGTAGCTTAGTATGGTGCACTTCCACCATGCACTATGCACCATACAGCTTCGAACAATGCACTTCCCCTTTGCACGGTGCACCCTATTACAGTGCATTTCCACCATGCACCTTGCGTAGTGCCCCTTTGTACGATGCATTTCCACTATACACCATGCACCGTGCACCTTGGTACATTGCATTTCCAGTATGCATAATGCAACTTGGTATAGTGAACTTCCCTCGTCCACCTTGTACATTATACCATAGTATGGTTCACTTCCACTATGCACCATGTACATTAGTATGATACAATTCCACCATTCATCATGCATCGTTCATATTGCTATGTTGCACTTCCATCATGCACTTTGCACCATGCACCTTGGTACGGTTCACTTTCACCATGCACCTTTCACATTTGGTACATTGCACTTTCACTATACAGAGTTCATCTTGGTATTGTGCACTTTTACCATGGAGCATGCACCGTGCACCTTGGTATAGGGCACTTGTAATATGTAGAGTGCACCTTTTTAGCTTAGGAGGTTCCAAGTATCAATCCTTCGAGTTTTGATAGGTGATGAGATCTAGGATCAAGACGGAATCGTGGGCACCACTTTCCGAAAAGAGTATTTCCACCCTTACAAGCATTGGGTATCAGGAAATCCATTCTGAAGATAAGACCGTCTCCACTCAAGTTCTTAGGCTTAGAAACTATAGTCACTTTAGAATTCGTAGGCTGGACGAACTTCAGTGTCAGTCCCTAGCTTCATCTAGCTCACCGAGGAGCTGATGCTAACTAGTTTCAGCTAGCTCCTAAGCTAAAGTGAGGTTTCCCGTCAACTCACATATCCATTTAACTTTGGTATCACACCAAGGTCAAGTCCATGGTGCATATTTCCAACATTCCTCCCCCATTTTAGTGAAGTCTGTGATTTTGCTAAAATTACAACAAATATCCAACCGAAAACTCTTGCATCAATGAAAATGTCACGAAGATTACATTCCAAAATACTCGAATATAGGGGTGTCTCTATGGATTGAACCTGTCTACTCATTTGAGTATCTGAAGATAATATACACAAGAGTTTATCCTATCTATTCCAAGATATCTCGACACTATTAACCACCATGTGTCCCAATCCTCTCACGAGCGCACACGAAACCAAGTCCAAGTTTCTTAAAGCGGCTACACTTCATGCTCGCGTAGGTTAATTCCTTACTCGTGTACCTGCGTATACACTTTATCAAGGAATCAATTAAGAAGTTAAACTTCAACCTCTATCACTCACAGGTTCCGGAGCACATACCTTCGGGATGGTGCAAACCTTGTTCTCCATTTTCCATTCGTAGGCTTTCCGCATTGAATTCTGCCTCTAACATTGTATTAGAGTGGAATTGGATGTCCTACGTTTGAAGAACAATACAGACTTAAGTCTCACCCCTCCTGCCGATTTGGCAACCAAATCCCTTGCTAATCCCTTTGTCAAGTGATCAGCCAGATTTTGTTCAGACCGAACATATTGCACCGTGATTGTCCCATGAGGGATCAGTTCACGAACAACATTATGCCTCACCCCTAAATGACGAGACTTGCCATTATAGACCTGACTATATGCCCTAGCCAGAGTAGCATTGCCATCACATAAGATAGAAATCGGTGAGATAGGTTTCGGCCATAAAGGAATCTCATAAACCAAGTCCCTTAGCCATTCTGCCTCTTTGGCAGCAGCCGCTAATGCTATGAATTCAGATTCCATAGTGGATGTTGTGATGCAAGTTTGCTTCTTGGAAGCCCACGAAATTTCCCCTCCTCCAAGTAAGAATACCCATCCAGTAGTGGAGGTGTGATCCTCCATATTGGATATCCAACTTGCATCCGAATACCCTTCTATAACCGACGGGCACCCCTTATACGTTAAACCATAATCCATGGTTCCTTTAAGGTAACCAAGTACTCGTCTGATTGCATGCCAATGATCAGTACTAGGATTACTTGTATATCTACTCAACTTGCCAACCGCATAAGCAATATCAGACCTTGTGCTTGTCATGGCATACATCAAACGTACCAAGCACTTGTGAGTACTCGAGTTGAGATA
Organism: Linum usitatissimum; assembly: GCA_030674075.2. Taxonomy (NCBI): domain Eukaryota; kingdom Viridiplantae; phylum Streptophyta; class Magnoliopsida; order Malpighiales; family Linaceae; genus Linum; species Linum usitatissimum. The sequence goes on from JAUJYP020001182.1 coordinate 4,894,555, forward strand.
CTTCCATTCCTGTGTTGGGAATCAATTTCACAATAGGTTCAAATGGAGTCCTCAATTCTTGACATCCCTTACTACTAAACTTAGTAAGTACCTTCTCAATGTAGTGACATTGACTCAACGAAATTTCCTTCCCATTTCGTTTGATCCTAATCCCAAGGATCACATCTGCTTCCCCCATGTCCTTCATGGAAAACTTTGATGATAAGAATTCCTTGGTACTATCAACTCGTTCTTGATCAGTTCCAACGATGAGCAGGTCATCCACATACAAACAGATGATGACTCATTTGCCGAGTTCATCAAATTTTGTATACACACACGTGTCTGCCTGATTTAAACGAAAACCATGTGACAAGACAACATCATCAAACTTCTTATGCCATTGTTTAGGTGCTTGCTTTAGTCCATACAAGGATTTGATTAGTTTGCACACCTTATGCTCATTTCCAGGCATAACAAAACCTTCCGGTTGTTCCATGTATACCTCCTCATCGAGATCTCCATTCAAAAATGCAGTCTTGACATCCATTTTATGGATCACTAGATCATGGATTGATGCTAGTGCTATTAATAATCTAATAGTTGAGATCCGAGCCACCGGAGCATAGGTATCAAAATAATCAACCCCATGTCGTTGTTTAAAGCCCTGGATCACCAACCGAGCTTTAAACTTATCGATAGAACCATCGACTTTCATCTTTCTCTTGAAGATCCACTTACTTCCTAACGGTTTACATCCCACGGGGAGATCCGTTAATATCCAAGTGTTATTTCCCAAGATGGCGTCCTTTTCTTCATCGACTGACTCCTTCCAAAAGGCAACGTCTTGCGATCGCATAGCCTCTTCATATGTACTAGGGTCATCGTCAACATTGTAGCAGTAAACGTATTGCGATCCTAGTTCCATCCTAGATCCCTCAATCAGATATATGTTGAAGTTGGTATTCAACGAACTCTTCAAGGCCAGTCTCTGGCTCCTACGAGGCAGAGCCTGCTCGTCCATAGGGACATGCACCATCTCATTTGATGATGACATCAAATCCTTGGGTCTTTGGATCGATGAAAAATGATTTTCATCGAAGATGGCATCCCTAGACTCAATTACTGAATGCACAGCATGTGCATCGTTAGATTCTATAACATAGAACCTATATGCCTTTGAATTCTCAGCATATCCCACAAAGATAAAAGCAATGCCTCTTTCTCCTAAAGTCTTTCGTTTAGGATCAGTAAGCTTTACCATAGCCCTACATCCCCAACCTCGAAGATAACTCAAGTTTGATTTTCGCTTATACCACAATTCGTATGGGGTAATTCTGTTCCTCTTGTTAGGAACCCGGTTTAGAAGATAACAAGCCGTAAGCATGGCTTCACCCCAAAACCCATTACTCAAACCTGAGTATGACATCATTGAATTTACCATCTCTTTCAATGTTCGATTCTTCCTCTCAGCCACACCATTCTGTTGTGGTGTGTATGGAGCAGTAGTTTCGTGGATGATCCCCACACTTTGAAAGTACGTTGGATCACAGAACTCCCCTCCTCAATCAGTACTAAATACTTGGATCGAGATACCTTGTTGCAGTTCAACTTCGATTTTGAACACACGAAATTCCTCAAGGGCTTCATCCTTTGAACTCAACAAGTAAGTATAGCAATACCGAGAGTAGTCATCAATGAAGTTGATGACATACCTCTTACCTCTGATGGTCGGAGTGCTATGCAAGTCACACAAATCGCTGGGTATCAACTCAAGCATCACTGATTTTTGTTGGATACTAGTGAAAGGCTGACGAGTAATTTTAGTGAGCATACACGTTTTACATCGTTAAGCATTGACATGAAAAGAGGGCAGAATCCCTTCTTTTGACATTTCAGTTAGACGTTTATAGTTAGCGTGTCCTAACCGAGCATGCCATAAGGAGAAGTCAGAGGTACCAACCAAGAAAGCATGATCATTAATAATAGTATTATTAATATTCAGCATAAACATGCCATTGTTATAGTGGCCGAAGCCTACAAACACACCACCCTTAGATAATACATATCTATCAGATTCGTACACTTGTTTGTAGCCATATCTGTTAAGCATACTGCCCGACACTAAGTTCTTCCTAATCTTAGGGACGTGAAGCACATCTCTAAGCTCTAGGAATTTTCCAGAACTAAGTTCCAACACCACCAATCCACGTCCAACAATAGGGGCCGTTAACTCGTTACCCATGTGAAGTACAACATCATCATCCGATGCCTCATATGTTTTGAATCAGTGACGATCCTTGCATACATGTCTGTTGGCACCCGAGTCAATCCACCATGCCACTTCGTCATCATGTACATAGAATGCTTTCGATATTAGTGAAACAGAATTCACATCAATATCTAAATCAAGGTCCAAGTACCGACCTTTCGAGGTGGATGTCCCTTGATCTTTCGATCCAGACTTCTGACGCTGTTTGTTGTCATGATTAAGACTCTTATTCGTTGGACAGTCACGTTTGAAGTGACCCGCTTTCCCACATATCCAACAAGAAAATTTTGTTTTCTTGTTAGAGTCTCCTTTGGTGTTTTTCCAAGGGCGTTTCTTGCCCTTCCGTCGAGCAGATGGCTCTCCTTCTTCTGTCATATGAACAGATGAAGAATCCTTCGGTTTCCCACCTTCTTGCATCTGTAGAGACTCCTCTATCCGCATGTGGCTTCCAAGTTGGATCAGGGATAGTTCCTCCTTCCCATGCTTAAGCGTGTGCTTAAAGTCCTCCATGAATAAGGAAGCTTGTCGATTATGCACGACACCGAGATGGCCTCGTCCATCTTCATATCATGTTGGGCAAACTGTCCCAAAATCCAGAGCATCTCATTGTATTGCTTCATGACCGGTCTGGTATCGACCATTTTGTAATTTAAGAAATTACTAACCAGGAACTTCGTACTCGAAGCATCCTTAGCCAAATACTTTGACTCCAACGCATCCCACAACTCGTGGGCCGATTCATAATTTTGATGGATATCAAATAATGAGTTCGCCATGCCATTTGGAATATGGCCACGACATATATAGTCGTCATTGTCCTACTTTAGTTTCTTCCGTACTCTTTCATCCTTCTTCGTCTCGTCCGTCTCTGCCTCCTCAAGCTCCGGAGGATAAGGTGTAGAAAGAACATACACGACCTTCAAAGTAGGGAGAAGGAAGTGCATTTTCTTCTGCCACCAACGGAAATCCACACCTTCAAACTTCTCGAGTTTGCCAAATGATGTTGTCATTTTCTTGATTTCTGCAACCGTAGAGATGGCAAATACTCTTTTTGAATGTTAGCTTAGGAGGTTCCAAGTAGCAATCCTTCGAGCTTTGATAGGTGATGAGATCTAGGATCAAGACGGAATCATGGGCACCACTTTCCGAAAAGAGTATTTCCACCCTTACAAACCTTGGGTATCAAGAACTCCCTTCCGAGGATAAGACCGTCTCCACTCAAGTTCTTAGGCTTAGAAACCAGAGAGTCACTTTAGAATTTGTAGGCTAGGATAGATGTTTGTTTATGTGTGTATTCTGCACACTATTGCCTCATTTATATAGGCAGAGGGGTCCAGGGAAGAAAAGGTGTGAGTATCTTGAACCAAGAGGTGCCATTATCCCCTAAGATAGACTTGTAAGCAACTGCCATGATGTCCCACGGGTTTTGGAGGGAAAACAACTTAGAAAGAGTTCGAATCAAATGAAAGGGTGTACCCAATCGTCCTAGGAGGGAGAGTTATCACTCCAACTACCTAGCTGCCCCCTTCACTCTAGCTTAGCTTAGTACTGCAGCTAGTGGCACTATCATCCAGCTCAAGGTTGAGCTAGACAAACTTCAGTGTCAGTCCCTAGCTTCATCTAACTCACCGAGGAGCTGATGCTAGCTTGTTTCAGCTAGCTCCTAAGCTGAAGTGAGGTTTCCCGTCAACTCACATATCCGTTTTAACTTTGGTATCACACCAAGGTCAAGTCCATGATGCATATTTCCAACACACCTTGGTATGGTGAACTTCCACCATCCACCTTGCACTTTTCATCTTGGTTTGATCCACTTCCACCATGCACTGTGCACCTTTCTATGATACACTTCCACTATGCAAAATCCACCATGCACTATGCACCATGCACTTTAGTACAATGCATTTCTACTATTGTATGGTGCACTTCCACCACACACTATGGACCATGCAGCTTCATACGACGCCCTTCAACTATGCACAGTACATCTTGGTATGGTGCACTTCCAACATGCACCTTGCTTAGTGCACCTTGGTACGATGCATTTGTGTAATGCACCATTGACCGTTCACTTTGATACAGTGCACTTCGACTATGCAAAGTGAACCTTTGTATTGTGGAATTCCATCATCCACATTGCACTTTTCAACTTAGTATGGTGCACTTCCATTATGCACCGTGCACATTATTATGATGGAGTTCCAACATTCACCATGCATCGTACACTTTGGCATGCTACACTTCCATCATGCAATATGCACTATGCACATTGGTATGATGATCTTTCACCATACACCTTGCACCTTGGTATAGTGCATTTACACTACGCACACTGTAATTTTGTATGGTGCATTCCAAACATGCACTATGCACCATGCAGGTTGGAATAGATAACTTTCGCTATGCATTGTGCATCTTGTTATAGTGCACTTCCACCATGCACTTTGGGTAGTGTAACTTGGTACGATGCATTTCCACCATGCATCATGCAACGTGCACCTTGGTATAGTGTACTTTCATTATGCACAGTGCAAATTGGTATTGTGCACTTCCACCATCCACCTGGCACTATGCATTTTGGTATGATGCACTTCAAAAATGCACCATGCAACTTCGTAAAGTGAATTTCCACTATGCATAGTGAAACTTCATATAGTGCACTTCAACCATGCACTATGCACCGTGCACCTTAGTATACTGCATTTCCATTATGCACATTGCAGCTGCGTATGGTCCATTTCCACGATCCACCATGGACCATGCAGCTTAAAATAGAGCACTTCCACTATGCACGGTGCACTTTGGTATGGTGCACTTCCACCATGCACCTTGCATAGTGCACCTTGGTTTGATGCATTTCCACCTTGCACCATGAACTGCACCTTGGTATAGTGGACTTCCACTATGCACAGTGCACCTTGGTATAGTGCATTTCCACCATCCACCTTGAACCTTGAACCTTTCACCTTAGTACGGTGCACATCCACTATACATCGTGCACATTACTATTATGCAGCTCCACCATTCACCATGCACCGAGCACTTTGGTATGGTGAATTTCCATCATGAACAATACACTGTTCACCTTGGTATGGGGCACTTTCTGAAACACCCTCATTTCTTCTTAATTTTTAAATGACCAAAATGCCCCAGCCAGGGAACGTTAAAATAAAATAAAAAATAAGATAGAAATCTTTTTATATAACTGACTACTAGTAAATACACACAAAGATTGAAAACAAGTCTCAACATGAAAACTTCTTAAACATATGTCTGAAAAACAAGTCCACATCGCCATCTCTCGAATCAGCTCCTCTCTGCTCCCGCATCAACTATCAAAACGACCTGGTGGGTGGTTCGAGGTCAGTCTTTTGTGCTTTAATCATAACAATTAATATGACGGCACTACTAACACATTATTCAGATTAAACTTTATCTTATCATAACGAGCTAACATTCATTTCTTGTACTATGCAACCACTACTAAGGTTGTCTAACTTTTAATAACATCATCCTTCTAGGATATCATAACTGTAATCACTCTCTAACTCAACTAACTAGTCATACTATGCACTTAACAGGCTAAGAGTTTCTAATGGCCTAATACGAACATAAGGGTCTCTAGTGGCCCAATGTCTAATCGTAGGGGTCCCTAGTAGCCCAATTAAATAAGTATTGTATCTCTATTGGTCCAAGATCATTAGCCGGCAACATGGATCATAGGTCTAGCTAGAGAGTTAAGTACTACGAGATCATCTGTTAATTGTTTAGACTTAACGTGGTTCTTGTTGTTCACTAGTTATCTAATCACCTCATACTCCAGTTTAATCATGTAGGCACATCATATGAGCACGATGCTAACGACGAGATCAAGGGGAATCTCATCAACTTAATTCAGCCGAATCTAAAGGTTGAGGGGAGGACCGACGAAAATGCATGTGCTCATATAGAGAACATGAATGCCTACTGCAAAACTGTCAAATTGCGAGGTTTGTCTGGCGAAGCAATGAAGCTTAAGCTATTCAAGTGGTCTCTGAGAGGAGCAGCTAGAAGATGGTTGACTAGTAAACCTAGTGGCACATTTACAAATTGGGATACTCTAGTCTAAGCGTTTGTAGAAGAATACTATCCACCATTGAAGACTGCATCCATTAGAGAACCAATCTCTTGGAATCATCCGAGAGATGGTGAGGGATTTAGGCTTCTCAATCCCGAGCGCTTAACCAACGGTAACCTGACCAAGTTTGACAGTTATTAACCGCATTGACTAGGTATTTTGAGGTTACGGTTATAACCGTTAACCCCTAAGAACGGGTAAGGTTAGGTTATGGTTTCATAGTAACCGCACTATCACCATAACCAAACCAATAACCATCACCGTCCAGTGACTTAACCTCTATTTACCCGTATTATTGAATAGCTGAAGCGCAATAATATTCAGTGACCAGCCCAATAACACCAACATAATTAATAGTAATGATGAAACACAATCCCCACTAACATTTCAAATGGTGAAGCCCTTAAATTAACCATGAATGCTACAATTAATTTTCTCAAATGCCATTTCTAGATTTCAATTGGATTTGAAAATTTTCATATGGATAAATGTGTAAGCTTTTTTCTTTCATTTTGTATTTTTTTTTGCATAACGGTGAATAACCATTGTGAGCGGTTATAACCGAACCGGATATTGTGGTGATGGAACTAAATCTATCACCGAAATCAAAATGGGGATGGTTATGGTTAGTAACCGCGATGAAGGCGGATGGGTAATGGGTATGCCATAATCATCCCCGAACTTCTCTGTTCCCAAGCCTAGAGGGCTTGTATGATATGTGGAATCGGTTTCAGGATCTGTTATCCAAATGTCCTCAGCATGGTTATACTAACAGTTAGCTAGCATACATCTTCAACAGATCGTTGGATCGAGCAACAATAATGTTATTACATCAACTAGCAAATGGAGATGTCACTACTCATATAGCTACTTTGCAACACTTTGCCTCATGTGCAACAAAGTCCAAAAATTGGACGAGGAACACAATTCACCCATCAAATGTAATATCCTCCAGTAATGCAGATAATATTTCCTTAAGAGCTCGTGCTAAGGCATTAGAAAAGTAGATTGATAATTTCCCTTTGAAATTTTCTAACCCCCCTGTTGCTTCTGTTTATACTTGTGCTTAGTGTGGTGTTTGTGATAGCTAGAGAGAATGTGATAACTTCTTCACTAGTAAACCCATGATAGTAGAAGAAGTGGATTTTGCGCAATAAGGCTGCCCCTTAATTCAGTAAGCCAGGATTCCAGGAATTCAAAGCAAAGAAAATTGTAGGCCGACATTTCAATTTTGCATACCCACGTTTTGATTCCTACAACCCTAGACTGGAGGAATATAATGTCAAGAACAACATCACTCCTCAAGGCCAAAACTCACAACAACAAGGGAATTCGAGCAACAACTACCAAGGACCACCAGGATTTCCAATCAAGCCACCTCAATAGTAACATCAACAGAATTCGGCCTCTACTGGAGAAATCAATAAGGATATCATCCAGATGATGAAGACCATGCAGGTGCAATAAGAAGGAAGCCGCAACAAGAAAAGAGTTGACACTCACAACCACTTCGACTCCTCCATCTCTCTCGAAGGGTGCTATTTTGCATTCAACCCCAATCTTTGAAGAAGCTAATGAAATTTAAGGAGGTTCTAAGTTGGGGAACGTGATCCAGGTATCGTCTAGCTCAAAGACGACAAAGAAAGAGCGCTCTTGGGAGGCACCCCTTGCATATCCATTGTTGGAATAGAAAATAAAAGACCAAGGATTGTTGGTATATGTGTCTTGTCTTTTGGGTGAGTCTTGTGATCGAGTCGAGTTTTGAGTCCGTTGATAGTGTGATATGATTTTTGTTTCCAAATGAATGTTAGGGAGTTGTGAATTTTGTGAGGATGCGAATGTTCTAAGCGTGGAGGGGTTTGATGGAGGAGCACCCACCACCGGCGACCGACGGCGGCAAACAGCGACAGGGAACGATGACTGCACCGGAAGAGAGGAGAAAAGGTGTTTCAGCAGAGAGGAGAAGAGGCGTTTCAGCAGAGAGGAAGAGAAAGAAAATGACGAAAAGGGGATCCTAACCGCAGATAGTTTAAAATGAGAAGAGATGTTTCATTAGTTTTAAATCGCTGTTAAATATCTTAACCGCGGATAGTTTAACAGCGAATATCTCTGCGGTTAAACAGTAAATATATGTCGTCGTTCTCCTTTGGCAAGGAGCGTTTGCGAAGGTTGGAATTTGTCCGATCTAATTTAACAACGGATATAATCTCCGGTTAAACGTCCGTCGTTGTATGTTTCTTTTTAAAATGGTTCCAAATCTGCGGTAAGATTAGGAAAAATCCATCATAAAATAATATGTTTAACTGTGGTTACTTATCTGCTATTAAACATGTGTTGTTAACGACAGATTCTTATAGTGTTTCACTTTGCACCTTAGTATGATGCACTTCCACTATGCACTGTGCACATTAGTACGATACAACTCCACCTTTTACCATGCACAATGAACTATGGTAAGGTGCACTTCCATCATGCACTATGCATCATGTAGTTTGGTACGGTGCACTTCCACCATGCAACTTGGTACAATGCACTGCCACTATACATAGTGCACCTTGGTATTTTACACTTCCATCATGCATTATGCATCATGCACTATGGTATACCGCACTACCACTGTGAATAATGCACCTTGGTGTGGTGCACTTCCACCATCCACCTTTCACTTTGCGTCTTGGTATGATACACTTCCACCATACACCGCGCACCTTGGTATGATGCACTTCCACCATTGTACCATGCACTGTGCATAGTAGTAGAGTGCATCTCCACTATGCACAATGGAACTTCTTATGGTACACTTCCACCATGTACTATGCACCATGTAGGTTAGAATGATGCATTTCTAGCATGCAAGGTGAACCTTGATATGGTGCAATTGCACTATGCACTACAAGAATGAATCAGATTCCTAACAACACCAGTTTAACAACGATCCATGTAGCTGCTGTTAGGATATCCTAACAACGGCTGTACAGGTCGCTGTTAAGAGGAGCGTCCTAACAGCCGCTATTTTAGATCATCTCATCCTCATCTCATCGCCGACATCGTCTGCCAAATCGAGCTCTTCCTTCCGGTGATGCCGCCTCTGTCCACCACTCTTTGGCGTGCAACAATATGATTCTAGTTCACTTCTCATTGTAGTTCAATTTGTTATTTCAAAAATTAGGGATTTTGAGATTTACAGTTAGAATGACACGATTGAATGCAAATTTCTTGTGTTTGAGTGTATTCTTGTTGTATAAACCCTTAATGTTAGGTTTACTAACAAATTTCTATGAATATGATTAAGAAACACGAACCCAATTTAATATTTTGGGGGTTTTGTTGAATTTGGTGCTTTTGTCAATAGTTAGTAATATGTATGAATGTTGTTGATTGTACTAATTATATTTATTTTTTGAAGAGCTATAACTTCGGTCAATACAAGTTCAAGAACTTCAAAGTTTTGGGATTTAGCGAAGGATTAAGGTAAGTAAATTAGCCTTTCTTGTAAATATAATGTATATAAGAACATATATTGTATGTAATTATAAATGAAAGGTTGATTAGAATTAATTTAGTTAAAGTGTATTGATTTTTGGAAATATTTAATGCATAAATGTATATGAATTTGGTTTTGATTGACATACTTGGTTAGTATATAGTCTAAATATTTAGTATGTGAATAGTACTCAAGTTATTATGGTTTGAAATATCTAATTATATAGTAGATACTGATAACTATCCTACACTACTTCCTAGGTAAACTAATAGTTTAGATGGATAAGTCTTGGTTGAATTTGCCGCATACCATCCCTAAATAAATTAATGGTGTGGAATAGTTTTTGGATTTGTTTTTGCACACAATAAAAGAGGAATCAAGTCTCATACTAGGGAAACAGTGTTAGAGCACTATCAAAACATACACTTTGGTATATACATGGAGAGGTGGAAGAGGTGGTAATAACTTCATATATGCCTAGTAGTACTTCAACTAATGTTAGTGCCACTACTACAACACCATTGGAGATACTCGTGCTATCTAGCAATGTTTAGGCAATGCATGATCTAGTCAATGATGCATTTGGGGTGATTGGAAAATATGGTATGGTTGTGGATGAACCTATAGGAGGGGAAGAAGATATGGCAGAAGATGATGACATAACTAATCGAGATAATGATGAACATATCCATCTCCTAAAGGACAAAGAATAAGACATATTATGGATGTAAGAACTTCTCAAAATTTTCATTTCTAACACGTTTATTCCACATCAAATACATGCATACGCTTAGTGAAAAAGTAATGTCAATGATTTTTGAACTTTTGTTTGAGGCATTCGAGTTGGCCCGAATTCCAAAATCTCTTTATGAGGCAAAGAAGATGGTGAAAGCTCTAGGTCCGACTTATAAGAAGATATGTGCATGTAAGATGGATTCATGTTATTCTGGGGTGGTGCCATAGACAAAGAAGAGTGTAGAGTCTGTCATTTATCTAGATACAAGCAGCGAAAGATTGGAAGTGATGTAAGTAATAAAAAGAAGATACCTACAAAAGGTTTTTTGGTACTTTCCTTCGATTCCTCGACAATAGAGGATGTTTTTTTCTTCTAAGTTGGCGGCAAATATGATATGGCACTCAACGGATCAAACAAATGATGGTAAAGTGCGCTACCCAAGGGATTCAAAAGCATGGAAGGAGTTTGATCTCAAATATCTCATGTTTGGTAATCAATGTACGTCTAGGATTGGCTAGCGATGGTTTCAATCCTTATGGAAACATGGGACGACCACTAATATTTGGCATGTAGTCCTAATCTCGTGCAACACACCCCTTGGTTGTTCATGAAGCAAACTAGTTCAATATTAAACATATCATTCATGGAAAAACCCAACCAAGGAATGACATAGATGTGTACCTTGGTCCTTTAATTGAAGAATTGAAAAGTTAGTGGGAGGGAGTAATATGATTTCGCAAAGAAATAAATATTTACATTAAGGACAGTTTTGATTTGGACTATTAGTGACTTTCCTGAGCTAGACACTCTATATATGGGTGGAACACTCATACTGCTACAACACGTTCATCTTTTAATTTCAACACTACTCCATTCCGTCTTCAAAAAAGTAGAAAGTCTTGTTTCATGAGTAGTCATTGTTTTTTACCTATTGATCATCGCTTAAAAAATCAACGAGCTTGCCTCAATGGAAATACAGATTTTAGGCTACCTCCTCCTAATTTATCCTGGAAACAAATCCTATCATTAAAGTTTAACCTGAAGAGAAGGGCCAAGCAAGCATGTAAGTAGACATATCTATCTTCCGAGTCAAGTACGCGTTCAGAAGATTTTTCATTGCTATCTTCCGAGCCATATGCCCTTGTGTACGAACATCGGATTACGAAATAGCGATGACAATTGCTGTATCCAGAGTGCATGCGCTGGATAAAGACTAGTTAGCTGAAACCTAAGATAATGCACTGCAATGGATTACGAAATAATGTCTGCTGCTAATTTCATCAAGGACTTGCTCATGCCTAGATGAGATGAACAAGCAACATCAGAAGCAAGTTCTGATGATGGATTCACAAGAAATGACTGGAATCCTGGAAATGAAGTGGTTCGTTGCCCCAAGAAGTCCATCCTGCCATCATCTCCCTCGCAAAAAGTTCAATACACCGAGTAGTTCCGCCGCTTGGAACATGCTTTCGCACAAGTTCTATATAGTTAAGCTGGCCAGGTCAGGTTTCAATTTCTTAATTCCCTAGTGTTACGGAAAAAATTCTAAGTGAGAATTGTCAGGCCAAGGTATTACCTCCAACTGGCAGCTTTCTTGAGTAATCTCCTGGGATGCTTATTACGATTTTATCTTCTATAGGTCCCATTTTTTGCAGCAGCTCACAACCTGCACCCTGCAAAAATGCTACTACATCTTTCATGATTCATCTAGTGACTGGAACACAAACAAATTCAAGCTTAACACCATCCCTCACCTTAATGTCGCAATAGCCCAAAAGAAGGCATTCATATGGCCTATGATGAAACAGATCTAAATTGCTGGTCAATGAGCCATCTGGTTTGACCTGCAAGGTTTGCACTTTCAGCGAGCGGTACATTAGGCACACTAACTATCACTAAAGCCAGAGACGGGCAATTGATCACCTTCAACCAGAAAATAGTAGCTGCGTAAGTAACTCCCCATGAGGGAAACAGCTCTTCCTCGACAAACCTCCGTAGTCTCTCCCTATTGGTCACCCATAAAGCTACAAGAGCCCCATCTGAATGCACAAGCTGTTTAATAGGAAGGCTCAAGAAATAACGATTTGGCAAAGTTGGGTACCTGGATTTGGAAAGTGAGCATAAATAACGCTTCTGCTCAGTTAACAAGTCAGAAAGGAAACAGAAAGCATTTGAAACACAAAAGGACACGATTACACACATTAGTTTCTGATGTGCACTTGCATTTTCCCATGGTGGATCAATCAATATAAGATTGAAGCCGCTGCTCGAGACAGCTGCACAGAGCAGCAGAGCAGTTAAATCCTTTATATAAAATCTGTTGTAGATTAGCCAAAGCAAAGATGGTAATGAGGAAGCTGTCAAAATGATAATCAAAGTCCAGAGAATGAAACACATTTTTACCAATAACGGTCTCTAGGGACCGTTAACTGATATATATTTGGCCCAACAAACAGTCATCAGCAACGTTACTAAACAAAGAAATAGAACTCAAGAAGCTGCAAGTTGCTAATGGAACCATTACCGGGTATTAGGCTGCGAATCTGCCCCAGGTCTGACTTTATCGTACACAGAAAAAAACATGCAAGAACATTGTAAGAGAAATGTAAGGGGAAATCGCAAGTAAAGCTTGCTTTTATAAGAGGCCGAAGCCAGCATAACCATGAATTATAATGCTCATTGTTCATGAAACCATGTCAAGGTGAAACTACGAGACTAACAGTTCAAGTTTTAATCATATAATAACTTGTGATAAAACAAATATCAACTAGATAAGGATTAAGGAATATAAGATTTAGTGGATGAGATTTAAGGAATATAAGATATAGTGAATGAGATTTAACAAACACCTTACCTACTCTTCCATTCTTCTCCCATATCTAAAAAATGAAGATCCAAGGGAGTCTATAACGTACCATATAGAAACAACTCTCTCGAGGTATTACATATTTCCTGTTCATGAATTCAGCTTCCACTTCAATACCAGTTTCATTAGCAACCAGATTGTTGAACACTGGAACCACCCTCCGGATACACATTTGATCCGAATTGCAACCTGACAAAAAGAAACAATGGATTTTTTTGCAGTCTGATTCACTCGAGTTTCTGAAGAAATGATAGGAGCATAGAGAGAGTATTCTCACTCTGGCTACCGTCTTCGTCCGGCCCTGGAGGAAACTTGAGAGTGATCTCGTAAAGCGGGGCTTGCCAAACCTTTCCTAACTCAAGAAACGATGGTTGATTTCCGGCAACAGTCGATTCTCGACGCTCCACCGTCAACGAAGAATCACAACTCAAACTTCTGAGAACCGCCAAGAGATCAGAAGCTCCAACGAAACATTCGTGTGCTTTCACTAACAAAGGCCGCACTTGCTGCCGGCATAGTTTTCAAAAATCCCCGGAATCAAAATCAGCGCTAGATAAACTATCAAGTAATTTAGCTTTTTTTTTTCCAAAAAGATGCGCTGAGATAGATGTATAGGAGCAAAATTACCTGGTGGCGCAAGTCGGCAGCTCGTTCTCTTTCGTTTAAGGCGCGAGTAGGCTTTTTTTCTTTCCTCTTCCGCTTCCTGGAACTTGAAGAGAGCTCTGTTTCATGGTCGCCGGAGATATTGGAGTTGAAGAAGCGCGAATAGTAGGCGGAGGGAGAAACCCTAATTCGGGAATATGAAGTGTTGATGACGCGGACTGGGTCCATGAACACGACGGGGGATTCGCTGAAGCGGTAAATCCCAGACTGTAAGAAGGTAGATAGCTGATCACTGCTGTCGGACTCGGAACCTGCCATTGCTGATTTGCAGCGACTTCTCTGCGTCCTTGTTGGCTGGAACTAAAAACGATTCCCGGAGATTGCTTCAACAGCTGGAATGTCTAGAGCTTCCGCCGTGTTCATTAGCATTTTAACTAACTTTTCTTTCTGAATTTCGAAACGAGCCCTTTGAATTTGAATTATTTGAAATTTTAGATGAAGTAAAGATAAATTTTTTTGAAATGTCATAAGATTTGGGTATATGTCGAGAAATGTTATTATAGTTTCGATATAAATTTTTTATCACGAGATATTGAGTTTTGGAATAAATGTCATACCGTTAATTTCCATTAGTTTCGATTCCACGTGGACATAATAGTGTGAAGTGAGTCAGCATTGACATCAATTTTAAATCTACATGGGGTTTTTCCTTTTTGTTTGCGAAATTAAAATGAAATTGATGTGGGATTTTTCTTTTTTTTTAAAAAAAAAACAATCCATCATAATATATAAGCCTGAAAAACCCTAATATTCCATCACTCTCTTCTTCCCTCCAGTTTAATCACCGTCGTCGTCTTCCTTTGTTCTTCCTCTTCATCTCTTTCACGACCGTCATTCGATGGGATCAACCAACAGTGGAGCGGATCGACCTCTATCAGATGTTCGCACGACGTGGAGGCCGTACTGAAGACGGCGACTACCGTCAAGAATCGCGGTCGGACATTTTTCCGATGTCCATTCTAGAGGACTTCCGACTGCGGGTTCTTCGCATGGAGTCTGATTGTTCCTTGGATGATGATGTTTCTCGCCCAGGCGTTTTAAGGAGGCATGAAGAACCCCCCTCGAGCCTATAGATTGATCTAGTGCTGCAAGAGATTAGGGGTTTTAGGAACAAGATTGAAGGGTTTGATAATAGAATGACTCTTGTGCTTGGTAGTATGTGGGTAGTTGTTCTGTTGGTAGCCATTAGTTTCACAATTCAATAATCGAACTGCAATTTACTTGCATGAGTTGGGGTGTTTTCTAATGTAATCGAAATGTCTTTTTCTTCTATATAATCTGCAATGTTTGTCCTTTATTTGTTATTCCACTTTCATCTCAATGAAGGAAGTATGCAATAACGGATGGGAATTGAAGCAAACATCTACATAACCATATAAGATAACCCAAAATGGGGAACACCTGCTACGTGTTAACATAAACACCTTATCCAAAACCAAATGGGATCTAGGAACAAACCATCTTGATCATACAACCTTGTCCAAGATAATGTGGGTTACATAAATATATCATCCATTACATGTTACCCTAATCATAGCAAATACCATACATCCATAATATGGTCGGATGAAACAAAATACTGGTGTCCCCTACGACTTCATGGTACTACTCTGATGGTTGAGACTGGGGTGGCTGGGAGCCCCTATTGATGTATTCTTCCTGGTTGTTAGGAGTAGTTCCGGTTGCCTGGTAATATAAGCGTTGCATCTCTGCAGCAAGGCCATGTAACTACTCCTTCTTGCAGCGGTTCTAGAGCCTGGATGGATTTGATTCTACAACAACAGGGAACAACATTAACATACACAACAACATTAAGATTGTACATTAACAAGAGCCAATTTTACCTGAGGCCAGAGAGTTGGTAGACACCGACGAGCATTGTGTCCAGTGACCCGCACTTCCCATAGGTCATAGTGCGCTTGATTGGCCTACCCTGAACCTCTGATGATTGCTCCCCGGTCCTCCTCTGATGCCTTGCTCCAGCTTCTTGGTTAGTTTCTCCTCCAACAAGGATACACCCTCCATATTTTTCACCATCATCATCACGATTTGAACAGTTCCTTGCATTATAGCCTCGATTGCCACATTTCCCACAGTGGTTCCGAATCTCTCTTATCCCAGTACTATACCAACACCACTCTTAGGTGGCCCAACTTCAAGTTCCTTTTCTCCTTACGCCTTGCCTTCTTTGGTCTACCTGGTAAGATCCTTGAAGTTTGAGAAGTTTCCCAAGCTTGATTTCCAAGTAGAGCTGGTATTCCACCAAAGCCATATGCCTTCTTTGCATAGGACATAGTGTAGTGCTCAATTGTGTAGGTGTATACATCCTTACGCAAAGCTAAGCAAGTTGTTATTGTGTGCACGCAAGGGATACCAGATACATCCCAGTAACAATAAGCACAGGTCTGTTTCCCAAGGTCAACAACATATCCATAGTCATTGAGTTCGCATTCAGCAACAAGGAGTAGGGTCTGCGTCACTATGCAATGCCTAGCTACCAACTTCCCCTTCTCAAGTTTAGCAGCTATTCTAGGACAGATGATTCTTACCCTCATCATGTAAGTACGGATTCCTTCTAGCATATTGATAATTCTAAGTCCTCTCTACTTCAGTATGCATCAATTAAGTGTTTGACAGATGTTGGACTCTATCGAATCACTTTTGGGAACTCTTTACACAAACGCACATAAAATGTCTTTGGATTCACATGAACAAAATCAGTGTAACAATTAGGATCGTCACTTGAAACTTCTATGCCTTTTAGGGTTGCTAAATGAATGTTGAACTCAGCTTCATTGCATGTGTACACACAATCCCAAAAGGCTTTCCTGCTAGCTTGAGATTTGTGCTTGATTTTCCAGTTTGCAGACGCATGCCTGACTCATTTTTGATGCTCAGCAAGTGGTAATAAGGTTTGCAAACTCTAAAGAAATCCATGCATAAATAGTAAAGTAGCACTATCAAGATGCATAAACAGGAAAAGAAGAATGTTGGTAATTGATTAGTCACAGAGGTCACGTACCTTCTGCTGGTCTGAGATCACAGACCAACCAGTCCCATCAAACAAACACAATTGCCCATGCAATACGGAACACAGAGGTCACGTGCCTTCTACTAGTCTGAGGTCACATACCTTCTCGATTAGAAGTGAGACGAACCATGTCCCGGAAAGGGTATTCTCACTCTCCACAACTGCCCATACAATAGGGAACATGTGATTGTTCCCATCCTTGCCTATGGTAGTCAAGATCATTCCCTTTACCTCTCCCTAAAGAAAACAACCATCAAGCCCAATCATCCTTCTATAACCAGATAGAAATCCCTTGTGGAGATACCTAAATCCGATGTACACTCTCTAGAACATCACATAATCCTTACCTGCAACGGGTTCAACCTCTATAACAAATTTCCCCTCCTTATCAGATTTCATCAGTTGCAATACATATGAACTTAACAGTGCATACGAAACCAATAAGGTACCTTCGATCATTTTCTTTGCTTCATTCCTGGCATTGGTGCAAACCTTCACACTCATCTCAACTCCATGTGTGGTCTTCACTTCAGCACATAACCTTGTGGAATCCATTGAATGGTTCAGTTTGAAGCTGGTCAAGTATTGCTTTGCTATCCACTTCGTTGTAGCACTCCTGACATGCATTGTTCGAGGAAAAGAATGTGGTCTAACCACTCCTTTAATTACAAATGCTTCATTACGCCCGAACCAACTCCCATAGTAACACAACTTACAACCCTCAGCTGAACAGACTGCTTCCTTATTAAACTAATTGCTTCTTTTCCATTTGATACTGCACCCACGGGTATGCTGTAATTGGAAATTTCTTCTTTGAACTGATTCCCATTGATGAATCTCATCTTCTCTTCACGAACCAACTTGTTGTGGTCATATCCTGGGTCATAATAGACCTCTCCCTCCAGTGGGCATACTTCTCCGCCTTCAATTTTATCATCACAGTCGTGATACGATTTCGAAGATTCCCTGTAAATTGATTTTACAGGAATATTTGGAGCCTGGTAGGTCTGGTCTTCTAATTCATCATCAGCATCCGACGTGTCAGTGTTCACAACGAAGTTGGTACCATCAACTTCATCTTCAACCTCAAGCATCACATTTTTAAATGAGTTTGGATCTACTTGTGCTCTCTTTGCAGTCTCCTTCGCAGCCTTGGCTGATTCCCTAGCTAACTTTATATGCCACCCAAACTGAACCTCTTCTTCTCCATCGGAATCGTAATTAGCCCGAGATCTCCTCTTCTCAAGTATGCCAAGATTCTCCATTGCAATATAGAACTCCGGATCTGAAGTTCTACTTGAGTCATCGATCAAGTGAATGATCCCCTCACGAGCAGCCATTTTAGAAACTCCAGCTTCCGAATCAGTGCTACCATGGACATCGTCTTTAACGTTAGGATCACTTGGTATGTCATTTTCACCCATTCCTTCGAGGTTAGTTGTGCCTTCCATGTAGATGTTAATAACCCCTCTCTTCGAAGCTTCACCCATAACTATCCCATCAGCTATAGTAGATCCGGGAGTGACATACCACATCCTATCAGCGGATGTGTAACCTAGCTCTCCAATGCCAATGGCGACCAAGTGAAAGTAACTGAGTAACTGCCTATCGATATGAGTGTCAGTAACAGACCCTCCTTTGTATTCTGCTCCCTCCGACGACATAACCATTCGACCTCCATGGTGAATCACAGACTCTGCAATGTCTTTCATCCAGCATGGCCATGAAAGTACAGGTCCTTAAATACTCAATCTTGTAACCCTAGACGCTCCAGGGTTTAGGATTTATGATTTAGGGTTTAGGGTTTAGGATTTATGATTTAGGGTTTAGGCTTTATCTTTTAGGATTTAGGGTTTAGGCTTTATGATTTATGTTTTACGGTTTGGGGTATAAGGTTTAGGATTTATGATTTAGGGTTTAGGCTTTAACCTTTAGGATTTATGGTTTAGGGGTTAGGCTTTTCGGTTTATGGTTTAGAATTTAGAGTTCATGATTCTACGGTTACGGTTTAGGAATTACCGATCTAGTAATTGTTTGTAATTCATTTTCGGAAATTAGGGTTTAGTCATGGTAATTATGAGATATTTTAAAATATTATGTTATGAATTTTACAATATTAATAAGAAAAATTGAGTTTATAAATATTATCGTCTATTTTTACGAAATATTTGATTTGAACTATGAAATTCGTAAATATATTTAATTATCATATCTATAATTATCAATTGGAATTGTTCCGCATATCTACTAATCATTTTAATTATTTTTCTTACTGCGACTAATTATTAATTTGAACACGTTAATAATTAAATCCTTAGTTACACAATAATTAATTACGATATATGTGTAATTAATAGTTACTAGAGTAATTAACCAAACTTTAAAATTATAACTATAATTTAAATTTAAATTGAAATTAAAAAAAATTATGTACGGCGTGTCGACCGTCGCACAAGGCGGTCGGCGGTCAATGCCGACGGCGAAGGGGGACGGTCGGCACGCCGTCCATAAAGGTACCTCGGGTTCGGCGGCGGCGGACGGCGACGGAGGCGTGGGACGGCGACGGAGGCGGGGGACGGCGACGGCAGCGGGGGACGGCAAATTTCCGGCTACGGAGGGGACAAAATCGAGAGGTTTTTAAAGGGTCGTTTGGAATGAAGTATAGCTGTTCTTCGAAATTCCGCATTTTATAAAGAACACTACTACCCCTTTGGAGTTGGTCGAATAAGATTTCAATGCAGGATAGATGATACTTGTTCTTGACAGTAACCTGATTCAACCACCGGTAATCAATGCAGATCGACATTGACCTATTCTTCTTCTTCACGAATAGCACTAACGCACCCCATGGTGACACACTATGACAGATAAACCCGTTATCCAAAAGCTCCTACAACTGCTTCTTGAGCTCCTTCAATTCCATTGGCACCATCCTATATGCCATGATGGAGATAAGTGTTATGCCCGACACCAGCTCGATATCAAAATACCAATTCTCGCTCGGGAGGCACGTTAAATAAGTCTCCTGGTAACACATCTAGAAACTAATGCACCACTAGCACATCTTCCATTCTTCCTTCAAGACTGCATGAAATGTGAGCTATGTAAGAATCACACTTTTTTCTTATAAGCTTCTCTGCCTTCAAAGTAGAAAGGAAAGGGTGACCACGATGTCCCCACACCATCATTCATGAACCACATCATTCTTCCAAGGTGTCAAGAACCTTATCAACTTTAGCTTGCAATCCACCAGATCTCCATGTATATCCAATTAATCCATCCTCAAAATAACATTGAACCCATCAAAAGGAAGAATGACGAGATCACTAAAAAACTCTTTATCCTCACACAATAGGGTTGCCCCTTCTACCCAAGATTCTACAAATAAGGTATTCCTTACATGATTACTCACTTTAAAGGCTAGATAACAATAGCATAAATGAAAGAGCGTGAAGCACCCTTGTCAAACTAGCATATAAGGATCTACCAGAAATGCTAACCATACCTGTGATAGTATCAGGAATTGCCTCTGCCTGTACTTGGGTAACATACACCCTTATCTGAACCTCTATATTCTCTCCTTTATGAGACCTCTAACCCAATGATATTGTAATAACTTCACAAAGCGGAGCTTCGAAGCCCTCTCCTCGAGCTTGACTCCTAACTGGTGCCAGATCTTTCTACATAGTTGCCTCAAACCTCACCGGCCAGCCCAGCTCGAGGCACACTTGTGAAAAGTGACTCTGCTAGCCACACTTGAAACATGCACCCTTCTTCCTCAAGCAAACACCTTTCAGCCGAAGCCCACATTCTAGACTTGAAGAACGATCTGTACCTAAATTAGTCTACCTCTGTTATCCTGCCTGAGTAGCAGGAGTAGAATAGCTGGTCTGCTACACAAAGACTGCATCAGGGTTGTCTCTCCTCCACTATGGTGCTGGCATAGCTGACACCCGTCCTGAAAACACAACCTTCCTCTTCTTTTCCTCACGTCAAGCCTGACGATGTCCCCTCCTCTTCTCTTAAAGATATTCTACTCTCAAGGTAGCTTTCTTAATGTTTTCCAAAGTGTCCATATCACAACTCTTGACTCCTGAATGGATGTGAGCCCTAAACCCATCTAGGAACCATTTCTTCATATCTTCAACTTCCTATTTCGATGAACCCTTATACCATCTACTCAGTTCCAAAACAGAGTTCTAATAATCAACTACCTTTATCTCTCATTATTTCAGATTCAAGAATTCAGCCCTCTTATTCTTCTACCACTATTCTGGCATGAACTCCTTCTTAAAGAGAGCCAAGAATTTCTCTCAGTCTTTCTCATATGGTCTTCCTCAACTTCTATCAACTTACTGCACCATTCCTTAGCTACACCTTTTAGCATAAATGCAACATACATCAATCACTACTTAGGGGCGGGCTTCACATAGCCAAAGGAATTCACCAACTCCCTCAATTAGTTCACAACTACACTACAAAAAACAAAATATTGTAACAGTGGCTGAAATTCCATAGTTAAAATGCATGCTGAAATAATTCAACCTGGTTCTGCCTTTAATCCTTCTCACATATAATAGAGGGAAGGAAAGTATCCCCTATTAAATTTAACACCGGTTTGGAGAGCGTTGGCTGCTGTTAAATTTCAACAATGGCTTTGGGAGCTAACCGCTGTTAAATTTAACAACACCCGTCGTTGTAGGCAGTTATTAAATTTAATCGCCTCTAGCTTACCAAGGCGTTGTTGCTAGTTTTGCTAGAGTCACTGTTAAATTACAAACCCATAATCTACAAAAACCAACAGCTTATGCCCAGTGTTTTATCATCTACATCTAAAATAAGTTCACATGCATGTTTTATCCTACCGACTAGGTATAAATGCCACCATTGCCTCTGTTCCTTTTTGGGATGACGTTCATCGTCGCCACCATCACAAACTCCACTTGCACCACCCAAGGTGAGACCTCCACTCATTATATATAACATTAGTAAGTTTAAAAAACTAAAACTATTAAGGTTGCGAAACACCAAATCGCATGTATGATAAATGTCGAAAGTTAAAACTAACAAAGTATTACTTAATCAAACTCTGCCTCGAAACCTGGTCTTGATAATACCAAATTGGTTCTATCATCCTCAAAGAACATGGTTTGACTTTAAAAAGCCTCAACACACATAACCTAACATATATGCGTCATCCATGTCGTATACATCTCTAGGCTTTAAATGTATTGGAATACACCAACCCTTATCTGTATTATCATCAACGAAGTACAATATCCATGCCAACCCTGTTGTAATGTATGCCTCATCACCTTCATGTGCACCAGTGTGTATAAGATGATCAAAGTTTAGGCATTCGAATCCTAATTCGTCTTTCTTATACCCCTAGAAGGTAGTGTAATAATGTGACAAAATATTCACCATAATCCAATTTAATGATATCTACTAACTTCCCATAATATGGTATTGAGTTACCGATTGGACGAGCATCTAAGGTGCTGGCGTAACTTCGGGTGCCTAGGTTAGTAAATACACCACTATTCGGCATTTTCAACATCTTTTCTCTATCAAAGATAAGTAACTTATATCCATTACCATCGTACATGATAACATTTGTACGCGTCTCAAAATAAAGCTAGTAAATAAATTAACTAGAGCCGAATTTCCATAGGGTCTCTTTATGTATTCTACTCAAAATTATAAAAGGTGCTAATCTATTATATCATATTGTGTGGTGTAGGTTCCACGATTACTAAGAATATCAATTATTCAAAGTAAGCAAACGAAATGGAAAATAAAACAATGTTGCAAGACTGCACATATGAGGGTTTGAACCAAATGGGAGAAAACGGTTTAGACTTGGAATCCCCCTAGGCTATCCAAATTCACAAATGTCAGACAACATCAACAATTTAAACAGAATAAGATAGATTTAACTCACCGTGAAAGTTCTTCTCTAATCGAATCACACCCTTTTACATCCGCCAATATGCTACCTATCTAATATCCCAGACCGCTCTTTCGAGACTAAGATCTGACATCTGTTAGGTGACAAAACAAACAAGAACTGCTCACACTACAGATTAGTTTATTTGCTCCCAAATGAGGATAAACGCGTAATCTAGTTGTTTAATTTTGGTGTTCTAGATATGTAAGCTCTTTCTAGATGAAGACAAATCTAACAAGGTTCTATTCAAGTTCAGAAGGCAAGAACATAAATGAAATCAAAATCAAACATAAACCAAACACTACCGAACTTGCATAAATCGTCAAAGAATATGATGATATTCATGCATAAGGAAATCACCTAGGGTTCATCTAATCTAATCATAAGGAGTTTAGCTACTCATTATCTCGAAGAACAAAACGAGTTCAACAAGGGAAAACATTGATTCTAGGTTTACTTACATGCCATTACTGACAAGTCTAAGACGCAATCTTTCACCAAATATCCAGGGGACGATGTTACATATGGCGCCTAACTTTATCAAATATTGTGGCTAAGCCTAGGCGCAGTCTATGACAAAGCCAAGGCACCATTTGTAACAAAGATTTTGCTCTCTTTGACCCCTTGGTTTATCCTGTCTTGTCTATGCATGCCTGTATTCCTCCGTATAGTGCCTTGATATCGTCTCATACCTAAAATCTGTCAAAAGTACTCCAAAACAACATCAAATATTCCCTAAACAGGTCTGAGACACTAAATTGTGATATACCTAGAAATGCGCAAAACATCCTACAGTTCTAGCCAGAGCTATACACTTATGTGTAAAATGTCGCTTAAATGAGGGCAATGAACTCAGTAAATCGAACGTCATCACTTCATAGTGTATCTCATCTCCTCATTCAAATGACCTCTAACTAATAATTTCAAATCTTTAGAATGCACTTGTAGCTTATCTCTAAGGATCTACACGGTAACTAAACAGATAAAACATTACTCGTTAGACACCATCCCTGAAGTTGAAACATATATAAGCCTACAAATATATACTAACCCAACCTTTGAACCAATCGGGGGAATCATGATGAACCGACTCCTTGATTTCAAAAACAGCTTGTTGTTGTGCGCTGCTGCCTCTGTACCGCAATAGAACTACATTCCAGAATTAACTGTAATGTGAATATTATATTATATTAGAGATCATGCCGCATACCTGTAAGAGGTAAATTAAACATGAACGACAATAATACTCACTCATAAAATGGGGTCACTTTGTTAGAGTTAACCAACACATGACGGGGGTCTTGCACTCTTTTCATGTCGGTAAGTTTGTAAATCTTTCCAGCACCACCCAATTTGACAACCACTTGAAAAATTATGATGGTGCACTACCTTCATCAGGTTCATGTAGACATTTTCTCCTATTGAACTGTGTTTCTATCCCATTACCCCAATACAAGGATGAGAAAGTAAACATTTCATATGAAATCCACCACTCAGCTATACAACCATTCGGTTTAGCCTTATTGGCAACAAATTCCTTCAGTTTTCCTAACATCCTTTGTATTAGACAGGACCTCCAACTCTTGCTTCCTCAACAAGGTGCAACACCAAATTATTTCCATGTGACATATTACAATCACTAACCTTTCTTGTACCTTATCAAGATCATCAATGTTTATCACTTTGGCACTCAATGTCGTAATACCAGAGTTGAATTCCACAAACACGGCAACTAATCGTTTCGAGAATACATTTCTTATTGCTACATACAACAATTCTTATAAAAGCACATGTGATTCATGACTTTTTAGCCCAAAAAACATTCATTAAGCCAAGTCCACACACCGTGCGATGTTGCTGGATTACCAATTAGGAACAGAAAAAGACTTCTAGATCATGACAGATGGCCAGGTGGTCTTTACTCTTCGCTCTATCATTAATCAATGTATAAAGAATGTTTTCATAAACGTTCTTTTCAATGTGTATCACATCAAGGTTGTGGCATAATTCATTGAATTGCCAATAAGGAAGTTCAAAGAATATACTACGCTTTGCCCACTGCTTTATTGTTTTATTCTTAGTCTTCTCTTGGGATATTCTCTGTCTAGTTCTAGGGTGTTCCACTTTTCCCAACTCTATTTTTATATCCTTCACTTGGTTTAGTATTTCAGACCCAGATAGTGTATTAGATGGCTCCCTCAACTCCTTTTTCTCGTCAAACTTGGCTTGTTGTTGTCTAAACCAGTGATTCATTTGTAAGAAGTATCGACTACCACAAAACACGGTTTCTTTCTCTTTGGCAACTACAGTGGGGTGGTGTCAAAATTCCAAGATGGGCAGCCTTTTGCAGTGCGAGTGTTTCACCCATATAGTAAATCAAGTCTGGGAACATTACTAATGTTCCACATCAAATCGGCCTTCAAAGTGAAAATTTCCTTCTTTGAAGCATCATATATTCGGACTCCGTCCTGTAATTATTTCAACTCCTCAATTAGTGCTTAGAGATTAGTGTTAATGTCATTGCGTGATTGTTTTGGGCCCGGAATGATGCTAGACAACACCATACTTGTATGTTTCATCCATAACCAATGATCAGTGTTATGCGAAACTAGAACCACATGCCACGTACTGTGATTTATGGCCATGTTACCAAACAGATTGAATCCATCACTTGCAAGTGGTAGAGAAACATTTCTTAGGTTATTAAAAAATTCAGGATATCTAAAATCAAAGCTTGGCCACGCCTTTGAATTTTGGTGGGTGTCTAACAATATCGTCCCTATCAATATCTGTTAAGTACCATATTATATCCGGTACTAGTTTTGATGACATGTACATCCTCAGTAATCTGGAAATTAGAGGGAAGTAGCGGAATATTTTTGTCTGCACTTGCTTCTTCTTCTCTGTTACGATGGTCCCCATCTTTGTCTCTTTATATCTAGGCTTCTTACATGTTCTACAGCTCTGCTCATTAACCGCATTGTCCCAATAAAGGATGCAGTCATTAGGACAAACATGTATCTTTTTGTAAGATAAACCCATGGCTTTTATTGTCATCTTCGCCTAATATACTGATTTTGGAAGTCGAGTTGTTTCAAACGCTTCTTGTAGAAGTTCCAATATCTGATCCTCTTCTCACTTATCTTGTGCATGTACTTAATATGGTCAACCTCAGTAACAAGGATAATTTTGAGAACTTGCACCCATCATACTATTTTTCAGCGCCATCTTTAATTAGACGAAAGAACTTTGCTTTTTCTCTAGCAGAGGGACTGTGATCATATGAAGCAATTCCAAAAGCATCATTGGCAAGAGAATGGTCGGTTGGTATTGGGCTTTTAGGTATACCAAAGGCATCATGGACAAGGGAATGCATTGATGACACATGATCATCGACCTCCATTGGTGCGTGATTGGATTGTGCACTTTGACTAAAAGGTTGACCCTTTTTCCTCCATGGATATCCCACAATATGTAGTCAGACGAAAACTGCTTATGCAACAGATGCTCAAACACTGCATCCCTTATATGCAACTTGTTAAAAGCACATTTCAAACAAAGAAATAGGATTGTTTATCTGTCCCAACAAGTAGAGAATGCAAACTCTAAAAACTGCCACCTGGCAGATAACTAATGGCTAGGATGACTTTTTACTCTTTTCTTTAGAAGGAACGAAAATAAAAATAGTTATAATAAACAAAATTAATAATAGTAGAAAAAATGTCATTTGCTAAGTGACCTAACACTTTTTTATTTCTGTATCAACCGTGGCCTTAACCAGGACTGGATTGCCATTTCCACTAAGAATCTTGTCTTCTCTCCCGACTAATTCGAGATGCACATTTGGTAGCGGGCTTTGAGGTTGTCAGTGTTCGGAACATTGAAGTTCTTATTAATGATGAGATGAGATTTCCCTTTAAAAAAAACTATGGTTATATCAACAGTAATTTGAGTTCCGCCAGCCCCTCCCCACCCCTATAAATACCGCGCCTTCAGCTCTCTGCTCCATTTCCTTTGATTAGCTACCAAGTAACTGAGCCAACTCAGTCCCACGCCCAGCTCGGTCTTCTCCTTCTTTTCTCTGAATTCCCTTCCTCAAGGTTCGAATTGTTGTCTCTGTAACTTTCCCCCATTTTCCCTTTCGCCATACACACTTGTCCTTGGATTTCAACTTGTTTTTATGTTCCGATTCTCTGTTTAGTCCTTACAACTCTCTTTCTCCGATTCTATGAATAGTAGTTCCTTAGTTGATATTGAGGGATTGGAGCAGAACTGATTAGAAGAAATATGAAACAGATTGCTAATATTCGATTGAATTGCGTTTTTGCTTGCTCGTTCGTCAAGTTCTAAGTCAATGGCTTGTTGTGGTGGACGATGTAATTTTTTTCTTTTCTTTTCTTTTCGGTTTTGTTTTTTTTCCCTTTAGATTTCTCTTGGTTTCCCTCATCTTGTTTTCCTTGCAGCCAAACTGTTTATGATAAGAACAACTAGCGTATCATTGATTTATTAGCCTTAATTCTTCCGTCCCTTTTACGTGTTTTGATCGTTGGAATTGTCTTTTTGTTTGTTGTTTAAGATGTTTCTTTGAGTTCAATTGGAATCTATTTTTCTTTAATTGGTTCAGGTGAGATCATAATCAGTGGTTCTGACTCATCATGTGTCCTCCTGCACTAAACCATATTGCTGATATCGGTTTTGATGGTACGCCGGAGGAGATTTTCAAGTCTCTGCTCAAAATGATGAGGGGATCAACGCTCCCCAGCAATGTTGTTGATGACATTTGTCCTTACATGTATGCTCCATCGAATCTACCTGGTAAGGATTCTTTCTTGTACATTAGATTATTAGATAGATGATTAGAAGCGAGTTGTTTAAGTAGATAATTCATTACTTGTAGCTTTCTTGTGTTTGGTACTTAATGGAGGTGTTTTTGGTAGTGCAGCTGATATCTGGTACTTGTTCCGTAAATCGGCAGAGAACAAGGACACAGGAAAGGGGTTCTGGAAACTAAAGGGGGAGTCATTGGAACTCTTCACAGATTCTGTGATCACTGGTTGGAGATCCACCTTGGAATACTACGAAGGCAAAGAGCCGGAAGTTGTTAAGACCGATTGGTTAATGCAGCAATATTGGGTAACTGAGAAGGATCTCGTTGAAAGCAGCAAGGAAAAGGTATTTGGATCGAAAACACTGCACCTTTTTGTGCTTATGATTTATATGTATTTGTTCTCCACCCAACCTGTCAGTCAAGTGTCAGTGCTTGGTTGGATGGTTGTAGGAATCCAACAGTCTGTGCAGAGTCTTCCTTGAACGAGATCATGTAGATGTTAAGAGGGAGTGCGTGGCCACTCCTCTTGTTTTAGATGAAGCTGAATCTCAGAGGCGACTAATTACCTCAAGTGTTTGTAGTAGTGGCTCCACAAGCAAGGCTGAGGTATATTCATACTTGATTTATCTAGTTGTTTAGTCTTATCACTTATGTGCTTGAGTACTTTAGCTTGCTTTTTCAGCAGTAGATCGGTGTTTTTTAGTTCCTTTTTGCTCTCATGCCTCATACTTCAATTTTCATTCCATCCAGAGATATGTGCTTATTTTCTTGTATGTCTTATTTACTTGTGTAGGGAGATAGAATAGCTGTCGCAGATGTATGGGCTAATTTACTGGATGAATGTTTTGCTGGAGGACACTACTTGGAAATGCTTGATCTGGCTGTTCCAGCATCAAGTTCTTCAGGCACTGATAATTCAAGTTGTATGAGCATATCATCAGATGAGTATTTTGATACTTGGGCTTTGCTACGTGAAATAGAATCTGATAGTATTCAAGATTCTGTCCAAAAGACTGGTGAGTGCAAGCTGAATATTTCCACCACTTGCAAGCCTGAAGAATTGACAATGAGTCCACGTTCTTCAGGTTAGTGAATCTTTGTGATATGCTTATTCAATTAAGAACTGTCTGTTGATTGTTATCTGTGCTTTTCTTTCAATAGTGTCAATTGTCAGCACTCGAGAAACCGAGCTAGCATCTGAACAGGTAGCCGGGACTGGTCCATCATTGTCTGATATGTCCGAGCAACACAAAGATATAAATGATAAGGCTAAGCAGAAGCAGCAACCGCAGCGTCAAGAAAGCATAAATTGGCTGACAAGGACAAGGGTTCGTCGTCAGATTCTTCTCATGGAGGTTCCTCGTCTGGTGCGTCCAGAGATGTAGAGAAAGAGGGCTCAAAGGGTACAATGAAGAAACGAAAGAATAAGTACTTATGCTTCATGGCATTTAACTTCGTCTTCTGATAGTGCAGCCGAGATAAGTTACCATTCTTGTCAGTATAGGGATACATCCCAAAGTTAATTAATATAGAACTAAGAAACAAGAAGTAGTAGAAATATGTTATTTTACTGGAAATCTTAATTTGTGAGATGAGGTATATAATATGTATAGTATAGATAGAGCAGGAAGGTTATAAGGAGCATATTTTGGTCCTGCCATTGCTGGAAGTTGGGTTCTTCATTTCATGCTGCAAATATGATCGAGTCCTCGGTGATTTCTTGTCAGACTGATCTTGTAACCATATTCAAATAGCTATGAAGTTGTGATGTGAAATCCAAGTACTCATTCGATTGCTATTGGGTGTACAACATTGTTTCTGGCAAGACAATTTCGTGTTTGAAATAATAAATGTACTCTATTGACTTTTTAATAAACGGATTAACAGTACAGTTAACACCTCTTCAAACAATTTTCAAACGAGGGTGTTCGATGTCTACGATGGCTATCTACTCTATTTGCTACTACTCCTATGGAGGTTCTGAGAGAGCTCCAAAAAACTAAAAGGTATGACTAAGGGCAAATGAAATTTGGGCAAAGTGTATGCTTGGTGAGGTTTTGTCTTCCCCGTCTTTGTGGGTCTACTCTTGTATTTGTAGACCATGACCAGTTACCATCATGGGAGGGACCAACTGTCGTGGCAGTTACTTTCCACTACTGGACGTGGCTTCAATGGTGGTTCATCCCATGCAACTGTCTTGACGGTTTCCTCTCTTCAAACGTGCTTCCTCGTCAGTGTGATGCGTGTGACATCGTCATGAGGTGTCAGCGTGAGGATTTGATGTGAGACATTGACGTAAGGGCGGTGATAAGAATTGCCGGGTTGACGCGAGAGGAGTTGATGACATGAGGTATTTCCATGGTCATGAGTGATTGCCGCATGTCGTGATGGCCTAGGCAGCCATGAATGGCGGCGGTGAGTAATGATGGCATGGTCGTTAGCACATAACCATGAGAGATGTCTGCGTGATGTGTTGGTGAGATGGTCTGATTTGAGTTGATGTTGCGGCGTTGACCGACAGTGTGGTGATGTTGACCAGTGGTGGTCGGCGGTGGTGTGCGGGAGGCTGACTCGGGAAGCAGACGTGAGAACGGCTTACACCAACAACCGATGTGAGAGAGGCTGATGCAGGAGGCCCACATGAGAGAGGCTCGCGCACGCGATTAGCGTGAGAGAGGCTTACACAAGATGTTCACGGAAGAGGCTTACGCGAGACGTCAACACAAGAGGCTTACGTGGGAGATGGTAATGGGCATTAAATCAATTGAAGGCCCGTTGAACTTAAAGTTAATTAAAACTCTTTAGTTGGCCATTAAATAATATATTATTTTCTTAAAACTAGCCAATGTGATATTTAAACAACTTAATTAAACTTTTGGTGTAAACAAATGTTCCCAAACAACTAGTGCATAAGGATTATGGACTAAGTTGTTGTCACCGAAAATTACTGTTGACACCCATGAAACTATTCGGTCAGTCTGTTAGATGGAAAAAATATTATACCATGTTTACTAACTCTTCATTCTTCGTCATATTCTAACTAGTTATTATTTATCATTTATTATGATTATATCCACGAGTGGTGTCGACGTCCATGAGTGACAACGGTTAAGTCTTATAAACATTTTTTAAAGCTATGATTGGCTTGGTTTTTTAAATTTAAATTGATTTATCTATATTTATATAGCATGCAGTGACAAACATTAGGTTTTCCCATAGCTGTTGGCGAGAACCAACGTGCCAAAGGTGTACACCTATTGCCAAGTCCACTCATTAAACCAAACAAGCCATCCGCACATTACATGATTCTTCAGTTCAAGGGGAGATGGCTTCATATCCAAGGACTCTTATATATAGACTTGCCCTTTTGTCCATACCTTAACTCATTATTTAAATTATCATAAATATAGATGGTTGGGGTGCGTTCCATAATCCTTGACATGCCCCTCTCACCAATCTTCATGGTTGGTGACATGCCCTCCTCCTCATTCTTCATGGTTGGTGACATGCCCTCCTCCTCATTCTTCAGGGTTGGTGACATACCCTCATGTCCGTATGTAGCTTGACTAGCATGCTTGCTACAAACACGTGTCACATGGGCATGTTGTGAGTTCTGAGGCATACTCTCCCATCCACCTTGGGTGGTTGGTGGCATGCCTCCCTGTACACATGTAGCCACCTCAATATGCTCTGTAGAAGCATATGTAGCTATAATGTTCTCTTTCTTCTTCGACACCATTTGTGGTATTTTGTTGGGCACGCTCCTCTGTTCAGCCTTCACGACATTAACGTGCCCTCGAGCTGGACACTTTACCTTAACTTTTTTATGTGGTAGACTTACATGCCCTTCTTGCATCTCAATGTCATTTTGGACTTGGCCATCTTGCCCTTACCAGTCACCATTACTTTGAGATCGGTAGCCATTGAATAGTTCACCATAATGTTAGTTTGAAATACTCCACCCGTCTTTGATGGCTTACCCACTTCACCAGAGACCATAGGGTAGTGGTGTCGACGTGCTTGGACATTCTTACGGAGGGACCTCCGCTTTTGGGTTCTTGTCATCTCAGCAATAGCTATAGGCTTTCAGCGATGAATATCATAGGTGTACCAAAGCCCCGGTGGAACATTAGGCATCTTGAACGTCCTTCTCATCGAATGAGGCCTATAGGCTACCCTCTGCCTAGGTTTCCCCCAAGCAGGTTGTCTCACCCCCTCCATCTGAATTTGGCATGGTGGGTGCCTTAGCCTAAATCAAGGGCCAAGGCTATTGTGGATTGATGAGGTTGATCTTCTATCATAAAGTTTAAGACTTCCTTTGCAACGAACACATAACTTGTTAGTTACCCTTGACACCCCACACGTGGCTAGGTTAGCCTGCATGCCACCTTTTAAACTTGGTGGTTGTGCTCTGCTAGACTCAAAGGACATATCCTATTTGCCTCTACGACTTTGAGCATTCTTATAAATGAACCTTCTCTTTTGGGTCCTTGTTAAGTCAGCCAAGGCTATTGAATACTGACGTCAAATGTCATAAGTGTGCCTACCACCACGTGGCACATTAGGAATTCGGAAAGTCCTCTTCATGGGATGGTCATGGGCCAGCCATTGCCTAGATGGTAAACCATAGGTTTTCGCACTCCCTCCATATGTCCTTAATACGGTGGGTACCTTGACCTAGCGGGAAAAGGACCAAGCCTCGGTTGGATTGGCCTATTGGGAAAAGGGCCAAGTCTCTGTGGAATTATCTTGGTTCGCATCTGTTTAGAAAGATTGAGGTTTTTCTTGCACTGGATGTACAACTTCTCCTCATCTGTTTGTACCACCACTGAAGTTGGGGTTGTTTGTAGAGCTGAGGATGAACTCCGTTCATGAGGTGGCGACGTGTCCAACACCAACTTGAAACGTGGTAATTTGACTTTAGAGAAGTTAGGATTAACCATATTGACACCAATGTTAGTGGGAAAAGGGTATGTATCCACCAAAATGGCATCTGTACTTGGTTCAGGGAACTTGATCCGATCCTTTTCGATGGCATCCTGCAAAACATTCTGGAAAACAATACATGAATCAGTAGAGTCAGACATGCTATTATGCCATTTACAGTAACCTCTTCCTTTAAGTTTGTCAGGCGATGGAAGGTTATGCCCCCCAGAGAGTTTGACTTGACCATCCTTGTAAAGTTTGTCAAAAATCAATTCCACTTTTGACATGCCAAACGAGTACTTCCTAGTGGGGCTGGCACACGATTGGGTCTTCCCCCTTGTGGCTCGTTCGCAACCTTAGCTAATGTAGCACACATATGAGGCTTTCCTGACACTATCTCAGCAAATGGAGTGATTTGGTAGAAGGTGGCTGGAGCGAAGAGCTAGTACAATATCTGGCTTCGGAGTGGCTACCTTGCAAACATAAGTGGGCGTGTTGCTACACGAACAAGGTGTTCCATCTCAGCAACACAAGCACAAACAGGATGGAATCGGCGCACTCATCCTTCAAGGCTTGGCTGCACACCTCGATCAGCAAAGCTGACCGGCTATTCCGTGCGGTGGGTCAAGTGTTGGAGATACGAAAGTTGCTAGAAGACTCACAGATGAAGGTACGTATGGTAGTTCCAAATTTAGTGCATGTCTTTTTCACTATATGTGTAATGACCGACGATTATACCCTGTAGTCGTTCGTCATTTGGGAGAAACCATACGGGAAGTTGGACGGGGCCGTGAGCTTGTGGGCGATCGAGCAACTAGTTGAAGATCGGGCATTGGTGAGGTGATGCACGTGTGTGATTCGGACTACGAAGGGGCTGCCGTGTAGATGTGACGTTCATCGGTGTTTGGAGGAGGACCGCTTGATGTACAGGAGGCACCTGCACCGCTTTTGGGCCACCCTGGATTACACGGACCTGCCCGACCGTGCAGAGTGGGACAATAAAGCTCGTGCTGAGCGTGATGTTTTGCGCGAAATAGATGAGGAGCCCTGCAACCCACGAGAGGATCTAGTACCCGCTCCAGAGCCAGATGGAGCGGCTGCACCTCTCCCTGCTGGTCTCTTCCGCGAGTGTGCGTTATTCAACAAGAAAGGGTGAAATGAGGTTTCACAATCGTCTTCATCATCGTCATTACCGTCCGACGGGATCTGCTCATCGTTGCCGTCAGAGTCATCCCGAATGGTATGGATGTCATTGGCCAAATCTGGAGCCTAGCTAGCAAAAATCTCCTCAACCGTCAGCTCCCTCCTAGGAGAGTGCAGATCGGGGTCCACGTATATCGGACCAGGAATCTGCAACTGCGCATTAGACTGCCCATCATCCCCTAGCTTAGATTTCTTTCCCTTCAATTTCTCCTCCAACAATTTCCTATTTGATCCAGAAATAGGACGACAGATAAACCGCGACAAGTCATCATCTCCCATCGACATCGCTTCTAACTATATATGCAATTGAAATAATAACTATTCATTATAAAACTAACACTTCAAATCTGAACTAATAATTACAAATGTTAAACTTGTATTCACTATTTCACCTTAATTATATTGATGATTGCTATTTCACCTTAATTGTAATAACCAATATCTAATTTTCAATTATTAGTAAAATAAATATTCAATTACGAATTATAAAGATTAATCCTAATTTGAAATTAGTTTTCATATATGGACTAATTAAACTAAATGATAATAAGTAATTATTAATTACTTATTATTTATTATCAAATTTACTAATTTGGTAATTTCTATGTTAATTGTTATAATATTAATAATTAATCCTAATTAATATTTAGTAATTAGTAAATTACTAATCGATTAATTATTTAATTATCAAGTATTAATTATTATCTATTTCATTGCTAATTCACTAAACTAATTATAATTTTTAATTCACTAAACTAAACCTTAATTTCTAATTTAATTTAAATAATAAACAATTAAAAAAACGATCGACACCCGACGGCCGACACCGTCGGCGGTCAACGCCGACACGGTCAACTCCGACACCCTTGGATGACAGTCGGCCGCCGGTCGGTGTGCCGACCGTTTTCAATTTTTTTTGAGTACCTGTATGGGAGGCGGCGGGGTAGGTGGCGGCGGCGGCGGACGACGGACTTCGGCAGGGGTGGGTGGGCGGTTTCGGAGATTGATTTCAGAGAGTTTTGCGAGTGTTGAAAGTTTATGAAAACTATGAAGTGTGTTTCATTCGACCCCCAACTTGTGTAATTAAAGAGGGAGTTTGAAGGGCATTCGCGTAATTTGACATATGTGAATTAAATGATAGGGTGTTTGACAGTAAAATCTAGAGCGTTTTATAGCAGTCCACTAAAATAATCCACCACATCACAGAAAAGTCAGCTTCGAACGAAACCGAAAGTAAAATACTTAAGATGCGTACAATAACGGAATAATAGTTAATCGTGAACTATTATAACAAATCTCGACGAGATTTCATATCATGAAAACATTATGGAAGGTATCCCTTATCCAAACTAACAGACAAATTTTTCAATATATGACATTAACGCATCATTCAACTACTCTTTATTTTTTATTTGTTAAAATTCAATTGCTTATTATTGATCTAGTTTTGAAGATTGTAACGTTCTTGACATATTTCATTCATGAAAATATATACTTGGTTATTTATATTATTTTAATTGACTTATACATATATATTGTTTATTAGGTTTTTAGTTATATTTTAACGAGTTTATATTAGTCCATTTATTATTTTAATGAGTTTATATGTAGTTAGTTCATTAGTTGTCAGACTTATACCATTAGCATTAACATTAGCATGCATATTTACATAATACTGGAAAATGGAATGGGCCGAACCCCCCTGATGTCTTGGTAGCTCCGCCACTGTGGGACATCACCCCCGAGATTTCACGAAGCAAACAACACTGATTAAATTCCCACGAACTCACCACTACAAACCCATCTCTTCCTTTTCTTAAACAGATTTGAAATCCTTTACCTAACTCTACTTCTGACTCCAGCAGGTAGATTTAGATGAAATCTGCAGAACACACCTTATATCTGCAGAATAACACAAATGTCAGCAATCGAAACTGGAGAATCAATGAAGCTATAAAAGCGCAATTGAATGGGCAGCACTATATTGTGCAACGTGTAAGGAGCACATTACTTAACAGTTGATGTGAGAAACTTCTACACCGCGTATGTTGCCCAAAGAAGTCCCACTTTGTTGACCACGAAGTCCCCTAAACTCAATAATACTAAATAAAAGAGATATAGCCTTGCCTTTTGAAAATCACCGGACAAAGAATATGTATATAAGTAAAGGTTTGGTTGAAACAAAAAACATGGGAAATTAAACAAGTCAAATGTCAAGGTTGGGTTGCTACACTGCTTTACACGGTGAAATGGGGAAGCAGCAAAGAAAGTGAATATTCGTCCCATGTATATATAGGAAGTGGAGGTATAAGTGAAATGTAGATGTCAGGAAAGATGAAGATGAATATCAAGAAGAAGAAGATGGTTGATCTCGGTTTAGTTCAACTCATTTCAGGAGTGATAATGGTGATCATAATGTGGTTGTCTTTAGCTTCTCCATCAGAGTCCACCCGCGGTAAGCGAACTGCTGGGGTCTCATCTGGGGGTTATACATTCAAATTTTCCTTTTGCAATTTCTAAATACAAATGTAACTCTAACATGATTGTGATGTAAATGCAGCACCATTTCCAAAGTCAGGCAGTTGTTCTGGACTAAGTGGAAGTATCTCATGCATTGGGCGGCATGGATAACAACACTACTCTGTCATGCATCTTTAATTTCGCCATTGGACAACATTGCTTCACTGCGGTTTGCACACTAAGCTAGCATGCAATTCGTCTCTACTAACCATGCATTCCATAGGAGAGCATCAGCAGCGCTAGTCATCACCATATGTAGCACAAATTAATTGGATCACAAGGCCAAATGGTTCATCATCAACAACCGCGTAAAAATAACTTCTTTTGCTTCACCAAATTCAACTTCATCTTTATTTTTATTTTTTTTTGGATTTGGAGATTTATAAGAAATGGAGACTAAGTTTGTTGAAAGTCGTATTGCGACACTAATTGCAAATTATTATACATCTCTTCATGAATTTCAAATTCATTTATGAGTTGTTTTCCCTCCAAACCCGTAAAACTTCAAGGTAGTTACTTTCAAGTCTATCCATGAGTATATTAGCACCTCTTGGTACTTGGAGTCGTGCCCCTTTAATCCTCGACCCCTTGCCTACATAAAGAAGGTTGTAGTGTGGGATAATACACATAAAAAACGATCTATCCTAGCCTACAATTCTAAGTGACTCTAGTATCTAAAGCGTAAGAACTTGAGTGGAGACAATCTTATCCTCAGAAG
The DNA here is from genome assembly GCA_030674075.2 of Linum usitatissimum. NCBI lineage: Eukaryota > Viridiplantae > Streptophyta > Magnoliopsida > Malpighiales > Linaceae > Linum > Linum usitatissimum. The sequence goes on from JAUJYP020001182.1 coordinate 4,931,848, forward strand.
GGATTTCCTGATACCCAAGGCTTGTAGGGTGGAAATACACTTTACAGAAAGTGGTATCCACGATTCTGCCTTGATCCTAGATCTCGTCACCTATCAGAGTTTGAAGTATTGCTATTTGGAACCTCCTAAGCTAACATTCGAAAAGAGTATTTGCCATGTCCAAGGTTGCAGCAAACAAGGAAAAAGAAGATGTGCTTCCTTCTCACCACTTTGAAGGTCGTGTATGTTGTCTCTACACCATATCCTCCGGAGCTTGAGGAGGAGACGAAGACGGAAGAGAAGAAGGAGGAAAGAGTACGGAAGCAACAAAAGTGAGACAATGACGACTACATATGTCGTGACCATATTCTGAATGTCATGACAGATTCATTATTTGATATATATCAAAATTATGAATCGGCCCGCGAGTTGTGGTATGCGCTGGAGTCAAAGTATTTGGCTGAGGATGCTTCGAGCACGAAGTTCCTGGTTAATAATTTCCTAAATTGCAAAATGGTCGAGACAAGAGTTTTCAAGTTATTTATTGAGACTTGATTTCTAATTTTTATTTCCTACCTGTTAGGCATTTCCGTTGCTAGTTAATAAGTTTATTTTATTTATTTAAAGATTTCTATTTTATTTCTTTTATTTTTTTTTCAAAGTTCCCTGCCGGGGTATTTTTGGTCATTTAATAATTCATAAGAAATGAGGATGTTATAGAAAATACCAAGGAAATCAAGGTAACAACCAATCGAATAATTAAGGCCAAAGGACTCAAGATTACAACCAAGGAATTCAAGGGAATCAAGGTCATAATCAAGGTTAGAACCAAGGGTATACTCAAGGGCAAGGAAGCCAAGGCCAGAACCAATATAATCAAGGAAATTCTTAAAGGCCTAACAACTACAATCAAGGTCAAGGATTCAATCGAGGGAATTTCCAAAGGCCTAACAACTACAATCAAGACCAAAACTGCTACCAAGGGAACGATTGAAGGTTCAAAAACTTCATCCAAGGAGGAAGTTACAACCAAAGAGGAAATCAAGGTGATTATAACCAACAATGTTCAAATCAAGGTTCTAATCAAGAATGGAGCAATCAAGGAAGTCAAGGGGACTTCCAAGCTTCGAATGCACCTCCTTCCGTATTTCCACGTCCTCCTAATCAACCTCAAGTTGGTGCATCCCCAAGTGAACTTACAACTAACTTCAACTACATACAAAAAAAAGATAAGGTGATCAATGAGCTTCTTTAACATCAAGCTTCCTCAAGTCGTCGACAGGGTACCTTACCCGGGAATACCGAAACCAATCCAAGGAACAACGTGACTTGTGGAGAATCCACAACTACGAGTGGGAAGCACCTTTGGGACTCCACACCTAAGGTAACTAACCCTCCAGTGAATGTGCCTAGAATGCTTATGAATGATGATGAAGTGTTTGTGGAAGATATTAGTGAGGAAGAAGCATTTGATGAACAATAGGATGAAGCAATGATTGAGGAAAGTGAGAGGGTTCCGAATGCATCGGTTCCCGAGGCTCCAAAAGATAATGGGAAGTCTAAGATGCTGAATGAAGTCGACTCTGATAAGGCTACAAAGGGTTCAACCAGGGCCACCTCTACCTCAAAGCCCCCTGTTGGCTCTGTACAAACCTAAGACACCTTACCCCCAATCGGTTGTACAAGGACCTCCTTGAGAAGAGCTTCATGCAATTCGTACATCGACTTCAAGGGGTGCAATTAACAATACCTTTCACGGAAGCAATTCTCAAGATGCTACAATATGTTAAGCTTCTCAAGGAGATCATCACCAACAAAAGGCGTATTACTAAAGCTTCCAACATCACCCTCAACGAGCAATGCTCTGCCATCCTTTCCACGGATCTCCCTCGTAAACTCAAAGACCCGGGTAGTTTCTTTCTCTCTTGCATGATAGGTCAAGTTGCTATTTAAAGAGGTCTTGTGGATCTTGGTGCTAGTGCCAATGTCATGCCTTACTCTTTGTACAAGATGGTAGAACTAGGAGAATTTAGCCCGACTTAGGTTTGCATCCAATTAGCAGAAAAATCTAGAAAGATGCCATGTGGAGTCATTGAGGATGTGATTGTTAGAGTTTGGAAAGTTCGTTTTTCCGGTGGATTTCCTTGTAATTGATACCGGAAGTGTCGATGTTCCGTTGATCCTTGGGATACCCTTTCTAAACACATACAAGGCGGTAATAGACGTGTTTGAAGGAAAGCAATAGCTTGGGGATAAATGAGATCAAATGAATAAGCCTAAGCTTTTGCACACATAAAATCTTTCTTGAAGAGAGCTACAAGCCGATTGTGCAACCTCAAAGCCGACAAAATCCTCAATTGTAAGAAGTTGTTTGCAAAGAGGTGATGAAGCTCATGGATGCCGACATAATCTACGATATCTCAGATAGAAAATGGGTGAGACCGGTCCATGTGGTGCCAACGAAAGGAGGGACAAAGGTTAAAGAGAATGAAGAGAAGGAGCTCATTTCAAAGAGGACATTCACGGGATGGCGAGTTTGCATTGACTACTGAAGGATCACTTCCCTCTCCCATGCATTGATCAAATGCTCGAACGACTTGTCGGACATGATTACTATTGTTTCCTTGAGGATATATCCGGCTACTTCCTCATCCCGATTGTCCCAAAGACCAATGGAACACCACCTTCACAAGTCCATTTGGGACCTTCGCATACAGAAGAATGTTATTCGGACTATGCAATGCTTCTGCTATCTTCCAAAGGTGCATGCTTTCCATCTTCGGAAACCTTATGGAAGACATCATGAAGGTATTTATGGATGATTTTTTGGTATATGGAAGTTCTTTTGATGCATGATTGAAGAACTTGCTAAGGATGCTCCAAAGGTGTGAAGAGTCCAATTTGGTCTTGAATTGGGAGAAGTGAAACTTCATGGTGTAAAAAAGAGTGGTACTCGGGCACAAGATCTTGGGAAAAGGTATTGAAATGGACAATGCTAAGCTTGATACCATCTCCAAGATCCTTCCACCATCTTCTATCAAAGGAATTCGAAGCTTCATTGGGCATGTGGGGTTCTACTAAAGGTTTATCAAAGACTTCTCAAAGATCACTACCCCCACGACCTGGGTCCTTGAGAAGGATGTCCCTTTTGACTTCTATGAAGAGTGTTTGCAAGCATTCAAACTTCTCAGGGAGAAACTTACTCGAGCACCGATTCTAGTAGCTCTGGATTGGAGTCTCCCCTTCGAGCTCATGTGCGATGCAAGTGATTATGCCTTTCGAGCGGTATTGGGGCAAAGAAAGGAGAACTGTTTCCATTCGATCTATAATGCTAGCGAGACTCTTAATGATGCATAATGGAATTACGCCACTATAGAGAAGGAGCTTCTTGCAATAGTGTTCACCTTTGATAAATTCCGGTTCTACCTAGTCCTCTCTTGAACTAAGGTATTCACAGATCATGTCACAATCAAGTATCTCATGTCTAAGGCAGATGCAAAGCCTTGGTTGCTTCGATGGATACTCTTGCTTCAAGAGTTCGACATCGAAATTGAAGACAAGAAAGCTTCGGAGAATGTTGTCGCTGATCACCTTTCTCGATTGGTTGAGAGCGAAGGAAAACAGTTGATGGAACTATCAATGATCTATTCCCTGATGAAAAGCTCTTCTATATCACCGTGAAGGAAGTTAAAGGACCATGGTTTGTGAACATTTCAAAATACCTCTCTTGCAATGCGTTCCCAAAGGATCTTCCTCAACAAGACCGAAGGCACATCAAGAACGATATCAAGAACTACTTGTAGGATGACCCCTACTTGTTCCCAGTAGAAGCCGACAAGATCACCAGAATATGTGTTCCCATGAGCGAAGCAAAGGATATCATCAATCATTGCCATTCCAGACGAGTTAGAGGCCACCATGGAGAAGATCGCCTTTGCTCGCAAGGTATTCAACTCTAGTTTCTTTTGGCCTTTGCTATATAAAGATTGCATCAATTATGTTAAGTCTTGTGAAAACTGTCAACGAGCTGGAAATATCTGTCACCTTGATGAGATGCCCCAACACAACTCGGTTGTGTGTGAAATTTTTGACGTGTGGGGAATCAACTTCATGGGAATATTTAAACCATCATAGGGGAAAAATACATCCTTATGACGGTGGAATATGTGTTTAAGTGGGCGGAGGCCGTTCCTCTTCCCATAAATGATACTCACGTCGTTGGCAAGTTTCTTGTTAAGCTTTTCTCCCGGTATGGTGCCCCCCGTGAGATCATAAGTGATCGGGGCGCACACATGCAAGGGAAATTTGATTGCGTTTGCCACCGATTCGGTGTCTCCCCGCGAATGTCAATGCCCTACCACCCGCAAGGAAATAGCCAAGAATAAATGACTATCCGGGAGCTCAAACAAATCTTTTCAAAAACGATCGACCAATCTCATAAGGATTGGCCGACTAAGCTTGAGGATGTTCTTTGGGCTTACCGAACGGCCTAAAAACACTTATCGGTACTACACCATATAGGTTGGTCTTCGGTAAGGCATACCACCTACTGGTGGAGATCGAGCACCGAGCGTTTTGGGCCCTCAAAGAGCTTAACTTGGATGCAAGTGTGGTAGGTCAAGAAAGGAAGTTTCAACTTTGAGAGCTAGAGGAGCTACGATACCATGCATATGAGAGCTCGATGCTTTACAAGGAGCGGACTAAGAAGGCTCATGATGCTCGCCTCCACACTCTCAAGGAATTCAAGGAAGGAGATCGAGTTCTCCTTTATAACTCATGCCTCAAGCTCGTTCTCAGAAAATTTATTTCAAGGTGGTCTGGCCCCTTGACGGTCACAAAAGACCTTTCTTTCGAAGCGGCCGAGGTAAAGTCCACAACTCATCTTGATCCCTTTGTTGTGAATGGACACTAGCTCAAGCACTACTGATGAAACTCGACTTTTTGTTTTCATCATCCTTGTTTAAGCGACATTTCATGTCTATTCGTATAGTTTTAGGTAGGAGTTTAGGATGTTTTGTGCAGTTTTAACTTATATCTTGATTTACTGTCTCAGACCCATTCGACGTCCATTTGATGTTATTTTTTAGTGTTTTTTTATCAATTTCAGGCACACAACGACATTGGGGAATTTTTCAAAACTGTATGATGTGCAAGGAGGAGATAGATGCATCGAAGAATGGAAAAATCACAAAGTTTAAGAGTCATACCGAAAGTGTGCTAAGCCATACCAAAAGTGTGCAGCGCACTTTAGGTAGGTTATAGCGCACTTCTGGTCTTTTTTTTGAAGTTCAAGTCTCTACCATTTAGACCAAATGTGCGCCTAAGAAATACCAAATTTGTGGCGCATTTTTGGTTTGTCTAATGTGCACTTTTGGTATCCTTCAGTCCTAAGGAAGCGCCTCTATAAAAGCCCAATTGGTTCTCATTCTCAGTTGCACTTTCCCTGACGAAATTAAGAGCAGTAGTGAGAGACTTCAGAGCGACGAGAAGGCAACTTCAAGGAGTTCAAAATCGGCAAAAGGATTAAGACACCAAATCAAGTTCTCAGGAATATCAGCGAAATTAGGTTCTTCATAGTTTCTTGTGTAAACCTAGATTCAATGATCTCTTCTTCTGATTTTGATTTGTCTTTCTAAATTCATGACTATCTAAACTTCTCTTGCTTAGATTAGATGAACCCTAGCTTAATTTCTATGAACGAATGATTTCATACGTTTTACAATTTATACGAGTTGGATGGATTACCTTGCATATTTAATTTTGATTTTGATTTGTTCCTGCCTAATAAACTTCTATGAATCTCTATTAGATTTGTCTTAGACCTATCAGAGCTTGCATTTCTAGAACACCAAAATCAAATAACTAAGATAGATGTTAACCCTTATCCGGGAGCGAATGAACTAGTCTGTCGTGTGAGCAATTCTAAATTGGCAAATTGCCTAGCGGGGTTTAGATCTTGTCTAGAAAGCGCGGACTAGAATACTAGATAGGTAGCAAATTAGCAGTCTCGAAAAGGCATGATTTAATTAGAGAAGAATTGTGATAGTGCATTGCATCTATCATGTTTCGTGTAAATCATGGAATTTGTCTGTCACTTTGAATTAGAATTGCCTAGTAGAATTCTACATCTAAGCAGTTTCATCTTTGATTGTCTAAACTCTTATTGTGCAGTCTTGCAAACCATTTACGTTAAAGAAAATTTAATTTTCAATTTCATTGATTGATTTATCCTCGTGGCACCTAAACCACATTCATTCATACCTCGATTGATATTAATTACAACTTTGAGTAACATACTAATAGAGACCCTAGGGAGATTCGACTCCGATTACTTCATCAGCCGGATTAGTTTTATAATGCCTAAAAACTTTCATCAATTACGAAATCAGTGACACCATTGGTGATATCGATGAGGTGGTATGTGAGCAAATGTTAGTTGATTCCATGGCTAGTGTAGCTTAGGAGTAGGAAAAAATGAATAAAACTTGCATGAATGTGTGTTTATCATGTTTTTGTTTTAGTGTGTCTTTGTGATGATCGATTCGAGAGATTGAGATTTTGGAGGGTTTCTTAATCCCATCTTGGTGTGCCTAAGGTAGGTACAAAGTTTCACTGCATTAGGAATTGATTCAATGCTCGAATGTGTTGAAATTTGTGAGTGTTTGAAAAAATGGGTCTGTTAGGAGGCCACACACCATGTGGACTCACACCCAGTGCGGAACTATTGGTCACATGCCATGTGGCATGACAAGAAATTCGTGTTAGGCCCCTATAAACCTTCGGTTTAAGCACTAACGGTGTGGAATGATTTTGTGACCTCCCTTCCCTGATTTATCCCATAGCCGCCTCTCCCTCCCTTTCTCTCCTCCGCCTCCGTCGCCTCAGCCTCTCCCCTTCCCTTGTTCATGCTCGACCTCCACCACTTTCCCCCAATCTGCCACACTTCCCTTTCCCCCACCCTCCTCCACTACCGCCAACCCACCACCAAACCCGCCTCCCCTACTCCTCCATCTCTCCACCGCCATTCCAACGAGCTGTCCCGCCTCTTCTCCTCTGCCGCTCCGTTCAGCACCCATCGGCAAGCATCCTAGAAGCCAGCACCCATCTACCCCAAGTCCTCTTCCTCCATTTTTTATTTCTTCAAATTGCCCCAAATTTTGATTTTTCGGATTTGAATGAAATTGATGATGTTTTTAGTTCAATCAAGATGTCTATTAATCTTAGTATGTATATCTAGGGTTAATTGATGGAATTTGAGTGGATTTTGCCTCCGATTTGTAATATTGTGATTTTGAACGAAAATTATGGATTCATTATTGACATTGTGTTGACTTGAACCTAGAATGCATGCTAGGGTTTTGGATGTCGAATTGATCGACTTATGCTCGAAATTGTGGCTTGTTGGTTTGGTTATGGGATGAAAGTGCATCTTGTTTGCTTAATTAGGGATGTGCAAAGTTTTAATTGTGAGATTGGTTGGATTTGTGCTAAGTTGTGAAGGGTAGAGATGATTGATTAGGTTTTTGAACTTGTTCCCTTTTTGTCATGCTACCTCTCTCTTAGGATTTTTGCGTACTTTCTATTTGCAAGGATGCAAATTCAAGTGTGGGGTGGTATCTCAATTTGCGGTCATATGTGAACAAATGATGATTTGATTTGGTTTGTGGATTAAATGTGGTGTTATTGTGATGATGATTATGTTTGAACCCTGTAATTGCTTGTTCTTGATGATTTTACATAATGGATCGATTAGCTTTGCCATGATGATTCTTGTGAAACTTGAATGTAATGAACTTTGATACTTTGAATTGAATTGTTGGAATTGCATCATGGTTGCCTAAATGTGTTGAACCTAGGATGTTGCTAGGTGATTTGTGATGCTTACAACAGATGATTTGATTTGTGAATTTGCCTCATTGCCTACTTTTGCTCAAGAATTGATAAAACCATTGCTCTTGAAATATGCTTGTTCCGATTTGATAAGGTTTAGGATTCAAATAGTCTTGTTGCATATTACTAGTCCAATTGATGCACTTGTGATATAACTTGGATGTCGCATTATTGATGTTTTGTTCATACTTGACATGAATTGGACTTAGTACACTTTGATGATGAACTCTTGTGGTAATTGATGCTAACTTATGAACTTATGATTTCCATTGTGTTGGATTGATAGCTAGTTACTTATGTGATGCCTTTCATTGGATTTTCTCAGTTTTGTGCTTCTTACCGTATGCCATGACTACTTGTGAGCTTTGTTGATGATGTGTGCTTAAGTAGGATGATTGGTTGGTATTCTCTTGTTTTTATGTTTTAGGATGTTCATATTTGTTGACTATTTCAAGGTGGCTCCTAAATGCAAGTCTACCTAAGGGTAACAAGAGGACTAGGGGAAATGATGAATCTTCTTCCTCAGGGCAAGTGACTCGAGCTACTCCTTCTCCTGCAGCTCCACCTCAATAGTACCACATGTTTGAGATTCCCGCTGAGTCCATCGATCCGAACACCCTCTCGGCTAGTGTTGCTCCTCCCTCTCAACGACTTCAGGAGGAAGTCTTCAACTTCCCGGTTGGATCTCCAGTTGGAAGCTTTACTTGACTCTCCAGCACCTTCCTGTTGCCAAAGAGGAACACTTGGTTCTTGAGGAGTTCACCAGCAGTGGATGGCTTGCTCCCCTTTAGGACTGTTACAAGAAGTCTAAGGATTTCTGGAGGGTGATGATGGTGATTGAGTATCAATACCCTCACGCGTTTTGTGAATTCTTCTACAGATTGGACATTGGCAAATACACTTCCACTTCTCAGAGGGTGGTCTACTTTTTTTTGGAGGGAGGACACACACAGTGTCGCAAGATGAGTTTGATGTGATGTTCGGGTTCCATTCAGATGAGGAGCTGAATGATAGTGAGCTAGCTTGTCTTACCACGGTTTCAGGACTCCCCCTCAATGATGTTTAGGGTTTTTGGCATAGCATCCCAAAAGACGCGCCTCCGTTTGCAGCTGGGATATCTAAGGCGATGCAGATAGATAAGCCAATGATTCATCTTATCCACCTCTTTGGTCGCACGACATCTCACACCGTTCTTCTATCGGCTCTCCTGGTGCGCTCAGTAACCGGTACTTGTAAATCTTCTATTGCTTCGAGAAGAGGATCAACATGCATTTGGGAGACTTGGTTCTCACTCTCTTCAAGCAATTGAAGAGCTACTCCTTGCATACCGTACTATTCGTAGGAGGATTTGTCAGCTTTCTTGTTCACACCTCTAGAGTGTTACACATCTTTGAAACTCCTCTAGTGAAGAGACCTCCTTTTGACTTCTACCTGGAGGAGCTGCTAAGGGATGGAGTCCAGGACTTTCTTGGTTAGGAGGTTGCCACCTCAGCTTTTGCTCAACGATCCGGCACGTCAGCTTCTAACTTGTCTTCATTTCCATTAGTTAATGTTAAGTTATTTAGTTGATAGTATAGAGAACTACTCTTTCTAATAGAAGAAGTAAGAAACTAATGGAAATGAAGTCAATTCGAGCAAGCTAGTTAAGTAATCTAAAGAGTGAAAGGGGTAACACAAGGAGAAGAGGGTTGCTAGTCTTCGGGTGTTGTTTTGCACTGAAATCCGGCTCACTGGATAGATTGGATACAATGGACACGATTATGGTTTGATTTTCCTCTAGACATTCGTAGGAGTCCAAGACAAGGTCTTGTAATGGACTACCAGTACTAATTGGAAAGTGATCAAGTCAATTGGTAGTGAACACCTAGTGTACGAATAAATCCCTAGGTGCTAAGAAACACTTCATCACAAACACCAATCAAGGAGTGCTAGTCGCCTTATGACACCCGTAAACATCCAAATCACTCAAATTGTCACTACCTAAGTGATTACCGGAATGCGCTCAAGTTGTTCGATAAAATGCCACTAAGGGAATCCTCACACTAAAGGTTGAATTGGGGTGTGTGCTTGGTTTACAAACACCTTACTTAAATCTTTGACTACATACTTACTCAATTCAAGCACAATTAAGTAAATGAAAGAGTACATTTAGCCTAGAACGAGTCATAGCACATTCTAAGTTGCAAAAACCATAATCCAAGCATTCTCATACCATAATCAATATCCAAAATGTATCTAACCCCTCATCATGAGGGGATCATCCTAGTACATACCAACATCTTAATCGAACAACTGACAATCTAGCCTATCATGATTAAGCTAGAAGAGGAAAGAGTAGATACACACAATATCTTCTTAGTGGGGCAAGAAGGGTGATGAATGATCCAATCTTCACTCCAAGCTGTCCAAGATTCTCGAATCTTGTCTTCTAGGCCTCGAATTGATAATGGGGGTGATGAATCAAAGGGAAGGCATGAATGAATCCTCTCTCCTCAAAATTCAACTTATATACAACCTTCCGTGCAAGCCACATGGCGTATGGTTTTGCCAGGATGTTCTACGGCTACGGAGTACGTGCCTAGTATGCCTATTATTGCTGCTCACAAGGTAAGAAGGGTCTATAGGGTAGGGTTTCACACTTAGATCCTTGAGAAGGGCTTTTTCTCGCATGACAAGGTTAGAGTCGCGAGGTCTATTCATGAGAGAGTCAATGTCTGTATGGATCTCTTGGATTGTCATTCTGATATTCCCTAGGTTGGCCTTATGCCAATTTTTTAGTTTGTTTTGAATGTCAGTTAGTTTTTGGTTGTTAAACAAGAAAGGACTCCATGTTGCACAATGTTATCTTTGCACTATGGGAACTCAAGCCAACGCTCATCGAATCTAAAAGGTGTTTTGCTCTTTCTTTGTAAAGGTTTAAAGTCCAGCCTAAGGGGTGAGTTGTCCTACCCAATGAAGGGTTCGTGGTATAGTATTGCTTGGTCAAAGCAAGTGCGCCAAGTTGTGTTGACCTGGGCTCGATAAAGTCGCTCTTTGATATTCTTGTCCTCGAGATTGAAGTTGTTCCAAGTAAATTTTTAACCATTCTATCCGATGTCCATCAGTTCGAAAGGGTTCTCCCCTTTCTTCTCTAATAGGTCGCCCACCCCATTTCTCCTCATCATTTAAACGGGCGCTAAAATCGCCAAGGATAGCCCAAGCATCATTCTTGGTATTTCTAAGAGTGCTAAGATGGTCCCAAAAATGGGCTCGATCGTAAGCATTATTAGGGGCGTGCAGGAACGATAAGTAAAAGCGAGGCATTTCATTAATACTGAGATCAACATAGTGATCATTGGAGGAAAGTAAAAAGATATTAATATTGTCTACTCACCATAAAATAAACCCTCGCTAGTATTTCTAACCCCTATTCAATCGCAATACCAAAAAGTGCGATACTTAGCTTTTTTTGTTCTAGTATCTCTCTAGAGTTCCTAATAAGAAAAGATGCTAGCTTTTCTTGTTTCTAATAAGAAAATGATAGATGGGTGAAACTTGCGAATGAGATTGTCAAGAGAGTCGCTTGTGCAAAGAGGTCCAATTCCTCAGCAATTCCAACATATAATCCTCATGGTGCACTAGGTGGTTTTTGTCTGAACAAAATCACTATGCAATATGTCCAGTCTGAACAAAATCGAGCTAATCACTTGACAAAGGGATTAACTAGAGATTTGGTTGCTAAATCGATAGGAGGAGTGTGATTTATGTCTTTCTAGATTTCAAAACATGGGACACCCAATTCCCCTCTAGTCCAAACATGAGGCCGAATTCAATGCGGAAAGCCTATGGATGGAAACTGGAGCACATGGTTTGAAACATCCCGAAGGTATGTGCTAAGAAACTTGCGAGTGATAGAGGTTGAAGTTTAAAATTCTTAATTGATTCCTTGGCAAAGTGTATATGTAGGTACACGATAAAGGAGTTAACCTATACGAGCATGAAGTGTAGCCGCTTCAAGAAATTTGGACTTGGTTTCGTGCGCGCTCATGAAATGATTGGGACACACGGCGGTCAACAGTGTCAGGATATCTTAGAATAGATATGATAAACTCTTGTGTTTGTTATGATCCTAGATCTCTTTACTTATCAAATCATGAAGCATTACTGCTTGGAAGCTCCTGAACTAACACCCTTCAACCTCTTGCTTTGAATTCAAAGAAGGCGTTGTTGTGTCCAAGGTGTCCACAAGAGTACCAGAAGGGCGATGGAAGTGTGAAACCCCACCCTACTCGAGTTTCAACATGAACCATGACTCAGCCCTAATCCACTAAACAAAGCATTAAATCAAGCATTAAAAGATGAAAACTAAACACTTAAATACAACCGACCAGCTCCAATCTACAAATACATCAAAACGATATTAGAAGATATCAAAATTCCGACCAGCTCTCTCTCCACCATCAACTTCAGTACATGTAACTGAACACACAGATACACCAAGGAAACCAACATCTAATGGGGTCAGTGATAAGCACTAAGTGACTAAACTTGTCTTCAGAACTGAAACTGAACTGAGGTTTTACTGAGCCTCTATTGTGCCTGTACTGAGCCTTTACTATGCCCTTACTGAGCCTTTACTCAGCTTGTAATGAGGATAGAATGAGAAATTCATCCTAGTCACTACTCTAATAGGCATCATCCCATCATCAGGCACCCCTAGCTCGAGTCGATATCTCATAGTGGATCATACCATGAAAACTACCCCCTACCCCGTAGATACCGTGTGAGTAGTACCAATGGACATACTAGACATGTACTTTGTAGCCGTAGAACATCCTGAGGGATCGCGGAATCCAACGTTGGGTGACCAACGCATATCGGGATCTAGTCTAGCTAGACCTTAATCCTGTCCTAATCATAAACTGTGAATCACAGTTCAAACGCTATGAGCTTATGCTCTAATGCAATCGCCGGTATAGTAGAACACGTTACTGTATGGCTTTAGAGCCCTGCTCTATAATCACAACAACTATATAGTAGATCGTAGCCAATTTTTTTCCCTAACCAACTAATAATAAATACAAATACTAAACCTAAATGATCATTTCAATTTATCTAATATTGAGCCGAAACAATAAAACACTAAACCTGATCTAAAAATTTTCTAAACTAAACTCAAAAAATTATAAATCAATACTTAAATCTATAATTCAGGGTCGAAATTATCCTGAGCCTTGGTTCGCTTAGGCTCCGCATATATCCTCCCTGTTTGTAACATTTATAATTTATATCGGCTGGAAGGTCTTGAAGATAAAAGCAGGAGGACATATATGGAATTTCATCGTGAACCACCGTTTTCCTCCCCTTACCAATAGTCAACAGGTCAACCGTCGAAGAGAGCTGGGGTCTAATTAAATTATTAGAAAAAAAAATCACTTTTCCGGGAAGCCTAAAAAAAACCGCCAGTGGTTTTCTTTATTGATTGAACCTCCGCGTTTCACCCAACCTCTCTTTCTGTCTCCAGTGACGTGGAATTATCCAATTGGTTCCTACTTGGTAGTCTGGATTCATAGCCAACACAGCCAGTACAGAAAAACCAGTCACTCTCAATTTTCCTCTCTCCAGAACACAGAAAAAGCAGCAGCGCACTCTTACTTCCCTTTTTTGGGGCTCTGTGTTTTCTCTCTGGCAAGAGAAAATCCCAACTCTTACTCGAATTCCTCATGCTGCAGCTTTCCTAAAAACAATACCCTCATTCAGCAATGAGTGATCTCCATCTTTGTTCAAATTGAGAGGCCCGATGCTGTGACATGGAGCACTTGTGAGTGTGAAAGTGCGTAGGAACAAACAAAAAACAGAGTTCTAACAAGAAAAACAGGGTAAGCAAAGCATCAAAGAAGAGAAAAAGAGGGAGGAAATGCTGGAGACGATGGAGAGTTCTGTGACCGGAGGTGGAGGAGGGTTCTCTCACTTTCAGAGCTGCAGCGGAGATAGCAGCGAGGAGGAGCTCTCCGTACTGCCACGTCATACCAAGGTGGTTGTCACCGGCAATAACAGGACCAAGTCGGTGCTGGTCGGACTTGAAGGAGTAGTTAAGAAGGCTGTCGGTCTCGGCGGTTGGCATTGGCTGGTTAGTTTTTTCTGAGTCGCATGTAATTGAAGTGGGTTCTGATTCTATTTTTCTTACTCTGCTTTATTTGGAAGATATTGGATTGAATTGCCATGGATAATAGTCCTAATAATTGAATCTGGTTTCCATTGAACAATGTGGGTCAGAATTTGGTGGGTTTTGGGTCAATCTGATGGTTAATTTTTGACGACTTTTTTTTCACTCATCTCTTTGGGTGTTGAGCTCTAATTAGTTAACAACTCATAAGAGTAGTGTTTTTAATCACTCCCTATAAATTTATACAACAGGCCGAGTCCATTATTTAGCTTGCATGAATTGAAAGCTTCTGTTACAAATCTTGGTTTTTCTTTTGCAATTTGTGGTGTTTTCTTCACCAATGGATCTGGTGAATTCCTTCGGGGTTTTCACTTATGGGATTGACAATGTTGTTTTGATCCAAGTGAGTTAGGTTTAGGGGTTTTGCATGTTGGGGCTGGATGATGAGATAATCAATCTTCCATTGATTGCATGAGAGCTGGCATTAGCTTTTTTGGCTGCATAAAAGTGAGAATCTTCCATTGAGTTATTTGGACTTGTGTTTTAGAGGGGGAATTAACTGATCGTCCTGAGCTGCTTATTTGTTCTCTCACCTATGGTCTTTATTGTTTACACATATAATTCGGGAAAAGCCCCCGTTTTACATAGTTTAAAACTCATGAGGAGCTCTGCACATGGGGAAAGGTAGAGAAGAGTGGGAATATTTCAGCCTAGGGACCTAATAAATTACTGTCTTTTTATCAGCTTTAGGCAGGTTTTTTGTAGCTGCTGCTATGATTTTCTAGAACCAGTAAAAATAGAAGAGTCTTTATATCCAAACTGCGCCAAACTACAGCTGGGTTTCAATTTGTGCTGCTGCTGCTGCTGGAATTAAATTTGATCAGTTTGAAAAATTGGTGAATTAGGTTCTTACGAATGGGATAGAAGTGAAGCTACAGAGAAATGCCCTGAGTGTAATCGAGGCACCAACTGGGAATGAGGATGACGATGATCTGGAATTCGAGACTGTACAGTGGAATGTCTCAGATATGGGTGAGTGCTATTAGTAAAGCTGTTTCCATAATTGTGACATGCATCCATTTTCCTTTTTTCGTTGTCTGTTAGTATTAACTTGATCATTTTGCCAGCTAATGGACAGCTCCATCCGAGTAATAATTTCCTCTTTAGACCTAATCCAACATTTACTCTTGCTGCTGCTGGTTTATGACTTAAAGCGTGGAAATTTCAGGACAGTGATTAATAGTTTAGCACATAGGATCCATTGTGTCTGCTGCAATCTTTAACTTTAACGAGAAAGCTCTATTCTCTTTTATCATTATCAGACTCTCTTTATCTTTTTGAGTGGACCCATCTGCTCTTTTGTTAGCAAGATTTGTGGTAAACTTTACCTTTGATTCGTTAAGACCCTTTTTTTTTCTCACTGTTTTCTTCTTCTTGTTGTGCGCTGCAACAGCGTCTGATGATACCCAAAAGTCCCACAGATCATCAAGGCATCGAACAAATAAGTCATCGGGATCATCTCACAAGTCCATGAGTAGATCATCTCTCTCTTGTGACTCACACTCTTATAAGAGTTCTGTTTCTACTCATCGTGGGTCCGCGGTAGTTACACGTCACACCTTTGACTATTCTTCTCTGTGTTTTGATTTTATGCACAAGTTCGTTTCTTCTATGTGCTGTGTTTTTATTTGGACTGTTTTGATTCGTGACAGAAGGTTGACCTGAGCAAACTGGAGATGGCTGCACTATGGAGATATTGGCGACACTTCAACCTGGTAATTAGCAACAAGTGTTTGTAACACATTTTAGTATCTTCAAGATATAGACTTATAAAGAGATGTGTGGTTGTGTGTACGTTGTCTACTTCAGATGGATGCTTTCCCGAATCCGTCCAAGGAGCAGCTGATTGATGTGGTGCAGAGGCATTTCATGACACAGGTACAAAGAAAGCTTTAATTTGGCTTGTGTATGTATATATGTATGAAGTCACTCATGGTTGGATGTTGAATCTAATAGGATGATGGTGTTTGTTTGTTTGTTGGGTGGGGAAGCAATTGGATGAGTTGCAGGTAATAGTTGGATTCGTGCAAGCTGCAAAACGCCTGAAGAGGGTGTGCAAATGAAATGATGAAAGAGAGGGTTGAGATTGAGTATTTGAGGTCTCAAATTAATCTCAAAAGCTAACAACAACAACATACAATGTGGAATGTGATTGATTGGTGTCATGTGGTGGTTGTTATGAAGATGAGTTGGGTTGGAGTTATGGTGATAGATAACGAGTATGGTTAGTTAATATCGGGTGTAGAGGTCTTTTGTGAAATGTAGTAGCGTTCTAGAGTCGGTTTAATATGTAGATAGATATGTGGTTATATATATATATATATATATATATATATAAGGATACATAAATGCAGGACAAGGAAGACGATGAACTTAATTAATTGGGTCTTTTGTTTTTCTAAACCAATGTATTTCCGTTTGTCGGGAATTCATTTAAAACCTGTATATATATATATATATATCTAGCTCCTTATACATGCTGTGTTGCTCATCTTCATTCCATTTCCTATAACCTGGAGAGTGAAACCATTATAGCTGGTACTGTACGGTTTGACAAATGGGTGAGAGGTAGGGTCAAACTCAATAAAAGATGGGTTGGCGTCTTTAATGAAAGATGGTGTGGTGGGGTTGGTTCAAAGGAAAATACGTTAGCTGTTTCTGAGAGCACCAAATGATAATAATGGTGCCTGTCTGTGTGCTGCTGCTGCAGAGCATACAGATCAACTATCTCTCAATAATATATCATAGTATCAATATGGGTCCTCCCCCATTTCGTAATCAATCTTTTCATGTTCTGACGGTTTGGGCGTTATTCTACTGTTACATTGAACAACAAAAGTCCAAAATGGTATGCTCTTGTTGGTCCCTTCAAGAGGCCCAACTATATCAAGCCCAAAAAGGTATGCTCTTGCTGATCACTGAAACCCATTAGTAGACATCACCTGGTAAGGCAATACGGAGTGTTTTGGGAGCCTTCAGTTATGACTCTAATTACGAAATATTATTCCTCTTGTTATAAAACTAAACTCAAAAAAAGACAAGAACAAGAGAAATATGAAGAGGGAGAGAGTTTTTTATTGAGGTGTGGAAAATGATATATATTGATATCTTTCAGGTACCTGAGACTCTTCTTCAGCACATTATTTGTTTCTCTTGGTGGCTTTGTTTAAATAATCTTAACCTCAATTTGACCATCTGGATATATGGCTCCATTTCACTTTTGAGGAATTTTTTTCTTTGGAACCATGTTTTATACGGGTTTTAGACTCAGTTGTGATGTCAGATTGCCCAATGTCAACATCATTTTCACTAGAGCATTGCGAGTTGGCACATGAGAGTTTTACTATGTTTGGGTCAGTAAAGTGTCTGGCAAATGATGAATTATATATTTTTGAACTTCAAGCTCATATTTTTTAGTGCGAGGATCAAAATAATATGATCATTCATCTAATCTCTTGGCCAACTTTTGTTTTCTCCCCCTAATGTTGAGAAGTTTAAATATAAACCTCCAAACCAGTCATCAAAATACTTCCGACAATAATTTGATATTTTACCATCGATTAACTCGTAATCACAATAATTTCTCAATCTGTATTGAGAACCCATCATAATAAATGGTGGTGGAGCAATTCAGATGTGTATATCACATCCATATATCCATAGATGGGAAGTATAAGGTTTTGACCCAAAACCACATATAGAGGAATTCATAATAATTTTTTTTTGGCATAATGCGAATTTGTGCTGTTCATGTAAATGACATGTTCACAATAATATAAATGGAGAATGTTCGTCTCAATGACACATTTTCGTTATTGGATAATCATGAAAATATGCGCATAACCAAAATGGTTGAGCTAGCAATCTCGCAAATTCTAGTTTGCTTTCATATATACATGTGACCTTCTAGTTGATACATCAATTAAAATAATTGTGTTGGGTGTATGGATCCACACACATCACCCTTTGTTTTGTTGTGTATAAGATAAATTATCTTATTTTAGTTGATGATTATCCAAACAATCAACTCTATTTAAGAATAAGCAACCCAAAATGAGTTATGTTGTGTTGGAGATTTACCCAACAATGGGTAACGGAAAGGTCAAAATGCTTTCCTAGAAACGAAACCTTGTTGACAGAACAGAAAATTGTTCGTGTTCCCAGGAAGTAGGGGAGTCACAAGGACTACTTAAATCCCTATAACCTTAGGAATCATTTCTTTAGAATACCCAAGTTGAGACCATCATGCACAACAATCTTCAATAGAACATACACTTTAGATCATCGAATCATCGAAATTGACCATAGAGGTACTTATCGATTCGCATCATGATTGAACCGGGATGGTCTCACCGGTGATGCCAAATAATAGTTGTTAGGACGAGTAAACTTATAGTTTACATTTATATGTATCTCAATCACAATAACATATGTATAGTACAAATTGGAGGATAATATTATTGATTCAATAATTATATAGCTATAGACCATATTATTGTTCCTCTCTTCATCCTAAACAAATTGGAATAAGGATTTTGTTCCTTCATGAACAATATAATAGCTCTATCTAGAGCTTGAGAGAAATGTTGTACTACACCATATATCTTGGTGCACTATCGATGTGATATATATCATAATTAATTATGATGATTCGCATCATAAAATACTCATTTTTGTCATGAGAATGGTACATAGTTTAAATGATAAATAGATATATTTCTCAATTATCTATGTCACCAATTAATGGATCAATAATTCTCATATATTTTTATGTCCATCCGAATAAAAAAGGGTTCCTTATAGGAACAATGATCATATGATGTTACTTGTGCTTTTAAGAATAACGTAACACATGTGTCTTTGCACAATCATCAAAATAAAATTGACAGTTGTACCACCCATCATGGGATATATAATTGTTCAACGTCAATTCACAACTCTCTTCCATGCGAGAAGATAAATTTCTCAAATTTCTTTCCCATGACCATCATAAGAGGTATTGTCCTCCACAATAGTGTATTGCCGTATCGCCTTTGTGGGAATATAAATTGTTACTACGGACATGGTATAATAATCATTCACTTCGAGAAATGATATTGTGTCTCTCATACCATCACTATTGGAGACATATTAGCTAGATAACTTTGGACAACTTGTGTCTCTTGGTGCTCATTCTTAGCCTTTCACCGAGCTAATGATGATTAAAAATCAAAGATATGATTTTGTCTTGATAAGTTGGTGCATTATAATTTTGGATGATTTCACCAAGACCATCATAAATGGATTTTAGCTTTCAATGCCCATAAAGGATAATGCTTGCCCAAAACAACAAGAGCAAACTCAAAGTATATATCATATCATAATAATTGAGTAAAATCACATATATTATCAACTTAAGAATAAAGTAATCTAAGAAATAATATTCTAAAACCGTTTCTCATGAGAGGGTAATAATTAATAAAGAGATAATTATCAAGGTAATAAAGAGGTAATTAAAAACGACAGAATAGTAAATCAATAATACAACGGAAGAGACCAAATAGCATTATGCAAACATCTCCAACTTTATTTTGAACTAAACCTCCAAAGTCATTCAACTGAAATTGAAATTGAGTATGACATATATAATTAACAAATTTTCAAATGAAACTGAATGCACTAAAGGAAAGACAACTGAAACATAGTATTGGAAACATCAAATATATTTATTATGATTTGCAAGCATATATATTCATCAGATGCAAATTAAATCTCAGCAATCAAAGAAAAATTAACAGTATGTAATGAGACTGACATAACGCATTCCAAAACCTGCAACATATACATGACAAAGATGGACTATATCAATCCATCAAAATAAAAGATTAGGAAAAAAAATGAGAAAATCATATCAAACCAAAAAGCTTATGGATGGCCCAATCAATTGTTTGAATTCTCCCACACTCGTTAGATACTACTTACAAAATCTATTAAAGTATTCTGCAAAAAAAACTAATTTAAAAAAATGCCAACTTTGATCAATTACAATCAGAGATAAAATAATTTCATATTAGAACCAACACTTGATAGAATAACCACTATATATTTAATAAGATGCAGTATATATCTAAGATTTTCAAATCCAAATATGAATGGTTATGAAAATAGTAGTAAACAAGGGTAAAAACCGAAGGATATGAAACAGACAACTACATGAGATGATGACAAAGGTACATTATGAGAACAAAATAAACAAAAGTAAACGTCATGGTTTTGGTAAGCTATCGTGATAAAAAAATATTATAAACAGAAATAAGAAGTAAATCATAAATATGCAAAACAATTTAGATGTTGAAAAAAAAACAAAAATCAAATAGGAAGGAAACAAACAGTACAGTAAAATAAAATTGGAAACAATCGAGCTATGATCTTATTGAAATTACTTGACGAGAAACTAATAGAAATTAGTTCTCGAGAAAATAATATAGTTAGTAACAACTTTCGTGAATTTTCAGTTGGTTAGAGTATCATGATAACGTGTTAAGAAACTAAAAGGAAGAAGAGCAAGAATATGGGAGGAGAAGAGTATTCTTATTCATGTATCTCAAACATACAAGAGTGAACACTATTTATAGGCTCATGATACATAACCCCTAATGACTAACATAATTACACTTGAATAGGAGATAATGGTATTGATTCTCATGGTTAATGTATAGGTTACACAATGGGCATTCATGCACCATAATAACAATATTCATAACAATACTCCATTTCTCCAAGCAATGGTCCGACGGAAAGGACGGAAGACCAACAAGAAGGCAAGGATTGCCGTGATGACCACGAGGTAATTGACGTGGAAAATTTAACAAAATTCTATTAAATGGACAAATTTAATTTTAAAATAATTTGAATTAAATTTGTCAAAATTGTGAAAGTTTCAACTAGATTTGGGTAATAAGGTTTTTTTAAATGTAGTATACTTTTAACAAACACAATGTAACAAACACATTTTCATTGAAATACGTGATACAAGTTCAACCGGGTTGAGATGCATGAACCATATGGAAAGAGATTGAAATCTGAATTTAGTATAAAATATGAAATATATTAGAAAGAAATTACCAAACAGAAGGATAACTAACTGCAGTAATTTAGTTTGTGAACAGAAGCTAAATAATAAAATAAGAAAACTAAGAATATTGGAAAAGAAAAAAGCGGGTCAGGACCCGTTGGGGCAGAAAGTGATCAAATAGTCGGATCCGGTACAAGTGAAAGTACTTGAAGCATCATCATAAGCATAACTGTAGGCCGTGGGACAGGCATTCTTAAACATCATCGAGTACTGCGACGGCGAGCAAGTCTGCGGCGTCGCGTGGTCCCCAGTGCAGCAGAACTCCGGCGCGTTAAACGCCTCGCACGCGCTCTTACAAGCCACCACCGCCCCAACTGAATCCACGATCCGGAGCTCCGGCGGACAACCTGCGTTCAGATCCGTAACGCAACCCGCGTACCGGCAGTCACCCAAGGCGCCGCCCCCGATAGGCTTCACTCCGACGCCGACGTTGTACCCGTCGACCAGGCTGACGTCGTAGAAGTCCTTCTCCCCCGGGCCAGCAGCGATGGTGAACTCGGCCAGGGAAACGGGAGGGGATCCGCCGCCAGAGCACTTGAGTGTACCACCGCAGTCGCCGGTGATGCATTTGCCGTTGCCTGAGGCGTCGAAGGAGCAGCCAGTTCGCGTCCAGAATCGCCCAGACCAGCCGGGCGGGGCAGGGAATTGGGCGGAGGCGCTTGGGGATAGTTGGAAGCCACCGTCACCGAGGAGGGCGGCGCCATTTCCGGAAAGGGTTCCTGGCCAGATGGTGTATGTACACTGGTTGAGGAGGGTGAAGACGGTGGCGTGCGCAATGTAGTTAATGTAGCCTGCAAACAGTATGAATAAAATTAGGACAAAGAATGAAGTTATGAATAAGAAGCAGGTCAAGAAAGAAAGAGGTACCGAGAAAGATTATTAAGAGGAAGGGAAAGGATGTAGTGGACGCCATTGTTGCTTGCTTGCTGCAGATCGAGAGATTGAATTTGCAGAAAGATCGTTGAGCTTTTGAAAAAGAAGGGTTTCTTGGTAACTAGTAGTGTTTAAATAGGTAATGAGTTCGTGGGAAAGTGTTACGAATTGGATCGTGGCTATGTACGTGGGTTTGTAATGTGGAAGTTAATAAAATTTTGTCACGATCTTTGAAGCTTTGGTGGGACGGCTAGCGTCTAATATGGAGAAAGGTTCCACTCACTCTATTTGGATTACTACCCATCTTTATTTGATCCAATCAATGTTTCTGATATTCCAAAGTGGCCGGCCTATTAAACTGAAGGTCATAAAGGGTAATTAACATTTGGTGTAGATAGTTGCCCTCCCTCTATCAATTCTAATCTACTTTCTTTAAGTTCCATGATTTTTTTTTGGTTCAGGATGTTCTGATTCTGAATCGTTCAATCTTAAGGATTTTGACCTTTTGACTGATCTAACGATTTGTATAGAAAAAACACTATAATTTTTTTAAACTAATTTTCATTAATTATTTTTATAAAAATACTACCATCTCATCGTCGTCGTTGATCGCTCAACTACTTTAATTTGTTTCGGTTTGAGTTTGGGTTTAGTGTTTGGGTTTCAGTTTAGTATTAGAATTTTGGGTTTTGAATTTTGAGGTTTAGGGTCTAGAGTATTAATTTTTGAATTTTGGGTTTGGAGTTTTAGGTTTCGAATTTTTAGGTTTGAGACCTAAAGTATTAAGTTTTCAATTTTAAATTTAAATTTTATGGGTAATTAGAAATATTAAAAATGCCGAAAATCTGAAAATAAAAATATTTTATAAATACCTAAAATACCCCTGCGCTTGGAAATCCTAGAAATCCTGGAACTATGTTCCGCTGGATTTTATTTAACAAATTGAGTGTGAATATACGCTATTTATGATCCTACATAATATTTGGTCTGAAAAAAATTGGAACTCACAATTATAGTATTTATTTGTAACCTATCAATTTCATTTTCACTTGTTAGTTATAAAATTAGTTAGGAATTTTGATTTCGGCGATACTAACGACTAATTAAAGAGCAAGAAAAAGATCGACTGTATTTATTGGTTGAAACCAAAATTAGAATAAAAAAAAAGGAAGAGGGCTCTTGAGACAGGTGGGGAACTGCAGTCATTTCCCTTCAATTGTGTCATATATATCCCTGTTACATAGGATTAACAGTAACATAGGTCATTTTCCAAAGAGTTGACCAAGTTGAAAGCAGAAGACGTATTGAAAACTACATGCTACCTTTCAATTTGTTTGTACGTATTTGATTATAGGAACATACAATCTCGAGTGGACAGACCAATGGTTTTTGTTAGAGTTAGGAGAAAAACTTGATAAGCCATTTTAAATTCATCTGGCTACTCAACAACACCTGCTATATGTCATGCATTTCAAACATAAGAAAATGATTACAAGGACATGGAAGTATCAAGCCACATGAGAGTCTCGATCTCAGGCAGATGAATCAGAACTGATCAACAGTAATCAGTAAAGATCAGGTGGTTCCAGTTCATATGAGTACGTGGTTCCAGTTCGAGATTCGAGATTGCAACTATCAGAGAGCCTTATCATTGGAGTTGGTTATTACTGAACTAAACCAAGGATCGACGATCATAAGTATATATACGTACAGAGATATTAAATTAACTGGGGATTTAAACCAGTAGCCAGTTGAAGATGCAAGTTGCTAGTCCTTTTTTATCTGGTTTCAGTCTTAAAACAGCATCACGTGGTGAACACCATCTCGAACCCTTAACCACGTGAATGAAGGTGCTTCACTTCCACCAATTCCAATTTTATTTTATTTTTTATCAATAAACTTCCACCAATTCCAATTTTAATTAAGGCTTTCTTCCACACACTCTATCATGCTTCTGCCATCCTTGATTAGCAGACATAATGGAGGTCTGTGCTGCCTCTAATAATACAACAACCTAACCCCCCTTGTCAGATAATGTGCACATCTGGATTCCATCTCACATTCACAAAACATTTCAGAAGTATTCTTGTGAGATAGTAAGTATATGGAGTGTGATCAACCACATACATACACACAACTTTTCAACTTTCCCAACTATAACCACCGCAAGCTTCTTTTTTTTTAAGCTGCTTTTGCCTGTGTAAGAAGCACCTGTCTAATGTCTTCAATCACTATCTGGGTGTAAACAATTGATCACCCAGTTGTACTACATTACCTACGCAAAGCATCGAAAAGATGATCAAGAACACTCAGCAACCTAACACACGCAAACAAAAAAGAAAACACAACCCAGCTTGCAGCAAAAATAAACAGTTCCAAACCGCATGTTTCCTCCCATCTTTTTACCAAATCAAATCCAGATAGATATATTGGGTTTGATTTCTATGTCTCAAATGCACCCACCTACTTCATCTCCCTTCTACTTTCTTTGACAATATCAAGTTTTGTACCTGTAAAACACAACACTGGCCTTAACCATTTCCAACCGTTCTTATCCAAAACTTAACTTTCGAGCTAAAAAAGTGAAACTTCCGAGTCTTCTTGCAGATTGAATCTCACTTACTCACAACTTCTTTCACCACGTAGCCATCAATGCAGAGATAAAAGTAGTGGCAAGAAACATCCATGGCAAAATTCAACCATTTTCCTGTCCATATTTTTTTTTATCATTTCATTTCTTTGTTTCATTGGAAGTAAACAATGTCTTAACAGAGTCAATGATTGGGTTTGGGCGAAAATTCAAATACGTAGCTGAACCTAGATATGCACACGATAAACTTACATAAGCCTTGAACCAGATGGACCGAAAGAATGTAAGATAAGTAAATATTGCAGTCAAAGACATCACTACTGCAAAATTTGCTGCGCATTTCAAAGTAGAGAGTTCTGTTTCCGTTCCCTGGTCAGGGAAATGGCCTTCAGTTTTGAAATCGGAAAGCAACTCATCTTTCTGTCTGAATGTATCAACTAACCAAGCAGCAGCTTCATCTTCAGAGGCTGGGATGTTTTTCATGGGTATACGCCGAACATGTATGTGAACTTCTGAAGGATCCACCCCAAACGCGTTGTCCAAGAAAGTAGGACATTGATGCTTGTATGCAATTGTCAAATCATAAACTGCACACAGAGAAGATACGGTTAAGGATTCTTATAAACAGATATAATCGGAAGGCAGAACCGACAAATGCTACACAATATCTTGTGCTAAGATACAGATAGCAAACAAGCTAAACTAAAAAGGATAAGAAAAAATAAACGAAACAGCAGCTATTCCTTCTAGATGTAACAAAAAAAGATGGCAGCTACCTGCATCCAAGGAGCCTTGCAGAACTTCCAAGCAGACATAGAAACCCTTAGTTTTTGGAAGCAACACGTTTGTCAATATGGGAAGCCCAACTTCAGAAGCATATTTTTTACTCTTCTGGCACTTCTCTTCACTGGGTTGCAACACCAAAAACAAAGGGTTAGACATCAGAGCGTCAGTACCTTATAAACAATAGTCAAAGCTAGATTCAGTTCTCACAAAATTCAAATGATAACATGAATGGATTGAAAAGATTAAGACAGTACGTGAAATCTGTTCCTTCAGGGAAAAGGGCAAGCCACAAAGGATCTCGTGGATCTTTAAAAGTTGAAAGCATTGTTCGCATGACAGGCTCATCAACTTCCCACTTCCTCTCCACAGAAATGAACTCCAAGATATGAAACCCCCAACCAAATATTGGTAGCTTCATCAAACTGCTCTTCAAGACATACTTGATAGAGCCTAGGCATCCCTTCCGCAATGCAAGATTCCACAAATACATCCAATCAACCTCAGTCCTATGATTAGCTATAACCAATACTCTTTCTTTTGCCGGTACAGTATCCCCAGAAAAGACAACTCTGGTCCCATTTATCTTTTCAAACAAAAAGGGCCATAATGCTAACCAAAGAGAAAACAACAAGGATGTCACTTTTCTGGAATAGTGTATGCTAACAAGCCTGGGCAAGACCGCTGCGACAGGGCCAAAGTAGACTAAAAACGTGAAGGCAGTAGAAAGGTAAACCACTAAACATATCAATCCCCTTATTAGCCTAAGAGAAGTTAGAGGACGGTGTTTCAATCCATGACTGCTTTTCACAGGCTTGCAAGGCTCCACTGTCTCCATTCAGTGGAAACGACGGCTCTTTGTACTAACTACAACTGCACAATACGTTATGAAAGAAAAGAAAAAACTCACAATCAAATTAATGGAAGAGTTGATCAACTGACATGGAAAAAGAATGTTAATGAGCATTGAAAGAATGTCTGATTAAGCAGGGGAACAGTAGCTTGCAAGCCAATCTATGCTTTGACCAGCTGAACAAAGTCAATTTCGATCTGATCCGATCGTAACTCCACCATATAACATAGTTTCATACGATCGTCGACCGGAATTCAAAGTCATTCAAACATGCTAACCCGAATAAAACAGGAAGTACAATGAAACAGCTGTGTGCAGATTCGAGCATAATTTACATCCAATAAATCGACAATATGAAAAGCAAAAACTTCAATTCCGCTAACCGCCATCACTAATCGTCATAGAAATAAATCGTAAATTGCAGTATCAGCCGTAACTGGCAGATTCCTAAAAAAAAACTGACAGAAATAACGGAATTAAGAAATGAATCTGAAGGAATTGGAGAAAACACTAACCAGAATGCGGGAGAAGGGAGGGGGAGCGAGAGAAACAAATGGAGGAAGAGTTAAGAAGAATCCAATGAGGTTATGTGGAGGGAGATCGCTGGGGCGTCGTATTCATTAACAGATAGGCAAGGGAAAGGAAGAATTAAAAGGGGAAGACGGATGGGAATTTGGGAATCTAGATTCGTTGAAGCTACTAAGTGAGTAATTGTGAGTTTGTTTGTTGGGGGTATCCGTTTGCACCCAGGAAACTAAGCGGCTGGCTGGCTGATACGGTCTGCGGGGTTTGCGTCCTGATCCCAAACCTTACGGTGCTTTTGGAGTACGTGTCCAAGGGTGACTGGATGGACAGACGATGGCAACAAACTGAGTGAAGGAGTTCTGGTCAGATTTCGACGATCGAAACAAAAAAAAAGAACCAAAAAGATTGGAACGGAAGGAAAGGATAGAAAAGTCAAGAGAAGCTTCGACGACTTGTTGGAATTCATCTATTTTGAGCGGGGGAGTCCGTCTTATTTGGTAACTTGATTTCACAAACAGGCTACTCGAAAGATAGTTATCACCCGGGTGATGAGTCAACTAATTTTTGTTCTCTTATGATAAAACAAATTAAAACTAAACCCAACCGACACGGAAATGAAAAACCAAGGTAAATACAGTATCGCGCCCCGAAACAAAACAAACTCAAGAGCATCAAAAATGCAAGAGACCAAGCGAGAGACTTCAGAGCAAAAACTAAAATTTGAAAGATTCCAAGAAAGCAAGGGTCTGTGCCGTCATCCGCGTAAGGGGCCTAGACTTCGCGGGCTCGAATTGTTCACATCGGTGGGTAGGCCGCCGATAGCTGGTCTACCTATGCGTCACTTGCTCCGTGCATACTGAGCTTTTTGGCGATTTCGATGACTTACGGTTCCATTTCTCGTTCGTCTCCATATGTTGCGCTCCTTGTCGCCTCCTCTTATCATCGTCCTGGATCTGCAGCACCATGGCTTCATCGACATAGGTGATCATTTTGTATTGGTCCTCGACATTAGCACCCATGCACGCCTGGAGGTCTTGAATGTTGCTAGGAGTGCCATGCCTTTGTCCAATTTTTGGTCTAGATTACGCACGGCATCCTCGGCTGATGTTAACTTCTGCTTGTATTCGCTCCACTAGGTAGGGATTGCTGGATATTACTTTGGCTTTCTTCTTGGACCCAGCTCGAATGTCTTCACACCATTGGCGCGTGATCAGATGCGCTGGGATGCAGAAGTGAGCTTCACACTGCCGGTCAAAATGGCCCAAAATCCCTGAACCTTCTCGTACTGAAACGACATGTGATCGCTGCATTGTCATGCAGCCACAGCTTCTTGAATCTCTTCAGTGGTTTCCTGACATCCAAAAATACTCACAAACGCATATAAGGGTTAGGGCGGTAGATAGCGTTCTTCTCATCACAATGGGTGAATTCATTAACGAAATCACCCAAAGCTTTTTCGACAGCCTTGAAAAAGTACCCAAATTGCAGATCATGAGCTTGGACCCAGAAAGCTACCTTGTTGAGCGGCACTTACCATGGGTTTTCACTACGACTGAGTTCGTATGCGACCAAGAGTAGGTCGTCATAATTCCAGGGGCCGATATCAATCATACTACGGACGTGGTGCTCGGGAAAAATTGAAAGAGAATTAGGCGATTACCTAGATCATCAATCTTCAGACTACGTCCTGGTTCCCAAATTTGGGACAGTTTATCTCCCATCACTTGGAAATTGACTTTCCTCTTCGCGAGGAAAGAGCCAACAACATAGAACTGGTATTCCCACGGCGGGGGTGTCATCATGATCTGTGGGAGATGCATCTCCTCTTCTTCATTGTCGTCGAGGGACAGATTCAACTTGTTGCACCACTGTAGTTGCTGCTGCAGCTTCTGGAGTCACCATCGAAGATGATGCTATAACAGCCGGCAGTGGCTGATTTGTGGCGGAGTGTGATTAGTGTGGGATGGCAAAGGTTTGACTCTCATTCGAGAGAAAGAAACTATAATTACTACTTATACTATTGAATATGTTGAAAGGGTGTGGAAATCATACACCTGGACGGGATGTCGGAAGACGAAACTAGGGTTGCGGCGGAAGCCCTAGGGTTTCACATCGCAACAGCTTCCCAAGTCTTTTTTTCCAGAAGATCAGTATTTGTTTTACAAAATGGCAAAATATATTATTAATAGCACGCAAGAAATCATGGCATGGGTTGTTATTTGGAGGTGCAACCGATAAACGAGTAAGGAAGTAGTAGTTAACTCAAGCAATTACCGTACTTCACATCCTTAATTTCCTAATATCAAGCCACGCTCATGGTCGGCCGACACCACACTCGTGGTAGGCCAACAGCCACACCCGTGGTTAGTATCAAGCCACGCTCGTGGTGAAGAAGCCATGGTCATGCAAATCGGGTAGACCACGCCTGTGGTCTAGAGCATCCCACCTCCATGGTGTGCTACACCAAGCCCGTGGCGTGTCCTAGAACCAAGTAATTGACAATGCCTTACCGAATATATATTATACACAAAAATCACAACACGTCAACCTAGAACGTACTGTCTCATACTAAGGTTTTCACTGACCATTCTTCTTTTAAGTATCTTCTAGCTAAACAGGATGTGAAACCCAGATTAATTCTATGGGTTCTATTCCTTCAAGAGTTTGATTTATCTATGAAGGATAAGGCGGGTGCAGAAAATGTTGTAGCAGACCATCTTTCACGCCTTGAAGGCCCTCCTCCAAGATGATTTGCTGAAGCAAAAATAAATGAACTCTTCCTGTATGAACAATTGTTCCTCTTAGAAGAAGCAGCTGAAGTCTCAAAGGATCACCCTAACAAACGCCCATGGTATGCTGAGATAGCTAACTTCCTTTCCGCCGGGATATTTCCAGAGGATTACACTCATCAGCAACGAAGGAAATTGATTTTTGATGCCAAACATTATATTTGGGAGGATCCCAGACTTTTCCATTCAGGTTCCGATGGAATGATCAGGCGATGTGTCACCGCCATGAGTCATTGAAAATCATGTGTTGCTGCCACACCAGTCCGTCTGGAGGACATCACAACGAAAACCGCACAGCTCGAAAGATCTTGGATGCGGGGTTCTATTGGAGGAAGATTTGGAAAGATTGTGGACATTACATAAAGAACTGCCTTTTCATGCCAGCGTTCATGTTGACATTCAAACATAAACTGAAATTCATCCAACTTGCATAAATCGACAAACATAGTCAAATCATTCGTTCATAAGGATAAACCTAGGGTTCATATAATCTAAGCATGAGAAATTTAGCTACTCATAATCAAAGGGAATGAATCAGATTCAAAGAAGGAAGAAATTGATTCAACGTTTTCATAAGGAATTATGAAAAAACCTAATTTCGCTGATCTTCCCGAAGAACTTGATTCGCCATCTTGATTACTTGTCTGGTCCCAGCTCCTTGAAGTTGCCCTAAAGATGTTCTCAATTCTCCGAGTATTGCTCTCAATTTCTTTCGGGAAAGTCTATCTTCCAATGAGGGAGAGAACGCCTTTAAATAGGATTTTCAGATCCTAAATTCTGCCGGATTGGTTAAAGATTATCCCTAACCCTAGTCAAAGATTATGCATTACCTTAGGCATAGTTTGGACATGTTTACGTGCAATATTTAACATAACTTCTATAACCAAAGTTGTAGTAAATTGAATGAGCTATCCAACGATATCAGCCTTGCATCAAATTCTTGAGCTAGGATATATGTCTAAAATATGAATCTACGACATTTTCCAACCAAGTCAAGATCCATGCTCTTTCAAGATGTGGAAATGCTTCCTATTGCTTGTCGTAGATCATCATTTCATGATGTATCACTCTGATTAATGCCTTGATGTCGTCAAGTACCTGAAATCTATAAAAAAAACACTCCAAAACGACATCAAATGGACATCGCCCTGGTCCGAGACACTAGATCGAGATAAAAGGTTAAAATGCATAAAACATCATAACTTTTACCTAAAGCAATACTATTATGCATGAACTGTCAATTAAATGAGGGCGATAAATATGATAAATCTAGCGTCATCAATCACTCAGCTGAAAAACAAACTTGTGGTTTCTGAAATGTTGCTAAAAGGTAGATTGTTCATATGAGGTGTGCTGCTCATATATTGAACCTAATTGTGAGGGGTGGTTTGGATGTAATCTAGGATGGAATCCATTTGATTAGTAAGAGTGTAGTATACCATAATTCTATACCTAAAACGATTTAGATTTTATTTTAAACTATTAAGCAACTAAGAGTTGATTCAAACCAAAAACTTATCCTTGATTGCCTAACTAGATGAAATTCTACTTATGATATGCTATCTATTGCTCTTTCTTATAAAGATGTCTCCTCCCATTTGAGGGAAAGGGACAGTCATCACAATATAGTTGCTCTAATGCTCCTTGGGAATTTGCTTCCATTGTGGCCAACAAGTTGGGAATATTTGCTGAATTGGCTAAGTTGTTCTCTGGTTGCAAGCATCCAACTGCTAATCTATTTTTGAAAGGGATTTGTGAAGATAGACAATAACTAATTCAATGGTGTGTTGATAGTAATTCTTTGATATTTTTTATGGTAACATGTGGTTGAAATTTACCAAATATTGGGATGATATTCATCTTGCTCTTGTTGTGTTAGTAGTACTGTTGGATCCTAGATATAAGTTGCATTTCATTGAGTTCTATGATGCCAAGTTTGGCAGTACAAACACTGAGTTAATGGTTAATAATTTGTGGAACATTATTTGTTCATTGATTCTTGAGTACCAAACCACAGCAGAAAAGACAACTGCCAATTATGTATCTAGCTCAAGTAGTTCTGCAAATGTGACTACAAACTTGCTCGATATGGTGTGGAGGCTCCATCTTTTTTTCCGGGTAGAGATCTCTTGATCAGTACAAGATAGAAAATGTATAAATAAACTTTACAACGGTATCCATTTCGTAGGGTGTTCTTGATTAGAACACAAAATCTGCATGCCGTCAGTACACAACTGTACCACTAGAGAAGCACCATCTAACTACTAACTCAGATAGGATGGATTGCATACGAGTTTGAATTATGTTTGAAGTCAAAACTTTTTTTTAGTCGGAGATAAACAGGTGAAAATTCCCTTACAAGAGATAAGAAAATAAATATAACATAGGCGTCCATATGTATGGTGTGACTGGATTCGAACCAAATACCTCCAAATTTTCACCTACATTATACAACCAATTGCACTACTTCACGATTACTATACACTATTGATGGAAAGTTGTTAATGCATGCTGTAACAAGCAAAATATGTTTGCATTCATTTATTTCAGAAGGAGAATTAAATACAAGCGGATGGAGTTAATTACAAAGCCAAAAAGGGCTGTAACCTAGCTAATACAGTAATACACAACAACCTATATAACTATTTCTTGTTACACAACGTGTTCATGCATGCAGGCTGTTACCAAGCCAACATAGTGCATAACTACGAACTGTTTGCAGTTCATGGTGGGGAAAGATATTTCCAAACACAAGATAGGCTGCTACGAATCCGGCAATGACTCTTGTCCCGCTTCCAAATACGACCCTAATTCTATAGTACTCCCAATCAGTCAAATTGTGCCATTCTTTACCTTCGGCATCGGATTTGGACCTGGTGCTTATTGATGTGGATTCCACATCATTGCATGATTTAGGCAATGGCCAGCCATACAATCCCGGATTCCCTTGGTAAGATTCCCTCCTCCAGGTATCTCGCCTGTAAGCAGATTCTGTGACTGGTTTAGGTATGATAGAAATGTGAGCTGCGTAAGTTGTTTGGGGATGTAGCCCCAGAGCTTGTTTGAGGAGAGTCCAGTGACTCAAGCAACGTTAGTTGTTCGAATGATTCTGGGATGTGGCCTGTGAAATTGTTATTGGAGAGGTTGAGAAGAATTAGTGAGTCGATATGAGTTCCTGCTTCAAGAATTTCATAATTGAATCTGTTGTTGGATACATCAACTAAGACGAGGAAGGCGAGGATCTCTTTCCAGGTTGTTTCAATCCCTTTTTTGGTTATCGTAACTTGTTGAATAAAAGTAATTTACAATATGGAATTACCTTTAACAATTTAGAGATTTTCTACCCTAAAAGTCTCTCTAAAAATATCTAAATCCCAACTTCTCATAATAACTAAATTAATAATCCTAACCACACACTAAACCTACCAAGTGTGCTAGTATTTTCCTAAACAGGTTGTATTAGTTTATAAATATGAAGCCTCACTTTAGTCAAGTGTGAAGTATAGAGAAACAAAACAAATAAGAAAGAAGAAGTAGAGAGTGTTCGGTGAGGAGGTTGAAAGGTCCAAATGACCAAATTGTAATATCCATAAAATTAAGTGATTAATCGAGTGAGTTATCAAAATATTATATGTTCGATTCTAAATTTCACTATATTTCCGCTAACACCCCAACATAACTGAATTGTGGTAATACTCTTCAAGGAAAGGTGTGAGAGAACCCCAACATAACTGAATTGTGGTAATACTTGAAGAAAAGGTGTGAGAGAATTGTCCAGTCAAAGAATTTTTTCCAACATCTACAACTTTTAGCCCTTTACACAAGCTTAATGATTTTGGAAATTGGCTGCGATAGTGGTTCTGATTCACATCTAGAGTTCTCAAAGTGCAGTTGGGTGTAAAGCCTTCAGGGAGAATTCCACTTGGTTATTTCTCAGGCTTAGCACATGAATAGAGGGAAGGGAAGTCAAGCATGGTGGAATGGCGCCATTAAGGTAATTATATGAGAGATCCAGGATTTCTAAACCTCGCATATCACAAATGGATGGTTAGATATTTGCCTTGATCTTGTCTCGCGAAAGATCAAGGTATCCAGTCTTTTTGTAGTTTCCTGAGAAATCAGGAAACTAATCTATATTGCATGACCTCAACCTACGGACTAGAATACCCGAGAACATATGTTTGCCACTATTAATCTTGACTTGGAAGTGATTGAAGATTGACAGCTGAACATGGCCTCGAAGCTTGTTATCACTCAAGTCTAGTTTCCTTAGTTTAGACAAGAGATTATGGAGTTCGTCCAACGACCCAACTTATTGAGAGACGGCTTACTGAATACTGAAAGAGGAAATTTTCCTCCAAACTGGTACAGCTCAAGCTCAACATTTCAAGATTTGGAAACTGGTTGGTGCCGTAAGATTGGGGAATGATACCTGAGAGAAGAAAATACCCGTAAACAGACAGGTTAAGATGATGAAGATGACGAAGGTGGAAAATGGAACTAGAGTCGTTGATTCCACCATTAATGAAGTTGTTGCTGAGGTCGTTGAAACCACGAAGACGATAGATTTTTCCATTATGAATTGTTCAATAAATAATCTGTATGATGATACTGCTTCTTCAGTGTATCAATGTACTTATAAGTTAATCTACAAGTGTCTTTTCCCTCTACAAAATTCTACAGAGTCTTCTCCCTCAAATAAAATTTTCCACAAATTTTGACTGGATGCCCATGTCTTCCACACACCAAAAGAAACCAATTATGAATGAAGGTAGGATATTTTATTCTGGAGAGTATTTCTATCCCTAAGGTTCCATAATTGTTGAAGTAAAATAGAAGGTGAGATCTCACTTTTTTACTAATGATTAGAGATGTATAGGTAGTTGTTAGTTTAGAAATTTTACTAGCAATATCATTTGGACTTACATAAGTTAATTAATGAAGTAAGATTGTTTAATAGGAAATATGTAATATATTGTTTAAAAATAAATAAATGATGTAAAAAATTGCTAAAATATTATAGGAATGAAAATAATTTAAAATTGCCAAATACTAAAATTGATGATTTGGTAATAAAAGTCATATTAAAAATTGCTAATTAATTTTGAGATGAAAATAATCTTAAGAGCATCTACATTCAGGGGTGGAGCTTATTACACGGTGACCCCCGAACGTCAAAAGTTATATAATAACCAGAGTATCAGATTTTAATAAATTTTAATAAAATCAATAAATTTCAATAAACTTAACTGTAGTTCAGCTATAATGTCATCGCATTATGCTTGCAATGTCCTTGGTTTGAACCCTATAGACAGCTATTTAATTCCAGCATTTTTATAACATTTATATATCTTGAACTTAAGACCTAAATCTAATAATTAACCAGCCTCTGTTGTAAGTCTTCTTCTTCTGGACTACTTCGGCAGTTTGGCGCGGCGGCGAAGTCAGGTAATTCCAAGTTTCCAACTGCTTCATCGTTGAAATTCAATCACACGCTACCAATCTCGAAGGCGATCCATCAAGCAATTTGAAGTTTGAAACAATAAAATTGGAAATGTGAAAACAGAGAGAAGCTTTTTCTTCTTCTGCTATTTGCGTGGTCAACAAAATGCAAATAGAAGATAGGACTTCTATTCTTGATATGGGCTGAAATTACTAATTAAGGCCCAGTGCTTTAATTAATCAATTTCAGTTTAATAATTAGTGTTTAACTCTACGAAAAATGAATACGAAAATATCAACGAGAACTATGAGAACAGTGTTTTACGTGAATCGGAAACTCAGCCTACTCCACGTTCGAGGAATGATTACCTCAAGAGTTATATTATTATCAGAAATAAAATAACGTACCTTTGCACACTCTCAAAGTGACAGAACCTTCAGACACTTCCGACGTGACAAATCCGTGACAAACGAAGTGACACGAGCTAGCAACCTAGAGAACTACAAGCAGAAATTCAGATTGATGTCCCATCAATCCTACCGACTCACTCACCGAATCACTCACACTTTATTCTCTACATAACTATCTCGACTTATCAACTTTCACATACAAAAAGTAGCGACAATCGAACAATTCAAGAACAATGTAAATAAGCTTTGAAGGCAGAGAACTTGAGAATGAATTAGTGAGATTCATTATGCTTGGTAGCGTTGTATTTATACTCGACCGTTCCCTTCCTTGACTTTTGCTCTTTTCATATTAATCTCTCATAGAATCAATCAAGAGATAGCTAGCCGCTTGTTCATTCCTTTAGCTAGCTGATCTTGCTCTCATAGTGATATTAGCTACCTTGTATGAGATGCAGGTTACTGATGTCTTTGCTTGCAATCTTGTTTTCCATAAGCTCACTGTTAGTAGCTCCAATATGTCTTTGTTTGAATGTAGCCGTGAGCTGTGTATGTTTCATGCACTTTCCATAAGCTCATTGCAATATCGGCACCATATTTTCATTAGGTGTGAGTGTGAGCTGTATGGAGTTTCTGTTATCAAGTTCTAAACCAACAATTTTATTCTAACCATCTTGCTTTTATCTAATTCTTAATGCAAAATGCAATGATATAAGGTAAATTCTCTGATGAACCCGGGTGTACTGATATATTTCTTACATAGCGTCAGCAAAGAAAATTGATGACTAGATAAGTAATTTTTATTTGATCCTCAAATTAGTTTAAATATCAATGTTAGTCACTAGGTTTGTATAAAATGGTTATTTCGTTATAAAGTTTTATAAATCTAATAAGCGATCAACAAGTCCATATCGAAACATCCATAAATAATTATGAGCTAACAATCAATCTAAATAATCATCCGGAGCTGATTCCATGAAGTAGATTGATGGAGGAGCCATTTCCTTCTTTACATGATTTAATTATTGGACGAAACTATCTACATTATAGAATATCAACCCAGCGATTACTTTGCTTTTTCGATCCTTTCTCCTTTCACTTTGTGCTTGCGAGGGGAACCTTTTTACTTCACCATGTTGTTGATTGGTTGGAAAATAGAGGAAATATCATAAGCCATTGCTGAAGAACATTGATCTGCTTCTGATTTGGAGTTGGCTGGAAAACAGAAGAAAGATCAGAGGCCAATCCTAAAGAAAATTTCTTTGCTTCTGATTCGAAGAACAGAGTAAACGAGAGTGATAAACTGAAAGCCATTGTCAAGAAAGATCAATATTCTTCAGCTTTAACAATGACCGCCAAGAGCTCCTAAAGCATTAAGTCAGAGAATTCAACGAGTTCTCACAGGTCCTGGAAGGCATTGAGTGATTGGCGATAAGGAGTTTGACGAGAAAGAAGAAAAAGAACAGGGGGTCAGTTTACTAAGGATGATTTCCGTTGTGAGGAGATCAACAGTACGATCGAAGTGTTCATCGAGATGTGATGCGAAGAGGTTCCGACGAGACAAAGAGAACTGTGTAATTTTATGGAGAATAGAACTAAACATAAGATTAGGGTGAAGTTACCTTATTGTTGGTTTGTTTGAATGTCTTCCTCTTTTTTAGTTTCTATATAGTTGACCCTATTTGAATGGTTTTTGTACATTGTATTGCAATGGAAAAATCAGGTACTCCATTGTAAAAGGAACAAATGTAAAAAGTTGTTTATACCGTACAAATTTGTTTCATACTTGCTTTATACTTAAGTATGCAAGACGAAATTGGATAAAAAATAACTTACGAAGTTTCTCTCATATTTTATTTGCTATTTCTACGATTGTTCTATTTCTCACATACCCTGTCTTAACAACAAAACTGAAACATTCCCACTCTATGTATAACTTGGTGCAGAGTTTGAATAATTTTACAGAAGAATATCAATTTTTGTAATTTTTTTTATCATTTGGGGTCAAGCGAATTACTTAAGCTCAACTCATAATGACCGCATTCAATATTTATCTTCTTAGTAAATTGTAACTTCATCTTTTTATATTGTTGTGCCTTATGGAATAGTTAGCCCTATTCAATTTACACTTTCAAAACCGTAATTGTTTGATTCCATTTCTCTTACTTATTCTATTATCCGATATATTCTGAGTTTGTGGCCAGTCATTCTCATTATCAAAGATCACGCTATCACAGTCAAATGTAAGGATGTACATGACAAAAGCGAAGAAGAAGGAGAAGATTGAACAACTAGCAATAGTATCTCGATTGCTTTCTTTTCCCGACAAGATAAGAAGAAGAGCCCAATCATATTGCTGCCCCTGGAGATCTTCGCTAACTGTGAGCTGGAGGCATAAAGAGGAAACACGGATGATTTCTTTTTTTTTAATCAATGGAGGTGTGAAGGAATTGACGATTAGTATATTTTATTAGAATCCGAAAATACATGGACTAAAACATACATAAAATAAATAGCTAGCATCAATTATAAATTAAAATTTAATTAATACATAAAAAATAGGTGGACTTCTCGTTGTCGTTTTGCAGTACGCCGCATAAGGGGTGTACCAGAGAGAGCATCATGATTTAATTATGACACCTAAGTCCTAACTTATTTGTTTAGTGTAACTTCTTATACTTCGTATTTCGTAATTCAAAGTATTTACAATCTTGTTTTTTTTCTTGTTTAGTGTATTGATCGATCATCGATGGATGATAATAATGATCCAACTATTTTTCGCTCTTCGGATTGTCGAAATAAAGGTATGATAAAATTCTGATTTGAGATTCACATAAGACAGAAAGTTCACAGTTGTTATTATACAGTGAATTTAATGTTTTCAGTAATTTTTGTAGTTATAATAAAGAAGGCCAAACAAAGAAAGCTCGATGTCATATAGGGAAGAAATGTCGTGCAAAAACCTACTCGTACTTTGGAAAGAAGTTCAAAAGCCAAAGAATCCTCCTAAGCCTCCTATTGCACCAATAGCCGGTTATCCAAATTATGCAGTCGATGCTAGTAGAAATGATCCACCTTTTAATTCAATAGAACGCGATCCTGATATGCGGAACTCAATAATTACATATGCACTTGACAACGGGACAAGATAAGGAGGGCATACTTAACAGTTGGGCCTCATCAGACTCGTGTTTCTAAATTTCCTAAGACGGGTCGTGCATATCATCTTCGCAGCTTCCAATAGTCATAGTATGATGAATTTCCTTGGCTTGAACATTCAGTTAAAATAAATGTTGCATATTATCTTTATTGTTATGTGTTTGCGGACAAGGCAGAAGTTTATCACGGTTGGAATTCATTTTCAAGTAAGGTTTTCGAGAGTTGGGCGAAGGTAAAATGTGGAGCGAACTGTGCTTTTAGAAAACACATTGGGGGAGCTCCTAACTTTCAGCATAACCAAGTTGGAAAAATGGCAGGTACTTTGATGCATCAAGCTCAACACAATGATAAGGTGATAGGGAAACAAACTTCAGAAGAAATAAAGAAGAATATAATACGCATGAAGGCTTCAATCAGTGTCGCAAAATTGCTTTCAAGATAAGGAATTCCATTTAGAGGTCATGATGAGAGTCTTGAATCAACCAATCGAGGAAACTTTATTGAAATTCTTAAGCACACAGGTGATTAAAATGAGGATATAACAAGTGTGATCTTGAAAAATGCACCAAAGAATGCAAAATACACATATGGAGTTATTCAAAAAGAAATTGTGAATATCTTGGCTAAATTGGTAAGAAAAAAGATATTTGAAGAAATTGGTGATGCTAAGTTTTCTATTATTGTGGATGGGGCTAGTGATGAAAGCAGGAAGGAACAAATGGCTATTGTTCTTCGATTCGTTGATAGTAAGGGATTGATACAAGAGAGGTTTTTTATATTGTTCATGTTAGAGATACAACATCTATGACATTATATTCTGCTATCTGCGACACATTTACATCTCATAAGTTTTGTATTCAAAATCTTCGTGAACAAGTATATGAAGGGGGGAGTAACTGAATGTGAAAGGATTGGAGGCATTATTTCTGGAAAAAATACCCTCACGCATATTATGTATATTGTATGGCTCATCGTCTATAATTGGCCTTGGTTGCGGCTTCTAGAGAGGTCAAACCTGTTCATGAGTTCTACTAAAATTTATCAATAGTTGTGAATATTGTTAGTGCTTCTTGCAAACAAACTGATCATTTGAAAGAAGCTCAAAGAAAATACATAGCAAGTAAGATAGCATTGGATGAACTCAATACAGGGAAAGGTGCAAATCATATTGGTACATTACAACGGGCTTGTGATACACGATGGAGTTTGCATGTGAAGTCTATATGTAGCCTTATTCGACTGTATGGTCCTACTTTAGAAGTTTTGGAGAATATTATCTCTGATGGTAATGCGGTCTATACTAAAGGAGACGCTAGTGTGGCTTTAAGAAGAATGTTATCTTTTGAGTTTACCTTTATATTGCTCTTGATGAAGGAAATAATGGGCAGAATTGACATGCTTTGTCAAGCTTTCCAACAAAAAATCAAGATATGCTGGAGCGACAAATGGAGCACTGAGCAGTCAGAGATCATTATCTTCGGTGGAGGTTGGAGGTAGTGGTTCTGGCATTGTTGCAACAGCGCCATAGGAAAAAGACAATCAGGGAGAGCAATGTTCCATAGCCATTTCCAGCTTTTCTGTCATAGTCCGTGGTGGAGTAGGCGGTCGGGAGGCCGTCCGCCTCTCTAGCGTTGTTGGTGAACTTCCACTTTCATTCGCCCTTCATGTCCGCTGGGCTTATAGGGATGTGTCTGATTCGTCCTATATGTCGATTGACCAATTGCGAAAGTCTCATTTCGATTAAAAGTCATTGAAGTCGGTATCGACGCTTAATGCTACGAATTTTAAATATATATATATTAACTTACAACGCTCAATGGTTATGATGATGATCTCGGTTCCAACATTTGACCCTACTATCACTCACAAGTCAACAACTCACATGGCAGTGGACTTTTGGAAGGGGGCATAGTGTTCATTAACTTCTTTCTTTCTGAATATTATTATTATTATTACTATTATTAATGCAATAGAATGCATCCAATTTGAATAATAATACTTGTCCAACTCCTTTTTGCAGGTAGTCATCTTCATAAATATTATCGTACTCTCCACCTTTCTTGCTTTACTGGTTGGCTGGCATGCACTACTTCACTCACTCTCAATAAATTTGGTCAATTTTATTACGACCTTCAACCCCTATACAGCAGAGCATGTGTTGTGCAGTGTTGTAACCCAATTTTAAGGATATATCACTACGTACTGCACCTACCTATCTGCCTTCTGTATATTGGTTTTGAACATGAGACGTTTCATTCTTTCATTTGAATCCATTCTACATAAAATAAATGATTTCGGTTAGGACTCTGAAGGACATTCATTCATAGGCCCATACTATATACTTCTATTTTTGTATCGGACACTTGGTAGTTTAGATCTCCGCTTTTGCTTTCCGCGCCATTATTGGTGAGTACGTAGTCGAATTAAATAAATGACTCTTCCTTCAATCATTTTCTTAATTTAATACTACTCTTGTACGTACTATATTTCATCTCCCTTCATATTTGCAGCTACAGATTCTTATTTCAAAATTCATGCGGTTACTGCACTACATTAAGGTTTGCTACGTAACAACTTTACGTTACCTTGAGATAGCTAGCTTATTTGACGCAGTAGTTGGTGATTTCAGCTCCTTTAGTTGCTTTATAAGAAAATGCTCCTTTAGTTGCTTTCTGGTAGATGGAACGTCTTCCTCTCCTACCTTGTGTGAGTTCACCCGTCAAATATCACAAAGTAGCTAGCTAGTTTCAACTTATATATATATATATATATATATATATATATATATATATATATATATAATATATGTCTTTTAACTACTATGCTATCCGCCTCGGAGAATAATATTTTTGTAACTAACATCAAGGTTTGAGGAAATTATAAGAGGGGATAATATAATTGAGTTACATTTATATGTTGTACGGTTACATGACAATTGGCTAAAATTCCTTGTGATGCCTTCCTCGTAATTTTTCTTTTTGTCATAGGTAGCCCATGTGGAGGAACAGGATAACAAGCAACGTATAAAACTAATCATCAGCTCAGAGCATGAGATCGGCTTCAACACGACCCGAGAGATTGGCAGGCCACTAAATGGGTAGCTTGGTTGGCGGAGCGGGGGACCACCAGAACATGAATGCGGGGACATGCCGTCAAAAAGGTAAGAATCTCTGAAATGATAACACCACCAGCAACACAGCTAGTGCAACGCCTTGATAGCCGAGAGAGAACCGTTTCGGCGTCGCCTTCAATGAGCCCTGGGTAAGCGTTTTTGACAACCACACACAGGGGTCATCGGATGGGTCTGCCACTGCCCCATCCATATTAATCTGAATGCGCAAGGGTAGGGGGCAAGAGGCTTGAATAGCCACCCTAGGTGGCGCTGCGATGCTGCAGCCGACTGAGGAAGAAGAGAGAGCTCGGACGTCTCTCTATCGAATTGTCGGAGGAATACCTTGGGCTGGAGCTTTTTCTGTTCCAACACCACAACGTTATGACCTTTCCATAATCTCCACCACAAGAGCGTGTAAATCGAACCCAAATGCGGGTGAAAGTGTAGGAGGTCCTGCCAGACCGTGGAGAGGTGAAACTGAACAAAGAATCTGTAGCCCAACAAGGGAGGTGACCGGGACTGCGACCGGACACTCAATTAAAAGGTGTTCAATAGTCTCTTCTGGTTCCCAGCAGACTGGGCAACGAATCTCTGTGAAAGGGACGTGATGTCGTACAAGAGCGTCTCTTGTCGGAACAATCCGGTGAAAAAGTCATCAAAAAAAGAATCGTAATTTTCGAAGCACCGACAAATACCAAACGGAATGCCAGATCTTAGACCCCAAGGGGCAGCTGACAATTGTTCCTTCCTCATAATTAAAGGATAGAAAAGGCGTGTATGACTTGTAAATATCTAGTATGCCATCTGATTGTTTACAGACGTGAAGCTGCTAGAATTGAATCAATTATTTAACGGGGCAATAAAGAGTTACGCCTTATCGCCCGGGTTTTTATTGATATGGCATGTCTTACCTTGTATGATGCAGGGAGAAAGACGACGAAGGGCTCTAATAAATTAATTAAAAGAATGCGACTAACATATTAACACAAGATGAAACGGCCAATAACATAATATTGAAAAGTTACATAATTTTGAGTGACCAGAATTTCAATTACATAAAATCAGGGTGTTCAATGGTGTTTTGTTAAATTAAATTGTACGTCGTATAATTATGTAAAGAAATCTTTCCAATAAGTATTGATGTCCCTCATACTAAAAACTATATATTTACATTTCAAATGTGAGCAACTTAAGGTTTTAATTAAGAACAATGCAATGCACTAAGGAGGCCCAAGCTATAGCTAAATTACAAGTTTTGTCGCATTCTTTCAAAAATACATTTCCTGACATAATTTTCAAAATTGATCGTTAACTTAATAGTTAAATTTAAATTTAACGATAATGATGTAGCTGCCCATCTCATATCCCTTATGTAAATTCCATGTCATATAAGTATTAATATTTAATTAAATTCATAAATTATTTAAAAATAAATAAAACAACATAAGGGCTCAGACGGCTTATTAGCCGAAATCGTCCCTTATGTTGTCCAAAATCACAAATTCATCCTCTCCGTATAAAAAATAATCGCGTCGTCCTTCTCATTAACGGATTTAATATAAATGTCCTCTCGTCGTCTTCCGTCTAAACTTCGGTCCATTTTGGCTGAAAACTAAATCATATTTCTTAGGGGCCTCCCGTGTTTCTACCAAAAAAATAATGCTACATTTAAAAAAAGAAAATTAAGATCACTAACTTTTCTCTTCCTCCTCTACCATGATTGCTTTTGATCCGAGACACATTTTTCTCGTCGCAGTTTTTATCAATAGAAACTGCACTAGTTTTAATTCCAATTTTGAAAATAGTAAGCGAAAACAAGGAATTTGATTTCTTCGAATTTGACGATTCCACAATATTTAAATTCGATTGGGATTGACAATTCTATACAAATTCAAATTCCTTATCGAAAAACTCAAAATTGCTAATGGTCCGAGAGCCATTTCTCTCGAATCATTATGACTGCCGATTCAACGATACAAAATCATTTTCGCCAATTTTAATCTGATGGTTGGATTTTATCAGGGGTATAACAGGAATTTAAAAAAAACTATCTCTTTCAACTTTTCTTTCTCTCTCATGTTTACTCTTCTCATGTAAACTGGATATAATAATGACATAACAATGATGTAATAATGACGTAACGTGGATATAATAATTTACATATCAAGTCGACATATGACCTTATTAAAAAGACATAATAAAAAATGCATAACAGACTCGTAAAGTGTATATATCACCGTCATAAAAGAATGTTAAACTGGACATAACAATGATGAGTTCAACTACTCATAAGGTGGACGTAACAACAACATAACGAGCCCGTAAAATGATCGTATTAGCGACATAACATGCTCGTACAATCACCACAATAATGTGATTTTTTGCCAATTCTTTTGTTTCGAAACTACCCCATTCAAGTCAATTCATTTTATTCATTTTCAATCGTTAGATGAAAATTGATCAAAAAATGATTCGATCCAACGACCCACAGTTTATCGAGACAATCTCTCGGAACCATAGCCGGGTTAGGAAAAAACTACATAGTCTTGGAAGCAATGTATAAGGAAGGCTACCAAATGTGAAAAATGCAATTTAACCAACCTCCCACCCGCCCCGATGATAATAATAATAATAATAATAAATCAATAAAAAAAAACTATTGATCCATCCTATAAAACCATTTTCCTTACAGTACAAAAAACAACAATTCCCCATTTGCCCCCATTCATAATAAGAAAAGAAAAAAAACAAGTATGAAAATGTCATTGAATTGAAACCCAAACTTTGTGTTATTAAGCCATTCAGCCAGCCAACTCATATCTCGGGAGTCAGATCCTCGTCTCCAAACAAAGAAATTCCTTCCTTTACTTTGTTTCCTTCCTTCCTTGGCCTTGCTTCAATCAAAACCCACAATACCTTCCCTTATTAGAACAAATTCCACACCC
This sequence comes from Linum usitatissimum, assembly GCA_030674075.2. Lineage (NCBI taxonomy): Eukaryota > Viridiplantae > Streptophyta > Magnoliopsida > Malpighiales > Linaceae > Linum > Linum usitatissimum. The sequence continues at coordinate 4,976,515 of JAUJYP020001182.1, forward strand.
CAAAATCCTTGCTATGCCAGGATTATTATTCCTCTTCCTCTCCCTCGCCATCATTCCACCTTTGACTTGCTATTCCAATGCCGCCGCCCCCGCCGCTGCCATTTCTCCTTCTTTCCACCAATTCAAGGAAGCTCCCCAGTTCTACAACTCCCCTGACTGCCCCTTGCTCCTCCGCTCCGATGATGATGCCCACATCTTCTGCTCAGATCTCGCCGTCCACGTCGCCATGACCCTCGACACCGCCTACATCCGCGGTTCCATGGCCGCCATCCTTTCCGTCCTTCAGCACTCCTCTTGCCCGCAGAACGTTGCCTTCCACTTCGTCGCCTCCGCTTCCGCAAACGCGTCTTACCTACGCGCCACCATCGCTTCCTCTTTCCCTTACCTTAACTTCAAGGTCTACTCATTCGACGATTCCTCCGTCGCCCGACTTATCTCCACCTCCATCCGCTCCGCACTGGATTGCCCTCTCAACTACGCCAGAAGCTACTTGGCCAACATACTCCCATCATGTGTTGGAAGAATTGTCTACCTAGATTCCGACTTGGTTTTAGTCGACGACATTGCCAAACTCGCTCAAACCCACCTTGGAGAGACGGCCGTGCTGGCGGCGCCGGAATACTGCAACGCCAACTTCACTGCCTATTTCACCACCGCTTTCTGGTCGAATCCGTCTCTATCTTTGACCTTCGCGGATAGGAAGGCATGCTACTTCAATACAGGGGTGATGGTCATAGATCTGGAGAGATGGCGAGAAGGGGACTACACCGCCAAGATCGAAGAGTGGATGGAGATGCAGAAGAGGGTTAGGATTTACGAGCTGGGTTCTCTGCCTCCCTTCTTGCTTGTGTTCGCCGGGAATATCGTGCCGGTGAATCACCGATGGAACCAGCACGGTCTTGGTGGGGATAATTTCAGGGGACTCTGCCGGAATCTGCATCCGGGTCCGGTGAGTCTGTTGCATTGGAGCGGGAAAGGAAAGCCGTGGGCTCGGCTTGATGCCAATCGTCCTTGTCCATTGGATGCTCTATGGGCTCCTTACGATCTGCTGCAGACTCCCTTCGCTTTAGATTCCTGAAGGATAGAGACAAAAACAGACAGGGGGGATGTAATTGGAAAATGGATGGATCAAGATTCAAGAGGCAACAGCTGGTGAAGGCGGTGGATGATGGAAAAATGGAGGAATATGATGACAGCCGAGATCCGGGAGCAGAAGGAAGGATAAAATGTGAAAGGTAAACTTGTAAAGATGAAGGATTTGATTAAAAAATACAGAGTTAAAGGAGAGCTCTCTGTATAATTCTCTGTGAATTTTGATTTTGTGGAAGTGGTAAAAAAAACCGACAAGGAAGGAGAATAGCTTGCTACTCGTTTTAACTTTTATATATACATCCAGAAGGAACACAAGTGTATAGCTAAACTAAAAGAGTAAAATCGTGAGTGTGTATGTGTGTTTGTAAATTTTGATGAGGCATGTACTGATCGTGGAATAACAAAAGTCTTGAACCTAAACAAGTGTTGATGACTGTGTTTGTGGTTTGGATAATAATCAAAGTATGAATTAGGATGAACAGTGATTAATGGATGTCAGTGTCTCCCTCTTGGCCTGGCTTGTTAATTGTTGGGCCAAATTTGTTTGAAAAATGAGTGAAGTTCCAAGTTAGATGATGAGAGAAGAGTGACGTGGGTGGAGAAGATGGGAATTGATTTGGACAGTGCAACAACATGATTAAATCGCCGGATGGATAGGTGGTGAACTGAAGGTATTGAGTATTGACATGATGCTTCAATTATCGATGTGTTCATCATCATAAGGTATTGAGTATTGACATGTATATAAACAGAACATGCAATGTATTCTATTGCTATGTGCATCACATGGATTGTTGGTAACTTAATATTGGTAACACTGCGAACAAAGAGGGAGAAGAAGAATGCCATTGCAGTTTCGATTCCAGAAAATGGTGTCCCAATTTTGTCATCAATTAATCATTTCTAAGCATCGACAGACAGCTATTTCCATTATAAAAATAACACGTAACGTAAAAGAGTATCCAACGACAATGACATTTGATTTTGTCTCCCTGGTTTAATTGGATCCATGATTAACCAATTTCCATCCATTTAGTGCTTAATGCTTAATTACATGTCGACGCAATTACCCACTCATGAACAGGAAGTTGCAATTCCAAATGTTTTCCTTTTTCGTTCAACAGCATTTTTAAGGGAGGGGACAAAAGTAACTAAGAATAACAACTTAACCTTATTCTTTTTATTTTAATCTACTTTTTTCATTAATGGGTAGACTCCCCTCTCTAATTTAGGGCCGCTAAACATCACCTTGATTTTTGAAAAAAATCACACTAATATTTGAATGTAATATATAAAATTACACGAATACCCTTCATTTTTCGTGCTAAAAACAGCCGAATAGAATCATTCACCATCATTTTCACCTCTCTCGTCAAATTTTTTCTCAAAAGTTCAGCCTCCACTTGCCGCCGCTGCCGCTGCTCCAGCCACGGCTCCACCGCTGCTCCAGCCACGGCTCCACCGCCCACACTGCCCCCGCCCTTTTCCAACTGGCCATCCGGTTTGGGCGGCTAGTTCACTTTTTCTTATTTTTTTCATACGGACCTTCACCATACGGTGGGGACGATATATCCGTGAAATTCTATCAGCAGCGGTGGTCCAGCGAATCTCCAGCGATACAGGGATGAAAGTAAGAAGTGATGGCATACGAATGGACTTCATTGATCCTCTCATTGTTTAATAGCCAATGTCAGGGGCATTTGTGAAATTTCATGTATAAACTTTTAAACTTAAAGCGATTTGATTCGAAAGTTAGAGCGAGTTTTAGCCTTTGAGGCTTGTCATTTCACAATTCACATATATACAAAAAATATATCATCACAATCAAAGCTTGGTGCGTTGAAGTTATTCAGTCATGATCTCCGACCATAGCGGAGATCATACAGCTGCGTCTTGAGGGATTGAATCATCAACTGACTGCCAGTTCCATAAGTGGTGGCTAGGGTTTTCAAGCGGTGGCGGCAGTGCGGATTCGGACGAGATTGTGTAGAACCGGTTCCGTAGCCGAGCTAATAATGAAACCAAGGACGATCTGGTCCTTGCGATGCCACGTTGTGTACTGCGGATTGACTGTATCGTCATCGAGGAGCTTGGTAGGAGCAGCGGCACTGCCGTCGATATGGCCGGTGAGATCATATCCGACGAGAAATGGCTCGAATTGGAGATTCCATAGGAGATAGTTATTGGTATCGAGTTTGTTTGGGACGGAGGCTGGAAGGCTGGGGAGAGTCGGCGGTGTGGTGGTAGTGATGACAGGGGTGGCGGTGGAGTCACTGGAGACAGAGGTGTTGGTCATGATGAAGGCTAGGGATTGGAGGAGATAAACGATGAGATGGGTTGGGGAAAAGAATCGAACGATCAAAGTGGATCGTTTAAAAATCAGCTCTTGATACCATATACAAATTAGGGTTAACCTTCCATACCAACCTTGGCTTTGGAAGTATTTTATATATTTATAATAAAATATGAGTACACAAGTTAAGTAATAATATCTCAGGAATATCTCCAACAAAATTCTAATGTAATTAAGTCACATCTATTCAAGTGTTTTAGAAATTCTCTAATTGAATCGTATATCAATTGTAACAATTTTCAACTATGTATCTTGTTATTTTAGTTGCCTTGTAATTATTCAACAGAATAGATATTAATACATTTACCTAAAACAGAGGCCAATTATTTTGTTTCAGCCTTCTTTTTTGATTACTCTTTGTCTATAAAAAAAAAGAGGTCAATTATTTGGTTTGTATACGTTTCATGTAGTGAAAATTAACATTTCTATCGTGGCTTTGGGAATGATTGAGGGAACCAACTTTATTAGTTTATTAACCGAATCTTTGAAATATGAAAAATAGCTAGGTTAATTAATTATTTCGAAGTTGATGAATAGTAGAAAACTAGTGTGTGTAGTAGTAAACTTAATTCATAATAATTGATTTGGGGTGAAATTGTTTAGAAATGGGGAGGGAAAAGTAAAAGAAAGAGTGTCGGTAGAGAGAAGAAGGGGAAAGTGCAGAAATTTCGGGCAGTCAGCATTGATTTGGAACGTTCCTTTCAGGGGAAAGAAATAATGAAAGAACATGGAAGGAATGAAGGGTGGGTGGGTGAATCACCGACCACCGCGTGGCACGCGCGTTACGTAGTCTATAAACCAATTGTTACGGAAGTATAGAAGTCGTCGGATGTGGACCCTACTACTGAGTTCTGCCTCCTTTCTCCCGCCATTAATCTTTATCATGTTTGCAATTGTCACATCTCCGTGATTTCAGTTTAATAATCTCAGTTCCTGACCCAAGCTGTGCAGTTTTTCTTCTTTTAAATTCGAATATCCCTAATGACATCGATTTTATTAATTCAAAGTAAAATGATTTATTATAATTTTAAATCACCTAACATCGAGTTAATTCATATTACCTTAGGATTAGGAAATGTCAATAATTTTTTTTTGGTAGAAGGCACTTAATCTTTTTTTACAATCATTATAATCTCAGAAACAATAATTATATCATAACAACTTCAATGAGTCAAAACTAAATCAAAAATAAGAAAAAAAAGTACATAACAAGGAGCATCTCGTGTGCCCAATACCAACAAGATAGTCTGTTGCATAATTGTCTTCACAATAAAAATAAATAAATTCAATCATACACGCCCTCCTCATCAAATCATGAATATGATTCATAACAGAAAAGGGCTTGTGAATCTTCTTTTTCGTTGACGTATCAACTGCAATGCGCAATAAAAGTCACATGCATTTTTTGGTAACCTGAGTTAAAGACATCACGCTGAGGAGGTATCGGTTTCCAGGAGATTGCACCTTCATTCTCGTAGGGTGATCTTGGATATAGGCTTCTTCAACAACAGACATTCAATCATATATTTGTTGTGACAATAGATCAGAAGTGATACTCGAGCTTTGTTTCTGGTCCTCCAAAGATACCAATATGCAATTACAAAAAAAGATTGATATTTGCAGCCTTCGAGTGGTGTTTGATCAATGTCAGAAGTTGTGTCCCAACAAAAATACGATTTTTAGAAGAAAAGACTAACTGCTCTTAGATGATAACCAAAAAGGGGCATCCAGTAATACATGCATCAAAATTTACTCTGAGCTACAAAAATTCTGATTTAAAAGGAAAGTTTGATCGGTCATTTGAAAAAAAAAATAATTTTCTTATTTAAATAAAGAAACTAAAAAAATTAATAAAATAACTGAACCTTCTCTTTTATTTTTTGGTTTGAGATTTACAAATTCGAAAAGGTTTGACTTAAACTATAACTATCTTCAATGCTTGGAGGTAACGTGACAAAATGCTAAATTATAACATGAAAAGTGTTGTAGTGTAACATTCTAAAGTGTGAAAGTGCAATTGATGAAAAAAGTGTTAAAATGCTATAAAATTTAAGATTGAGTCTCAAATTTATCCCGATCAAATGTCAAAGTGCTAATTTTATCTCACTGATCTAATGATCTATATTTATAAAGAGGGTTTCTCGTAATATGTGATTCTTTTATTATTTTTCACATAATTTTTATTTGCGTAATACCTTTTTTATTGTAATTCCAATTTAACTAATATTTATATCAAAATTTATATTTTTCAAGATGAATATAACAAGAGGGTTCATTTGGTATGGGTGATATCAATGTCATCTAATATCGTGGTATTCGAGATATCTTATTGTTTCGAAGTGCCAATACCACGATATTCGTAAATATCAATACCACAAAACTGTGATTTCCAACAGACAAAAATACCCTTGTACTTCATAACAATTACATGCTATTGAGTCCACTTTTTAAATGTTTATTATATTTTTCTGCCATCTTCTCTCTTTTCTTCTCCTTCTTCTCCAATTCTCTAGTCCTCTCTACTCTTTCCAATTGTTGCGGAGGGACGTTTTTATAACATCGCTGACTCCTTTGCTTTTCCCGTCAACTCCACCCGAGACGCTTCCCCACCGGCTCCTCTTACTTCTCCAGCTGGCTCTCCGGCTGTCAGTTGTTCGTCTGCCGATGTGCCTTCTTCTGATGTTATTCTTGGAAATTTCGCCGCCAGATTTGACAGAGTGATCATTGCCGGTACTGCCGTTTCCGCTACTTTATTGGCCTTCATGTTGGTCCCGGAAAAAACTAATAAAAATAAAAGAGCTCATTTATTTAATAAACTAATTACCGCCATCTTGAAATGCACCGCAAAAATGATTTGAGAGTTGGGAGGTTGCCAACCAATTGGATTAAATAGTGTCTCCTCAAATGGAGTTATAAAAGGGAGGCAGATGCATTTCATTTGCATCATCCATCATCACATCCCACTAACGTCTATCTCTGTTCTTTTCTTTCCTTTGTGTTGTCTTTCTTCACTTGTTCAATTGAAAGACATTATTTCAATGGTTGGGTAGATAGGTGAACGATAGAAAATTTCGATAAATATTTTATTGTGGTAGGAATACTTTTTTTGTGAGTGATAAAATAGTGAGATAGTTGTTTCGGACTTTGGGAAACACTTGAGAGACACTATTTTTGGATCGGCTCGGATCCCCTTGTAGCTACCTTGTTATAGTGAAGAAGTGCTCGTAGCTGTCGCTGCTGCCGTAGATGTATTCTCCGCATTGGAGGGGAACTATGTAAATCCCGGTGTTATTTACATACCGTTTTGTGCTTGAAAATTTCGAGAATATTTGTTATATATTGCATTATTAATATTACAACAGTAAATTGATCTAAGGATGTTGGCTTAATTATAGTCATTATGGTCTTGGAGTGGTAATCACCCATTCATAGTGATTTTAAGTGTGGCGGACTACCACCACTTCCAACCTATCTGGGATATATTTATGGTGTGTGATTTATCAATGCAATATATTTACTCTATTCTCGTCCGCTGCGCCCCAACACTTCATTGTTTGGGCTTAAAGAGACATGGTCGGATGACGTAAATCTTGTGTTGGTGCCATATATGAAGTCCTAAACGAACATGCGTCTTTTTATCAGTTTCCATAATTTCCTTGAAAAGCAACAATATGGAGCCTAAGCTAATATGAGTTTATATTCTTTGGATTCATTGAAAATTGAGAATGAAGAGGAAGATGAGAGAATGAAGAGGGTAATGAAAAGAAGGATATTTTTGTAATTGGACAATTTCATTCAATATCTCACCCAAACAAAAGTATTTATATTTTTTTCATTCAATATCAATCTCACATAATTGAATTAAAAAAAATTAAACTAACTTAATATCGTGATATCTCGAATATCATAATATTAGAGATATTGCATATCAAACCACTCTAAGATCAATTTTTTTGATATTTTAAAACTTTAAAAAACTCATTTAACAAAATTATAAATGGTGAGAGACTTAGCTTTTCACCATTAAAGTAGAAACATTTTTTGAAAATATTAAAGAGTCAAATTTAACTCTTTAGCTATGTTTGGTAGGAGAAATGTAAAATGGAAAGGGAAAGTATGCAATTTTTAAGATTCTTGATTTCATATTTGATTTTTAGAAATAAAAAAATTTCATTGTTTAGATACAAAATTGGATAGAACATTACATAGAAAACTAATTATTAAATAATACTAAAAATAACAGAATATTATAAAACTAAACTCAAAGAAAGACAAGAACAAGAAAAATATGGAGAGGGAGAGAGTTTCTTATTGAGGTGTATGGAATGCTACAAATGAGAGCTCTATTTATAGGCTCATAGATCATAACCTATACTCTCTAATATTATTACACATAAAGGTGGGAAAATAAATACAATGAAATACATTGAAGAATGGAATAAGGAGTTACACAATGGTGCATTCACTATAGTAATTATATTCATAACACTCCCCCTTGAATGACCATTGGTTATACATCGTTCTTCGAATACGCTTTTGATATCGCCTCATTAAAAACCTTACCGGGAAAACCCGGGGGAAAAACCATGGTTAAGGGAAAAAGAGTACTGTTGCGTATTGACTCCCCGATGATGATATCAGTTGAGATCCTTCATATTGACTCCCCATGATGAGGATATCAACTCTCGCTCATCATTATATCAGTTGAGATCATTCACTCACCAATTCCAAATTTGCTTTCCAACAGTTGATGCAGAGAGATCTTTGGTGAATAAATCAACCAAGTTATCACTTAGGTGCACTTAGTTGATAAATATTTCAACTCATTGAAGTTTGTGCATAAAATGTATGCATCACATGATCGATGGTCATCCATAATTCACATGACACTTCACCTTAGATGACCATTAGATGAGAATATGTCTCATTAAAACCTTACTAGGAAAACCCTATGGGATAAAAACCTAGTGAAGGAAAAAGAGTACATAATCATCATATCACGTTGCAACATTTTCTTGCAACTCAAGGATATATGCAAAATAAATATCATGCATGATTTATAGGATCAGATCTTGAAATGGTGGTGTAGTTTTATAAGTTGGTTTCACAGCCCACTAAGTGGTAAAATTATCACATGAGACCAATTTATGGTCAACCAACACAAATATGACCAAGATTACTACTTCAAAATCGAGTACATCTTGTGTCTTAATAAAGGTCGATTAAACTCGACATAGAGTCACATAGTGATCTGACTACCATCTAGGCACTGATAGCCATGTCATATCCATATAACTTTTTGTTGGATATAATTAGTATATCATTGATGATATACGAAAATCATGTTCGAGAGAGATGCACGGTTGGCAAGTTAGTGGTAATCTTCCACATCTTCCATCTCGAACTCTAGCTAATCAATATTTGATTGCTTTGAGAAACTCTTTAGGAGTCTCAATAAAGTGTATGTCATCTATATAACAAAAGATGATGATGACACTTAAACTCTTATAAACAAAAAAATACATTTTAAATATAAAATAAAGTATAGAAATTTTTATAAGAATTTCAAAATCATAAAATATGACAAAGATGATTTTTCATCATTCAAAATTCAACTCAATATGAAAAAGAAATCATAGTTTTATGCATAGAGAAATGTATGATATGCTAAATGGACCACTTCTCTCAATTATTCAATCCATATGACGTCAATTAGATATAACTTGTTCACGTGAACTTGAATTGTTTGCTTATAGCAAAATAAATCCTCAAGGGAATTTCATATACACATGTGTATTCTAATTATGAAAACCATACATATAGGTTGCAAGGACATCCATTAGGGGCAAACTCTTTCCCTTCACATATTGCCAGACTAATCGAATAATAAAAAGTAGTTGCATCCACCACATGAGAATATGTTTTCTCATAATCAAAATGTTATAGGTTTGTTGTACAAAACCTTTCAAAAATGAGATGTTTCATAACTTCTCATACTCATACTTTACATCTCAATGTATAAAGACTTGATGTCTTAAAACTTTTCATTTCTCTTGGGAATTTGAATTTGCCTCAAATTGAAATTTTTTTAGCCAATCATTTCTATCCGTGCATGCATTTTGGCTAATGATCCTCATTTTCAACTATCATATTTAGCGTTGCACTATACGTAAATATTTCGTCGATGTTGACTTCATTGGGGTTCCAATATTTTCCATCCAAGATATAGATAATTGAGATATATATTCATATCTTTCAGGTACTCGATACTCTTCTTGAGCACATTATTTGTTTCTCTTGGTGGCTTTGTTTAAATAATCTTAACCTCAATTTGACCATCTTGATATATAGCTCCATTCCACTTTTGAGGATTTTTTCTTTGGAACCGAGTGGTCTATCACGCCTTTGCGGGTTTTAGACTCATTTGTGATGTCAGATTGCCCAATATTGGCATTATTGTTATTGGAGCATTTTGAGTTGGCACATGAAAACTTTACTCTCGTTGGGTCGGTAAAGTGTCGCGGATAATGAATTATATATTTTTGAACTTCAAGCTCATATTGCTTAGTGCAAGGATCAAAATAATATGATCATTCATCTAATCTCTTGGCCAACTTTTGTTTTCTCCCCCTAATGTTGGGAAGTTTAAATATAAACCTCCAAACGAGTCATCAAAATACTCCCGACAACGATGTGATACTTTACCATCGATGAACTCGTAATCAAAATAATTTCTCAATCTTCATTGAGAACCCATCCTAATAAATGGTGGTGGAGCAATTCGGATGTGTATATCACATTCATATATCCATAGATGGGAAGTATAAGGTTTTGACCCAAAAACCAAACATAATGGAGGAATTCATGATAATTTCTTGGCGTAATGCGAATTTGTGTTGTGCATGTAAATGACATGTTCACAATAATATATTGGTTTTCAATGACACATTTTCGTTATTGGATAATCATGAAAATATGCTCATAACCAAAATGGTTGAGCTAGTAATCTCACAAATTTTAGTTTTCTTTCATATACACATGTGACCTTCTAGTTGATACATCAATTAAAATAATTGGCTCACATGTTGGGCGTATGGATCCATAAATATCACCCTTGTTTTGTTGTGTGTAAGATAAATGATCTTACTTTAGTTGATGATTATCCAACAATCAACTCTATTTGAGGAAAAGCAATCCAAAAATGAATTATGTTGTGTTGGAGATTTACCCAACAATGGGTAACGGAAAGGTGAAAATGCTTTCCTAGAAACGAAACCTTGTTGACGAACGGAAAATCGTTTGTGTTCCCGGGAAGTAGGGGAGTCACAAGGACTACTTAAATCCCTATAACCTTAGGAATCATTTCTTTAGAATACCCAAGTTGAGACCATCATGCACAACAATCTTCAATAGAACATACACTTTAGATTATGGAATCATCGAAATTGACCATAGAGGTACTTATCGATTCGCATCATGATTGAACCGGGATGGTCTCACCGGTTATGCCAAATAATAGTTGTCAGGACGAGTGAACAAATTGGAGGATAATATTATTGATTCAATAATTATATAGCCATAGACCATATTATTGTTCCTCTCTTGATCCTAAACAAATTGGAATAAGGATTTTGTTCCTTCGTGAACAATATAATAGCTCGATCTAGAGCTTGAGAGAAAAGTTGTACTACACCATATATCTTGGTGCACTATCGATGTGATATATATCACAATTAATTATGGTGATTCTCATCATAAAATACTCATTTTTGTCATGAGAATTGGTACATAGTTTAAATGATAAATAGATATATTTCTCAATCATCTATGTCACCAATTAATAGATCAATAATTCTCGTATAACCACAATTGTTATGTCCATCCGAATAAAACGGTTCCTTATGTGAACAATGATAATATGTTGTCACTTATGCTTTCGGGAACAATGTAACAAATTAAATGTGTCTTTGCACAATCACTTTGAGTGCTAAATTAACATCATTTTGATATGATCATCAAAATAAAATTGATGGTTGTATCACCTTTCATGTCACTAGAATTTTTCAACATGATTATCAACTTAATCTTTTCACATCTCTATCACCAACGAGATGACCAATTTCCCGTCAAACTCGAGAAGTTGTGTGAATTTCATCATATAATTATTCGAGATTTTGTTTAACTATTGGTTGAAAAATACTTTCATTGGTACTATATGCCCATCAAATCCACATTGAATTCCGTATATGAAATAGTAATCATGTATTGTGACATTTTCATCGGAAAGTAATATGATATAAGTGTATGCACTTCGAGAAATATGATAGTGTCATATGAGATTTTCTCATCACAATAAATTTGGATGGACTATGACCTTTGAAAGATTAGGTCTTTCTCTTCCACGATAGTGTATTGACTTTGTGGGAATATATATTGTCTAATCACTTTGTGGACATATGATTATATCCACTCACTTCATGGATCGATATTTTGTCTCATTGGACCATCAACATTGGAAATATAAGATAACCCGTTTCTCAAGATATGTGTCTCGTGGGACATTCAATCATATCGAGCTTTTATGAGTATAATCAATCACTAAAAAGATTGATATTTTGTCATTTGACCTTCAATATTCGAGACATATAAAATATATGTATAGCTTTGTTCTTTCGATATGTTGTGTCTCTTGGTACTCATCTTTCGGCCTATCATTCGGATGATGGCGAGTAAATAGCAAAGCTTTAGCTTTGTCATGATAAGACGTGCATTATCGTCTCGTTTCACCAATACTATTATATATGGATTTTAGCCTCGAATGCCCATGAAGAGTAATTCTTGCCCGAAACATAAAAAACCACATACTCAAATTTTAAAAAAAAAATTGACGTAATTATCAAAATAAATAAATTAGATCACATTATGAATGAATTAATAATGACATGAATATACTATTAAAACTGTAATTAACAACATATATAATACATTTATTTAATCCGTAAACATAACTTACGATTCCATTAAAAATGACATGATCATTAGCCATTTAAATATTTAATGACAATCGTTGATGATGATTGAAAAATATTAATGTAAACGTAATGTAATAATGTGATGACCAACGTTACAAAAATAATGGTTATGATAATAATCGGATAACCACCGATCCGTTTCCTTTTGACAAATATGCTTTAATATTAAGTAAAATCGATAAAAACAAAGGAAAAAAATACATATGTATATGCATAAGATGTCTATTACTTGTTTGCGTGATCAATAATAATTGAGCAAGAAAGATAAGCTATCAAATATTAGAATTAAGTCATAGACATATATGAACACAAAATAAATAAATAATATTGTCACTCGGTGAATATTCATATAAACAATTTGTTACTATGTATCTTCGGTGGGGTATTAGTAGAAAACAAACAAAAATGAAGATTGAAGAAGTAAACATATGAATTAGCTAATAGCCCACCTTAATGACCTATTTTTAAATAGTAACAATAGCGTTATGAAAAAGTAAGAAATGAAAATGAGAATCACAAATTTTTCTTAGTATATGTATTCAAAACATAAGATAAAAGAAAAAGTACGTAATATTCAAATGGGTAAATACTTAATTTAAAATATGGCAATATACATATACTCAAAGAAAAAAAACACGTAGCAGGTATATAATAAATCCGAGAATTGTCAATAGCAGAACAACTTGCGGAACCAATTATATTATAGGAGAAAAAAAAAATTGATGTGATGATATAATAAGCTAAAATGTAAGGAATCGAGTAAATCAATGTAATAACATTTGAAATCGCAAACTAAATCTAGTTTTGAAACAAAAAGAAAGTAGGTAGAAGAATAAGAGAATCGAGTAAATAGCAATCAAATATCAATCTTTGTAAACTTTTGAGAATCGAGCACTCGTGCGCAATAATAAAATTGCAAAAACGGGCATCAGGAGTATAAGCATGAACTCACTGGCCATATGTATTGTTTGTATGCACTTCGCTCATGATTACAAGAAGTTGCTCGACGGCAGAACTTCGTGCTGATAACGTATTATAAAACTAAACTCAAAGAAAGACAAGAACAAGAAAAATATGGAGAGGGAGAGAGTTTCTTATTGAGGTGTATGGAATGCTACAAATGAGAGCTCTATTTATAGGCTCATAGATCATAACCTATACTCTCTAATATTATTACACATAAAGGTGGGAAAATAAATACAATGAAATACATTGAAGAATGGAATAAGGAGTTACACAATGGTGCATTCACTATAGTAATTATATTCATAACACAGAAAATGTTCTCAAGAAACAATTTTAAGGCAAAAGTCTGCAATTTTTTTTTATCGAGTGCAGAGTTCTGATAACAATAAATTCTGCTTCTCATACTTCATTAAACTGTTATAAACTAAAAAATGCTCCAATTCCTATATCTTCTCTACCGGAGTTTGCCCATCTAGCTTCTATAGTTCATCTTGGATTGCTACGGCTTACTCATCATAGTTTGTTCCTGTGAAAATTACAAAAATAAATCAAAGTAACAAGTACAAACCAATAACAAATTTACAACATACATTCAATAAATTCTCAAGAACACTGTCCTCTAACCCTCATCAGTCAATTGTAGCCCATGCATATCACAACAAATTTGTATCACCTACATATAGAGTGGTCAGTACCTTTACGGCTTCCACAATCACGTACATACAGTGACCAGTTACAACTGATAAGTATTTCCAGAAACTTTACTATTCCAACACCATAAATATGAAACACACACAAACTACCATAACTAAAATAATAAAGCCTAAGCTGAAACAACACCATGCATACGGAACTCCAACACCATACCCTGAGCTCAAAAAATGAACCAAATAAACAGTATTTGTAGAAAAATTCAAAGACTATTAAAACAATTTGAATCTACCGATCCAAGTAAAATCTAATGAAGCACCAAAAGCTGTATGAAGAATACGTTATGATAAAAATGAGGAGTAAGAGCATAGACAGGACAAGAGAACAGAAATCGAAAAGAAGTAGGGTTCTGGAGAGCTCGGAGAAGAAACCAACCCTGGTTGAGAGGTATCTCAGGAGGAGGATTTACTCATCTTCATCGTCGTCTGAGATGGATCTTCGACACGAGCTTTGAGAAGTGATTGATCTGCCGACTGCGATAAGGACGCGGGAAAAAAGGCAGAGTCCGAGCGAAGAACGAGAAGAAGCTGATTTCGAACTGTCAGAGATAATATTTGATTTGACACTAACACTTATCATTGAAAATAATTTTCGTAATCATTCATACTTTCTTTGTATATATACCTGAAATGTATACAAAGTTTGGGTCAATCCGAGTAGAATTCGATTCAACCCTTAGTACTTGAAGTTATAAGTATTATTGAAGTCAGATCGGCACTGCGTTCTTGTCAATTCTCATATGACACCCTGGAAAAGCACACATCTCATTATCCAACACAGCAGTGATATATTTGAAAGAAGAGTTTCAGTAGATATGCTAGTCTAAAGTTTGTAATTTGAAAACCAAGTAAATTGGAAGGATATACTATTAATTTATGAAATCCCACTTTGTCGTAGTAGCCTGTATTGGTGGGAAATTTGGGTTGGGCCCTGATCATAGCACCAAGTTATATTTTGATGTAGAGATAGTCAAGCTAGCACTAATAATATATATCCACAGTTAGCCTCTACTGCTCATAAATGCTAAACTAACCCCAAGGTCGCTGTTTGATTTGTACAGCCCACCCAATCAATGGGCATATGATTTAGACATTAGCCTAAAATATTAAACATTACACTAACACTAGTGGACTAACAAAGCTAGCATCCAGTAGGATGGATACGATATGGTAATCCTGATAATGACCTCCTCCCACAGGAATCTACAAAAGTGTCTATGTACTAACAGATAACTAAAAGAGATGTAGATTCCACTTAATCTAGCAAAAACAAAAGAGTAGAAGGGTTTTACTAGGGGTGGGCATCGAATCGGGTTACCCGCACCACACGGTATCGAACCGCAAATTACTAGCACCGTGCTACCTCCGCACCGCATTGCGGTTTAATATGTGGTGCAGTTTTTTCAATTCATCGTTCGCGGTGCGGTGTGATTTAAACCGTGGTTAATGGTTTTAAACCGCAAACCGCAAGTGAAAGTTGTTTTTATGAAATTATTGGCTCATTTTTAATTTTAGATGTTGCGGTCGACAACTCGGCAGCTCAATCTTTACAAACCGACAAGTATTGCCGATATTATGTTTTATAAATAGAGAACCTTTCGAGTGTGTTATGCTCCAATAGTATAACTAGTTATGCGGAATTAGTCACCAACATTTATAACTAATTATCTGACGTAATAACTAATAATAATTTAAAATAACTAGTTGGAATCTCAAGGTAGCACTATAAAAGCCATTTTGAAGGAGAGAGTGAACATAACCTATCATAATAATTGTTTAGATCCATTACCCAGTGAGTCTATCATCTCTACTCTAGATGATTTAATATGGACCATCAGAGCATAAGAAAATCTCATCTAGTGGCCTATAATTTCAATACTTATGAGTTGAAAACCCTACCATTCTCTTTGCCGTTTTTTATTTTTGTGAAATTTCTGGTCCCCACAAGGCCGGTGATTCCTTCAGTGATTGCGACGGCGACGAGTTCACCGGCTGTGACAAGTACTGAAGAAACTAGTTCAACTGAGAACGACATTGAAATCCATAGCCGACAGTGACATTGGAACTGAACCGACGATGGCGGTGAAAGATAAGTCGGCTTCTAGGTTTTCATTGAACCAGTTTGGAGGCATTTGAGGTTCGGTTGTGGGTTTTAATTGAACAAGTTCGGAGGCATATCAGCTTCGGATCGGGGTTTTAATTTAACTAGCATGGAGGCATCGACGACTAAGGCATATATAGTTGGTCCTTTGATAGAACCATTTTGGATTTGAATTTTCTTCTTCCCTAAAATTCTACCTATGTTTGCAGTCGTGGTGGTGTTGCGGTGGGGGTGAGTATCGAATCCGATAGCAGTTGATGGAGTAGTGATTGTTCTCGATAGGTTTTTTTCTACCCAATTCTGTCCCTAAGTTTGGTTGTTTGCTGTAGAACGATTTGTTACAATTTGGTTCTTTGATTTTCAGGGTTTTAGGTAATTCAAGGGTGTTGAAATTTGATTTTGGGTAAATTGTTGTTTGTGTATTTCGTTTGGCTGAACTAGTTCTATAATAGTAGTTATTATGTTCTCAACGTTGTTTGTGATAAAAAAGTTGGTAGCTAATAAAGGTGAACTAGTTTTATATTAGCAACCGTTATGCTTGACATAGTTTGGTAAGCATGGTAAACTATTTCTTGTTGTATTTGTCGTTTTGCTGAACTCATTTTGTTTGTTTCATGGCTTCGGTGATGATGAGGCTTCTGTTTGTAGTTTGTTTCAATGGTTCTTTGATTTTAAGAACTAGTTCATTGTGATTTGGGTGTCGGTTTAGTATATTTGGACTAGTTCAAGTTGTTTTGTCAATTAAGTAATGGCTTGTCCTTGGATTGTCATTTCTGTAATGTAGTTGTTCAACTTTTGATGCAGAACACTTTGGACAGTGAAAATGGCTTGTCCATGCATTGTTATTTCTGTAATGTAGTTGTTCAACTTCTACTGCAGGACACTTTGGACAGTGAAAATAGCTGAGGTTGGTAAGCAAGAATCCCTTGCAACTCGATGCAGCCCTAACCGAATTTTGATAATGATGGGTATTCCTCCAAGCAACGAATAACTGGAAGCTGTAAAGAAACTTGGCTTCAATAGAATTACAACCGTGAATTATCAAACAAATCAGTGGAGATTTCTTGCAGTGAATTACAGATATATATGATAAAGAAAGAAAACAAGATTTGTTATTGGGAATGGAAAGACATTGAAGATAACCGAAGACGATGTCCATAATGTTTATGGCTAGTGAAGAGTGAAAGACATCAATGTGGAAGGGTGTGCAGTTCAGAAAATTATGTCTGAACCTGCTAAGTTGATACTTGTAGGCTGGTAGATATTGTCAACGATTGAACTGTATTGTAGCTCAATAGGACATGTGTAAAACTTTTTCTCTTTATCGTTTTGGCTAAACTAGTTTGCTACTATTGCAAAAAAAATTACCATATATGTTTGAGTGAACTAGTTCATTATTGATGGAAAGATGCTCAAACATGTGTTTGGGTGAACTAGTTCATTATTGGTTGAAAGATGTTCAAGTAAAACAACCAATAACAACAAGAGTAAAAAACACAAAAACACAATACAACAAAACAGTATGGAAGATGATGTTTAATTGAAAAAGAAACAAATCCTTATCGTTGGCGACGGTTCACGAAACATCAAAGGAATAAAAATACTTTCAATAAAAACAATAAAAAAATTAAAGTTAGACGGTAAAATAAAAATTAAAAGTATATAGTAAATTACACAACAAATAAATATTTACTTACCTAAAAAAATTAGAGATCATTGGCTAGGATTGATCATCTAGATTAGAGATGACTTTCATCATCTCCTCCTAAAAACTTCCGATTTTTCTCTCCTCTCCTCTCTCTCTCTTTAAATTGGGAGACCTAGATGTGTAGATTGAGTAGCAATTGAGGCCTTGGAGCTAGCTTGGATTGTGTGAAACTTGGAGTCAAGATTAAGGACCAAGGAATCATCACCTTCAAACCCTCTACCAAGATGTCAAGAATGGTGTTTGTAACCTCTCTTTCTCTTTTGAGTTTTTCCATGATAGGCTTGCTTGTGTTGTTTCTAGATTGGAGATGATGTTGTTGCAAGGATGATCCTCTCATGATGAGGGTTTGGATACATTTGGATATTGATTATGATTATGGTTGTTGCTTGGATTATGGTGTTTGCAACCTAATTTGTGATATGACTTGAATTAGGTCAAATTAATACTCTCCTTTGCATGACTTTGCTTAGGATTTTATTAGTTGTTAATCCAAGATTGAAGTAAGGTGTGTGTGGACCAGGCCACACCCCAATTCAACCTTTAGTGTGAGGATTCCCCTAGTGACATTTCATCAAACACTTAGAGTGCATTCCGGTAATCACTTAGGTAGTGACAACTTGAGTGATTGGGTTGTTTAGGGGTGTCATAAGGTGACTAACATGCACCCTTACTTGGTGTTTGTGGTTTCATTAAGTCTTTCTAAGAACCTAGGCATTTTTGTCAAACACCTTGTGTTCACTACCAATTGGCTTGATCACTTGTGAACTGGTAGTGGTAATCCATTGTAAGGCCTTGTCTTGGATTCCTTCAAATTCTTAAAGGGGAATCAGTGTCATCGGTGGTTTTCATTGTGTCCATCTCTTCTTGTGAATGGTATTTGACTATCGACTAGTCTCAAAACCTAACAACATCTTATTTTAATTGTTGACCATTGTTTTTCTTTTGCTAATCTAGTTAGTGTAAGTAGATTGTAGTTTTTTTGTAGTGATAGTTTATCTCCTCCATTTGAGAAAATAGACAGTGAATCCTAAGCCGAGTAAAGTATATTGAAGGGAACTTGAGTGCAAAACGACCCCAATACTTATGGGGATTCATGAATTCTCATATGCATGAAACATGTACGACGCTAGCTCAAGGACCTGATATTGCCATTTTGAAGTTGCGAGACTAGCATCCATATTTAGTAACTTCATGGCCCATGATAAAAAAATTTCATGTCTAGAAAATAAAACTAATTACATAAGTAAATAAGGTCAAATTTTCATAGGGTCTCTTTATGTAGGTTTTATCAAATTGTGTGGTGTAGGTTCCACAATAACTAAGACTATTAGTTATTCTAAGTATGCAAATGATAGAAAAAATAAAACAAGGTTGCAAGGCTACACGTAAGAAGGTTTGAACCAAATGGGAGAAAACGACTTAGAATTCGAATCCTCCTAGGTTATCCAAATTCAGAAATGACCGATAACTTAATGATTTAAGCAAAGCAAGATTGATTCAATTCCTACCATCGCTGTTCTTCTCTAATCAAATCATGCTATTTCAGGTATGCTAATCTGTTATATAAATACTATCCCACTCCGCTCTCTCGAGACAAAGATATGAAATACGCTAGATAACAAAACAAACAATAACTACTCACATGACATAGTAGTTATTCGCTCCCGGATGAGATTTAACGCAAGATTTAATGACTAACCTAGTTGTTTAATTTCACCGTTCTAGATATGCAAGCTCTCCCGAGATGAAAAAAAATCTAATAAGGTTCTATTCAAGTTGATAAGGAAAGAACAAAAACGAAATAGAAATTAAACATAAATCAAACGCTACCCAACTTACATAAATCGTCAAAGATAGTCAATCATTCGTTCATAAGGAAATCACCTAGTGTTCATCTAATATAAGCATGGGGAGTTTAGCTACTCATAATTTTGAAGAGCAAATGAAATTCAAGAGGGGAGGACATCGATTCTAGGTTTACACAAGAACCATGAAAAACTTTATTTCGTCGATTCCCGCCGAACAACTTGATTCGGCAATCTTGATGCATCATTGTCGGATCAAACTCCTTGAAGTGAAAGTTCTCTCTAGGTTTCGTCCAAAAGAAACTGTCTTTAAATAGAGGAGAGACGGGTTTTAAATAGGATGTCCAGATTCCTAAATTCTGCCAGATTGTCACATATTGTGCATAAAGGTTGTCAAATATTGTGTCTTGCTTGGGCGTAATCTTTGATAGGCCTAAGGCGCAATCTTTAACTAAGTTTCCAGGGGAACAATGTTACATATGGGGCTAACGTTGTCAAATATTGCGCCTATGCCTAAGCGCAACATTTGACTGAGCGAAGGCGCCATTTGTAACCAAGTTTCCAGGATTACTTTCTTCGACTCTTTGGTTCGTCCTGTGTCGTCTATGCATGCATGTATTGCTCCTAATAGTGCTTATGTATGGTCTCATACCTGAAATCTATAAAAAAACTCCAAAACAACATCAAATGGACCCCGAACGGGTCCGAGACACTAAATTGATATAAAAGATAGAAATGCGCAAAACATCCTAAAATACTACTCAAAGATATACATTTAAGAAATGTCGCTTATATGAGGGTGATCAACGCGGTAAATAGAACTTCATCAAATAACCCCACACTTAAGCTTTGCTTGCCCTCAAGCAAAAAACTATAAAAGCTATAGAACACACACACAAGTGAATCAAAATACTATCACGGCAAAGTAAACCCATAATCCTCAATGTACCTCTAAATATATTAACATACAAGTGAACCTATAAACAAAACTGAAATAGGAAGTAATGGCTTCAGTAGTAGTTCTCCAACTTGCCACACATCATCACACATGTTACCATCCATCTAGACATACTCGCAAGGGATTTGAATTAAAGATAAAGCCGAAAGCACTCACTCAAGTGATTAGGGACATCGTTTCTGTGCTCATCATGAACTCTGAGGTGTGATTCCAACACTTGCATATCAACATACTTTTACTATTCACATCACGGCACATCAACCACTAGTCAAGAGGTCTTTTATTTGGGTTGTAATGTTGAGAGAAAAGATACGAGAAGGTGAAATAAATGTGGTGGTGGGTGTACACAATTGTGGACAACTCGGTC
Source organism: Linum usitatissimum (assembly GCA_030674075.2). NCBI lineage: Eukaryota > Viridiplantae > Streptophyta > Magnoliopsida > Malpighiales > Linaceae > Linum > Linum usitatissimum. The sequence goes on from JAUJYP020001182.1 coordinate 4,997,607, forward strand.
TAATCTAATATAGAGTTAAGCTACGAAGACAACAAAAATGACGCAAGGATTCCATTTTCAACAAGAGCCTCAACTAGCTCGTTTATCCCTAATACAAACTATTTCAAGCTTTTCCGCTTGTTTATTTTACTAACTCGAGACATTTTCGTATTTTTATTTTATTTTTGTTCTTTTTATTTCATTTTCCTTGCATCTCAGATATTTGGTTTTTTTTCTTGTCTCCTTCATTTTTTGAAATTTTCTTCTTTTTTCGGATAAAGAATAATTGTACACAAAATACTACTTAGGGAGACTAGATATTCCCGCAATTACTCAACTTAACAACTTTATTGACTCCTAAACTTGACCTAGTTATATGCTACTAATGTACACATGATCAAATGAAGGTTTGAAAGAAAGGGGATACGATATTATGAGGGGACATTAAAACACTTTTTGGCTATGTTTGGGTTATACGTAGGGAAAAAATTTAGGAACATGATGGATATTTTATGGTGGAGCTTTTCTAAGTGTCTCTATGATTCTAGTCAATCAGTGTCGAGTAAATTCAGTTTGGTATCATGCGAATGCCAGATTAACAACGAATAGTGAAGACCACTCAAATCAATTTAAGAACAAATCTACTAGTGAAGCAGATTTATCTATTCTACAAAATGGCATTTTAGGCCTCGCATTGTCTTGCTAGATGGTGATTCGATAACATGTATGTCTGCTCACATCAAATTGGAGAGTCTCTGCTACTATGAGCTAATCAAAGAAGCTCTAGAGAACGAATCAATAGACTTTAATCATAGGCCTAAACTCCTATCAAATCTAGGTTCATAAGTAAGTCAGCAATTTAAGTGCACAAATCACAGGGAAGTTTTCCAAGCATGCCAAGTAACTGATTCAAAGATGGTTGCAACAAGCTTGAGTTTTGGCTCATATTCAAAGACAACAACCCAACAAGACTAGAAAACACGAATCCTATGCAAACCTACCCCACATTTAGTTTGGAAAATGTCCTCACTGAACAAAACATAAAGTTACACTAGAAAACCTAGAAGCTGTGAGAAAACCGTGAAGCAAGATGCACAATTCATGACGTTCAATCTCAACGACGGCACTAACTACTGAAAAACTCAAACACACAATACAAAAAATAAAAGTAAAAATGGACTAGGAAAAATATCCAAGTTCCACACAAAGTAAAATGGATATAGGATCTTGAAAGAAAGAAATGAAAGCTACAAATTAGAACAATGATACTAAATTAGTAAGGATCCCTCGGGGGATAGCGGGGTGAACGTGGTGGTTCCCTTGATCTGTTGCTGATGTATTGTAGGAGATAGTGGAGGTAGCACATCTTCTTGTCATGGTTCTCTTGCTCCACTCTCCTCTACTCGATCTATGAAGGTCGCTGCCCCAAGTCAAACAATATCTGCCAAGCTGTCTGCTACTGCTGCCATGGAAGACTGCCCTCTCTAAGACTGATGTGCCACTGCTAAACCAACCTTAGAATATCAGAAAAATCTGACAGTGGTAGCTAGTATACCTGCGGAGGTGGTGGATGTTGTGGGAACCCGGAACTCATCAAAGAGAACTTTGGCAGAGGCAATCCCTGTGGAATCACTGGCTCCTCCTGATGGTGCTAATATGAGGCTTTCGTCTCTTCCTATGCTACTACCCTCGCTATGAGCTGATGTCCTCCTCCCTTGCGGGTAGGCGGCTACTGCGGCCTCTCTAACTCCGTACTGGTTGTGGAACCGGTCAATCTCTGCCCTTGTAAGACACTCCTTAGAAAGGTCTATATGTCGGGCGTTAATGATGTCGGGGCCAACGGTCTGTATCTTCCCAAATGGCTCCAAGTCGTCTGGATGCATAGAGTTGTCTCCGAGTCCCTTCACCTTGATGATCCTAGCAACAAAAGCACCTTTTGTGAGGTACTTACGCAATCGGGCCACTTCTGATGAAAGAACCTTGCCACGACATATCACGGATACAGTGGCACACCCATATGGATGACTCGGTAGAACATCATCTCCTCTCTCATCACATGATGTTTACTCTTTATTTTTATGTTCGTCCAAGTCAAACTTTGATACCATGCCAAATGGACAAAGTCGGAGAACGGGTGAAGTAACTTAGTGAAATAAGACGATCCCCCTTTCCATTTTCAGCCGGTTGTTGGTGATAGCCATCCAAATAGCTTGAATCCCCTTGTCCATGTCATCAGGTGTATGGTTCGGGATGTGAGGCCGCACGAATGCCGCGAACGACCCATGGAACCTGAGGAACTTAGCAAACTCGTCCAACCTTTCTCCTTAGTCCTAACCTCCTCCCAAGGAATAAGCCATGCACTTCTTGTTCTGCCTACTCTGTGGAGTCTCACAGCAGAATGAAGTCCAAAAATCTTGGAGAGGAACCACCATCAGGGCACAAAAAATTATGATGAGCTTCAAGAACCCCGCCCGTTGGAGAAGCCTAGCCGCTCGATTTCCCAAAGCGGGGTTGTAGCGCAAATGTCTTGAAGGTCAAAGACTGTGGTCGGGGTGGACATGAAGTGGCAGAACCGCTTCCAAAAAAAAGCCCACTCGTCATTATGGTGGTGTCAGAGGAAATGAGGGTAGTCCCTACTAAAGGGTCATGTCTATCGGAGACTACCTCGACCGCATCCTCAACCTGCTCTTCTTCTATGTCAACTTCCATTGGCTCTGGCTGGGGAGTAGGAGCCTCGGTGTCCGAAGATGATGTTGTTGCTCCACTAGAAGAAGTGTTGCAACGAATACCAACCCTAGAAAGAAACAATACAACTTAACAAGAGTTAGTCTACCCTACAAACACCCCACACTTATCCTTTCTCCAAAAAGTTAAGCACTTATCATATAGGAGCAAAAGGTAAGTATAAACATAAGTAATTCAAATGACGAGAGCTTCAAACTAGGCAAACGGCGCATTCAAACTCGCCATCCTTAAGGCATATAATTTGAAGCAAATAAGTCTTAGACACACTTCACAAAGTCATACAAATAATTCAAGACATTTATAAGTTCATAAACTCCAACCCAGGAAAATACCCTACAAATACCTTGCAAAATCCAACAATTTGATGACCTAATCAAGTTAGGTCAAAGGGAAAAGCATATACCTGGATTCCTATCATACCCAATTTCAATCTAGTATCATCAATTTAACAAAGCCCCAAATTCAAAAATTAGGGTTCTTCATCCCAAATCATAATTTTCATCAAATCAACCGGATCAAGGCAATATAATCAATACGAAGGCTAGATATAGGTTTCTAAAGGCAATTCCTAGTATTCACCATGGTTGGAGGAGAGCAAATAAGCCACAAATAGCAAAATTGGGGTTTTGGACCAAATCGAGGAAAAGATGGTCCTAAATTGTTAAAATTGCACTCAAAACGGAAGCAAACAGAGTTGGAGGGGCATGGGCAGGCGACTGGGGGATGGTGGAGGGTGACGGTGGGTGGTGGGTGTTGGAGAGGTTTAGGGGCATGGGCAGACGGCTGGGGGGTGGCGAAAGGTGACGGTGGGTGGTGGGTGTTGGCGGTTGGTGTTTGTAGAAGACATGAGTGAACAAAAAATTCCTCAAAAGTCGACCTAAGTTTGGTTATTGCCGAACCCGTGTCATATATTACGCCTAAGTGCTGTCAAAGATTGTGCCTAACCATGACACAATTTTTGACTACCTAAGGCGCAATATTTAACCGAAGATATAAGGGTTTTTGTTGCAAATTGCGCCTAACGCTTGTCAAAGATTGCGCCTTAGGCAAGACAAATTTTTTTACCAGTATTAGGCGCAATCTTTGAAATCTGTCCTTGAATTTTCAGACCTCAAATGCAATAAACTCTTCTCTTTGAACCAACGGCTTGGGACTAGGATGGGGCTTGGTATCAGGTTCTAAACTCGATCTAATACCTAAACATGTATCACAGCTTCACTAGTAGCTAAGAATGGATGTCCTAACAAAATATTGCAATCATCTTCATGGGTATCTAGAACTACGAAATCAGCAGGAAATTCAAAAGGTCCTACACAAATTGTCACATCCTCTATGACTCCCTTAGGTTTTACCAAAGACCTAGCAGAAAGTTGAAGAATATTTCAGTATGTCTAAGTTCACCTATATCTAGTTTCTCATATATGCTATTAGGCATAACATTTATACTAGCACCTAGATCAGTAAGACTTAAACTCACTTTAACATTCTTAATCATGCATGCTAAAGTAAAGCTCCTTGGGTCTTTTCGCTTGGTTGGTCCAACTTAGATACATGCTCCTTCTTCATAGAGGGAGACCTCTGTGGCATTGGTAATGTTAATCTTCTTGTTGAGCACATCCTTCAAGAATTTTGCATATGCTGAAATCTTGGTGAAAGCTTCTAAGGAGGTTAATGTGACCTCTTGTTTATTGATGATCTCCACAAATCTCTTAAAATATTTTGAAAGCCCCTTTTTCTTGACAACCAATGGGTGTGGGATCCGAGCATGCTTCTTGATCTCCTATGAAGTGAGAACAAAGTTGGTGTTGGCCGATTTTCAAGCTGTAGGAGGTGGTGTATCAATTGTCGATGGTGTTTCCTCCTTTTCCTTAGGGATGTCAAACGCAATCTCATCCGACACCATCTCTGGCTCTTGACTAGATTTGGGATTTCCCTGAATTGTCTTCCCGCTACTCAGTGCTATCGACTTTGATTCCATGTGCCCCTTTCCCGGGCGTTGATTGTTGTTGGAATTTTGCTCAGCATTTTCTGGGAGCTCTCTGTCCTTTGTATCATAGCTTGCTGACCCAAAAAAATAGTATTATGATTAGCTAATTGTGCCTATAGGGTCTTCATCAATTACATGATGTCCTTGTTGATTCCTCCATTAGGGGTCAAATTTTGCTATTGTTGCTACTTATTTGGCTTGCTCGGAAATCTTGATGGTCCTTGATAGTTGTTCTCTTGATTAGGTCGACTAGTGAGCTCCCATGTTTGTGCAAGTTGTGGCCTTGGGGGTGGTGTTGTTGTTGGCATTGTAATCCTCCACTTTAGGCTTGTAAAAGTTCAAGCGTCCTCTAGGGCGTGGGAAGTTGTACATTTGTGGACGTCCCTCAAAGTTCTTCGCACTTTAATCTGCATATCCTTGTTGATTGAAAGGGAAGCCTTGGCGGACAAGCTTGTTCTACCGTCATGGAGTAGTTGTTGATGAAAGTCAATAATTCTCTCTCTAACTATCACAAGCACCACACCAAGTAAAAGTATAAACAGAAGCAACAAGGGGGTTAATTTTTTTTAAGTAACATCATTTAACTTCTTTTCTAACGCCTTAACATGAGCTCTTAGGCAATGCTTTCTGAATTCTTAGAGGATACTAAATTTTCTAGTTGAATTGTGTTATGTTCCCAGTTTCTAGATTTTGTTGCACAATAAGCAAAGTGTACTAGAGTAGCTAGAGGGGTAAGGGCAGTGACATCTCCATTTGCTCGTTAATGTACTAGCACTATTGTTGCTCGATCCACATACCTGCTCAACATGTATGCCAGTCGACTGTCGGTCTATTCATGATGAGGACATTCAATTAATAACTCCCAAAATTAATTGTAAAAGTCGTACAAGGTCTCTACATCCCTCTGATGAATCCTAGAGATTGACTCCCTAACAGCTGTAGTCTTCGCTGGTGGGTAGTATTCCTCCATAAATGCTTGGGCTAGATCAACCTAATGTGTGAATGTACCACCAGGTTTTCTAGTCAACCATCTTCTTGCTGCTCCACTGAGAGACCACTTGAATAGCTTGAGTCAGATAGCTTCGTCAGATAAACCTTATCGTTTGACAGTTTCGCTATAGGTAGAAAAGTCTATAAGATGAGCACATGGGTTCTCGTCTGTCTTCCCTTCGGACTTCAAGTTCTGCTGAATTAGAGTGATGAGATTCCCCTTGATTTCGTAGTTAGCATCATCCTGTTCAGGTGCATGGAGCCACACTTGATGTCGGTAAGAGTTTGGGTCGCCATTAGTGGTGTTGGTTCGGAAAGACGGGAAGTGTTGTCATGATTGGAATCTGATTATGAAGATTCTTGGTGCTAAGATCCTTCTTCGTACTAAACCTTATAGAGATTTAAAAAACACTCCTGCTTTGTCTTAGCATTAGTCTTGCTGAGATTCTTGATTTGATATGGATCATGTCACAACTGGTGACATGCAATGAAATCTCACTTGCACAATGAAAAACAATAGAGAACATAAAAAGTAAATGCGAAAGCAAAATTTAAAGCAGAAGTGAATGTTTAACACTAATCAAACTACTTTCAAATACAATGAAGAAGTCCCTAGCAACGACGCCAAATTTGATAACTTTTCTACATGTCTAAACAGTAAACCTAATTACAGAAGTAACTAGGGTCAAATTCCCTAGGGTCTCATTATGCATTCTACTAAAAGTTATAAAAAGTGTTAATCGATTTTATAAAATTGTGTGGTGTAGGTTCCACAATTACTAAGACTATCAATTATTCTAAGTTTACAAATGATAGGGAAAATACAAAAAGGTTGCAAGACATCATGTAAGAGGGTTTGAACCAATGGGAGAAAATGGCTTAAACTTTGAATCCCCCTAGGCTATCAAAATTCACAAATGACAGACAACTTCAATGATTTAAGCAAAACAAGATAGATTCACGCTGTTCTCGACCTAAGGCACGATCGCATGAGGTGGAAGAGAGGCTAGATTGGTGTATGGCCAATACTGGGCGGTTCACAGTGTTCCCGGATGCTAAATTACACAACTTGGTGGCACCAATTTCAGATCACTCTCCAATTATTCTGTACACTAAACTGTTGTTTGAAAACCAATGGGCCCTTATTCCGGGTATGCGGCAGGTAGTTATCGATTGCCGACAAGGAACGAATGGGATATATCGAGCTGTCTGGGGGTGTGCATGAGCGTTGCAATCATGCAGCATGCATAATTGGGCGTAAAAAAAGAAAGGAGATCTTATGGTGGCGGAATGTGGGTGGAAGATCTAGCTTGTATGATGGGGGTGGGGACACAATATTTTCAGAATATGTTCATCTCACATGGTGTGGATCATCTCTTCACATTCGGTTCTTCAGGGCAATCATCTCCATGGTAAATGATACCCTAATAGCCGAGTTCACCAAGGAAGTGTGTAGAGAAATTTTATTTGATTCGAATGCACGTATTGGCAACAGTGCAAGTAACAACGTTATATTGTTGTAATAAGTACCTAATCCAGAAACGATGAAGGACCTACGACCAATCTCCCTTTGTAACATGGTGAATAGAATAATGGCAAAAGTCTTGGCGAACAGTTTAAGGAGGGTAATGGGGAAGATCATCATTGAGGAGCGATCACATTTTTTAGTGGTACGAAATATTTATGATAATGTGATAATTGCGTTCGAGACGTTACATGCAATGAAAGTAAGCAGCGTATATCTTAGGAGTTTCCATCTTTGAAGATTCAACTCTCTAAAATTTATGACAGGGTTGCGTGGGTGTACATGAGCGGGATTATGACAAAGTTAAGGTTTACAAGGCGATGGGGGAAGTGGATGACGATGTGTGTACAGTCAGTTGAGTATCGAGTGTTGTCGAATAATGAGTCCGGAGAAGCCTTTGTTTCGGGAAGAGGACTTCTACAGGGTTGTCTGCGATCACCCTTCTTGTTTGTTCTATTTGCGGAGGGCCTCTCTGGGCTCTTCAGATAGGTGACCGAGAGTGGGATCTTGCAAGGGATCTCGGTTAGTCAAAGTGCACCACAAATTACCAACCTCCCGTTTTGAGATGAAAGTTCCTTTTTCTTTAAAGTCGGCATCCAAGAGGCGCAAGAGTTGAGATGCTTTTTTGATCTGTATGCCGCAGCATTGGGGTAGCTAATCAATTTTGGGAAATCAGGAATGTTTTACACAAAAGACACCGACCCTATGCTCAACCAAGGGGATTCAGCCATCCTGGGTGTCCACAACGACTTGGACACGAGTCGGTACCTGGGTCTACCATCGCTGATTGGAAGGAAGAAGAAATCTTCAACGAAAGAATGTGGGGGAAGATACAGGAATGACAGAGGTGGTTCACTGCCACCAACAGGAGGGAGATTTTGATTTAAATGGTAAGGGACAATGATTTTCTGCACTTGCTTTTCTATGATCGTGATGTGCAGGTGATACAATAAATGAGTCAACTGAAAGAAGGCAACGATAATGCGAGAAGTGGGAAGCACGAAAACAGAGGAGACTACTCGATTACGACTAGATATAGGGTGGCAATGGAGGCCCATCATCCAGCTCATGCATTGCGGGAGGAGGGTCCCTGGGAGAAACTGTGGAGGTAATCGATGCAGCAAAAAATGAAGCATTTTGGTGTGGCGTCTCGTTAAGGTAGTTGTGGCGACATGCAATGCGTTGTGGAATAGGGGAGTTGACTTGTGGATGAATGTGCTTGTTGCGCGCAGTATGGGGACACGAAAAATCATCTCTTTTTTTCGACGGTCCGCTAGGACAAGAGTGCTGGCAGGTTGGTGGGTCGACGACATGGTAGTCCGTCAGATGTAAGGAATCCTTCTCTATAAAAGACTAGCTCTCCCTCATAATTCACAAAATTTTTGAGATGAAATTGAGAGCAATAGTGAAGATTTGAGAGCGACAAAATGTTAACTTCAAAGAGCTCGGAATTGGCAAGAGGATTAAGACGGCCAATCAAGTTGTTGGGAAGATCAGCGAAATTAGGTTCTTCATAGTTTCTTGTGTAAAGCTAGATTCAATGATCTCTTCTTCAGATTTTGATTTGTCTTCCAAAACCATGAGCAGCTAAACTTCTCTTGCTTAGATTAGATGAACCCTAGGTTCATTTCTATGAACGAATGATTTGATACATTTGCCGATTTATGCGAGTTGGTTGGATTTCAATACATGTTTGATTTCGTTTTCAATTTGTTCTTGCCTTATCAACTTGAATGAATCTCTGCTAGATTTGTCTTAGACTCGTGAGATTTGCATATCTAGAACGTCGACATCAAACAACTAGGTTAGATGTTAACCCTCATCCGAGAGTGTATGAACTATTTTGTTGTATGAGCAATTCTTTTCCGATAATTCGCCTAGCGGGTTTCAGATCTTCGTCTCGCAAGAGCGGATTGGGATACTAGATAGGTAGCAAATTAGCGATCCCGAAAGGGTGTGATTTGATTAAAGAAGAATTGCGACAGTTTATTGAATCAATCCAATTTCGTTAAATTGTGGAATTTGTCTGTCATTTGTGAATTAGAACTACCTAGGAGGATTCGACATCTAAGCAATTTCATCTCTGATTGTCTAAACTCTTATCGTGCAATCTTGCAAAACATTTACTTTAAAGCAATTTTCATTTTTCACTTTGATTGATTGGTTGATCTTCGTGACACCTAAACCACATTCATTGATACTCCGATTAGTACTAATTACAACTTTGAGTGAGATACTAAAAAAGACCCTAGCGAGATTCGACTCCAGTTAATTCATTAGCCGGATTATTTTGATAAGGCCTAAAAAACGTTCATCAGTACTAAAACTAGAACATATAATCATTGATTAGAAGACTGAAAATCCAAACTCTTGGACCATAAAAATTCCGTACATATATAGCTAAACTGCGTAGTTTAAATATTGAGTACCGACAAATCAAAAACGAAGTGAACACCATCAAATCCATCCTCACCCCTCACTTAATTTACCAAAAAGCAGAGCATGGTCATGTAATATGATCATCAGCTATTTACACCCTATTCAACATATGTGAGCAGGCATGCAACCAACACAGCTTTTCTCTCTACTACAACCTTAGTACTAGAAATGCGATTGCAACTACTCCGTCAAGACATAAATGTGTAGGCAACAAAAAAAAACCCAATCCAACTCAAAAGGGAAAGGCTGCAACCCTACTCACCATTTCACATCCTCCTTTAATTGGCTGTAAGATTGTAATCAAAGTTATGTTTGTTCAATATCTCATCCTCAAGCAAACATGCATGAAGGGTATCCTCATCGCTTAAAGCTAGGGGTTTACCATAATTTCATCCCATCTCTGTTGCTAAATAATTCTTCTTTCTGTTTCCAAAGAAATTAAATGCAGCAATGATTTGGAAAACCACAACCACTTTGCGGCCAGAAGAAGTCAGCAATTTCCCATCCTACAACACCTAAAAAGCTTGGGATCAAGATTCACAACGACAATAATATAACAAAAGTAAAGCGAAGGAGGGCTGTCTCTGTTGTGGAATCCAGACAACTACAACCCAACATTTATTAGTTTCTCTCTTTAACCCCATGTGCTCCAAAAGAGAATCCTCGACAGAAGGAGGGGCCACTATCGAGATTTTTTCATAAGTATCTACAGACTACAAAAACATTCTCAATGAAATTTTGAAAACAGTAAGAGAGACTGAACATATGATATTCCTTCTACTGCGGAGTTCGCGTGTCCTCCACAGATGACAAAAAGCAAAGGTCACTAACTTGACAACACCACCCCATAACTGTTGTAGACCTTAGTTGGGTAGACCTTAGTTGCAAATTGCATAAAACTCTTTTCTGTTTGGGCTTGCTGGGTAGACCTTAGTTGCAAATTGCAAATGACTGACCTGTTTCAATTTTCGGACATGGCCTGTTGTTGGCCTATGAATCTCTTCGGCCCATCACCGCTTTTCCTTCCGTCTCATGAGACAATGGAAACTGCAACTTGCTCACAGAGGCTACTGTTGTACGGCCCTACCTTTGCGCCTCCTACGGCTCTGCGACTGTTGCGGCTGCCAGTACGATGGTGATAGGAACGCTTCAAACACTCTACGCCGCCTTTGATTTCCGGGTGCTACAACGCTACAAACACTCTGCTTTCTGGTCTCTGTGGCCTGTGGCCTATGCTCCTTTGTGGTCTATTGCCGCCCCTTACACGGCAATTTCAATCAAGGTGTGTTTCTTCTTCCTTTTGAGTGATATAAATTTGCTATTTCTTTCCTTCTCTTCCTCTGGTCAGCAACCCCAATCCCATAATCTCTTCTTTATTCCAGTGTTTTGTGAAAATGAGTTTTGAAATTATTTCTTTGAAACTCTACCTCGTTAAAAACCTAGGGGTGCCCTATGCCTCCACCTATTAAATAAATGGAAATTCGGCAACCCGGCCATGCCTGATCAGTGGTTTGCGTTCGACACATTATGGGTTGATGAGGAGGTGGTATTTTGTGCACTCATTCATCTTCTTATGTTTATTTATTAGTTGATCTTCTCTTACCGCTTCATTATGTTGTTTGTTGTTCTCTTTTTCGAAGGGGACCATTGTCGAGGGCTCTTCCCATCCGGCTCACACAGACATCCTTGCCTCGAGGCTGCCCGTTGGGTATGTGTATAAGATCAAGGAGTTTGGGTTGCAGATGCCTCGAAGAGCCTATCGAGCTGCCTCTTAACGCGTTTTAGTTCGTAGTGTTTGACAATCTCTTCTGTCGCACCTACCCATGTCCTTATTTGACTGGTTAGTGTTTTCTGCACATAATACCTATGTGTATCTTGCAATATTCTGCCACCTCAATACCAGTAATGTTCATTCCGTAGCAACGCTTGGTTTCCACTCTCACCGAATGAGTGGTTTCGTAGGCTGCTTGGTTAGTGAAAGTGATTAGTGCTGAACGTTTTTGGACATTTATACCTTTAGTGCTTGTGTCTCCTTGCTTGAGTATTCTTATTTCATCATTATTGTGTATTTCCATGGTTATGCCTGTTTTTAACTGAACTCAGACTTCCACTTCTTAGCCAGATGTTATAGGGCACTTTGTTTCTGTCTCTGAGCATAACCATGTTGACGCCATTTCCGGCATAGCTGCAACTCAGGAAATAGTGATTGAAAATGAAAACTTGGTCCCTTTAACAGTTACTTTGTGGTCCGAATTTGAAACTGTTCTTGAATAGTCTTCCCTTTCGGCAGCGGATGCAAAGAAACTGTTTGGGGGTTTAGGGTTTGCTATTACTTTCGGGGGCTGCATATCAAAAGTCACTTAGGTATGTGTTTTTGGTCTCTATTGTTTCCCTTCGATTGAAATGTCGAAAGTGCTTACAGGTTTGTTTTATTGCAGCTCCTGTGTTAGGTAGGAGTTTTACTGCAACACGCATTTCTGTCAATCCACATGTGCCTGAAACGAAACTGCTACAGAACACGTATGTCATTATTTGTTTTATGCTACGTTTCACGTTCTGCCTTTAATTTTGTTCCTCATGTTTCTTTCTGCGTGCTCTCCTTTTCTCTACTAGGTTTCGAAAGGCTAAGGGTTCCCTCAAATATTTACCTTCGTCTTTTGACACCCTTGAAAAGCACGAGCTTCATGTTACTAATTTGTACAAGACTGTTTCAAAACTCATAGCCCTGCTTTCAGATATAGATGATATGGTAATCTCTGTTTGTTTAGTTATATTTTGTCTATTTCATTACATTTTGATTATGTGGTCTTTCCTTACGCCTTTTGAACTTCCCATTGATGCAGGACGCTCACTACCGCTATTTGGCCACGGTTTTCGATTTCCCTCTGCTATTCCCTCTGCTATAGGGTGCCTGCTGCAAACCAAACTAGGTTTTGGTGCAACTCTCATTTTACCATTGACGAAGATCAGACGAACCGTTGGTCAGTTTTGCCAACAAATGTCGGTTTTATTAGGACTGTTTCCTATTCCTGTTTTGCTCAGGTCTAACTGTTTACGCCTCTGAAGCTACAAGATTAAAATGCATGCATCTGACAACACCGGTTCAACGACCTCCCTGTTGTTGGGGAAAACAGCTGACCACATTATGCCCATCCGTGTGGCTGAACTATACAGTGCCTTTGCTGATGCAGAAGCTACAATGTGGCCTCCGATTGAAGAGCTTCGGGGTCAAACTTTTGGAATATGTCCCTATATTCCTTTTTCTTTATCCATCACAAGAAGACATTTTTCCGTTTTCTATAATAGTATACTACTACTACTTCATCAGTTTCCTACTTGACCAAGCTAATAGGATAGATTCCAAATGTATGCATTATGTTCTAAAATTTATCTACCTCTATCCACGTATGCTACCTTGGTACGCTATGCGCACATCTACAATGTGGTGGTCTGTCTTGCTATTTTGGACTTTGAAAATGGGTTCCTAATTGTTTTGTTTCATGTTCGAGTATCGATTTTGGCGGTAATTTTTTATAATTCCTGTTCATGTGCGTTACAGGCATGCAATAAAAACGACATCCGTAGAAGAGTCTTCTGTGCGCACAACAAAATTTTTTGCCTTTATAGTATCCTTTAGGTGCGCACCCCTGGTTGTAGGATACCATATTGACCATAGCTGAGATCACCTGTTTCCCTTACGTCTGATGTTTCTTCCATTGTTCTCGCTGGGTACCTATTACTGCCGACGAGCCATTAGGAACCTGTTCAACTGATGACGAAGACGATGTTCCACTGCGTGTTTTTGCACAACGTGTAAAGGAAGCATCGCCTGCGAAGCCTTTGTCTACAAAGACAAAACTGTTTGCGTCAACTTAGTTTCCTACATCCTATTCCCCCTATTTTGGTTGCCCCCTTTTGATGTCCGTCATCGGCCTCATGTACAGATGTTTTTTTCCCGCTGCTGTCTATTAGTGTGCCACAGACTCCAAATGGTCTTAACCAAAAAAAAACACTCTGAATGGTCGCTATATGTTTCCTTTTGTTATGCGGTTGTCTCTACCAAAATATATTACTCCTACTGTCCTCTATTATGTAATGTTTTGTGTATGTGTGGCCTTGTCTGCACTGGTGTGCTATATTAAAACTACTATGTATTCCAATTCCTTCTTTTACCCCACTAGTTTCTTACCACGTTATTGTTATATGCATGGGTAACAAAATTGAAAAATAAACGAGTGTTATGTTGCACATGACCTAACAAAAGAAACATACATGAAATGAAGCATTGGATTTGTATTGTATTAAACAACTAAATGTGGTTATATAATTTTCAACCGCCAATGTATTTTAGTTATGTATCTTCGTGATAACAAATGTAACATGTGCATATATGTAATATTATGATGTGGATCACTAGCCATGGCAAGTCATCAACCTATATGGACTTGCCAAGTCATCAATCTATATAACCATATTATCTCACTTGCTTTATTCTTCTCACCATTACTTAGGGTTTACCTAACTCATTAGTGTGGAGCTGGACTTACGATATTACCCACATAGTACTCCACCAGGTTTGTACTCCTCTGTTGTTCTTATCGTCTGAACATAAACGTTCCATTGCAATTACTAATTGATTTCGCATATGACAGATTTGGAAGGATACAGAGTTGAAAACGAAGATGACATCTTTTCCGGTTGATTCATTACTGGCGTGCGACTGAAAATGAAACGCTCTTTACAATATGGATAGATCTATCGGTATATCGTTACCGCTTTCATATTTCATCGTCCCCAATAACCTCTCAATTTACCATTACTTGCCTTTCTTGACCAGGAACAAAGAATCGAGGGTCGCACAGACCCTATTGACGCCGCTTTGGTTTCCAGTCTTCTTATATGTGGCGCTATCTATAAAAGGCATCGCCATTTTGGCATACCAGCTCTCGTAGTACTACGATCATGCCCTGGGGACATCTCTCTGAAAATATTTCCACAACATGTAGCAACAAAGGTATATGAGGACCCAATTGAACCATTTTTTCCGGTTGATAGGTTCGCACTTACCTCAATATATTCGTTAAGCGACAATCATATTCCACGTAGAACTTACGCATGCACTTTAATAACCATGTATATTATTTTAGTAGACTTACAATTTCTCCACTCAAATATTCATTGTTTTCCGATAATGGTTTGCAGACATAATTGGCCGAGTTTTAGGGATTACTATACCAAGTCCTTCTACAAACGGTGACATAGACTTCATAATCGAACTTGACGACCCAAGGTTTGCGGTTTCTGTTTCTGTTATTGCACGGTTCTTTTCCAGTTACTCTATCACTTTCTGTCTCACACAGATTTCCGTACTGTTCAAAATGTTTCCCAGCTATTCCCGCCTTATAATTCGCTATTTCGGACATATTCAACATACCCCATTCTCCATTGCAAATTTTGGTCGAATTAAACTTCAGACAATAGTGATTTGTGTTTTGACCTTCCTCACCTTAACAAAACCTTATGGTAACCATTGTTGGCCATCGATTTTACATGTAGCTTCATTACTTTGACCTCCGTCGACATCACATGACACCTTTTCTATAACTTAGGAGAAACACTGATATTGCATAACTTAGGTATAATAACATTTCGTAGGTGTTTCGAAATGTTATTATACCTACACATTCCCTTCAATAATATTTTATTAACAAATCAATCACAAAAATTACTCAAATCCTAAAATATTTGTACCGTTGAACGTTGTCACTAAATTTAATAAGTTTGAATCGAAGTAAGATTTATGCAGTTCATCCTACTGTCTTACATTTTCCTGTGCTATCCAGGTTCTGCCATATCACTACAGCCTTACGGGTATTTATTCCAGATCACCCACACCATTTTGCATTGATCGGCGGTGACATTTCAAGGAAAATGTATTTGTCGGCCCTCTTGAGGGAACGACCAATTATGCCTTTGGAAGCTAATGTATGTTAATGTTTTGTTTCCCAATCCATGGTTCGGACATATAAATTCTTTTGTATGTGCAGGAACATGCTTGGTGTTTGGTTCAGATTTTTCTTTTCAGATGTGGTATCAGTAATATCAACTACGTTAGATGTCAACCTAGGTATCTTCTTTCTTCTGTATTCTGTTAAGAATATTATTTTTAACCATTGGTGTGACCACCTGTCATTGCAATATGTGTGGATGCAACCGCGACAACAAACATCCTCTTCATAGAAACTGCGGCGAACCTTTTATTCTGAAGTCCTCCGCATGAAGTTGTCCTCCTCAATGACGCTACACAGGATGCACGCATGCTCGCACTTCACTGGCGACTGTTTCTTGCTGAAATCCGATCGTTAGGCCCCTCGCCAACAGGCTTAGCCAAATCAAATTTGAAGCCACTTCCTATCTGGAACCCCGTGGCTGCGTTCTTCTGATGATATCGCAACCCCAATTGCAGCATCATATTTTCCCCACTGTCTTCATCATGTCAGCTACCAAATACGATGGAGCCTCAAGAATCACTGTTTAGAAGGAGCCTAGTCATGGGCAGAATTCCAACTTTCCTTCGCATAGGATTCCCGGAATGTGGTATGAACTTCAGTTAATGTATATCCAGTACTTGCCTATGTATACCTCTGCGTCGGCTACCGGTATGTAGTTCTATACGCACTATGTAGTTTCTGTTCCGATTTTGTGTCTACGTGTTATAAACTTCAGCTACTAAATATCGCGTACCGATAAATAATATGTGATGTTGTTAATCCCAAATTGCAGTATCAGTAGTTTTGTTTTTATGCGGCTCTGCAAAGTATATTCTAGCACTGCTTTTATTAAAATTCTTTTTTGCTTTCTTGTATTTACTGTTGCTACGTCATTTTTTAATTTATATAAAGAGCCACAGAAAGGAAACAATCATCTGAAACTTACTTAACATAAAGTATTATTAGTACTGATCAGTAACTTGAAGATCAATGGGGAAATTGAGTTACGAAGACAGAATTGAGGAGATGAAGGCAGCATTTGTAATGGCTCTGGTGCAGATTTCATTTGCAGTAGTCAATATTTTTTGCAAACTGGCAGCAAACGACGGTATGATCTTGAAGATCATTGTCGTTTACAGATTGTCTGATGGAATCATTCTACTTTTGTGGCTGCCTTCTCTACATTCTATTTATGTCCAATAGAATACACTTTGATTATTATACAATCCCATCATTTAGAATCTGACACATCTACTGCCGGACCCTCTACTCATCACAAAAGTTGTCTTGATTTGTCAAATTCGCCACGCTTGCCCACCAATTGCAACCTCATACATCACGTCACTAATTTCAACACATATAATGCCAACAAACTCCATTGTTGTTATGTATTCTTACAAACCCTTTTACAGAGGTAAGATACCAATTTGTAAGTTCATATCCTTCAAGTGTGTAACCAAAACAGGTTAGAGCACACCAACCACCTACAGATCCTATCACATTCACCTCTGAGGTAGTCTCTGTATCAACACAGTGGACAATTATTGATAAATGTCTTACTTACTTTCATTTTTTTTACAATCCAAAAAACAGTTCCTCAGAAAATGCAGGAAGAAAGTTGTTCCCTGTATACCTACAAGTCCTGAACCGAAACACAGACGAGTCCACATTGATAGAAGATCGCATCTTATGCCGCGCTAAATCGGGGAGAACTAGCATTATATGGGCTCTCTGCTTCCTCCTGAAGGTAAAATACCAAGATATTCTCAAATATATGTTCATGATCTGACCTTTGAAATTGACGACCGATTATCAAACACTACTTCCTCGAAAAATAGGTTGCGACCATCTTTAGTATCTTATTTAAAGATCATGATTGATGAATATAATGTTCTCGCTAAGAGTTTTAATGAATATAATGTTCTCGCTAAGAGCTCGTGTTCCACAGGGGCATGATAGCCGTCTATACGCCCTAC
Source organism: Linum usitatissimum (assembly GCA_030674075.2). Taxonomy (NCBI): domain Eukaryota; kingdom Viridiplantae; phylum Streptophyta; class Magnoliopsida; order Malpighiales; family Linaceae; genus Linum; species Linum usitatissimum. The sequence continues at coordinate 5,015,238 of JAUJYP020001182.1, forward strand.
CAACCGGAACTGAACTGGCTGGCTTAATCCCGGAGGACTTTGAACAAAATCATGATGACAGGGATATTATTGTCAACAATAGAGAGCAAGGTCTGACCTGTATTACGAGTTTGAATCCCTTATTTGACTCTCTCCATTTCCCACTATTATTTCCATACGACAATGATGGTTTCCATACATGCATTCTATGTAATCCTTTGTATGTTCGAGCTAGCCGGAAGAGGAAATATGTCACAGAATGAGAGTATTATTGTTATCGACTTCAATATCGACCATTCGAAGGGAAAACATTGATTCGTGGAGGAAAAGCTCGTCAACACTTCTGCATTGATGCATTTACAACTGTTGAGCAGAACCGGCTGCTATATTTACGCAACCACCAAAAAGATTTGCAATCTGAAGCATATATGAGTTTGTACAATGCTATAAATCATGGAGAGACTGACTCCAAAAATATAGGCCGCATTATTTTACCATCAACTTTCATAGGTACTTCTTATTAATCATATTGCACACCGTTACAATTAACTACAAATCAATCAATAACCTGATATTGTGTTCCTTCACTCCCTATCTCTTTATTAATCCTATTTTTCATAATAATGCAAGTGGCATGCGTTATATGAAACAATTGTATCTAGACGCAATGGCAATATGTCACCATTTTGGAAACCCAGATCTATTCATTACGTATACAAGCAATGCCTAATGGCCTGAAATTATAAATGCATTTTCTTTCGATGTTGGCCCTAAAGGAGTGGACAAACCAGCTGTTGTTGCCAGGGTTTTCCAAATGAAGCTACTTCGCTTGAAACACGACATAGACAAAAAATTGGTTTGGTCGCACTGTTGCTGGTAATTTCATTAACTCCTCATTTTCGAATGGTTTATCTTAACTTACCTGAGATGTTTATGTTAGATAGCACACCTTTGTTGAAATTGGTGATAGTAAAACTGTATTCGAGAGGTATATGTAAGTTCCCCTTAAGTTATCTTATGTAATACAAACATTTTTGTTAGTAAACACTCAATTATTGCATGAAATACATAGTTTGGTTTGGTTCAGTTAACATGGTTTTTTCCTTATCATTCGAGATATTATGTACAACTACTAGGTGATCCAATTTTCTAACACCTGAGTACCAGTAATGTTGTTCATTACGTAGCAAAGTTTGGTTTTCACTCTCCCTAGATGAGTGGTTTCGTAGGCTGATCAGTTTAGTGAAAGCGATTTGTCCCATTAGCTCCATTTCCATATATTTTTGTCATTTAGATCATAGATACAGTAATAGAATACCTAACTTCGATACAATTCTGTCTCTACAATCCTAAATATCAACTAAGATACTAATAATAGAAAAATAAGATCATTGCCTCATTGCTTCCATTACCCTACGAACTTATTCTTAAAGATCATCATTCAAGACAACTATATCATCACTTTGTTTCCTGTTCCAAAGGCAGCATATTTGCATATATTTTCAAACTGGACTACAATTATGACGTCTCATATGCATATTCACATTTGTAGGTATGCACACCATCGAATTCCAAAAGAGAGGTCTTCCGCATGTTCATATCCTTGTGTGGCTCCGGAAAGGGGACAAACTGGAGACACCTGCATGAATTGATAAATTCATATATGCAGAACTCCCAAATCCAATTGTTGATCCAATAGGATGTCCAACAGTCACAAAGTTTATGATGCATGGCCCCTATGGTGATGCTAATCCCTCTTGTTCGTGCATGATGGATGGAAAATGCAAGAAATATGTTCCAAAGGTGTTTAATAGTGAAACTGTTTTCAACCAGCACGACTACGTTATTTAGAAGCGGCGTGTTACAGGTGTCACTGTTGTTAAATCATCTACAACTCTCAACAATGGCCATGTAGTTCGTTATAATAGAGATCTGATTGTCAAATACTAGGCACATATAAAAGTTGAAGTTTGTCGCAAAGGCCAACTAATCAAATACCTTTTCAAGTACATCATAAAAGGGCCAGATCGATCTTCAATTGTCATAGATAGTACAAATTCAGCAACTACAAACAGTACAGACCAACCAATCGACGAAATTGCACAATATTTGGATTGCCGCTCTATATCGTGCTATGAGGCAATGTAGACACTCTTTTCAATATCCGATTTATCAACGCACGCCAAACGTTGTTCACCTATGCATTCGCCTACCGGGTCAAAATCTGTATAGTTTCCCTCTTCCCAGCCGATTCGTTTGGTTGTTCATAGACCAGGGCTGGATCGCACCATGTTAACCCAATGGTTCTCCTTAAATCAGAGATGTGAAACTGCAAGGCAATACACATATGTTCAAATTCCAAATAACTTTGTGTTTGATGATGACAACAAAGATTTGGCAGTAAGGAAAAGAGGTTTCCCAATTGGCAGAATTCCTAGAGTTCCGGTAGCTGCAACAAACATCTTCTATCTACAAATTTTAGTTGGGAAAATTTGTGGACCGCTAAGTTTTGAGAATCTACGAACGTTCAACGGTGTTGTTTATCCCGATTGCCAACAAACATGTCAAGCTATGAGAGTACTTTTATCAGATGTTTAATGCAACTCTGTTATGGCCGAGGTTAGTCGTTGGGTTCACCCAACACAAATTTGCTCCGTATTCATATCATTACTTATATTCTGCGAACTATCAGTTCCCAATGACCTATTGCATCATTGGTGGGAATCAATGACAGATGATTTTCCATATAGGCAACGACAGTAAATGATGACCCGACTACTCAACCAGACTTAGAGAATCTATATAATCAAATGTTGCTTGCACTTGACTGTGTATTACAAACATATTCCTCTAGTTTGCAATACTATCGTTTGCCTACACCAAAACGAAAAAAATTCACAGGTACCGAGTAACACTATTGTGTCTAACCACTTAGCTTATAATTGTACCGTTGAATCTACAAGAGCGAGCATGTACCATTCTTCGCTCAATTAGCAGCAAATACAAGCCTATGAAGCACTTATGTCTTAAGTAGAAAATAAAGATGGAAAATTGTTTTTTGTTCACGGGCATGGAGGCACAGGCAAAATCTTTTTATACAACGATATAATTTCAAAGGTTCGCAGCAAAAATGAAATAGCTCTGGCTGTCGCATCATCAGGAATAGCGGCAACTTTGTTTCCAGACGGAGTCACAGCTCATTCACATTTCAAAATACCACTCAAAGTTGAACATTCATCAACCTGCAATGTTAAAAAAGGAAAAAAGTGGCCCAACGACTCCAAATGGCAAAACTAATAGTGTGGGATGAGGCCCTGATTGTTCACCGATTGTATTTTGAAGTAGTGGACAGAACTATGTGTGACATAATGGACATACCTTTGACAGGACAAGACTACCGCCCATTTGGAGGGAAGACAGTTTTGCTTGGGGGGTCTTCCGTCAGACATTGCAAGTGGTTCCTAATGGAGGCCTTCCCAGTTCTTATCTCTGGAACCATTGCACCGTGATACATCTCTCTATCAATATGTACATCAATAACTTACCGATCAACAACTCACCGATCTTTGACGGATTAACGTTTCCTAAGTGGGTCCTCGCAGTCGAAAATGGATGGCTCCAATCACATTCATATTCCAGTTCCAAACCAGGTTGGATCAAAATTCCTGAATTATTTATATGCAACAAAAACCAGTGACCCAATAGAAGATATAATTACCAAGGTATATCCAAAATTTTCCGACTCATATACTTCATTTGAATATATAAAGTCTCGGGTAATTGTTACCCCAACAACTATCTACTTCAAAAAATGCCAGGTAACTATTTAATTCCTTCAATATTCTAATTTCGAAATTCAATTCTATAGTTTTGAACTAATTCTTACTATTTCACTGAAACCAAAGGTGTTATAAAGACCTATTTCAATGCAGATTCTCTTACGAAAACATCTTCAAACAAATAGGCAATGGAGTTGGAATACCCAATCGAGTTTCTCAATTCACTATCTTTCAACTGTCTTCTTGAACACAACCTTAAACTCAAACAATTCGCAACAGTCATGTTGTTACGAAACCTCAACCCAGGTACTGGCCTTTGCAACGGAACACGCATTCTACTTACAGACTTGGGTGAACATGTACTTTGAGGAATTATTGTTGGTGGAACAATGGAAGGTACTGTTGTTGCAATACCCCGCATTGTTCTTGATCTCAAAGACGCAAAATTGTCATTCACTTTGAAACGTAGACAATACCCAATCAGACTATGCTACGCAATGACCATAAACAAGAGCCAAGGACAGATACTGGACCATCTAGGATTGTTCCTACTGAAAGCAGTGTTTACACATAGGCAACTCTTTGTCGCTGTCTCAAGAGAACGATCGGTCGATGGTCTACACATTGTCTTGATAGACAATGACGAAATCCTGCCAAATACAACACATAATATAGTGTACGAGGAAATTCTGGACGACCTACGAAATGATGCCATTGACCATTGAGCGGTTACTGTCTTCAAACCTGGTAATGCTTTACTGGTGATTTCGTTGCTTAGCAGTTATTGATGTTTCCGGATTTCTTACCTAATATTGCTTTATCCAGGCAAAACATGCATTCAGATTGTGGCAAGTCCATATTCTATGACTCCTAAAGTGCTGAAATGGAACTACGGTCCTGAAATCAACGTCTGAAGTGATGGTGTTATACTTTACATTTTCAATTGTGGCATTCCACCGTCTGGGACAGGTTAGTACCTTCGTATCATTAATGGTTGTAAGTTGATGGTCAAATTTCTCTTTGAGGACCGTGTCTAGGATAAAATCAACTTTCTCCTTTAAGGACCGTGTCCAGGAAGAAAAACTAAGGTACGGGGAGTTTGCAGCAATGACACTAGTGGACAATAGATCTTCGTCGGGGGAGCAGAGATTAATCTAACAAACCATAACAGGACAGACCCCGAGTTCTTTTTAAAGTTCATTGTTTCTAAGTGACATATTTATTTTGGTGAATCTCATATGCATTTCTTTCTTTCTATCTTTTGGGTGGCAACTAGAAAGTGCATGCAACCTATAAAGACTGTATTTTGGAGAATTGTCAAAGGTATGAACCTTTAACCTACAGAGAAGAGCAATGAACTATGTATAATTCACAAACAAATACAAACGAAGAAGCATGTATAAAGTCAATATCACATTAAAAATACATTCCATGTTGCTTCACCACAGATTTAGGACAGATACAACAACCATCCAAATAAGTATATTTCACGCTAACTAAAGAGAGACGAAGAAGCTGGCTTAGATGGCTGAACCGGCCGAATATCAAACATTGAGAACCCTACTAAACCCTGTTAATTAATACCGTTTCAACTACATTTTCACACACTATACAAAAACTATGAAAGACAGGAGACGATACAATGCTTTCAAAGTGCATCAGCATAATCGTACATCAATCTGACACAAACATATATAATAACACAATTTGTAATAATAACAAAATCCTTTCAACCAGAAGGTTGAGGATAGTGATGAGACTACAGAAACAACAAATCCACTACAAGGCGATAGCAACTGCATCCCAAATGGCTGATACAACAAATTTCGCTGGGAAGGAATGACTCGACATGGAATAAGTGACTTCTAAGGTGAAGTATTATCAGCAACGGCTTTCAGAGCACCGCCACGATCACAAGCATTCAAATTCATGAATTCGGAAGCAGGCATCTTGAATAGAGCTGTACCAGTATCATGATCAAGGATGCAGTCGATAGCTGCTGAAGCATCAGCAATACGCACAAGGACTTGGTACCTACATTCCAGAATCAGTTGAACGACACATAAAAACATATACCAGTAAATAATCAAGGTAGTACAGCATACCTATATGTTGTATGGGAAACGGTACAAATACGATGAGCTAGCTCGATGCACAATGCAGATTCGCGCAATACACCAAAAAGGCACCTGAAATGTATAACCAAATTCAAATCTAAATTAGCAATTTATAAAGACCCAGAACAACATGCAGTCAGCAAGCCAGGTTTTCTGTGGGAGCGCACCGCAGGCGTACTGAAACTCCAAATGACACGTTCTAGGATTCACACGAATTGGCAAACGTGCATGAAAATAGCTGACAAGTTGGTACAACAAGAATAAATAAGTAAATACAAATTGCACAACCATTAAGATTAAAAAAGCAAAGGAGAGTTACTGTTGCTTACTGTTCACGTGAATAGTAAGTCCCCTTCCAATGTAACCATCCTTTCTTTAATTTTAGTTGATTTCTAACCATTGTTTATGTTTTAGTTTGTGTAAAGTAGTGAAATAATATATAATAATTAAGGTGGCAATGGGCCATGACAAAAAAGAAAGATGGGAGTTTTCTTTTTTATAAGTTTTTTTTGAATCTTATGATTTTAGTTATTTGTTTTTAATTATTTATAAAGTGTTTAAATATTTTCCTTCACTAATATTTTTTTATTTTTTAAATACAACGACATCAATTTTGATATATTTTTTTACGATTCGACTCTAATATGCCTATATGGGTATTCTATCGAATCTGATCCGGTCAAATAAAGTTCAACCCATATAATTTTTTATTGAGTTCAACATATATATCAAAATTAAAGTAATTATGGTTTTCTCCACATTTTTCTTTTTATTTTTTAAATTCCTTTTATTTGCATTTTTTGTTAATAATAATTTATAAAAACTTTGAAACATATATTCCCTTTTATTATTTTAAATTTTTGAATGAAATGACATCAATCTTAATACATTTTATCAAAATAGATCTTCCAAACCAATACAAGATAGTAACCGCAATAAACATTACAACAATGTACATTTATGGGATCGTAGACGTTTCCAAGATAGAAAGTAACACGTGGTCACATATAAAATATTACTAAGTTAAATAACAGAAGCGATTAAACATTACAACAGTGTCCATTCATGATATCAGTGACGGTTCGAGGATTGAAAGTAGCACGCGGCCAAATTTGAAACATTACTAAGTTGAAAAAAAAATTCATAATTTAATAATTGGATTTGTCACTCCCGACGCCGAAAAGAGGAGGGCACGTGCCCGGAGAAGTCACACCCTAGGTCTGTCATGCGTGGGTTCGAACCCAAGACCTTCAGATGACTAGCTGGCACAACTCCACTACTAAAAAAATCATGATATATTTTATTTTATATTTGTGTCAAGGCACTATCAAAAAGTGAAATAAACATTATTACAACGATATCCATTCATGCCTTCATGATATGTGTTGAAATCGAACCCAAGACCTCCGAATCACCAATCACTAAAGCAATCTTTATATATTTTATTTCAGGTTTTTGTTATGAGACCATCAACATTTTGTAATGGTGCTAAAAAGTTGATATAAGAATGACATGATAGTATCTTATAATATTGGTATAATATAATTAAGGGCATAATAATGTCATTTAACCAACTCAACAATAAAATAATAGTTGACACTCTTCTTTCTTTCCCTTACTGTTAACTTTCTTTTCCATCATGATTTTTCAAATGCTTTATTATTGATGTTATCGACCGTATAATAGTTGCTCTCATGATAACTAAAAATTTAAAATAATATGAAATTCAAAATGTTAAAATCTTTATAATATAGTGCAACCACTATAATCTACGAGTAAGTAAAGTCATACCAATAACGAATAAAATCTTCGCGGCATCGCGCGGCCATCCTAACTAGTTAAACCTTAAAGAAAATGAATGCAAATGCAGGGAAAACCTATCAATCACATTGCGGAATTTGGGAGACTAATCTCCAAAGAAAAAAACATCGCATTAGTTTTATGTGCAACAATAAGCAACAGACAGCCACACAGGTCTACAGCAAAAGATGCAGAGCACAAATCAATAGGAAAAATCAAAAGTGTAACAAAAAAAATGAAAGCAAGATAAAAAACAAACCAGGCAATGCAATTGGGCTTGCTGTCGGTGTCAACAATTCGCTAAACATGTCGATATGACGACCTTGGGGAACAACGGGCCACTTAAGTCCTCATCGACGATTTCAAACTCTTGATATGCATGAATAATGAAACGATATTTATGACAGGACGCTGCTCCAGACTGGCGATGTTGTATAACTTCTGTCTAGTACAACTTGTAGAGCGTATCAGGGGAAAACATTTCAACCACAAATTGTGCTTAAACAAACTCTGTGCGTCCTTCAATAATTGTTTTCTATAAAAGCAGAAAAAACATAAGAATTAAACAAAAAATTGAGGGGGAGAGGGGGAGATACTGTAGAACCTATTTAGTAAAATTTAGACATTGAGGTTTTAATGCAGTACATAACTTCAAAACACACATTATCCCCAATTTCAAAGATTTAAGCGTGAAAAATTGGAGATGGTCAATGGAAGGGATAAAGTTTCTGCAAAAAGAATGAACCAAAACGTTACTACCTATTCACCAAGCCAAAGAGTGTACAATGGCAGACAAGAATCAAAATGTTCACCAACGTTTGGGTACCACATATGAATCAAAGGAACAAGAATTGGCAGATTCGAATGACCAAATGGCAAGAAAGCAACGTCGAAAACACAATCACCAACCTCGGCAATCACAATTACACAAACGACGGAAATGAAATGGGATCCGTACAAAAGAGAATCTTCAGAAGTTAACGGCCGGAAAAAAGAGGACACAAATAGTATTAACAGATTGAGACTCACCTGCTGGTGGATTGGCCGAATAAAACCTTAACGCCATGGATTGAGAAACAATTTAGATGAAGGAAAATAACTGGGAAATGAATAAGAAATACAAAGTAGGACAAATAGAAGAATGTATGCGTTGTGAACACATAAATACTAAAACGTGTGAAGATAAGATATTGTGTACTGATTATACGTGTCCGCGACAGTTAGTAATCCATGACTTAAAAAGGGATTATGGTCAAAATGCCCCTATTTTATTACAAGTTAATAATTGAGTCCCTTTATTACTTTTCTTTCTAATCAAACCTCTATACTTTTTTCAGGCCATCAAGTAAGTCCCTTTTTTTTTCAGGCAGTTGTGATGAATTAACACGTCCAGTTAGACATTTTGTTAACATGACACTTGTTGACTGGGATTTCTCTATTAATTACTAATTAGATAGGTTTTAAAATTTTAACAAAAAGATATATTATAGAGAAAAGTAGGGTGGGAGAAAAAAAGTTGTAGACCGATTAGAATTAAACAATCCATCTCGTAAAAAGGAATAAAATTATATTTTTCTTATACTCCTCCAAATAAAATCAGATAATCATCTATAATAAAAAATCAAACTTTCTGGAAAAATTTCTCTTGAACGTTTCAACAAGAAATATAAATTTCTTTTTTATAATATGGTTCAATTGGCACCATGATATGGTGTTTGTAATAAGTTTTATGGTGTCAATTGAAGCAGATTATAAAAAATAAATTCATATTTCTTGTTGAAACGGTCAAGAGAAATTTTTTGAGAAAGTTTAATTTTTTTTTGTAGAGGATTATCTGATTTTATTTGGAGGAGTAAAAAGAAAGAATATGATTTTATTCCTTTTTAAAAGATGAATTGTTTAATTCTAATCGGCCTACAACTCTTTTTTCGCCCACCTTATTTTCTCTTTATAATATCTTTTATTTATTAATTTTAAAACCTATCTAATTAGTAATTAATAGAGAAATCTCAGTCAACAAGTGTCACGTCAGCAAAACGCCCAACTGGACGTGTTAATTCATCACAACTGCCCACAAAAAAAAGAAAAAGGGCTTACTTGATGGCCTGAAAAAATTGTAAGTGTTTAATTAGAAAAAAATAATAATAAAAAAGCTCAATTGTTAACTTATAATAGTATAGGGGCCATTTTATCCATAATCCCTTTTAAAAATTATATACCACATGGATTCACAGGACCTCTTACCCAATATTCGTATCCGACGAAATTGCCTTCGGCCCCAAAAAGCAGAAACCACGCACGTAACTTCCCTTATGAACAAATAAACTCAAACAATCTAAAACCAGTGCAAAGGATATTCAACAACGCGTAACAGGAGGATACAAAAAAAATTATTGATCATTCATCCATATTGGCCAATGACTTACCAGATAAAACACCTATACAGTTACAAACTCTGTTTGGCTCCAATACATCTGGATCTCGCTTTGTACGGAAAGGACCACCAACACCTATAGAAACTCAAACAAACACACGGGTAAGCAAGAACTCTCCACAGTTATCGATGCTGCCGCAGCTCAGCGCGGCCCCCGTAACCTAGTTACAACTAATTATCGTGTGAAAAAATGGAAAGAAATTCACAAAATTCAGATATTAGCTAGGCTCCACCAATATGACACATCCAACATTTTACGTAATAAAATTTAAAACATTCAATTTGCAGTCCACGTAGTCGTGGGAAAAAGGAGCTGCATGCACGTGGTATGATGAAGCACTTAAACATGGATGGATCATTTCCTGGAAGTTGTGAATTAGAGAACATACTAATTAACAGAATGGTGTAGTTGATAATCCTAGCATCATATATTAGCAATTTTGTTACCAAGTCAAGTAATATTTATTCCATTGCCTGCCAGATCAGCAAGGTAAGGAGAAAGGCAAAAGGCAATGAAGAAAAGTAGCCTTCTTGAGTTGAGATATTTTAATCTTAGCTTGTTGGGCTTTTCCCTTGAAGTTGTCGATACGCATGGGCATCAGTGCATGCCCTGCGTGGCCACTCCTCTATACATCACAGCATCTGGCTACCCAGAACTGAAGATATAAAGTCAAAGTCTGCTATTGAGATATCTTCCCAGAAATCCTTTCCTACACACTTATAACACTAAAAACGCAAAACATGGCATTGTCAGAAACTTTACTATTAGGCAATAATCTCCCTCTAAGACTGAAAATGCTTTTCACCCTGATGTTTTGGACTCCCCTCAGTTCAATACCTAGTATGAACTGAAGCGATTTCTTCACAAATCATAGGCGAACATATGAGATCAAATCAATCACTTTAATTGATAGAACAGAGAGGTTGAACTAGAACAGAAATACACAAGTACGAAAAGAAGAAACCGAATAACTATCTCTCCGAACAAATGAAAAACACCAGGAAAAAAACACTTAATGAGATGAGGAACCCAAGTGCTCAGAAGGAGCCTCAATGATATCAGGAACTCAAATATTCAGATGACAATTCAGTCTTTCAGCAAGAGCATCAATAACTTCCTTAAAAAGACTTTCAGACTTCTTTTCAGATTTGATTTGAGACGCAGTATAGTCGACATCATTTTCTCCCCCTAAAGCATTCTCCGGACGAGGAATGCCCCCAATTTCTTGAAAAATAGTATGAGGATCCAGAACATCCAAGGGCGAGGCGGAGTAGAATCCACCAAAGAGAGGAAATCCAAGACAGACCAAAAGAGTAGAGATTTCTGGAGCAAAGGGCAGAGCACCAGTAAGACGAGGGTTTGCGAGCTGAACAATCGTGGGGAATATAAGAGAGGTGAAATCCACACATTATTTTTGAATAGCATAGTACATAATCCAAGTATCCATCTGGGTGACCAGAAATCTTCCTTCAGGGGAGAGGAAGAAAAATATGAGATAAGAAAGAATAAAGGATCTGAAGAGGTTGAGGCAAGGCTGACACAATAGGTTGAAGATCTTCTCCTGTCCATAGAGCAAGAGTAGCAGTGGGATCAAACTTGATAGTTTGAAAATCATCTTCACATAGAACTGTGTACCATTCTGTTGGGATCCTGGGACAGACAAAAATCTTTCGCCCTGAAACAATCGTGTTGAACATTCCACAGTAAAATGTTACCGTCAAGTTGAATATTAGCATAAAATTGTGCTACAACATCTGGGAAGAAGGTTTGCGGACGATTACTGAGAGGAGAGGTCCATCCCGGATTCTCAATCATTGGAGAAGTATTCAAACCAAAAGAGTTGAAAATAGAAGGATCAACAACCACTCGTGTGCGAATAGGACGATTAGCAAAATGTTTAACATACCTCACAACGTGAGCAGCACTCCTTATACGATCATTAGTGTAGACCATATAGTTTTGAGGAATGAAAGAACTCATGATAAGATCAGAAGGAACAGGAAGGCTTAGAAAAGAGAAGATATGAAAACAATAGAAGTGCAGGCAATAATATATACGCAAGAGAAGAGTTCTAGAGATAAGCTCGATTTCAGCCGGTTGATTATTTGTATCTATGAAGATAAGCTCGATTTCTCTCTTGGAAACTAACTCTAGGATAAAGTGATGATGAGTCAAAATATGTTTAGCACGAGAATGAAAGACTGGATTTTTGGACATATTTATTGCACTGGTATTGTCACATAAGAGAGTTATTGTTTCAGAAGTCGTACCAAAGTCGTGAAATTGAGCTTTCAGCTAGAGAATCGGAGCGCTGCAATGTCCAGCGGCAACATATTATGCATCAGCTGTTGACAGGGCAACTAAACTTTGGTTTTTGCTAAACCAGCAAATAAGAATGTTTCCCAGGAATTACAGCAGCCAGATGTGCTTTTTTGATCTGAAAGACACCCCACAAAATCATAATATGAGTAACCAACAAGATTGGAAACAACATCCGAAGGATACCAAAGACCAATGTCTGATGTTCCCTTCAGGTATCTGAAAATTTGTTTAACTGCTCCAAGATGACTTTCCTTTGGATTGCTTTGGTATGTGACACATAAACCACACTAAAAGATATGTCAGATCGATTGGCAGTTAGATAAAGTAGTGAACCAATCATCCGTCTATAGAGGTTTTCATCATTAGCAATGCCAAACAAATCTGGACCAATTTTAACAGCAGTAGACATTGGAGTAGAACGGGGTTTAACTGAATTCAGAGATTGATTTGTTTTAAACAGAGAGTTACAATACTTGGCCTGATATAAGAAAATACCTGATTCACATTGTTTAATCTAAAGACCAAGAAAAAAATTAAGCTCCCTGATCATGCGCATTTCAAAAGCAGTTTTCATGGTTTTGTTGAATTCAAAACTAAGATTAGGATTGGTAGAACCAAAAACAATATCAACAACATAGACTTGAACAATGAGAATATCATAATTAACTTGTTCGATAAATAAAGTTTTGTCAACTGAACCACAAGAAAATTATTATTAATAAAATAAGAATTTAGTTTATCATACCAAGCACGGAGGCCTTTTGTTTGAAACCATGAAGAGATTTCCGAAGTTTATAGACATGAGAAGGATATTTATGATCCTCAAACCCAGGAGGTTGCATGACGTAGACTTCTTCTGCTAAATCCCTATTAAAAAAAAGAACTTTTGACATCCATTTGAAAATGTTTAAATTTGTGAAGACAAACAAAATCACAAAGAAGAAAAATAGCTTCTATCCTGGCAATAGGAGCAAAGGTGTGAAACCCATGTCAAGGAGTCTCGGCCGAACTACTGGCTCAACTGAGGAGTCCTACTCGGTTTCAACCTGAACCGTGACTCAACCCTAATCCACTAAACAAAGCATTAAATCAAGCAATAAGGCTGAAAACTATACACTTAAATACAACTGACCAACTAGGACCCCGGATTCCAAAACTAAACTAATAAAAATGGAGATGCAACCATAGTTCTGAAATACATAAAAACGATATCAATAGATATCAAAACATCAAAAAGTTCTCTCCACCCTCAGCTCCCATACTAGTGGTTGAACACACAGATACAATAGGAAAAACAAAATATAATAGGGTTAGTGATCAGCACTGAGTGGCTAACTAGACTCACGTAGAACTGTGACTCTACATGGGACGTAGAGAAAGAAAGTTTGACTATCTGAACTAATAATGTGACCATGTGATCCCGAAGGCATCATCCTATCATTATTCACCCCTAGCTACTAGTAGATGTCCTTATGGTGGATCAGACCATGAAACTACCCTGCATCCGGACGAGCAGCATCTGTAGGCCATACTTTATACGTCCTAAAACCGTGGGAGTAGCATCTGTAGGCATACTCAACACGTCCTGCATGCATGAATATCTTGGGGGATTGTGCAATCCAAAATGGGTGACCAACACAATGGGATCGAATTTAGCTAATCATGAATCCTGACCTAATCATGAACTGTGGATCACAGTTCAAACGACAATAGCACTTGCAAAACTACCAGTACAGTAGAATCATACCTACTGCACAGTCAAAGAGTCCAGCTCCGTAATCATTACAACAACGCATGTACAGTAGAACACGAGCTGCAACACGGCCCCAGAAACCTGCTCTGTTTCTCATGAATCCAATCTCTGGATTCCTGACAACCTAATTACATTTATATGCTTTAAAGTATAAAGTAATCCTAGACCCCCACCTGGTATGTAGAACTGACACCTCTAATTTTGACTTGACATGATTCCTCTGATTCAGCTTCTAACCTTGCATTGTTTCGACCTCCAACGATCAAGTTATGCTCCATTAAGTTCTTTGCAGCAATTTTGAAACTTTCTAGTCTTTTAGCTGCCTCTGTTACTCTTACTCATCTAGAACATCTAATCGTTGACAAAACATACCCAAATCTTTAACTATAAATAACCCTAGCAATCCTTAAATACTGCATATATCATGCTCATGATGGAAAGCCAACCATGCCCATTGCAATGTTGCTCATCACGATCGTGATCAAAAAACACCCACGATCGTGGTCACCAAATTCCCATGGCCGTTGCAACTAAATGGCCATGCCCATTATCTGATTCTTCCTCCCAATTAATTCAGCCATACACACACAAATCTTCCACCTCCATATATCATGCAATTCTCTACGTAACTTAGCTTCATTCAATTCTCAACTCCTTAATTAATCACCACAATTCCATTAATCATGGAAATACATAATTCCATGTGACTGAGTCTTCATTATATGAATCCAAACCAACCACTCAAAAAATGAGTAAGATTTAAATCAAATTAAAATTTAAACAGAACCGAAAAATTAGGACGTCACAAAAGGTTTCTTCAAAATCTATTATCTCTTTTTGATTATACCCTTGAGCAACAAGGCTACTTTTATTATGAAGAATATTACCCATTTCATCAAATTTATTTCTAAACACCCATTTACTACCAATAATATTTTTATCTAAAGGACGTTCAACAAGATCCCAAACATAAAGACGAAGGAATTGAATAAGTTCTTCGTTCATGCTTTCAGTCAAATTTGGATCGAGTAAAGCTTCTTTAATAGACTTATGTTCTACCAAGGACACGAAAGCAGAATGTAAATATTTTGTTCTAGTTACCAGCCTTTGATTTGAATCACCAATGACATGAGTTTGTGGATGCCGTTTTTGAATGTGTTGAGGAGCATTTTATCCTTGATAATCCAACACAGACTCACACTTGGCATCATTAGTTGAAGTTTCTGTAGCAGGCTGCTCATTTTGTGGAGGATTTGTATAAGATTGAGAAGACTTTGCAGAAGACTGGTCATCCACTGGATAATATGTGCTGCACCGTTCTGGTTGAGAAGACTTTGCAGTAGGCTGCTCATTCGCATCATCACTAATGCTAGAGGTAGTAGTAACTTCATTAGCTGACTACTAAGATGATGTTAAGCCAATGTCATCATCGTTTATATCCTGCAAATTAGTATCTTCACAAAGAGTTTCATCAAATATAACATTTATTGATTCTTTGATTTTTAGAGAACGTTTTTTGAACACTCGATAAGCTTTGCTATGATTAGAATAGCCAAGAAAAATACTCTCATCTTATTTAGAGTCGAATTTTCGCAAATGATCTTTAGTATTAAGAATGAAACAGCGATATCCAAAAGTTCTAAAATAACTTATATTAGGCTGAACCAAAGCACGATTAGTGACGTAACAAGCCGTATTAACTGCATCCCCCAAAATTGAATAGGAACATGAAAGTCATTTAAGATAGTCTTGCAATCTCAACAAATTTTGATTTTTACGTTCAACTACTCCGTTTTGTTGGGTACGGGGGTAGAAAGATTGTGCTCAATACCAAGATTATCACAAAAATCATCACATTCATGACTGACAAACTCTCCTCCATTATCACTACAAATCCTTATAATGTTACTTTGGTTTTCATTTTGAACCATTCAAGAGAAGGTTTTAACCTTTTGAAATGTCTCATCCTTAGAAGAAAGAAAGAAGACCCAAGTAAAACAAGAGTAATCATCAACAAAAACAAACACATAAAATTTTCCACAGAGAGAGAGTATTAGTAGGACCAAAGAAATCAAGATGAATAAGCTCAAGAACACGAAAAGAGGTGACGCCCTTTTTAGATTTCAAATTTGGTTTGCTTACCCTTAGCACAAGCATCACGAAATATTTTTTTGTAACTACTAAGCTTAGGAAGGCCATGAAGAAGATCAAGATTTCCTAACCGATATAGAAAGCTTAAGCTAACATGACCAAGTTTACGATGCCAAACAAACTCAGTATCCCCTTAACAGAAATAAACAAAATTCATAAGAAACTCTATTAAAATTTATACGATAGATATTTCCCTTTTTCAAATTGGTGAAAATAATCACATCATCCTCGATACGTTTTGCAAAACATAGATTAGATACAAAAGTTACCAGATGATTTTCAGCATAACTCTAACTAATAGACAATAAGTTATGATTGATATTTTTCACATACTAAAACCTTTTTCAGAAGAATATTGTCTTTAGTTCCAACTTTACCTACACCAATAATATTACAAGAACGATTATCGCTAAAACTTACACTTACTTTGTCCGTGAGTGTTAACTCATAGAAAAGAGATCTGTTACCTGTCATATCATAGGAACACCCGCCGTCAAGAATCCAATCTTCTTTGATATCCAGTAGTATGGTAACAAACTTCATTGGAAGTAGTTGTGGCGTTGCTCGCATGTTTAGTTGTCATTGCCATTTATACTCCAGCTTCTAGTTCAGAATCATCACTATCATCTTCGCTACCACTCCAAGTAGCTTGAAAGCCCTTTCTTTTCCTTTCTTGTTAAGAGGACAACCAGCTTTGATATGTCCAGACCTGCCACACTTAAAGCATTTTGCAGAAGAAATATTACTAGTACTATCCTTCTTCATTTTATACCCGAACTTAGCGTGATGTGGTTCAATTCTAAACTCCTCTTTCTCTTCATCAGCTTTAGATTTTTTTACTAGAATTCTCACTTTTTTGGTCATGTTTCAATTTAAGAATCCTATTAACACGTTTCGACAAAAAAAGCAAGTTCATCCTCAATATAGTTTTCATATTCTTCACCATTATTAACTTTTGTTTTAAAAGCAATGTTTTTCCTGAAGCTAAGTTCCTCAAGATCACCTTCACGTCTTAAAACCTCTTCATGAGTTAATAAAGAGCCAAAGAGATTAATATCTTTTAAGTTCTTGGTTTCTTCAGTCGCAGTAACTTTTGAATCTTCGTTATCATATTTCTTTCCTAATCTATCTAACTTATGCACTATATTCTGAAATCTAACCCCATATCTTTGATTGACTCACCAGGAGTCATTTTAAATTCCTCAATATCTTATTTTAGCATGTTTATTTTAGTTGATTTGACAAGATTTGTTCCTTCGGGTGTAATACAGAGTTTATCTCAAATCTCTTTAGCTAATTCGTAGGTAGAAACAGGATTGTATTCTTCGTAACTTAAGGCACAAAGCATAAGATTCATTGCTTGAGCGTTTAATTGTACCTTTTCGACATCTTCTTTAGTCCATTATCCTTGATAGCTGATTTCACTTCTTCTGGTCCCTCAGTGATGATGATCGATAGTAATGATTTTGACGATTTAATGAAAAGCTCCATGTGATTTTTCCAGAAGCTGAAGCTCGATCCGTCAAATAGAAGTGGTGGATTTGTTGCATCTCTATCTGCGAGTAACACGGTACCTTTTAAGAAATTTCAATTATCAAATTGAAGGATAAAAACTGAAGGAACAGACTACACCTGAAATTCACACCTGTTGAATCAAGAGTGATCTTGATCTCGGTCAGTGCCCCTAGCTTTGATATCACTTATTGAACATTGATCCCTCTGATCCCTAAGGAGAAATGTCGAACTAAAGAAGAAGAAATGAGATAGATTAGCTGAAACGAAGATGATCAAATGCTTGCTTTTGTTCCACATTCAATTTGGAAAACTGAATATTATATTGACAACTTAATGTACGATGATCATAATTCAGCTCTTCAGCACATAAATTTTTAGATGAAGGGGATAACACATCAATATCTATTGTTGGCAAACCTGGAAAGTCAGCCAAACTCTTGCCACATCGTTGAGCATTTTCTCAATCGGAGCTAAACAAAGACTTTGTATTTCTTCTGAAGTCAGCTGTAGTTTAAGCATTTCGAGTGCTTCCGTTTGAAATATGAGATGTCATCAGACATTATTTCCCAATTTCTCAGCCAGAGTTAATGAACATTTGATACTCTATAATACATAATCATGGTAACAAAAAGCTTGCAGTTGGCGTGCAGAAGCTATCGCATCTTCTTCTTAAACACATTGATTCCATTCACCATCATGTACTATAGATTCAGAAGCTCCACATGTATCTTTGAATGACTCATAAACAGTGCCATTAACCATTTTTAAAGTTGAAAACATGGAGTAACATACTCAAATATAACCTCTCCTCTGCAGTAGATGGACAATAGTATAAACGACCAATACAATGTTTCTTTTTCTGCAAATTTCATGACTTGTTTTTCTTGGCGTAAGTATAATGCTGAGGGAACTAAACATTAGTAAATTTCTAGCATGAGGTGATTCTCGATTCACTTTCATCCACTCTAACAACATAGAAGTTTGAAATAGTTTAGATTGAACTAATGCTTGCATTGAAGAGTTGACATTCAAAGTTACCGGTCGTTCTTCGGGCAAATGACATGACATTTGAAGTACTGCAGAAGAGTTACTATAAAGGTTAAACTTGAATATCCTCCAACATGATTCTCCTAGTGTTATATACTGACAATCCACGAATGCCTTAACTGCATTAATGTTACATGTAATTTCATACTTTGTTTACGTAAAGGTACTGCAGCTTGCATGGTTATTCCTGACAGCTACTGCCTTGGTATGATCAGGAGGTTTATTGATATACTTGAACAAATATTTGACTGCCTTGTACAATTAACGAACTTGCATACATCCAAAGTTGCTAATCGAGAGATTATATAAAATAGACAATCATTAATGTGAGAGGAAGACTTGTTGAAGTAAGGACCATGAAACATGAACTTTTCAACTGCGTTATAATATTGTGGATCAAGAATAGGATTAGATATTTCTGCTGAAATAACCGCATCAATAGATGCAACTTCATGGATTTTGTCTTCTGTAGATAACAATAGTAACATATGTGAGTGAGGAAGACCCCACTTTTGAAACTCAATTGCATGGACAACTGCACATGAACTGCACATGAAAAAAATACTTTGTCAATGTTGAAAATGTAATACAATAAAGATGCCTAAATTTACAGCATAATCTAGCATTAGTCGATGTTAGTGTGCATCCTTATCCGACTTGAACTTTTAGAATGTTTGGAGCAACGATCAACTCACAACCCAATGACTATCGTCCTCTCCGATTGTTTCTCTTTTTGTGATTCTTTTCTATTCCATTTTTTTTCATTTTAGTGATAGTCTCGATCCTGATCAAGGAGTGTCTCGCTTCCCATGATATCTCGAGCTCCACCTTCGAAGCTCTATGGTCGGCCATCTGGTATGCCTTCTTCTTTACTTCTCTACTCTGCGCTGTTTCAACTTGTCTCCCTCCCTGTCTCCCTCCATCTTCTCTCAATTCCTTTGTAGAGATCCTTAAGAGGAGATTGACGCTGCTCTTTCTCTTCCGCTATCTCAGTTGGCAGGGAATCATCTTGACGAGTGATTTTTACCACTCTTCCATCTGATCCACCAAATCTGCTTTCACTGCTATTTTGCCAATATGTTGGAGAGGGTATGTCATATGAGTTGTCTTTGTTGCTTATGGTGATGGGTGAATAAGTTCCTGATCTAGATTTTGGGTTCTAGCTATTAGACTTTGCATTGGTTCGTCTTCAAATTGTTTTGTTCACACGTCAAACTACTGCAATAAGTTTTGTTCTTTACTTGGTTCACCTCAGAAGTTGCATTGAAAATACTACATATATCCATGATATTCTTTGCTTTGGTGATGATATCAGTAGTTTAGCCAATAGCTTAAGCAAGCTTGTAATCATTCAAGCTGCAGAATCACATAGAAGGTTATCATGAACTTTGTAATTCTGGACATAGGTTGGATTGGTTGACTGCCTACTGATTTCGCCAGCAGCGGATTAAAACACCTGGACTTGTGTTGTGTGTCTGTGCTGTTGCTGTCATATTCATGCGTTTCTAGTGTTAGATAATGGATAGAATAATGAAAAGGATTAGATCATTCATACTCCTCTTACAAGCTGTAACACTGTGATAGCTGATTTCCCTCTGTAGGAATGTTCATTGATGTATTTCTGTAAAATTACTAGTAGCATACCTCTGTCTGATATTTATGGTGAGATAGCTCTTTGTTGTTTTAATTTCATGAAGGCATTGGGTTGTTGAGTCATGAGTGGTCTCTGTTTGCTTCTTTACTTCCATCCTATGATTTCAGTTTCAATAATGGGAAGGAAGATAAGGTTCCATATTTGTAAGTTTACCCATTTTTCTTCCATATCTTTGTTTTCATAAATAATATGCTTCTCTACCACATGGAAAATTTCTATAACACTGTATGTATGTTGTAGTTGCATTTGTTGGTGGTTTGTACTTGTTGCTTTAACCTACGAGAATTGTCCAATTAGTGAAACTGGGTTTGCATCATTCTTACATGGCTTATTTGTCATTTTCACATAAACGAACTATGACGAGTGAACCGAAACAATCCGAGATGAACTAGAGAAGTTAGATGGACTAACTCGAGTAAAGAAGATACGGGCAACCCTGGTTTTTTGTTGACACCAGACTTAAATTGGAGCATTTTTTAGTTTATAACATTTTAATTTTGTATTGTTAGTCATTGAACCTCGTCCTCGTCGACCACGATGTTGTGCGGAATCCCGACATTGTTCTTGAAAGTAATTGTCTCCCCTGCTGCTATGGAGAACTTGTTTGGCACAAATGCCAACGACCCATCGTCTCCTCCCAGCAATACATCAATTGCCATCGCGTTACTTGCCAGTAGGGGTGGAAGTGGTTCGGTTTTTGGTTAACCGAACCAATTTTCCTTGGTTAACCGACCAAAAAAAGATGGAATTCTGCTCCGAAAACCACACATGTTCAATTTGTGGTTAACCACTAACTTGTTTAGTGGTTAACCACAAAACCACCTCATTTCAATTTTCGGAAAAATTCAAAACTAATTTCAAGCACAATTCAAAATAATTTGCAATAATTCCAAATCTTCGATCAACTAATGTCTAATGACAATAAATCTCAAATTAAGTTTCTGCAATCACAATCCTCAAAAACGATAAATCGTTTGAACATGCAATTAAAGAAATAAAAATGTGCAAGTTGCCTCTCTTTTGGTTTTCCGGTCTTCTTTAAACATTATCTCATCCCATTCATAAATTGAGTTGAAACAACATATAAACAAACCATACACACAATCAAAACAATCAAACAACTCAATAACAATGCACAAGCGGAGTATTTTACACAACAATACACTTGAACAGTAGCATGCTAAGTTAAAGGATATTTCTTAGGTTTACTTATGTTTAGGTTAAGGCTTAATGGGATGTCCGATTTAGCAATTTAGTGATGTAATTTTTTATGTTCGGTTTTCCAGTTTTTATTTGATTAACCACTCAATAAGCGGTTTAACCACTCACCAAAAATTACACAAATTTATTACCGATAACCAAACTACTAACCAAAATTCAATTTTTAATTAACCACAAACCACAAACTACGATTCAATTTGTAGTGAAAACCACTAATCAAAAACCAATTTTCACCCCGCTTGCCAGCACTGCTGATGCAACCGTGCCAACTAGAGCCACAACAAAATCCTTCATTGATGCCCTTACTACTCCGCCGCCAAATTTTTGTTTGCGATAGAAACCTTGGCGGTGGCGTTCGTAGCCTTGTTGGCTGCCTTGAGACCTGTGACGGCTGGGATTGTCACGGCGGCGGAGGAGGTCGCAGTGGACAGCTCTGGTTGTTTGTTGGGTTTATCAAGTTTGATCGGAAAATGGAAGCACGTGGATTAGAGGGTGGTAATAATATTCTGCTTTGTTGAACTATCAATAACATATATAAAATTTGTGTTCTAAAACAAAGTATTATCAAGTTCATCCCTATAAGACTAACTGTTTGATTTATTATGATTGAGACTAAGGTCTTATAAAATAATTGAGAAGAAGTGTGATTACTAATTGTTGATTGCTATAGGAGTTGTAATTCATAGGCTCTACAACTTTAAATTCAACACAATCCTTCGATCAATAGATGTATTGTCGTATTTTGATTGTAGATTGATATATAATCGAAGGGTTTTTTATGTTTTCTCATAATTGAAATTTGAGTATGTATTCCAAGTCCATAGAACAGAAGATTTTATTGGATCTTCAATGTCGTTCTTCAGGATTAGTAACTATTATGAAGGAATCAATAATGATGTTCAGGTTGGAACTCTTGTTCGGTTGAAAGAAAAATAAAAGACTGACCGGTTTGAAATACCTCTTATGATTATTTCCACCATAAAACTGAAATGATTATTCGACCTGACTCAGACAAAAAATAATCGGGCGTACATGCATGTATGAATCGAACAATTTAATGAATATTTTGGTTTACAAACTTCCATACCTCAAATCGAGTTTAAACTATTCATGCGGTAAAATTTAGTTACTAATGAAACTACAAGGGCAAAAAATGTAATAACTGAAATATTGTGTGACCGGTAGGGTTATTAGTTTTGGTGCAGAATAAACGCTTACGTGACGCCACGTGGGGTCTACGGATGGGGTCATGACCCTATATTTTATTATTAATCATCAATATCCATAAAATAATCAATTCGTTTTTTTTACATTCATCATCTCTATTAAGTATAAATCCATAATGAGATTTTTTAATCTTAGCCACATCAACGCATATTTTTTATTATAATTAAACGAGATTGGAATATTCAAAATAAATCATATGATAAATGTAAAGATTAAGTATGATCGCTAACAAAAATATGATGTATATCAAGTGGTAAACTATGATTAAATTCAGCTAAAAAATCAGCCTCTTTGTTGCTTTCCCAATAAATATGCTCAACTTTAATCATCCGGTCCTGATTCAACATCAAAGAAAACCATAGTGTATGTGTTATTTTGATAATGAGTTATATTTTATACAACCATAATGTTGGGTTGTTACTAATCGAGTCTAACTCACTATCAAATATAAAGATGGTTTTACACTTTTACTTAAGGTTCACATCAAATTTGTAAACATTTTAAAGGGACAACAAGTACACATGTACGTTATGTATGCATTTACATGATTCTTATAGCAGATTCTATTAAAAATTGTACATGAATTCTCACACCCATTGAAGACATGTATGAGTGGTGTGCACCATGACAAATAATATATATAAACGGATGATCTTTGTATACGATACAATATCTTTAACCAAATGCATCTATATATAATAAATACATATATTATATAATCCGTATGTAGAGTTCATGAATCAAAATGCGGTCAACTATGACAAATGAACACATTCCTAGATACTATAATATTTAAATTTGAATTCATTTTTTGAAGACATAATAATATTTTGGTTAATGAAGTAAATAATAGAATGACATAGACATGAAGGACGGAAACGAAGAAGAAGCTTAAGGGAAAGGAAAAAGAGCAGGGGCCTAAGATAAAAAAGGCATAAACATCGGAATTCCGAAAGAGATGACGATTTGGTGTAAGTCGCGTTTATTGAATTGTCGGAGCCGGCAGGCAGGGAAATTCGAAGTCCGTCTTCCCCTAGCTTTTCTAGATGAACCATTTAATCAACCCACCAATAACATTTAATTTTATAATAATATCAACTGAGCTGGGCTGGAGTTTTTATTAACCTCCCACCCAAATCTTTCATCTCTCCGCCTCCTCTTACCCTCTCCTTCTCCCTTCAAATCCCCCCTCCCCCCTCCCTATTTGTCACCTAATTCCCCCCTCCTCTTGACCCCCTGAAACCCTAAATGCACCAATGTCGCCGCCGCCGGCGACAAACCCCTTCAAATACTGGCTATCCCAGCAACCCCAGATTGTCAACTTCCGCTGGTCAACAACCCTATGGGGATCCACCTGGTATTTCCTCGTCAACGCCATCCTCATCTACATCCTCGCTGCCGTGACCCTCCATCTCTTCTTATCCCTCATCCTCAACCCCCGCCGCCGAGTCCCCCTCGGTCCGATCCCTGCCTTACATAGCCTCGCCATGTCTCTCATCTCCGCCACCATCTTTCTCGGGACCATACTCTCCGCCGCCTCCGAGATCCGCGACACGCGCTGGCTGTGGACACGACGCACCAAGAACTACAACGCGATCCAGTGGCTCCTCTGCTTCCCGATCGGCACGCGCGCTTCAGGCCGCGTCTTCTTCTGGTCGTACGCCTTCTACCTTTCCCGATTCCTCCACCTCCTCCGCACCTTCTTCGTCATCCTACGCCGCCGTAGGCTGTCGGCGTTCACGGTGGCCAACCAGTCGATCATGCTCCTGACCTCCTTCCTCTGGCTCGAATTCTCCCAGTCCTTCCAGGTCCTCGCGATCCTGTTGACCACGCTCCTGTACGCTGTCGTTTACGGGTACCGATTCTGGACGGCGATTGGACTCCCAGGCGCTAAATTTCCGTTCGTGGTCAATTGCCAGGTTGTGCTCCTATGCTGCAATCTGGTATGCCATTCCGCGGTGTTGCTGATGCATTTGTCCGGGGCCGGATGTAATGGAATTGGGGCATGGGGTTTTAATTCCGTGTTGAACGGGGTCATATTGTTGTTGGTATTGAAGTTTTACATCGGAATGAGGTCTCGGCGGTGGAAAAAGGAATCTGGGAATGAGGATATCGACGGCGGCGTGGAGGGTTCTGTCCGACTGGCGAGAAAGGAAGAGTAGCAGGTCTCCAGTCCCACGTTATTTTATAAATTTTGGTTGTTGTAAATTAACTAGCTAGCTAGGAGCCGTATTTAATTTTGGGATATGAATTAGTATATACTCCAAAATGTACAGAGTACAGACACATTTGTTCCACAGTCTACCAAATATATATATAATGGAAATACGTTAGTTTGGCAACCAAGAAGGAGGAAGAAATGATAATAAAGGCTTCATCAACTTTGTACAACATTGCTGCACCATCAATTCAATTCAATTGCTTTTTACGTATAACGATGTAATTGTGGAGGACATAGTTGTTGGTTTCCTTGTCCCAAATGAGTACAGAAGTTAATGGCGTGATTCCGAGATGTCGAGTTATTCACTTTCAAGTGGGTAATCAGTAAATGGGGACAGAAGAAGTCTAGTAAATGAATAGACGCCAAAAACAAGAACTTTTGCCTCTCACCGGCTCCACCACTTTTAGGTGTGAGAAATAATCAAGTGCGCCTTTATGTGTACATAGTTTTCCCATTACTTCTTGTTCATAAGCAGACATATATATGTCTACAGTTGAATCGACGAGGCCAACAAGTAACATGAATAAGTTAGGTCAAAACCATGGGAAATACCGGCTGTCATTTTTTGTTTTGTCTTTTTGTTATTCGTAGTATTCCATAACCTTCTTTGCGTGAGGGTCGGGACAGCGAACAAGAGGAAATGGAAGCTACCTTGTTTTATATCTCATGTTCAATGGCGTTGAATGTTGAGAGTATTGAATTTTATTTAGTTCCCTGTTTAAATTATGCACGATTTCCATCTTTGCATTCATGTACACCAACGGCAACCCATATTTTTTTATCGTTAGACTGTTGACTTCTCTACGCGTATGTTTTCATCATTTAATAGTCTATTCAAGCTAATATTCTTTTTGTACAAAATGATGGTGTCAAACTTTAGACTACACCATTCAACGAACTCAAATCAAAGCTCAAAGAGATTAGATAAGAGAGTCGCAATATATCACAAACGAATCAAGATCAGAAATTATGTAAGAAAATGAATCACCGTTGTGATCGTGGTATGGAAACCATTGCCCTTCAAATAGAATTCCGTTGTTCTTGCACGAAGAACAACCAGGTCGAACCCGGTGCCAATAAACAATGAAGCAATCACAAAAGTCAAAGGGACCTCCATACGTTGAATGCACCTCCTCCCGAATTCTCACACCCTCCTAATCAATATTAGGTTGGTGCATCTCCCAATGAACTTTAAGTGATCTTCCAATACATGCAAAATCGATACCGGAGGAAAGAGCTTCTTCAAAGTCAAATGGTTCACCAAAATCAAGCTTCCTCAAGTGGTCAATCGGGTACTCTGCCCAGAAACACCAAAATAAATCCAAGGAACAAGGAGACACGTGGAGCTATCACCACTAAAAGCATGACACTTTGTGGACACAACTCCCAAGGTAATTGATCCTCCTATCAATTTACCTCCTACAGTGATAGTTGAAAATGTTAATGAGGATGAGGACGATAGTGATCAAGAGGATGAAGTGATGGTCGAAGAAAGTTCACCGGTTCCACAAGCTTCAGTTCTGAAAGCTCCAAATGATATGGGAAGTCCAATATGCCAATTGAAGTTGGTTCCAATAAGGCTACAAAGAGTTCTACCGAGGCTCCAACTACCTCCAAGCCCCCGTTGGCTCCTTACAAGCTGATAGTGTTAGGATTTGTAGTGATTATCTATCCCTATCTACATGCTTTTTGAGTGAATATTAGTTGTTTGTGCTTCGTACCCATGTGGTTTCGTGTTTTGGCATTATGTGCCTAGAACCGTTCACTTGGACCGTTTTTGTCAATTTGATGTGTTTCTATGTAGTATTTGTTATCTGCCGGTACTCTAGAGACATGTGGTCTAGCTATGAGGCTATGGACGTGGAATAGAGCACGATTGGAGCTCGAACGAAAGAATGGAACAAGGAATGGTGAAGAAGAAGAGCTCGAACGTAAACAAATGATATTGTCCTCTTTGGCCGTAGCCAATTCCCCGCGGACTTGTTTTTGGGTGCAGAACAGTGACTTCCTAGGAGGTCACCCATTTCTTCACTAGTCCACCCTGAGCACGTTTAACTTCAGAGTTCTTTACAAGAACTCCTCCATCTCACCCCGAAAATCCATCTTGTTAGTTAGCGACAGATTCTTACTTATAGCCGATGGATCGCTTCTGTACTTTGTAAATGTGGGATTTTCCTAAGGTGTTACATCGTAACTCGCTCAGCCCGACCGCTCCAATCAATCCACTCTCCCTTCAGCTTCTCGGCGGCATTCCTTCCACCATTGCTCCCCCTTTTAACTGACCATCCCACACTGGGATAGGTGTTGCTAATGTATTGTATAAGTGTATGGTAGATTGGGATGTGGATAAAAGGATATGGTCAATCTCTCTTGATAATGCCTCCTACAATGATGCGGATGTAAGACATCTTAAAGATACCCTTTGTTTTCAAAGAAGGCTTACTCTTGGTGGAGATTTGTTTCATATTAGAAGTTGTGCTCATATTATTAACATAATGGTGCAGTATGGACTTAAGAAAGTAATGGACACCATTGAACTTGTTGGAGAGAGTGTTAAATATATTTCTCCTTCTCAATGTCTTGTTACTATGTTTCATGACATAGCCAAACAACGAAGGTTATCTGTAAAGAAGCTCGGTTTAGATTGTAAGACTCGTTGGAACTCAATATATGCTATGATATTTATGGTATTTCAATTGAAAGTTGTGTTTCCTCTATAGAAGGAACGAGACTCCTCTTATCACTGGTTTCCTTCTGAGCAAGATTGGGCAAAAGTTGAAAATGTTTGTCAATTTTCTTGAGTTGTTCAGTTACGCGACGAAGCTAATTTCAAGGTGTTCATACCCACCTATCAGTTTGTTGCTCCCGGAACTTTGGAGCATCAAAATATTGTTGAAGGGAACTTCACAGACAAATGACGGCTATGCCAGCTAAAATGTTGGAGAAGTTTGATAAGTATTGGGGTGCTTGTAACTTGGTGATTGCAATTGCTGCTGCCATGGATCCACAAAATAAGTTCAAGCTCGTGGAGGTATCTTTCAAGGATCTTTACATTGAAAGTAATTACCATACACATGTTCTATTGGTTCGTAAGAAGTTGTATGGTTCTTATTTGCTTTCTTTGTACATATCTTTGCAAGCTTGTGGTTCTTCTAAATGGAAGAGCTAATGACCTCAAGATAATCGTATTAGACTTAAAAGGTGAATTAAATCCATGTACTTGTCATTACCATCTTGTTTAACCTCTGTTTATTATAGTTGTGTTTTATACTTCGATTGTTTTCTGTTTCGGATTGTCTATATTGGAAGCACCAAGAAGCATAGAAGTGATCTAATGAAGGCATTCTAGTGAACGCAGTTGTTCAAACCTTAAGATGTGATATCTTTTGGACGTAGTATTTATCTCGTTTGAATGAAGACTTGTCTAATCCCTCGTGTACTTTCGTATTTCGTTTATGAAAAACTAAGGGTATGAATATATGATCATATGTTGAATGATTTTATTGTAATGAATGACTAAATAGATCATATGATCTACGATTCATATTTTCTCATTTAAAGCTCGAATCCTTGTGAGTCGAGCTTCGAACGACCTGAGCTCGAGATTAGGCTGCTTTACGAGCTGAGCTTTTGACAAGCTTTATCGACATAAAGAAACTGAGTTTGAGCTTTCTTGAGCCGAGCTCGAGCTCACATAATTTCCATCGAACAGAGCCCGAGCTCGTTTGTTCAAACTCGAGCCAAGAAATAAAGTCACGAGCCGAGCTTGAGCCGGGAAAAGTTCGGCTTGTCAGTAGCTCTATACAACATAAAGAAAAGGAAAGAAAACAGTATAGAAGTCATATACTTGAGTATTTAGTATACTAGTTTTAGGCAAACAGAAAGTGGTTCAAAACTGATATTCTATATACCGTACTCATTCACAAGAAGTATTAGAATACTAAGTATGCATCCACTAACATCCACAAAATCAAGTTCGAGAAGGATTTTCAAAAATCAAACGAGAACAAGTATACAAATATGCGCATGAGTAACTGACAAAATAGAAGAAAAAAAGAAACCACGACAAGTAATACCCCACCCCACACTTAAACATCACAATTTCCTCAATCAAACCAAAAATTAAGGGAATAAAGAAAATCGGTCGGTGTTATAATGGAGCCAGGATGAGAAATGAAGAACCGAAAAAAGGGACCTAGAAATAAACACATGGTAGACAAAAAGAACAAACCAAACATAGAAAAATACAAACTAGATAAAATAAGTCCACAAACACAAACATCCATAATACCATCCACACAGAAAACGGAAATACAGAAACGAAACAGTGTCACAATGCAAAAACAGAAAAGAAGTCTAAAAAAAGAAACACAAACATCAAACTCCAAGTCAACAATGAAAGAGGATATACAACTCCAAGTTCTTAAATACATCAAAAAGTCGATATCAAATTATATCAAAACCCAACCAGCTCTCTCCACCACCCGCTCCAGTACTTGTGAATGAATACATATATACATAGAAAAGACAGTAAATAAACGGGGTCAGTGCTAATCACTGAGTGGTGCCTAAGCATCATCCAAGCTGGAACTATGTCCGAACAAAGAAAAGGAAAACATCATAGGAGATAACACATCAGCTACTCAAGTCTATGCTAATAATGTGACCTTACTGGTAAGTAATCATACTACCTAGCATCAGCCACCCCTAACATCATACATATAGCCTCATAGCCGATCAAACCATGAAACTACCCTAAACCGGGTAGGCATACTCGACACATCATGGAAATTTTTTTTGTATTCCTAAGGGATTGCGCAATACGGGGTGAGTGATGCATTCACGTCAACGTTATCTACTCAATCTAAACCTATCGTATCCTATTCTGAACAGTGAATCACACACCACTATTCAGTCCTGAAGAGCTTCATGCTCAACATCATTTGCACCTTCTATATAGTTGATCATATGCTACTGTACAGGCTTAAATGCTTCAAACTCTACGTCGTTATCATCTCATGAGGAATCCAATCCTTCCCCAAACATCCAACTACAGTTCTACACTGGACTAAGCAGTAATTAACCATAAACCCCCACTTCTAAAATGAGTTGAAACCTCTAATTCTGACTTGTGGTGACCCTCGCACTACCACAAATCCACAACTTCTGCAAGTGTGTCATTTGGAGTTCAAACGATCTACTTATGCTCCAATTTGTCCTTTTGAAACTAGTTGAAAGTTGCATGCGTTCTTTCACTGCCCAGCTGGACAAATTACAAAACCATTCCTTGAACAATTCACTGATTGCAGATCCGTCATCCAACTATCCAGGAATTACAAAAAATATAACTTTACAGAAGCTACAAATAGATCACTTAACTGAAGTTTTCTGACCTCGCGGGAAGGCTTTCTTCTCTAGCGATCACCAAGCTTCTTGGGATTGATTCTATCTCTCTTTTGACCATGAACCCGACGCTGCACTGATATGAAACTCTCGGAAGCTCATCAACACTGGTGCCAAGAACCATCATAGAACATCAACACAGGAGGAAACCCTGAAACCAAATTCTGAAACAGAATCTCTCTATAGCATAACAGAGATCCATATTCACCTCTGATTGATCTATGGGAAATGGTCCACGCATCATCCTTGTTATTCCACTGAAATCTGAAGACGATCTAACCATGTTTGCACCATCAACATGGATCTCCTCTTTCCAAAGTTGCATTCGTCAATAGTACTTTTGATCCTAGGGACTAATTTGCCAAACCAAAGATTTAGGGTTTAGGGTTTAGAGGCCTACCATGGTGGTGACGGATGATAGAGAATTTAATCTGTGATTTTTATGGACAAAACCGACCAACTTAATTGGAATGGAATCGGGTTGCCAATCTGACCATCTGACCCAACCAGTTAAATCTCTCATAAATGCACAAAAGTCCAAAACAGATTTTATGGCCAAACGCAGACCATGTTAGACCGGTTCAGCCAAAATTTGATGGGAAATTGAACTGATAGGGTTTAGCTCAATCACAATTGACTTGGCACTACACTTTAGCAATTTCTAATCGGACACTGAAACTCGAGAAATTAGTTTTGAAACCATATCCAAGAATGGATGGGTTGACTAGACAGGAATTAATTCGAACCAAATAATTCGATCGGATGACTTGTCCAATCGAACCATCAGTCTGAATTGGGTTGAAATTATGTCTGGAATTTTGGAGAGCGAGAGACCTTATGAATCCAAACTCAATTTAAAATTTCAATCTCTCCCGAATTATTTTCATTATAAAGTAGAACTCTCATATCCGATTGTTTGACCGTTCTAACCTAATTTTTGCGGCCCATCTTAAAAAATGTCAAGTTCCAAGACTTAACGCTGAAATATTTTGAAAATCCGTTTGTAGCCCGGAAAATGGCTCAGTTCCATTTAACGTCTGAAAATAGAACGAAAATTCTTTTAAGATGATTCTTAGCCTAAACTTAAGGCTAAAATATTTTGAAAATTCGTTTGTAGCCAGAAAAACAGCAGAATTTCATTATACAACCATAAAGAAGATGAAAATTCTCTTGGAATGATTGTTAGCCTAGACTTAAGGCTCGAATATTTTGCAAATTTGTTTAGAGTCTGAAAAATGGTTGAATTCTATTTAACGTCTGGAAACGGGACGAAACATCTTTTGAGATAATTTTTTGCCTAGAGTTAAGGCTGGAATATTTTAAAAATCCATTTAGATCTTGAAAATGGCTGAATTCCATTTAACGTCGGCAAACAAGACCAAAATTCTTTTGTGGGAATCCGTTCTTTATAGTGATTAGCCAAGCAGACCCAAATGTATTTATGGTTGAGCATGATGGAAAGAAAAATTTTGTAGGCAAGATTAAATTGGAAATTATATAGATAATCACGTCGAAACGTAAATTACATGATTTGGCCATTACCAGCACTTACAGCATGCCGCACATCTTAGGACCAACAACGCAATGTAGGTAGCCTTCAACGGGTACTTTCTAATGGTCGTTAGATGACCGTTAGAAAGTAGCCGTTGGAGGCCAGCTACAATGCGCGGCGCGGCACATCCTAGGATGCGCGGCGCGGCGCATCCTAGGATGCGCCGCGCGTCCTAGGTGCCATCCTCCGGCGACTAGAAATAACCCCTCCTCAGTCAGTTGTCCTATGTTTTGGGTGTCTCTACACTTCTCATGTTATGATTGTAGTACGCTTTTATTTATGATTTCATTATCATGGTACTACTATGGTGTTATGACTCATGTTATTGATAGGTTTTTCCACTTGTGTGGTATTATGACTCACGTTTAATTAAAGCAACACTTGAAATGGATTGAAATTAAAGCAACACTAACATGATTACACACTCACATAAACTTTAGCACACGGACATGAAGTTGAAATTCATTGAAACACACAACATAGGAAATCATAAACAATAAACGGAAACAAACATATGGATAGAGGTGGCATATTATCTACACATTCTGACAATGATTTCTACCTTGAGTTGTTGAGTGTCAGATTGTCCTCTCAATTGTTGGTCAAGTTCTTCGGTTATGACCCAAGGTGTGGCATACAGGGCACACCATTAAATCATAATGCTCATGATGCTAAAGAATGGACTTTTGCATAAAACTTTTGCAATGCATGTGCGCAAAGGTCGAGTGTATTATGTATGCTTGAATCCTCTCCACGTATTACACATGAATTGGGTAGCGGCATAAATTAATCATTAGTTTGAAAATTGATGATGTTCATGATGCAGATGCATGTTCTCAAACATAGTATCAACGCAATCCCCAAGAGTTAGTATATGGTGGGGTTAGTACGGTCACCTATGTTTGATTTTGTTGCTATCATGGTGAAGAGGCTGTTACAACCCGATCCTAATAACAAAATTTATATTCATAAATGCCTAGATTATCCATGGTAAAATTTCCTAACGAAGTTGAATTTTATATTAATCCTTTCATTTATAACGGATGAACCTTAAGTAGCATCAATATCTAAGTCCTAGTTGGTATTGAATAACGAAGTAGCTATAAAAGTCAAATTTTATTAAATATGGTTAGTTTTATTTCATCTTTAGGATTATGATTATAATAATTATTATAGGGATTATAGTACATTTACCCTTTTATTTTACCAACTTAACAAAAAGGTCTCTTTATTATTAAAAATTATTTTTGCCCCCTCCTACTCTACCAATTTGTTAAACATTTCCTTCCGTTACTTCATCCCTTGTCTTACCATTATTTCTCGTCTAATCAACATTGCCATATATCATATTGATGACACATGCCTAATGAGGTAATATTTATTCCATTATTATATGATTATGTTACTGATTTATGTGTTAAAGCAAATAAATCGAGTAGAAAATTCTTCCCTTATCCTCCGAGAATTTCTTTCCAATTCTTCAGACACGGGCCTTCCTTCTTCACTCCATGCTTTTGGGTTGAGAGCTGTGAAATTTTGGGATCAAATCATCCTCACGCATTCCCTCATTCCCTGAAGGGAAGCTCCCCTCTTAATTCTCATCATTGGACGGAAACCAGGGAACGGATTTTTCATCTTTAACTCGGCGACGATAACGTCATCGACTACATCGAGGCCAAGAGCAAAAAGGAGACAAGCCACTGCATACTCCAACGGCGACGGCAGAGCCTCCAGCCGAACGTATATCTCTCTCCTGAGAGAAATAAATCCTTGTCGACAGCGCCTCTGTTTGCCGTCCTTCAGTTCGTCGCGTTTAGATTCTAGGTTGATCAAATGATCCAAAGCTGTGGGATAGATTCGAACGAAGATCAGGAAGTTGTTCCTTGTCATAGATTTCCGGTTCCTTTCAAGTTGGGATAGATTCGATGCTCACCGGAATCTGGGCATGGTCACCGTCAGCAAGGGTGCTCCCCGGAGGAGAAGAAGAATAAACAGATGGTCAAGACTGGAAGATCAGTGACCTTTCTGCAGTATCAGCAATACTGGTAACCGAACTGCGATTCTTAAAAGATAAGTGATCATGGGACAATCTATGTAAGTTCGGGGATTAATCTGTACTTCTTGGAATGGATTTTGGAAATAAGCTATTGCTCAGGGACTGCTATACTGAAAGAATGGACTTGGAGGACTAAATCTAGAATGTTGCCAGCTGGATAGTGAAAGGACATTATCAACTTTGGAAATTTTTACGAATTGCAAGGAAGTAAAAAGTGCATAATTCGACTGTTTGAACTCTAAACAACGCACCGTTGGAAGTTTTGGTTTCGTGGAAGCAAGGGGAATTATTTCGGATCTGATTCTGAGATTTCAGCTCGTCAATGAGGTGGGTTGGTTTAAAGGAGATAAATTCTTTGTGTTGCTGTAGCTGGGTTATGTGTTATGTTCTATGTGGTGTGTTAATTGAATTACATGATTGGTACGTAGTTATTTATGTGTTGATATGTTTATCTTACAAAGTAATGTGCCCATAGAATAGCACTACCAAGTAGACGGATAATGATTAAGGAAATGAACGGTAAGATGATGATGAGAAACATGTACCACATTAGCTAGGCCCTACCGTGACTAGTTGTCGACTTACATTCTAGGGTTTGAGTCCCTATGTTTGATGGCTGGTTGGATACGTGCTCCACCGTCTATTCGTGGGTTCGAGTCCCCGAATTATTATTATCGTGGGTTCAAGTCCCTGAGTTGTTATTAACGTGGGTTCAAGTCCCCATGTTCTTATTGGGTTCAAGTCACATTGATGTTTAAGT
Organism: Linum usitatissimum; assembly: GCA_030674075.2. Taxonomy (NCBI): domain Eukaryota; kingdom Viridiplantae; phylum Streptophyta; class Magnoliopsida; order Malpighiales; family Linaceae; genus Linum; species Linum usitatissimum. Next base: position 5,050,230 of record JAUJYP020001182.1, read on the forward strand.
CGACAATAGGCGGTTGGGATAGCTAGATGAGTTAGGGGGCCCTAGATGACAGTTGATAACCTAGATTGAAATGATCGCGGAAGTTTAAGGAACCTAGTGAAGGTTTTATTTGACTGTGATGAATTAATGTCCTGATTGTTATGACATGTATTTATACTGTGATTTTTACTTAATAATGTGTTATTAAGTCCAAATGTTTTTGAGATTATCTTTTCATGTTTGAGCATGAAAGAGTGACCTCGAACCACCCACCAAGGTGTTTTGAGAGTTGTTGCAGGAGCATAGTGGAGCTGATTCGAGATATGTGGCAAATTGGACTTGAGTTTTCAAAAGAGTATTGATGTTAAATTTAGGGTGATGCTATATATAGTCTGTATTTTACTTTGTGCAGTCTGTATTTTATCGAATTGGACTATTATACCCTAAATGAAAAAAATTTACAAACTCGGTTTGTTTTTACTTTTTGCAGTTAGTTTTTACTAATGCAGTCCAGTTTTACTTTTTTACAGATCGTTTTTACTTTGTGCATTCTGTTTTTATTGATACAGTCCTTTTTTATATATGAATATTATGAAGGTTATAAATAAAAAATGAAGCTAAATAAATATTACTTACCCAATACTATTAAAAATTAAGATATTTTTAAAAAATAATTACAAATATTATAAATATAAATAATATATATATCTCATGTATATTAAAAAATAATAATTATTTCTTCAAATTTTTATTTATAATTTTTAGTTTTTTAATTATAAATAAATAAATATCTTAAGAATATTATAAAAAATGAACTGTAATTTGTAAAAACAAATTGCATGAATTAAAAACGGACTATACGAAGTAAAAATGGACTGTGTTAGTTAAAAAATAGACGACACGAAGTTATTTTTTTAGTTAAGGGTATTTTAGTCTATTTACGGACTGCACGAAGTAAAAGACGAACTGTATATAGCATTGGGATAAATTTATTAAGACTTCATTTTCAACTTTGTGATATTTTATTTAGGAATTAAATATGTTATTTTATTTACTCTCTTTTAGTACATTTACTTATTTATTTTTAAAGTTCAGTGGCCGGGGTATTTTGGTCATTTAATATATCATAAGAAATCAGGGTGTTTAAGAGGCTCTAGAACCTAGGGCTGGCTTTGGGAGGCTTTCTATCGATACTAATGCAAGGGTGGGTTGTTGCCTAGAGAGAAGGTTCCCGAATTGTGTCGACTTGTGCCCTGGACTCAGGCTGGTCGTCATGTCAAATTTCGGTTCGAGAAATTGGCGAGCGAGATGCTATTGCAACCCGCAAAACACATACTACCCCTGACTTTTCTAAGTTTCAAGGTCGGGCATAGAAATTATGAGTACCACGGACCAATTAAACCCTAAAATGTGGTAACATTCAATGAAAGAAAGCACTGAAGACTTGTCGTGATTTTTTTGTAGGGTGCCCCAAGGGGAATAGTTCCTCATTCCTCAGCGGAGTCGCCATCTATCATGGAGGTCTTCCATACGGGAACGCATTCTGGCGGCGCTCGGCCCCTTCCCGCCTCGGGGAAGTAGGGTGATCGGTTCGCGTTCGCAACGCAAGGTTGAAGTAATGGGTTGGAGTCTCCATCGATCGAAAGAAAATTTAGGGTGGATCGAACACCTTGGTTGTCCGTCTAAGTCGTCCGTGGCTCGGGGCGGATGCTTTTGACTCGGTCTGCGAAGTGGCGAATTTTGAGTATGGCGGTCGGTTACGTAACGAAAGCAACTTAATGCTATTGTTGTGCTTGGCATAAGGCCGATACTACTAGGTTACGACAAGTCTATTTTTGGGTATGGGTTACCGCGTGTTTTGAAATACAGTATTCAATATGATTTTGGATTTTTGGGAGATATGATGATTGTTGGACTGGAGTCGAAGTACCTGTCTACGTACTTGGATCTCGGGATCAAAGACTGCTTAGTTTGAAATTGATAAATTTTGGTTTTTGCAATCCATTTATACCCTGATGCTCGGATTAAATTCTTTTGAAACATGGGTGATATTGACCATAGACTTCACGACAATCATCGAATTTGATTTTTAGGGGGGGGGGGGGTGATATAAATTGTAATCCTAAACCATTTATGATTCCTTATGTATCCTGATCTCGAGATCAAAGTCCGCGTAGTTCGAATTTAAAAAATTGATTTTTTATGAGTTGGGATTAACCCGAGTTTTCTGTGTTTATATGTGCTTCTTGCAAACACTTGACACTTACGAACCTTGAATTTATGGGAGAGGGTAATTATCCATAATAATAATTCCAATAAATTAATTATTATAAGATAATAAAAGGATTTTGTTTTAGAGATTTTGACTATTGTACTCCAATTTCGATTACTTTTAGGATTTTTTAAAAGTAAAGATAATAAATCAAATATTTTGGGTGTTAGATAATTATTCAGAATTAGCTATTTCGAGATAATCGTCAAAAATGATTTCTTTTTAGTATTTATCCTACTTTGTAAGATAGTTTTTGGATTTTCAAAAATGAAAGAGGAAATTCTATTAGTGACGCTCCGATTTTTGGTTTAGTTTAGATTTACGAATACGGAGTTCTTGTCGAGTATGCTCATTGGTGCTGCTCAGACGGTATCTACGGTGTACGAGGTAGTTATCATGGTCTGATCCATTATGAGCTATCAACTCTAGCTAGGGTTGACTGATGAAAGGACGATGTATACGGACCACAAGGTCACTTTATTAGAGTAGTGATTAGGATGACTTTATTATTCTATCATCAGTTTTAGTAGACTCTCACTTCAGTCTTAGTTCTACGCAAGTACATTTAGCCACTTAGTACTTATAACCAGGGACAGATATGAGGGGTGGCTCCCCTGGGCCACTGCCCTCCCCTCTTAATAGTCAGAATGGATAATACCAATTATAAATTTTGAATATTTTTTAATTTGGACCAGTAATATTTTAATTTCAGCCACGTATGCATTGGATTTAATAAAAAAATTGATTAGAAGATGAAGGTTAATTTGACCCAGTAATCGAGAGAGACTAGACTACAAAGTTAGATGTAGATTCAATTATTAATGAATTTGCGAAAATAAAAGATCATCGAGTGCAGTTGACGTTTTAGATATGACTATAATGATTAGTTGTTTTGCGATATAAACTACTTTGTTGGTGTTGCTTTATTTTAAATTCGGCCACGTACTGCTTTCAATCCTGGATCCGTCCCTGCTTATAACTGACCTCATTAAAAAGGGCTAGGTATATTAAAAAGTTGGTGGTGGGAATCAATACCTAGACCCAGAAGGTTATTAAACCTATGGTCTGACCACTTGCCCGAGGGAGCTTCGACTGACTGACCACCAATCCAGAGAATTTTTATCATTGATGGACAAGCTGGACGATGCTGGCCCACTAGCTGATTCGAAGCCCAAACTCAAAACCTAAATGGCCTGCTCAGTTTAAAGAGAGCCTGAGTCGCTGGCAAAATACCCGACCCGGCCAGTTCTTGATATAACTCTAGGGTTATTCTTCTTCCTCCTCTCAATACTATCTCGCGCAGGCGTCACTCCTTCACCCTGAACCTTCTAGCCTTATCTCGACTCTTCCCCTTCTCGTAACCTAGGTGGGAATCGATATCTAAACCTATAAGGTTATTAAACCAATGGTCTAACCACTTGATCAAGGTAGCTTATATTGACCAGGCATCATCAGGGTTGTTATGGAGATTACGAAGCTAGATGACCTTCAGCTAAGGAGAAATCCAAGAGTTGATTGTCATTTTAATTTTCTAGTCATGGAATTTTATGATTTTATGATTTAATTCTATGACTATAATTTTACATAACTTTTCTATCCCATGTTAAATCATCGATTTCATTACTATGCTTATGTTTATGAGGTGCTAATAACTACATTTCCCGTATATTTATCTTAATTTGGTGATATCAACATCTACCTCTAAGTTATTAATAGAAACGTCTAAATTCTCAATAGGAACGTCTAAATTTTTAATAGGTAGTTCTAAGTTGTCAATAACTACTTGTAAGTTACGATAGTTATCAAGTCTAGTTTTGAAACAAGTCAATTGACGTGTTATCCTTGGAAAGAATATTCGTCAAAACTATATCATGAATATGCTTGTTTTAATCGTTTTAGGAAACCTAAGATTTTTCCGTAAGTAGCTCATAACCTGGAATCGCTTAGGATTTCCAAGCTTTACGGTTCTTCTTCTACTTCTAAGTGAAAGAGTTGTTCTTTCAAAAGCTTGAAATCCATGGAATCCTCACTCCGGATCGTTGCTCAAGTAATCGCTTACAACTCCTAATCACTCTCAGCAACTTCATCTTTGGCTAGATTCCGGATTCTCTAGCTAAGGAAATGCGATTTGCTTACCCGAATCTGAATGGGGGAGAATCAGTTTATTAAACAACCAGCGATCACATCTTTTATCGGCGACCGGGGACTTCTCCAATGTTCAGAAGCCACTCTTTGACAGAATCATTTCATCGATTCGATTTCATAGGAGACATATAAGTGTTGACATTCGTTGACCTTAGTCGGAACTTGCTCTCCAGCGAGATTCTGACGGAGATAATCAAGATGAGGAAATTGAACTAATTGAACATGACCAGACACAAGTAGGTGAGTAAGATTCCGCCTTCGATGTCGTCTAACCTGGCCGATTAATTCAGTCAAGGATTGTACCGGGATTAAGGTTTTACTCCTATCCCAATATTGTTATAGGGGATCGAAACATAGTTTGCCTTTTCAACTACGGCCCCTGGCACCACTGCACCAACTGCTTATTGGTTTTCCGAATTTGTTGTTAAATTCAGGATTTGGGCTCCCATAACCAAAATATTAATTGGGCTTTGGGATAGGGTCTGTAGTAGAAAATGGGATTGGGATTATTTTTATTATTTTGGGCTTCCCGTTTCCCGAATAATCAAAACCCTCTTCACAAAGAAAGATACTAGATTGATGATACTGTGATAAGACCTATTGTCTTCTACTCTACTTTGACCAAGGCTGACGCAGCTCGCCAGAGTAACGCCATCTTCTAATCTTCTTCCAGATCAGCACTGCGTCGATCTCCATAAAAAGATAGTGGTTCCCTTTGACTCCAGATAGTTGTGTCGATCTCTAGTCAGAACTCAAAAGCCAATAAGGGGGGATGAACTGCCGCCGGCCGACCCCGATTGTGGCACATTTAAACTGCCTTCTGAACATTGGCTGGCCACATTAAAAGTGAAAAATAGAAGACATCATTGTAAGTTGGGATAATTGTTCTGTGCATTTATTGATTTGAGGGAACTGAATATATACAAACAGAATACAACTAATAGCCTGATCTTCAGGGGGATTATACCCACTAATCAACCGTTGTTAGAAAGAAGGAGTAATGGAATTGACTCTTTCCTATCACCCCCATGCAAGCTCAAGAGCGGGCCGAACTTGAAGCTTGTGTCGGAGTTCTTGAAGTCGCGCCCGCGGCAAGGATTTGGTGAATATGTCTGCAACTTGGTCCATGGTGGAGATGTATGAGATTTTTAGATGTCCTTGTTCCACTTGATCCCTGATGAAATGAAAATCGAGTGCAACATGCTTGGAGCGTGTGCTGATTACTGGGTTCTTACTCATGAAGATAGCACCAGCATTATTGCAATACAAAAGTGGTGGTGCAGAAAGTGGATTGTGCAGTTCCTTAAGTAGATGATCGATCCACATCAGTTCCGCTGTTGTATAGGCCAGAGATCGATACTCGGCTTCGGTACTGGATCGTGCGACGACTCGTTGTTTGCGAGAGGTCCAACTGATGAGATTGTTGTCGTGGTAGATAGCATAACCATACTGAGAGCGACTATCATCGGAATCCGATACCCAGCCAGCAACTGAAAAAGAGAGAAGTCGAGTGGCCATCGTTGGAGCATAGTGAAGAGAGTGCGTGATTGTGTCGTTGAGATAGCGTAGTATACGTTTGACTGCTTGCCAGTGATCGATGGTTGGAGCATGCATATATTGACAGACTCGATTGACAGAGTATGTAATGTCTGGTCTTGTAATTGTTGCGTACTGTAGAGAGCCCACAGTTTGACGGTACAACTGAGGATTATCAAAAAGATCACCAGCCTTTTGTAAACGTTGGTGCGAATCTGCTGGTGTACTAATCGGGGTAGACGAATCCATGTTGGTGCGCTTGAGGATACCACGAATGTAGTTTTGTTGACTGATTTCCAGACCTGCAACTGTGTGTTTGATATCAAGTCCCAATAAATGGTGAAGGCGACCCATGTCCTTTAAGGCAAAAACTCGATCCAATGCTGTGATGAAAGAGGAGAAGTAATTTGAGTCGCTTCCTGTGATTATCAAATCATCGACATAGACAAGTATATATGTAGTCGATGTAGCCGTATGATTAACAAAAAGAGATGTATCCGCCATACATGCTCGAAAACCATGAGATACTAAATACCCTTTTAATTTGTTGAACCATGCCCGTGGGGCTTGTTTGAGGCCATAGATTGCTTTGTGAAGCTTGCACACGTGGTTAGGGAAGTCTGGATGTTCGAACCCCTTCGGCTGAGCCATATATACTTCCTCATTGAGATTGCCGTTAAGAAATGCGTTGTTGATGTCTAATTGACGCAAGCCCCAACCCTTTGATAGAGCAATAGATAAAACCATCCGAATAGTAGTCGGCTTCACCACCGGACTAAAACTCTCAAAGAAGTCGACCCTGGCCTATTGACTATAACCTTGCGTAACCAGCCTTGCCTTGTGTTGTTGTAGACGTCCATCGGCATAAAATTTGTTCCTGAAAATCCACTTGGAACCAACAATATTGACATTAGTAGGACAAGGAACTAGCGACCAAGTGCCATTGCGAATGAGGGCATTATTCTCAGTTTTCATCGCAGTACGCCAACGTTCATGTTTTATTGCTTGTTTATAATTTTGAGGTTCGATGGTTGGGTCGTCGAATACTGTAGTTGTGAAGGTTTTTTGTTTTAGGGAGTTTGTGCGGACTTGAGTGCACATCGGATCGAGATTATACGGAGCTGGTCTGTAGTGAGAAGTGGATGGCTGTGTATATTTGGCAGTGGCACTGATAGTGGGCCTTTGGTAAGAAGGTGGGCTTGGAGGGCTTGGTAGATTTGGTAGAGTGGGTGGTTCTAGAGAAGGTGGTGTGGATTGGGTTGAGATGGAAGATGGTGGGCTTGCTAGAGTGGGCCCAGTCGTTAACTGATGGTGTTGAGCTTCAGTGTGGTGTAGGAGATCAGTAGAGGCGAACTCTGGAACAGTGGGATGTGGTGGTGATGAACTTGGAGGTGGTGTGTACGGAAAGACTTCTTCATCGAAGATGACGTGCCGAGAAATGTAAAGACGAGAACTCTTTTGATGGTAGCATAAGTAGCCCTTGTGAGTCGAGCTGTAGCCAAAAAAAATGCAAGGAAGAGATCGGAAATCCATCTTATTAGCATTGTATGGTCGTAAGTATGGATAACACAAACAACCAAAGGTTTTAAGAAAGAATAATCTGGCACCATTTTATAAAGCGATTGATAAGGCGATTTGTATCCAAGAGTAGGGGTGACCGTGCGATTATGAAGATAAGTAACAGTTTTGAAGGCATGCTCCCAGAATATAGTACGTAAAGAAGAATGAGCTAACAAAGCCAGACCTTTTTCAACAATAATCCGATTTCGGCGTTCGACGGCCCCATTCTGTTCCGGCGTGTAGGGACACGAAACATGATGAGCGATGCCATTGGAAGTGAGATAGGAAAAGAGGGACCAATATTCGGCGCCACCATCGGTTTGTAGAGCACGAATGGTAGTATGGAATTGATTAACCACCATTTGATGGAAACTCTTAAAAACGTTAGCAACCTGAGACTTGTAGGAGAGAAAGTAAATCCACACATATTTTGTGCAATCATCGACAAACAAGACAAAAAAAACGATTGCCATTTAGACAAAACAACGGTGATGGTCCCCAAACATCCGAATAAATCAACTGAAAAGGAAGAACACTAGAGTTGTGTGTAGATGACAAACGCAAACGACGACTTTTCCCAAGTTGGCAAGAATCGCAAACGTGAGACAATTTATTGGACGAAACAGGTAAATCAAATGAAGCCACTAAACGGTGAAGCAAAGACTAGTGCGGATGAGTGAGACGACGATGCCGCTCAGTCAATAGAAGTTCGAACGCCAGTTAGAGCTAAGACAGGAACGGTGGATAGCGAAGGAGGCGAAAGGCGATAGAGATCATCAGTGAGTTCCCTTGAAGAAGACGTCGCCCCTGTAGGTCCTTGACAACGCAATGAGTGGGCCAAAATTCAACAACCATATTATTCTCACGAGTCAAACGGGAGATTCTAAGCAAGCTTTTGGTTAGGCGAGGAACAATAAACACAGTTGGCATAAGTAAATTAAACCGAGAACAAGAACCAACATGAGTAATGGGCAGGTGATTATCGTTGCCTACTTGAAGTTTTTCAGTGCCATTGTAGTCACCCGCAAGATTTAGATTCCCAAATGTCCGGAGTCACATGATCAGTAGCACCGAAATCGAACTACCATGAAGGATCCACCACTGTGGACGAATCGCCATATTGACCAATGTAAGCCTGTCGACCAGAGGAGCGAGGCTGGGAACGAAGTAGCTGCGGAGGGCAACGGGAGGGGAATGCAGTGAGATTGGTCCGCTCCTTGCAATTGATTGCCTCGTGGCCGATAGAGCAGCAGAGCTGACAAGTTGGACGCGTCCGCTGAGAGGAAGAACGCGGAGAGGACTGATCCGAGACGGGAGGAAAGCGAGAACTGGAGCGATTTCCATTGAAGCGACCAGGCATACGCTCAGCATTGAATGCAACAGAAATTGGCGGAAGTAGACCTGGGGTCGGAAGGAGAGCACCGATGCGATTCCGATCCTAATCCTGTCGAGCTTCTTCCTGTAATAGCAGCCCTATAAAATCATCAACAAAGAAGCGATCAGCAGTCATCATAAACGCAGTAGCAAAGCCACCATAAGTGGAATCCAAGCCGGAGAGAATGTGGCCGATAAGATCTTTGTCGGAGATATGTTGAAGATCCTCCGCAAGAGAATCCGCAATCTCTCGTTTCTTCTCCACATACTCAAGCATCGAGAGGGCACCTTTCTGGAGAGATTGGAGCTGAACCTTGAGATGCATCCAACGAGCTCGAGTTTGGGATTGAAAACTCTTTGCGATAGTGACCCAAGCAAGGCGAGTAGAGGTGGCACGAACAACTAGAGAGAGAGCACGATTGGACAAGGTGGAACGGATCCATAACAGAACCAACCGATCGCCCCGCTTCCACATCACGTAAGCAGGATTGGGCTCTGTGGTAGCCTCATCACAGGCAGCATCGGGAACAAGGCGAGTTTCTGGCGGCGAAAAAGGAGCCAGAACATAGGAATCAAGATCGAAGGTCTCGAGGGCTGAGAGCACTGTGGAACGCCAGAGATAGTAATTTTCCCGATCTAGCTTGACAGTGATCGGAGGAAGATTGAGATTCAGAGGAGAAGTAGAAGTAGAAGAAGCTAGGGTGAGAATATTGTGGGCAGCCATTAGAGAGAAAAAGAAAGGCAGAGGAAACGTGTAGAATTAGAAGAGAAAAAAATCAAAGCTCTGATACCATGTAAGTTGGGATAATTGTTCTGTGCATTTATTGATTTGAGAGAACTGAATATATACAAAGTACAACTAATAGCCTGATCTTTAGGGGGATTATACCCACTAATCAACCGTTGCTAGAAAGAAGGAGTAATGAAATTGACTCTTTCCTATCAATCATCTTCTTTAACGTGAGTGTGAGTTAGGGTTTCTCCAAATTTCCTTCGATTGTCAATTGATTCGTTACTGCTTGAAAATTGGTGACTAATATACCTTCAGCCTTCATAACCAGGTATTATACATAGTTTACTTCATTTGCTTATTTGATATATTGATTTTTCATGAATCATTCCATGTTGAAATATTGAATGATAATGAAAACTAAGATGATTTCAGTGAATTTTCAATTTCAGTGATGCAGATGAACGGTTCATGAATTCCCGTCTTAAAATTCTCGTCCCCAAATTAAATCGGAACAATTAATTCGGGGGCAGGAGCGATAATCCTTAGTCTATGAATCGAAAATCGATATTTAAAATAATCAGGAACAGGCTCCCCTTCCCACCTGATTTCCACTCCTAGTTTTAAGCCTAAAAAAATAAGGTCTTGTGTCGTGAAAAACATTTTATGTTTATCAATTATATATTTTAACCGGAAAATTTTCCATTTCAATTGAGAAGAGGGAGAAGTAGAGAAGGGTTAGTCAAATTTGACTAAAATGAATGAAAACAACAATTTCAGAGTTTGAACACCAGTCCTTCAGCTCCTATCACAAAGTATTACCATCTAGAGCAAAATGATAATTTGATTAAACTAAACATCACATAATACTAGTAACATATTTTAGAGTTCCCGAAGTGGCCATTATAGCTAGAAATGTGCAATATGCTAATGCCATTTTTTATGGAAAAAGTCAACTTCATTAATGATTCGTCGAAAGACACAAGGTCGAAACCTTGTCGACAAGCCAATTCAGAGGTACAATAACCAAACACGGAGACGTATGGAATATAGATTGTCTAGCTAAACTGATTCATTTCTCTCCGAACAAACCAAAACTCATATTCCCATGCTCGTAATAAGAGCGGCACATTTGCATAACTTCCCCAAATTCATTTTCATCATCTTCATGTTGTGAGATAATCAGCCAGAGGACCTATGAGTCACCTTCAAAGGAGACGTTTGGGATTTGAAGCATGATTATCAACCAAAGTGCCTCGAGTAATGCTAGCGCCTCACCATGTTTTGCCGAAATTAGACCAATTCTCCATTGCATTTGGTAATGCAGCAAGGTACCATGATGATCTCTGAGAATCATTCCCATACCCCGTTTAGTTCTTATCAGCAAACGAAGCAAAATCAATGTTACATTTGAGCTTCCTCGGCAGTGGAAGTTTCCATTTGTATGGTAAGGTAGTGCCGAATTCCGTCTACTTGATTCAGGATGGTGATGAACAGCTTGCCAATATTTCAAGTGCTGCCATCCATCCTGTACCACTACTCTTGTCGGTTTGGATTGATTGCTCCACACACTATTGTTCTTCTCCTTCCAAATGCTTCACAAGATAGCCAAACTCTTTGCACCGTACCGCTTGTTTGTTTCTCCATTTCTTCACACAAGAACTCAAAAAACTCGGTAGTTTGTGAGATCGAAGCTCTCATCACATCAGTTAAACCTCCCTCTTTCCAACATTCTTGTGCCCGGTTACAGTCGAGAAACAGATGCCATGCATCCTCATACCCCTGATCCACAAATACCACAGTTACCTGGAACTTTGAGATCTCTCCGCTGAAGTCATCCTGTCGTAGGGAGAACATCCTGAACAACTCACCAACCCAGATACACTATGGACTATTCTAAATCTTGCGCCATCCACCCTGTTTAAAATGTATCGTGCGATCAACTTCCTTCTCCATGTAGAGTTTGTATGCCGATTTGGCTGTATAGTTTCGCTTATGACTGAAATGCCATCCATTCCATTCCAGTACCCACGCATGCCGAGAGTTCAAGAATTAATGCAGCATCGCATGGAGAAAAGATGTCATTATTAATCGCCATATAAGTCCTTCACTATCAATTCAAGCTAACGCAGATCTCGAGCAGTTTGATTGTGTCGATCTTCATCATCCGTAAGCCAATGATCGTCCCAAAATATGATGCTTGACCCATCACCCATTGTCCACCATGTACCTTGGCGTAGCAGAGATTAGTTTGCCAGAACCTTGGCGAGTATCCTGTAACGGATATTGCATAGTGAAATAGGTCAGAGATCTCACAACCATGCTGGTTCGTCAACCTTCGAGGACGAAAATAATATTAGTAGCTTGTACCGATTCAGTGATTTCTCCATTTGCGAGCCATATCTTGAAGTCCGTAATGATATTTGGGCCTACAATGTCCCAAAAGTCCTAGTAGAAAGCAGGATTGAAACGTCAGGCCCTAGGGATTTGTCAGAACCCCTTGAGAAAGTTGCTGCCTTGAATTCATTGTCTGTAAAAGGCACTAGGGCCACGTTTTCCCATTAACTGCGTTTTTGTTTTGGGGAAAATTAATTTCCGCCAGATTTCAATTACCTGTGGGGTTAAATTATCTGAAGACCAATATCATGTTTTCCGAGTAGAAACAGTTAAATTCGCCTACCAAATTTAGCATTTAATTAGTACAGAAAAAAACTGAACTACCCCCATTCCTATTCTCCTCCTTTTCTTCTTACCCACTTATCCGTCCTCTCCAACGCCATTTTTTTGTCTTCTCCCTGCCAAGCCATTCAACATATCTCCTGCAACTGCTAACCCACCTTCAGCTCCAAAATCGGAAGGCGATATCAAGGCGTTGGAACCATGAAGGTACCGTGAATAGAGGTTTACGATTTAGGAAAACTTCCACTAGATTCGTGTATTGATTACTGTTTAGGAAATCGATTCGTTTTGTTCAGGTACAGTATTTTTCTTCCCCATATCGATTAGCTTGTTTACATAGATTCATTAGTTTGATGAGCTACTGAACCCTACTCTTAATTTGGATTGGATTTTACTTACATGCAGCAGTTCGATTTAGGAAAACTTGGTTGTACCCTACTCTGTACTTGGTTCTAGATTTTGATGTTTAGCTTGTTTATTTATGTGCAGCAGTTGATAACATCATGTCTAGAATGAAACGATCAGGACAATCATGTGATGAATTCGGTTATGAGGATGCTCCTGTATTGTGCAATTGTGGGGTACGGGTTCCCGTCGTATCTCACACATGGTGCAGAACCCGAATCGAAAGTTTTTTGGTTGTGCAAACTACAATTCGAAGGTGAGATCATTGGTCATACCTACCATATTACAACCTACTTGTTGTGCTAACGAACATGTGTGAAATCCAAACATGTTATAGGGTGGCACCGGTTGTGGCTAATTCGAATGGTTTGACGTGAAAGCTGTTGTTATAAATGAGAAGTTGAAGCTGGCGAATTCGGTGGAGAATATGAGGAACCAAATTCATGATCTGCATGTTGAGAATTTGGAGCTTCAAGCATCACTGACACCAGCACAACAGGCTCCATTACGAAGTCCAAATTCTACAGAGTCCGTAAATTTCGAGAACAATAATATTATCATGGACTTCCACAACCTGCGGAAAGAAGTGGATGCTTTACGAGATAGGGTTGATAACTTAGAACGTAGGAGAATGCCTTAATCTTAACTGAGAATGACTGAATTGTGAATCTACATTGTTGCTTGCTGCATAATTCTGAATTGTGAATGACTGGGTTATGAATTATTGCTTGATGGATACTTCTGAACTGTGAATGATTGGATTATGAATTGTTGCTTGATTGGTGCTTGCTACATAATTCTCCACTGAATTCTGAAATGTTCTAAGTCCAAAAGGAGAAGCTTACCACTACATAACATCTATCATTGTTCCAGTTGAAATTAAACAAAAATTTATCAACTTATAGATGCAAAAAAAGAGAAACACTATATCATTCGTCGATGACACTCTCGATCCATCCCTTGCGGTCTTCAACCGATTCCAATTGGAAAAAAAATCCATCAAATCAGGGTCCTTAACGCTCTTATTAATCACACGGAAAGCCTGCCGCTTCGTAATACCTTCTATCTTGCCGAGCTCTCTCCACATCACCGCTCGTTGGCTTTTATGTGCAGCCGATTCGCCAACCAATTCTCTCAGTGAGCAGACTGTCTCCTTCAACAAAGATGTTAACTCATCGTCGTCACCGGTCGTAGCTGCCTTTGAGGATCGACAAGGCCTCTTTGGTCCACTAGTCGCATCTGACTGATTTCCCTTATCGGTTGGCGTTGCTGGGGGAACTTCATCATCAAGGTTAATGAAGCCTTCACCGCCGGCTTGTGATTGGCCACCCAATCCCGGTTCATCACCATCGTGATTCGGATGCCAACCAAGCATTAAATTTGCTGGCTCTTCGATTGGAGGGCACGCCATCTTTAACTCTTCGACACTGACAACCTTTACTCCCGTCGCACGCCCGTTCCCGAACACAGCCTCCAGTGCATCGTACAAAGGGAACGACACACGATTCAGACGAGCACAGTGGGCGTGATGCTGCAGACAACATAATTCAACAACATAATTCCAGCTACACAGTAGCACCATATTCTACAAGCAATAACATAATTCCAGCCACTACTTCGCATAACTAAGAACTCAGATTCGACAAGCAACACAATACCTTTACGTAATCCGCATACACGGTCTCATCAAGCATCACCATCTTGTTCACATCGCACCAGTCAGCCCTTTTAACTCCTGCACTGCCAAAAATTTGGACTTCAAAAGCTTGCACCGAGAAATGATGTTAGGGTCAGCCTTTACACCGCATCCCGGTATTTCCTCCTCCATCATTCGCTCTATGTCCTTGTGCGCTCCAGGCGCAAACTTTCCTTTCGCGTCCACTATGTTAAGCTCTGCCAACGTAAGTATGCACTTAACTAGCATCTGGTCCAATTCATCGGTCCACAAAAAGTATTTTTGTCCCTCCTCGTCATTGGCATCTTCCTTTCTTTTTTTCGCCATTGAGTCCTACGTCATAATTACACGCAATCATAATTGTAAATCGTGAAGTAATCAAAGTATAATGATATGAAAATCATGTAAATCAAATGACAGTATGACATAACAGTGTAAATCAAATGATAGTGTAAATCAATTGACAGAAATCCTAAACTTCGAATACAATAATTTGACTTGCATACATTGTTCATAAATTTAATCAAAGGCCTAGACCTAACGCCTAGTTCTACTTTGCCACATGTCTTCAGCTAGGTTGTTCCTAAACGTCGTCCACTCTGGAGATGGCAGCATCGATGGTATGGAGTCATCCACCTCCTCCTTGGCATTAGCCGGCATATCCACCAGTGGTACATGGTTAAAGGTCTTTCTACTTCGTCAATGCCAACCTCTTTCGTAATAAAATTATGCAGCAAGCAACAAGCATGGATCATTCTTGAAACAACTTCAGGAGAGAACCATGTACTGTCGCGTAGTATAGCCCATCATTTTTTCAACACACCGAATGCTCTCTCAATGACATTTCGTGCACAAGAATGACGTAAGTTGAACAATTCCTGAGGTGTGTTAGGCCGGTTCACTCCCCATTCCTTAAGATGATATCTTGTAGCCCTAAATGGGGTAAAAAAACCCTCACAGTTCCTATAACCGGCATCCCCAAGATAGTATTGTCCTATAATAACAAAATCAAGTTTCATGTGTAGTTAGTAGTATGTTATATTAAATCCCCTTAAGGTTATAATCTCGGTGTGTATTACCTTTGGGGATTTTTAGCCCGTTAGGCCTAGTTACGGCATCCTTTAACACATGACAGTCATGAGCTGAACCTTCCCAACCCGCTAGACAGTACATGAACTCCATACCAGGATTTACAACTGCCAATACATTAATGGAGACTTGTCCCTTCCTATCACGGTATCTAGGTTGATCTTCTACTCTTGCTCGAACGGATACATACGTCCCATCTATTGCTCCTAGACAATTCTGCACATGAAGTCTATTGTTCATTAACATTTGAAGAATCAAGCTTAACTGTTGAAACAAAGGTATGAAGTTTGACACACCTTGAAATGTCTCCATTGTTGATTTGGAGTGCTTTCCTTTACAGGAACGGGTTTGGCGTATAAAATCTCGTGCAAATTAAGAATAAATTGGAGAACGGCATGGATGACGGCGCAAATAGTTTTACCTGACCGAGCAAATTCCTTTTGCAATATCCTATTCTTAACATTGTGGCCCATAGTGTATAGGAACATAACAACCATCTCATCTACTTCAACATTTATTGTTCTTTTCAGCCCTCCGCTTACGATTAGTTCGTGACACAACCGGTTAAAAACGTGCATAGACATTCTAATAACATCTATGCTGGAACGATTACTGACTTTCATTGCTTTGAGAACAAATTCTTTCCTCGCAGCTTCGCCACGTCTCAGCCTAGCCACAATACTTCTAGTTGGTGCTCGCGGGATTCGTGATCGACAATGTTGCCGTCTCCGTATAATAAGAACGATGAGGATAACAGTTAAGGTTATGGTCAACAACAATTTCCTACGATGACCGGTTCCTGCTATGAGTCTTGCCATACCTATGTTGATATATGTTGAAGGTTCTGCAATTAGATTAATTGAAGTTATAAAATAAATCACCAAAAGTATGAACGTTGTGTGATAAGAAGAAGGCAACAGATTTAGGGTTGAATTCAAATCGGTCTGTAGACAAAGATCGAGGAAGAAGAAATCACAGAACTACTCGTTCTTCAGTTGAACCCTAAAAATCAAGCTTTATGATAAACCCTAAAAATCAAAACACAGATTCAGAAATACAAAGTACACTAACCTCCTCTAGATTCTTGTAGCTGACTTTCGTTCCGAGTCTCGACGATGACGCCTCCCTCTACGCCGGCGACTGCCGCCTTCTTATTCGAAGGACTTCCGCGACAGCAGCGATTTGGGAACTTTATGTGGGGGGGGGGGGGAGGGGGTGGAAACACGGGATGAGGGAGGGTTAAACTTGGAATAAATGGGAAAAAGTTGCGAAATCCAACGGGGGTTTAATTTTACCGCTCCGTTCGTACGGGGAAAATAAATCCGCTCCGTAGCGGATTTGAAGGCCTGTGGAGGTTTCAAGTATGTCGCGTCATTTTCACGGAAAACATGGTATTTAATTTTTCCGCCGGATTTTGCTAAATCCCTCTCTTTTGCCGGCACGGAAAACATACTCTAGGAGCCTTTTATTATGATGCACAAACACCCGCTGTGATATACACTATAAAATTGATTGAACGTCTCCCCCTTGAGCTTGAAACATATCATCAAAATATCGCGTCATCACTTGTTCCATTTCTTGTGCCGAATCCACCCAAACACCTTGTTAGTTTTGTAATATTTGAAGCTTTTTCCTTTTCGGACGCCCGTTGGCAATAGAGTGAAAAACTCGGGGTATTAAGATCATGAAAGCTTTTCTAGTCTTGTTTAGCTCATTGTCTCCACAAAGTGTTCTCTTCCTGTAGCAGGTTTAGGTATTCCTCCCAACATTGATCAATGGTATTTTTCTAGCTTGATTCCGGTTGTTCTTTTTAAAGTCATTAATATTCCACGTTTCTTTTTTATCTCTTCTCTAAACTTTGGCTTTATTTGCTTAGCCCACATTGTAATAGCCGTCCCGCATGCGATCAGCTTGGCATCGACCGATTTGCTTTCGTTGGATTCCCATGTATCCTACACAAGTTTTCGTAACCCATGTTTTTTCTGCCAGCAATTTTCAAATCGAAAACGTTGTTGTGGTAGTGCTCGAATTTTGGGGTCCAAAACAAAAACAATAGGGGAATGATCTAAACGGGGAGCCACCCTGTTGTGCAATTCAATATTAGGAAACAAATGTCTTAGGCCCTCGTTTACAAGCGCTCGATCAATCCTTTCCTCTACCGCTGTCGGTTGACCTCGCGAACGAGACTAGGTGAACGGATATCCCAATAATGGAAGGTCAATAAGATTACTATTTGTAAAAGCTGCTCGAAGCCCGACAATCAAACTTGGTGGGTGTGGCTGTAATCCTATCTTGTCCGAACTGTTTAGTTGATCATTGAAGTCCCCTATGCGGCACCAGGGATTTAAACTCGAAATTGCTATCGATCTCAACAGGTTCCATGATTCCTGGCTTTTAGTTATCTTTGGGTAGTCGTAGAACCCTATTAAATGGAATTTTTTTTATCTCGTCCATCACCAACCAGCATGGTGATAAAGTGCTGATTATAGCTAACTAGGGTACACATGGATTTATCCCTCCATAAAATCATCATTCCACCGCTGTGACCTACAACGTCGACTGCAAAATAGCCGTCAAAACCAAGGAGAATCCGTATCGTCTCCATTCTATCTTTATAAGTTTCGATCAATATGACGATATTGGCCGGTGAAACTTGACCAAATCATGAACGAATGAAGCTGCTATATATTGCCCCAACCCACAAACGTTCCAAGAAAAAATCTTCATAATAACGAGGACAAACCCTCATGCGAGCGAAGACAATAACTCGAGCAACAACACTCAAAATATCGGTATATAGCATGCCCTTTTTAATTATGAGTTCGACTAAAAAATATTATATTATGAAAGTATTAGTGGTGAATGAAAATGTTGAAAAATCTTTGTTAATTTCATACCGGTCGAAGTATATAAATCCCAATCAAATCGAGAAACAAAGCACTAGTTACCAAACGAATTCTCAAACTAATTAATTATGCCAGTGAGAGATGAACAAAAAAATCCAATGACCAAGCTTCAATGAATGGAAGAGTATGACAATTTATGTTATTTCATGTCCACACTCCACACCCATTTTGAAGTGAGACATGAAAGCTTCACACAAGTTAGTCAAATCTATCAATCACTAAGTTGAGAAGCTTCTTGGAAGCTTCGTCAGTGGGCGAAAGCTGAAAGATAATGGTCTCTCTTCTTGTAATATGAATGAATGCATTATACATTTCCTCACCATATTCGGCTGTCCTTCACCTAACCCACTTGTAAGAAAGAACTTAACATCATTCGATCAGACCTCAAATCGAGGATATACACGCTGTTTTTCGGTTGAACCGACATAGGGTCTGCGGCAAATAAGCAAATAGTATTTTCTGCCGGTAAAGAACAATCTGGACCGTCCATCTCGAATATCATATTTTGACAAATAAAAAGACCAATTTAAATTAGGGGTAAACTGGTCATTTTTTCTTTCTTTTTTTTGTAAACAACAAATTTTTAAATATAAGGTCTAGATATTAAATTTTGAATTTTAAATTTTAGATTTTCTGAATTTTGATTTTACGTTTCAAAATTTTTCTGAAAATCAAAAAAATACCTCTTTTCAACTTTTATTTACCACGATACATTCATCAATATATCATTTTCGAAACCAACAATCCAGAGTCAGCAAGTGAGGCTGGCAAACCAAATACATTCAAGAAACTGTATCACACTTTCTCACCTATTGTTTTCCCCGCCGTATCCAACCAAAATACCGAACCTACTTTGACCCGACTCATACCCGGACGGCAAAGGTTTCCCTGCCATTATATAACCTCACTGTCCAAAATCCCATCACCTCCGCAAATTTCGGAGCTCATATCCACACCATGGCGACTTCGCCTGCCGTTGAGTCACCGACGAAAAGGTCAACAAACAAAGGTTTCAGGATAAGCCTTCCAATTCTCCGGTCAGTCAACTCCAAATCCCTAAATTCCTCTCCTTCCGCTTCCCCTGTCGTCCAGCACGACCAAACTCCTTTGAAGAGCAGCGCCACCGAAAAGAAGAAGGAGGAGGCGTTGCTGAGAGTGTTCCGCCACTTCGACAGCAACGGCGACGGGAAAATATCGGGGGAAGAGCTAGGGATGTATTTCTCGTCGACTACAGGGGACGAGATGTCGAAGGAGGACGCAGAGAAGGTGATTAGGGATTTCGACGGCGATGGCGACGGCTTACTGGAGTTCGGAGACTTCGTGCGGCTGGTGGAAGGGGACGACGGCAAGGAGTTGGACGGAGATCTGAAGCGGGCGTTCCACATGTTTGAGGAGGATAAGGGGGATGGATGTATTACACCCAGAGGGCTGCAGAGGATGTTGAATCGTTTAGGGGATCGCAAGTCCCTGGACGAGTGCTCGGCCATGATTCAGCCGTTTGATCTCGATGGGAATGGTGTGCTTGATTTTCACGAGTTTCGGAATATGATGAACTGATCATCATCACTTTCACTTTGTTACGAGTTCCAAGCTCTGGTTGGTTTTTAGTGGCAGATTTCAAGTTACAAGCTTTCCAATTGTATAACTAAAATCAATACAATTGACTAACCAAGATTTGTACTAATGTCGACCTGTTTTCTTTGGTTTAGACGACGTTCCATCTTCGTTTTAACGAATGGTATCTGACCGTATGGTCTCCCAAGTCATTTGAGAAATAATTTAAAATCTCATTTATTGACATGAGAAAGTTCTAGGGGTTGTTTGATACGGTAGATATCAAATATTGGTATTATGTGATAGCTAGTTATTTGGAAAATTATCATTTTTTATGTCGCGGATAGTTAGTTTTCGAGTAAAAATTTATATTAATATTATTTTTGAGAAAGGTGCATTTCTTATGAATTTTTTGAAACTGATATTGGTATTTGTATGATTTTACAAATACAACCCTTCACTTTATTTGTTAATTACTGCCATGTGTGTACTATTGCACAATCATCTTCTCACGTATTGTTTGTCGACACCTTTCAGTCCAATCTTCATTATTCTACATGTTTTTGGTGTACCTTCAGCGCCGCTCGTCAAAATACCCAGCTAACCAAATAAAAGTAAAATAATCAATCTATGAACATAAACTTGGTATACCAAGAGATCAACAACTGGTGTATCAGTTGAGTTCACAGTCCATAATTACATACGTATAAAACCTTGCACTAGCCAAAGAACATATCGGCAGCGATTGAATCCCTTTGAAGGCTCTGTTGATACTCTCAACCATTTTTGTCATCCTGATGTCGTAGCGCAGCTCGGCATCAAAGCTTTTTCTCCACATCTCTTGGTCTTCGTTGATCCAGTTTGTCTTTCCAAGGTGCAGTCTGGAATCGGTGGCAAAGAAACCAGTAAACTTTGCATTGAACCTCCGTCTCGATCCCTCGTTCACTACAACGAATCCTACTTTGTCAACACACTAGATATAAAAACGAAGTGTGTGGTATGAATCCAACGTTTTACCTATTGCCTTCAATCGCTCTTTCATGTCGGGCTCCTTAACATGGTTGTTGTAATTGCTTTCGTAGTGTCAACTGCACCATCGCCATACCCAACCCCCATTACTTTGGTTCAACGCAGCTCTTATCCCGACATAGCTATCCAAGATTATGCAGACATTCTGCCTATCTGTCACTAGTTGTTGGATGCAACGGAAGAACCACACCCAGGAACCGATACTTTCTTTGTCGACGATGGAAAAGGCAAGAGTTAGGGATGTTGTGGTTGCATCAAACGAACTTTCCATCAAAAGGGTCCCACTATATTTTCCCGTGAGGAAGGTGTCATCCACAACCAAAACTTGAAGCAATGACGTAAAACCGTCGTTGCACGGTTTGAAGCTCCAGAATACAAGCCTGAATTGCTTCCTTGCTCTGCCGTTAACTACTAAGTTTTCCAGTCGGAGCTGGACTAGGGTGCCTGGGTTATGACCTTTTACCTCACTCAAGAAATCTGGAAGCTTATTATATGACTCCTCCCAGTCTTCGCAATTCATTTCCATCGCACGTTGCTTTTTGTACCACACCTTTATGTATGATATATGTTGTTGGAACATGTGTGCAATCTCATCTTGTACCAACCTAATTCTGAAGTGTGGTCGTGGCCTGACCAAGTGCATTATCACAACCGCAATTACGTTCACATCAAGTTCGGTGGACTTGATGTTGTGCTCACTACCATGACATATGTGTTGTGGGTTCCACTGCCTCACGGTCCAGTACCCATCATCCGCTCGGTGAGGAATACAGAGAATAAGGATGTGAGGAATATAAAAAATACAGAAATTGGTAGGAGGGTTTCTTCCGTTATGCTTTTCCCAAAGTTAATAGTTGAAATTTGAGTTGGTTTGGTTGTATTCCGATCAATTAAAATGAATTGTTCGATTTCGGTCCATTTAAACCATCCAAGAGTTCGATTCGGTTCTAGTCTTCTTTGGAGATGGGGTAACAATATAAAAAATGCAAGATTAGTGATTGAAATAGATATAGACATATACCCCGGGTGTTGCCCGGGCCAATCCAATCGGGGAGGACTAAGCGACATACTTTCCACCACATAGTCAGCACAAAATTGACGTAGCAGGAAGTGTACGGATAAGGGGCTCTCAATCGAAAGAATTTTCCAAAATTAATTTTAGAAAAAGTGACGGCTCTTATTTTTCTAGCCGTTAAATCTACAAAATGTAGGCATCGGCACCTACTGACAACAACTAGGGGCTGTCGCGCTGCTTATCATAAAAGAAAACCACCATGAAACGTCTTACTTAGGAGTAGGAGTTGCCAATTCAAAGTCTATAGATGATGGAGAAGTAGAGCAATAATAGCATGGGAAGCCGGCAGAGCATCCCATCACTTCTGAAACAGATACACTACAAATTTATATGAAACTGACTTCTTAAACAAACATTATCAACCGGCGCTTCGACAGCCGTCTAATGCAAAATCTTCCAGCCCTCATTTTCCATTAAACAAAATACTTTTCTTCTAACAGGTGACTCTATTTACTCAGAGAATGAGAACTGCATGCGGGCAACACTCATGATGGATTTCCAAGAATCAGAAAGTGCCACAAAATAAAGGCAGTTTAATTACCAAAGCAGCAAAGACGAATCATAAAAGGGTGTCAGGAGATAATCAAGTTGCTGATAATTACGGCAAAAAGGTAATATTCCCAAATTCAAATGTGGGGAAAAGATGTTCAAACTGAAGCCACATTATATAGGTGACCACTTCATGTAATAACAAAGAAGAAAACGGGACAAACACTACAAATACATATGACGATAGAAGGCTATGTTCGAAAAACAACAAATAAAACTCAAAAATCTTCAAAAAAAAAAAAATACATTATGTGCCGAGAATAATCCATCAACTATTAAACAAAAGTACTTACTTACTTGGTCTCCTCAACTGTCAAAACTCATCAATGAAGTTTCTGCATCACTCCTTCAACTTGGAGTGAATTTCAATTTCAGCAGCTTTATTTTGATCAATTCACTAGTCTAAGTCTATAAGTTGAGTGGCCACTGGCCAAATGTCGTCCTTTGTTTCCTCCTCCTCTGTTATGATTTGTTCTTTTGTTTCTCCTTCACTTCCAGCTAGCTAATCCTTCCTTCTGGAACAAGAAATCAACATTGCCAAACATAAAAAAACAAACTCCCCACCATATTTGCTCTCCTACGCCTTTGCTCCGACCTCCCAAATCCATCAGACGGAACAAACCATGATCAACAATTTCTTTACATTTCTAATCCTATCCATCGCCATCCTATTCCTGAACCCGCCTCCGTCCACCGCTACTCAGAACTACTCCGGCAGCTTAGCACTTGACTGCGACGTCGCCGACCAACTCTCCCCCTCCTCCGCTTTCCTCTACACCTGCACCGCTGCCGCCCTTGCTAGTAGTAGTAGTACCACTTCCTCCTTCTGCCAGTCTTTCCTCATCTTCAGATCCTCACTCCTTCACAGCTCCGTAGCCGATATCTCCGCCGTTACTTCTTCGGACTCCGCCACGCTTGCCCGTCTTAACGGCGTCCTCAATCCTCTCTCCAAATTCGTGGCCGGCCAAGACGTAATCGTCCCCGTCAAATGCTCTTGCTCCTCCGGACATAATAATAGCAGTTACTCGTACTACCGAGCCAACACCAGTTTCACTCTGACCCCAACCCAGGGGACTTACTACATTGTGGCATCGGATGTATTCAGCGGATTGGCCACTTGTGCCGCGATTAAGCGCGACAATCCGTGGCCATATGCCGGATTGAAACCGGGTATGAAAATCCAGGTCCCTCTCCGATGTGCCTGTCCGGCGAACGATCAGGCTTCTAGCGGAGTGAATTATCTCCTGACGTATCCAATCTCGTCGGACGACAGTCTCAGGGAAGTTGCTGAGAGGTTCAATGTAACAGAGAAGAGCATACTGGAAGCGAATAATCTGATGAGAAACGAAACCGGGGTTGTAAAATTGATTTCAGGTACCACAATTTTGATTCCCCTTTTAGGGCTTCCCTCGAGTACCATGGCCAAAATTCACTACAAGGTTCCTGGAATCGGATCTCCGCCGGGGGGCGGACGAAGCAAGAGATCAAAGGTGAAGATACTCGAGCTCTCCGGCCTTGCGGCTGCCTGCTTCTTGTTGCTACTGAGCATAATTTCGGGAGCGGTGTTTGTTGTTCGAGCAAAGAGGAGGAAGAAAATAAGGAAGATGAAGAAGGATGTTGGTGAAATGAAACAAGAGAAGGTTCAAGAAGATCTTCGAGTTGAGATAGCGAGCTGCGAGAGAGCTTTGACAGTGTTTGGGATTGATGAGGTGAAGAAGGGGACTGGGAATTTCAGCCCCAGGAACAAAATCAAGGGCTCTGTTTATTCAGGAGTGTTTGGTGGGAAGGTATTGGCTGTGAAGAAGATGAGTAGAGATATTGATATATCACAGGAGGTCAATATTCTGATGAGGATTAACCATTTCAACGTCATAAAGCTCCATGGTGTTTGTGATGACTTGCAGTCTTTCTACCTTGTTTCTGAATACATGGAATTTGGTTGTTTAAAAGAATGGTTAAGAATAGACAACAGGAAAAAGGATGGTGGGAAAGAAGAAGAAGAAGAGAATGGAGGGAAGTGGGAGACAAGGGTTAAGATTGGTCTAGACATTGCCAATGGCCTTCACTATCTCCACAACTTCACTGAGCCAGCTTATGTCCATCAGGACATCAAGAGCAGCAACGTCTTGCTAAATAGTGATCTTAGGGCCAAGATCACCAATTTCAGCCTCGCAAAGTCTGCCGCTGCCAGGGACTCAGCAGCTAACACGGTACACTTGATTGGGACACGAGGGTACATGGCTCCAGAGTACATAGAGACCGGAGAGGTTACCCCTAAGGTCGATGTCTATGCCTTTGGAGTCGTGCTGTTAGAGCTGATCACTGGGAAAAAAGCTGTATTGGTTTTGGGGGATGGGAAGGAGACTCTGCTGTCGACTACAATGGTTGCTTTGATGGAGAAGGGAAGTTATGAATCTGAACTGGGTTCGTACGTTGATCCTCGTTTGGGAGAAGCTGGGATGGAAATGGGGCTTGCTCTGTTTAAAGTGAGCCTGGCTTGCCTGAGAAGGGAAGCAGAATGCAGGCCGAGCATGGAGGAGGTAGTCTCCAGCCTGGTCAAAATCCTGACAGATTTCAAGAGATCAAAACTATTGAGTGATGAATCTATTACTGATCAGTCAGCTCCGCTTCGAAGTTATGGGAATGGTTGGACTGTTGAAACTGCTTCGTGGTGAATAAATTTGTGGAAGATTCTATCGAACTGTATTCTTTTATGTCATGTTGTTGTACAATCGCAGCATAGGATCATATATTGACAGAATTTCAGGTTCTGGGAAACTGTATCTAGGTTAATGGTTTAGATGGGTATTTCTTTACTGTGCAGAATTATTTACATGTAAACAACCATTGGGAAAGCAGACAAGGGGAAAGCTGAGTGAATATAAATCACTCATGCTTCAGAATATGAACCTGAGGAATTTGAGTGTACAAGATTTCAGAATCAAAAGAATGAATAGAATCTATTATTGAATTGCTGATATACTGAAAGCATAGCATCTGATATGGAAGCATTACACACAAGGCATGGTGACAAAAATGACAGCACTTGTGCATAAAGCTGCAATTTCGCTACAGAATGAAAACTTTTCCCTATGCTTTGAGTTGGATAGTAAAACATGCTTAGGAATTAGCACAGTAAAGGAAAAGGAAACTAGGTCTACAAGAAGGGTTCAGAAGGGAAACCTCCCAGTCATTTGAATATGTTCAAGAGTTCTCAGGAGCCCATATTTACCAACGGCTTGCTGACCGGCTCTGAATCCATCTCCGTACACAGGAGAACTGTCAGACTCAATTTGATGCTTGAAGAAAGCCCCAAGTTTTTTCTGGAACGGAGGTCCAGAACTGTCAACTGACGACGAGGATGCAAAGTTTAGTTGTGTGTCTAACCACATGTGTGCCAGGACCTGGCAAATCCCCTCTTCAACGTCTTGACTCAGAGATTGGTAACCTTGTAGCAAAGACAATTAGTCCATCAGCATTCCCTAAGGTAACCAAATTTTCACATGCATTCCGTCCGAATTCCGAGCAACATGTAAAAGCAGAAGAGTACAATCATAGAAACTACCTTTAAGTCGCATCCAGGCATGCATCATCTCATGAGCGAGGATTGATCCGGTAAGCAACCTGTTAAAATGGAAATTATATTACAAGGCATGAATAATAGTTACAATGTGACAACTGCATAAAAAAACATGGCAGAGCATTACATTTATTTTGCCTTATCATCCCGATGGAGCATTAGCTACCAAAATGATGATGGATTACCTTGGGAGACCATATAATATAAGAATGGCAGTGACATCACATCGGCGACTCAATTTGTAAGGTTCCGTCATCATGTTCGTGGACCGTTGCCCTCCCCCAAACCTCGGTCTCCGTAATACCTGAATGAATAACCCAAGAGTTGGAAAATCACTTCCCGAAAACCAATAAGAGTTGGAAAAAGAGTTGTTACCGTGCTGATTGTTTGTTCCTCAGAAAGGCATAGTCCTCTTGTTTCTGGCATGTGATAATGGCCCTGACAAGAAAACGAAGAAATTATTGCACAATATCAAGGTTTAGAAAGTCAAAGTTGTAAAGCCTGGAAATTTAGAGGCGAACCAAGAATTTCTATCAAGTATTTTCCGATGACTTACATTCTTTTCTCCCTCCCTGGCTTCATTTAGTGCTTGTCTCTCTACAAGTAGTAATGGAACATACTGCTCCACCTTCATATTTAAGCTTTCGTAAAATTGCCGTATGTCCATGTAAAGGGGCTGGCATTGGCTCGTATCCATCACTGTCGAATCCAGGCACTCCAGACAGAGCTTCCGGCCATCGTTAAGAGGAACATATCCTGTATCTTTAGGCTGAATACACATGTCAATCTACAATGAGAGTCTGAACGGAAAGCTATTAACAAAGGGAAAAAGTTTCATCCTGGTTGATCAAGACAAACCTCCATTCTCTCGCAGCTGCAACATCTTGGGGTACCATCATATTCGTGAGTAGGGCAGTATTTCTGGTTCCAAAATGGATGAGCTCTATATTCAATAAGTCCATCCAGGTTCGTTGGAATCTGTCAAATATACACAGTCACAAGGGTTGACAATACATCGAGATTAATGTATTGAAAGGGTGATGTAAATAGGAGAGCAGATCTAAAGATAATGTTTCAAAAGGTTTTTGGAAACATGTAAACAATCTATTTGAAAGATGATTCAAATAAAGGTAACACAAGCAGAAGACAGGTGGATACTCACAAAGTGTTTGCAGACATCACATTTGGGATGGAAGCGGTCCTTGTAGCAAGTTTTGTGATAGGGGTAATTCCCAGACATTGAGAACTAGGGGAAAGAAGAGACAAAATTAGACTAGTACGCTCATAGAGCACCAATCAACTGCATTAGAAAAGAAAATTACAGGGGACACAAGTTTGCACCTCATAATCAGAAATTGGTATATTGCACGCATGGCAACGGAAACATTCTAGGTGCCAGTATGCATTTAGACAATGTAGAAATCTTCCAGCTCCAATTTCATGATTGCAACCAGCACAGATCCTAGCTAACATAAAACAGAACTATTATTCAGTAAAGTTGAACAGTAAAGAGTAGAGCACATATAGGTATGGATGATGAATATATAGCACAGATAAACACTTAGTAAATTAGAGATAGCAATAGGACCATATAACCGAGTTACCTGAACCCTGTCGGAAAATGGAGTGGGGCTGGTTGGTGATATGCATTTCCTGGATATGCATTTGGATTGCTACATCGAGGGGGAGGGAGGGGTTGAACATTTAAGCTTTCATGTAAAGCTCTAGCGAGTTGTTCATCTTCTTGTAGTTGAGTCTCGCTATCTGCACATGGATTAATCATAACGTGTATAATTATAGCATGGACCATGAGAACTTTACGAAGGAGAGATAAGTCCTACCAATCACAGGTTTCCCCTGCTGACCCTCCAAAAGTGAGAGTGCAATAGCACGATCTATCTCTTCACTGTCATGATCCACCCATACATCCTACACTCAGATATCAAAACTGAACAATGTCAATGGAGGGATCATGAATTGGACTTTACTAACCCCAGCATCATATTCATAAAGGTTGTTAAATACAATTTCCAAATCTGAAAAAAAAAACACATGACCTAAGTAAAACCATCTGAACATAGACTTGAGACTACTGAGCTTGACAAAGAAGAATTCTTTTAATACCTGTGAAGCAGATGGTGCATGTAGATTAGGGCTTTCACCATAATTGTTCCGGTAATGCCCTTCCGAAATGCTATGGTTGGACCCTTTAAAGATGTTACTAAGCCAACCCATCATCCGTATTGCTACCTGATCATGCATGATCAATAAGCCTTTTACTTGCGCATAGATAACACAATTCATGACATAGAATAAACTGATAACGTAGGCTTACAATTCACTTCCAATCAGCTTAGAGAAAGCAAACAAACACAAGCTTCTAACAACAGGGCAAGACAATTGACAAGAGCAATTACGCAACTAAACTAGCACCAACCAGGCATCATTAGGAAAATTGTCTTCCCAGCAAAAAATCTGCTAAACTGCTAATTGAGAAACAATCATCTACCCTCCAGCTAATATATATATATATATATATATATATATATATAATAGAGAGATTATAACAGATTCTTCCAGCCAGATCAGCATGTACTCAACATCCAAGACATGAAACCTCACTGATTGCACAAGGAAAAGGGAAAGAAAGGACAAAGAAGAATAAGAACAGTAACAAAATGACTCACTTCTAACTCATACGAGGGGGAGGAAGCAGCTAGCTGGCTAATGGCAGGAATACGACACCAAATTCAATGAAATTAGATCCCAATCAACTAATATGCAGAGAAAAAAAAGAAAAAGAAAAGGGAAGAAAGAAAAGCTTCAATCTTTTTAATGTTTGCTGGGGGAGTAAAGAAGGGTGCTCTTTCCCCCACGCCGCTCTATCTTTTTGTGCAATGAATCCAATGCAATCAACCCAAAACCCAGGAAAAAGGGAATGGGTTGAAAAAGCGTGGAAGGCAAATGACTAAAAAAAAGAGGGACCGACGTAGAGAAGAGAAAGGAAAACGAGATGGGAGGAATTGAAGTAAGTTTTCACAGACGTAATGAACAGAATAACACGGACTTGAATTGTACGCCAAATAGGAAATATTCTTCATAAGTCAAACAAAATTGGCAAAAGTCATATATGTGAATTGGGTTTTCTCATTTCTGAGCTCTCTTTGCCCCCCTGAACAAGACAAATAAACCCCAAAAACAGGAATAAAGAAAGAACCCTATATATTTCAAAGGAAGTGAGTTTAAAGTCAGGTTGAGGTTGGCCTGATGCTGGGGAAGTTTCTTGTTATTTTGATTTCCAGCAAGAACACTCCCCCGCGTAAAGGGCCGAGGTAAGAATCTACTTTTTTGTGAGGAAACGGGGAAGAAAAAAGATTAAACGAAAATACCCATGCAAAAGAAAAAAAGGGTTTAAAAGAATAATTCAAAGTCTTCTCCTGTTTGTTTGTTTGTGGAGTTGTTTTACTTTTCTCCATTGATTTTATAATGTTTTAGTGGTAATGTTTGGTTCCGCGAGTTCACAACTCATTGAATTGGGTGGTGTGGGCTATGTTCCACCTTGTAAAATTGGGTAAAAAGAAATAGAAAATTGGTTAATGTTTTTTATACTAATGTCATTGATGTTTCTGATGTGAATGCTGTTGATATTAATGATTCTAGTGATATTGTTCTTCATGTTGAACATTCTGTACAAAAAAATGATATCTTTGATACTAAAATATGAGATTTCTTAATTAAAAAATAATTGATATTTTGGTTGAGAAGAATTCAAAAAAAATTAATCAATAAAAAAGGGGTAAGAGACCGGTTGACAAATAAAGGGGTAAGAACTCAGTTGACAGAATAATTTAGTGATTATATTTTTATTTGCTTCCACAATTAAATTTAAATTATTGGGAAAATAAAATAAATTAAGTATTTTTCGATCATTTTTTACTATACTCTTTATATTAGTCACCAAGAACAAATATAAAAAAATTCTAAAATACGTGAATGTCTCTTCAAATTCAAATTCTATTAAGCAGAATACAGTTTGTCTAAGATTATTTTATGTTTTTAAAGTTGAATTGACTTCTTTTAATCTTGACATCGATAATCGATAACCATAATATTCCTCTAATTCTTCTTACTTTATACAGGTGATTTCAATATATTATACTTTCCTTATTTTGATATCATACGAAATTAGTAGTGTAATTGCCGAAATTGTATAGCTTTTGATTAGGAGATGATATTTCCTTGTAATATTTACACCGTACAAACATTGTATAATATAAGATAAACTCAAGGAAGCTAAGACGGCATCTTGAGCTTCCACTTTTTATATCTTCTTACTGTATATTATGTATTTTCAATTTTTTGTTTCTGCCACATTAACATTTTCTTGCATTTTCCTCTCTTCCTCTTAAATTTAGGAAATTAACCAATAAAATGATTTTTATTTATTTATTTATTTTAATTTTTTAATTCTCTCTCACACTCATATTTTTCTTTTCCCTTTTAATTAGTTTTTTCTTCATAAATGTTTTATAATTTATTGAAAACATATTGTTCAGTAAAACATATTGTTCCCTTCACAAATATTGTTCGTTATAATTTTTTGAATCGAATGACATCAATCTTGATATATTTTAATTTTTTAAAATCATATAATATCAAAACCAACAATCAATAATATATACATGATTTACTATCAACTGTGTCCAATCACCTTTATTTATATATGTTTATCGAGTCTGTGTTGCTTGACCGGCATATATAATTTGCATCTTATCTAATTTGGCCGGTAATATGCCTGTTATTTACGTCGCAACCATAACTCATATTTCCTCCTTGACGGCTTAACTGCCCAATCTCTCCCAAACTTTTTCCCTCAAATTGACATCCAACAATTATATTCTCTGGGAACTTCAATTCGAACCGTTTCTTTCCGGATACGATCTTCAAGGCCATGTCAATGGCTCCACTTCTGCTCCCCAACACACGAAAGAAGATGGCACCGCCAATCCGGAGTTCCTCACCTGGTTCGAACGCGACAACCTCGTCCATGGTTATATTTGATGTCGCTTAGAAAGCCTTGGTCGCTACTTAACACATTGGAAGCGCCTCTCAAATTAGGTCATACAACTACTATACAAGTCCCAACTCTGATTATGTTATTGTTTAGTTACAAAGGGCTAAGTCCATAGCCGATAATCTTGCTGCTTTAGGATCGTCATTGCAGATGTGGATCTTGTGGAACTTATGGTGCATGGACTCGGGCCCTCTTTTCGTGACAATAATCTCTTTATTTTCTTTTATCATAATATCGTCGTTATTTAGGACTTGGCGACACAAAGACTTTTAACGCCCCAATCACATTGAGTTAGAAATTATATTATTTATTTGAAATAGCGGAAACATCATGACATTAATAAAACCATGACCAAATAATCCATTTAATTCTTTTCTTAAATCAATGGTCATGCTTTGTTAGAAATCCAATACTAATCACTTTTAAAAAACATTGCATATTGACTTGTGAAATATTTAGATATATTCATTTCGAACAAAGCACCATAGGAATTCACAAGGATACAAAATAGATGAAAAATCATTGATTCCACCAATATAAATGGAGTTGCCAAACACGTTGCCCTTATTGCCATTACACATCATAACAACCTCACAAGTCACACCATATAAATACACACATGACATATGAATATGACAAAAGATATATAAATCTTAAAATTTATTTAAAATAGTTGAGGATAGAGACACATTCTTCTGATTTTACCTGACATCATCGCCACGATCGCGCATTGATGATCCACTCCTTGCTGCCATGATGCTTAGTTGTAGAATCTCAATGTGTACTGGTTCCACCTACTGCAGGTTTTAGAAAGAATAAGGGTCAGTGTTAATCACTGAGTGAGGAACTTCAACCCTGGGTCACTCTAAGGTGCATTCAATCATGTAGCATTTATTCCCAACATGAAACACACATGACTACTCCTAGGACACTAGCTCTTTATTCCATATTTTATTTGGGATCCCGACACGCGTATGCTGGACGACTTCTCGAACATCATTGCTTTGGGGCACCTGTTTAGGGCCATACTATTGAATAGATATCGTACCCATTCCGAGCACAATAACACATTGCATTGGTGGCACCATAAAGGGCCCATTTCATTGAACATAAGTGCGATACACATAGATTAACATCACCAGCATACGTGCCCTAAAAAATAACTATGCACATATCAACTTAATTCCACCATAAATCACGTATGCAATATGTAGCAATAATCACATGTAAGTATAGAGTTTATAAGCATTTAGTAATAATAGGCCCATAAAGGAATGTCTAACCCGGTTGGATACACAGAGGATCCTCACCTAAGTGAACCTTGATAAGATCGATATTATCCCTCGAGTCGAACCTTTAAACCCAACGATCTTCACCCTCAAACGGTATGCAACTCGAGATTCCACTTTCCTTATACTTTTAATTTTATCTTACTCAACTCCTTTATTACTTAGAATAATAATATGACTGCCTCAAAGAATTAATGTATGATATTATTAAACAAATGCATTTCCTTCCTATTTAAAGAAAGAAATGCAAATAAAATTCCTACTTTCCCAATATCTTTCACAACATCTACTTGCTTCTATCCCCTCTCTACTTGCCCCACTCTCTTTCCCTCTACATCTGGACCACTTTCTTTCCCTCCACACCTACCCAAATTCCTTTTTCTACTAACTCCAATCACCACTCACACCCACTCCCCCTCCTTTTATATTTGTATCATAGTGAAATGTAACCATATATATCATATATGATATGTTTATCCTATATTAGAGTATTTATGACATCATGTATTACATCAGGTATAATGGTATTTTAGTATGACAGTTATGAGATGTTATAGAGTTCTCTTCTAACTCCAATAAACAATTCGACTAGCCTCTCGACTTGGCATTGGAGGCTTGGCCGTCCTCATTTAGATAATGTTAAACGCGTGTTGTGTACCCACTCTCTTTCCTTTTTCTAATAAAGGATAATGCTCTCACTACCCCTAGTTGTGACACGCTGTCAAACAATTCAAGGTATGGCAGGCGGCCATGCACTCGAAATTTTATGCTCTCGTCCATAACCAAACATGGGACTTAATTCTTCGGTCGATCAATGGGCAACCCTTGTTGGGTGACAAATGGGTTTTCCGCATCTAATACAATCATGATAGCATCGTAGCATGTGACAAAACTCGCATTGTTGCCAAGGGAAATCATCAAAAATTAAGCTACGATCATAATAAGACCTTTTCTCCAGTCATCAAGCCCGTACGCCTCATTCTAGACATCTCCAATTCCTTCCTTCATGGCACTCTTGATGAAAGGTGTAAATGTCTCAACCTCTAGGCTTCATCCATCCCACTATGCCCGATCATGTTTTCTTCTTAAGTAAATCATTGTACGGCCTAAAACAAGCTCCTCGCGCTTGGTTTACATGTCTCTGAGACACACTACTCCCATATAGGTTCACCGGTTTAAAATTTGTTTTATTAAAAACCGGTTCAAAAACAATCACTATCTTTTTTATCTACACACTCAACACACAACTCTTTTTGTACTAGTCTATATTGATGATATCATACTAACTGGCTCTTTGGAGATAACCATTGCTTCCTTTTTACATGAGTTAACAAGGAAATTCTATATCGACGACTTGGCCACACTCTCTTACTTCCTCGGCAGGCAAGTGGAGAGCATCACCAATGGCCTACATTTTCATCAAGGAAAATATGTAGTTGATCTACTTCAACGAGCTTGTATGACCCACTGTACACCCGTCACCACGCCCTCCTCCACCAGTCACTCGAAGTAAGATTCAACTCCATTCCATAATCCAACACTCTATCTCCAACTTCTGGGTAGACTCGAATACCTCTCAATTACGTGTCCTGACACGGCTTACACAACAACATGTCTAGCACAATCCATGTCTGCACCCACCAAGGCGTATTCACACAGCCTCACTGGAGCCCTTTGCTGCCTAGCCGAGACACCAACCTATGACATCCAACTCACATGATCTAGGAGCCATCAACTCATCAGCTATACCGATGCAGACTGGGCTGGTGATGTGGTGGACCATCGCTCTACGTCTAGCTATGTCATCTTCTTGGGCTCCAACATCATCTCTTGGTCTAGCCGCAAATAACATACCACCTTTCGGTCGTTCATCAAGGCTGATTATCGTGCTCTCGCCACCATCTCCTCCAAAATTCTCTTGCTCCACTCTCTACTCTGCTAGATTGTGAACCCCACCATAACATCACCCTAACTATGGTGCGAAAATCTCAGAGCTGCTTATCCGATAATCTGGTCTTCCATGCTTAGAGAAAATGTTTGGAGATCGACATTCATTTCACTCGTGAGCAGGCAGCTGCCAAGAATCTTCTTGCAATTACATCTCTTCAATCGTTCTGTTGGCCGATACATTGACCAAACCGCTCTCCACCTCTCGATTCAACAAGTTACAATCCAAGCTCTATGCGCTACCACCCATACGCTTGTGGGAGGGTGATTTTCATATATTATGCTTTTCTTGTTTTGATATAACACAACATTAGCACTCTAGTTGTCAAGATTGCATAGCTTGATTGGGAGATGATTTTGCCTTGTAATATTTACACCTTGTATACAATATTATTAAATATATAAGATAAACTCAAGCAAGTCAAGATGGCATCTTGAGGGGAACATATATAGTGGTGTGCAAAGAAGGTTATTGGATGTGAATCTTAGAGCATTTTATATTTTATGTGCTTTTTATAATCTTAATTTGACATTATGTGATATGGAAAATTCTTGTACTAAAATTAGATACTTTTTGGAATTAATCAACAAATTTATACGATATTTATAAAATCCAATAAAAATGGTTTATTTTAAAAAATAATGTCAAACATTTGACTTTGAAGCTGTTATCATCTACATATTAAAAAGGTTGTGTTGAAATTGTAAAAGCAATTATGATTCCAATTTTAGAAGTGAGAGAAACTTTACTTTAAGCAGCTGAATTTGATAAGGATTCCAAAATGGGAAGTGAAGCTAAATTTTTGGCACAAAATGAAGTTGGTGATTTTGAGTTTATTGTTTCATTAGTTGTTTTGTTATGAAGTATTGCATCTAATAAATTTTGTTAGTAAACATTTACAATTTAAAGAGATGTTATTGATGATGCCATTTTGAAAACAGATGGATTACTTTCATTTTTCAAAAGATATACATTACAAGAAATCTATTACTTTGCGTTGGTTATTTCCTGAACTTGCCATCGGTCAACAACCAGCGGTAAATTATTTCTCTCGGCTCATAAAACGACGGTGAGTTTGGTGATGTTAAAATATTTAGTGTCAGTGTTTTACCGAACGACGCGAAACTCCGACGCCAATTCTGTGTTCAACCAAACATAGACCTTTTGTCTTGCGTCGGTGATTAGGCGACGACAGAGACATGCCAAAACGATGACAAATTCGTGGTTAAATAGAAGTTGACCCGTCACTTGCCATTGCGTTCAGCTGACTCTAAATTAGCAGACAAGCGACGTCAAGTAGAAGGTTAAACATGAGTTGGCTCGTTACTTAGCAACGCCAAACGTATGGGCCAAAACAGGACCTGTAAAGCCTGGACACTATCTATTGCCATCAACGTGGTAGGACAATGTCCTAGGACATGAGGATGTGCTTCACTACCTTCTCCACTACCCTTTACCCTTCTTACTTAGTCAACCTATTAGTATCAAAACCTTTTTTAGACTAGATTCACTACCTTCTAATTATTTGTGAATTTAAGAAGTGTAAATAAAATATACCTGAGAGAGAGTTACTCTATATCCTACTCCCCACACTCGGCCGCTATGCTCATTTCCTTTGATACGACCAAGCGAATCATAAAGGTCGACGTGTTTGGGAACTCTTATGGTCTTCTCAAACTCCAGAATTTTAAGCTGTAAAGTAACATTAATATTTGTGAAATTAAATAAGCAGGTCTAGCCTAGATAGGCTGGGGAGTCTATTAGTCCGAGTTAGGCCGAGAAGCAAAAGTTTTGAATTGAAGTTTGGGCAGAATGGATAACTTCCCACTATGCGAGAATATGCAATGGATGGAGAAAGAGAATAGGCCCATGAACAAAATAAAATTAGCGATTAAACCATATTACAAGGCGAGGATAGAGCTAAACAACTACTAAATAGAGGACTAGGTACTCCTATCACATTATGTATGATTTTCCCATGGTGGACTAATGTTGTTTATTTACAGCGTTCATCGCCCTCATTTAAGCGACATTTCATGCATACTGTTAGTTTTGGGTAGAAGTTTAGGATGATTTGCGCATTTCTAACTTCTATCTCAACCTATAGACATATCGCAAGAAATGTCACGGCAGTTTCTATATAATTTTTGCGTAACGACCTATCCAATACTTAACCAAAAATGTCATGTCGTTAAATGTTTTCACGTTCCAGCCTATGTAGATTTACGACGTTAAATAAATCAGCAAAAGTGATCGTTTTACCTGCTACGGGTCATAACTATATGACTGGATAATTAATAATTTATTTGTAATTTTAAAATACATTTTTATCAAATTTAATCCGGACCATCCATTTAATCTTAACACCACGTCCTCCGCTGCATCCGGTGGAAATCAGGTGTCAAGTACTTCAACACCGCCTTCATCAATTTCAACTTCTAAGCCTTCTTCAGATCGTGCAGCTTCCGGTGCAACGCAGGTCGTGCTCCGTCGTTGTTGACCCTTGTCCTTCCCACTAGATCTCGTTCACGGTCGGCCACCACGGCGGAGGCAATCCCCTCACCAACGGGAACCACCGATGGGGAGGGACGCAGTGCTGCATCAGCGCCGAAATCAGGGAACCCAGAGTCGTGTCCTGCAGCTCGTGGAGTCAGTTCGGGGCAGGGTGATCGAGGACGGTGGATGCAGGGGGAGGAGGCGTGGAATTGGAGTAGGGCTGGAGTGGCTGTCTGATCGGGATTAGACAGAGTATTTCCACCAGTGGTGGAGACTGTCGGAGGATCCACTGACGGTCTTGCCTTTCTTCGATGCTAGTTGCAGATCTGGGCACCGTGGTCATCTTCCATCGTTATCTCGTACGAATCGTCATTCCGTGTCGTCGTTTCTTCTTTGTACCTCAGCTGCAGGATGTCCCTCTCTTTGCACTTCACCTCCACTGTTGCTCCTAATTAAAAAAATATTATTAATTATTTACTTGAGCTACATATATAGAACGATTGAATAAGTAAGGGAATCAAATGGGAAAGATTAGGTAGGAAACCAGGGATGTAAGTGGTTTTGTTGGTCTCAAAGCCGCAGCGGCAAGTGTCGCAGTAGACGACCCAGAGCTTTCGATGGTTGCCCTGCGAACTTGTCGTTGGTAGGACGACCCAGAGCATGCCAAGCAAGAGTAACATTAACCACCCACCCACTGTTGTGCCTCTTTTATCTCATCTTTCCACCGGTGATGAAGTACATGACACCTGATTTCTACCGGATGCGGCGATGGTGGTGAAGCGATGAGGGAATGAAGGCGGTGGAACATTAGAGGAGGAAAAAGGTGTTAAGATTAAATGCATGGTCTAGATTAAATTTGATAAAAATGTATTTTAAAATTAAAAATAAATTATTAATTATCCAGTCATAGATTTATGCATACGTGACAGGCGAAACGATCACTTTTGCGGATTCATTTAACGTCGTCAAATCTACATGGCCGGAACTCGGAAAAATTTAACGGCCTGACATTTTTGTTTAAGTATTGGATAAACCGTGACGTAAAAACTATATCGAAACCGTAGTGACATTTTTGGCGATATGCCTCTAGGTTGTAACATTTTAAAGTTTTTTGTCTTAAATAAATTACTAGTTAAATGACACTAATTCAAATTATTAATTTAAATAAATTATTAGTTAAATGACATAAATTGGAATTATTAATTTAAATAAATTACTAGTTAAATAATATAAACTTGAATTTTTTTTTAAAATAAAACTGTCGCCATTAAATGGCAATCAAATATATAATACCGTCGCCATTTTATGACAACATAAGCATTGGTACCGTCGCCATTAAATAGCAACTAATACATTGGTACTGTAGCCATTGAATGGAAACTTACACATTGATACCATTGCCATTCTGTGGTATCTCCATTCAATGGCGACAATGTATATATTTAAGTAGTCATTGAATCGCGACAAAAGACTCTTAATTATGTTTGGACCATTCAAACCCCTTTTAATTTCACAATAATCCGAAGATTGATTTTAAACTAAATGCCAAGAAAAACGAATCGGTCAGCCGGGTAAATCGAACCTAAATAGATAACTGAACTAACTGAGGTAGCCAATTCGTAAATGGGGACGATTCGGAAACACGGAAAATTTGTAAAAAATTTAGCTAAAATTCTATTGAAAATTTTGGGACGAGAGATTCTTTAAATGATAAAACTCGCACTATAAGAAATCTGTAACTTACCATTAATTTTTTTTTGGATATGACATCGGTCATCGACCGACGACAAATTTAGCTGAAGTTCTATTCAAAATTATGATGACTTTAAATTATTTGGCGTCGATCAGACGGAGAAACGACAACAAACGACGCTGAAAACATGGTCAACAACAGTGGAATTTTATTTAGCATCGGTCGCAACCGACGATAAAACTTGACACCAAACAAAAGGACAAACAGAAGTTGACCGCTACATGGTGTCAGTTGTAGACAACAAGTTTTGGGTCAACTTCAGTTTGGCCTGTTACTTGGAAAGTGACGCCGTTACAGGACCCATATTTCATATATGGCATCGGTTGCTAAACGATGCAAAATTATTCGACCGACGCCAACTTCAAATTATAGTACCTCATCCTGCCCCTTTTCCAGAATTTCTCATACCCTTCAATCCCCTAATTAAACATGAACCAATAACACACCTACATACATCCACATTGATATAATTTCAAACCACACATCTTGCACCAGCATCATAGTGAATCACAACTTTATATAAATAACATAATACGGAATCCAAACATTCAAACTATCATTCAACGTTCCATGTCTCCGTACATTCTAGATCACCTCAGACCTATCTAAAACCCTTGGTAATCCCCAAAAACATCATTGTCCCCATTATCACTATTGTTGTATTGTTCTTCTTGCTCCTCGTCTTCTTATTCTTCCTCGTCTTCTTGTTCTTCTTCATGCATCGATTGTTTTTCTCATGCCATTTCAGCCCTGAACAAACGAATTTCTTCTTCAAAATGTGCCTTTTGGCTGAAGGAAGTTTTATTTTTGGGTCACTTGATATCTGGAAAAGGATTAGAGGTGGACCCTAGAAAGATTGAAGTTGTGGTTAAGGGAGAGCCACCCACCAATGTGTCAGAACTACGGAGCTTCCTAGCTATGGCTGGATATTATTGAAGGTTTGTTGAAGGATTCTCTAAAATCGCTATGCCATTGACAAAGCTCTTGAGAAAGGGTACAACTTATAGTTGGGATAAGAAGTGCCAAGACATTTTTTAGGAGTTAAAGACCAAACTCACTACCGCACTGGTACTCACTTTACCCACTTCCAGGGGTGAATATGTGGTGCATAGTGATGCATCCCATCAGGAGTTGGGATGTGTACTCATGCAGGATGGAAAAGCAATTGCTTATGCATCAAGGCAACTATGACCACATGAGGTTAACTATCCTACTCATGAACTTGAGTTGGCAACAGTGGTTCATGCCTTGAAAACGTGGCGTCACTACCTTTACGGTGAAACATTTAAGATTATGACAGGTCATAAGAGTTTGAAATATCTTATGGATCAGAAAGAATTAAATAACCGACAGAGGAGGTGGATGGAGTTACTAAAGGATTATGATTTTACCATCGATTACCATCCTAGCAAAGCTAATGTTGTGGCAGATGCATTGAGTAGAAAGGAGCGGCTTTCGAAGTTGATAGATCTTCGAGGCTTAAGAGTAGACTTGGGAATGGATGAGACGGAAACATTGATGGCTCATTTGACTATTAGACCTTTATTTCATGATCGAATAAAAGAGAGGCAAAAAGAAGATCCAAAACTTCAGAGGATCATGAATGAGATAAAGGAGGGGAAGGAAAGCGAGTTTGAGATCTCAAATGGCCTGCTGAAGATGAAGGGTCGAGTATGTGTTCTAAATTTTGAAAACCTAAGGAAGGAGATATTGGATGAGGCACATTCCTCAGTCTATGCTATGCATCCAGGTGCGACTAAATTGTATCACACTATCCAACCTCATTTCTGGTGGCCGGGGATGAAAAGACAAGTAGCTGAACATGTCTTGACTTGTTTGGTATGTCAATGGACAAAGATGGAACACCAAGCACCAGCTGGTAAACTTGAGCACATTAATATGGATTTTGTAAGTGGACTTCCACTACACAAGATGGGAAAGATGTAGTATGGGTGATTGTGGATAGAATGACAAAAATGGCTCATTTTATTCCAATATGATACAAACCCAACAATGAGATATTAGCATGGTTATACGTGGAGCGCATAGTTCGACTTCATGGTGTTCCACTCTCAATTATGTTAGATCGAGACACGAGCTTCACATCATATTTCTGGAAAAGTTTGCATCAGGCTTTGGGGACAAGGTTGAACTTTTCTACGACATATCATCCACAGACTGATGGACAAACTGCGAGGACTATTCTTACGTTGGAGGAGGTGCTGTGAACCTGTGTGAATGAGTCTGAAAGACCTTGGAAAAGGTTGTTACCATTGGTAGAGTTTGCTTATTATAATTCTTACCATAGTAGTCTGGGTACAGCTCCGTATGAGGCATTGTACGGACGAAAGTGTAGAACTCTATTGTGTTGGGATGAAGAAGGAGAAAGACAAATAATGGGGCAAGAGTTAGTTCAAGAAACAGTTGATGAGGTGAAAGTGATTCGGGAAAAACTTAGAGTGGCTCAGGATTGTCAGAAGCAGTATGCAGATCGTCGAACTCGTGAGATCCGTTATGAGGTGGGGAAAAGGTTTTTCTTAAGGTATCCCCTTGGAAAGGTCTAATGCGATTTGGGAGAAAAGGGAAGCTAGCTCTGAGGTATATTAGACCTTATGAAATTATAGGTAAAGTGGGACCAGTTGCTTATGCCCTTGCTTTACCAACTGAGCTTGAACAAATCCATAATGTGTTTAATATGAGTCTGCTTAAAAAGTATCATGTGGATCCATCTCATATTGTCCGCCCAGAGGAGGTAGAGTTGGAGGAAGATTTATCGTATCAGGAAGTGCCAGTTCAGATTGTAGATTCGCAGGTTCGATCCTTGCGAAATAAGCAGATCCCTAAGTTGAAAGTGGTATGGAGGAGTCAGGAGAGTGAGTCTGCTACATGGGAGACGGAAGCAAGTATGCGTGAGAAGTACCCTAAGCTAGTAGAGGCTTACTTATCAGCTTCTTTACCATATTTATTACTTAATATGATACATGTTTTGTTACTTTGCTGATATATCTAATTTAATATATGTGTTAATCTGAGCAGTAGCTATTACTGACTAGTGAATAAATCCGGTAATTGATTGATCACCAAGTTAGGGCCCGTATGCTGGCGATTGTGCTTATTGCACTTCTGTTACGCGGTGGGCCTTGGTAAGATCTCAATAATGGTTCTTCTATCGCATCTCACCACCAAATTCTATTTCATCAACTCAATTCGGTATCACCTTCTCTCTTCTCTAATGTGACTTCTTGTGAGGGTAATGTCGTGGTTTATGGGATGAATTAGGATGCTAGTATTTCACTGGATTGCTTAATTGGATCCTTGTCTCTCAACATTTAAAATTCCCTCTTAAACTTGAAAACTTTGGATGATGTGGATGCATGTTTAGCGTAGTATTACTACTTGAGGATGCATGATAGATCATTTTTGGGCCGCCTCTCATTTTTCTCGAAACGAGTTTAGAAAATATTTATGTACTTGGTTACTCGATCTTGATGTCTACCGACTTGTGAAAAATTTATTCCCCTATCGAGTCGCTCTAGTTGTTTAAAGTCATATTTGACAAGATGGTCCGAATAAGGTGCAAAAGAGGCCAATGTGCCCAAATTGGCATGGGGGTTCGGTTGCGATTCAACACACTGGCGACTTT
This sequence comes from Linum usitatissimum, assembly GCA_030674075.2. Taxonomy (NCBI): domain Eukaryota; kingdom Viridiplantae; phylum Streptophyta; class Magnoliopsida; order Malpighiales; family Linaceae; genus Linum; species Linum usitatissimum. Next base: position 5,092,570 of record JAUJYP020001182.1, read on the forward strand.
GAGTCTGCCGCCTATAAGCTAGTCCTTTTAGGCTTCTCTTCTCACCTCTTCCTAGTTGTGGGTCGGGGTTTTTGGGTAAACGTGGTCTATGTGGATGAGAGCCTTAGCCCGATCAGGGTCGCACCTACCCCCATTTGGAAAAATACCCTCCAAAGCTATAATTTTTTTTTAAAAGTGGGTTTGCAATTAATTGAGTAATTCAATTGACCCAAAAGTGTTTAGTATATCATGTATAGTAAAATTGTAAAAGAAGAATGGAGTGCTCTGATTTGAATATATTATTGAAGTAAGCACTCCCTCCCTTAGGACGGGAAAAATACCCGGCCAGGACCATCTATTTTGAGCATAGGTGATAGGGGAAATGCTTTTGTCGGTAGGCGTCGAGTGGTACTGATTATATGCATAGGTTTATTCTTCATTTGGATTAGAGCACTCGGTAAATGTAAATGTGTGGTTTGGTAATCTAAAGTGTATTCTTGGCATCATGAAGAAGGCTTGAACTGCTATCTTGTTGTTTACTTTTCACCATGTTTAGAGTTTGCTTAGAGTGTGAAAAGTAAAGTTGGTTGAGGACAAGCAAGATATAAGTGCGGGGGGATTTGATAAGGCTAGAATTTGTGGCAATTATCATATGCATACTTTTCAGTGATTATTAGTTTGTTCGAGCTTTATTCTTCAGTGATTTCGTGTTTTGGCATTATGTGCCTAGACCCGTTCGTTTGGACTGTTTTGGTCCATTTGATGTGTTTCTTTGTAGCATTTGTTGTCCACGTGTACTCTAGAGATAGGTGGTCTTGTTATGAAGCTATGAACATGAAGTAGAGCACGGTTGGAGCTCGAACGGAAGATTGAGAAATGAAACGAAGGAGTAGAGGGGCTGCACGCAGTGCATCTATGCACGTTGTGCACCCCTAGGATGTTTCAAATTCTCGGCCTTAAAACAGGGGAACGACGTGCACACATGCACTCTGTTCCCACCCATTCAACTACGTAAAATTTTGAAAAATGGAGGTGCACGGTGTGCACCCCCCCCCCCCCCACAGTTTCAGCAACTTCCTAGAAAAGGCAGATTTTGAGGAAAGAGAAAACAATGCCCAACTTCGATTTTCCCCGATTTTCCTCTACAAAAACCAGCACAAAACCTCTCCTAGATGCTCAATTGAAGATCCAAAGGAGTTCCTAACAAAGATTGAAGCTAGAAGAGTCAAATCGACGATTGGAGGAAGAACAAGTCGTTATCTCTTCGACATGGTGATGGTTAGGGTTTCTTTTGTTGTCTCCTTCCAGAATTATGAGTAGCTAAATCTGTAGAGATTCTTGGTTGAGATGTAGGATTTCAGCCATGATACCGGTCTTGAACGTGTAAAAATGACGATTGTGGATATTTGGATGTGAATGAAAGATTATTTTGATTGTTGTGTTTTGAACCTTGTTACGGCTTGAATTAGGTCAAATTTATGAAATCCTTTGTTTGACAGACTTAGGAATTCATAAGATTAGCAATCAAGGATAGATGAAAGTTATCAATGGGGTAAGTAGATAACCCGATTCTACCTTTTGTGTTTCTTCCAGTTTTAAAAGTTATTCATCTTGTTATTGGCGGGCGCTCTAGCTTGCACCCAATGGACCAAGTTGCGTGTAGTTATCTGTAGCTTAGGCGTTCATGGACCAAGTTAACGCTATTTCCAATTACTCGTGATTTCTTTTAATTCCGGCAGAAGACCTTATCACTTTGTATTTCTTCTCGGTGTTCATTACTGGCTAGCCTGATTAAGGTTATTTCTACCTTAGTTGGGAAGCCAATAATGGTAATCCGAGTGCATGATCATGCCGCGAATTCATACGAGTGATATGAGGATTCATTTTATTCAATCCAAGTCCAACATTTGTTCGTTTTGAGTGCTTTTAGGAAGTTGAGCTTGATGAATCATCTCATCCAAGAGCTCGTTTTCTCCCTTTGAATCAACCCTTGAACTGTTAGTTTTAATTAACCGTTAGAGTAACTAAAATACAAAACCAATTCTATTAGTCTAAACCCTGTTGGCAAGATTGAGTAGAAGCATAACGAGAGGAACCTTTGGACACAAACGACACTTACATTGTCGGGATAACTGTGAAATTATTTCGGCAATCACTGCCCAACATGAGGAGGGCGAGGGGGATACTCTTGTGGCACCACCAGCTCCTCAGAAATGGAGGGGCCCTAACTCCAAGGTCTTTGCGGAGATTGATCGGCTGTCCAGACAACTGAACCACCACCTTGACTTCGTGGATTCTCGGCTCGAATAGATGCTGGTGGGACTTAGCGTGCAGTACACAGACTAGCCCACTCCTCCCGTTTTGTCCCATTAAACCTGGATGCCGGCGACCAAAAGGAGGATGGGAAGAGTTTGAGGATGAGTGAGCTCTAGTCCTTTGATATCTCACTAATTTCCTCCTTTTGTTGTTGCTTTCCATTTCCCTTTTCGAGACCATGACATTGTATGAATATCATTCAACATTATTATCAGTTTCCTATTCCATAAACAAAGTTGTGCTTGTCTCTAATTCCTCTACTTCCTATCTCTGCCTCCTGCTTCAGTTCTAAACAAAATTTTATTTTTGATTCCTTTCATCATGCCCATGACTGACTGTTTGTCACTATCGTTGCTGAAATCTCACCAAGCCTGTGACTATCTCTACGTCATGATCATGGCATACCATCAACCATGACCATAACCGGTTTTCTGTCACGCCCGTGGTCAACTGTCCATCACTCCCACGACTGGCTTCCTGTCACATTCGTGACTCGCTTTTCCCCAGAACTCAAGCTGCTACTTTTGGACAGTAGACACTGCAACCTTTTCATTCAACTGACACTTTTCCCTCTGCTTCCTTCTGGCTATCCTTCAACTCTTAGAATCTTCCACCTTCTCAGAGACATTATCTAAGAGGTGACCACATGTCCTAGCCCTAGGTACCTCTTTATACGGAGAATTCTAGGAGGATTCTCGAATACCCAAAATCTATCCTTGATCCTCCATTCCTTCCTAGTCATCCTACTAAAGCTACTACAGCTAGAAAGCCTCCCTCAATCCTAGAAAATAAGAATTCATAATCTCCTTTTCATTTCCCCTTATCTTACTGGAACCCCTAAGGTTGAACATCAACCCTCTGAATCGAGGACCCAAGGTACTCCACCCTTGTTTCCTCAACATTTTCCTTTGTCCTCTTAGAACTGGTGGGAGAGTGGTCGATCAAATCCTGTCAAGACATTTTGGAAACGTTTCCTTTCTCTTTCAAAACTCCTTTTCTTTGAAAATCCTATTTCAAAACCAATTTGAAGAACTGACCCACAACATCATTGACACCACATAGACCCTCAAATACCATCCCCTATGAGAGTCTAGTACCATTACATGTGTTGACTTGCCTTCTCCCCTTCTGAGGTGTGACATCTTTGAGGAGTAGGTAGCACACGTATGACAGTAGAAGCAAATCAGACTCTGATACCACTTGTAGAACCCCACCCTAGAAGACATACTCTAACCCATGCAACCTACTCGGGTTCCACTAGACTCGACTCATCTCACAACTACTAACAAATGCGAGTAGACAAGCATTGAAACTGAACTGAATCCTTAAATAAACCTTTAATAATCATGGCAACAAGGATCCTAGATGCTTAAATACTAGCGTTTAATACACAAGGAAAAAGAGACACAACTCCAATATGAGAACACATAAAAATGAATATAAGATGATATCAAAACTCTGATTAGCTCATCCCACATTCAGCTCCGGTACTTGTGACTGTACACACACAGATACAATAAGGAAATAAACATCTAACAGGATCAGTGCTAAGCACTATGTGGCTAACTAACCATCGCGTGGAACTACAACTAAAGACATGGATAGAACACCAGAAGACATAGAAGTATACTTAGTCTCTAAATGTGACCATGTGGTCCTATAGGAATTATCTAGCACCGTCCACCCATAACATCATGTTGGTAGCCTCATAGTGGATCAGACCATGAAACCACCCTAACCGCCATGTGAGCAGCATTAGTAGGAATACTCGACATGTACTGAACCTTTCCTTGTTAATAAAGGATTGTGAAATCCGGGGTGAGTGACCAATGCATCATATATCAAGATGTAATCAAGTTAGGGCTATATATCATATCATAAATAGTAGATCACACGCAACCATTCATTCGTTAAGAGCTTCAAGCTCGAACTTATCACATGTTCTATACGGTAGATCGTATGCTACTGTACAGCGTAAGAGCCCTCGCTCCACAACATGCCACATCACATTAGGAGTCATTTCAAAGGATCTCCCAATCATCCTATTCTAGTTCTACGCTTTACAAAGCAAAAAGTAATCCTAAACATGCACCTCCGATTAGCTTCCCGGAGAGTCTGAATAGAAGCTACCTTCTCAAAGCTCAAGCCTCCTATCCCGATAGACCTACTGAGATCAATCAAAGGATTGAATTTCAAAAGCCCAAACTATTAGTATTTCCTACGTAGGTTTTAACTGAATGATTAAGAGGGAAGAATGAGATTGCTTACCTTTTAAAGATTATACTAGCCTCTCTAATTCCCTAGCAATGATCGGAGGTCAATAAGCTCAACCTTCTTCCCTTGATCGTCCCCTTCCTGAAATGAGAGCCGCCCTCGTCAGTTATGATAATTGGTTTTCTAGGTTTCTATAATTCTGACTCTCATGTCACATAATGGCTTTTATATAGAGTCCACAACGCCCGTGATGGAAAAACCACCACCCTTGTGATGCACCCACTATCACGCCCGTAATCTACTGGTGGCCACGGTCGTGATGTGCTAGTGGTCACGCTCGTGATGTACTGCTGACCACGATCGTGATTTCCCTTGCAACCACAACTGTGAACTCATACCAACTCGAGGACCGACAGTCAACCTGAAATCGGGTTGTCAACCTAAAAGAAGTGGTCCAACCCCAGATGTATATAAAGCAATGAAGTAATAACATGTGCTCCACATTTTAACATTTCTCTTCGATAAGCCTTCCATGTTCTGGAACTCGAGTATTCTATTTCCACGTAGAAGTTCTATTTCGTTGGAATCTGGGTCTAGACGCACCGTTGTCGTCGATAGATGCAAGGAGAAATGGGCACCCCCACATACCATACACGATTCGGGTTCGGGAGATTATGATTTGAGAGATTAGGGTTCGCGAGATTTGGGCGTGGATAGAAAATTCAATGTTTAGGGATTATGGTTTAATGCGTTTGAGGCGAGGAGATTATGGATTGGATTTTGACATAAGGAGCAATTTTTTTAAGGTTAAAATGTTATAATTTTGTTTGTACCATTTGTTGACTTTGTAATTGGATGCTTCGAATCTATCATATGGAAGCCAATTTGATAGACATCTAAAATGAGTTAAGTAGATGACATTTCAAACCTGTACCATAAAAACACAGATTTCTGAATAAGTTAGGCCTCTTGTAATCTTTAATCCAAATTTTAATAATTCTTCGAAACTATATTAATATCATCCAATAATTAGCTATTCAAACTCTAAAATAGGGAACTATCTCAAATAGTTAGCTATTAGATGATATTATAATCAATATCACTCATGGCAAACATCATGATTCGGCTCAAAACTGAAGAGACCTTTATATTCTGCCAGGAAGAAAATGAAATGAGCCCACAGAAACTCTAGCATTATGAACATGTACAAATTATAACAGTTGTAAGCTACCAATATCACCATCCACTTCGTACGTATTGGTAAATATTAAAAATCTAGGGATAATGGTCATTTGGCGCCTTGTACTTTACCCACTTGGTGATTGGCCCCCCTATATTCTAAAATTTTCTAATTACTCCCTACACTATGGTCAGTTAACCAATTGTATCCTCCCGCTAGATTTTCCGTTCAAATCAATTAATAATTCTGTCAAATGCTGATGTGGCAGGTGTCAGTATCCAAGTCACAATATATAAGATAAAAAATTAATTTCTAAAATAAAGAAAAAGCTAATCCCCACTCGAACCCTAATCCAATTCCCAACCTTGATGGACCAATCCCAACTTTTATGAACATCTTCCAAATCCAACCAAATAAAAAACTAATTGCAGAGCTGAGTTTTTGACGGATATTTTAACTGAAGAGATGTCATCGTCGGAGATGGAGATAGAGATGGGGGCTAGAGCTTACGTCGGAGATGGAGATGGGGGCTAGAGCTTACGTCGGAGATGGAGATGGTGTTCGGACCCTTCCTTCTTCAAATGGCTAGACGACCTCCATCTCTTCTTTTTCCTCATTCTCCTTTGAGTTTGAGTTAGCTTAGTCCGAGACATGGAACTAGTACATGAAAGCAAAACTCGAGTACAAGGATTTGTACGGTGCTGAGTACAAAATGAAGAAACAAACTAGTATATTAAAACGGAGTACAACAATAACAAGTAGTCAAGACATATAAAGCGAGTACGAAACAACTGAAACAAGTACATCAAAAGTGAGTACACAATAATAGAAACAAGTACATATCTACTCATGTTTATTTGAAGTTTCGTTCTGTTTTCATGTACTTGATTTTTCTTGTACTTGTTTTTGTACCTCCCTTTGTACTCGATGTACTTATCATTTCTTGACTATGCACTCGTGTGTACTTGATTTTCACTCTATTGTACTCGATTATGGTAATCAAATAGTCATTTATTCAAGTTGTTCTTCAGTACTTGTTTTTGTTGTTGTACTCGCTTTCTATGCACTTGTTCTTGTTGCACTCGTTTGTTTCTTCACTTTGTACTCAATACAGTACAAATCCTTGTACTCGAGTTTCGTGCCTTGCAGTGTTTATTTTGAATGTCGTATTATTTTCATATACTTGATTTTTTCTATACTTGTTGCCTTTGTACTCAATTTTGTTTGATGTACTTATCGTTTCTTGACTTTACACTCTTCCATACTTGATTTATACTCTACCGAACTCGATTATGATAATCAAATAGTCATTTCTTCGAGTTATTATATACTCATTTTCTATTGTAGTTGTTCACATGTTGTTCTAGTACTTGTTCACATGCATGTTCTTCTAGTACTTGACCTTTACTGTGCTGAGTCGCATGACGAAGACTGGGGTGAATTTTCACTCTAACAGATACGACCTCAATTCAAAACACAAATATGAGAGAGAAAAAATGTCAATTTTACCCCTAATTTCAAATAATTCTCCTAATCATAAAATCTAAAACGAACAATGAGCGACCCAAATTTTTTCTTGCTATAAGCAAATAAACATTTTCTTCTTATTGCTAACCGATCATAATATTGGGATAATTAAACAATTTCACAATATAAAATGCCAGTCATCAAAAGGGTAAAGTACAGGGTGAAATGACCATTATCCCAAATATCTATTATTATATTATAAAAGTAAAAATAAGGCTAAATATTCAAATCTAACCCTAACTTTCAGCATTTTAACAAATTTAACTTAAACTATTTTAAATCTTAAATTTACCATTTAACATTATTACTCTAAAATTTCTATCGAAATTAACGGAAATTTAAACACCAATGCTAATGTGCAATATATAATATAATTTGGCCCTCTTAAATAAATAAAAAAGCTAAATTAAAATAAGTCAATAAAAAAATTATTTCACCTCCACCTAAACACCGCCGCTTCCATTTTTCATTGGCCTTGTTCGTCGACTCCGTCTCGGATTCCAAATTTCTCTTCCAAATGAACTATAAACCTCTGTCGGAAAATTTACTCACTCATTACCAACCAATTCATACATCTTTCTATGAATTACGTACTGGTGGAAAGCCATCAAAGTACTTTTAAATCTTGCTCTTATTAACAAACAAAAAAATGTATGCTCTTACTGATATCAATAGTTGAATATATCAAAGAAACTATTAAAGCTTATAAAAACCCAACTTTACTTATCCCATGAGTGATTGGAGTTTAGACTTTTATATCGCCGCCGACTTTATTTTTGGAACCTTAACTATAAACGAAATTGGGGGAACGAAAAAGTTAGATTGGGAATATGGGGCAAACGAGAAAATAACTAGGGATAGATTGATGGAAGAAGATTGATTTATAATGCCCAAGAATAGATTAACGGAAAGAAAAAGATTAGGATGAGCTCAAAGAATAAGATTGGACTACTGGGGGACGAGAAGTAGAACGACGATAATTTTTTTGATTATTTAATAAATATTTTTTGTTATTTAATTCATTTAATTTATTAATTTTGTTTTCTAATTGAAAGTATGATGTAGCATTGAATGTGATATTTATTTATTTAGTTTTGCCTGCTTGTCATTATAGATATTAAAAATTTGACAAAAATTTTAGTCAACGAACTAAAATTAACTAAAGATCAAAATTATTGGCTAAAATGTTGTCAATAAAATAATTTGAACTAAATTTATCAATTTGTTCAAAGTTAGTACTAGATTTGGTATTTAGTCTAAAAACAAAAAAACTGTAGAAAGAAAGGAAAAGAAAAGAATTTGGGTAGAAAAAAAAACAGAAAAATGAGGGTGAGCGGCGTGGACTTAGTCAGTCTTTACTGATCTCTCCCTCCTCCTCGATTTGAAGATTCTCTGTTTCTCACCGGCCTTGGAGGAGCTCCAATTGCAAGCTCGAAAATGGCGAAGTCCAGCGTCGACGATTCGGAACTACGCAAGGCCTGCGAAGCAGCAATTGAAAGCACCAAGCAGAAGGTCGTGATGTCGATCCGTGTCGCCAAGAGCCGAGGTGTTTGGGGCAAATCCGGCAAATTAGGCCGGCAGATGGCTAAACCCAGGGTTCTTGCTCTCTCCAGTATGTCTGACTCCCTCTTCTTACATTGGCCAACTTGCGATTGCTTAGTTTCGCTATTGTTCCTTGACACTGTTGCAATCTTATCTTTGCTTCGCTTCGCTTCCTGGCAGCATGTTACGGGCTGTGAGTGAATTTTAAATTGGTTAGTAGTAGCTGTAGTACAAACAATAGGCAAGCTTTTATGTAATTGAAAAGTCCTTCAACATTGCTGAATTTGTAGTTGGATCGCTAATAATGAGTTTAGGAATTATGGTTAGTAGCATTACGCTAGCTGAACGTGTACATATCAGGGAAGATGAATCACTATACTATTTTCCTGTTCGACTGAGAGACTATCTTTAACAGCAGCTGTTTCAACTAATTTAAGACCATCATCAATGACTGCCTTCTATATATTCCAGCTAAAGAAAAGGGTTCGCGCACAAAAGCATTTCTTAGAGTAATGAAGTACTCCACTGGTGGAATCCTTGAGGTATGTGCACTTCCACTTAAATTATTCATTTCTAACGTTGTGTATTCATTGATCGAACCTGGTTCCCTGAAGTTCATTCCCGAGAATAATTGCAATTCAAATATAAGACTTGAGATAATGCCGTGGACCTTGGAATTCAAATATCTTTACTTACTGCTCCTGCTGGCTTCCTTATTTGGACAGTAGCTGACAATCTAAGACTTTGTAACTTCCATAATATGGAAACTGATGCTTCCGTTCCTGATCAACAACCAAACTAGGCACTTTACTTGTTTCATCTTCCATCCAAATGGTTGTTAAAAACACAGTTCATTTCGGAGAGATGAAGTTACAATTCTATGTTCTCTCTATGTTTTCAAGAATAACAAAATCACTTCCTGACATCAAATTCGCTTGTAAATTGCTTTAAGATAGCTGCACAAGTAACTGTTTGTCCTTGCAATCATTTATACGTTTATAAGTATTTTTCTTGCCTCAATGCAGCCAGCAAAGTTGTATAAGCTCAAGCATCTTTCAAAGGTGGAGGTTGTAGCTAACGATCCTAGTGGATGTACATTTACCTTGGTATTACCTCTTATTTCTTCATTCTGGTCTACCTTCAGACTTTTTAGATCAATGCTTTGGTTGAATAAATGGTTGGGTTGTTACACGGTGATCACAGGGTGATCAGTACTTGAAGCAAATTTGTAAACTTTTGCTCCTTTAAGATTTGTCTATATCCTTCTTTGATGGAAACTTCTAACAAACTGTTTTTTCCCAGGGATTTGATAATCTCAGAAGCCAGAGTGTTGCTCCTCCCCAATGGACAATGCGCAATGTCGATGATAGGTAGGCCTGTCTGCAAATACCACATTCAGCCCAGTTATTGAGAAAAATAAGGTTCCCAAAGATTCCATCTGACTGGAAACTTATTTGCAATTGTTGTTTGTAAACTTTCTGGCAGGAACCGTCTTTTGTTTTGTATCTTAAATATCTCTAAAGAAGTTCTTGGCCGTCTTCCTAAAGTTGTTGGCTTAGATGTTGTAGAAATGGCTCTATGGGCTAAGGTGTGCATTTGAACTTTGTGCTTTCTCTCACATTTTAGATCTTCTATTCTTTGTAGTTCCTTAAGATATTATATGTGATCCTCAAGTGTACTTCTGGTGTAGGAAAATACAGGTACCGTCACAAAGCAAAGGGCACAACATGATGGCCCTGTTGCTGCTCACGTGGATGAAGGTGACATGGAAGTGACTGTTGAAAAAGAACTCGTTTCCCAAGCAGAGGAAGAAGACATGGAAGCTCTTCTCGACACGTAAGTACTTCATCCATCCTTCAACAGCTAGTCAAACGGAATATTTGTTTGTAAGAAATGAGGTCAGATGGCATGATATAGATGAAATTATCAGACTCGTGTCTATCAAATTGAGATGGGAAGATTCCTTCATGGTTCTGCATCTAAGCACCTTCATTAAGTTTACTGATTGTTTGTATGTGGGCGATCTATCATGGATTTATTCCTTTAGTACAATTTTTTTTCAGCTGCAACACGTGCACGGCCTTCTAATATCAATTATCTTTATATTAACTTCACAGCCAAAGAAAATTGTACTAAAGGAATAAATCCATGACATATCACCCACTTGGTCCAATGACTAGTGAGCAGTTGGCACAATTTAACAAATCTATGCTGACTTTCATGTTCATTGAATTACTTACACAACGTATCTGATTCTTGAAGGATATGGTATATGTAGGCTAACTGTCTGTAGGCTAAGTGCAGTCTTGTCTACGTGTCTTCTAGCCCTCTTACCTTCCCTATATTTTGGAGATTCTTGATATATATTAAATATGTAGAGCTTGTAACATGTGATTTTATGCAGTTATGTCATGGGCATTGGGGAAGCTGAGGCATTTTCTGAAAGATTGAAGCGCGAGCTTCTTGCTCTGGAAGCGGCAAATGTTCATGCCATCTTGGAAAGTGAACCTTTGATAGATCAAGTATGTTTCATGTTAACACCAGGATAGAGTCCATATGTTTGCGCACATGTGGGAGAGACAAGAGATGATACATATATGTTTTTGTGTACTATAATTGTAAATATTTTTAAATGGTAGTTTGATGATCTTTTTGTTGTGCACTATTTTTAAATTTTTATTCTTATTTAAGATTGGTGATGATTTCATTTTCATGCCCTCAGTGTTTAGGAAGCTTCTGAGTTGAATTGTCATATGTGGGTGTTCCAGGTTTTGCAAGGGCTTGCTGTAGCAACAAGTTGTGTTGATGATATGGACGAATGGTTAGGCATCTTTAATGTGAAACTTAGGCACATGCGGCAAGACATTGAATCAGTAAGCTTTCTTGACAGACTTCCAGTTCTTGCTGGTAATTAGCTCCCCTGTTCTTTCATGTTCAATTTTATTGCCTGCATGCTCAATTGTGATTAGGTCTCTCTAATCCTTCCATTGGAATGATGTTTAACATCATATTGAAAGATAGAATTGCACCTGACGCTTATTTGTTTCTCTTCCTTGTGTGTGCAAAACTTATGTTGAGAATCTTTGTTATTATTTTTTTATTACTTTCCTTGTTTAGTTATTATTGGGGAAGAATATTTGTTATGAGTTATCTTCGTACCTAAGATAGAATTCTAGTTTAGGAAGAAATGTAAACCTAGTCTATGTGAGGAGAGGTAGAACTACAAAAACAAAATTCCTCCGCTCAATCTGTCCTCTTCTCTCTATTCTAACCCATTGTTTTCAGAACCATCAGTGGCGAAGTCAGGATTTTGATCTAGTGGGGTCCAAATGACAAAGAAAACTTAAAATTCACCATTTAGGCATTTATAATATTCCACAATAAGTTTTAAACATGTTTGAAAGTATTGTATAATAAATAATTTTTTCACACTACTAATGACATCTTTCTCGTTACACATTGGTCATAAAACTGTCATCCAATCATTCATCTCCTATTTGATTGCGGACATCATTCTCGATGCAACATATTAACAGAAAAATGTTTTTTTTTCAACTTACAACCAGAAAAAACAACAATGGTTTAATAAGAATTATACATTGGGAAACATAATGTGTTTTCATATATCAGCCAATCTTCTTAAAACTTCTGTGATCACTTGAATTTGTCAATATCAAGCTTCAACTCATGAATATTCGTATAAAATTGAAAACTGACATATGATATACATCATGAGCAGATAAGTCCTTAACATAAGATGTAGCAAGTGTAACCGAGTCTTACTTGACAAATACGACGAGTTTCTAATTTGCTCAAGTGGGGTCCAAGTTGGTGAGTCTAACGGTATGTGGTTTAACAACTTAAACCGTTATTATAATAGTTGGAACCGTAATTAGACCATAATTATATAGGAATCGTATCAAACCATTTTGCTGAGTGATTCAAGGTTGGGCCGTCCAGTACGGTTTTGAAAACACTGTTCTTGCCTCTGCTATTCTTAAACAAGTTGCTACTTTTTGATTCATCTGTGTTACAGAGTACAGATACGGTTAGTTCTTGCATACTTGCATCAAATTGGCTTGTGTCACGTTTTGATGCCTTTCCTGGTGTGTAGATAGAAATCCGCAACAACACATTGGAGATGCAGTCTGTTAATAATAAAGCTCTTATTGAAGAACTTGATAAGCTCGTCGAACGGCTGCGTGTCCCATCTGAAGTATGTTGTCTAATGGTGTCCATTTAATGCCTTCTCATAATTCAACATCACATGGCATCCATAAAATATTGTGTTTCGCTTTAGTATGCAGCATGTTTGACAGGGGGTACATTTGATGAAGACCGCATGCTTCAAAACATTGAAGCATGTGAGTGGTTGACTCGTGCTCTCCATGGTTTAGAAGTACCTAATTTGGATCTCATCTATGCTAATATGCGTGCTGTATGTTCTCTGACCTTGCTCATCTTTTTTTATATTTTTTGTTTTGCTATATTATATCATTTGTGCAGCCCCATTTTTGGATATCATTCTTGTAATCATGTGGTTCTTCTCAAGAGCTGTTTATGGTCCCCTGTGCATCCTTATACCTTTTCTTTTGAATGGATGACTGAATATTATTTAATCCGCAAGACGGAAGAAGTGTCTTTCCGCCATACACAATGCAACTTTTTTGCATTTTTGGAAATAACATTCAGCATTGGAGTCAGAAAGAAAATGTTATTTATCATGTATATTGTGTGCTGTCCTCTCTCTTCATTGTATTACTTGTTATTCAACATTTAACAGATCCGTGAGAAGCGAGCTGAACTCGAGAAACTTAAAGCTACATTTGTGAGACGCGCTTCTGAGTTTCTAAGAAACTACTTCGCGAGTTTGGTTGATTTCATGATTAGTGACAAGAGTTACTTCTCTCAGGTATTGAATGTTGTTTTTGATCTCTAGGTTCTGTAGGTTTTGTTGAGTTTGGAACATGAACCTTCAATTATTGCTTTTATATTTGGATGAAACAGCGGGGACAACTAAAAAGGCCAGATCATGCTGATTTGAGATACAAATGTAGGACATATGCTCGTCTTCTTCAACATTTAAAGGTTACGTTTTTATTTTTGTCTCTCCTTGTCTTTCCATTTCTGTGTTCACTAGCGTTTACTTCTCTTCTCATTTAACAAACCCATTTTGTTTTTCAGAGTCTTGATAAGAATTGCTTGGGTCCGTTGAGAAAAGCATATTGTAGCTCCTTAAACTTGCTTCTTCGGCGGGAGGTCAGGAGATGTTCAAATTTTATTGCACTTTCCTTTTTACATAATTTTTATATTTTAGTGCCCATCTCTGACCATATTTTCTCCCGTCTCCGTGTTTGTAAGGATAAAATAACTATTTCTTTTATTTGTGAACATCCTACCTTATTTTTTTTACAGGCACGTGAATTTGCTAATGAGCTTCGTGCCAGTACCAAAGCATCAAGAAATCCCACTGTGTGGCTTGAACCATCTACAGGCTCTAACCAAAATGCACAGACTTCTGATACTTCAGCAGTTTCGGAGGCTTATGCTAAAATGCTCACCATCTTTATCCCACTTCTTGTCGATGAGGTTATACTCTTGTGTCAGAATTGTAAAGGTAGTCTTGATCTTTGCATATTATTAATTGAATTGCATGCCTTAATATGCAGAGTTCCTTTTTTGCACACTTCATGTGCTTTGAGGTCCCTGCGCTTGTTCCACCAGGAGGTGTTGCTAATGGAAATAAAGGTGGAAGTTACGACGATGATGACGACGATCTGGGAATCATGGACATTGATGACAATGATGGAAAAGCTGGTACTTGTTAATACCCCTTCACAAGCCTTTTTCTGTCTCTTTTGGTACCTTCTTCTTTTCAGGTAATCGTAATCAATTTATTGTAGGAAAAACCACTGCAGATCTGGCTGCATTAAATGAATCTCTTCAGGATTTACTTGATGGAATCCAAGTAATGAACTAACCATCTTGTTTCTTACATACAAATATATGAGATATGATTGCATTATTTCCCTCAACCTTATAGTGACTAGGCGTATGTCTTTTGTAATTCTAGGAGGACTTTTATGCTGTTGTCGATTGGGCGTACAAGATTGATCCTCTACGCTGCATATCAATGCATGGGATAACCGAACGTTATCTATCTGGTCAGAAAGCTGATGCAGCCGGATTTGTGCGTCTCTTGCTTGGTGATCTGGAGTCACGAGTTTCCATGCAGTTCAGTCGTGTATGTTTTGACTCTGAACAGTTCTCAACCACTGACATTTTTGTATTCCCTTATGCTAGAACGTTTTAACTGACAAATTTTTCTGCAGTTTGTTGATGAAGCTTGCCACCAGATAGAGAGGAACGAGCGTAATGTGCGGCAGATGGGGGTCTTATCATACATCCCAAGGTTGCTCCTAACGGAATTCCTTTATTTGATTGTTTGAGATAAAAGTCACTGTAAAATAGCAGCATGGGAATGAAAGTGAACTGATCTGATGGTCTTGAAATTTACATCTCCAAAGTTATTGAAAATTTTGTCATCCCTATGATTGATGTGTCCTTTTCCTTGTAGATTTGCTACTCTGGCTACTCGAATGGAGCAGTACATCCAGGGGCAGTCTAGGGATTTAGTTGATCAGGCATACACTAAATTTGTAAGTACCAGTGGATATCTTTATCTCCATGTTTCTTAGTACATTCAGTACATGAAATCATGTTATTACCACTGTTTTAATTGAAGTGGTTTTGATAGGTGAGCATAATGTTTGCGACATTTGAGAAGATTGCACAAACAGATCCAAAATATTCTGACATATTCCTTTTGGAGAACTATGCAGCATTTCAAAACAGGTGGGCCCTTTCTCTTAATGGTTCTCGTAAATTTTGTTTCCTAAATAACAAGTATTACATTATTGAATATTATTTATGCTGATTAGAAGTAGTTGCACGCAGTTTATACGACCTAGCCAATGTTGTTCCAACTTTAGCCAAATTTTATCACCAGGCAAGTGAAGCTTATGAGCAAGCTTGTACACGCCATATCAGCATGATTATTTACTATGTAAGTAAATATTGCTGCACATTCTTCAACTCTGTTTCATTCATTCTGTAAAGCAAATCATGTGTTTAGAGCTTTAACCTACCTGTTGCTTGTTGGCTAACTCGAAGTTGTATTTGGAAACTGCAGCAATTTGAACGGCTTTTCCAGTTTGCTCGCAGGATTGAGGATCTGATGTACACTATAACTCCAGAGGAGGTAAGTTCCGAGAAAAAAAGACAGCTTCATTCACTCCCTAGTTGTTAGCTATCCAAGTCGTCCTTGCTGGTCGAAATAATTTTGCCTACAATGCTGTTAATGGTGTCGTTAGCTAGCTTAGATAAATTTGGCCATTGCTTTTTTTCTCCTTGACAGATTCCTTTCCAGCTTGGATTATCGAAGATGGATCTACGAAAGATGATAAAATATAGTCTGTCAGGAGTAAGTCAATTGATGCCTGGCTTAGATTTTATTTTGGAAGCAGAAATGAAAGCCTGATTTTACTTCTTGGATACAGGTTGACAAGTCTATAACCGCAATGTACAAGAAGTTGCAGAAGAACTTGGCCTCGGATGAGCTATTGCCTTCTTTGTGGGACAAATGCAAGGTAATACTTTCCTGGGCGGTCTCGATTTCTCTTCTGGTTGTATACCCACATTGTATATTGCCTTTTTTCTTTTGGTTTCTAATAGTTCTCAACATTGGTTGGTTGTTTATCGCGGTTTGGTTCACGATGCTCGTTCATCTAACCATTGTTCACACTTTTCAACTTCGGTGCAGAAGGAGTTCCAGGACAAGTATGAAAGTTTTGTACAACTGGTTGCGAAAATCTACCCCAATGAGACAATCCCTTCCGCTACAGAAATGAGAGAACTCTTGGCTTCCATGTAAAAAGATCCCTACTCTTCATCATCTTATTGTTTCATTTTGTAAAAATAGATGGTTAGTATGTCGCACACTCACTATATAATGATCTGTTGGATAAGTATGTGATCGCTGCCCCATCTCTGTATTTGCTGTAATTATTTAGCAAAGTGTTGCTAATGCTAATATTCCATATTCATTCAGTGAGATCCTATCTTTCTATTGATTCCTTTTACAATGCTGCCCAATTGTATACTATCAACCCCTTGAAAAGTATTTAATCCTACACAAACCTCCCATGGTTTATAGCGTTGGTTGGTGTGACCCAGTTTGTCCTCCATCTACTAGATTATGGTTTAGTGAGAGTAATTTCAAAACTTGCCTACGTATCCGTTGCTCACCCGTAACCAATGCGACTTTCCTCATTTGACCGGTATGATCACCATTGATTCGGTATTGCAGTGGAAACTTTGCCAAAACCGATTTTTTATATAGCCAAGACATATTGACTGACCTTTTGTGCATATCACATTCTCTAGTTTCCCTATTTAAAAGTATGAAACTCGTGAGAGTAAATAAGTTGATTTAGAGGGGAGGGTTCAATTTGATTTGCTCCTGGTTCTAAATTCGAATGCAAATCAACTTTGACCTATTGAATAATCATGGAGTTTCTGGTTTATTTATTGTGAGGAGACAAAGTTTTATTGGACAAAAGCTTGATCTCTATAAGAGTAGTGAGTAGGGAACACATACTTGTCTATTTTCTTTATCTCCCTTTCTTCTAAGTTTTTCACTCAATTATGCCTCTTGCTGCATAACAGATCTATTTGTAGCCACTCCTCTTAACATTCAACCTCAAAATTTTGAAGTATATGGAGTTGCACTTGCTCTTATTGCCCAAGCTTTTATGGGTAAAAAGCCTCAACATGTCCCTTACGCTGATATTTGCGCCGCATTTTTGGTCAAGCCTATAGCGCACTTTTTGAAAAATTTAGAAATCTATCTTTGTAATTCACCAAAAGTTAGCTATAGATGGACCAAGAGTGCGCCGCACTTTTGGTAATAAAATTGCGATTTATCAACCGTTCCCTTGCCTCCTTTGCAAAAATTTCACCACCCTCTCATTTTCACAACCAAATTACGCCGCATACCCTCTCTCCATCGTCGCCATCACCCTCCCCTCCCCCAGAGGATCACTGATCCAGTAGTCATTCTACTTTGTATTTTTCTTTCATTATTTTCGGATAGTGTATCCACTTTTATTATGTGTGGGACTTGGACACTTGTCCTAATCTCTTTTTACTTTTATTTTCGGTTTTGTGTGTGTGAGAGTGTTTTTTAGGAGTTAGTGTTGCCGTCGAGCTCGGACTTCATGGATTATTCCTCTTGCTTCTTTGGTTTCTCACAGCTTCCAAGTATTCCTATGCAACTTTTCTGTTTCGTTTCGTGAGGACACTATCCAAACTAAGTGTGAGGTGAGTTTGCATAAGGTTTGTATATGCTAATCTTTTTGGGTCATTGTCTTTGCATGTTGAGCCCTAAACTCAAGCTTGTTAGGATCATCTTTGAACCAATAACTTGGCATGCTTTGAAAACTTCCCTGTGATTTGTGCACTTGGATGATTTACTTGTGAACCTAGATTTGATGGGAGTATTGGCCAATGATCAAAGTCTATTGATTTGTTCTTTAGAGTTAATTTGATGTGTGTAAAGTAATACGAACTCGCCAACTTGATGTTACCAGACATGCATGTTATCGAATATCCATCTAGCAAAACAATGCAAGGCCTAAAAGATCATTTTCTAGTATAGATAGTCTGCTTCTTAGTAGTTTGCTCTTAAATTGATTTGAGTGGTCTTCTCTGTTGGCTATTAATCCGGCACTTCCATGATTCGAAACTGAATTCACTTGGTGCTGATTCACTAGAATGATAGAGGAACTTAGAAAAACTCCACACAAAAATATCCATCCTGTCCTTACATTTTTTCCCAGGCCACCCAACATAGCCAAAAAGCTTTAATAAAAAACCCCAAAATATCGTATCCCCTTTCTTACAAACCTTCATTTGATCATGTGTACATTAGTGGCATGTAACTCCGTCGAGTCTAGGAGTCAATAAAGTTGCTAAGTTGAATAATTGCAGGATTATCTAGTCTCCCTAAGTAGTAGTTTGTGTACAACTTTTGTTTATTCAAAAAAGAAAAAAATCTCGAAAAAGGGAAGAGATAAGAGAAAAAAAAACAAGATTTGGAGGAAGAAATATAAAAAATGCAAAAGAAAAAAATGGTAGTAGATTAGTTAAATAAATGAGCAGAACAGCTCGAGGTAGTGGTTGACATAAGGGATAGACAAGCTAGTTTGAAACTCTTGTTGAAAATGGAATCCTTGCATCATGATTAGTTGTCTTAGTAGTTTAAGTCCATATTAGATTAGACCAAGTCGTCCACCACTATGTACACCTACCACCACATTCATTTCACCTTCTCTTCTCTTTTCTCACCACATTACAACCTAAATAAAGACCTCTTGAGTAGTGTTTGATGTGTCTTGATGTAATGAGTAAAAGTAGGTTGATGTGCAAGTGTTGGAAGCGCGCCTCAGAGTTGATGATGAGCACATAAACACTGTCTCTAAACACTTGAGTGAGTGCTTTCGGCTTCATCTTTGAGTCGAATTATTTTGTGAGTATCATGTATGATGATGTGTTGCAAGTTGAAGAACTTCTTGTGAGGCCTTTACTTTCTATTTCGGTTTTTCTTAGAGGTTCACTTGTATGTTAAGAAATTCACAGGTGTATTAAGCAATATGGGTTTGCTTTGCCATGTTAGTAGTTTGATTCGCTTGTAGGTGTGTTCCATAACTATTATAAGTTATTTTCTTGAGGACAAGCAAAAGTTAAGAGTGGGGTTATTTGATAACGCTCTATTTAACGCATTTATCGTGCTCATACCGCCATTTCGTGCATACTTGTATTGTTTTAGCTAGAAGTTTGAGATGTTTTATGGACTTTCAGATTTTATCTCGATTTACTGTCTCGGACCTGGTCAGAGTCAATTTGATGTCGTTTTGGAGTGTTTTTTTATAGATTTCAGGTACATGACGACATCAAGGAATTAATCAGATTGATACGTCATGCATAGATGATCTAGGACAAGAAATGAGAAGCATTTTACATTTTCAAGGAGTTTGGATCTCGACTTGGTTAGAAAACGTGGCAGTTTCGTATTTTGGGCATATCTCCTAGCTCAGAAGTCTGATTAATGCAAGGCTGGTGGCGTTGGAAATGTAGTTCAATTTTCTACAACTTGAGGAAAAGAATTTCTGTGATTTTACCAAAAGTGCGCTATAAGTATTACCAAAAGAGTGGCACACTTTAGATCGTCTGTTAGACTTAAGGAATCATTCTCTATAAAAGCCCAACTCGTCCTCATAATTCAAAGCCTTTTGGTCGAAAATTAGAGAGTTTTAGAGATTCCGGAGCAACAAAAAGTCATCGACTTCAAGGAGCTTGAATTGGCAATGAAGAATCATAATCGGCGAATCAAGTTCTTCGAAAGGAATCAGCGAAATTAGGTTTTTCATAATTCTTTGTAAACCTAGATCAATGTCTTCTTTCTTTGAATCTGATTTGTTCTTCAAGATTATGAGTAGTTAAACTCTTCGCGCTTAGATTAGATGAAATCTAGGTGATTACTTATGAAAGGATGATCGTTTGACTTTGACTATTTATGCGAGTTGAATGGATTTTGGTTTATGTTTAATTTCGTTTCCATTCTTGTTCTTGTTTGGCCGTCTTGAATAGAACCTTGTTAAATTTGTCTTCGTCTTGAAAGAGCTTGCATATCTAGAACATCGAGATTAACCAACTAGGTGAGGCGTTAACCCCTCATCCGTGAGCGAATAAACTAGTCCATCGTGTGAGCAGTTCTCGTTTGTTTTGTCGCCTAGCGGATTCTAGATATTTGTCTCGAAATAAAGGATTGGGATAGTAGATAGGTAGCATATTACCGGACCCGAAAGGGTGTTATTTGATTAGAGATTGTTTAAATTGTTAAATTTGTCTGGGATCGAGTTGTATTACTATTTCTGCATTCGTCAATGAACATAACCTTACTCCAATTGATTTTTTTAGGGAAAACCTGGTGCTTTCATTAAGTAAAAATTAAGATAAGTTTGCTTAAGCATTCACAACAACAACAACATTCCCAGACAACTCCTCAAACCAGTCTCTCTCTCTCTCGTTAACATCACCAAGATTCATATGTGCCAAGCAATGGGCTGCACCGTCAGAATACCTGTAGATAAAACTCCAATATCTAATTTCGATTTGGTTCTTCAGAACTGCAATATTCCAGCAAACACTTCCCAGCTCTAACATGCAATATGCAATTTGCTTAATCCTTATCTCCACAAACTTGTTACAATCTAACTCCACCAACAAACGTCCAAGGCCTTTATCTAAAGATTTTTGCAAACTAAATAGGATCGCTTTTCCTTCCACAATATCAACACTCCATTTAACAGCCTCCACCTTTCAAGTAGCAAACAAAACATCATCATTCCAATCTCGGCAGATGCAACCAAAACCCGTTTCTCCCTGTCATTTGATCCAACTTCCAACATATGTGTTGAGCTTTAGGAATCCAATGGGGGGCTTCTTCCACTTACAATTTTTTTGATTAGCTCCTGCATTTTCCTTACGATCCTTGCCTTGAACTTTCAAGAAATCATGAATAAAATCGACAGCTTTCGGAAACACCTCCCACTCCTGTAAAGAGGAGTTATTAAAAAGGAAGTTGTTTCTTTCCTTCCAAAAGAACCATAAAAGACCAGCAAACTTACCCAACTCCTCCTTAAATCCATCTTTCAACACTCTAAAATCCAGTTTTTGCAATTCTCATTATTTGAAACAAATGGGAAATGGGAGATCGGTTCCAGATTGTAGACATCCAACCATACTCCAAGAGACATTCAGGGTTCTGAACTCTCTTACAGAGCTTTTCCATCACCGGAAAGATGTTATCACAGACCTTCCAAAGTAACACTTTCAACTTTCCAGTAATCTTCATTCTCCATAAATTTTTGCACCTATCAGACTTCTCTGTTGTACTTCGTGCGCCCTTCCTTCATTTCAATTTGCCCCTACATTCCAAATGATATCCAGTTTTTACAGAATACCTTCCATTTTCAGTATCACTCCAACAAAGATTATTAGGTTCGATGAAAGATGAGAGTGGAATAGCTAAGATAGCTCGTTGTTCATCTGGAGTAAAGATGAGTTCCAATAACTCTCGGTTTCAGGTTCGGATATCTTGATCAATCAAACATGAGGCCTTAGCATCCTAATCCAAGAAAGGGCTGAATGAGGAAACTTTGAAGTCTCTCGATCAAATTTTCCATCGAGAACCATATTTTAGAAACTCCTGCGCACTCACAAGGCTTTTCCAAATGTAGCCAATCTTAGCCTGCAAAATTGTGCAATCTGAGCCTGCAAAATTGTGCAACAGGGAAGTATTTAGCATGTAAACAACCTGGCCACCAATGTATTCGGATTTGTATACAAATTCCATAGCTGTTTTACTAGGATAGTTTTGTTAAAAACTCAAAGATCTCGAAATTCCAAGCCTCCTTCCTCTTTTTTCATACAAAGTTTTCCCATCTTTTCCAATGAATCCGTCGTTCGTTGCCTTTTTGCCTCCACCAGTAGTTAGTGATTAGATTGTAAATTTTATCAATAATCCCATCCAACACTTTAAAGAACAGGCATACCATAAGTGGTTTGAGATTGGGCAATGCTCTTAATCATAACCTCCTTCCCTCCATCTGAGAAAAATCTACTCTTTCAATTTGTAAGCTTTGCCCTTGCCCTCTCTTTTTGATTATTAAACACAATTTTCTTCGACTTCCCAATCATCATGGCCAATCCGAGATATTTGGCTAGTTTATCCACCTCCTTGATTTTCAGCAAATTGCAAATATCAGTTCTTCGATCAACTGAAACATTGGAACTGAAATAGACCTTAGATTTGTTGAAGTTAACATCTGCTCCGATTCCTTTCCATAATGCATTAGGGTTTTCCCCAGCCTTTTAGCTTCTTGAGTATTTTCTCTAGCAAAACAATATACAGTCATCAACAAAGAGAAGGTGTGAGATGATCGACGCTTTGTTGCAGATTGTAATTCTATGAATCGTTTTCTCACCTTCCTTCTAATTGATGAAAGCCGAGAGACTTTCCGAGCATAAAAGAAAGAGATACGAGGACAAAGTATCTTCTTGGCGAAGACCCCTCCCAGGCTCGAAGAACTCGGACTTGTGACCATTAACTAAAACTGAATAAAAATTAGAGCTGAAAATATTCTTTATAAGACGTATTCACCTTTCATCAAATCTCATTTTTCTCATAACTTTCTCAAGGAAAATCCATTTGACTTTATCGTAAGCTTTGGCCATGTCCAACTTCAAAACCAAATAACCTTTTTTGCTTTTCGTTATCTTTTTTATGTTAAAGAAACACTCGAAATATGCAATCACATCATTAGTAATAGATCTACATAGAACAAAAGCACTTTCGGCTTCACAGATCAAATTATCAAGAACACCTTTCAGCCTATTCAAAGTAGTTTTTTAGAGGATATAGTTAGCTGATTTACCTTTGGTCACTAATCTTTGGGAGAAGTTGGTTGCTTTACATTTTTGTTCCTTTTTTATACAAGTCTTTGAGCTCCAATTCGATATTTATATACCTGGTCCTCCAAGAAGCATCTTTGAAATTGTGTTCATATCCTGGATGTTGTTGAGTAACTATGTACTTTTTCTAGAAATATCACCAAACTTCATACTACAATTTTTAACTTTCCGCTTATAAAGTTTCAGACTGTGGCCCATATTTTCCATTGAAGAGTCGTCCCAACTCCCAAGCACTCTTATCACTTTTAGCCTAAAAGGCTTCGAACCTGAAGCACTTATCCAATTCAGATCAATGAGACTAGGGAGGTGGTCTGAATCAGCTACTTCCAAGTGAAACACCAAGGCTTTGGGGAACAAATCACACCACTTCTTATTAGCAACGGTTCTATCAAGCCTTTCTTCAATGTGTCCATGAGGATTTTGTCCATTTTCCCAAGTAAAGGGATAGCCAACAAATTCCAAGTCCAAGAGTGCACACTCAACCAAAGTTTTATTGAAACCCATCATTTGTAACTCACTCTTTAATTCGCCACCCGACTTTTTAACTCCTGAACAAATTTTGTTAAAATCCACAGCACATAACCATGGGTCATCACTGTTGTCATGTAATTTTCGAAGTAATTCCCAAGTGCGTTTATGATTTTCTTGTTCCGACCATCCATAGATATCAGTGAAGCGCCATCTAACTCTGTTGCCTTTTTATGGAACTTCAGCATCGAAATGGTTCAGCAAGCTCAATCTAATGTCAAGCTCCACACCCTTTTTCCAAAAGAAGCAAATACATCCAGATTATCATTTTTCGCAACACCTTCGTTATGTTCGAAACCGAAATCATACCTCAACTCTTCCATCTACTCGTAGAAAATTTATCTACATAAGAAACAAAACAAGGAGTTTATGAAATCTAATCATCAATTTTTAGGAAATAATTGCATCGAGATTTCCCAACCCTAAACAGTTGAGCATAAAAGACTCATTGGGATAGGCAGTCCTACAGCTCAGCAGAAACCTCCTTTGGCTCATTGAAATTATTGTTGTTCATCATCTTCCTATATTCCTTTCCGACAGAAACAACAACCATCGGATCAAAGTCTTCATCCATGATCATGTCATCATCACTTCTTCCTTTTCCCCGCACATTTAAACGAGCTTCTTTCTTCATTATGTTCATAAGCCTTTCTAAGCATGATCCAGGTTCGTGGGCCTTTCTATTTTTTTCAGCAGATAGGTGTTCTTCATTTTTATCCTATTTTATCATTCTTCGAGGAGGAGAATCGACTACCGTAATGATGTCGAATAGTTTCCTTCGAGGTGTTACTTGCAAAAACCGAAGCGTCGCCTTCCTTCTTCCATCTTCATCATCCTTCTCACCGGATCCCTCACCGGAATTCTTCCGTAGTTTTGCTCTAGCCCATAAGGAAGCCATATTTTATACTTCAGTCTTACTTCTCGGTCCCAACTTTTTAATTGGACATAGATCTCTTAGCCAGACTCCGTATTGAAGCTCTTCCACGGGAACTTGTTCTAACTCGCACTCTTTCTGTAAATGCCCACGAACTCCACAGTTGTAGCAGAACAAAGGCAGCTTTTTGTAAGCTGCTTTGTAGCAGACTTTCTCATTATCGACGTCTAGCAGAACACCACTTCTGAGCGGCTTCTTGACACTGATGGTGACTCTTATTCTCATATAGTTGCTCTATATGTCAGAATGTTTCGTTATCAAACACCTTCAACGCTTCAAACATTTGGGTCCAAGTGTACTTGTCATTTTCTATGTTTTGAGTTGCAGAGGAAGTTTTCTAATCCGAACCAATATTTCCGTTTCGCTGAAGTCGACTTCTTCAACATCTTTATCTCTCCCTATCGGCTTAAAAATCAGCAATCGGTTATCAAAATTCCACCGGCCACCAAAAAGTGTTTTATTCCTATCCTCTGCGCCGAAGAACTGGAATGCAAATGATCAATCCCTAAGTTGATGGACTTCAAAGTCTTTCTTTGGTTTCCAGGTAGTAGCAAGCGTCATTTCTGAGTTATTTGATTTCGGGATTCTTCGTACCCTGGAGAAAGCCAAGCTCTCCAAGTTCTTCAACCATTTCGTTCACTGTTACCCACATCATCTAGATCCACCGTAACGATATTAACCTCATCTTCAGATAGGTGGAAGTTGAAAATTTACTTCCCAATCTCTTTATCCATCCCCATCAACTAACAACAACCAACCAAGAGAAGCAAAAAACTAGAGACAATCAACCGGAGAACCCCAACAAAATAAAAACATGGAGGGGTCCGGACAAGAAATCTACAAAAAATGCAAGGGCGGGCTTCAGTGTCTTAATCCAATTGATTTGATTTAATAAATTGTGGGTCAATTACTTCAACAGTATTATGAATATAGTTATTGTAGAGTTAGTGTAATATATATATTAATTATGAGAAATTAATTATTATTATTTTTATGTTTAAGTATAGTTATGTTAGTTATGTAGATGTTACATTATCTTGAGTTTATAAATAGTGTTCACTATATTGTAAGAGACAAACATCAATAAAAATGTTCTTTTTCTCCCATATTTTTATTTTTTTTCGTTTTAGTTTTATAACACGTTATCAGCACATAACTCTAACCTCTCAAAAATTCGCAAAGATTGCTCATAGATATATCTTAATTTCTATTGTTTTGCCTGATTTTTCCGAAAACTAATATCCATTAGTTCATGTTTTTTTACTGTTCATCCATTTATGTATGTTTTCCCTTAGGTATATGGTCATCCATTTTTCAAATCTCTTGCATTCTTTTTTTTCTCCTGTATAGATAGTCGGCGATATATGACACAATAATATAAATTAAGTTACTTTGTGTTTAAGTTTAATGCTCGTTTTCAAAATAGTCATTTTTTTGTGATTAATGCACTTTTTGAAATGGTTTTAATATATTTATATTGGAAAAGTCATGGTATGCTACTACTGTGTGAAATCTATGGTGTTTTACACATATGCTTTTGCGAAAACAATTTCACACTTATTACTAATGTCTTGTTCTAATGTTGTTATACTTCCAACCTGCTATTTCAAAAACTTCTTCAATGATACTGTCGTTATCATTTGTAAAGGTCATTAGGCTTTAGAGATTAACCTATTATCTAAAATCATCTTAATGGTTATCCTTCGCTTATAATTTTATATAATTGATATGATAGTTATTCGATTACATTGATTCATTATCTTGCTTATCTTAATAAGTTCTCATCATGATCGATTGCCTTCAGCAGGTCCCGAATAGTTATATACGTGTTCTAGTTTTTTCCCGATAAGTAACTTGTTTATGTTAATATAACTATTATATCATATATGTTATCTATTTTGAAATTTTTATTGTCATTTTAAGCTATACTACATTCAGTCAAAAGCTATAATACATTAGTAACATTTGAATTATTTATTATTAAAATAATTAGACAATAATTATGATTCTTTATTTATTGTTGTTTTCTGATACATACGTTGGGTATGTTAAATGATAGTAATATGTACTATTGTTAATTATTAGCTCATATAATTTATCTTTCTTATTTTTCTCATTAATTCTATTTATGTCTCTTTATATTATATATTGTAATTGGAGTTTGCTGCCTTTGATGTTTCGGGCAAGAATTATTACTTGATGGCATTGGATGTTAAAATCCATTTATAATGGTCTTCGTGAAACTATCAAAGACGCTAATGAAACGTCTTCTGAAGTCAAAGTCATTGATCTTACCCGCCATCACCTCCAGGCATAAATGGTTGGAAAGTGAGTAATCACTCATATATTTTGTGGCATAACAACTAAGCCAAGTATGACCCCCACCAGTGCATGACGATTTTAAAGTGTGATACGATTGGATGTCCCAAAAGACACATAAATTGAGAAAATGATCCAATGAGATACAATATCACTTCATGAAGAAAATGATTAGAATCATGTCCAAAAAGAGACACAATAATTTATCAAAGTCTATCTCGCCAATATGTCTCAAAATTATGCTGACTCAAGAGATACGAAATCATTCATGGAAGTGGATGATTACTATATTAGATCCATAGCAATAATATATATTCCCATGAGTGAGCAAAATAATATACTATTGTGGAGGAGAAGACCTACTATTTTGGCAATGATAAAGAAATTTGAGAAATATATCATTTTCTCATGAAAAGTAGTTATGACTTAATGTTGAAAAATTCCAATCATATGAAAAATGATATACAACCATCAATATTGTTTTGATGATCATCCCAATGATACTCTTTAGCCCTCCAAGTGAATTGTGCCAAAAAACATATATTACATTATTTTTGGAAGCACAAGTAACAAAATATGATTATTATTCCAATAATATGGAACTTTTCATTTATATGGGCATAATAATTATGGTTGTATGAGAATTGTTGATCCCTTAACTGGTGTCATGGATGATTGAGAGATATCTCTATTTATCATTTAAACTGTGCACCATTCTCATGACAAAAATGAGCAACTCTGATGAGAAGCAACATAATATATGGTGATATAAATCTCATCGATAGTGCATCACATATTGAGTAGTACAAAATTAATCTCAAACTCTAAATACAATAATGTGGTGTTATGACCATGAAATTATTGAATTAATACTGTTGTCCTCCAATTTGTACTACACACATGTTGTCGTGAGAGAAATGTAAACTATAAGTGTACCCATCCTGACAACTATGGTTTGGCATAACCAGTTAGACCATCCTAATTCAATCATAATGTGAACTGCGAAACTATAAGGTCAATTTCTTTGATCCCATAATCTAAAGAGTATGTTCTCTTGAACATTGTTGAACATTGTTGTGCACGAAGGTCTCAACTCATTTTTGGGTTGCTTATTTTAAAATAGAGTTGATTGTTGGATAATCATCAACTAAAATAAGATAATTTCTCTTACGCACAACAAAACAAGATTGATATTTATGGATCCATACACCCGACATGTTGACCAATTATTTTAATTGATGCATCAACTACATGGTCACATGTATCCAAAAATCAAGAGTTTGCAAGATTACTAGCTCAACTATTTTGGTTATGAGCATATTTCCATGATTATTCAATAACAAAAATGTGTCGTTGAGAATAAATATTTTCCATTCTAATTGTTAGGAACATATCATTTACATGAACAACACAAATTCTCATTACGCTAAGCGATTATTATGAATTCCTCCGTTATATTTTGTTTTTGGGTCCAAACCACACATTGCCTATCAACGCATATATGGATATACACATCCAAATAGCTCCACCACGATTTATTATGATGGGTTCTCAAAAAAGATTGAGAAATTATATTGATTATGAGTTCATCGATAGTAAAATATTCACATCGTTGTCAGGAGATTTTGATGATTCGTTTGGAGTTTTATATTCAAACTTCCCAACATTAGGGGAGAGAACAAAAGTTGGTCAACAGATTAGATGAATAATAATAATATCATTTTAAACCTCGCACTAAGTAATATGAACTTGAAGTTCAAAAGTATATAATTCATCATTTGCCAGACACTTTACTGATCCAACCAGTGCAAAAGCTCTCATGTGCCAACTCAAAATGCTCCAATAAATATAATGCCTATATTAGGCAATCTGACATAACCAATGAGTCTAACACCCACAAAAATTGTTGTAGACCACTCGGTTCCAAAGCAAAAAAATCCTCAAAATGGAATGAAGCCTATATATCAAGATGGTCAAATTGAGGTTAAGATTATTTCAGAAATATCACCAAGAATAACAAATGTTCTCATGAAGAAGAGCCTCAGGTACCTGAAAGATATTAATAAAGATATCTCAATTATCTATATCTTGGATGGAAAATATTGGAACCGCGATAAAGTCAACATCGATGAAATTTTTGCGTATAGTGCAACGCTAAATATCATAATTCTCTATGAGGATCATGAGCCAAAATGCATGCAAAAAATATGATTGGCAGAAATCTTCAATTTGAGGCAAAACCGAATCTCTGAGAGAAATGAAAAGTTTTGAGACATAAAGTCTTCACATTAAGATGTAAAGCATGAGTCTCACAAAGTTTTGAGACATCTAATTTTGAAAGGTTTTGTACAAGAAGCCTATAATATATTGATTATGAAAAAATATATTCTCATGTGGTGGATGCAACTACTTTTCACGAATTGATTAGTCTGGCAGTTTGTGAAGGGATTGAGGTTGCCCCTAATATATGTCATTGCAACGTATATGAATGGTTTGCATAATATGAATACCCATGTGTATATGAAATTTCCTCTAGGATTTATTTTGCTATAAGCAAACAATTTAAGTTCACGTGAATAATATTTAATTATATCAAATTGACGTCATATGGATTGAAAGATTGAGAGAAGTGGTACATTTAGCATATCGTACATTTCTTTATGCATATAATTTCTTCTTCATTCCAAGTTGACAATTTGAAAAATCATCTTTGTCATATTTTTTGGTTTCAAAATTCTTACCAAAATTTTCTTAATTTTCTTGTATATTTAAAATGTGTTTCTTTTATTTTGACATCATTGGATATGATCATTTTTTGGTTACATAGATGGAACACATTATTGAGACTCCTAAAGAGTTTCTCAAAGCAATCAACTATTTGATTAGCTAGAGAATTCGAGATGAAAGATGTGGAAGAGCAAATCTTACAACTAACTTGTCAATTGTACGTCTCTCTCGAACATGATTCTTGTATATCATCAATTATCTAATAATAATATCCACGAAGAAGTTTTATAGATATAACATGGCTATCAGTGTCTGGATGGTGGTAAGATCATTATATGTGACTCTATGTCGATTTTAATAGACCTTTATTCCGACACGAGAACTGCTCGATTTTGAAGTAGTCATCTTGGTTATATTTGTGTTGGTTGACCATCAATTGGTCATATGTGACAATTTTATCACTTGGTAGGTTGTGAAACTAACTTATAAAAATACACCGTCATTCAAAGATATGATCCTATAGATCATGCATGATATTTACTTTATATACACTTCTTGAGTTGCAAGAAATTGTTGTAACGTAATGTGATGATTACGAAATCAAGTATTCTCCCTAGTAAGGTTCTAATGAGACATATTCTCATCTACTGGTCGTCCAAGTGGAGTGTTATGTAAATATTGATTATGGATGACCATTGATCATATTATAGGCATACATTATATGCACAAACTCTAATGAGTTGAAAGAATATTTTTAAGAGTTTGAATAATCATCAAACAAGTGCACTCAAGTAATAATTTGGAGTTCAGCAACTTGATGATCTTAACTAATATAATGATAAGGGAGAGTTGATATCCTTATCAGGGGGAGTCGATATGAAGGATCTTAACCGATATCATCATTAGGGGGAGTCAATACGCAACTGCACTCTTTTTCCCTTAACCATGGTTTTTCCCATTAGTTTTTCCTGGTAAAGTTTTTAATGAGGCAGTATCGATATTGTACTCGAAGAAATACATATTCTTAACCATTGGTCATTCAAGGGGAGTGTTATGAATATAGTTATTGTAGAGCATGAATGCCCATTGTGTAACATATGCATTAACCATGAGAAATCAATTACCATTATCTCTATGTTTAAGTTTAGTTATGTTAGTCATGTAGAGGTTACATTATCTTGATCCTATAAAATAATGTTCACTACATTGTAAGAGACACACCTCAATAATACTGCCTTTTTCATCCCATATTATTATTCTTCTTCGTTTAATTTTATAACAAACAACAAATATTTATGGGCATATAAAATTAATCTCAACCGAAATTGACAAATTAATTTCATCCTACTGGTCGAAGTATGTACCTGTGAATCTTTCTCCTCTTTCACTTACCACCTTGTCATGTTCTAACGGAATACAAAACTAACCAGTCAAGCAATATCAACTGAACTTATTTAGGGGTGACACTTGTGGAGCAAGTGAAATCATGTCATTTTTTAACCTTTACCAATGATCAATACCATCATTGGATCGTGAGTTTCACTATCATTATAACAAAGGCTCAACGGTCTTTGTCTCCCAAACTTCCGGGTATGTGTCCTATACACCAACCCAACCCCAATGCCCTTAATTGCAACTACTTGGTGCCTTTCAGTTGATGTTGCAGTGTGTAGACCTGTTTCTAACGATGTTATATAGAGACCTTTGCTAGTGGTATTACAGGAAAATATGGAGGCAGTACATTTTGCGGTAGGACACATCATCAAATACTTCATTGATCCTCCCATCCTTGAAGTCTTGGCGATTCGTTGTGCCTTGTTCACGACAATAGCTTGGCCTCCTCAATGGATGTGGCTAGTTTCAGATTCGGTCAAATCAACTAGGCTTCTAACCTCGTCCATCTTTGACACTCGGTTACGCCTTCTACTTGATGAGTGCCACTCACTACTTTATGCTATGCCATTAATCACTCTATACTACGTATCACTTCGAGAGAATAATGTCATCCACTTCATGGCTCGCATGGCTCTTTCTTATCTCAATTGTAGTAATAGAAATTTTGATCTTTGTTATTATCTTTTGTGTATAAAATCAATAATACCTTTAGAAAAAAACAGATGAATTTTTTATTAATATATAAAATATAATTGTGTATTTTATATAGTAGGAGATAATTATGTGTTAAGTATGGTAGTTTATTTTTTGTAAACTCGGCTATATATAGGATCTTCCGGTCAAATGTAGACAGACAATCATCTTCTTCCTCTCCTCTCTTTGAGCATAATACAATCCTCTCGTGTTATGCTTGGTGGATTAGTCGACCTTACGGTCGAATACCATGTTAAACTCTCGTGTTCTCTCCTTTATCGCATCATCCGTATATGGTATCAGAGTTTGGACACTCATTTTCTTTATTGTAACTAGCAACTAGGATTTCTCTCCAACTTTCATGTTCTTCGGCTTCATTATGTTTTAACTAGGACATTGCTTCTGTTCATTTCAGCGGCAATACACAATCTGGTCCTTCGAATTTCGGTATCTAATTGAAGGCAAGGAGCTATTGCCTTATCTCGATGGAACCTCCAAGAAACTAAGTAAATCGACGACCTCTGAGCGAAAAAATCAAATGCAATAAAGGTAACACTCGTGTTTTCTCGTACCTTATTGGCTCCATAGATCAACAGATTCTCTGACACTACAAAGGTTTAAAACTGCTGCTGAAATCTGATCGCACTTAAAGATAGCTTATGCTTAGACTAATATTGCTCGCGTTTTTTAGGTTGTATATGAACTTGAAAAGCTCACTCAAGGGGATCTCGATATTCCTAGCTTATACCTTGATGTTCATAACTTAAAAGATTGAATAAGATTTACTTAGCTCCTCTTTGCTAACTTCGGATTTCAATGTCACGGTTCCAAAGGAACGACACCGTTTTTGAGTTCTACACTTTCTGAAGAAGCTTCGATTTGAATACGAGTTTGTACGATCTTAGGTTCTTTCTACAACCACCATTAATATCGATATTATCCTAATAGGGCTTAGATTAGGACCAGTTATGATAGTCGAACCCCCCAAACCCGGTTTGAGCGGAACCGGGCTTGGACGAGATACCTGGCGATTTACCCGGTCACTAAAAAAGGGAAAATTTGAATGATTTTTTCATCATTTTCTTTCTTCTCCTTATTTAATCTTTGTATTTTCTCTACATTTATTTCTTCAATTACTTCCCTCAATCTCCTATACTTTCTTAATTCTAATAAAAAGTAAAATTCATTAATCTCCGGAAAAGAAAATTAAAAAAAAGAAAAAGATCTAAAGAAAAAAAAATAATGACAATTACAAAAACTAGATATGAAAAATGAGATTTGAAAAAGTATATTTAGATATGGATATCTTTTTTTTTTATTTTTCTTATTCAGTTCGTCTGTTTTGTTTTTTTTTCTCACCTTTTTTGGATTTAATTTTTAGTTTTTTACCCATTCGATTTCTATTACAGAGTAGCAATAGATGCATTCATGGGTTCAATCATTGGTGAAAGTGGTGGTTGAATCACCTGAATAGGAGAAAAGAAAGATAAATATTTGGTTGGTGGATGGGTGAGTGAATGTAGATCCACAGAGATGAAAATAATAAATATTTGAGAAAAGTGAATTAAAATGGAAGAGGAGTTTCATGTTTTTGCTTAATTAGTTTGATTTTATATCGTTATTATTAGGATTGTGTAGATTCTGGATCAAGTTTGGATCAGGTGGGTTTTTTTTAGTTTAAATTCGGAACTCATCTATTTTTCCATCCAAACCCTGACCATTATTTATTTTGATGGGTTTCCGGACACCCAAAAAAAGTTTGACGGATTGGGCGGGGTAAAAACCAAGTGAAACCTGGTATGATTCCCAACT
Source organism: Linum usitatissimum (assembly GCA_030674075.2). Taxonomy (NCBI): domain Eukaryota; kingdom Viridiplantae; phylum Streptophyta; class Magnoliopsida; order Malpighiales; family Linaceae; genus Linum; species Linum usitatissimum. The sequence continues at coordinate 5,126,331 of JAUJYP020001182.1, forward strand.
CTATATCTTGGGGCATCTCGTTCGAATGGAAATGCGAGCTTTTATTTTAGAAATCATTATTTTATTAGTGAAAGAGAAATACAAAGGAGGACCAAAGGCCAATGAAAGACAATGTCACGATTAAAAAGGCCCAAACAAACCCTAGCCCAAAAGAAAGCAACACAACTCTAATTTCTACATTACAACAGATTGCAATCGTCAGATCTCTGAGAAGCCATCACCACAGTCTAAACCTTCTGATGCACCGCCGACCACCGGAAACCGTTTCGAAGTTTGTCGTTGAGGATGACACCAAAGTAACAACTTTTCTTCCATTGCAGATGTCTCTACCGCCAACTCTATGATCTGCATCCAAGTTCATATAAAAGATTACATTTCCGGATTACCAACCCAATGGAGTTAAACAAGAAGGTAGATGAAAGAAGAAGGAGAAGTAGCAACTGAAAAATAACTCATTTTGCATTCAAGAGGAACAAACTAGAATAGGAAGATCAAATCTGTAAAAAAAACTCAAAAAAAGAAGAAATAGGCTCCAAATGAGGAAAAAACATGCCCAATGAGAGAAACAAATCATAGATCAAAGCAAGTGTGATAAGAATCAATTAAGGAAAGCAACAAAGTAAGGAAAGAAAAGTAAAATGCTGTCGCCGGTCACCTAAAGATGGTGTTAGTGGCAACAACAGAAAACAGACGAAGAAGAAAAGAAGAAAGAAGAGAGAGAGTTTCAAAGAAAAGAAAGAAAAGTGAAGTTCTTTCTTCAACCCAATGAAAACGCGACTCAAAACCCTATTTTTGTTGGACGATGGATTGAATGAAGGGGTTTTGTTTTCGTGGCTTAACATATTCGAGGTACAAATTCCTTTTGACCTCAATTTAATTCATCTTTGAATAATTGTACTGAAATTCATTCGCGCCATTGTGGTGAACTTGACCATTATGAGAATCATTGCAACGAGTGGAATGTTTGCAATTATTCTCGACTGTCGGAAACGTTATTGTAATAGTGGGGATGGGAATTCTGGTGGGTATGGTTCGTATTGCAGCAATATCTCGAGCAACAATTACTCTACGGCCGTCAATTATTCTTCATCCAACGGCCATCACTTATTCTTTGGGTTCATCGACTATGGGTTCTAATACTCATAGGTTGGTTATTCGGCCTCTACCGGGACTGACAGTATGAGACTCAATATTGAGGATCTCGTGCAGCTACTTAGAAAATTATTCTAGGAGCTTTGAATGTGTCTTCTCATCATTCTCCAGTGCCAGTAAAAGTGGTACTTGGTTACTTGATATATTCAGACTCTTTGAATCATGTGACATGGGATTAGACTACGCTTACTATATGATGAAACCCACGGGTATTAATTGGGTCAGGTAGAAAACAAAGCTCCTTTGAAAGCAACATTTCTTGGGGATGTGAAATCTGAAAAAATTGAATTAATCGATACTTTACATGTTCCTTACCTTCCCAATCTTGTTATCGTGGGACAGCTTCTGATAACAAGTACATCATCTCTTTTTCTCCTTCTAGTTGTTTGGTGCAGTTTCACTTCTAACTTTGGTAGAGAAATCGTTAGGAAAATCTTACATCGACAAAGTATAAGAGATCTTGTATACATTAATATTTGGGTCCATTTTCGATAACCTCATGTTTGGGTTATCGGCATTTTTCCTTGTGTGTTGACCGTGCCACCCAATACACGTGAGGTTATTTTCTTCGTTTTAATTTGGATCTTCTTTTAATTCAGACTCAGATTTAGAAAAATCATCACGGTGTTAGAATATAATTATGTATTTTTATATAGTAGAAGATAATTCTGTGTTAATTATGATAGTTTATTTTTAAGCATAATACAATTCTCTCGTGTTGGGCTATATGTATAGGGTCAGCTTCCCAAGTTTGGAAAACAATCATCTCTTCCTCTCCTCTCTTTGAGCATAATATATTGATTATGGTATATGAGAATGCTTGGATTATGGTTTTTGCAACTTAGAATGTGCTTTGGCTTGTTCTAGGTCAAATGTACTCTTTCAATTACTTAATTGTACTTGACTTGAGTAAGTGTGTAGTCCAAGATTGAAGTAAGGTGTGTGTGGACCAAGAACACACCCAATTCAACCATTAGTGTGAGAATTCTCTTAGTGGCATATTATCGAACACCTTGCGTGCATTCCAGTAATCACTTAGGTAGTGACAATTCAGGTGATTGGAATATTAGGGGGTGCCAAATAGTGACTTAGCACCCTTGCTAAGTGTTTGCGATACCATTAAGAGTATTTTAACACCTAAGCATTTTTTCGAACACTTGGTGTTCACTACCAATTGGCTTGATCACTTTCCAATTGGTAGTGGTAGTCCAATTCAAGACCTTGAATTGGATTCCTATGAATGTTTAGGGGATGATCAAACCATAAACCTTCTCCATTGTATCCAATCTTTCTTGTGAATCAGATTTCTGTGCAAAAACAAGACCCAAAGTTTAGAAATCCTCCTCTCCTTGTGTTCCACCTCTTCACTCTCTTATTTGGTTAGTTCATTAGCTTAAACTAGTTTGAATTACTCTTGGGAATGATAAGTACTTATTGGATAACCTAAAGAACCAGCATTTTGAACCTTTGTGAGCTTGAACCGTGTCTTAAATAGTTGAGTGAAGGTTTGTGATCCGTTCCTTGTCAAAATCGATACTTGAGACCTTAGATTTGGGATTAGTCCCCTTTTCCTTGTTGATCAAGTTTGTTTGGTTCTTTTCTAGAGGATCAAATGTTGATGAACGTTTTTAGGCGTGATCAAACGTTGATGAACGTTAATGAATTAACCGAGTCGAATTTCCCTAGGGTCTCTTTTAGTATCCTACTCAAAGTTGTAATTAATACGTATAGTAACAAGTAGTGTGGTTTAGGTGCCACGAGGATCAATCAAACAGTTAAAAAGAATAGAGTCCCTCTTGGCAACTCTAATTCACAAATGAACAGAAAAATTCTTTGATTTAAACGAAACAAGATAGATGCATTACAATATCGCAATTATTCTCTATCAAATCACGTCCTTTCGGGTATGCTAATTTGCTATCTATCTAGTATTCTAGTACTCTCTTTTGAGACAAAGATCTAAAACTTGGTAGGCGATTTACCGATTTAGAATTGCTCACACCACAGACTAGTTCATTCGCTCCCGGACAAGGGTTAACGTCTAACCTAGTTATTTGATTTTGGTGTTCTAGATATGAAAGCTCTTTCTAGTCTAAGTCAAATCTAACCGAGATTCATTCAAGTACATCGGGCAAGAACAAATCGAAAATAAAATCAAATATGCAACGAAATCCATCCAACTCGCATAAATCGTCAACCGAATCAAATCATTCGTTCATTGGAATTAATCTAGGGTTCATCTAATCTAAGCACAAGGAGTTTAACTACTCAGAATGTCAAAGAAAAAAATCAGATTCAAAGAAGGAAGCCGTTGGAATTAGGTTTACATGAAGAAATTTGAAAAATCTAATTTCGCCGATTCCTGTTGAAGAACTTTATTCGCCGATCTTGATTATGTCTTCTGATCCAAGATCCTTGCAATCAATGCCTTCTCGTCGCTCTGAAGTCTCTCAACTATCCTCTGAATTTCGTCCAAAAAGTTCTATTAATTATGAGGGCGAGCTGGGCTTTTATGGAGAAGGATTCCTTGAGCCCGTCAGATACTAACAGTCCAATGTACATGGACCAAAAGTGCGCCACGCAGGTTTGGTCTATCCAACACCTTCGGCCTTGCATCAATCAGACTTATGAGCTAGGAGATATGTTCAAAATACGAAACTACAACGTTTTCCGACCAAGTCGAAATCCAAGCTACTTGAAGATTCAAAATTCTTCACATTGCTTTATCTTAGACAATCCACAGACCATATCACTTTGACTAATGCCTCGATGTCATCATGTACCTAAAATCTATCAAAAACACTCCAAAACAACATCAAATGGACCCTGAACGGGTTCGAGACACTAAATTGAGATATATGTTAGAAATGCACGAAACATCCTAAAATTCTACCAAAACTATATGAATGTGCATGATATGTCAATTAAATGAGGATGATGAACACGAAAAATTGAGTGTCATCAAATACCCCCACATTTTGGTTTCATTTTAAGATTCGCTTGTTTGTTAAGCAATTTAGGGATGCATTAAGGATTATGGATTTTTTTTGCTATGTCGGTAGTTGGTTTGATTGTAGATGTCCTCAAACAAACAAACTAATTCAGAGGTATTTTATTTGGCTTTATAATGTGGACAGAAAAGAGAAGAGAAGGTGAAATGACTTTTGGTGGTGTGTATACTTAGCTGCAAATGAATCAGTCTACTTCAACATGGAGTTAAGCTACTAATCATGAACAATGTTATGTAAGGATATTACACTGCTAAAAGCTCAAACTAGCTCGTCTACCCCTTATGCACAAACTACTACTTCGAGCTTTTGTGCTCGTTATCTTATCTAACTCGAGACCTTTAGGTCTTCTTTTGACTTTTTGATATTTCTTCTATCGAGACTGGGTTTTTTACTTGTGTCCTTCCTTTTTCGAGATTTTCAAAAAAAATCTCTTTTTCTCATTTTTTCGAGATTCTACATACACATCAAACTGAACAAGGGAGACTATATAATCCTCCATTCTTTAAAGGTTAGCAACTCTGACTCTTAGCCTCAACCGAGTTATATGCCACTAATGTACACATTATCAAATGAAGGCTTGAAAAAAGGGGGACACGATATTATGGGGGTTATGAAAAAGGCTTTTTGGCTATGATCAGGTTACCTAGGGGAAGAACGATCGACCAAAGATGAGAGGAGTTTTGTTGTCCTCTCTAATATCCATTTCCATAAAATCAACAAGGCAACAACTATCATGCACATTCATTGGCACATTCTCTACAATCCCTAGACGCAACTTAACAGACCTATCAACAAATTGGACATTTATATCGACAAAAATTAACTTAGATAGTCCTAAACGCTTAAAAAGGGGAATATGGCATGATGTTAATACTAGAACCTAAATCAGCTAATGCTCTATCAACATGATGATTATTAATAACACAAGAGATTGAAAAGCTCTTAGGTCTTTTTGCTTGGGTGTCACCTTAGCCGGCAAGATTGCTGAGCATTCTTCACCAAGTGTTGCTGTCGGGGCGACCTCTTCTTTCTTCTTCCCAAGTAGTAACTTCTTCAAAATTGTTGCATATGTTGGGATTTTGGTGACGGCCTCCAAGAAGGGTAGACAAACTCCCTGGTTGCGGAGTAATTCCACATATTTTTCATCGTCTATCGGCAAGCTCTTTCTTCTATGGGTTGTTGGGTAAGGCGGCTTTGGCCTATATCTCTCTATCTCCTATTGTGTGAGGATGTAATTTGTGTTTTCCGGTAATCGAGCCTTTCACGGTGGTGTGCTCCTCTCGATCTGAGCTGCCTGCTTTAGCTGATCAACTTGGTAGGTATCTTCAATTCCATCATACATACCCATATGGATATGGCATGTGCTCCCTCTATGTGTGCTTTTCCCGAACGCTAATGATTGTTGGGATTTTGCTTGGTGTTTCCCGGGAGCTGTCCTTGAGGCCTCTGGTCAACCTTTTGTGATAAAGCTGTGCATGATGCTTCAATACCTTGTATCACAGCTTGTTGATTCTGTAAAATAACATTATGAGTAGCTAATTGTGTATGCATGACCTTTATCATCTAAATGATATCTTCATTGATCCTTCCAGCTGGGCTGAATTGTGCTGCTATTGTTGCTGAGTTGGCTTGGAAGGGAATCCATGTGGTCCTTGGTTGTGGTTTGTTGTAGAAGTTTTCACATTCCCCTTGACTATCACAAATACCACACCAAGCACAAGTGTAAACAGATGCAGCAGGGGGATTAGCAACCTTCAAATTGTCAATCCACTTCTCCAATGCCATATTTTGAGCTCTCAAGGCAATATTATCTACATTGTCAGGAGAAACTACATGTGCTGGCTAAACTGTATTCCTTGCCCAATTCCTAGACTTTGTAGCACATGAATCAAAGTGTCTTCAAGATGCTTATGGAGCAAGAAAAATGACATCTCCATTTGCTAGTTGATGTACTAGCATTGTTGTAGCTCAATCTAATTAACATGTCTACCAGCTGACTATCTGTATAACCATGGTAAGGGCAGTCTGATCAAAGCTCTTGAAATCTGTTTCACGGATCATATAAGCTTTCTTCTTCTCTCTGATGAATTCGAGAAATTGATTCTCGAATAGCTACTGTCTTCGTTGGTGGATAGTACTCCTCTACAAAAGCTTGACCTAGAGTATCCCAGTCTCTAAATGTGCCTCTAGGTTGACTAGTTAACTATCTTCTTGCCGCTTCTCGAAGAGACCACTCGAATAGCTTGAGCTTCATTGCTTCTTCCGAAAAACCTCGAAGCTTAACAGTCTCACAATAAGCATAAAAATCCACTAGATGAGCAAATGGATTTTCATTTGTCTTGCCTTCAAACTTCAAGTTTCCCTGGATTAAGGAGATGAGATTCCCCTTAATCTCAAAATTCCCCTTAATATCATCTTGCTCAGTAGGAAACACACTAGATATGGAGTACGTAGCACTAGGCTTTGTGTAATCTGCAAGAGTTCTTTCTGCCGCTATTATGTCAGTAATCTTGGAAGTGTAACTGTGATCTGTGTCAGGACAAAAATCTAAATCTGAAGAGTCTTCAAGCCTAAATTCATTGTCACTTCAAAATAAAGCTTTTAGAGAGTCGGCAATCTCTCCTTCTTCCGTTGATGAGCGTGAGTCTTAATGAGAACTTTGACCTGATTTTGATTGTGTCACTGTCGGTGACATGTAATGTACGCACACCTCCGCAAGGAAAAATAAAAACACCTGTGAAAAGTAACTGTGAAAACAAAAATTTAAAGCGGGAGTGAATTACTAATACTAATCGAACTACTTTTAGATACTATAAAGAAGTCCCCTGCAACGGCACCAATTTGATGAACGTTTTTAGGCGTTATCAAAATAAACCAGTTAATGAATTAATCGAGTCGAATTTCCCTAGGGTCTATTTTAGTATCCTTCTCAAAGTTTTAATTAATATCAATCAAAGTAACTATTGTGGTTTAGGTGCCACAAGGATCAATCAAATAGTCAAAAAGAAAATGAAATTGCTTTAAAGTAACTAGGTTGCAAGACTGCATGATAAGAGTTTAGACAACCAAAGATAAAACTGCATAGATGTTGAATCCCCCCTAGGAAATTCTAATTCACAAATGATAGACAAATGCCACAATTTAAATGAAACATGATAGATGCATTACACTGCCACAATTCTTCTCTAATCAAATCATGCCCTTTCAGGTCTGCTAATTTACTACCTATCTAGTATTCTAGTCCGCTCTTTCAAGACAAACGTCTAAAATCCGCTAGGCAATTTACCGATTTAGAATTGCTCACACCACAGACTAGTTCATTCGCTCCCGGATGAGGGTTAAAGTCTAACCTAGTTATTTGATTTCGACATTCTTGATATGCAAGCTCTTTTCAGTCTAAGAAAAACCTAACATAGATTCATTCAAGTTGATCAGGCAAGAACAAATCGAAAACGAAATCAAATATGCAATGAAATCCATCCAACTTGCATAAATCGTCAAACGTATCAAATCATTCATTCATAGGAATTAAACTAGGGTTCACCTAATCTAAACATGAGGAGTTTAGCTACCCATAATCTCAAAGAACAAATCAGATTCAAAGAAGGAAGACATTGGAACTAGGTTTACAATAAGAAATCCAAAAACCTAATTTTGCCGATTCCCGTCGAAGAACATGATTCGCGAATCTTGATTATGTATTCCGATCCGAGCTCTTTCAAGTCAATGCCGTCTTCTTGATCCAAAGTCTCTGAACTACCCTATGAATTTCGTCCAAAAAGGTCTATCAATTATGAGGGAGAGTTGGGCTTTTATATTGAGGATTCCTTGAGCCAGTCGGATACCAAAAGTGCCATGTACACTGACCAAAAGTGTGTCACACACATTTCATCTATTTACGGGGAACGTTTGGTCTATTTTACAGAGACATCTGAACTCAAATTTTGTATAAAATTGAACTATCTTTCCAACGCCGCCGGCCTTCCGAGCTAGACCATTGCTTGTCCTAGACCATCCACACACCGTATCTCTCCGATTAATGCCTCGATGTCGTCATGTACCTGAAATCTATCAAACCACTCTAAAACAACTCAAATCGACCCTGAACGGGTCCGAGACACTAAATCGAGATAGATGTTAGAAATGCCCGAAACATCCTAAACTTCTACCCAAAACTATACGAATGTGCATGAAATGTCGCTTAAATGAGGACGATGAACACAAAAAATTGAGTGTCATCAAATACCCCCACACTTAGCTTTGCTTGTCCTCAAGCAAAAAGCTAATAAAAGCTACGGAACACATCTACAATCAAATCAACTACCGACATAGCAAAGAAAATCCATAATCCTCAATGCATCCCGAAATTGCATAACAAACAAGTGAACCGTAAAATGAAACAGAAATAGGATGTAACCCAGTGACGATGAACGCCCCCGAGGCGTAGCATTTCGACTTCATCTCATTCTCCGAAATGTTAAGCATGGATGGAACCAACGTTGCATACTTCTTCTTTCGCTCTGAACTAAGTTGGGTTCCCGTGATAGGACTCCTTAATGAGTACATTACATCGTGCTACGTAACTGTCATCTCTTCGAACGACATGTGAAAGGTGTTGGTGTTTAACTGCTACCCCTCAACAAACGCCAACAGTAGGGGCACATCCAATCCCGATGACATAAGAGAACCGAGGTGCGACGACCCAGTAGCCTCGACTAACTCCCTAGCTACATTGCTAGTTCACAGGCACTTTGCCAGCTTATTAACCCTATACTTTGCGGTGCGGGTCCTGAACTGCGAGGACAATTTTGAGTCCATACCGCACGTCCAGAGGTTGTGAGCTACGTGACAACCAAAACTAGGGATCAGAGTAGGGATTTGTGGGCCACCAAGTACTGAACCAGTAAGCATCCACTCCTCGCTAGTGCTCAATTGGACCCTTATAGAACGCCCAGCTCTGCCATGTCTAGGGCCCGCAGTGGAAGAACCCTGAGATGAACTACTACTCGCTGCTAATGGACAGCCCCTACCCCTCCCCACTGATTTCTTCTGCAGTCGACTACTGTCAAGTAACAGGGGGTGAAAAGGGGCATCATGATCGTCGTCCTTAGACTCGTCCCCGTCCGACGGAATCTTGTGATCGGCGCCGTTTTAGTCATCTCGATTGTCATCGATGTCATCGGCCAACAAAAGTGTCATCAACCATCAACACTGTCCCAGTAGAATGCCGATGGGGGGTCTATATATATCCGTCCGGAAATCTGAAACTGCGCACTCGACTGACCATCTCCCCCTAACCTTGATTTCTTTCACATCCCAATTCCCGGGTTTTCTCTTCGATTTGAGGCAGAAATTGGATGGTTATTCAACCGCGGCAACGAATGCTAACCTCGCTTCTAACTATATATGAAATTTAAATCGTAACTAGTAATTAGAAACAAACACATGTTTCAGCATTTTGAAAAATTTCCCATGCGTTTGGTTCAGAAAGAGCTACAATACGACAACTAGAAAAGCCTAATCTACATTCTTTGTCAGTGTCTCCCAGCAGCAGGCCTAGAAGGTATGAGTGTCATGAGATATGTGATCAAGGACCAGAGGCTAGCCACAGCAAGTATCTGGAACATCACCACCAATGAAACCAAACCGTTCCCTCTTCCTATCAACTGCGGAGACTCTGGTAGCCCTCTCATCGTGAACAGTAGCTTCTCCACGAAATAAGCACCCTTTGTCAATTGATATAGTCTGTACACCTGTTGTCCACAACGCATCACATTCCAAAGTACTTACTACTTCAATTAATTAAGAGCATGCATGAAAAACTAGTACGTACCTCGAATATGATGGGGACTAAAGGAAGACAAGGCGAGCCAGGCATACTAAGCTGGAGTTCAAACACTGCCTGGGCAATGCAGCCAGCTATGTATGGAATAACAGCAACTGCTGCTGCCACACCAACCATTGACCAAGTTGCCAGTGCCCACACAGTCGGTAACAGAAACTTGAGCGACATGGCACCATAGCATATCGTCAAGTATAGTTCAGGGCCGTTAAGTCTACCCCACCATTTCGAGCTAAGTTTCATATAAGGCCTCTGTATCCAGTTAGTTATCCCTAGAAACACTGATAAACCTATATAGAACACTGCCTCGAAGCACACTGAACGCACAATCTCTGCATAACATGTCAGTGTTCACCCACTAGTAAGTTTATGCCCGCATTTGTTAAACAAGTATCAACATCCAGCAAGATTTTAGGTTTAATCCAACAAACAAATACTTTCAGAAATGTGGTTCCATCATTACCTGCAACAACTGCATCCTTAATAAGTCGATTGATTGCCTGACCAACGAAGAATTGGGGAACAATTAAGGACGATATCAACACAACTGGCCCCACGGTCCAAAGCAAAGAGGGTGCTGATTCTGCTTTCAAAACTCTTCTCCATTCTTCCACATTATCATGACTCAATCCACAAAACGATACTGAACCTGAATACCCTCCAGACGGTTCCAAATCATACAAGCTGCCAGTAACACGCGGCAAAGATATTTCCTCATCCAAAAGCTTCAAATTTATGTCGGCGGCATCACTGGATTTGGAGCTGCTAGAAGCACGTATTACAAAATCTCTCTTCAGGCTAAGTAAGCCAAGTCTCTTCGAATTAGCAAAGACGGTACAATTGGAGAGGCTTCCTACTCCACCTCTTCTGGCCCCCAATTGGATGGATGAACCCTAGAAATGCAAGATCAGGTGTCGAAACAGGTAGTGATAAAAAATTATCAAAACACAGTGGGGAGGGGAGTTGTTGATTTGGGTGAAATCAGAAGCAACATACTCACAATTCGATAAGGCGAGTGGGAGGGAGTTGTCAACCGGAGGATGGAAATGGGAACCCTTCCTCCACAAACGGATTGCAATTCCATTAATTGTTTTTCCGTGTAGATTGCTTAATTGACAGAGTTGCGTGATAGAAATGCAGGAGAAAGAGCTTGAACCCTAAACCCCTGCGTCTTGTGATTCGCATTATTTGCTGACCCCTACAAGTACTAACAAGCTAAATCTGGGCCTTGGCTCAACCATCCAATAACATCACAGGGAAGGAAGTAGAAGTGGTGAGGGTTGAGGGCCCGATCCATGAAACCAGCTCATAACAAAATTATGCACAATTTTAATTTCTTACCATTTCACTTGTTTTTTTTATATATTTTTTAGCATTAGTGAAACCAAGATTCATGCATGCATTAATTCAAATTTGAATAAAAAATTTGTACATAAAAAAATAATTGACAAATACATTTTTAAATCTAATAAAAAATTAAAATATATAAAATAACATTTGTTGTACTTTTATGTTAGGGAATAACAGAGACGTGACTCTCCCTAATTCCCTCTAATTCTGACACAATCAAATATTAAGCCAACTTATTAAGTCACAAGCTCAAAAAAATCATAATTAGATAGCCAAATTTAATGCTTCGGAAAAGAAACTAGGGTGAATTACAAGTCACAATTAACCACAACTATCTCTAATTCCACCAATGTATTTTAGGTAGCACACTTAACCTTCAACCATATTAAACTAACCTCAACTATCTCTAATTTCACCGGTGCATTTTAGGTAGCACACTTAACCTTCTTCCATATTAAAAAAATTCTCAAAAGCATGAGGTACGTCAAAAATATTGAAGTTAAACATCTTGTATTCAACATTAGCTAGATAATCGATTCCATAATTTTCATTTATATACAAATAGGAAAAGTTCAATCTTTTACTCCCTCTACATCATTCATGATTTGGGGGATAATAGCCACGTGTTGTTGGACTCCATTTTCATGATCATGTTCTATTAATTTTTTAGGGGAAACCATCATTATCACATAGATTATATTGAGAGAAAAACATTATCTAATTAATCAGGAGAGGAGAGGCTACACCCGAAGTGGGTAACCATTGAGATCATAAGCTTTAAATTTTCTTGATTGTCATTGAGGACCTCGAGCCAATACAATCAGCTTATTTAAATGTGCTTTATCATCCTGAGTATTTAGTATCTAGTTATACATATATACATATGTGAGTAAAAATTCTAAAAATCGGTAAGTAAACCACAAATAGTTAAGTACTTACTCGATCTCTAAACCAATTAACAAAATCTCTATGGACAGTTTTGTCCACCGTAGATGTGTTTTTCCTATAGGGACGCTATTTAGTTATAGTATGGAATTCTCTAATATTCAATGAGATTAATCAATTAATTATAACAAGATAATATCTTTGAAAGTGTAATGGGAATTAGAAGCATTGAACTTACTCTAGAAAACAACCAATTTGGTTGCAATTCATTAGAACATGTCGGTGCCCTTGAAAGATTTTCATATCAGATAGAGTAAAATGTTGTACTCCACCAACATGTTTTCCGATCAAAGGCAAGCTACATGCATAAGATGATTGATCAGCAACTACATCATGCACTCGTGATTCATGGTTGAATTTCGTCTCAACCACAACTTTAAAATACAACTTCAGAAATTCAAACTTCCGCAATAAAGCCTTCCGGTTGTGATCTATTCCGCACAAATGATTTCAGCTTGGCTAAAAATAGACATATAACACCATAAGAAAGACAGTTTTTGGCAGGGGTTTAAAGTCAGAGATACAAGCAAAAGAAAATGAAAAAGAAATTGCAATGCATTAGTTGAATGAACGAGCAGACAAGCTCGGAGTAGTAGTTTAAATAAGGAATAAACGAGCTAGTTTGAGCTCATGTAGACAGCTAGATCCTTGCATACATTTGGTTGTGTTAGTAGCTTAGGAAAATGTTAGAGTAGAGCGAGTTGTCCACCGCTATGTACACCCACCACCAAATTCATTTCACCTTCTCTTCTCTTCATGTCCACATTACAACCCAAGTAAAAGACCTCTTAACTAGTGTTTGATGTGCCTTGATGTGATGAGTAAAAGTAGGTTGATATACAAGTGTTGGAAGCGCACCTCAGAGTTGATGATGAGCACATAAACACTATCCCTAGACACTTGAGTGAGTGCTTTTGGTTTCATCTTTAAGTTGAATCTCTTGAGAGTAACTCTAGATGGGTGGTATAACATGCATGATGATGTGTGGCAAGTTTGGGAACTTTGTGTGAGGCTTTTACTTCCTATTTCGGTTTGTTTAGAGATTTTGTTTTATGTTAAGCAATCCATGGGTGGATTGAGGAATATGAGTTTGCTTTGCCATGTTAATAGTTTGATTCGATTGTAGGTGTGTTCCATGGCTTTTATCAGCTTTTTTCTTGAAGACAAGATTAAGTGTGGGGTTATTTGATAACGCTAAATTTATCGCATATATCGCCCTCATTTAAGTGATATTTCATGCATAATTGTATCGTTTTAGGTAGAAGTGTAGGATGTTTTATACATTTAAGATTTTATCTGTATTGAGTGTCTCGGACCCGATCGTGGTCTACTTGATGTCGTTTTGGATTGTTTTTTTATAGATTTCAAGTACATGACAACATCAAAGGCATTAATCGGAATGATATGGTAGGCATGGATGATCTTAGACAACCAATAAGAAGCATTTTAACATCTTCAAGGAGGGTGGATCTCGACTTGGTTGGAAAACGTCACAGTTTCATATTTTCGACATATCTCCTAACTTAGAAGCCCGATTGATGCAAGGCAGACGGCGTTAGAAAGTTCGTTCAATTCCTGAAAATTTTGGTTCTGGACTATACGCCTATAAATGTCACACTATACGCCTAAGTTAAGGCGCATTGAGTGAAGGCTTGGAAGCATGGATTCTCTAGAAGTTTGTTACACCATGCGCCTAAAGATGTCACATTATGCGCCTTAAACATACTAGTTAAGGCGCATAGTGTGACGGCAGACATGAAAAAGGTGTTCTGCTCCTATTTAAAGTCCTTTCACCCCTAATTCAAAGACAAACCTTTTTGGACGAAAATTAGAGAGAAGTTCAGGACTTCAGACCAACTAGAAGGCATCAACTTCAAGGAGCTCGGGTCAGAAGACATAATCAAGATTGACAGATTGATTTCTTTGACGGTTCTTGGCAAAATTAGGTCTTGTAAACCTAATTCCAATTTGTTCCTTTGTTGATTTTTATTTTTTCTTCGAAGTTATGAGTAGTTAAAACTCCTCGTGCCTAGATTAGATGAACCCTGGGTAATTCCTTATCAACAGATGATTGTTTGACTTTATCGATTTATGTGAGTTGGGTGGATTTTGATTTATGTTTAATTTCATTTCCGTTCTTATTCTTGCTTGGGGGTCTTGAATAGAACCTTGTTAGACTTTTCTTTTCTGGAAAGAGCTTGCATATCTAGAACACCAAAATTAACCAACTAGGTTAAGCATTAAAGCCTCATCCGGGAGTGAATAAACTAGTTCGTCGTGTGAGCAGTTCTTTGTATTGTCGGCTAGCGGATTTAAGTTCTTTGTCTCAAAAGAGCAGACTGGGATAGTAGATAGCCAACAAGTTAGCGGACCCAAAAGGGTGTAATTTGATTAGAGAAGAAATGCGATGGTAAATTGAATCTATCTTGTTTTGCTTAAATCATTGAATTTGCCTGTCACTTGTGAAATTGGATAGCCTAGGGGGACTTGAAGTCTAACCCGTTTTCTCCCATTTGGTTCAAATCTAATCGTGAAGTCTTGCAGCCTTGTGTTATTTTCCCTATCATTTGCATTATCATAATAATTGATAGGTTTAGAGATCATGGAACCTACACCACAAAACCTGTTTAATTGATTAGAACTTTTCATAACTTTGAGTAGACAAGATAGTGAGACCCTAGGGAAATTCGAGTCTAATTAATTCGTTAAATACGTTTATTTGGGGACGAGTAAAAACCGTTCATCAAATTGTCGCTATTGTCAGGGACTTCTTTGTTGTGTTTGAAAGGAGTTACTTTAGTGTTAATCATTCATTCATTGTACATTTCATCTTTTTTTTGTATTCTATTTTGCTAGTTTCACCTTGATAGTTTTTTTTGAGAGATCATGCAGGACTATAAAGGATACCACAAGAGGTTGAGTCACAACTAGCATCAATCATCACAATCTTGGGATGAGAATTCTTATTTGCCTTCAAATTACGAAAAGCCTGCATGGAGCTATCAACCTCCTCGATGTTATGAAGAGCTATCATCACAACATCAGTATATTCAAGACACGACCGTTAAAAGCATGTTGGAGTGTAAGGAAATGCTTGTTGCCGAGGAAGACACGATGACGAGCATGGATGCCAGAGAGGAGATTATTTCAAGGATGGAGTTCTCCACTAGCATCCTCCATGATAAGGATGACGTGCTCGACAATGATGAGGACATTCAGGATATGATCAGTATTACAAGAAACTTGGTGGTGATAGAGGAAGAAGATGAACTCAACCTGGAAAATTTAGCCAATAGTGTGAAAAAGCTAGAAGATCCTCAATGGGATGGGAGTGAATTCTGTTTCAAATTACTATAAGATGAAGCCGAATATCTATAAAATACACCAATTGTTACTGAAGTTAACACTATATGTGATGGTGAACTTTGAAAATGGGAATGGGATGGGTCTTTTTCAAGCTTTTGGGATGACAATGAAGATATGTGGGAACAAGGCATTGAAGAAATTCAAGCTGTCTGTGATGTAGAGCTAGAAGAATCTGAAGAGGATGATAAAGAATATCTCATCGAGGCATTATGGTAGGATGAATCTCATATTCCAACTTCGGTAATAGAAACTATAAAGTGCTCCATCTACAATGACATCTTAGAGATTGTGGTTCCACCAAAAGACACAGAGACTCTTCAAAATTCTTGTTAAGTCACGAAATTCTTGTGTCAGGAAACTGATCGGAAGCGTCTTAACACCTAGGTTGCAGAGGTCGTAGAAGATGAACCAATCACGCTCAAATCTAAAGACCTTTCAAGTGGCATTACTAGTTTGAAGAAGGTTGAAGTTGTTGGTGGTGATTCACCTTTCTACCTCTTCCCTCCTTAAGTGTATATATTCAAAAGGAGATGGTCATTATGGGGTGACAAAAGGTTTTCGAGAACAGTTCACTGGTTATTCTATCATCTACTTTAACTATTGCTCTACACTAAACTTTTCACCATGAAAAAACCCATTGCATTTAAAGAGGTGCTTAAATGGATTTCATAACCATCTAGGTATCGTCTAGCTCAAAGATGTTAAAGAAAGAGCGCTTCTTGGGAGGTATCTCAAGTCTGGAGTCAGTTTTAATTTTTCAATCTAGAGTAAGTCTGCATGTGTGTAGGTTTCATCATTCACCTTAGGATTTTTTCTTTCTTTCTTTTTGGATCTTAAATCTATTTTATTATGTATGGGACTTGGACACTTGACATAGTCCCTTTTTATTTTTATTTTTGGTTTTGTGTGTTTGAGTCTTTTTCAGGAGTTAGTGTCACCACCGAGTTTGACTTCATGGATCATGCCTCTTGCCTCTCCGGTTTCTCACAACTTCCAGGTATTCCCATGCAACTTTTCTGTTTCGTTCAGTTGGACACTGTCCAAACTAAGTGTGGGGTGGGTTTGCATATGATTCTCGTTAGCTAGTTTTATTAGGTTGTTATCTTTGAATATGAGTCCTAAACTCAAGCTTTTTGAAACCATCTTTGCATCAGTTACTTAGCATGCTTAGAAAACTACCCTGTGATTTGTGCACTTGAATTGTTGATTTACTTGTGAACCTAGATTTGATAGGAGTTTAAGGCTATGATCAAAGTCTAATCATTCATTCTTTAGAGTTACTTTGATGTGTTATATTAGCACAAACTCTCCAACTTGATATGACCGTGCATACATGTTATCGAATTACCATATAGAAAGACAATGCAAGGCCTAAAACACTATTTTGTAGTATAGATAATCTGCTCCACTAGTAGATTGGTACGTAAATTGATTTGAGTGGTCTCCTCTGGTGGCGGTTAATCCGACACTTGGATTATACCGAACTGAATTCATTCGACACTAATTTACTAGAATGATAGAGGCATTCATAAAATTTCCACACAAAAAAATCCACCATGTCCCTTAATCTTCCCCTCGGTAACCCAAACATAGTCAAATGGTTTGTTTCATGTCCCCCATAATATCGTATCCTCTTTCTTTCAGTCCTTCATTTGATATGTGTACATAAGTGGCATATAACTCGATCGAGTCTAGGAGTCAATAAACTTGCTAAGTCGAGTAATTGCAAGATTATCTAGCCTCCCTAAGTAGTAGTTTGTGTACAATTTTTGGTTATTCGGAAAAGTAGAAAATCTCGACAAAAGGGAGAATACAAGCAAAAATACCCAATCTCGGAGATACAAGCTAATGAAAACGAAAAAGAAACTGTAGTACATTAGTTGAATGAATGAGCATACAAGCTTGGAGAAGTAGTTTAAATAAGGGATAGAAGAGATAGTTTGAGCTCATGTAAAAAGCTAGATCCTTGCATACTTTTGGTTGTGTTAGTAGCATAGCTCCATGTGAGAGTAGACTGAGTCATCCATCGCTGTCTACACCCACCACCAAATTCATTTCACCTTATCTTCTCTTTTCTGTCCATATTACAACCCAAATAAAAGACCTCTGACTAGTGTTTGATGCGCCTTGATGTGATGAGTAAAAGAAGGTTGATATGCAAGTGTTGGAAGCGCACCTCAGAATTGATGATGAATGCATCAACAATGTCCCTAAACACTAGAGTGAGTGCTTTCAGCTCAATATTTAAGTCAAATCTCTTGAGATTAAGTCTAGATGGGTGGTATAACATGCGTGATAATGTGTGACAAGTTTGGGAATTTCTTGTGAGGCTTTTACTTCCTATCTCGGTTTGTTTAGAGGTTTCGTTGTATGTTAAGCAATTCAGGGGTGCATTGAGGAATATGAGTTTGCTTTGCCATGTTAGTGGTTTGATTCGCTTGTAGGTGTGTTCCGCGGCTTTTATTAGCTTTTTGCTTGAGGACAACCAAAGCTTAAGCGTGAGGTTATTTGATGACGCTAGATTTTTCACATATATCGCCTTCATTTAAGTGATATTTCATACATAATTGTATTATTTTAGGTATATTTTGAGGACAATTTATGCATTTTAAGATTTTATCTTCGTTTAGTGTCTCGGATTCGGTCGGGGTCCATTTGATGTCGTTTTGCAGGGGTTTTGATATATTTTAGGTACATGACAACATAAAGGCATTAATGCATGGATGATCTAAGACAAGCAATGAGAAGAAATTCAACATCTTCAAGGAGCGTGGATCTCTACTTGGTTGGAAAATGTCACAGTACCGTATTTTGGACATATGTTATAGCTCAGAAGTCCAATTGATGCAAGGTTGGCCGCGTTGGAAAGTTTCTTCAATTTCCTGCAACTTTGGTTCTGGAAGTTTGGCACAGTATGAACCTAAAAATGTCACACTATGCGCCTATGTTAAGGCGCATTGAGTGAAGGCTTGGGCACATGGATTCTCTAGAAGTTTGTCACACAATGCGCCTAAAGATGTCACATTATGTGCCTAAAACATACTAGTTAAGGCACATAGTGTGACAGCAGACATGAACAAGGGTTTCTACTCCTATTTAAAGGCCTTTCACCCCTGATTCAAAGAAAAAAAAATTCGGACGAAAATTAGGGTGAAATTCAGAGACTTCAGAGCACCGAGAAGGCATCAACTTTATGGAGCTCGGACGGATTGATTTCTTTGATGGTTCTCGGCAAACTTAGGTTTTTAGGATTTCTTCTTGTCAACCTAATTCTAATGTGTTCCTTTTTTTTATTCTTATTTGGTCTTCAAAGTTATAAGTAGATAACACTCCTCGTGCTTAGATTAAGTGAACCCTAGGTAATTCCGTACGAGTAGATGATTATTTGACTTTGACGATTTATGTGAGTTGGGTTGATTTTGATTTATGTTTAATTTTGTTTATGTTCTTATTCTTACTTGGACGTCTTGTATAGAACCTTGTTAGATTTGTCTTTGTATCGAAAGAGCTTACATATCTAGAACACCAAAATTAACCAACCAGGATAAGTATAAAACTCTCAACCGGGAGCAAATAAACTAGTATGTCGTGTGAGCAGTTCTTGTTTGTTTTGTCGCCTAGCGGATTTCAGATATTTTTCTTGAAAGAGCGGATTGGGATAGTAGATAGGTAACCAATTAGCGGACCCAAAAGGGCATGATTTGACTAGAGAAGAACTGCGACGGTAAATTGAATCTATCTTGTTTTGCTTAAATCGTTGAATTTTTCTATCGCTTGTGAAATTGGATAGCCTAGGAGGATTCGATGTCTTAGCCATTTTCTCCTATTTGCTTCAAACATCATATCATGCAGTCTTGCGGCGTTGTGTCGTTTTCCGTATAATTTTCATTATTGGAATAATGGATAGTTTTAGTAGGATTTGAACTCTAACCCTACACCACAAAACCTGTTTAATTGATTAGAACTTTTCATAACTTGAAGTAGACAGGACATTGAGACCCTAGGGAAATTGGAGTTTAATTCATTCATTAACTACGTTCATTTTGAGATGAGTAAAAATCATTCATCACTACTAGATCCACTGTCATCACTAGAAGAAGAGTGTGATGTCGTACCAGACTTGCGTGCCGAAGCTGTAGGCATTGGCCCATCTTGGTTACTCCCACCCTACTATGAGTGTTGAGATGATGGTTGTGTAAACTCTGTTTGGAAGCAACCCATCAAGCTTTTTTCATAATCATAATATAACAAACCCTAATAAAGTAATAACAGTATACTAAAACAAAACTTAGGTAAAAATTGACTACCAACGCTTTTGACTTTGCCAAAAAACTCTTGGACCCAGAAGTGTGGTAAATTTTTTGTTTCCGGCGATTCGCAATGTTCTTGGATGAATAAGTCTAAAAACAACAAATAAATATCGAACAAGCTAAACAACTAACTCCATATTATAACTAAAACAATGTAAAATACAAAGATTCGTACCTAAATTTCCTTTCCCAAATTATAGTTGATGAAATTCTCCCATTGACTCAGATTGACATTTTTTGGTATACTCTTTTAGTTTTCCTCATTTGTACCCTCCTTATCGCACTTTTATCCTAAATGTTTTGGCAATCTTCCCTCCACTTCTTCGCAAGGTCCCTCATAATGTACTTGCGAATAGTTTTGTCATCAGCATCATTCCAATAGAATTTTCGCTACAACATGATTAGGTAGGTACTTAGAATTATTAGCAATCTATAACATCTAACATTATGTAGGTATGTTTACTAATGAACTATAGACTTACTTGTATGAAATTCTTGAAAATGTGATCCTTCTCCACTTTGGTGACCTTATGCCAGTTTTTTGCACCGTTATCGAATTTTAATT
The DNA here is from genome assembly GCA_030674075.2 of Linum usitatissimum. NCBI lineage: Eukaryota > Viridiplantae > Streptophyta > Magnoliopsida > Malpighiales > Linaceae > Linum > Linum usitatissimum. The sequence goes on from JAUJYP020001182.1 coordinate 5,146,872, forward strand.
ACAACTATCCATTCTTATAAGTTGTCTAGCTCATTCATATGTACAAATTTTGCACACAGCTGTTTTAACCATGAACAAAACTTAACTAACACGAAACACACATGAGTAGGTAATACATTAATTCGAATGGCCAATGGTAAAAGTTCATGCATCAGTGACAGTCATGAGTTTTCAATCCTATTACCTTTCAATGTTCCACATCAACACATCTGGATATACGACCTGAATATCCATCGGGTACGACAATATCCTTTCAAGTCTTAAGCATAACATCTATTTCTTGCTTGCCCAAGGTATACAAAGTAGCAAGACATATCTTCCCATCATCTTTTTGCTAGTGTCCTTTGCTAATTCCCGTAGCCTTTCAAATCAAATCATGCTTTCAGATGATCTTTGCTTTGAGCCTTCTCATTTAGCAGAGTATATTATATACTTTTTTCAATATGCATAACATACAGATTGTGTCGAAGCAAATTGAACTCCTAATAAGGTAATTGGAAGAAGCAATTTTTCTTCTCCTATTGTTCAACTTTTTTCTTTCCTCCAATGTTTTCACTTTCAAGTGCTCTCTTCTTTTTAAGAAGTTCAACCTTTTTGGTTTCTTTCTCCTTCCCAAATGTGGTAGTAACATTTTTACTTGCTTTACTATTTCAGATCCTAATAATAGTTGTGGTGGTCCCATTTGCTTAACTCTATCATTAAATCTGGATTTTTGATGTCGAAAGCGATGTCCCATGGCAAGAATCATCTACTGCCAATAAAACTACTACAACAACAAATGTAATAAGTTGCCGGCTATTAGAAGTAGGGAATTGGTCCTGCGCCCGGCTATGTCGTAGGCGTAGCTGACTTTGTTGCCGTTACTGGTGCCTGTGACAAGCTCATCACAGGCCGAGTGCGACGAGGAAATGACTGTGACAACCCGTCGCGGCCCAACGACGAGTAACCAAAGCCTTGTACAAAGCTAGTTGTAGGCGCCCGCGACAAAGCCCCTTGCCCGCGATAAATTGTTTGGTGCGAACGCAATAAACTTTGTCGCAAGCCACCTGCGACAAATACTGTCCGGCGACAAAGCTTTCTCGCAAACGGCCTGCGACAAAGCTAGAGCCTGCGACTAAGTTCTCGAATGACTACCCTTCAGCCGAACCTCCCAACTCACTCTTTCAATTTATCGTGCCCTCCTCTCCAAAAAATCCTCTCATTCTGTCCAAAAATCCTCTCAGATTTCTCCTTTTGTCTCTGATCGTCACTGTCGCCATCATTCTTTGGTCGGAAATTTCCAATGTCACTTATTTTGTGCAAAGGCAAAATCCAAGAACTATTGCACCCCGTCAATGTTCCGAGGGCTGGTATGAGGCAAACTCAACCAAGAGTTATCCATCTAAACAATCAGTGTACCTAAGTAATATTTTATGATAATTATCATCACAATATTACAATATTAAATATTCACTAGATTCGAGTTGTTGTAAGCCACAAAGTGGACACACACAGACGATGGAAGGCGGGGAAGGGACCTTTGGTCATCGTCGACGAGTTGAACGCCAGCAAGAAGAATGGGCGGCAACAACGCCAGAGAAATGAGATGGCGCCGGAGAAAAAGAGAGGAGAAGAGAAAAAAAGAGGAGAAATGGAGAATCACAAATTCTGCTAGCTGGAGGTCAAGTATATTATCATATACTTATATTTAAATAACAATTTTTTTAGTGAAGCCATGCTAAAGACTTGATATTTACTAAATATAATTCCTAACATTATAACAAATCCCATATGAACTTTGGCATAAAGAAAAGCCAAACTTAAGTTAGCTTCAAGTTTGGGGCGGTAGAATTGTCAAATTAATCTGGAAAGTGCACAATTTTTGAATTCTCCTCATTTTTTGATTTCGTCTTCCATGAAACATAAAAAGGGACAAAACATTTACCTTAATTAATTAGATTATCTTTAACAGTATCATTTGTTGGGCATGTGCTGGCCATCTTTTTGTCTCACTTATTTTCGCACGTGCAGTAATAATACTGCAAATCACAACCAAATATCAACAGACCACGCCATAAAATCCAATCACCAAGTTGAGCCTCAGGAAACAAACTCAGATCAATGACTAATAAAAATTGGTGGGTAGTTCCTATAAAGTATTTGGGCCATGTATGATTAAAATAATTGATTTTAAGTTATTTTGGTCATTCAACATAATCGATAGTATTTAAAATTATTTTAAATAATTTATTTTAAGTTATTTTAAATATTTCATTAAAATCATTTGTTTAAAAATCAAAATAAAATATATAGTATTTCGAAATGTGATATTTATAATAATTTATTTTTTTAGTTATTTTAAATACTTTTCCACCATTTAGATATTTGAAATATTTTATTATTTCAAAAGTGTAATATTTCCATTACCAAATATCATATTAAATAATTCATTAATCAAACAAAATAATTCTATTTCACTTTTCACCTCATAAATATTACATTCTCAAATAACTTATCAGTTTATTCCAAAATACTACATATTCAAAATACCTTATTCAAACGACCCGCTAATATTATCGTTTCGAATCACCCAACCAACTAGCTCATCATAATTACTGGCCTTTATTATTAGATGTACTGAAAATTGGGTCCGCTTTAATTTATTACAAATCCAAAGCCCCACAAAACCCAACTTTGTTATTACAAATCAACCACGCGCCAACTTAATTACTATCCTTCCACGATTGGGAGTACAGAAACCCAACTCCGTCCGACCAATCAAAACGTTGACCTCTTAAGCGAAGTCAAGGTTATTGAAGCACCCAGCGACGACGTTCCCACCTCAATATCAAACGAGTCGTACCTCTTAAACAGCTCCACCACAAACAGCCTTGCCGCCATCACCACGAAATCCTTCCCTGCGCACTGCTTGTTCGCCACGCTCGGCGTCTCCGTCTCCGGCCCGTTCGACCACATCACGTACTCCATCAGCTTCACCCCTTCCCCGACGAACCGGTCCGCCACGAACTCCTCGGGTCGGTCAAATATCTTCGGGTCTTTTGTCGCGAACGGTTGGTATCCGAACAGCATCTCCCCTTCTTTCACCTGGTACGCCGCCTCGTGGCTTTCCAGTATGAAATCCTTCTTCGCCTTCCCGTACTGCAGCGCAACCGGCGGCTCGATACGCAGCGTTTCGTACACCACAGACTTCATCAGCGGCATCTGTTCCATCGCCGCCATCGTAACTTTCCCTCCGCCCGTCGATTGGATTGCGGATCTGATTTCTTGTGCCAGCTTGGTGTGGAGCTCCAATCCTGCCCGCCCGATCCACTTCATCAGGCTTGGGAACAGGATCTTGAACCCTCCCCATGAGTTGAAACACACGGCGAAGAGGATGTTATGGCAAGCTTCGTCCCGCGAGATCCCGGACTGTTCGGCCTCGTCAAGCACAGATCCGGCGGCGGAGGTGAAGAATTCGTAGAGACGGTGGTAATCGTTCTGGACGAGCAACGGCGGGAGGCGTACGGAGTGGAGAGTGGCTTCCTCCACCTCTTTGGGCAAACCGACGCTGAGAATGGGAGCAAGGTTGAAGAGGACCCATTTGGAAATCAAGGACGGCGCGTCTTTCCCCAACGGAGTGTCGATCGGCTTGACACCGAAGAAGGCGCGTGAGAGGAAATTGAAAGCTGCTTGCTCGGCGGGGTCGTTGAAAGCTGCTTTCCCTTTAGTAGCCAAGTCGTATTCAACGACCTCACAAAGGTCGGTGAAAGAGGAAGAGAATTCGGGAATGACGTAATCGCGGCGGTTCTTAATGAGATTGAAAAGGAGTTGCTTGAGCTTGGTGTGATTGGGCTCGGAGGGGTCGAGGTAGGAGAGGATACGGTAACCGCCGGTGAGCTCAGTAGAGGGCATGTAAGTTCCAGTGAAGAGATCCTTCTTCTCGACTTTGGACATGTCGAAGAGTACAGGAAAGCTCTTGGCGTCGAGGAGGACGATGACACGAGGATTGGAAGCGATGAATGGGCCAGGAGGCATGTTGGCTCTGTAGACGGTTGACTTGTATTTCTGGAGCCTTGACTTGAAGAATTCTTCGCGGCCTTGGTTGTAGAAGTAATCGAGACGATCTTGGATAGGTCCAATTCCAGGGAGACCGTAGTCTCCAGGAATCTGGCGGATAGGGAGAGTGGTTTCATCGGAGGAAGGAGGGGGCTGGCTGGTGATCCCTGGGATTTTGATAGGAGAGTCACCGAAGAGAGAGGCTTTAATGGGACGGAAGGCGGAGACTCTGCGGAGGTTGGAGAAAGTGTTTGGTAGTGGTGTTGATTTTGGTGATGGGGAGAGTGTGTTTGGGTTGACGGCCACCAAGTTGTTGAGAGCAGAGGAAGCCATTATTTTGTTAATGTTTGAGTGTTGTTGGTACAGTACTAGAAAGGTATTTTAATTGGAAAAAGTTGGCAAGGAGGGAAAATGAGTTTTTGGAGGTGGTGGAGATTCATGGTCAGCAAATTGTCAGTCTTTTTATAGTAAACTTTTCGCTAGTGGTGGGACCAACTATTAACTACCGCCATTATTATACAATTTATAATAGTAATATATGAATATTATAGTTGTGAAAGCACTACTTCACACCGCATCGCACATGATTTTTAATTCAATTAAGGCTTTGGCTACCGTATGAATTTTTGGCCGTTCACCGCCGTCGCCATTCAAAGGCGGTGAATGGTGGTCGGCATTCGATGTGTGACGGATTTTTTTATTAATTATTATTATTTAAATGTAATTAGTGTGATTTAGATTAGTGAATTAGTAATTAAATATGTGGTAATTAGTGTGATTTAGTTTAGTAATTTATTTTAGTGAATTAAGATTAGTCATGTTAATTAAGATTAATTAGTAGAGATTAGTAAATATAGTTACAATTAATTTGATAATTAAATATTTGGTAATTGAATATCTATTTAATTAATATTTTGAAATTAATAATTAATCATGCTAATTAAAATTAATTAGTACATACAAACTTAACATTGTAATGAAAAAATTTGTAGTTACGATTAATTATACATCTAATTTAGATGAATACAAACCTAAAACCCTAATTTAGATGAATTATTAATTATACATCTCCACTTGAATGTTTGTTTGAAAAGTAGGGTTTAGTGTTAGTTTTTTTAATTAATAGTTACGATTTAAATTGCATATATAGTTGGTAGCGATGTCGGGGGAGATCATCGTTCGCCGAGGTTTATCGATCGTTATGTTTCTGCCTCGAACGAGGAAAGAGCGAAGGGAAATAAGTCTAGGCTAGGGGATGTTGGTCAGTCGAGTGCACAGTTTCAAATTCCCGGACCGATATATTTGGACCCCAATCTACACCGTACTGGGAGAGAGCTGACGATTGATGAGATTTTTGCTAGCCAGCCCCCGGATTTGGGCGATGAAATTTATACCATCCGAGACGACTCAGACGACGACGGTGACGGGGATGAGGATGACGATCGTGATACCTCGTTTCACCCCCTCGTACTTCACAGTGCTCGTTCGCAGAAGAGACCAGCAAGGAGGGGTATAGGCGCTCCATCGGGATCAGGAGCAGGTAGCTGGTCATCTTAAGGATCATAGGGTTCTTCTATCGTGGGTCCTCGACGTAGCAGAGTTGGGCTGTCTACAAGGGGTCCAGTCCAGAAGCACTTGTGGGGATTGGTTGCTTACAGGTCCAACACCTGGTAGGCCACGGATCCCTACTCTGATCCCTAGTTTTGGCGGTCACATAGCCCACCGCCTATGGACACGCGGTTTAGACTCGAGGCCGGCATCACCGTTCTGGCTCCGCCTTGGGAAGGTTATGGTTCGTAAGCTGGAGAGGTTCCTGTGGCCTTCCGATGCGGCTCGACATTTCGTCGAGGCCTCTGGGTTGTCGTACCTCAAACAAATTATGTCATGGGGGTTGGATCTCCCCATACTGTTGGAGTTCATTGAGAGGTGGTAGACAGAGACCAACACCTTTCACATGCAGTTCGGGGAGATGACGATTACGTTGCACGATGCGATGTACTTACTCAAGATTCCCATACGGGGCACCCAGCTTAGTTTAGAGGACGAGAGGAATTATGTGGCACAGCTTGCTTCCATGCTTAATGTTTCAGGTGCTGAGATTAGGGAGAGGTGCTATGCAGCAGGCGGGTTTTACCTAGACCACTTACTCGGAGTTTCCCAGACAGGTGAGCATGACAATACGAGCACAACCGTCTGCTGCTTGATTGCATTGAGTTCCACTATTTTTGCGGACAACAGTCAGACTTGTGTATGTATTGGGGTTATTGAGGGATTGCCAGATGTGCGGATGACACGAGAGTATAGTTGAGGTGCACCCACACTTGCTTATTTGTACAGGAAGCTCGGGGTTCCCTCTCGCATGGGATCGACGTCGCTGTCGGGCTGCCTGCCTTTGTTGCACTCGTGGATCTACGAGGACTTCCCGAGCTTGAGTCGTAGATTGTCCCTAAGCGCACGTTTGAGTGGAGAGGCACTTGCTGGGCGGTGGGATGGATCGAGGATCGTTGAGTGAGCCGTTGACGCTGATGCGAGGATTTAGACACTACGGTCGCTGTTGGATGGGATGACGCTCACCCACATCGAATGGATTCCCTACGGTTTACCGGATTTCGAAGACGAGGCTCAGTGGTCCTTATCCAGTGGAGGCATACAGGCATTCGATTACATTGAGCCTCACGATCCCACTCGGCGTCATGAGATAGTACGGGTTATGACATGTGCAGCTAGATTGAGTTCTCGTGCCATAGTTTGCGTCTAGGCTTGCTGATGGAGCACAGTATTCACTTACGCACTCTAAATGGGACTACAGTCGGCAGAGTTTCTTGACACACTTACCCTTCTTCAGCACTCGCAGTGCACCAGGAGCCCCAAAGGAAACACTTATACGAGTCTGGTGGACCAGAGGGATTTGTTGCGCGGGCCCAGGAGTACTGCGATATCGTTGAGGGCATGCGAGAGTTGTGGACTAAGTATGCTCTGTAGTTTATTGTTTTCCATCACCCGTTCTGTACTTCTGTTGACTTTTTAGTTGGATAATTTGTACCGGGATTGTTCTTCGTTTAGTTGACATTATCAGTACTCGATGTTTATTGGCACTGTATGTGAGGTATTTATGTAGAGGACATTCTGTGTTTTCCATTGTCATAGCGGTGTTCCATTCATATATGAATCCATTCAGTAGTATTTTCCAAAATTGCATAGAAACATAAATTCCCTACATAAGTAGAAAGCGTTTATACAAACAATTTAATCATCCCAACCTGATCTAAAACATTGATGACATCCTCATCCTCGAGATTGTTTCTGTTTAGATTATGCCCACCGCGATCGATGAACAAATTTAGCTCATTTTCGTACATGCCATACCATAATGCCAAATGAGCATCATCCTCTACCCCTTCCCCAACCGGATAGAAAGGCAGCATCGTTCTCACCCCGTCGACCTCAGCCAACTGTATTTGCAGCCAAATACATATCAATTCTACAACTCGATCTGGATGCCTCATGTCAGGACCACGAGTGAGCGGTAAGTACGTCTTTCCGAATGTGTGTTGGCCAATTGGTTCCCTACTGGATGCGTGCACAACAAAAGCCCAATTATAGTCAGAAACAAGTCTGATAAGATCGACATCCCACAACCAGTATTCCGGTCCGTAATCACCTCTATTACCCAGTATTCTTCTCTTCACGTAGTCAAGGTCCTGGCCCGATGCTTCGTACACTCGGTCGTACCTGAAATACCACCCCGTTGACACGAAGTCCCAAAGATCTGTCCTTATCTCTGGGTACCTTTCTTCATTGCCATAAACAATGTGTGCTATAACGCGAAACCCACAGTTTCTGTCGCTATGGGGTTAAACCAATCTCTAAGCAGTTCTCTGACACTATGTGGGATGTAATCTTTGTACGATAATGTTCGAGCACTTACTGATGGAGAGGTACTACCTGCTACATTATTTGCATTAATATAAGGCTATGGAATACAAAAACAGAGAGTGATAAACACATCGATAAACCGAAAATAATACTTACCAGTTTTCTTACGGCGTGATGCAGCAGATTTGACCTTCTCCCACCATGACGGTTCCCTTGCAGTCTACCGTCTAGGAGGTCTGCCTTTTGGAGCATCAGATGTCTTCGGGTCCTAAAGAACCTTAGCCTCTGGATGTAGTTGGGACTGGAGGAGTCTCGTTGCAGCACAAACGTGTGCTTCTCCTAAACTCTCGACCTCCTCAATAGCTTCTCGCCAAACATCACGCTCAGCACCGACTTCATCTTCCCACCAGTATGGTTGGGGGGGTTCGTATAGTCTAATGTAGCCCATAAGTGATGTAGGTGTCTCATGTACGGCAACTGATGCACTTCCACACAACACCGAATGATCGACGAAATAACTTCACAGTTAATTCGACAACCCAAGTGTCGTTCTTGTCCAAATGTCCCTCTCGTTATACTTCTATTCAAACTTTCCAACACGGTTTAGAGTAACCTGATTGGTTTTGATTGGTAATGATTCTAAGGTTATTTAAAACTAACCGTTCAAAGGTTGATTCAAAGGGAGAAAGCAAATTCTTGGAAGAGATGAGTCATCAAGCTCAACTTCCTAAACGCATTCGAAATGAACAAATGTTGGGTTTGGATTGAATAAAATAAGATCCTCCTATCACTCGTATGAATCCACGGCACGATCATGCACGTGGATTACCATTACTAGCTTCCCAACTAAGTAGAAATAACCTTAATCAGGCTAGCTGACAATGAACACCGAGAAGTTCTACAAAGTGATAAGGTGTTGTTCCAGAATTAAAAGGAATCACGAGTAATCGAAAATAGTGTTTACTTGGTCCATCAATGCCTAAGCTACTGATAACTACACCCAACTTGGTCCATTGGGTGAAAACCAGACCGCCCGCCAATTACAAGATGAATAACTTTTAAAACTAGAAGAAATACAAAAGGTAGAATTGGGTTATCGGCTTACCCCATCGATAACTTTCATCTATCTTTGACTGTTAATCTTTTGAATTCCTAAGTATATCAGATAAAGGATTTCATAGATTTGACCTAATTCAGCCGTAATAAAAATTAGGTTGAAAACCCAACAATTGAAGCAAACTTTCATTAAAATCCAATTATCCACAATCGTTGTTTCTAAACGTTTAAGATAGATATCATGGCTCAAATCCTACATCTCAAACTAGAAACTCAAAGACTTAGCTACTCATAACTCTAGAAGAAGACAAGTCTAGAGAAACCCTAACCATCATCTTGTTGAAGAGAAAATAGCTTGTTCTTCTTCCAATCGTCGCTTTTAGTCTTCTAGCTTCAATCTTTGATAAGAACACCTTTGGATCTTCAATTGAGCTTCTAGGGAAGGATTTATGCTTGTTTATGCAGAAGGAAGTCGGGAAAAATCGAGAGAAATCGAGTTTGGGGAAGAATTCCCTCTTTCCTCAAAATCTTCACTCTAAGAAAACTCTAAATCACATGGTGAGAAGGGAAAACAACATGCCAGCAGTTCAAGCCTACTTCACGATGCCATGAAAACACTCTAGATCATCAAACCACACAGTTATGTTTAGTGGGTCTTCTAATTCAAATGAAGAACAAACCTATGCATATAATTAGTACCACTCAATACCCATCGACAAAAAACATTCCCTATCACTTATGCTCAAAACAGATGGTCCTGGCCGGGTATTTTTCCTGTGCTAAGGGAGGGAGTGCGTACTTTAATAATGTATTCAAATAACAGCACTCCCCTCTTCTTTTGCAATTTTAACTATACATTAAACACTAAACACGGTTGAGTCAATTGAATTACTCAATTAATTGCAAACTCACTTTTCAAAAAATTTGTATAGTTTTGGAGAGTATCTTTTCAAATGGGGATAGTTGCGACCCTGATCAGGCTAAGGCTCTCATCCACATAGATAGAGTTTACCCGAAAAACCAGGCCCCACAACTAGGAAGAGTTGAGAAGAGAAACCTGAAGGGACTAGCTTATAGGCGGCATACTCAAAGTCGCCAGTATGTTGATTCGTTACCGAACCCCCACAAAAATTTGGGCACATTGGCCTCTTTTGCACCTTATTCGGACCATCTAGTTAAATATGACTTTAAACAACTAGAGTGACTCAATAGGAGAATTGATTTGTCACAAGTCGGTAGGAGTCAAGATTGAGTCACCAAGTGCATAAATCTATTCTAACCTCGTTTCGAGAATACGAGAGGCGGCTCAAGAATGATCTATCATGCATCCTATTCACCCTCAAGTAGAATACTACGCTAAACATGCATCCAATTCATCCATAATTTTTTAGTTTAATAGGGAATTTCAAATGTTGAACGACAAGGATTCAATCAAGCAATCAAGTGAAATACTAGCATCCTAATTCATCCCATAAATCACAACATTATCCTCACAAGAAGTCACATTTAGAGAAGAGGTATGGTGATACCAAATTGAGTTGATGAAATGGAGTTTGGTGGTGAGCTGTGATAGAAGAACCATTATTGAGACCTGCCAACGGTAAACAAAACACAAAAATATCATACTAGTGATAGATGTAACAAGTTTCAAGGGTCCAATTGAAGCAAGAAAGTTACCCAAACAATCAAAACCAACCCCCCCCCCCCCCCCATACTTAGAATTTTTGCGTCCTCACGAAATAACTAATGTGGAAGGTAGGGAAACAAACTTTGGGAAGATGACTTTTGAGAACAAGGGTGCACGGCGTGCATACCTTTATGCTACGAAGGTTTCGAAATAATCTAGCCATGCACGACGTGCATGCTAGATTTACAGCCACATTTTAATTCATCCTTCAACAACACTCATCGAACACAAACACTCAATAATCACAGCTCCCTAACATTCATTTGGCAATAACTATCAAATTGGACACTATCAACGGATTCAACACTTGACTCAACCACAAGTTTGACACAAAAGATATGCCACAAGACACACAAACCAATAATCCTTGGGCTTTTGATTCTCTATTCTAAGAATGGATACGCAAGGGGTGCCTCCCAAGAGCTCTTCTTTTTCGTCTTAAGCTAGATGTCCTCCCATGAACAGTCCAAAGTGGGAAACAATCGACCTCGTGGACAACACCAACGGTGTCACCAGCTCGATAGAGTTTCAAACGGTGACCGTTCACTTTGAAAGGTCCAGAAGAGGTGATGTTGTTACCTCAATGATCCCATAAGGGAAGACCTTGGTGACGGGGAATGGACCACTCCACCGAGACTTGAGTTTCTCGGGAAACAGCTTGAGCCTCGACTTGAATTTGTTGATTGACCTCAAGTGGGGATCATGGTACCTCTTTGTCTTCTACTTGCATATCCTAGAGCCCTCATAGGCATGGCATCAGGGTTGCTTGAGCTCACCAGCCGGCAGTGGTTGAACTCAAGTAGTGCTTCATCGGATGTCTTCTTCAAGGTAGAAACCCCCACATGCGGAGTAACTACAACACAAACCTGTTCGTTATGTAACTCCTGCAACAATTGATTACTCAAGGATGAATCCAAGGCATCTAGATTGAACAAGTCATTAACTTGAAAGGCTGAAGCAATGGCATGAACATTTTTAGAATCAACATGGTCAAAATTAACATCATCTTGCACATGAGAATATTTCATGTTTAGGGTTACCTTAAAGGTAGTCTCCTCCTTTCCAACACGCTAGGTGAGTGTTCCCTCAAACACATCTATAATTGCTTTAGAAGTGTTAAGAAAGGGTCTACCTAAGGTCAAAGAAATATCGTTAAATCCGGTATCAACTACCACAAAATCGACCAGAAACACAAAATTTCCAATTTTTACATAAACATCTTCCACAATTCCCTTGGGGAACTTAGTCGACTTATCCGCCAGTTAGAGTCTCACTCGAGTTGGCTTATGTTCGTTCAATCATAGCTTTTTATACAATGAGTATGACATCACGTTTATACTAGCACCTAAGTCTACTAAGCCTTTCTCAATATCAAATTCTTTAATCCTACAAGGGATATGGAAAATACCTGGATGCTTGAGCTTTGTAGGGATATATGTGGAGACGATGGCTGAACATTGCTCGTTGAGGGTGACATTTGCAGCTTCTGTCACCTCTCGCTTGTTAGTGAAAATATCCTTCATGAACCTAGCATACATTGACATCTTAACAATGGCATCAACAAAAAGAAGTGTGAATTGCACTCCTTTGAGCCTTTGCACGAATTTTTCAAAACTCTTGGCACGAAGATCCTCATCTAACCGGTTGGGATATGGTGCCTTAGGCTTATAAGGTGCCAACACCGATTTTAAGCTAGAAGTAGCTCCTTTCTCTATTGAAACTTCTACCTCATTTGAAAGTTTTGATACCCCATGATGCAGAAGAGGTTATAACACTTCTTCTTCATCCTCTTTGGCTTCATCTTCAATGTCATTCACCACATCCTTTTTCTCTGCCTCTTCCTCATTATTATCCTCATAAGTGGTATTATCCTCATAAGTGGTGATAGCCTTCAGTTCCGCAAAACCACCTTTTGGATTCTCCTCCGTATTTCCAGGTATGGTACCCGGTTGTCGAATGGAGAGGAGGCATTCCATATGAGCTTCCAAGTTGTTGATGGAAGTTTGCTGGTTCTATATGAAAGTTTGCTGTTCTGAATGAGTTGGAGTAGCATGGCGTTGTTGTCCATTGGAGATGCTGATGAACATGATGGTCCAACTTGAGGTGCAACTGCTTGTGGGAATCCGGGAGGAGGTGCTCGAGGGGCTTCATAACCCTGCTGAGTAAACCCCTGTTATTGTCCTTAGGGTGGATAACCCCTATGATTTTCCTGGCGGTAACCTTGATTTTCTTGGAAGCCTTGGTTGTACCCGGAATTTGATTGCCCTGGAGGTCTTTGAGGAACCGCTTGTGGTTGCTTAGGAACTTGACTTTGAGGTCCCAGACGATATTGATAGTTATGGTAGCCTTGATGGTTTTGTGGATAGTTGTAGTATCCACCTTGGTTGGGTCAGAAGTTATTATGGTAACCACCTGAATTGTACCCAACATGTTGATTCTGATCGCTGTGGACATAATCCACCTGCTCGAAATTATCCACATCTTTTTCTGGAGCAGCTTCCTCTGAAGAAAATTGACATGATTGAACATCATGTCCTTCATGCCCACAACCCTCGCAGTAGTACACCATCACTGCTTTCCGTGGTTGAGGTTTGGGAGGCGGTGCGGCCTCTTTGATGGGCGCCTTGGGCAAGGCCATGCTATTCATCTGATGCACCAATGCATCAACATTGGAGTGGAGAAGATGGAGGGATTGGTCTGAGTTGTCGTCGGGAGCTTGCTGAGGCGTGCTTGATGATGGTGGGGCAACTGGTGCTTGTAAGCTCCTTGGTGCTTGTTGGCGTGCCCAAATCTTGGTCTTGATAGCCATTTCCCTGAATAGCCGCAGACACCTCACCGGAATAAGTGACTTCAGATCACCGTCTGCAGCTTGGTTGATCATTTGCGTGTTCTCATAATCAAGAGCACGCACGAAGATGTCCGCCAGAGTCCAATCCTCCATGTTGTGATGGGTGCAGGAGTACAGCAAGGATTGGAAGCGGTCCCAGGTCTCGTGATAGAGCTCTCTATATCTTCACTGAAAATTAATGATTTGAGCCTTGATTGCATATGTCTTATAGGGCAAAAAGAACTCTTCTAGGAATGCTTTAGCCAAAGCATCCCATGTCTGGAACCAGTTGATTGGTTGATTGTCCAACCAAGCTTTGGCCTTCCCTTGGAGCGAGAAGGAGAAAAGCCTCATGGGAACAACATATGCATGGACCCCGTTCAACTTCATGAGCTCTACGATTTCGGTGAAGTGTCTCAGATCGGCACTAGTGATTGTTGCCTAAATATGGTCTCTGCTACACCATCTGAACATATGGGGTTTTCACCGCAAAAATCCGGTTGTTAACTGGAGGAGAGACTATGCTCGAGCCAGTGCCTGCAAGTCTGGACTTAGCATAGTCCCCAAGTGTTCAGGCTGCGTCTCCCATTATGATTGGTTCATCGAATTCTTCTTCTTCGCTTCAAGAATTGGACTGAAAAGAAACTGTTGGCAACGAGGAGGATACTGAGATTGGTGAATGAGGTGGTGAAGGTGCTGGGAGGATAACCTCTAAGCTGAGGATGGGTTGATGTTGAGGAGAGAGCACAAGTCGAGGTGGTGTGAGATTACACTTCAAAATCCAAAGTCGTCGCTCACAGATTCGACTAGATTGTCTCATATACTGCACCTACACTCCTGCACATCTAAAAACAACACGCCAAAGTGGAACCCAAACTAAAAAAAGAGATGGAAAAACAAAAACTAAAACGGTGTCGAATGCCTAAATCGGCACCGACTAAGTCCTTTTGAAGGAACGAGAGAGAGTCCCCGGAAACGACGCCAAAAATTTGATCGCCGAAATAACTTCACAGTTAATTTTACAACACAAGTGTCGTTTTTGTCAAAAGGTCCCTCTCATTATGCTTTTACTCAAATTTTCCAACAATGTTTAGACTAACATGATTGGTTTTGCTTGCTAATGATTCTACGGTTAATTAAAACTAACAGTTCAAACGTTGATTCAAAGGGAGAATACAAGTTCTTGGAGGAGATGAGTCATCAAGCTCAACTTTCTAAATGCATTTGAAACGAAAAAACGTTGGACTTGGATTGAATAAAATGAATCCTCCTATCACTTGTATGAATCCACGGCACAATCATGCATGCGGATTACCATTACTAGCTTCCCTATTAAGGTAGAAATAACCTTAATCAGGATAGCTAACAATGAACACCGAGAAGTTCTATAAAGTGATAAGGTGTTGTTCCGGAATTAAAAGGAATCACGAGTAATCAGCAATAGAGATAACTTGTTCCATCAACGCCTATGCTACTAATAACTACACCCAACTTGGTCCATTGGGTGCAAACCAGACCGCCCGCCAATTACAAGATGAATAACTTTTAAAACTAGAAGAAACACAAAAGGTAGAATTGGGTTATCAGCTTACCCCACTGATTACTTTCATCTATCTTTGACTGTTAATCTTATGAATTCCTAAGTATATCAAACAAAGGATTTCATAGATTTGACCTAATTCAGCCGTAACAAAAATTAGGCTGAAAACCCAACAATTAAAGCAAACTTTCAATAAAATCCAATTATCCACAATCGTCATTTCTAAACGTTCAAGATAGATATCATGGCTCAAATCGTACATCTCAACCAAGAAACTCAAAGACTTAGCTACTCATAACTCTAGAAGAAGACAAATCAAGAGCAACCCTAACCATCATCTTGTTGAAGAGATAACAGCTTGTTCTTCTTCCAATCATCGCTTTTAGTCTTCTAGCTTCAATCTTCAATGGGAACACCTTTGGATCTTCAATTAAGCTTCTAGGGAAGGATTTATGCTGGTTTTTGCATAGGGATGTCGGGAAAAATCGAGAGAAAACAAGTTTGGGGAAGAATTCCCTCTTTCCTCAAAATTTGCCCTTTCATAGGAAGATGCCGAAACTGTTGGGTGCAAGTCGTGCACCTCCTTATTTTTAAAATTTTGCGTAGCTGAAAGTGCGGAATGTCGTACATGGATGAAAGCCGTGCTGCTCCTATTCTCCAATATTTCACGTAGCAAAAAGGGGTCGAACGGCGTGCAGGGGTGTATGTCGTTCCCCTATTTTGAGGTCGAGGATTTTGACATGCACTAGGGATGCACGGCGTGCAGGCCCTCTGCTCCATCATTTCCTTTCTCAATCTTCCGTTTGAACTCCAATCATGCTATACTTCATGTCCTTAGCTTCATGGCCAGACCACCTATCTGCAAAGTACCTGTAAGTGACAAATACTAAAAAGAACACATCAAATGGACTGAAACGGTCAAAATGAACGGATCTAGACACATGATGCCAAAACATGAAATCATATAGGAATGAAGCTCGAACAAACTAATAATCACTCAAAAAGCATGCATAAAAGGATAGATAATTGGTACAAATCCTAGCACTATCACCGAACTTAACATCTAGAAGGCAGCCCCTTGGTAGTCCGGATCACACACATGCATGACCTCACCAACTTCCAATCCTCAACCAGTAGGTCAATCTCCCATAAGTTGACCATCGTGTTAAACTTCCCATACAGTTTCTCCCAAGTGAAAAACAACTGCATGCAACAATGTGAGAAAGACATGCAATACACTTGAAACTACCGTACGTACCTTCATTCGTGAGTCATCCAGCGACTGTCTTATCTCCAGCAGTTGACCCGTCATTAGTCGATCGTATGCCCGAAAAAGTCCGCCAGCCTTACTGATCGAGGTGTGTAGCCAAGTCTTCAAGGTGGAGTGAGATGATTCCACCCTATTTGTGCTTGTGTTTCCGATATGGAACACCTTGTTTGTGTAGCAACGCTCCCACTTCTACTTGCAAGTGAGCCACTCCGATTCCAGATACTGTACTAACTATGGACTCCAACCTCCTTCTACCAGATCGTTCCATTTCCTGAAAAACAATTGGCTCGTTCTAGCATTCAGCACTTGGCCCCATGGACCTTATACGAACCTCTCGGCGATCTCTATGTTGTACAACTTGGTTACCCTTCCCTCGATGTTTCTCTTCATGTGCCAAACATAGAGTAAATGTGTCGACGATGGGAATATATAATGTAGTGCGACAACCAATCCTCTCTCCTTATCAGTAAAAAAGGCATCCAACACTCGAACACCAAGAACGAATTTCAACTAATTTAGTGCCTAAGCGTATGACTCCATTGTTTAATCTTCCGCAAGCACCTACAAACTGTACAACGACCTTCTTGTACACGTTCGGACGTGGAGTCGACCAAGACGAAAAAATAGCATGCGTGCAACATCTGCATTGACTCTGCGTATGAGATGTAGAGATGAGTGACAGTCTTTGGCATCTCTGAGGTAAGTAGTAAAGTACCCCAATTTTATCGCTTCTATCAACGTCCATTGCATTAGGTTCATTCCGCATAACCTCATTCGCCTTATTCTCGTCGTCTCACTGTAAATATGCTTCATGTTGATCATACTGTCATACTCATTGTTGATTATGCTTCGCATATGTCTTGGGGGAACGTCGTTTTACCTCCAGCTGTCTAATGTTGTCTTTCATCTCGTCTATGAGCTGATTCCGTTATTGTGTCCCTTCACGCTATAACTCGAACTTATGGTTGTGGAATGATCTAAGAATCCAGCGTTTACATCATCTTTGACAGTGTCAATTCTCCATTTCCACCCAGCGTCAACGCGTCTAGGCCGCACACACACAATGAACGTACAACCTGAGTAAGATATTATAGTCGTACGTGAACTCTATGAAGAGGCAGTGGACTGTGATTTGCCCCTGCCACCATGCGAGCAATACAAGTACAACCATATTTTTCTTCACGAGGGTTCTTCTTATGTGATCCACGAATCAATTGAAATCCTAAGCCTAAAGCAATGTCCTTAGCCGCATCACACGCATCATTGGCAGTGTCGTAAAACAATCCGTTTACGAAATAACCGTCATAATTCTAGTGTTCTTCAACATCATCATCATCAGTAGAACTTCCCTAAACATGGTATAACAACACCTATCAGTCGGTGTACTATGTTCATAGTATTCGTTCACTGCATGCCAAACACTAAACCTACGATTCACAATTACTCATTTGGTACAATAACGAGAACTTACCGTATGGCTCATCACTGCGCTTCACATAATAATACAAATAACAAAATTGCACATATTATATAATTATAACTAGTAATATTTATGGTAGTATTCATTATTAAGATTAATGTTTAATATATTGTACATATAATATGATTATAACTCTTAACTTCAATAATTAATATTATTAATTTACGAGTTCAAATTCGTAAATACAAAGTCAACAAAAATAATATTATGATTAATATTTAATATAATGTACATATTATATAGTTATATCTATTAAATTCATTAATTAATATTCTTAATTTACGAATTAAAATACACAAATACAAAAATAAAATAATACCGTTGCCATATCAAATGGCGACGGTTATGAGTGGCCGTTGCCATTGAATGCCAACGACGTTTTGTCGCGTTTCTCCATTCTATGGCGAAGGTCTGTACCGGCGACGACGAATTTGACGGCAGTGGCACTGTGGCACGGCGGCGACAACGGAATAAGGTAATTTTAATTGGTCGTTTCAAGTGGTATAAAAATTTCTCGGTTTTTCGCATCTTATAAAGAAATTGGTATTTCACTATTTCAGGGGCGTTTTCGTCATTTTAATTTCCGATTTCGAATGTTAAGACTTTTCGTAGTAAAATGCAGGGCGTTTTATAGCAATCCAAGACCTTTTTTTGTTTATCCCTAATCCATGATCTTTCCTCCTTCTTATCTATGTTAATACTAATTAATCTTTCTTCAATAAAATATACCATATTCCCCGTTCGGCAAACTCAATTCAGTATTCGAGTAGCCATCTAATTATCTACCTTTGTGTTACATCACCCGGTTAAAGAAATCCGTATATGGGCACAAGTGTACCCAAAACATATTGGTACATGATAACGAACGGATATGAACTTAATAATATCCACCCAAACCTCCCACCTGATGGACACCCATGAAAAAATTTGAACTAGTCAACTAAGAACCATTAACCAACTAAGATTTACATTCTATTATATAGCTCATACAGAGGGAATAGGAACTCGGAACATTGAAGCAAGTGGTGCACTTTCATTTTGCTACAACCTTAGATAATTGCATTTGTTGAACTGGTTTGGTCTCGAAGGCTAGACAACCGTCAGTCGCTTGGTCAATGATCATTGATACAGGAAGTACCAATTGTCGTTGTGTAACTCAACATTCGTTGTCTAATAGTGACTTAATGGTCGTTGTGCAGACAACGGCCTTTGGCATTTCAGGATAAATAAACCTGACTCGCGGACCAACATACAAAATTAATGTTCCCAGAAATCATTCTGTAATTTCTACGATTTCTTACGAATTTAGGAAATCGTTTAATCCCAAGACTTCGGAGCAGTGATAGGAAGAGGTTAGAGACGGCTTCCCTCTTTCGTTTGATTGTAATTTCCCTTCTCTACCTCTGATTCCATTCTTGGAATTTCTGAATTAAAATATGGATTCTAAGGTTTTTATTTTGGAATCTCGAGTGGGATTCATGGATGAGTCAGATCGTATTGTGAGCTCTTCATTATCAATGCGGATTCATCAAGTAGGGGTTTTACATACAGCTATGCTTAAAGTGATGTTGACTAATTAGCCTTATAATAGGATGTTAGATGCTTATTGACATGATTAGCCGCTTGAGCTTTTAGGGTTGACAGTAGTGTTCATTAGCCTACTAAAGACTAGAGTATGATTTTGTCGATCTTCCAACCAGACGTAGCAGTCTATATGATGATGATTTGTTGAGATTCCGGTCTCTATGTGGATACCTTGTTGTTAGTTTCTCTTTGACATTTGATTGACATACTATGTGGATCTCCTTACTAGATAAAGGCTGCTGGCATTATGACTAACCGGATAAAATGATTAAGAAGTTACCCTCAGGATAGTCCTAATTATGTGACGGACAAATACTAGGGCTATCCTGAGCATGAGCATTGTTATTGTTTTAGCATTTATTGTTGTTTGAGAGTCATAACCAATGTTTTCAACCGTATCAAATTTTCTTGCGGTAAGAATTTTGATGGTTTAATTACGATTTCATATCGGTTCAACTGTTTATAATATTAAATAAAAATAAAATAGTAAAATTAATAGTAAAATACTATACAAGATAAATTAGTAATAAAATTAAATTATACAGGTGATACATAGCCTCAAAAGACAATTAAAATTTTGGAAAACTTCTATAATTCAATAGTTAAATCCATTTTTAATATTTAGATAAAATATGTAATGAGAATAACATCTTTTATTTTCACATATGAACACTAATATTCACCACTAATGCTATTTAATTAAATTTAACGTCTATATTTATTGGATATTTAAATCTTTTTATTGACTGAGAGTCAATTTACAGTCTCAATCTATCTTGCCAAATAATAATTTTTTATTTATTTTATTAAATTATAATAACCGCTTAAAAATAAAAAAATAAAACCTATAGAAATTTGGGAGCATTATCTTCACCCACTTCCCTTTTTAATTTCCAATTATCAATATCAAACTGATTTAAAATAGAAATTATTAGTCATGGTTTATGGCGGTCAAGGGTTGATTTTTAATATAGAAATTATTGTCATGAGTTATATATTTATTCAAAAATATAGATTTATTGGTCTCATTATCGGTTTGCTAATGTAATGCTGCTTAAAGCCGTTAAAGGTCTTATAATGAGCTAATTTCTTGTAATGATTATAACATGTTGTTTGCCAAAGCTAGTTAAAATTTAAGTTTCTCCCTGTAGCTCCGGCTTTAATCCCGTTGGCTACACACTTTCATATATTTAACGAGTGAACCGCGGTACGATTATAACCGGCCGATACAACCACAAATCAGTGGTTCAATCGGTTGTATCGGCCGGTTTTTTAATGTTGCAGCGGTATTGTGTACATGATCGGTTGGGTGACTGGTTCACAATCCGACTGATTCAATTTGCTGTTTTGGTACGGTTTTCAAAACACTGGTCATAACAGATGAGTTAGAGTTACACAGTGGATTATAGGATGTGGCCAATACAACAGCAAATCAGTGCTTCAACCGGTTGTGCGGCTGGTTTACTAATGTTAGAATAGTATTGTGTACCAGATTGGCTGGGTGACTAGTTCACAATCCAACTAATTCAACCGGCCATTTTGATACGATTTTCAAAACACTAATCAGACGGGTTAGAGTTGCATAAGTTAAACTTGCGGTGGGTTATAGGATTGGTAGGTTACACAGAGAGCTTGGATAATGGATGATTTACGAGGGAGTTCATCTGCAATTACTCACTGTGACGAGTAAATTAGGGACAATTTTGTAAATTGGTAATTCCCATAACTTACAACTCAAGAGGACAAGAAAGAAGTGAATTCGTCGTGAAACACATTTCCTAGCTTCATTTGCGTCAGCATCATCGTCATCCACCTCTACCGCATTTTTCGGCTGGCCGATTTAGCAGCTATCATTATCCTGATGATCATCGTCATCCATCTCGTCGTCCTCATCCTCATCCTCACCGTTGTTGATATTTAAAACATTTAATTACCACCGCGCGCCCAGGTATATAATATGTCTGTATTCCGTCCTCAGATCCATAAGCAAACAATCGAATTTCAATCATGAATAGCGCCGATCGAACCCAATACCAAACACATCTGGTTAAATCATCAAATGAAGGAGTTTCGCACAGAAAATAAATCTTGTAGCTCGGCGTCGGCGACCGATTCATTTGTGATAAATAACAATACGGAGTAAGAGGATAAGGCTATAGGATATTAAACTTCACGAAAGTTTCAATTATACCCTTAAATTCTCAGCCATTGGATCTTAATTGTTTCTATTAATGGCATGAGACCTAGTTTTATGGATTAATGTTCAAATTCTCTCCCGGATACCAAATGGATAATGTTTATGGGTAATTATAAAAAGATAAACATCTCTTTCAATTTTTTTTGCCCTTAATCATTGAGACTTTCCAATACATTTTGCCAGATTCATCGTGAAACACATTTCCTAGCTTATGCCATATTATCACCTACTCGTTTGTCGAGCAATAATGATGGCAATGACATCGACTTCTGAAAAAGATAACATAAATAAGTAACAATTACATTTTTTTATCATTGTTGAATGTGAAAAATAAGTTGCAATTCATATTTAGATTGTTTGCCGTTTAATTAATAGATCCCCTATTTTTTGACAAGTTTAGCTTTTGATTTCTCCTAGATATCGGCAGTAATAAATGGTAGGGTCTCCGGTAGTGTATCAACTATCCACACAGATCTTTTCCAAAACAATCAACCAACGTTACAACAATAGGACATCCAAGAATGATCAAAATACGAAAAAAATAAATACAAGCGACACACCATTTTTATGTGCAAAACCTTTTCAGGGTGAAGAGAAAAATCACAGGACTTGTGAGAAATCCACCCTTTCCTTTTATTATTATGCTGAAAATTGAGGAAAAAAGAACCAACATCAAGGATACAAAGGTTCACCATACACCAACACTTCTATATATAAGAGAGCAACAGCGAAGATAGCACTAGAGAAGAATTTCACCCAAAAACAAATTTTGTTCACCAACTTCCAGCAGAGATTCCCAACGAACCAGACCTCGAAACGACCATCCCAACGGTCATAATCTATCCCGACGAGCTACGAACATGCTGACAAAATTTGAGAAGAATCGGACTTCATTTGCTCAACGAAAAGTCGACGAATCTGAACTGCCCTGCTAAGTGACAAAAAATCTGCACTTTTTCTCCTCCTCTCTTTTTTCTTATCTCTTCCAATTTCAGATTGTGTCTCTAATGGAATTCTCTCTCTTGACTCCTTTGTTCAGCCACAAACTTTACACACTAAGTGGGCTTCAAGAGAGGCAAACATAAGACCCAATTTTGGACAACTGTGGGCTGGATCCTAACAATCCTCCCCGCCAGCCTATTACAGGGAAGACGCAAACACCTCGACGATTACTTGAACCTAATCCCGGCAAGCTTGCTGCATAGCTCAACTTGCTTCCGGGGACAACCTCATCCCGGCAAGCTTGCTGCATAGCTTAACACATTAACACAATTCTTGTCGGTGTGAACCTTCTTCAGCTTCATCATGTTCTCTTCAATCACATCTCGGAACCAATGATATCTAACATCAATATGATTGGTGCGGGCATGGTACATAGTATTCCTGCTCAAATCTATTGCACTTTCACTATAACAGAACTCTACAAACTCACTTTGCTTAACCCAACTCTTGAAGGAATCTCTTAAGTCACGACTTCTCCTTTCCTGCTTCCACAACTGCGATAGACACTACCTCGGTAGTCGACAGTGCTACACATTTTGTAGCTTGAATTGCCATGAAATGGTTCCCCGTTAATATGTAAACACATAACCCGAGGTAGACTTTTTACTATCGAGATCAGTTGTCATATCTGCATCAGTATAGCCTTCAAGTATAGGTTTCCCACCTCCATAGCATAAGCACAGTTTGGAGGTACCTCGCAAGTATCTGAATATCCACTTCATCGCCTCCCAATGAGCCTTACCTGGATTAGATAAGAACCTGCTCACTAAACCAACTACATGTGTAATATCAGGACGAGTACACACTATAGCATACATTAAGAAACCAACATCAGAAGAATAAGGTATAGATGACATTGCTTTTTTCTCCTTCTCTGTTGCAGGATAAACTTTATTAATTACCTTGAAATGAGTAGCTTGTACTTACATACTTAGCATTTTTATATTGAACCTGTCAAGCACCTGTTGAATGTATTTCTCTTGGGATAACCATAGTTTTCTAGCTTTCCTGTCACGAGCAATCTCCATGCCTAAGATTTGCTTTGCAGGACCCAAGTATTTCATGTCAAATGACTTGGATAAGTCTTTCTTCAAATTCTGAATCATAGCTGCATCTTACCCAACTATCAACATATCATCTATATACAAGAGAAGGATGATGAAGTTACCTCCAGTCAACTTTCTAAAATACACACAAGGATCTGTTGTAGTTCGTTTATAACCATTGCTTGTAATAAACGAATCAAACTTCCGATACCACTACCTTTAGTCCATAAAGACTCTTCTTCAGCTTACAAACAAGTTCACCTTTTCCTTTTTCTTCAAAACCTTTAAGCTGTTCTATGTAGATCTCGTCATGCAAGTCTTCGTGTAAAAAAGCTGTTTTTACATCAAACTGCTCCAACTCAAGATCAAGATTTACAGCTAAACTCAACACTGTTTTGATAGATGTCATCTTCACCATCGGGGAAAAGATCTCATCAAAATCAATGCCTTTCTTTCGGTTGGATCCCTTCACCACTAGTCTGGATTTTCTCTTTATTATCTTCTCATCATCATTCTTGTTCTTAAAAACCCATCAATTTTTAATATTTTACTGCTTTAGGGATGCTTCACTAGCTCATAGATTTTTTTTCAAAGAACCCATTTCCTCCGTTATTACATCACACCATTGGTCTTTGTCATCATGACACAGAATCTCTTGATAGTTTGTTGTCTCTCCATCTTAATAACCAAACTGAACTTTGAGGTTGGATACTTTGTTGAAGGTATACGCTCTCTAGTTCACCTTCAAACTTATATATCCTCCGCTTGAGGAATACATTGCTCCCCTGCTCATGAATCTCTTCATGGATATCTTCCTTAAGTACATCTTTATCCTGAATTTCCTCATCAGAAGATCCATCAAGATCATGATCATCTGCAGTTGATATATCATTATCATATTGCACCTCACCAACATCATCAACTGCATCCTCAACATACTCATTTGATGGCTGAAAAGTAAAACAAGGAACATTAACAATATCAATAGGTAATTTAGAAGTAGATGTGTACCTCGTACTAAGAAGGTCTGCACCCTTCTCGTGCTCAAAGAATACAACATTCCTACTTGTGACAACCTTCTAATTTTTTGGATCATGGAGTCTGAAACCATATTCTTCATCTCCATAGCCAACAAATACACATGGAATCATCTTCAAATCAAGCTTCGATCTTTCCTCTTTTGGCACATGCATGTATGCCTTGTTGCCAAAGACACTCAAATGCGAATAAGTGGGATCATGCCCCTTTCATGCTCTATCCGGAATGCTAAGACCAAGAAGGATTAATGGAGTTCGATTAATCAAATATACAACACACCACACCGCTTCAGCCTAAAATGTCTTAGGAAGATCAGACATTCTAAGCATACGTCTCACTTTCTCTATAATGGTTATATTCATCCTTTCTTCAACTCTATTGTGTTGTGGTGTGCCAGGTTCGGTTGTTTCATGCCTAACTTCATGGTGTGAGCAATAGTTCCTAAACTCATGGGAAGTATACTCACCAACATTATCAGAATGAAGACACTTCAATTTTGCATCGGTCTTCCTTTCAACCATGACATGAAAGTTCCTGAAAATCTCAAAAACTTATCTTTTTATCATCATCATGTACACCTAAATTTTTCGAATAGCATCATCAATAAAGGTAGCGAAGTACCATTGCCACCAAGAGACTCTATCTCAATCGGACCATAAACATCAGAATGAACCAACTCCAACTTGCCTTGCTTTTTAGTAGACTTCCCACAAAAGGAAGCTCTATGTTACTTTCCTGCCAAACAGTGATCACAAGGGTCAATGAAAACCGATTTATCAATAGGGATAAGAGATTTACCTGCTAATAGTTTGATCCTTTTGTCACTCATATGTCCCAACCTTTGATGCCAAAGTTTGGAGAGTTCTTTTCTTCAACTAAATTCACGTCACCATAACATACATCAAAGTATGTCTTATACAAAGTGTAACACAACTCACCACGAGCAACTGTCAATGAAACCTTAAGACAATTTTCACTTGCCATCACCAAATGTGTGTCAAAAGCCTTCTTGATCAAGAACATTTCCGGACAGCAAATTAAGACGCAAATCAGGTATATGACGCACATTCTTCAAAGTAAGAATGCATCCAATACCTTTCTTCACACGGATATTACCTAATCCAATAATTCCAACTGAACTCTGATTTCCCATCTTCACTCTGCCAAAATCATCAGATTGGTAGTTTAAGAAGTACTCTCTTTTAGGAACACAACATAATGAAGCTCCCGAATCTACTAACCATTCAGTGTCTAAGCATTCCACATGATGACACTCACGAGATGCACAAATCAAAGTGACTCCATCATCACTCTTAGAGGTGGTTGCTGCAGTATTTTTATCATCACCATCCTTTTGAGAATCTTGCCTCTTACATCACTCTTAGAGGTGGTTGCTGCAGTATTTTTATCATCACCATCCTTTTGAGAATCTTGCCTCTTACCTTGCTCTTTTTTTGGGTGTAACAAAACCTCTGAATATGACCTGGCTAATTACAATAAAAACAAGTCTTAGTCTCTTTCTTTTATCTCTAGACTTTGACCTTCCTTTTGACCTATCATAAACTTTTGGACCCCAACTCCTGCTTCCTCCTCGATTCTCCATAACAAGAACATGTGAATTATCAACTCACATCTTCTTTCTTCATTAAACATGTTATTTTTTATCACATCCAAAAAAAGGAACACCTTTTGGAGTTAAATTACTCACGGTCACCACCAAGGTCTCCCACCTATCAAGCAAAGAGCTCAATAAGAACAAAGCCTGCAATTCATCATCAAGAGCAATCTTCATAGTAGTAAGTTTGTTAACGATATTCTTAATATCATTCAAGTGCTCAGAAACTGATTTTTCACATTTCAACTTTAAATTAACAAGCTTCTTTATCAATGAAGTTTTGTTGTGTGTCGTCTTTCTTTCATAAAGACCTTTTAAAGTTTCTTCCACAACTCAAATGGGTCGGACTCTTAAGACACATGGTTGAAAATGCTGAGAACAACCCATTGTCTAATAGTCCCCAAAGTTTTTCTCTTCATCTTTTCTCATTCATTTGCTTCCGTCTTCTCAAAATTTTGTGGTTTTGTATCTGTAGCCAATTCAATTGGATCGTATAAGTCTTTATAATACAACAAGTCCTCCATCATCGATCTCCATATTGAATAGTTGGTTGATGTCAACTTCATTATTGAGCTGCCACCACTACTACTAGCGGAATCCATATTGATGGAAAACTCCAACCAACGCTCTGATACTAACTGATAGGGTCCCCGGTAGTGTATCAACTACCCACATGGATATGTTCCAAAATAATAATGATTTTTTACAACAATAGGACAACTAAGAATGATCAAAATGCAAAAGAAACAAATGCAAGCGACACACAATTTTTACGTGGGAAACCTCTTTTGTGTAAAGAGTAAAAACCACATGACTTGTGAGGAGTCCACCTTTACCTTCTCTTATTATGCTGAAATTAAAGGCAAAATAACCCAAATTAAGGATACAAAGGTTAACCACCTACCAACACTTCCATACATAAGAGAGCAATAAAAACGATAGCACTAGGGAAGAATTTCACTTAGAAACAGATTATGTCTACCATCTTCCAGAAGAGATTCCCGACTAACCTGACTTCGAAACGAAGATCCCAACGATCATAATGTAGCACTACAAACCACGAACAAGCTGACCAAATTTGAGAAGAATCAGACTTCGTTTGCTCACCCAATAGTCGACGAATCTGGACTCCTCTGCTGAGTGACGAAAAATCTACACTTTTTCTCCTCCTCTCTTTTTTCTTATCTCTTCTAATTTCAAACTGTGTTTTGAATAAAACTCTCTCACTTGACCTTTTAGTTCAGCCACAAAACACTACACACTAAATGGGCTTCAAGAGAGGTAAACATAAGACCAATTTTGGACCAATATGAGCTGGACCCTAACACTAAGACTGACTTAGTCAATGTCTGTAACATTCATTCTGTTTAGATTTCCCTTATTTCTATTCACCTGTATCCCACGATCACTCCATGATATCTGTATCACCTGTATGAATACTTGAGTACTAATAACATTAGAACTATTCTTCTGAATTCATTCATAGTATCAGAGCCTTCTAGCCTAACAACAATCAATTTTATTTCTTTTCTTTCTTCTTTTTTCGGAGTCATGATGAGCACATCAACTACCCCTCCTCCACTACATATGCCACAATTTCTTCAACCTCTTCGTCCATCAATAGCACTCCTCCTCCTCCCCCTCATATCCCTGTCAAATTTACCCCCACGAATTACATTTTCTGGAAACAACAACTTCTTCCTCTCCTCATCAGCTTTGACCTTGCAAAACATGTGGATGGCTCTTCTCTTGCACTGGCCCGTCAGATCACAGGCGCCCCGAATCCGGTCTATGATACTTGGTACCGTCGCCACCAGCTCATTTTTTCCTGGATTGTCATGTCGCTCACGGATTTGGTTCTCTCCAAACTGGTGGGCAGCACCTCTGCCCTAGATGCCTGGACTCGTTTGGAGGCAGCTTATGGCTCCGACAGTCGTCATAGCATCCGTAATCTCAACGATCACTTTCAAACTGTCTCATGGTGTCGATTTAGTTGATAAATTCCTCACTCGTGTCAAGGATATCACAGATTAACTTGCTTCTCTCAATCATCCCACCTCAGATGATGATCTCATCGATTGTTGTCTCAAGGGTCTTGGCAAGTCGTTTCTTCCATTTTCTCGTGTGATTGCTGCTGATCCGGATGTCATTTCCTTTGACGACTTCCATGAGTCTCTTCGGTGCGGCACCTCTTGCTCATTACAGCAGATCTGGTGGCGATGGCGAGCGTGGTCGCTTCCTTTCTCGACAATATGCTCATGGCAGAGGCAGACGTATGTTTTTTCCTTCATCACCAATTGATGGTTTCACTTCTTCTTCTGGACTAGGTTATAGCGCATGTTTACTTGGCCTCGACCTACTCCATGACAGTATGCTGACTCAGTCACCTCGCAAAACATTGTCCTACACCTCCCCATCCTGGCCACTATCCTCTCTCTTCTTATCTTGCCTCTTTCACATCCTCTCAAGATTGGCTTTTGGACTCTTGGAGTAACTACCATTTGACCTCTGACCTTCAAAATATGGCTCTTCACTCTCAATATCACGACTTGAATGAGGTCACTTTCGGCAATGGTAACACTCATCCCATCTCCCACTTTGGTTCTTCGTTAGCTTCTGTCTACTCCCATCCTCTTCATCTATCTCGCATTCTTCGTGTCCCCTCTACTACTTTCAATTTACTGTCTATTAATGTCCTCACTAGATCTAATCCTTTTTTTTCAATTTGTTGATGATCTTTTTCTTCTCAAGGACACCCGCACTCAACAGATCCTCCATCGCGGTCAGAGCCATGACGACCTCTACTCCATTCCTCTTTCTATTCTTCCATCGTTTCCCCGTCAAGCTCATCACACTATTCTCTCCCACTGGCATCAACGTGTCGGTAATCCACATTCATGCATCCTTCATCAAATTCTCTCTTCATGGTTGTAGTGTTCCCAAAATTGAGC
Source organism: Linum usitatissimum (assembly GCA_030674075.2). NCBI lineage: Eukaryota > Viridiplantae > Streptophyta > Magnoliopsida > Malpighiales > Linaceae > Linum > Linum usitatissimum. The sequence continues at coordinate 5,176,076 of JAUJYP020001182.1, forward strand.
AATTGAGAAAATGTCGCGAATGTTTTAAAGAAAGCGACTTAGTCCGGAACTCAGCCAGATCAACAATTCGATTTCTAACACTTCCGGTGTCTGGTTCTTGATAGAGAACAAATTGAAATAAAACTCAAACGTAGTAGATGAATGACCTTCACGATAGCATCCTCATATGGACGCCCCTTCGAATATGGATGTTCCATATTCCAATTCACATCTCCGCCACAACCCTCTTTCTGCTATGTGGTCAGATCATTATTAATAATGGTGATGTTCAGTTTGCTCTGCATCGGTTTGATTTGACCCGAATGAATATGAGTTGTATTTTTAAATGAAATATCCAAAAAATGGAAGTCAATGTAGCCTATAACACACACTCTCGTAGTAACCCAATGAAAAAATATATAACGCTTGGTGGTGCTTTTCTTTGATATGTATAGGGCCAGAATTTATATTGATATCCATAACCTGCTCAACTACAATCTCATTATTTATTGAATGGAAACAAACCACACCCACTATTAATTATAATGACACGTACAGTCAATGAAAATTAATGTATGCATGTGCTATTCAGTATTCACATCGGTCGTGACCTTATCTTGTACAATTGTGACATTTACTTGGGGAGAAGAGTGGATTCCAACCCACAACGTCATGAATCAATGAATGATGTTGCATATAGATAATACTTGACTATTTGTGTTTATTTAACTGAATTGCTATATATCGTCCTAAAATTTAAAATCGGGACATAAAATTACGTAAATGTCCGTGTTAACTGCCTTTTTAAACTCACTCAATCAATGCATGTGCAATTCCCCTCCATCAATCACATTTCACTATTGCATAGCAGCCACCCATCGCCGTCGTCGCTAATTTCCAAAAAATTCCACCATGGAAGTTCTCATCACCAGCCTTGCCCCATCGCCGCTGCCAGTAAAAGGTTAGAAGTAGGATTTTTAAAAATCTTACCAGCGCGAAAAAGCTCGCTGCTAACAACACCGTTGACGCCAACAACATGATTTCATGAAGAAGTACCGATGCCAATAATAGGCGCCACTATCAACTAATGTGGCGCATGCCATCTAATGGCGTTGGTCCAGGTGTAGTGAACTCATTGTGATGGTGTCGACGTTGTTGTTACCGACATCATTTTGGGGTGCCAATCCATTTAATTAATTATTTTAATTCTATTTTATGTAATCGCTAATTACACTTGCTAATAATTTGTTGAAATTAATATTATTAATAATGTGTCTAATTATTGCAGTTGAGGGTTCGTAAAATTATTGTTCATGATCTAAGCAAAGTGTAGTGAAAAACCATACGGTACGGTCTCGTTCCTGTAAAAATAAAATAGCCGCACATGTTATCCCGACGGATAGGTGTAATGATTTGCATTTGGTGAACAAACAATTTGAACATAGTAGACCGACTGATAGGTTTTGTTATACTATGTGTAGGGAAGTTTTGTTGATGGCTATGAAAATACTAATGTAGAAGATGATGATGTTGAAGGATTGATGGATTATACTCATTTTTCATAACGGGAGTGTTGTATGATACAGTTCGTGCCGCGAGTTCTGGGGCAAAGGACATTGCCCTAGACTAACGATTCCAATTGAGTCGGGGATTAAACAAGAAGAACCCCGATGAAGTAAAAAACGATTGTTCATGGATTGCAAGCATGGTGGTAGGAGAAAATCACAGTCGACTGCATCGTCTGAAAGTTCTACACGCACAATAACAACCTCAAAGTCGAATTGTAGGATCAAATTGTGTATTAGGCCTAAACTCGTAGGAGTTACTTGGAAATGGGTGATTGACACTGTTGAAGAGGGTGAAGAACCTGGGACGTTTAGGTCATTATATTCGACAACCACATGTTCGAGTTATGGTGTGAAGGAACTCAGCAACAAAATCAGCTCATAGACAAGATGAAAGGGCATATTAGACAGTTGGAGAAAAACCATGTGCCCCCGAGACAGATGCAGAGCATAATTAAAGTACGTATGATAGTATGATCAATATTAAAAAGATTTACAATGAGACAGCAAAGATACGGCTAGTGAGATTGGCCGGCATGAACCCTATGCAGTGGACATTGAAAGAAGAAAGAAAACTAAAGTACTTCACTAAGTATCTCATGGATTTAGAAAAAGGTGTTACTCGCCTCTTCAATTCACACGCGGAGTCAATTCGGATGTTGCACGCCTGGTATTTTGTTCTCCTGATTGACTCCACGTACAAGACGAACTTATATAAGAAGGCATTGGTTCAGTTTTTTTGGTGTGACACCGGTTAGGAAGAACTTCAACATTGGGTTGGCCCTTGTGGAAGATAAAACGGAGGAGTCTTCCACTTCGGTTCTGAGTCAATTGCGGTTTGTTCTTGATGGTGTGTTCCAAATGTCTTTGTTACTGATAAAGAGAGAGGATTGGGGGTTAAACTGAAAGAGATATCCCCTTCTTTGGCACATTTGCTCTGCGTTTGGCACATGAAGAGGAACATTGAAGCAAATATAACCAAGTTTTATGACAGAGATACAACCGAGTCTTTCATAGCAGGCCCGTGGGGAAAAGTGTTGAATGCTAGAACAAGCCAAATGTGTTTTGCCAAATGGCATGATTTAGTAAACAGTGGCTGGAATTCAAAGCTCATAGAGTACTTGACATCGGCATGGATACCTTATAAGCGTAAGTGGGCTCGTTGTGACATGAATAAGGTATTCCATCTCGATAACATAAGCACACATAGGGTGGAATAGGCTTACTCGTCCTTGAAGACCTGGCTGCATAATTCGGTGAATAAAGTTGACGGATTTTTTCATGCATACCATCGACTAATGGTGGGTTAAGTGTTGGAGATCAGGAAAGTTTTAAAGGACTCATGTCATAAGGTAGTTTCTTTCAATTTAACTTTGATAATTTGTCACAACATGTTTACTAACGTAATTTGTTGCTTACAGACGTTTACCATTTGGGAGCAACCTACGAGATGTTGAACAGGTAGGTCAGCTTATGGGTGATTCAGTTGTTGGTTGAAGATCACAAATTGGTGATGTCATGTACGTATGTGTTGCGGACTACTTAGCGGCTGCCTTGCAGATGTGAAGTGTGGTGCTTTATAGAGGAGGGCAAGTTGCTACACAGACGACACTTACATTGCTTTTGGTCTTTGTTGGACTACGCGAATCCCCATGGCGGTATAGAGTGGCAAGATGACGCCCTTGCTGAGCAAAACATTTGGCGTAGAACGGTGGAGGAAGTCGAGAGTTTAGTAGAAGCAGCAGTCCGATTTTACACTTGACTAATTCACTCTTAGCTACATCCCGAGGCCTAGGTGTTCATGATCTAAAGCCATCTAATGTTCCAAAAGGTAGACCTCGTAGACATCATAATGCAAGGGAACCATCATGGTGGGAGAACGTGAAATCTACAGCATCATAGAGAGAGAAAACAGGTATTTCTACATTTGTAACTAGTTATTTCAGCATTTGTAACTAGTTATTTCTACACTTTGAACTAGTTATTCATGCACGTGTAACTAGTTATTTCTGCACGTTTATTCTTTCGTAACTGGTTTTAATTAGTTATTTCTCATTCCACAGGTGGCACCCTGTCCGTTACCTGAAAACCAAGTTTCGAATATAAGGACTACATCTAGAGAGTGTCAAACCACTACTTTCAATGTGGTTTGACCCCGAGCCAGACGGAAACTATGGATTTCACATACTAGCAGAAATTTTTTACGGCGACTAGGAGAAGTACATATAGATATAGTCAGATCTTTGGGATGAAGTGTCATCGGGGTGGTATTATGGGTACTGGGAGGTGTACGCAATTAGCCTGCAGGAAGACGATAAAGTAAAATGAAGATTGAAGAGCAATCCGGGACCGTGCAGACCTGAGTACTGGAAGTGTGATGCCAATCTGATTAAATTTGCAACCATGAACAAGTGGGCTATTGTGGTAAACGCATCCAGTGGCCCGCCCATTAGCAAGAACACATTTGGGGCTACGTACTTACCGATATCTTATATTTCGGACATCAGGAGTCCTTAGATTGTTCTAGGACTAATTTTCACCTTAAACCATTGGCATCATATCCAGTTGGAGGAGGATAATGGTGTGAGACCAATGCCACCATTCCATATAGTGCGGAAAATAATAAATGATAATACTCGAATAGCTTTATGGAGTGACATGTATAAGAATGAAATTGCTTTGTTTTTTTTCACGTGGTGTGCATCATCCGAACAATGAGGTTGATGTCGCAGATGATTAAAATGGTTGTAACTCTTCGATCTATCTCCAATCGTCGATGAACTCTTGCTTTAATCGCTCTCTGGAACTCTTTGTCCCTCTAAAAGCTTGAAAATATGTCTTGAATAATCTATATTTCGACAAAAGGGGCCTCCGGGGTATGTATATCATTTTTTCCAAATCCAGGAATGATTGGGCTGAAAACAACCCTCTGAAGATAACACACAGCTTGTGTTAACAATACACGGTGTGTGTTGCTAACACAAGGCATGTGTTGAGAACACACGACCGTGTGTTATGAAGCAGCATTCTCGGTTGGCCTAACACACAACCATATATTGTTAATACACAGCGTGTGTTGACAATACATGATTGTGTGTTATAAGGCATCCTTCTTGGTTAGCCCTAACACATGACGTGTGTTGCTATTACACGACGTGTGTTGCTATTACATCACATGTGTTTCATAATATCATCAGAAATATGGATGTCTAATACATAAATATGTCTCATACATGCACAATAATCGGAGAAGTACCGAAAATATCAAATAAACATATAATATATAATACAACGCATGACGTGAAAGAACAAATAAAGTACATAAAATACTTCTCTACGACTCATACTCATTTTCCAACCCTCGCATGCTCTCGATGATGTGGTAATACTCTCAACCTCGATCGACAAATCCATCCTCCGACCCGGCTCCTAATAGGGGGGGGGCAAATTGGTGAACATAATAGTAAAAAAACCCGTTGGGGTGCCTGCATATTGAGTAAATAAACAGAAATCAATAACACATCAGTTGCACAACAATATAATGGAAACCAACCAAAAATAGATACGGTATGAAACATCAGGGCATATGGCTCATCTGCGCGAGTGGGAACGATGACTAGGTATGTACGGCCGAGGTACCACTAGATGCACTCAGGATCGGCGTAACCGTCAATAACTCTAGGTATATAGGGAGTGCTGAACCGCGGTAAGTACGTCAACCAAAGGTGCTGATTGTAGTGAATGTGTGAGTGCATATTGTCTCCCATCCATAGGCCTCCATGTTAGCGTTAGAGTAATATCTGGTAACGTCTGTCGGTACCCATACTATCGAGGACACGAGTGGGATCATGCGGTCCATATAGCGAAATACGTGTATACCTTCACCATATAAGGACCACTTCGCTTCACCGTCGAACTGGTAAACCGAAAGGAAGCCACTCGATATGTCTGTGTGTCATCCCATTCAGATGCCTATGGAGCATCTGCAACCTCTCATCAACATCCTATGCTCTGGAAATGATACTAGGTCCATCCCACCTCCCCGTAAGGGACTGGCTGCTCAATCGTGGTGTAGGGGATGTAGTATGACACAAGCATGAATAGTAATCGTAGATCCATGACTGTAGCAAAGTTAGGCAGCGACCTACTAATGTAGAACTTGCCCGAGAGGCAAGCCCGAGCGCCGGTATGAATAGGCAAGTGTAACTGACCGCCAACTGTACGTCCTGATCGTCTGCACATTTCGTAAACCCTCAAAGATCCCAATACGACCATGATTACCACTATGGTGCACAAAAATGATGGAGCCTAGCATCTCCATCAAGAAGCAGATGGTCGTACCCGCATCATTAAGATTACCGGTCTCCGCAGCTGCAAGTAACATATCTAGATGAAACCAACCTGATGCATAGTATTTCTCATTCAGCTCCTGCTCAAAAGATTACGCATGGATGCAACCAGCGCCACATAATGGACATCGCCCTCTGAAGTAAGCTGGATGCCCTGAATAGGAATATGGAATAAGTACAAAACATCGTGCAACGTAATTGTCATCTCACAAACAACATGTGAAAGGTGTTGGTGCTTGGCTGCCATCTCTCAACAAATGCCTATGGTGGAGGAATATCCAGTTTGGACGACATAATGGAACCAAGGTGTGATAATCCGGTGGCTTCCACTAACTCCCGAGCCCTAGCGCTGCTCCAAGGGAACTTCTCCGGCTTGCTCAGCCTCTGTTTGCGGTGCGGATCCTGAATTTTCATGACAATCTCGACTCTAAATCGCTTGTCCAGATGCGGTTGGCTACGTGACTACCAAAACTAGGGATCATATTCGGTATCTGTGCCCGCTAGGTGCCAACCCAATGACGAGCAGATTTTACCCCGCCAATCAAATACCCACTAGATTGCTCCAATGGAGTCGTATTTCCCTCGGGCCTTACTAATGCTATTACTCAAATTGATTAAGCTAACTAAACCAAGTAACAGTGAATGATTGTTTGATCAATTGCTTTCGTCGCCGATTATCAAATAAGAATGCAAAACAAAAGAAAGCAAATGCAAGAGATTGAGTTTCAAATATAGAATGAAGGTTGTTCGAATTCGAATCCACTAAACTAGCAATGCATGGATGAACAATTTGCAATCTCGATTCAGGTTATAACGGTTTAGTGATTTCCTATGATAGTCTTAGATCACTCACGTGCCTCTAAGAATCTATTTTGCTCGATCGTAGACTCTTCTCTTGAGCTAATCTACACCCAAGCATAATGCACTAAAGGTGTTTGATGAAATGCCACAACGATAAACGATGGAAAAAGTCTAAACGATCCGTTCCTCTCTTGAGCTAACGGATAATCTAGAGTTCTTCCTAAGGGACCTATTAATCTATATTCCTTTCAGGCCCATAAATCAATAACTACAATTCAATTAAGGCGGTCAAACGAAATTGAATTAGAAATTAAGTTTAGCAAGAACACTTCATAAGTCTGAATAACCTCGATAACAAATTAAAAGATTAAAAGCCCATCATCCATACAAAATCCAAGCTAAAGTTTCATGTAATCCAAACAACAAAAAAGGTTTAGCCGCTCATTGTTTCATAAAATAAATCACAAGAGAAGAAAACAAAAACCGGAGAAGATGATACGTGCTTCGTGGAAACCCCAATCTTCAACTTGACGATTCGCCCTTCGCCAATTGTGGTTGATCCTCTCACTTCAATCGTCTCTCTGGAACTCTAGCTTTCTCTAAGAGCTCAAAATATGTGTATAATAAAGTTGGATGATGTCTATTGATGTCCCAAGGATTTATATAGACTTCTAGACCAAGTTGGAGAAGGAAAAGGCCAAAACATCTGGTAAGATGATGTCTATCGACGGCCGCGTGTTATGCTTCCCGTAGTTGCTGCTCGCTAACACACGCCATGTGTTAACATACACAGATTTTGCTCTCTCCAACAACATCAAAGTTGTAGGCCATGGAATTATGTTTCCAAAACTCCTGACCTTGCATCAATCGGACTTCCAAGCAATGCGTTATGCCTAAAATACTAAACTGCAACATTTTCATCCCAAGTCGAACGTACTGAGTTGTTCCAGCCTCTCCGATATGCCTTGATTCATCCCGAGATGTAATATGACACCTGGAATGTACAAAAAATATACAAAGCAATGTCACACGGACCAAGGAGCCAAGGGGGACCAAATATGCACTAAACGTCATGAATCCAAACATGTTAAGGCATCCAAATGTCCAAAATTGTCAATTAAAGACGGAACAAATGGGATAATAATTGGGCACATCATCCAGTAAGCCTCCACTCCTTGCCAGTGCTTGACTGGACCCCTATAAAACGACAAGCTCTGCCACCTCTAGAGCCCATAGTGGAAGAACCCCGAGATGACCTACTATCTGCTACCAGTGTACCGCCCCTCCCCTCCCAACTAGTTTCTTCCGCTAGCGTGTACTTGCAAGTAATAGTGGATGAAATGTAGCATCATGATCATCGTTGATATGAGCTGAAACTCCTACTGAGACGAACAGGACAATCTATAAACTTCGGTTTCAAAAAAACTAACTAAAATCCAATAACCGGATGGAAAGTTACTTAGCCGGCCAATCAACTCAAGTTCAAAGCGAGGTCCATGTCTCAAACGTGAATGGTGCCACGAAGAAGCGATGATTGGCAGACTACGATATACGAGAATCCTCTATCCTAGCAACGGCGTGCTATGAACAAGAAGAATTTGAAAAATAGCTCCAGGTCGAAATTTACTTAAAACTTTATATAGGAGAGGTAGGCCACGAAATTAGAAGGAAATTAAGAAGGAGCCCTTGCCTTGCAAGGCAAGTAATCCTTCTTCCTTAAGGAACACATCTTGACTAGGTCAACCCTTACTCCTCAAAGATAGAACTCGGCCAAAGAGCTCTTCAAGAGGGCTTCTTGGGCCTTAATTAACATTATAACGTCTGAATAGAAAGCGCAAAGTACTACTAAAACGCGAATAAAAGATAGAGGGCCACTTAAGCTCCAAAATGGGCCTAGTGAGTCGTGCGCTTGGTGGAAGGTTTTAGACCATGTCTAGGACTTGAACACCTCCAAGGCAGCCTCTTGGATGTTTTGTAGACTTCTGGGTCGAGTAAAACTGGTCCGAGCTTGAATGGATGCAAGAGGCCTCGTTTCAGTGGCACCCACATCACCGTAGCGAGTCCACTTGAGGCCTTGAGCCCGACTCTTGATCTGGATGATCTGAAAGACTTGGATGGGCTTCACTATCTTAAAAATACTTCTACTCAAGAGATGGTTCAAGAAAATTATCTTTGTTTGAGCTCAGGCTCAAATCTACTTGATAAGGAGATCCGGGCGGGTGCGATTTCGAGTGATTTCGCACCTTTGTATTCTCTACTGCTCTGAATGCTCTCAAAGTTGGTGGAGGGTCTTCTTTTATCATAATATATCTCTGCTCCAAATATAGGCCGAGGAAACTCTGCTCGTTTGCGTGTTCTTGAAGAATCTTAATTTTTAACGCGACACCGACATCGATGACACTCGTTGGCATCAGTGCAACTCATTCGATCGCCAATTCTTTGAGGATGAACTTGTCTTCATTAATCCATGATAGGGACATCCTTGTTTCCATCTTCGATGGTCCTCCTCCAAATGCTTGCTTTGGCTCCAAGGTTCTTCAAGTTTGGTGACATTTCCGCTAATGACTGGTCGAAACCTTGGCAACATGGAATAGGGCTGCTGGGTGGGTTTCATCAATCGTCCTCAGACTGCTCTCTGTCAAACGGAATCTGGTGATTGGCGCTGTCTAAGTCATCTGGAATATCATCAATATCATATGCCATCTCTGCGTCCTAGCTATCAAAAAATCTCATCAACCGTCAACTCTGTCCGAGCAGAATGCAAATGGGGTCTACATATATCGATCCAGGAATCTGGACTTGCACACTCGACTAACCAACTTCCGCTAACTTTGATTTCTTTCCCTTTGCTTTTCCCGGTTGCTCTCTTCAATTTGAGGTAGAAATTGGACGGTTGTTAAACTGGAGCAACGAATTGCTACGTGCTCCCAACATCTTCACCAACTATATATGAAATTTAAATCGTAACTACTAATTAGAAATGAACACTTGCCATAAATTTCACATTTTAATATCCAATCAACTAATTAAGTAGTATATTCATTCCGAGAACTACTAATAATGACTAATTACCAAATACAAAAATAGTAATTCCTAAATATTATATTCATCTACTTAACTCCTAATCATGATTAATAACTAATTTCTAAATATTCATTAACTAATTACCAAATATTCATTTATCAAATATTTAATTTATATATATTTATGAATATTTAATTACTAATTCAGATCACCCTAATCAAATTTTAAATCTAGACAAATCTAAATTAAATAAATTATAATTATTTAAAAAACAGCATGGCGCACAGATTGTGCACCACCAGTATGTCCAAACCACTTGTAATGTGCGTCGGCGACAACAACGGCGCCGGTTAATAGATCCGGCGACCAATAATGGTGCCGACGTTATGGTGACTGGTGAACGTAAGTGGCGCTGGCGATGGTTGTTTTGGCGCATTAAAATGGCGCCGCTCGTATTTTTTTCAATTCTCTAACCTAGATTTGAGGCAGCGTTGCGGAGCTGAGGCGGCGACGGCGGCGGATCTGAGGCGGCGGTGGCGGATACAGGACTGCGGCGGCGGATCTGTGGTAGCGGCAGCGGATACACGGCAATGGATCTGAGGCATCAGCGACATTGTATCTGGGGTGGCATCGATAAATTTGGGGCAGCGGCGGATCTGGGGCTACGTCGGAGATTGGGTGGCGGTGGCGGCTACCCTGTGGTGGCGATGGCGGTTCAACCTTGCCGGAGAAGGAGATGGAGGTGAGTGATGTGGGTTTCCAGTTAGGTCATGAATTTGTTTATGATTATGTCGTATTTATATTTAAATATTAGACTCGAAGAGCATTCATAACCATACATATCAAATTGAAATGCGAGGACGATTTTTTCCACGATCCAGAGTGTTTTTTAGCCATCCCCTTATTTAAAAGATATATTTTCCCGACAATGATCAAAATCCTTTTTGTTTAATGTCAAGATCTAAATCTGCTAACACATATCCGTCTCACTTAAACTGTCTTCTTGCAAATAATTCAAGCCTATGATCAGCAACCATTTTGCATTTTCACGTGGGATATTATTATGCCAGAAAAAAATTGGGATCAGAAACAATTGGGATCCGGTCCTGGAGGATCGACCCCTCCCTGGTGGATCGAACAACCCAGAAAGCCCTACGATTCAGCCTACGGGTTGAAAACCACTTTGATATTTAGGATAGAAAAGAGGATGTTTGTAATGCTGCCCATAAAACTATAACATCCCAATTTTTATAATTAAAAATAAAGATAAGAAAATTATTCCGAGACGGGACTTTAAATTTTGCAAGGAGTAATTACTCCTTCAATTCAAATATCAATAATCATTTTATATCAAAATAGAAAGAAACATATACATACATCATGAATTCTAATTTCAGAAGCTGTTCCTCACATGCATTTAAAATCAACATGGAAACCAAGTCCCTAATCACACAATCTCACAGTCATGTTAACTTTAGCTTGGCCACCAAAACACCAAAGATCGATCATATCTGGCGGGTGGCTCCAGGTCAGTCCTCATAAATCACAATAGAGATCACAATCATCAATCACATAAGCAATATGACTCAGACACTTTCCATATTTTAGTTGGGATCCGTGGCTCACGTATGCTGACGATTCTCGGGCTTTCACATATCATTGGTAGCACAATCCAGGCCCATTTCATTTATCATTGGTGTCATTATTAAGGGCACATTATTCACACCCATTCGGGCCTTATACACGTAGCAGAAGTGCAATAAGCACACACATAGACCGCCAACATACGGGGCCTAATCTAGGTGATCAAACAATTCTCATTATTATACCATTAACATATACTTGTGACCGGGTAACAATGATCGAATAGCAAATCATATAAGACATCATACCAATCAAGTATAACACCACATTCATCAGAGCACATGGTCGATAAATCATGTACGATTTGATATCATCACGTTACCACTTGTCACATATTCAATCCACTTGTTATGCACATCCAAAAGAAGCATAGTTGACATAATCAATCATTAAATCAATTATTCAAAGCGGAATTCATCCCCTCAAACCAACCCACCTTGGGTGAATCGGTTGACTCGAATTATAGGTCCAAAGTCCAAGAATCACTCCATAAAGTAGTCGGGCTAAACTGTAAAGACTGAGAGGTATCCGGGCCATAGTTGTCCATATTTAAAAGTTACGGGTTATGCGGAAGATTACCAAACCTATGAGGACTAAACTGGAAAATAAACTTAGGATACTAAAATGGAATTTTATGATCATCTTCCTTAAGTTACAGAGACCACTTCGGGTGAAACACTCGTCATTCCGACGAATTTAAATGATCATGAACTTGGTTTGAAATCAGGAAATAACGACATGGGAAGCGTCATATACCCGTCACGAATCTAACAAGATGCGTTAGGAACCATGGGCATGTCTGGATGTGCTCGACACAGAGCCACGTCGGACGGTTGAACGAAAAAGGTGAAAGAGAGGCGCATATTAGTCTTTGAAGCAATTGAACGCACGTATGGATTAGGTGAGACATCACTTACTTTTAGTTTGAAAAAACGGAAGGGAAACGAGTGGAGAAGCAAAGTTTGTTACTCGCCGCCGCATCTTGCCGAAGCTACGAACGACGAGTGGAAACTTGCAGGTTTTGATTCGTATCTGCCCAAGGCAGTTTCGATGAGTTTAAATAGATACAGAAGAAGGTCCAGGGAGTAAAGTATGGCGTAAATCGTGGATTTGGTCCATCCATACTGCTGTTTGGTACCTTCGAAGATATCTGACAAGGGAGGGTCCAAATATGACGTTTAGATAGATTTTTGGTGCGCTCCGATCTGTAAAGATGATGGGAGATCGATTAGTGGAGGTGACACCAAAGTTAAACGGTCCTAGAAGACGAGAATATAGCCAAAACTCTAATTACGGAGGTGGAGATCTCGTTGGGAAAACAGAGTCAGCTCGTCGGCGACTGGAGGCTGAAGATGATGCTGATTCTGTTAAATAATGCCGTATCACTCAAGAGGTAACATTAAAAATAAAAAGAAGGGGTTTTGAATCAAACCCTGATCCGCTAGGCTATGAGGTAAGCCTTTTGACCACTAAGCCAACTTAGATTTCATGATTCATTTTAAATAGGAATCTTCATAAACATTAAACTCTATTTTTATACTAATTAACCGATCAGATTTATCTTTGACCATTTAAACGACATTCCTCAATTTTACGAGTTTAACCATTATATCTTTTTCCAACACAATCATCATCATACATATCTCTTGAACAACACTTCTCAGCAAAACCGTACTCATGTAAAAGACTCTCCAAACAGTCCCAATCAACTAGATTGTATGCTTTTTGCATATCTAGTTTAAGGCACATGTCATTGAGATTACCTTGGTTTCTACTATTAAAATTGCGGAGAAACACATTGATTAGAATAATATTGTCTTGGATAGCTCTGCCACTAGTGAAGGCAGTTTGAGTCTCAGGGATCAGAGATGGAATCCATGGCTCTAGGCGGTTTTCCAGAATCATCTATCGGTGGCCAATCCATGGCCAAACCGGCCGAATCGGTTACCCACGGTTCGATTCGACACATGAAAAGATGAAATTGCCCTTGGAGGTCCGCGCGCAGAAGAAGGGAGACAAGGACAAAAACGTAACTTCACCCTAACCCTAATCGGTTGTACAAAAGGGCCTCTTAAATCGAAAAACTCTCCATTGCAACCCCAACTCTCTCTCTCCCTTCCTCCTCCCTCTCTCAAAACATTCTGACCTCTCTCTACACTCTCTCCTCCCCTCCTTTTCCTCCTCCTCTTGTTCCGCCCCCTTTCCCCGGTCGCGCCTCTCTCCTTTCTCCCCCCTTTTTTCTCTTTTCCTCTCCTTCTTCTCCTCCTCTTCTTCCGCCACATTTTCTCCGGTGGCGGCGATGGAAACGGTGGCGCCGCCGCTCTTCTATCCTATTCCTCTTCTTTTTCCCTCTTCCCTATTCCGCTCCTCCTTCTTTCCCTTTTTCTTTCCTCTTGTTTCTTCTCTTCTTCTTCCTCCTCTTTTTTACCTCTCCCGCTGTTTCAAAAATTATGATAGATGGCTATAGGTTTCTTTGTTAACATATTTTTCAGCAACCTCTTTTTTATTTCACAGGTTTAATTCACTTACTGGTTCGTTGTTTATTAAAATTATTTGCTTAGTTGAAATGAACATTGGATTCAAGTGTAGTTTAGATGGTGACTAAGCGATATACCATATCAATGTGTATGTATAAATGATGGGTAAATGATTTCGAATAGAGATGTTTTCAATGATGTACCTTTAATACAAAGCTTATTTTTTGTCGTGTTTCAGGTGGCGACGCCCTTCGTGAGTGACGACAAAACTCCGTTGGTGGCTTCTACGTGGGTGGCGACATAAGATTTTGTACTCTTGCTTTTTAGTGTTGTGTAAAATTTATTTTTGGGACTTTGTGAGTGCTTGATGTTTCTATATTGTTTTTAGGGGGTTTTGGAGAGAATTGGCGGAAGTACTCTGAAAAATGTATTCTTCTTCTTCTTCTGACTTTTTTGTGGTCCTCGCTGTTAATTTAAATTTAAAAATGGTTGCCACCTCCCCTTTAAACTAACCAAAATTTTACAACATATTCTGACACAAAAGGGAGGTGGCAGCTCCTTAATTAATAACAGTAACGAGCTTGAAATCGGGCTTGAAATCAATCTGGGACGAAATATGCATAAAGTCTCAAAAGTCCGTTAATAGGTTTAGCTCACTCAATTTCAAGATACCGATCTTGGGGTCCATCCGTTTCGACCGTTCCAGTTTAGAACGACTTTAAATTATAATTAGGTTAGAACAATCAACATTGTAAGAAGTACAATTTGAAGATATACCAACTAATTACCATTATTTCCGTAACATGTATTTTAGCCAATTTAAGCTAGTAAAGACTTTGCAACAAGTAAAACCTCGATGCTAAATCCTTGATAGAGACGCTATGACTATTTAGTGAAATGATACTGGCACAAATTCTATACCTGGACGAAATTTGGTTACTACAATAACGATGATGAATACAACTACTCATAATGTGGATATAACATTGATATAACCACCCTATAAAATGGACATATTAGAGACTTAACATGCTCGTATAATCCACATTATGATGACATTTGTAATTGAAACAGAAAAGACGTATTACAGACTCGGAAAATGGACATAATAGTGCCATAAAAGCTTCATAAAGTGGACACGTAACAACAACAGAAATGGAGATAAAAATAGCATAACAGGTTATTATAATAATCATAACGACTGGATAATTGTTTTGATGTAATATCAAAATACTAATTTCAAAATTTTCTATAAAGTTAAAAAATATCAAGATTGATTTTGTTGGACTCAAAATTTTTAAATAAATAACTTTTTTGAAGTGAGAATTATATATAGAATATTTTATAAATAACTGTAGTGATTTAATTAAAATTAGGGGCAAATAAATAGGATTGATGTCTGGAAATTTTTTTAGATGAATATTTATTATTTTATTCATCTCTTTGCAGAAAGGCTAAAATAGCCCAAACCTCCCAAATTAGCCCCTTTACATAGTCTGTTTATAGCAAAACAGAAAAAGACATAAAAGGAAGTCTATCTATGACTATATACAAAGCGGGTGTCCCGACAAATATCTCGAGCAATAGTAAGGGGAGGGGAGGCTCTCTCCTTTACATTACGTTTGCATCATTTGTACCAAACAAAACTAATCATCGCCCTTCATAAAAGGCGAAATGAAGCAGCAGTTCCTAAGTTTTCAGGATACAGAGTAGCTGCAGCATCAAAATCCTCCCACCAGCTAGAAACAACAAGGATAGCATAGCCAAAACAGAACTTTTGAATATGAGCAATATAGGTGCTGATATAGAAGATATGGCCGAGGTCATCAATCTCATTCTCATAGAAAAGACACGATATATCAATGCTTAACCCCCAAGAGGCCATTTTAATCCTTGTAGCTGCTAGGATAGCTTGCCTTGTAAGATGAAAAGAAGACCTTTGTCTTCTTAGGATTAAGCTGGAGGCCAGCAATTATATAAAATTCCTGAAAAATATTGCAAATACTAGTAACTCATTTCTCAGTTCCATTTGTAAGACTAAGAGGTCATCTGCCAAGCACAATTGGGTGATTTCCAATTTTTTTACACTTAGGGTGAAAAGGGTTATCCCCGCTCCGAGCTGCTCCTAATATAAAGCAATGGAGAAGTTCCATTGCTATCACAAATAAAGCTAGGGACAAAGGGTCTCCTTGTCTAAGCCCTTTCTTTCCTTCAAAATATCCAACTACTCCTCCATTTAATCCCATGTTGTACATAACTGTGGCCAAGCACCGTTTGATCCAGCAAATAAATTGGCTCGAAAAATTCAAAGCTTGGAGCATGTTAAAGAGATATTAAAGATGCACAAAGTCAAAATCCTTCCTTAAATCAACTTTAAAAGCATATCGAGGTGAGATATTTTTCAAGTGATAGATGTTGACAAAATCATGGGCAAACAAGATATTATCACTAATTAATCACCCCTCACAAAAGCCTACTAAGAGTTACTAATAACTAAAGGCAAACAATCCACAAGACGCCTAGCCAATACCTTAACAATGATTTTATATAGCACATTACAACATGCTATAAGCAGGTAGTCTCTAATATAATAGGCATTGATCATTTTTGGCAGCAGAGAAAGGATGCTGGAATTAACAACACGGGGGAGTTTACCTGTGCCAAGAAAAAAATAGATACAGCTTCCAAAATATCTTCCTTAACAAGTTCCCAGCTTGCTTGAAGAAGCAGGATGAGAAACCATCAGGATCAGGGCTTTTGTCAGAGGGGATGGAGAAAAGAGCTAATTTGACTTCATCAACAGTCACTGCAGCACATAACATGGTAAGCCTGGAATCAGGAAGGGTTCTAACCAAACACTTCTGTAGGAAATCAACACTAGGACAACTCACATTTGCATCCTCCACACCAGAAGGGAGGTATAGTACTCAACTACAATATTAGCGATAAAGGACAGATCATTCACCAAGCTTCCAGATGAGTTCTCAAGATGAAAAATCTTGTTACGAGCTTGTTTCATCTTAACTGTTTTATGGAAGAAAGAGGTGTAGGAATCACCTAGCTTAAGCCTGTTTTTCTTAGCTTTTTTACTATAGAAACGTTTACCAGCATCTTTAAATTTCATCTGAAGAGCATGGCTAGTTTTAGCTTGCAAAAGAGCTTTAGTTGAGGGATCATTAAGGACAGTCATTTGGTAATCTTTCATAGCTTTCTCAGTATCAAGTACCTTTTTGCTTAGGTCAGAAAACACAGTAGATTAAACTTCTTGAGCACTGCATAAATTTGCTCAAAACCTCTTCTATGAGAAAGGGCATCTGATTGCTTCCAGGCCTGGTCAACTAGCTTTGTATAACCATCCCATTCGGTCCAATAATTGAAGAATTTAAAAAGCTTAGGAAGTGTACTTGACATCACTTCACTATCCAGTAGAATCCCACAATAATTAGATACCCCAGGTTCAAGTAATTCCACCTTACTACAGCCAACATTACTCTGTCAGATAAAATTAAGAAAACAACGATCTCTCCTTCTTGCAATCGGGTCATCAATTCGATTGTTATGCTAGATAAAGAAGGGGCCATCAACTACATGATCTTCTAGCTCATTACTTGCTGTCCAGGAATTAAAATCCTACATTCCCTGGACAGCATCATCTCTGCAACCTAAAAAGAATCCGCAGAAAACATTGAATGTCATCGCAAAGACAAGCAATCAAAACTGAAGCTGTGAGGGGAGTATCATTGTGAAGCCGACGGCAGTGCCCTCTGCAAATCCCAGCAACCACAAAACACCAAATTACACCAATCATCATACCACAGGCTGATTTCAAGTAAGATAAGCGACAAGCATCTGAAAAAGTATTCGCCCAAGACGGGGATAAACAGCAAAAGAACCTGTTCAGGAAAGCATCATAAATCTCCAGTGGAAACGGGCAATCAAAGAAAAAATGGTTCTGACTTTCCAAAGCACCAACCAAACCAAAAGCAAACAAGCAGAAAAACCCGAATACCAACGACTAGTGCTATCTGAAGTGTTGGAGACACCCAAGAATAGCTAGCCAAGAGATGAATCCATGTCGAGGAGGGACGTGAGCTCCCCAGACCAAGCGATGCAAGGGGACAAATGGCCGAGCAATTCGAATGGAACTCCAAACATCAACAACCCTTAGCTTTCCAACAGGAAAACCATCTCATAGATGGTCAATTCCACACTAAAGGAATAATGTAGAGCAAACATGTCTTGACATTTTATAATCCGCTTCCAAATTGAAGAGTCCGTCCCACATTAATCTGCCATAAAGTCTTTCTCTTAATTCGATATGCATGAAGCCAAGCGATCCACAAAAACTTGTGGCCCAGCATAATGATCCAAAATAGACGGAGGACATTGAACTGATTCCTAACCTTCAAATCCTAAATACCCAACCTCCTTCTTTTTAAGTATGAACTTAGATTAATTATAATTATGAACTCGAGCTTGTTAATTAGTTGAAGAAAATTTAAAAACAGTATGAATGTTTTAAGTTCTTGAAATGTGCATTTTATTTGAACTACGAGCCAAGTAAAACGAAGCTCAAGGAGAATCTCTGTACAATTCATTCTGATTCTGTGTTATATGACTTATGACCCTACAAACTTAATACAGCCTGCCAACCAAAACCATAAGACTATGGATGATAAAAAATTTATAAACAAATTAACCAAAGCCTACCATGCTATATCAGCTGCATCAAATCACCGAGTTCCCCCACCGTTATTCTGAAAACTGTTGGACCCAGGTGAGCTCTGTTCACTCAACCAAGGATCCCGTACTGACGCCGGCGAATAATTCTTGAGCGATCTCTCCGCCGACTTCACACCATTGGTTTGATTCTGAAGTTCAGCTCTCTCAATATTCAAACTCAACGGCATCTCGCTATTATTCGTCGAAGAAGACGACCGACATTGTGAAACCTCCGACGACGACGACGGTCGCCCACCTTCTCCGCTGGTCACCAAATTACATGTCTCCCCCCATTGCCCCGTCTTAATTCCTTCTAGCTCCGCCGCAACCTCCATCATGCTCGGTCTCAACTCTCTCTCGAACGCCAAACACCTGAAGGCGATCTCCGCCACTCTGTGGATCGACACAATCGTCCAACCGTCCGAATTGATCCCTTCCAAATTAGGATCCACAATCTCGTCCAATCTCCCCTTCCCGATCCGATCCGCGGCCATGTTCGCCAAATTGACCTCACTGGGCATCCTCGAGAAATCCACAGCTTTCCTCCCAGTTATGATCTCCACAAGAACAACTCCAAAACTGTAGACATCGCTCTTGTCCGAAAGGTGATAATTCTGATGATACTGCGGATCAAGGTATCCAGGAGTTCCTTGTGGAGCGGTAGAAATGTGTGAGATTTCGGGCATCCCCAACCGTGAAAGTCCGAAATCAGCTAGTTTAGACTTGTAGTTGAAGTCCAGCAATATATTGCTGGACTTGATGTCCCTGTGGAAGATCGGAGGGTCGATTGCCGAGTGGAGATGAGCTACAGCATGAGCAGTCTCGAGAACAATGGCGAGGCGGATGGGCCATGTCAGCCCGAGGCCTCGCTCGCCGTGTAAATGCTGGCTGAGGGTGCCATTGGGCATGAACTCGTAGACTAGGATTTGCTCGCCTCGTTCGATGGAGCAACCCAATAGGCGGACTAGATTGGGGTGGCGGACTGAGGAAATGAGCTTGATCTCGTTAATGACTTGGTCGATGCTTTCGGTGTCTCTGTTTTTGATGCGTTTGATGGCAACCAAGGAATTGGTATGGAGCTTCCCCGAATAGACGGTACCGTATGCCCCTGTGCCGAGTCTCTGTGTGTCGGAGAAGCCGTTAGTGGCTCTGGCGATTTCTTTGTAAGGGTAGATAGTGATGTCGATTCCCTTCGCTTCCTCTAGGCGGCGCTTTGTTGAGCTTTCGGCGTTTGAGAATTGTGATCTCCTTCGGATGAAGCAGCAGGCTAGGCTGAGGAGGAGGACTATAGCTGTTCCCAGGCCCAATCCTAGGTTGAAAATAAACGGTGATGGTCAGTAGTATTGTAACATCTGGAAAACGAAAGAAAGTTATATAAGCATGGTATTATGAGTACCTCCAGTTAGAATGGCGATCCCAATAGGTCTGCAATAGTGTAGAAAGTATTCGGAAGACCCGCATGTATCTGCAGTGATATACTACTCATAGTCATCAATCCTTGTATATGTGTGTTCCAGGTTGAGTAAAATAACATCATAGAGGATGATTATATTTCAAATATAAAATGATTGGTGCAAAATCAGAACCGAAATGGTAAAAAGACCTAAGAATCGGTTTTCAATTTTGTTTTGTTCAATGTGGACAGCCCAGCGGAGCGTGACGGAGAAGAAAATTGGGTTTATCCGCAGCCTCAATCATACACATAACGGGGCCCACTTATCTCTTCCCCCACATGTCTTCAGGCTCACTCTATCGAGATATGCATCCCATTATTACAATACAAGAAGTAGCTCATTAGTTTTTACTATCATTCCGCCCATTCTATTACTAATTTACTGTTACTGTCTCTTTCTCTTTTGTTCTTCTGTATTTGTTTTTACTTTTTCCCTGTAATTGCATTTTAATTTTAAAGCATAGCCGCCAAACCCTACACACTCCAATTCTACACATTGTCTAAGCAGATTAAGGAGGGTTCAAAATCTTAAATTATTCTCTCCATTGCAGGCCATCATCCTAACACTCTCTATGTCTGTTTGTAAACCTTCAAATCTTTACTGGCCGGATCTGCTACTATTTTATTCTTTCTAATGACATCACACTCTCTTTCCATTCCTCCACTTCAATGATTCATACTTGAATTCAGTTAATAATTTTAGTTACATTTTATTTAATTAAAATTTTCAAAACATTATGTTTTATGTCTTAGTTTATGTATTAGTTGAATGATTGCCAACAACTCTAAGAGGAGTTGCTCTAGTGATAGAGTCGCGTATTGACGATCCTGAGGTTTTGGATTACCCTATGAAATAGAAACCATTGTATTATTTATGAATTCTTTCTTGCGCTGAACGAGAGGTCTTTAATACACCCTACGAAATGAAAACCCTTGTATTATTATGAATGCACTGAACGAGAGGTCTCTAACCGATTAAAAAAATTGATTATTTACAATTACTAACAGATTAAGCTCGATCACATTTGACTTTGAACATCTTAAAATCTAAAAACATCTATCATGTCATCCCATAAATTAGCAACTTTAGCAATAAACTCATTAAACAACAACTTCTAACTACACTCATTCCAATAATTTTGTAACCGTTTTTATTCAACATTTATGTTTTCTTATAAAAAATTAATGAAAAAACACAATAAAACTGAAAGTAGATTGGTTTAAATTTTCAGGGATGGTATACTGAATAATTCAAGAGATTTTCATAACCAAACTGTGATTCAATGATCCTGTTCACTATTTCGCTAATTAATTAACTTCAAACATATACGATTTAAAATGATGATGATTATACACTAATTAATACTGTGGATCCTAACATTAGTTAGATGGCCATGATTTGAGTATAATTAATATTAAAGAAGCATGATCGAAAATTGGTAATTGCGTATACTCAACTCCACCCAATAGCTAGGGCCAATAACGACAATTACGCTGGTCGCCAAAGTCTAACAAGTAACAAACAAAAAATGAAACAAATCCAAAGAAGAATAAAATGGCAACTTAATAATTGCAAAGATGCTGACCTTTGAGACACCCGACGCCATCCCGGTAACCGTCGCCGATGAACCCTTTCCTGCAGCTACACCGATGCCCTCCACGCCGCCTCCCAACAGTATTAATAACATGGCAATCCGCATCTGCAGAGCACGACCAGCAATCCCCACCGTCCATCCACCACTCAAGCTCCATCATCTGCACCGCGAGCGAGACGCCGGAATTACGGTCGCCGGGGAAAGAGTACAGCACCGAGATTGACGACATGAGGTAATCGCAGTGGGTAAGACGCGTCATGTTGGCATAATCAAACAGCCCGTTCCACGTCATCATGTCGGAGAAGCAGCTGAGGCTTCCGTTGTCGGCGGCGGTTCCGACTCTGGAGGAGCAGTTAACCGGCTCGAAATGAGTCTGGACGTCGATGGTCGGGATGTTGCAGGTGGCCAGTTTGGTGCAGTTGTGGAGGAGGATTGCGTTGGTGGACTTGGGTGCGTAGTTTTGAGCGAAGAGGGATTCGAGAACGGAGATCGGACGGTCGCAAGAAGGCTGGATGTTCATTTGGATGGTTGAGTTGCCCACGGCAGATACCCTGAATTCTCCGATCGACATATAGCCATCAGGGGAGCAGGTTAGGTTGACGTAGCAACCGGGGGAGAACCCGAACGGGTAACTCACGTCTTTCCCACCGCACGTGCGATTGCAGGCGGCGGCTGATCGTGGATGAGAGAGGGCGGCGGCAGCGGCAGAGGCCGAAGTGAAAGAATTGAAAAATGCAATTATTGATAAGAATAGAAATGATGAGTAGCTTATGAACAACATGGCGTAACATATGGGAGGGTAATGAATTGAGTTGTTGTTGTTGTCTTTGAGAATTTTATTTCTAGGGTGAAGGTGAAGACTCCATTGATGAAGTGGTGGACTGGATGGGAAAGAAAAGGAAAGGAGGAAGGAAGGGGAAATGATTCAATGGAAGTACAATTAGGGTAACAGTGTGGGAAAAGGAAGCGAGAATTTTGGTTTAATTATTATAATAATTTGGCTGATTTCCCATTAATTCTGATGCCCACCTCGTCGTGTTGTCTTGTTGCAAGTCCAACACTTTGACTTGACCATTTCAATTGAACAACAGAGGCTGCTGGCTTTACTTTTGTACTTGTCGATTCGGGAAACATGGGTTTCAGGAATCTGAGTCGGGAATGCCTTCGCTTGCTGGATGGACTATTTTACGTAGAGCTCCATTATTCCTTTTTCCGAATTTTACTACATTATTGACATGGGCTGATGGGCTGATAACTCTTGGAGTTCAAACTCTAACCACCTAGAAATATTACATCATACTTCATCACGGGCCTAAATTTGTCGTCAATTTAGTCACCAACCAGTTGGGGACGTGACCCAGATCCCCAATTCCCCATAAGTACAAGACGCACCTTGTGGTTCGAACCATACCCCGAGTAGCACCGCTACAGTATCAATGTGCACCGCACCGCTTTGCAATTTCAATGCAGTTTAACCTGCGCTAAACTGCAAAACAACTAAATTAAATCAAAAATCAATATTAAACATCACTTAGTCCTACATTTAGTATTTGATATGTTGTAGCCTTTACATCTAACTAGGAAATAGAAAACCTGCTATGACAACAAGTCTTTTTGTTGTTATATAACAACATTATTATTCACCATTATATTAAATATCATATCTAAAATAAAAATGAAAAATATATAAAATTATAATCTAACTAAGATTTTTTATTGTATACACAACCGCCGCCGTATTCATCACCCCTTCAACCCACGCCGGCTTCCCTTCATCCCACCAAATTTCTAAGTCTCTGAAGCTCCTCATAATCATGAACACAAAAAAATGTATTCCTTCCCTCATGCATGAAGCGATCTACCGTACTCTTCACCAGAGTCATTTTGCTTTTCTCTTCTTCTGAAAGCCACGAGATGTCGGAGTCTGCTTGGTCCATGAATTCCACGAGGAGTTGTAGAACTCGCTCTCTTCGCCACTCTTCATGTCGGACTCCATAAAGCCTATTGTCACCACATCGAAGGATCCCGCCTCGCAACCGAAAGTCGTGATCGAATTGATTTTTGGCCAATGAGATGGTCAGATCTGAAGGCTGGGAAGCCGACGAAGGAAGGAGTGGTGCGGTTGCCTTGGTTGTTGGCTATGACTTCTATGTAGCTAATAGATATATTTAGTACCTCGAATCGAACACAAGTATCCCAAGCACAATATGTCTATAATTTCGTGGATCTGAAGCTCCTACATGAGATCGAGGCGCTAGTGAACCTTTACAACTTTGCTTTCTCTGATGAAAAAGATTCGAATGGAGTACCAAAAGAAATAGTACTTTGAATCTGACAAAGTACCTACTTTGTTCATGTCCAACACTTATTAGGAATTGCAGGTACAAATTGTTTTGTTTTCTAATTAATTTCTCTCAAGGCTTTTTTGTGTGAGTGATTATGATTCAGTACCTTGGATCCGTTGGAGGTATCGATTTTCATTGATGTCAGTACCATTATGAATCATAGGTACAGGTAAATACTACTATTTTCTCTTGATGATGTACCTATGAGTGATTCGAGGTACTGATTTTATGTGTATTATGAATTTACAAGTACAGATTTTGATGCGATGGTATCGAGTTATGTTTCATATCTTGAAGTTTCAAAGAGAAAGAGATTCAGAAAAGTGTTAATAAAAATAAATGCAATATTGTTATAACTTAATTTAAGTAGTAAAATAACAATTTTTAAAAAATGTTCTAAAAGTCCAAATATTCTAGATCATCAAATATTATTATAATTAATTAAATAAATAAATACTTTAGATTAATCTTGTAATGTGACAATAAAACCCCCTGTTGTCATAATAGGGTACCTGTCATAATTTAAATATAAAAACTTGGAAGACAGGGCACATTTAAACAAAGTTGTTTGATTTCAGGATTTGGTCAAAAGTGATTTGAAATAGACAATGATTTAAAATAGTTAGAGATTAGAAATAGCTAGTGATTTCGTAAATATTTTGTTTATTTAGTGAAATTTTGGAAATATAAAGAGAAATTTTGATTCATGAAAAATAATTGTTTAATTAAATTATTTGACAAATGACTAACAGACTTCTAAAATTATCTCATTCTCATACATTCAAGTATTTAACAAGCTATTTTGGTAAAAAAGCGGGTCTACTTATGATCATCAAAATAACAGTGAAGTTATCTCGACAACGCAAGTGTCGTATGTATCAAAGGTTCCTCTCGTTGTGCTTCTACTAAAACTTATCTACATGGTTTAGACTAAACAAATTGATTTTGGTTTCCAATTATACTACTAATTTAACTAATAGTAGTAATTAAAACTAAGAACTAGGTTTGAAATGAAGGAGAAAATAAGTTCTTGGAAGGGATGTTTGATCAAGCTCAACTTCCTATCAGTGTTCGGTTCGGACTAACGTTGCACTAGGATTGAATATTATAACTCCTCTTATCACTCGTAGGAATCTGCGGCACGATCATGCACGCGGATTACCACTACTCACTTCCTAATAAAGGTTACAAAAATCTCAACTAGGCTAACTAGTAATGAACGTCGATAAGGTATACAAAGTGATAAGGTGCTCTCTTTGAATTAAAGGAAATCACAAGCAATTAGAAATAGTGTTAACTTTTTCCATCAACGCCTAAGCTACTGATAACTATACCTAACTTGGTCCATTAGGTGCAAACCAGAGCGCAAGCCAATTACTCGATGAAAAACCGTTAAAACCAAAAGAAACACAAAAGATAAAATCAAGTTATTGGCTTGGTCCATCGATAAATTTCTTCTATCTTAGATTGTTAATCTTATGAATTCCAAAATTCGATCAAACAAAGGATTTCATAGATTTGACCTAATTCAAGTCGTAACAAGAACAAGGTTGAAAAACAACAATCAAATCAGTCTTTTATCAAATCCAAATATACAACAATCGCCGACCCTATACTTTTAGGGAGAGTATCATAGCTTAATTCTTACATCCCAATCAAAAACTCTAAAGATTTAGCTACTCATGTTTATAGGAAGAAAAGACAGAAAAAGCCTAACCATAATTTTGTTGAAAAGATAATGAATTAGACTCACTATAATATTTGCTTTTGGCCTTCTAGCTTGAATCATAGCTTCGATATTCAATGGCACTTCTTTCGGATCTTCAATCGGAATTCTATGGATGAAGGTATGATGGTTTTTCAGAGAAAATCGGGGAAAATCACAGGAATTCGTTGATGAAAAATGCTGAATCTCTTTTCTTAAATCGCTCCTTTTATATGAAAACTGCTGGATTGGGAGTTGCACGGTGTGCATGGGTGCACGTCATGCATAACTTTTTCCGCCGTGAGTTAATTCAAGTTTAGGGCATACGCGCTTTTTCCACCGTGAGCTATTTGCAATTTTTTGCATGCACGTCGTGCATCCCTTCTTTTTCCCTAACCCTTACATCATCATTCCATTCAAGCTTTAACATGTGCTCTAATCCGCGTCCTTAGCCTCATAATCAGACCACATGTCTCTAAAGTACCATTGGATAAACAATACTACAAAGAAACACATCAAATGAACCGAATCGGTCCAAATGAACAGGTCTAGGCATTAAATGCCAAGATGCAAAATCACATGGAATTTAAACGCAAATGAGCTAGCAATCACTCAAAAAGCGTGCAGATAGGGTGAGATAAATGCTACAAATCCTAACACTATCAACATGGGGATAAAGGAGCCAAATGCCGATTCCAGTATGAACGGCTCGAACGCTTCTACTGCATCTGTAGAGTGATGGGGCACACCGATAAATATCGCGACATACTTTTCTAGGTCCGAGCTGCTTCAATAATTTGTAAGTGGGATTTTAATTAAAAATAATAATTCGTAAGTAGGATGATTCTATTAGGGTGCAACCCCAGAACTCAAACCAGATACGTGCTACAACGTATTTGAAGGAGAAGAACACCCCCCCCCCATCAAACCGATAAACATACCAAATCCATCCAACAAGGTCCTCCTGTCCCAAATTAGCAATGACCGCAAAATGATGGCATGAAAAGGGACAGGACAGAGTTGAAATGTTACACCCGATCCTAGTGATAAAATTTGACTTAGGAAATCCTTAAAGTACCCTTTAGAAAGTCGGTAGAAATAACTTTCTATTATATAATAGTGTTAATATTAATATTATACTATGAGTGTTATTAGCATTATTATTATTTCATGATTAGTTACAAGCTTGTTTCAATAATAACCATGGTAAATTAGAAACTATTTAAACCCCTATAAGTTGATTTAATAAGACTGGTCAGCTGTGAAACCCGGCCCTAGACGACCTGATCGAACCACACGGTTCGACCCATGCAACGCTCGCGGGTTCACTTAACACATAAACATAATAACTAACATATAATAACTGAATTGAAAACCTCCTCAACACATAATTAAAACGACATCGGAAATAAACAGAGCATCCAAGGTTCGAAATCCGCAACTAAACTTCACTAAAAAACATCCCAAACAGAGGATACAACAACCGGAAATAAGTCTGTCAAAACAACTGGAAACATGGAAAATTGTCAGAAAATGCAAAAACAATGAAAGGGATAACCGAGGTCCTCCAATGAAAGGGATAACTGAGTCACTCTTATGTGGCGTCGCTGCTCATGCTCCCCTCTTACGCGGCACTGGCTCCTGAAGTCCCAAGGTTGGTCATACATGAAGAAACAAGACGGAGGTTTGCGATTAGCACTGGATAACTAAGCCTGATCGTGAAGAACTGAACTAGTATCTAGTAATGTGACCCTGTGATCCTGTAGGCATCATCCTAATGTCAGCCACCCCTAGCTATGAGCGGACAACCTCATGGTGGATCAGACCATGAAACCACCCTCAAAACCATAAGAACAACACTGAAGGTTAACTTATCACATCCAGTCTGAACCTGAATCAATCCGAGGGATTGTGCAATCCAAAGGGTGGGCGACCAACGTATATCGAGAGCTAATCTATCTAGTCTTGATTCTTATCCTTAAACATGAACTGTGAATCACACACAGTTCATCACTGTGAGTTTATCCTTGAAAATAACAACTGTCTGTGCAGTAGATCACATACTACTACACATCCTAAAATACTCATCTGCAATCACAACCAACTGTACAGTAGATTCCATACTAATGTACAGTTCTGAAAATCCAAGCAAGGATTCCTGACAACTAATTACAAGTCTTCGCATAAATCAGAAATATAATCTTAACCCTTATCTCTGAATAGCTTTCCTCGAAGAGTCTGATCCGATGCCCTTGCTCCTAGAGCTCGATTGCCTGATCCGGATGACCTAAAGAGATCAATTGTAGGATTGATATCCCAAAAACCCAAATTCCCAACCTGTTATGATTTTCCTACGTAGGATTCAACAAGGATTGAGAAAGGAGGAAGAAGATAGATTACCTTTTGTAGTTTCCTCAACGATCTCTAAGCCCCTACTACCGGTCTAGGATTAATCAACAAGATCCTCTCCTCTGCCTGAGACTAATTTGTAATCGTCAAATATATTGGAATTAGGTTTATGAAATTGTGAGTTATGGAAATCAAGACTTTGT
This sequence comes from Linum usitatissimum, assembly GCA_030674075.2. Taxonomy (NCBI): domain Eukaryota; kingdom Viridiplantae; phylum Streptophyta; class Magnoliopsida; order Malpighiales; family Linaceae; genus Linum; species Linum usitatissimum. The sequence goes on from JAUJYP020001182.1 coordinate 5,204,287, forward strand.
TTATATAAAATTTCCACCATATCAGTGGTGGCATGACTACCACGCCCGTGGGTCACTGACGGTCACGCCCGTGATTCACCTACTAGCCACGATTGTGACTGCACTAACCACGATTGTGACTGCACTAACCACGACTGTGATCTTCCAGACGACCACGCCCATGACAGACAGTTCACCATGCTCATGATGGTCTTCCTGCCACAAATTTTGCCGAGAACACAAAAAACCAAACCAAGGCCCAAAGTCAACTATTAACCAAAAATCGGGGTGTGACATCAGCTACCCAATCAAAATTGAATCATGAAATGAGTTGTAGCCTGGTGGATAAGTAACTAGAACAATAGAGTAGAGGTCATGTGTTTGACCCGCAGCTCCAGCTTCCTTTTTCTTTTCTTGTCATTCTTCATCATTAAGCCAAATGACCTCGTTTTAGTGAGTTCACTGAAAGTGTAAAGATGATGACATAGCCGACATGCAAGCAGGCTTCACCAATCATTCATTGACACATCGTCTTGAACGATGACGTTGTCGCTGACGTGGGCACTTCGTTCCTCAAATCTCTAGTCCAGCTCAACAGCGAGCTCCAAATTCTCCGTTGAAAATCTCCACCCTCCATTCAAGTGATCTACCTCTATTTAATCCTCAATTTCCTAATCGACTCACTAATACCTCCCTGCATCCAAAGATCGAGTTTCGATCTTCAAAAGAGAAAAGACATCCATCTCCCCGACTCTGTTTTTGATGAACCACGACGGCAAGTCATCTCTCGGTTAGATTGATTTTGAGGTAAGGGATCGATTAGTAGGGTAAGAAACTATTTTCCTTCCTAAGAAACATATTAAAGCTTCAATCGTTTCGATCTAGGTTTCATGTTCATCTTCTCTGTCAAGCTGTGATTTTGGAGACTGCAGACCAGAAGATACCAGACCATCCTTAGCATCAAACGAAGGTTAGGAAGTGTTTCAATTAATTAGTTTCAATTTCGGTAGAGTTTCCTTGTGTATTAAGCCTTCACTAGAGCTGGGTTCACCCTTGCCAGATTCTGGGTTCATCTCTAGAATTTGTGGGAGAAGATAATTGGATAATGTCTGTGACGACACTTAGATTTGTCATTATTTGCGTTTCAGCCATTGAACTTTCAGAAATTAGAATCAGTACCTCATCTCTTAGCAAATTGCCTGACGTAAAAAACTATTAATATCTGCCAGTTTAGTAATCAACTTTTTCCTTGTAGTTTCCGCAACTTGGAACTTTCTGGTAATGACAGTTTGCACCCAAAATGGTTGTAGAAGTTCTTTAAGTCCTAAAATTAGCCCTAATCGGTCCTAAGATGCTAGTAAATTAATCCGAAGATAGTAACATGACCCCTATATCCATAAATTGTTAAGTAACAGTAATTCCTTAAGATTAGTAATTATAAATAGGATGTACTTAAGATTATAACCCTTAATCCTAATAAGTAATTAAAATAGATATTCTTCTTCAATCTTTCTTCCTATCTCGAAAATTAGCACTAATAGAACTCTTCATGTACTTAGTTAATCTCTTTAACTCAAATCTTTTTAATTCATCCCTTCCGTCAAATCACATTAATTGTGAAGATAATCCTTCGATTTTCGTCGAGCCGTCCCCATAATATTTCAACACGTGTTGGAGTTTAGTCTAATGTCTAAATCCTCGTCTTCGGGTCATCAAAGACAAACCGAATTTTCAGCTTAGATTGCAATCCCTTGTGTTGGAACCTCTCTGCCTCTTTATAAGGTGAGTTCCTTTAAGGGGGTAAATTTTTTTCCTTGCTATAGTGAGGGTATGCATGTTTCATGTTATGTTTAATTATGCAATTTAATTCATTTATGTTCATGTCATTTACTTTATTCTTATGATGCTCATATGTGCCTTATGTTAAACTAGCTAGAAGATGATATGATTAGCTAGTTGGAAAACAAGAAATAACTATCCCAAGCCTAGACCATTAGTAGACAATCTAGTAGTGAAATGATATAGTAGTACGTAACTCTCAAGCTAGACTCCCGATCCAGATAGTTGGCCTATGACCTTGGGCCACTAGAGATCCAAGACTTAGTTACTCGGACCACTAGAGTCCCGTTATTAGTTATTGGGCCACTAGAGTCCCATTATTAGCTATTGGGCCACTAGAGTGCCGTTTTTAGCCATTGGGCCAATAGAGGCCTCTATGATAGTACTGGCCATTAGAGACCCATAATGTTATCTTAAGTCCGAAAAAATGTGCGGTAAGGCTAGTTAGTGAAAAGAGGGGATGTCATACAAGAATTAAGAACCCTTGAATAAAAGTCAAGGCTAGTACAAGAATATAAGGTGCATAGTTTGACATTCCCGATGATACTATTTTTTACATGATTAACATGATACATTACTTCATAATGTACTAAACTAGCAAGATGATGATTTGACCATGAGAGACTAACCCCGAGCCATCCACAAGTCATATTAGAGATACCAGAACGGAGACGACTTGCAAGAGCTGCAGCTGCTGCCAATATCTTTGGAGTTTAGACTTGTGACTTTGTTAATGATTTTATGTCGGACTTGATTTCATGATTTGGTTTGCCCACATGTTTAGGGCTATTTATTTTGAAATAATGTTTGAACAATTTATTTATGTTGACTTTGACTTTTATCCTTTTTATCGAGTCCTTGTCCGCCTCGATGCAATTTGGTCATTTAATAAATGTTAGAAGTTTAGAGTGTTTCATGAAACACCGGTGCTTGACGTCAACAAGATGCCGATTGAATTACCAAGGGTAGATACCCTCGTAAATGTATGAGTGGTCCAGGCGAATAGTCCCGTAAAGGGGGTTGTGGAGATCCATCGCCTCTGACGATACGAACCCCTATCTACCGTTCCGGTGTTAGCTCGTTGCCTTTGATTTCTTTCTTTCCTTCGGGTGTGTCGTACTTGTCAAGTGTTTTGTTTATTTCTTGAATGTTGTCATTTGGCAATAGAGTTAGGTATTTTCTTTACAAATTAGTTATTTTCTTTACAAGTGAGGTACGATCAAATTATCTGAGTCCATGAAATCACTCATCAAATCCCCTACTAAATCACCTAGTATGTCATACGGACTATGTTAGATTAGAGGGAAACCTTGACAACGAAGTAAAAGCTCGGTGGAGCAACGTGAAAAGGCGATGTGGGTTTGTTCATTTTCTGCGTTTGCCCACCGATCTATAAATATGAAGAAGTACATGGTACCGAAGCTTAATATCCGAAGATGGGCTGTATCCGCCACTGCCATCGATACTCTACCATGGGACTTGGGGGTGGAGTTGAGTAGCAGCTGCTGCGAATAATATTTGAATAAGTGCACTAATATTGGGCCCTCAACAAATAAAAACTGTCGGGGCTTATTGATTAATTTAAGTGGAAATCAAATCATGCTGAAACTTAAGTTGTATTGTTTGGGCTTTTCATGTTTACGAGTCCACGATTTAGTTACACATTCTCGCTGGCGGCATCAAACGGAAATCATTTAGAAACTGAATTGCTATTCAGCCTTTAATTTTTAAATAAAACGATTTAATACATGCAAAATTACATAATTATTGTTTAATTTTAAATATAAAAGATATATAATTTATTATTAATTATATTTTAAATTTGGCGGTTTCTCTTTTATAAGTGTTGGTGATATTATTAAAAATTATCTTAAATGTAAAAGGTTATTTCTATGATAAAAGCATTGCATATGAATGATGAACCATCACCAGCAAAACACAAATAATCCTACGTATTGTTTGTACTTTGCTGGCAACCGTACCACCATTACAACATCATCGTGCTTAAGTTATAAAGTAAAAATGGATATAACTTTTTTTTCATTAGCTACGATAAAAGTTGGGATGGGCGGATGATCGTAAAGAGCCTATCGAAGTTTGGTCGGTAATGTATTCGAAAAATAGGATTTATAATTTATATTTTCAATTAAATGACATCTAATTAAAAATCAATTATGCCACAAAATCGGTGAATAACAAAACTGAATTTCCCTTTGAAAAACCTAGTAGAACTGAAGGACAAAGAACGAAGATACTTGGGATTCGTTGATACCACAAAGAAGAAAACAAAATGTTAATTATCTAGCTTACTTGTGAATGACACTATATCTAGAAAAGGGATTCTCATTAGGGGGCAGCAAAGGCATCATCCACCCACTTAACGGAAACGGATTTTCCGTCGTCGGGTTTAACGACGTTGGATTTCTCAGCGGCTTGGAACCCGAACAGACCTTGGATCGCTCCGGTAACCTTGTTCATCCGCTTCCGCTGCCGGATCCTCTTCAGCACCACCTCTCTGTCCAGGGTTCCGGGCTTCAGGTACACCTGGCTGCTGACGGCGCTAGGCATAACGTCTTCCCCTACTTCTTCCTGTTCGTCCGGAATACTCTCCGCCGAGCGAGTGGTTTGCTGGTTTTTGGCCACCGTAGAAGACATGTTATACTTGACCAATTGTCTGTACTTGTACACGGAGATTTGATCTTTAATTTGTAGTGGGATCAGATAGAAGATGGATTGATTTTTTATAGGAATTATATAATAGCTAATTATTATTATTATTATTATTATAAAGGGGGAATCGTGGATAAGGGAGGGTCGGTTTCGGTGGGTTCGAGGCGGCCTTAGCTTGCCTCTTTTGGGAAGCGGATTACTTTCTTTGTCGGAAATCTGAATCAGGTGGCACCGGAATCCATTGTTTTGCTTTTACTTGTGGCCTTTATTTTATTTGATTTCAACCCTCCAGCTAAAGTCTGAATCAGAACACAGTGAAGTTGGAAGATTAGTCTTTTACCATACCGCCGCCTGGTTTTTTTGTTTGCTTGCAGCACTGATACACCAGTGTCTCCGGTCCAACAGTCTACTTCTTATTCCAATACCGCCTGCTTTATTTATCTGTTTGCTTGTTTGTTTGGCCTTAACCAACATGCAGTCACTTCTTCACCTTTAGGAAAACCAAGCATAGAACTTTATAATAACTATTTATATATATTTTTTATGTTGCCACGTCTTTTCACTACTTTTCTCTCTTCTCTTAAACTTCAACAAAAAAAACTACTTTTTTACCCTTTTTTTCATTCCTTCCTCACTTAAAAAGATGGAGATTGTTAGTTTTTCTGTTTATTTTCTTTTGCAATTAAAATAAATAGAAAATAATTAATAAAACCAGTTTTCCAAATCGTAGTTTGTATTTTCCCAACTCCTTAGAACAATAAGCAAATACATTTTATTTTACTTTTTAATCTCTCCTATATTTGTATCTTTCCTTTTTCTTAGTTTTGCAGTCGTAACATTTCATAACTTACTCAAAATTATTATTTCTTTTACAAATTTTGTTTATTATAAGTTTTTGAATATGTCATATCCTTCTTGCTATGTTTAATTAATTTTTTGTAAGAAAACATTCATCTAGTATTAAGGCTATGTAAAGGATAATCGAACCAACAAAGTATAAACATCATTGCACGCTAAAAAATTCTAATATTACTCGTGGACGACGTGAATGAGCCTAATAAGTGGGTGATTGAATTAACAATTAATTATGTTAAATAAATTTTAAAGATAAAATGAAAAGTTTTTCACATATATAATTATTGGGTCTAAGTGTAACATTTATTGAAAGTTTAGTTTTTGTAAGTAAATGTTCAAATTTTTAATCTATATACATTTTAGTTATTCAAGATATAAAAATTATAGATCGAAATAAGAATGACAAGGTAACTAGAATTAATAACTAACTTGATAAACTAAATTTTTTAATCACATTAATATTTTCTTATATACCTAAGTGTTACATCAAATAAACGGTTATATTTTATTATATATATATATACACATTAATCATTTGAGTGTTAGAAATGATAGATTGAATAAACAGGACACCTGGGTTAAGACCTAACTATATCAAATCAATTTTATTGATTATATTGTTTTTTCATATATAATCTTATCGATTTTAAGTGCTACATCAACTAGACATTTAATATTTTTTGAAGAAAATATATCAATTTATCCTTCATAATTTATTGGTAGGAGTGACTTGTCGAGAATGATAGCTTATTGAGTTTAGGGCTCGAATTCGACATAAGTTTGGGTATCAACGCTGAACTCCACAAGTACCTATCCCGTAAGATTGAAAATTTGGTTCCTAAGTTCCAAATTCATTTAAAACTGGGTACCATAAGTATGAGATTGAGTAATATCCATCCCAATATCCAAATTCCATTTAGAACATGAAAAGTAACTTCACGACAAATCCCACAAAAAAATTTGTTTCACGTGATCCTATTAGACAATAAAAACCATTAAACCAAGCTACGACGACATTAACAATATCTGTTAATGTATGAAGTTTTGTTATATGTGAAATTGTTAATAAATAATGTCAAAATATATGCAATGTTTTGATTCTGGGTTATTATTGGACAAAAAAGGTTGTGAGTAATTGATTATTGATTATTAGGGTAAACGGGCAGAGCGTGATTAGACGTTTATCCGAACGGATAAATGTGTATTCATATGTATTTAAGCCGTCCAACTTACATCTTATATCTCAAACACTTGCATGTAACGGATATTTAAATTCATGTAGATTTAGATTTACCAGATACTAGCAATTTCGATTTCCACCATTAATCGAGATCCATTCACAAACAAGGATATACCGTCAATAATAAGAAATACATGAAAGAGTTTTGAAAACATTAAAACGATATAAACCAGCCAACGAACCAATGATGAAATCTAGTCGAATTTAATGGGTATTGGATTCCTGAAATAAAAATACACTCCACATCTTCTTACAAATCTAAACAAATACAAATGATAATTATACTGCCGGCCAATTGACCAGATAAATTAAGATATACGCATGATCTGTAGAAGCATTCAATGATTTTCAGGTTTAATCATACTTTTAAAGTATATGGTCAATTTGGATTTTTATCCGTTTCTACCTGGTTGGGGTTCGAACAATAACTATAACGACAATTGTTGGGGCAATTTCTATTACCAATAAATAATTCAATTTAAATTATTAATTTTACATATTACTTTTATTTGATAGAAACTCAGGTATTTATTGGTATTCGATACCCACGCTATGTGTCAACGTCTCATTGGTCTTTGAATTTTGTTAACACCCTGACTTGATGAGCAATACATTACGGTCAGTTAAAAAATCAAAACACAATACCCAAATTAGTTTAACCAAAAACCAAATTTAGCAAGGGATCTGTAAAACCATAAACAGAGAAAACCAAAAACCCACTCTTGCAAACCCATTGAACAAAAAAAGCATAAATACAGAATTAGTTGAATTAGAAGAACTAAATCCAACATCTAAAATTGAGTAATTACAACGGACCTAGGTTATTATTAAATGAGGAAGTAATGTTACAATAAAACCTACCAGAAACGGAAAATCAAGGGCCGGTTATGAATCTCCTTCCCGCTCTGTCGGTATTGAATCTCTCCACCAAGAATCCACCACGACTGCAACATTAAATCAAACATTAGGGTTATCGGAAACCCCAAACTAGTTTGATTAGGTCAGAGAGAGTAGAGTAATGAGAAATCAAACCTGAAATGAGCGAGAGGCGGCCAGTCGCTGAAGCCATCGCCGGAAATTGAAGATGAAAAGCACCCGACGAAACTTATTTTATGGATGTTGTCGTCGTTATCGATGGAGGGTAGGGGGCAGATTTTTGGAAAACGGTGGAAAACTGGAGAGAGAAGGGTGAGATTTTAGGGCTGCAACATCAATTACATACTGAAATTTTAAGTCATTAGATGTGAATAAAATTTAATGGTTCATATTGAATCTGATTTCAATCATCTCCCATATTTTAATATTCCAGCATGTCCACTTCTAACCGAGCATATTTTCATCAATTTTTTAAATTTGATGATTGATAATATATGGATAGAAAGGTAATTGAATTATTTATTCGATTTTGAATTAATCGGAGTTTAAATTAGAAAGTAAAAGTCGAAATACTGAACTGGACAGAATCCATGCGGATTTCTATCATGTCCTCCTTCTTTGAAACGATTCGTTCTCAAATCGTAATAATTCCATTCGAACCTCCCGGATAAAAAAACAAGTTTGATGAAATCTTCAAACTCTACCCTATATGCTTGCTTCTTGATGATCTTCTAATGAATACTCTAAGCACTTTTTCATTTAATGTTTTGACAACCCCGTCTTGAACCAACATCACAAGATCCTCATACATGAATTATTCAATCATCTTTAAATATTTCAATGGGGATTGGGGCCAACTTTGTTGAGTTCAGTGATATAAAAATGCTTTTTATTTCGTTTTTGTTAACACTAAGAGATATAAACTTTTTAAATATTATCGTCATTAATAACTTCATTGAGGAATCTAAATATGATTCAAACTCCATGTCAATGTTGCACCCGTCTTCCTCCAACTTCGAACAATTAATTACAAGATCTTCATCAATAATAGTTTGTTCATCTTCGACAACCATGACTTCCTGAATAGAAATTTCCTTCTCTTTTTGTTTAACTGTTTTAAACTTTACAGCTTGGTTTATCTCCTCATGAATTTCTAGTTTTGCTCCAGCAACTTGTGATACCTTTTTCTTCTCATTATTGACTATAATTTTTTCTTGTCATTTCTTTGTCCTTTATTATGGCCTCCCATCTTCGATCAAACGCCCCCTCAATTGACTTATTCAAAACAATTTCTTATACAACTCAAAAGTTTAATTTAGCCTTAATCCGCACCAATCAAATATTAATTTCATCCAATTTAATTTAAAAAAATCAAAACCTCTACATATTGTGCTAAAGTCACAGTCTGATCTCCCATACTTGCAACTCGATGAAACAATTAATAATAACAAGAAACTAATAAATAAAATCTAATGTATTAACTCACTCTTTTTTCAAAGCTTTTTTTTATTGCTTCTTTTTTTCTATTTTTTCAACCAAATACTAAAATAATAACTTAAGGATATGAATTCAAGATAAACCTGAAAACTGGATATGTATGTCTCTGATTTGAACAGAATTTTTTATACCAAACATATGTGAACCACACCACCATTGCGACAAAACCCAACAACAATCTCGACACGGAACACTTGAACTCGAAATCTTCGTTAAGGGGTGGAAGCAAGATAGATAATCGGTCACGAATGAGAGTGAATATCTCGCTAATACGATTAAAGGTCCTCCAAGCACGAATCAGCACGCACTTACACGAACCAACGACCCTCCAAATACGAATCACCACACACTCAAACGAATCAAACGATTATAAAACTCAAACTAACAAATTTAATTTTATTCATCTCAATTATTTTTCGAATAGAATAATAATCAGTCCTTTATATAGTCTTTAAAAACTTAACCCTCGAGTAAAATTTAATAAACTAATAGTTAATCCTAAATAGAAAATTAAATAAACTTCTACTTTTAAATAAGAAAAACTACTAAATAGACATATTTTATTATTCAACCCGTTCACTTTAATTGTGAATATCTCCTTGGATTTTTCGAATCTGATGACCGATAATATATGGATAGAAAGGTAATTGAATTATCTTTCCAACGATGTTGAACTTGAACTAGTCAGAGTCCCAACAGGAGAGTAAGGACCTAAATACTAAACTGGACATAATCTATGCGAATTTCTATCAGACAATCATTGTGAATCCATGGTCCGGAGTCGACTACCCATCGAAGATCCACCTTATGGTAGAACCGGAAGAGGAACCGCCAATCTCTCCAACGCCATGACGGAGATACCCTTCCTTTGTCGCCACAAAACGCTCCTTAACGACCTTAAAATTGAACACCCTCTTAGTTAGAAACTTCCCTACGACACACAACCTCAGGTCTTCAACGACCGGTGCCTACGACTCGATTTCGTCGATCTCCTCAACCTATTCTTCAGCAGCCGCTAGTGTAAGAGCATTAACACGGGCTTCCATCTTGATTAGAAGACGATCCAAGTGAAACGATAAATTCCTTGGTCACAAGATGTCGTTGAATGAAAACCCAAATCGCCGAGAATTGTAAACGTGTAAAAACCCTTCAACTTTAGGAAAACCTCTCCTAGAAAACAAAAGATAATTTTGATTGAAAATTTAAATTTTGATCTGCAAATGTATGGGAATGGCTCAAAACTCTTTTTGATGTGCGAAAATCAAATAAATAGGGAGACATTAAAACCGTTAAGAGTATGTAGAAGATAATTGATACGGGATGCATAATAAAGAGACGAGGAATAAGTCACGAGCATAATGATATTCCATATTAATTTTTATTTGGTACGTCCATATACACACCAATTGTATCTCACATGTAGGAAATAAAAGCATTGTAATGCATAGCACATATAATTCCGTTACATCTTTATCCATATAAATGAGGAGACAGTCGAGGAGACAATACGACTTCAAGAGGATGAGCTTTTGGATTGGTCAGCCCAACACTTTCCGTCATATCGATTAGTTCCGTAGATACTCTGGAGAAATCAAAACCATGCAAAAGTGTAGCCACGGTCAAGTACATAACTTGAAGCGCAAAGTTCAAGCCAGGGCACATCCTCCGTCCACTACCAAATGGTATGAGTTCAAAGTTATGACCTTTGACGTCAACTTCTTTATGAGTAGTAAGAAACCGGTCAGGTTGAAACTCATCTGGGTTTGGCCAAATTTGTGGGTCACGTTGAATCTTTGATATATTAACAATGAGACTGGTGCCTCCACGGACTAGATAGCCTGCGACGATACAATCCTCCGTAGATTGGTGGGGTATAGAAAGTGGCGCCGGAGGATATAAACGGAGGGTTTCTTTGACGATTGCTTTCAGATAAACCAAATTTTGAAGGTCGCACTCTTGGACTTGTCTCTCTTTGCCAACATTATCATCTAGTTCCATTTGCGCTTTCCTCAAGACCTCGGGATGGTTGACGAGTAATGAGAGGAGCCATGTCATTGTTACACTTGTTGTGTCTGATGCAGCTACTGTAAGGGCCTGTAATTGTGCCAAATGATTGATGGGAATGTATACAAAATTACATTTATCATTTATAGTGTAACGTACGATTAATATGCCTATAATGTATAGTTGTTCACATTTTGTTTTGGTTACTGATACAATTGAAATCTGTTTTAGTTTAGTAGAGCAGTCATATATTTTAATCACCATATTTTACTCACGGGTCTATATAATTAGAGGTTTTTATAGGTAAAAGAAATCAAAAGTTGATTAATTTTTGAACGGTTATCAAATCTAACTCGAAATATATATTGCAATTTTTTAACCTCAAAATCCCAATCTTAAATTCGAAACTCAAAATCTAAAATCCAAAATTAAAAATTAATATTCTAGACTCCAAAATTTATTAAAAAGACTTCATAACCCTTTTTATACAGACAATTAAATCTTTCAATCAATCTAACGATTCAAAATCATCCTGACATCATGAAACTCTCTTTACCCAAATTTCGAACCTGCTTCAAGAATTGACAAAATTTCAACTTTAAAAAGATAGTCAGTCCGTTTTGTCGTAGTCTAGGTTAATTGGGTGATAGTATTGGGTTACAGCTGGTCGACAGCTAAACCAATTACTTCACTACTCTCTAATTAATAATATTGACTTCAAAGCTTATTGAGGCTGTGCATGATTGAATTATTGCATTTTAATCAATAATAATTCAATAGATTAAGTGGACAAACTTCAATTAGAATTCAATAGATTAAGTTGAATAGCAATTACCAGGCAAGTAGCTTTGTTAGTAGTATCGGAATCTCGACCCTCGATACTACCTTCATCGTCAAGAACATTAAGAATCACATCCATGAAGTCATCTTCAGCCATAACTCTGCCGGCAGAATTTTTCTTAGCTTTGTGCTCCTTTAGCCACCCACTCACCACGACGTCCATTTCCTCCGCCGTTTTCCTCATGGCTTTCTCAAATCCTCCGACATCCAACCACCTCAAATATGGCAGACCATCAGCCACCAAAAACCTCCCAGAAAGCTCACAAAAATCTTTGAACAATCCAAGCAATTTAACGCCGTCTTCTCCTCCCTTGAAGTAGCCTATGGACTTCCCCACGATCATCTTCAGAATAACGTTCAACGTTATCTCACCAAACCAGCTAGTAATCTCCATTGAAACGACACCATTTTGTACTTCTTTTGCCCAGTACCCGTAGAGCTCCTTTGTCGCGAGTTTGACCTCCAACTCCCTCACGTTTTTCAGCAACTCGAGGCGGTGAGAAGAAAGAAGCTCTAGCGTAGTAATCTTCCGGACTTGTCGCCAGTAGGACCCATAGGAACTAAACCCCACCATGGATCTTTGATACCCGAGAAGATCCATGGCTAGGGTTGCGGGTCGGTCGGCGAACACCCGGTCGTGGATTGTCAAACACTCCTTAGCTGTCTCCCAATTGCTGACGACTAGGGTGTGGTGGATTCCCATTTGGATTGTGAATATTGAGCCGTATTTGTCGGCCATGTCGCCCAATACTTTGTGTGTCGGCTGCGGCCCACCTAGGTTATGAAGGTGCCCGACCATCGGCCATGCTCCGCCGGCCCGCGGCGGTACGTTTTCATTCTTTTTGCCGACGGCTGTGGTTGCTACTCGGAATAGGAAATAGATGAAGGCAAGGGAGGCTACTATTAGTGAAGTTGCGGCCATTGAAAGGTTGGAGCTTGTGGAAATGATGAGATCCATTTCCCACGGAGAATTATAAAAAAGAAATCTACATATTACCCAGCGGCCTCAAGAGCATTTATATATGAAGATGGACCTTTCGGACACAATCAGACATTGTGAGTCCCATTCCTAAATCAACTGAGCTGCAAAACTAGTTCTAAAGCAGCCAATGAGCATTTGCCCGTTGGATTAGTTTATTAATATCTGACGGCTGTTTTTAATTAGATTCGCCAAAGATATCTTTTGAGAATAGTGCTATTAAAATATTTAGTAATAGCAGTCCGTGATTTTAGGAAATAAGTTTTTTTAATCATTTCATCTTGTTTAATCGAAAAAATAACAGTTTCATTTCAATAAAAGAGAATAGAGGATAGAGGAGTGGATTTGCTCTAATGATGATTTAATTACATCATTTAATATTAACCATTAAACTAAATTTTTTCTATTAGATATGACTCATTTAATTTTTGATTTAATTATACAAAATACTATTCTGTTAAAATGATAAACGGACAATTAATGTGGAATTAACGGATGTTATTCAGTCAAAACGAAAATATGATGTATCAATCCATTAATTTCACGTTACATTCTCAAACAATAACTAATTATTTAACTTAATAATTAATTAGTACAAGTAGACAACTGAACCCAAAGGGTTCAGTTGGATTTCAGTCTTCGACCAGACGTTGGATACTTGGATTTCAGAGTGTGAAACTACTGTATTTGGCACGGAGGTATTTATATAAACTTCCTACATTTAATTTCATCAACATGTTGTTGTAATAAATTAATAAATAAATAAGAGAGAATAGGAACCAGGAAGAGGAAAAGCAACCAGGCTAACAATCATCATAGAGATGGTCTCGACAGATTCTAACCATCGGATCACGAGATTTATGGGCCAAATTTCATCTTGTGATTGAAACTGAGTTAAACAATTTAATTTGGATGAGGTAAATTTGAAATAGAAAAAATGTAAAAATTATATGAGGAAATCAAATTTTGTGGGGGTAAATTTTTTTTTTCTTATGTAAATAATTTTGTGTACATAAGTGTATTTGTTATGTCCATTATACGAGTCTATAATTATATTAGCTTTAAGATTATGTTATGCTATTTTTATTTCCATTTCACGAGTCAGTTATGGAGCATCTTTGCAAATTATGTTGCATATTATGTACACATAGTAGTGACACGAATTAATTGTCATTATTATGTCTGATTTACGAGCCAATTACTTAATTATAATGCAAGGTTTATGAGTATTATATATGACACACTTATGTACACAAGTCTATTATACGACTTTTATGTTATAAAATTTTTATGCCACTATTATGTTCATTTTATGTGTCTTATGTTATTGCTATGTCAACTTTATAACATGTCACAATTATGTTCACTATAAGTTTTATTAACCAGATTAATTACTACTTTTGCAGGTATGACTTTCCATTATGTCTTAACAAATACATCCCGTTCTATGGTGGAGCGCAGTACCACGATTACCATCATTATGTTGGAGGGCAAAAAAGCCAGAGCAATTTCGCATCGGTCTTCACCTACTATGATTACATCTTTGGAACTTACAAGGTGAGAAATCTTTTCATTTTGAATCACGTGAAGGAGTATGAACTAATCTTGTAAGAAGATCCTGCAGAAAGTACTAATGGGAACCCCTGTATGATTGAAATTATTTTTCACGATGAAAATTATCTCAAATATGATAATCATAATTCAATAACAATAATGATGGATGATGTTAGTTTCATCCATCTATCAATCCATATCGCAAAGTTACAGTGATTAATTTGTGAAATTTTAATACTTAGATGTTCACATGTGAATAAACCAACACCGAATATCAAAATTGAAAGATAAATATAAACATGACCTTGTTAAGAAACTAATGGATCGTAAATATAACTACAAGGAACAATGGAGAGGAAGAGGCACACAAAAGAGAGAGAGGAAGAGAGCTTTTTTATTCCCACTATTGATACAAAGATAAATATCTATTTATAGGTGGAGAACAATCTCATAGGATTCTATAGTATTATTACATATATGAATAAGTACATGAATGAGCATATAAATGACTACATAAATAAGGCTATAAATGGTGTTAAATTATATTAAGTAATGGACATTCTTCAGATATATTATTTATAATAGACCTAATATTAATTAAAATTATTGTTGCATCTAGGAAACCAAAAAGTATACATTTCCCTAGCTTATTGAAAGCTATGTTCCATTCACCCCATCCATTTTTCCAACATATGCATCATTTTGTAGACCGTTATAAATCATGGTATTGACATGCATTCTAACTTGCTAATCGTCAAAGATTAGTCCAATGAATATATTATTTAGAAAATATCATATTTGTTTTTTTATGAACAAGCATGCGAGTATTTTTATTAAAATCTTCAACAAACATACTTACAACGTATTGATGGTAAATCAGGAGGTAAAACCCAAATGGGTTATAAAAGGGTTGCAATAATTAAAATCATATACACCACATCCAAGATTTCCTCAATACCAAGCCAAACAAATCTTAAGATACTAAACTCAAGAAAAAAAAACTAAGATCGACAACTTAGGCAACTGAATGGAGGAGGCTTTAATGCCGATCCTGCAAATCTTGACGCGCTGACCAATGATAAATAAAACAAAAAAACTACAAAAGTAGCGAGTCCAAAAACAACAAGAAACGATATTAGAAAACTGGAAATCAAAGTGAATTGCCAATCAGTTGCGGGTTAAGGATGTCGTCGGAGTCAGAGGCTACTCCGCGATCCCGATATTGTCTTATGTCGGTGGGAGGATCACAATATTGTGACCCGCCTAGTTGATCTATGTGTTGTTGGAAACATCTTTTTTTGTTATTTAGCTGGCTTTAGGCTTTGATGTTCCACTGCCATATCTTCTCTGGATGAGATCTCCTCCCGACGTCTTTTATGATTTGCTGTTACATCCATCATGTCTTCATCTTCATCCAGAACCTCCGCAGTGATATTCGAAGATCTAATAAAAGAGCTACTTGCCAGTGTTAAGCTTACCTCTCTTCGGCCCATTGACGAGACTGGGATAGAGGCACTCGCCGAACCTTGCAAATTGCTCCCGGACTTTGCTTGTGTTGTCATGCTGGTCTTGCTTGGATTCTTCTCTTGCAGATACTTGGCTGCCACAGTGTCCATGGCATTCATCAGTTCCACCTGGATGGAATCATCCCATTTACAAACAATTTAATCTGCTAGAATCTGGAATAAAACCTCACAAAATATAGCAATACTTATCCAGCCTTTTATATCTAAATTGACTTTTAACTCCAGCATCTTCGTGAAGATGGACTAGTTTACCTCGCCGTAGTGGTTTTTTTACCACCATCCATATTTGCATAAATCCCCTTCCGCTTCGAACCCAATACATCGCTGCTACCATCATTACTTTAGCCAAGTCCTCATGAACGACTGCTGCCGGGATTATCACACTGGGTCTCCTTGGCTCAACCAAAAATGCCGCCGAAGAATCAACAACAGCTCGGTCCCTGCAAGGTTGTTGCCGACGGGACACGCCGGAACCAGATGCTGACTGGGAGCATGACCGCGCAACAAGCTGACCCGGACCTCGTTACAGTACAGGTCCAAGGTCTTTCAGTGTGGGAAAGCAATGACGACGACGAGCTGTCACTAAAGAAGATTGCTCCACCACCACCGTCACACAATTTTCTTCTCTGCTTGGTGGGTCGTTTCTTGGGAGAGAAACAGATCAATTTTCAAGGTACGAAACGAATTCTCGAACTTGCATGGAAATCGGGACGGAAGATGATGATCCCTAGCCTGGGCGAAGGCCGATATCTGACTTATTTCGAACACGAAATCGATCTCCAACGCATCATCACCGATGGACTATGAAATTACGATGGCAGCCCCCTAATTCTGCATGAACTGGGCATCACGGAAGACTAACCCTAACGGGTACAAAAACATTCTGTACAATTTTTGTCTAATTCCGTAAATATTATATTTTTTATCAATGGAATTGGTCTTAAATTGCGGTTTGTAATATACGTACATTTGGTCGTCTCCTAGCCCTAAACAACAACAAAGAAAAGCTGATATATGCCGTCAGAGTAAGTACCCATTTTCATTGGGACGGCTGAATTTACTATATCCAAGATTGGATTTCGACGTTGGACCAACCATATCAAATATGAATGACGACTGCAATTGCAATGTGAAGAATTTATAAAGAATGGTAATCCTTTTCAAATGTTTTCCGCATGGAGACAAAGGGAGCTCCAGAAAATACAAAATATATGGGAGGATAAGAATGGTCTGGATACACCAGGATCCTTGTTAAGATTTTGAATGTCCTTATCATATGATTTTTTTCAAACTGTATGTTATACTTTAATGTAAACGTCAATTCATCATGTGTGAATACCTTGTAGTTGATAACAATCGAGAGGAAGAAGGCGAGAAACAATCAGACAAAACCAGATTTATGTGACATTTAGATTTTGAGCAGCGGTTTAAATTTTGATTTGATTAAAATCTTACTCGTTGTAGAAGTCGGGAGTTGGAAACCGAATTAATCTAATTAATTGAAGGATGTTGGCCGTGAGCACGGTGGATGTTGACCGTGGGCACGATGGGAGTCACCACGGGGTTGTTTGTTCACCACGGGCGTGGTGGTAAGTTGACAACGGACGTGGTGATAAGGTGATCACGGACGCGAGTTCATTATATAATGATTTCAAGGGTGTTTTCGGCAACAGAATTAGAATCCTCCAATCAATTTTTCTGCACTGCCGACTAACGAAATTTCGAAGGACGGCGATCCATATTTGAAGGTGCAACCGAGCTCCGATTGCCTCGAGATTTCATAGGGTCGACAAGGATAATATAGGGATAATGTTCAGGGAATGAATCTGGAATTTTCCAAGCCAGGCAGTAAAAGGACGATTCTGCCCCTATAAGTTTCAAATTGGTGCAAAAAAGTAAATGGAGTATAACTCGATCGTTTGAGCTCCAAACGACGCACCGTCAGAAGTTACGGATTTGCGACAGTGAGAGGAATCATATCAAGTCAGAATCAGAGATGTAAGCTTTTCGTAACAGGTGAAGAATTAGGATTACTTTTCTTTTTTAAGCGTAGAACTATAATAGGTTGTCAAGAATCCAATGATTGGATTCCCGGTGTGCTTTAGAGCAGGGCTCTCAATACTATAAAATAGTGTGTGATCTACTGTATAAGTGTTTTGATTCAGAGCAGGGTTCTCAGGACTGTACAATAGGGTGTGATCTACAGTACAAGTGTTGTGATTCATAGAAGGGCTCTCAGGCTGTACAGTAGCGAGTGATCTACTATACAAGTGTTGTGGTTCATACCAGGACTCTCAAGCTGTACAGTAGCGTGTGATCTACTGTACAAATAGTTATTATATTTCTAGCATAAGCTCTTGGCAATTAAACTATTGCATGTGATTTGCAGTTCAGATTAGGAAAGGATTAAGATTAGCTAAATTAGCTCCCGATTATGATGCGTTGGTCACCCACCCATGGATTGCGCAATCCCCCAGGTTATAATCAGGCTCAGGTAAGACATGTTGAGTATGCCTACATAAACGGTATTCAGGATAGTTTCACGGTCTGATCCATCATGAGACCGTCCATACATCTAGGGGTGGCTAATGTTAGGTATATGCCTACAGGAGACCACAAGGTCACATTACTAGATGCAGTGATTACATAGACTTTTATATTCTATCCTCTGTGTAGTCTCTAAACAGTCTCAGTATAGTTTCAGTACAGTTTTAGTTTCAGTCATAGTTCTACGCGAGTCTAGTTAGCCACTCAGTGCTTATCACCGGCCCCGTTATCTGTGTATTTCAGTCACAAGTACTGGAGCTGATGGTGGGGAGAGAGCTAGTCAGAGTTTTGATATCAGATGATATCATGTTTTGATGTATTTAGAACTAGGGTTGTTTCTCCTCTATTGATGTGTTGTGATTTGAGATCTGGGATCCTTGTTGGTCAGTTTTATTAAAGTGTTTAGTTGTGAGCTCTTAATGCTTGTTTTAATGCTTTCATTAGTAATCGTGGGTTGAGTTTAGTTCGGATTGGAATCCTAGTAGGATTTCTTGGTTGAACTAGTGGTTCGACCGGGACTCCTAGGGTGGGATTTCACAATTTACATGGTATTCTCGATGAGAAATGTCGAGACTAGTCCACGACACGACGATAGTGATATCTTATTATTTAGAGAGACTATAACACCCGACCTTTTCTGACAAGATATTGTTCGCTTTGGGCATAGCTAATCCCTCGTGAAGTTGATTTCGGGTGCATAACAGTAACTTCCCAGGAGGTCATCCATTTCTGCTCTGCTCCCACCCGGACTCGATTAACTTCAGAGTTCTTAGCAAAACTACTTCATCTCACCCTGAAAATGCTATTGTCAATTAGGGACATATTCTTACTTATAACTCATGTATCTCCCTCATGCTTTGTCGATGTGGGACTTGCCTAAGGTGTTATAGAGATTGTCACGAATACAGTCAATACACGATACAATCGATAACCCTAGTGCTCGTACCGGCCAAGTATATAAATACATGTACAAACCTGAGACAACGAACCCACAACTCAAATTCGGCGTTGGTTCTGAATTTGGTTCTGGGTTCTGGAAGTAGTCTGGACGGATGGACAATCAAGGGGGTAGTCAGCAGTACATCACTAGTGTGGTTACCAGTACATCCCGACCATGAGCATCAGTAGATCATCGGTGTGATGGTAGGTACATCATGGGTGTTATGGCAAGTTTATACGACCATAGTGGACTATTCACAAAAGCCACTTCGCGACCTGCCTGAGAACTCGGAATTACAGAAACGTAGAATTCAATCCTGAGATGAATGAAGACTTCCTCTCAGAGAGAGAATGATCAAGGAAGGAAGGCGAAGCTGATCGATCTTAGATCTTTTCCAAGGGATTAGAGAGGCTTGAAGAATCATTGGAAGGTAATTGATCTCCCTTTTCTCTTTTAATCCTTGAGTTAGAGAGTTACATAGGAATATCATGATAATTAGGGGGTTTTTGAGATTCAATTCTTTAATTGATCTCGTCAGGTCTATCAGGCGAGGAGGCTTGAGCTTCAAGGTACATCAGGCATGATCTAAGAGGGCCACAAAGCGTTTACGATGCGTCCAAATGTGAGACAAGCAGCACTTTCTAGAATGTTGGGGAGCAGATTCAGATAGTTTAGACAGAGACGCATTGGATCCAGCAGGCGTAGGATTGGTAGACCGGCCACATGGCCTATTACCAGGATGCATACTCCAGACTACCCACCTGGAACCCAAACCCTAAACTACAACACCACTTTCAGGATGCAAGAGCTTCACATCCTATTTGTAAAAAGACACAATATCGAAACAAAAGCAAAAAAAGATAGAAAATGGGAAAAGAAAAGAAAAGGAAAGAAGATGAAAAACAAAGAAAATAAAAAAGAAGCAAGTTGTAAATAGTAGTCTATAGAAGTAGATTAGTCCAGTAAGAAATCAAAATAAGAGGGAGGTGCTAGCTTTATTTGAGTACTTTGATCTATAGAAAAAGCACCTCATCCCTTAAGATGAAAGAGTAATCCCAACCAGGACGAGTCGTCGGTTTATTTCTTCTATTGAAAATTCAAAGGCATGAGTGTTTGAGGATATGGATACATTCTGGTCATTAGGAATTGAATCATTTGCATCATATACAGAAGTTTGTCTTCTACTAGTCTAAGGGATTCGATGTTTATACCGAATTATGTGGCTTGGTGTTTGACTAGGTTTACTTGGAACCATGATAGGTGGGAAACCCTAGGGTATGATTTCCATTCACCACATTTTGAGTTCCTTGTTAAGTGTGATGAGTATATTTTCTTGAGGAAAAGTAATATTCAAGTGGAGGGGGATTTGATAGCACGTTTTATTGTATGAGTTTGACTCGACTTATTATTGGCCCCCTTGTCTTGATTAGATGATGAAAACGAGATTTATGTAGTGTTCTCTTGAACATATCAAAATCGGCTTATTTTGGCATGTTTCATTTAGGTTTCAGGTATCCGTTGGATATAAGACGTCAATACAAAGCCAACAAGAGCAATCAAGAGTCAAACGGAGGTCAGGCGAGCAAGATACGGGCAAAAGAAGAATTGGAGCTCGGTTTGGTAGAAGGACCACACATCGTGTGGTCTCTAGCAACACCACACGCCGTGTGGATGCTGCTGCCAGGAGTACGTAAGGTAAATTGGAGGAGAGATAAGGCATAATTCCACTTTACATCATAACAATAGGATAGTCCGAAATTAGAACTCTCTCAACTTCAATTTGAGAACCCTAGAAGAGAAAATAGAGCTCTTGAAGATCAAGGATTGATAAAGATTGGAGTGAGGATTTGCCTTCATCACCCTCTCTGTTTCTTGTAGACGATGGTGATTGTATTCGTCTCTCTTTGTGTTAGCTTCCTGATGATTGGCTAAGCCATTAGTGTTGTTAGATTAGGGTGTTTGTGAGTGCTAGGATGATCCGCTCATGAGGGGGGGTTGGACATATGGATGCTAGTTATGATTATGGAAATGCTTGGATTATGGAGCTTTTCAACCTTTTTTGTTCTATGGCTTGATTAGGGACATTTCACCAAACACTTAGAGCACATTCCTTAAATCACTAAAGTAGTGACAAACTTGAGTGATTGGGATGTCTTGGGTGTCAATTGGTGACTAGCACCCCTTTTCTAGGTCTTTGTAGTGTCCTTAAGGCTTTCTAACTGCCTAGGCATTTCGTCACACACCTAGTGTTCACTACTAGTTAACTTAATCTCTTGTGAGTTAGTAGTGGTAAAACTTGTTTTGGATTCCTTCAAGTGCCTAGAGGAGAATCCTATTATAAACCATGTCCGTTGTGTCCAATTCTTCTAATAATTCATATTTGAGCATTCCCAACTCCGAAAGTCTAACAAATCTTCTCTTTTTGATTGATCTTGATACTCTTTTGCCTCCCTTAGTTAATTGAATCATTTTGCATGCTTTGTTATGAATGAATAGGAAAATTAGTTAGTAACTTAGAAAACACCTTTTGGTACCCTCTTTAGTTTAAACCGTGAATCGTGTAATTTAGTAGAAGCTTGTGAAAGGATCTTGTGGAATACTACACTTGTCGGTTATGGTTCGGGTTTCACAACCCCTTTTCTGGCCTATCAATGCCGCTTAAGAGAAATACAAAAGCAGCCCTAATGCCTCGACCGAGTGAGTCACAGAGACATAGAGAGAGGTACCCTGGAGGATTGTTCGACCCCATTTGATATTGAGGATATTGTTACTGTTTTATTAGTTGTTTTTCAGTGTATATTTTTCGTGATGGCTGTTATTTTCCCCTATTTCGATTTTGACAGTTATGTGTTTACCTTTGATGCTCTTGTTTTATGAGACTTTTGTTTCCTCTTATTTAAGTATTGAGTAGACTTGACTTGAGATTTTATTACTGTTGTTATTAAGTGATGTATAATTTGATTGGGTGAAACACGAGATTAGTATGCATGAGCCGAATTGGTTTGGCTAGGTTTTTTAGGGGTGACTTTCACAATGCCCATATGACACTAGTCAACAGTAGTTACAAAGACAGATGATACTTCTCGCTTACTTCAAAGAATAATTGGAGGACATGTTGGCTTTATTTTGATTATTCTAAGTTTGGTTTGAAATTTTTTGTATTTTATAATTCTAAGTCTGGTTTGACAACGTGTTCCGCGATTCTTGTCTTTTTAGGCAGCTATTTGGAATCCACAGCACAGGGCACCACCGAGATCCGAGTGCGGGGATGGGCCGTCAAAAAGGAGAGAACCTTTGCGATGAAAGCCCCACCGACAACACATCTGGTGCACTTCCGAGAAAGACAGGAAAGCACAGTCTCAACATCCCCCTCTAGATCCACCTGCCAGACACCAAGTTGAAAGCACTAGGCGCAATCATCGCTGGCGGCCAGACGCTCAAGGACATAAGTGTCAAGGAGCCATTGATACGTCCGCCAATATCTATAAAACTAAGCCAGCGGCAATTCGGATTGCTAGACCCACTACGCCACCGGTCTAGTCTGCCACTGCGGGGGAACCCATGAGGCTTGGATAGCCAACCTGGGGAAACTGCAACCCGAGCAACCACCTGTGGAAGGAGGGAAAGCTTTGCCGATTGTCGGAAAATTCGTAGGAAGGAGGCTTGGATAGCCAACCTAGGTCGTATTCTTTTTTGATAGAATATGTATCATTTGTTCTCTGTATTATCAAGTATGGTATTTAGCACTTCTGATATGTGTTTCCTAATTTTAGTCTCATCTTATAACAATACAAGTGGAGAGTAATCTTAAAATAAGTTATAGCAATTATTCATACTAAAATTTCCACATCACCAATTAAAACATAAGCAATTTAATACGGAGAGATACATTAGCAGACATGGGGGAATTTAACGAACAGAGAATGTAGCAGGTTTAGGGAATTGAAAGAGGTTCATAACGTTCAACGACAAAGGAAGAAGTTGAAGGCCTCCATGGCCATTAATGAATGGAATTAAAAATGGGGGTTTGAAACCCATCAATGACCAATAAAACGTAACTGCAGTCAATGAATGAGAGGCATGAAGAATCTGAATCGAACCCAATCGGCTGCCACTGCAAGAAAAGGCTGCGTCGGCCACTGGCAGCCCAGAACCCAATAGGGGGAGGTTGCACGAGGGGTGCAATGGAGTGAACAAGCGGGGGTGTATTGGCTCACCAGCACGTGGGATCTAGATCGCAAGAAGAGCTGATCACAAAATCCGGGAGGAGATCCAGTGACGCAAGAGAGCAGGCTTGCGGGGGATTCTGAAATGGGTTGTTAATAGCACAATTATTCGGTAGTCATTTCGAACCCATCTTGACTGGTTTTAGCTCGTTTTGACCGATTCTTGACCGGTTTGATGTGATTGGATGAGAATAAGAAGGGGTTTGTGTCATGTTCTGTCATATGGAACTTTTCGGTTCCTCTCACTTGTTTTCTAGATTGTTTCTGAGATTTTAGGTATCGAACGGATAGAGGATATGAATACGAAGCCAACAAGACCAATCGTTGATCCAAACGGAGGTCGTACGAGCGAGATACAAGTGAAATATGATTTTGGGTCCGGTCTGGTTGAAGGACCACACGACGTGTGGCCTCTAGCAAAACCACACGTTGTATGGATTGTGCAAAAGGGTGTATAAAAGCTGGATTTTGAGGCGAGAAGAAGCATTCTTTGGCTTCCTATTGATTCATTACCCCCAATTCTCTCACAACCAAACCCTAGTCCAAACTTCCACCCTCCTCCATCATCAATTGGAGACATTGAAGATCAAATTGAAGCACTTGGAGAATCTTGGAGTCAAGATTGGAGCATCCTCACCATCTTGCACCACTTGGAAGATGGTGTTTATTCCTTGTTTTCTCGTAACTAGTTTAATCATCATGATGAGGGGTTGGATACATTTTGGATATGGATTATGGTATGAGAATGCTTAGATTATGGTCTTTACAACTTAAAATGTGCTACCGCTTGTTCTAGGTCAAATGTACTCTTTCAATTACTTAATTGTGCTTAAATTGAGTAAGTGTCTAGTCCAAGATTTAAGTAAGGTGTGTGTGGACCAATCACACACCTCAATTCAACCTTTAGTGTGAGGATTCTCTTAGTGGTATTTTATCGAACACCTTAAGCGCATTCCGGTTATCACTTAGGTAGTGACAATTTAGGTGATTGGAATGTTTGGGGGTGTCATAAGGTGACTATCACTCCTTGCTTGGTGTTTGTGATGCCATTAAGTGTCTCTTAGCACCTAGACATTTTGTCGAACACTTGATGTTCACTACCTATTGGCTTGATCACTTGCCAATTAGTAGTGGTAGTCCATTTCAAGACCTTGACTTGGATTCTTACGAATGTCTAGAGGATGATCAAACTATAATGTGTGTCCACTGTATCCAATCCATCTAATGAACCGGATTTGAGTGGAAAACAACACTCAAAATCTAGCAACCCTCCTCTCCTTGTGTTCTACCTTTTCACTGTCTTGTTTGCTTAGTTTGTTTGTTTAAATTAATTTGAATTACTCTAGTGATCGTTTAGTGCATTAGTTGATAACGTAGAGAAATAGCATTTTGAACGTTTGTTAGCTTATACAATGCCTTAAATAGTTGAATACAGATTGGTAATACGACACTTGGAACCTTTGAATTGGGAGTAATTCCCTTTCTTAATCGATCAAATTTTGTTTGGTTCTTTTCAAAAATTCGTTATTTAGCAATAATACGGGATCGTGCAGATCAGGTTGGGGTAATTGGAAAGCAATTATTCTTGATAGTTGAAATGTCCAGTTCCAATAATCACTGTGGAAGATTGATTGTGTGAAGGTTTCCAGGTTTCAAGACCTTGGACATGACCCGGATTAAAAATCCAGAAAGCACAAACCGCACGGTGGGAAGGGATTAGAAATGGCCCAATGGAGAATTCAGAAAGCACAAAACATACGGTGGGTGAATTAACGACGTGTCCAGTTCCAATGTGGAAATTAACGAAATTATGGATGGAAAATGAACAAAATTACTATGTTGTTACGATCAAATAGGTAAGATATGAGTCGGTTACAATTGATAGATAAGGTATCAAAATGTAACATTTGAATAGATAAGATACCAAAAATGTTTATAAACGGAAAAATGAGTATTCAAGAATCTTAGATTTGTTCCGAGTGATAGGGAAAGCGAGGAGCGAGCGACCAGACAAGGGGTTTAAGTTTCTTCGATGGGCCTCGGGTGTTTGCTTCATATATGAGCGGCAGCCGAAATGAAAAATATATAAATTAGGGATAGTGGGTTTGGACTATCTGAGAGTATATCTAGGTCGGGTATGGGTTGGAATATTAAGTTATCGGGTAGCCCGAAATCGATCAACCTAGGCTGGGTTTGGCCCAATTTAACCGGGAACCCAGTCATAATGTCTATTGTAGGCCGTTAGATTTAAGAATTTTGACCCTTTTACTTATTTATTTAATAGTTCAGATAAAAAATGACCTAAATTATGTATTTTCACCTAAATTATTTAATTTATTAATTTTTTATGAAAAGCCGCCACCATGTCATCGCAACCGATAGTCTCCGTTGATTGGCCGACGAATTTTTCGATGAGAATCCAGTAACCAGACGATGAATTTTCCGGCAAGCCTCTGGTGAATCCCGGAAGAATCTTCCGGCGATTATTATCTCCCGTTATATTTATAATTTTTAATGTATACTATTTTTAAATTATAATCAATTATATTTTTGAAATTAGTCATAATTATAAACAAATAACTAATTATAATGAGTTATATTCTAAATATTTTTTTTTAAAACTAATCATAATTATAATTAAATAACAAATTATAATGAGTTATATTTTAAATATAATTGGTCATAAAAATAATTGATTATAATCGTAATTAGTATTTTGAAAATAAATATAACTTGTTATATACTATACGTGGTCATAAAAGAAACACAACTACTTGTAACAGTAAAAGAACAAATTATAATCTTAAATAAATTTTTATAACGCGAAATAACTTGGTCAATCAGCACTCGGGTCTATATGTACTAACTTGGAAAGTAACTCAACCAGCAGTGTTAACATTTGGTAAATAAAAGACTACAGTTATTCAGTTAATAGAAGTTTAGGATTGATTATGTATCCTTAAAAGGTGGGGGACTAGGAAGGATATTTACCTTCATCTTCTTCAAAGATATTGGCTCCTAGAATACACTCAACTTCATGTCTGAGTTGATTACCAAAATCCAGAATTTTGCAAATTCGATTGAAGGTTTCCTTTATGAGCAAAAAAATTGAACGATTATATATTGGGCATCAGTTATCAAATTCGCCATCGAACCTCTTTTAACAGTAGAAATTTTTTCCTTCTTCCAGCGACGTCTGAGGAAAGTTTATTGGTGGAGACGGCTTCAGAGAAGCGGTTGCTGGAGGAGACGTCGTTAGAGGTAAGGATGGTAACAATTGGGTATGAGAACTGGTATGGTATATTTATTAACTGTTCGTTTAATCGTCGTGTTTTATTCACCCGTTTGTATAAATATATATAATTTTTAAATCGTACTCATTATTTTGTGGGTATCGGATTTATCCATTTAGTTGGATAATCTACTACTAATAAATTATTTATCTTCCAAATTTCAGATTGTAGAAGGGTTGAAATATCGTTACTCATATTACTAAAAATAAGTATTGTATTCCATAACAATAAAACATATCCAAAATAAATGATAAATCATATAATCTAAATAATTTAAAATGACTTCCATCAAAAATAGAAAAAAAATAGGGTAAAGTCTATCATATATATATATATAATGTATTTTCAGATTTTAGAATTTGACACATCAGCATAACCACACTTTTACCTTTCAATCCATATTTTTAGAGATTGCACCGATCAAATCTGCCTTATCATTATTCATCACCATCACTATCGCCATTCCCATTCCCTTTCTAGCACCATTCCCATTCGCAGCACCATTCTCATTCCTCATCACCATTCCCACAATATCTTTGTTAATTCTACCCAAAAAAACACCTTCGCCAGCAATGATTGCAGCTTAGAAAGGCATCTAAAGCTCGGGTAAGGACAAGCACGATTCCGGTTCGTGGTCATAAAAGTAAAAAAATATAATCAAAAACAATTTCAGCTTAAACTAGCACAAACATCAAACAGGTTCAAAAGCTCATGATGCGGCAAAAAATCTAATAGATTGTCACAACACTGTGAACTAATCAACGAAATTGAAGCAGAGAATCAAATTCCGCCCGCCGTCGTAGTCTTCGCTGGTTTAAACAAAGTTCTTCCCTTCCAATAGCAGCAATCTGCACACATGGATCTCGTCCTGAACTCAAACTCCATCTCCTCGCGGCGGAAATAACATGCATTATGAACCCTGAGTTTGCCAGCAAAAATAGATAGGTCTGCAATTCTTTGTCAAACACAGAGGCAATTTGAAATAGGAGAAGGGTTGATTAGATTGTCGAACGAAAGAATGGTATCGCTGCTGCCATGGCTCCGACGGCTCTTTAAGCGTTCACATCATTGAGGTGATGCATGCGGCAATAGATATGGGAGAAGGATTGATTAGATCGAGAGTAAGATATTGGGTCTAGCAACTCCATCAGTTAGGTTACGGCTGCGATTGCTTCCTTTGAGATGGGTCTAGCAACTCGATCGAGAGTAAGATGACGAATAATCTAGTATTTATATTTATTATTTTCTACATTTTATGTAATTTTAAATATTTTAAATATTAATATGGTTATATTTTATATTAAAATTACATAATTTTCATTTTTAATTTCACTACATAAGAATTATTTCAATTATCATTGATTCTATAAGGATTTAGATACTATTTATTTAAATAAAGTATGAGTTATCTATTACCATTTAATATAAAAGTATTTTTAAGAGAAATATTAATATTGAATAAAAATTGTTAATTAATTGTTGAGATGGAATCAGTTAAATATTGTTGAATGACTTAATTGTTAAATTATTATGTGGTTCTTATTAAAAATTACTTAACAATTGCTGGGATGGAGTTGAACAAGTGGTAATTGAGGTATTGATGAACAAATTTTATGTTAGGGTCGGGTGTAATGCGATAAAAGTGGCATGATTAATGTATCTGAGAAAGAGGTGGACGTCCCAGTTGCATCCATTTACAAAACAGTGGTAGCTGCCGTGTAGCTCAAGTATATATTGACTGATGCTAAAAGTTTCAGGATTTGTACACAACAAAGTCTTTTAGAAACACCATTTTATGCATATAGTGTTATTATTGCCATATCATATGCACAAGCATTTTTTACGGGTACAACATGTTGACATCAATCCTTGGGGAAAGGACAACTTCCAACGGAGTTGCTTTAGGCAAGTTGACTCCAGCCTTCTCATTCATGTCAATCGGCTGACCACCGGGCGTTTGCAAATCAAAGGCCTGAAGAAGCCTAGCAATGGTGAGGTTAAGTGTTTGCATCGATAATGAAGCTCCAGGGCACACTCTTCTCCCTGAGCCGAAAGGGAGAAGCTCGAAGTTATGGCCTTTCACATCTATGTGCCCGTGGGTTGTTGTCAAGAATCTCTCCGGCTGGAATTCCAACGGGTTTGGCCAAAGTTTGGGATCTCTATGGATTTTCCATGCATTGATGATCAGTCGGGTGCCTTTGGGGACATGGTAGCCAGCTACTGTGCAGTCTTCTAATGCTTCCCTTGGACCCGAGAGTGGAGCCACTGGGTAAAGTCGCAGGGTTTCTTTGATTATAGCTTGGATGTAGATGAGGTTGTCGATGTCGGATTCGTTCACTCGCCGATGGAGTCCAACTTGAACGTCCAGCTCTTGTTGTGCCTTGTTTAAGACTGAGGGATGGTTGAGCAGCAACGAGATCACCCATGTCATTGTTAGGGAAGAAGTGTCTGTGCCACCCGTGATCAAAGACTGCATGCGAGTTCCAAGAAAAATATGTCAAAAAATTTTAACACGCCCTCAAGAAGAAAATTCAGACATATATAGTATAGCATACCACGCAGGTAGCCCTGATGTTGGTATCAGAATCGCAAGGAAATCCAGAAAAACGGCCTTGCTCTTCAAAAGACAACATTAAGTCAATGAAATCTTGTTCATCCTCTGCCTTCACTTGACCAGAAACTTTGCTATTGCGGTGCTCATTCACCCACCCACCAAACACACTATCCATTTCCTGAGCTGTCTCCTTCATCTCCTTCCCATGACCTTGAAAATCCATCCACCCTAACCATGGTATTGCATCTCCAACCACAAACATACCCATCAGGCGGAAAAACTCTCCTACTGCCTTTTTGCACCTCTTTGCCTCTTGTTGTCCTCCGCCGTTGCTGCCACCACCAATCCATCCATCCATCACAAAAAGAAGAGAACAAATATTGTTTTTCTTTTATCAGAGTTATAGAATCTTGGTGATTAAGTTAATTGAACCGTACCGTTTTCCGGCCACTACCCTGGCGACAACATTATAGGTGAAATCCTCAAACCACTGGTCTACCTTCACAAGTGCCGATCCGAGGCCGCACAAACTATAAAGGTTTTGGATTGCGATGTCAAGCTCCGAAGCGACAACTTTAGTCAACAATTCCAGGCGTCGGTTGGAGAGAAGTTCAAGCACCACCATCTTCCTCATCTCTCGCCAATGAGGAGTCGTGGGGGCGAACCCAAAAACGGAGTCGTTATAGCACATGATTTTGGTGGCTGTTGAACAAGGGCGCGAGCCAAGAGCCTTGTCACTGGTGGTGAAGCACTCCTTGGCCACGTCAGCTGAGCTGACCACGTAGCAACTCAGCCGCCCTAACCTGATGGTGAAAGCCGGTCCATATTGGTCGGCCATGGATCCCAGGGTCTTGTGAAGGAGCTTGCCGGAGCCGCCTAGTTTGTGAAGGTGGCCAATGATCGGCCACGCGCCACCCGCTTCCGGAGGAAGTGAAGTAGAGTTTGGCTTTTTGTTTTTGAGAATGTAGAAACAAAGACATGGTACCAAGAGAAATAGAGGGAGAGGAATTAGTCTCAGGAACGTTGTTTCCATCATTAGTTGATTAGGAATTGTGTTTACAGTGTGTGAGTGCTTGTTTGGTGTGTAATGTATTATGAGCTCCAGCTTTTGGCCAACAATTCAATGGATAATATTATATGGTGGCTCGGGTTTCTTTATTGAGCTCAGGAATCAGGATATTGGACTTGATATGGACTGGTTATCTACTCTCTTGTCTTTAGTTAGTACTGACTCCGTTGACCAGTACTGGACTGATTGAGTGCTTACAAAGCAGATAACAGAGAGAGAGTGGAAATGGAAGGCATCACGTATCCTTGAGATATGTAGCAAGCAAAACTGCAAATTAAGGAGCAAGTATGAAATCCAGATAAAAAAGTGTTTCATGATGTTAGGATATTTTTCACCGTTAGATCTGATAGATTTAGTATTTTAGCAAAAGTCTTTTCAACCGATTTATTTAATTTATTATTTTCATAAAAGGATACTGTCACCTTATCGTCGACGTTGATCGGCCAACGACTTTTCGGTCATCATTCGGTCATTTTTCCGGCAAGACTCTGGTCACCGACCGATGAATTTTCGGCGAGACCCAATCACCGTATGATGATTTCCGGTGAAATTCCAGTCACCGACCAATCACTTTTATGGCGAGTCTCCTATGACTTTTCCGACGTAAATTTATAATCGATTATATATTTTAAATTGTAAACAAATATATTTTTATAGGGGTTATAATCATGATCAGTTATTAAAAAATATAACAAGTTATTAAAAAATATATCCAGTTATATTTTAAATATGACCAGTTATAAAATGTAACCGATTATATTTTAATTATAATCGTTTATAAAATATTAGTTATGCTTTTAAATATAATTGGTTATAATTTGATTATAAATTATAATTGATTATAATCTATGATTATAACTGATTAGATTTAAAATAAATAAATAAAAGTTGGAGAATGAAGATTATAACCGACAGCTACCGAGGGTTGAGATTGGTATTCCCTCGGCAGACTACATTGACTAGACGAAACTCTGTGGCTCTCTGTCTCTGGACTCTCTCCTAGTGTAGGGATTCCAAACACCAACGCCAAAAATGAGCCCTCCAAACTCCATGGGAATGGAAGCTGCTCATCCTACCGGAAACGGCAATGGCGTCGCTGTCATGAACGGCTCCGCCGCTAACAAACCCGATTTCGATCCCAGTGAGGCTCCTCCCTTCAAGATTGCTGACATCAGAGCCGCCATCCCTCCGCATTGCTGGGTGAAGAATCCATGGAGGTCTCTTAGCTACGTCCTTAGGGACGCCGTCGTCATTCTCACATTCGCCGCTGTCAGAAATATGAATAATGAAACGTTAACTAATTATTGGTTATTCTCATTTTGATGGTATATTTTTTCTTCCGGACTCCCAATTTCTTATCTTTGTACGAGTTGTTTTATTATTCTTTCAAATATCGGTGAGACATTACAACAAAATTTGTAATTTGTCGCAAGTCATTGGTCGCAGATAACTAATCTTGTGACCGGGTTTATCGCATGTATATCTAAGTTTGTCGCAGGCGACGTCGATCGCAACAACAACGTTGCAGGTGGCCCGTGACAAAGCAGGGCCTGTGACAAACTTATCGCACACCGACTGCAACAAAACAAAACATGCAACAAATTTGGGAAAAGAAATGTCACTGTCACACCCCTCGATACTCCCCTCCTCTATCTTCTCCTTCTCTTTTTTTATTATATAAATTCATTTCCCGATTCTTCTCTAATACTTCCTTGATCATTCTCCTCTTAATTTTCTCGCCCGCCTTAGTTTCGTTAGTTCCTTCTTCTCCCTTTCCTTTTCTTACTTTTTTCTACTATATTCTTCCCGTTCTCGACGCTTGTCCTTTTCCTTCTTTTTCAACAAAGATCAAAAAGCCAATACCACTTTTTTTAAACCCATTTCTTTAATACCACATTGCAACCAGTGGTTCCTTAGCTCCTACAACTGAGATCTCTTTGCAGCCTCTTCGCAAAACAAACTATGAACAACGGCAGAAATGTCAATATTCTAATCCAATAAGATAACAAACAATTTTGTTGATATTCTAATCTAATAAGATAACAAACAATTGGTTTGAAACAGCTTATTCTTCCTCCTAGGTTATTGGAATCTCTTTCAGTATCATTAGCCTCATATTTGTCCTCAATCTCATCCTCCTTGTTTTCTTCATCTTGAAAATCAACTTGGGAGGTATCACCATAGGAGGCTTGACTACCTTAGGAACAGGATTTATTTATTCCCGACTCCTAGTAGTGATGGTCTTTAATTCAGCATATTCACCCTTTCGATTCTCCTCTGTATTTCCACGTAA
Source organism: Linum usitatissimum (assembly GCA_030674075.2). Taxonomy (NCBI): domain Eukaryota; kingdom Viridiplantae; phylum Streptophyta; class Magnoliopsida; order Malpighiales; family Linaceae; genus Linum; species Linum usitatissimum. The sequence continues at coordinate 5,237,068 of JAUJYP020001182.1, forward strand.
GGTACCCGGTTGTCGAGTGGGTAGAGCCTTGGTGAGGTACCCCATTTGAGTCTCCAACTTGTTGATGGAAGTTTGTTGGTTCTGAATGAGTTGGAGTAGCAAGGCATTGTTCTCCATTGGAGGTGTCGATGAAGATGATGATCCATTTTGAGGTGCATCTGCTTGTGTGAATCCGGGAGGAAGTGCTCTAGGGGCTTTATTGAAACCTTGTTGATGTCCTTAGGGTAGTTAACCCCTCTGATTTCCTTATCGGAATCCTAGATTACCATGAGGGTACCCTTGATTTCCTTGAAAACCTTGATCGCAACCCGAATTTGATTGCCCTTGAGGTCTTTGAGGAGCGGGTTGTGGTTGGCTAGGTCCCGGACCTTGTTGGTAGTTCTAGTAACCTTGATTTTTGCGTGGATAGTTGTAGTATCCACCTTGGTTGGGTCGATAATTAGGTTGGTAACCACCTTAATTGTACCCACCTTGTTGGTTGTAACACCCTTGAAGATAATCCACTTGCTCGAAATTCTCCAAATTCTCTTCCGAAGCAACTTCCTCTGAGAAAGTTTAACATGTTGAAACATCATGTCCTTCTTTTCCACAACCCTCACAGTAGTACACCATCACTGCCTTCCTTGGTTAAGGTTTTGGAGGTGGTGCTACCTCCTTTTCGACCATCTTAAGCAATGTCATGTTGTCATTTGATGCACTGATGCGACAACCTTGGAATGTAGAAGATGGAGGGATTGGTCGGAGTCGTCCCCAAGAGCTTTCCTTGACTTGTCCGATGGAGGTGCTGGAGCGAATCTATTGCCGTTTGATGCTTGTAATCTCATTGGTACTTGTTGGTGCGCTCAACTCTTTGTCTTCACAACCATTTCTCTGAATAGCTGAAGACACCTCTCTGGAGTGAGTGACTTTCGCAGCTTGATTGATCATTCGCGTGTTCTCGTAGTCGAGAGCCCACGCAAAGATAACCCCCAAAGTCCAATCCTCCATGTTATAGTGGGGGCATGAATACAATAAGACCTGGAAACGGTCTCAAGTTTCATGGAAGAGCTCAACATTCCATTGTTGGAAGTTGCTGATTTGACCCCGATTTGCATCCTTCTTGAATTGCAGAAAGAATTCTTCAAGGAACACTTTAGCTAAAGCGTCCCAGGTCCAGAATGAGTTGACGGGCTGATTATCTAGCGAAGCCTTTGCCTTCCTTGGAGAGAAAAGGAGAAACCCTTCATTGGGACGACGTCTGTATGAACCCCATTGAACTTCATGAGCTACACAATTTCTTTGAAGTTCCTATGATGTTGGCTCGGACATTCATGATCATTTCCTGAGTAGGGTCTCTGTTGCACCATCTGGATATATGGGTTCTTGACCGTAAAATGTTGGTTGTCAATTGCTAGAGGGACAATGCTCGAGTTAGTGCCCTTAAGTGTGGGTTTAGCATAGTCCCCTAGTGTCCAAGGTGTAGGCAGTGGTTATGAGTGAGGTGATGAAGGCAGTGGTAGGAAAACCTCAAGGTTGAAGATTGGGTGAGCTTCGAAATGATCATGAGGAGGAAATAGAACTTGAGGTGATGGTAGATTATTCTGTTAATTCCATAGCTGTCGTGCACGAATTTCACTCGATTGTCTCATGTACCACACATAAATCTTGTACATCCAAAAACAACAAACTAAAGTGAAACTCAAACAAAACAACAAAGAGAAAAGGGGAAAACATAAACTAAAATGGAGTAGAATGCCTAAAGTAGCGCCGACTAAGCTCTTTCAAAGGAACGAGAGAGAGTCCCATCAACGGCTCCAAAAACTTGTTCGCCAAAATAACTTCACAGTTATCTCGACAACACAAGTTTTGTTTGTGTCCAAAGGATCCTCTCGTTATGCTTCTACTCAAACTTAGCAGCACGGTTTAGACTGGACAATTTGGAAAAGGTTCCTATTTGTGATACTAAATTAATTATGACTATGAATTAAAACTTAAGAATTAAGGTTGAACAGAAGGAGAGGACAAGTTCTTGGAAGGGATGATTCATCAAGCTCAATTTTCTATTAATAGTCGGATCGAACAAATGTTGGTCTAGGATTGAATAATACAACTCCTTTCATCACTCGTATGAACCCGCGGAATGATTATGCAAGCGGATTACCACCACTAGCTTTCCAATCATGGTTGGAATCAGCTCAACTAGGCTAACTAGTAATGAACATTAAAAAGTTCTACAAAGTCATAAGGTGCTCTCTTTGAACTAAAAGAATTCTTGATTTATCAACACCTAAACTACTTCTCGATTAAGAATAACCACCTCTTAATTCAGTGGACGTTCTACCAATTTTTACACTTTGAATTCCTAACTTGCTCAAAGATAGTAAGTTCAAGTAAGAATTTTGTCTAATTTTTATCCTATTTCAAGTTGCTTGTGATTTCTCATATTACGGTGTTTTGATTTTGCATCATTCTTGTTGTGTGGTTCCCATAACCATACGTGTTGATAACGTCCAAATGACCTTAACCTACAGCCTAGGAAAGGTTCGTTGATTGAATGGTTGGTAGCCCGTCTCAATTGCTCTAACACTTGAATATTAAGCGAACCTAAGGAGAATAATCCAAATGGACCAGGGCCCATCAGTGCCTATGCTATAAAGTTACAAGTTATCTTGTTCTCTCTTTCCTCTTTAGAATCTAACGTTGCTATGCTGCAGACGATAAAAAAGTCTACCAGAGATGATTTTGGCAGACATATGGGATCACTAGCTAAGGGTGAATGGAGATTTTGTCCCCCACAGATCCAATCATTGAGGATTTGACAAATAGTCTTATTTATCCTTTCTTGATTTCAACACTATTTTGATTGTCTTTTGGTTGGATTTTGAGTGTAGGTTTTGGGTTTGGGTTTTTTATTGGTGTATTGGGTTTGAGTTTTGGGTATTGGGTTTGAGGTTTTTGGGTCTTTCATTTTTTGGTATTGATTTTGGATTTGATTTTGGGTAAACTAATAAAAAAAACCAACAACACAAAATCTAAAATCCAATTAAAAACCTAATACTCTAGACTGTAAACCTTAAATTGTAAACCAATTCAAACTCAAAATTTAAAATTCAATTGAAAACTTAATATTTTAGACCATAAACCTTAAACGGTAAATTAAACTCAAAATTTAAAGTTTAATTGAAAACTTAATACCCTAGACCCTAAACCTTGAACCGTAAACCAAATCCAAAATTCAAACTCAAAATTTAAAATCTAATTGAATACCTAATACTCTAGACCCTAAACCTTAAACCGTAAATCAAACCCATAACTCGACCAAAACCCAAAATCAAAAACCAAAATCGAAAACCCTAAATCCTAAACCCATAATTAAAATCCAATTAAGAACCTAGTACTCTACACCCTAAAATCATAAACCAAACCCAAAACTCAATCAAACCCACAAATAAAAAACCCTAAATCCTAAACTCATAATTTTAATTTATTCAAAACCAAATCCAAAATCAAAACCCAAAAACCCAAAACCCTCAAAACTCAAACTCAATACACAAACCTAAAACCCATACTCAAAACCCAACCAAAATTATGTCGAAATAAAGAAAAAATAAATGAAGCCCATTTGACAAATCCCCACCCATCGAATCTGAGAGTCCAAATTTCCATTTACCCTCGGCTGTTGATACCATATGTCCTCCCAAAATCATCCTGGCGGACTTCTTGGAAGAAAAATTGTTCAAAATATTATCTTCTTCTCTTTTTCTGTTTGTGCTGTCATGACAACTTTTATGACTACTTATTTACCGCGCGTCTATTCTATTGACATCTTCAAAATCGATTTGACTTTAGGAGTAATCAATGGTAAAGTGACAAGGGAGGAAGGGAAAGTAACTTTTTGATTAGATATATTTATGCCAATGCATCAAAGTTCATAGCAACACCAAAAATAAAGAGAGATTAAGGACGAAATTAGGACGGGTAATTTCTATTTTCCTGTTAGTGCATACTCACTAATTAGAATAATTAACAGTTGAGAAGGGTCAAGTCATAATTTGAAGATTCAGCTACGTAGTCGACGACGTCATCCCTCTGCCAGCTTGGCCTTCCAAGTGTGAATTCTAGGTTTACCAACATCTCTGAAGTCCTTGTCAACCTCCTTAGCTCTCCTCCCTTCTCCTGAATCATATTTAATGAAGAACAAACCAGCAATTAGCTTAGATGATTAATTAGAAAGTGATGTGGGAGTGGAATTAATGCACATCGTTTTGCTTGCATACCTCCTTTGTAGCTATGTCATGCCCGTTATTGTGAGAATGAGTCAATGGACGTGATAATCTAATGTTGTTGCTGTCTCTGTCAATGGATGATGACCACGACACACTGCTTACATTACAAAAAGAAACCAGATGAATTAGTCGAATAATTATATGTTAATTAAGATAAATAAACAAACAAAACTTGCCAAAATCTCAAGTTGTCCACCACCTGCATGATGATGGTGATATAAACAAATTGAACACGCAACAGTTAGAATGTGATCATGAGAGGAAAAAATGCAAATGAAACAATTAGAACATGGGAAACAGTGAAGAAGGCTGAACCACTCTGGCTGGCTTAAGACATCACATTAGAAATCAGAGAGATGAAATGACTATGCACACTTATTATTAATTAACAAATAATGGTGTTGCTTGCTCCTCTTTCTTAATTCCCCTCTGTGATTGATTGAAATCCTTAAGAGTACGTACAGAGGTGGGGGGAAAAGTCAACGAAGTCGAAACACTGCAGATTTAGACAACAACAAAAACAAAAGTAAATTTAAAAAACATTTATTACTAGTCTAGAGGTCTCCTCTCTGTCATTGAGATTTGGACCATAAAAGATAAAAGGAAGGACAATGTCTTTGACTCTCAACGGATACATGGGAGAATGAATGTAGTAGTAATGTAAGTCGTCTGTTTGGGTTGAACAAAAGGGATTTTTCTTTTTGCAACTTAAACCCGACACCAAGGCCAAAAGTACGTACTGACCCGTTAACATTGTCTATCATGGTCTACTAACTCTAGTGTGAATAGTGAAAATACCCAACTGTAGATTAACTAAAGTCAAAACGAAGAATAAATCAAATAAATTAGAGAGGCATTGGCAATAATGACACAAATTAATGTACGTACTTGTTGATTGTTGAACGAAAAGATCTAATGCAATAATGAACAAGGAGTTTTGTTCTTCAAAGTTGATTACTTATTGGTACCCAGAAGCTAGGACTCACTTTTCAGTAATGGTTGGTTGAGGAGGAGAATCTGGATCAGCAGCTAATAATTTTCTGTATCCATCTCCATCTTCTTCTTCTTCTTCTTTAGCTGCTTCCAAATCAATAATAGCTTCTTCTCCATTGTTATTAGTAATGTTGTCATCATCACTGGTATGACTCACTACATGCCCTCCTCCACCAGGTAGTAATGGTGATTTGTCAGTGCTCTTCACTGTTCTATACATCTGCATGAAACCCAACAAAAACAGAAACAAAAAAACACAATGAGATTTGACAAGATACAACACAAAATGACTAGTTTGGTCTTGAATCATAAAGATTACCCCATACAAGCTAAGGCTGTCTCCTTATTGTATAGATGCCTTTTGTCCTTTTATGTATGTAATAATAACAACAACTCCCACTTTCATCATTTCATCATCATCATCATCACATCTCCAGAGACAAAACTCCGAGGCCAGAAACAAAACTTTTGGAAAAATCAAAGCGTAATATAAGTACCTGCAAATGGCTCTTGACATGGGCAAGGGTTAGATCTTTGACGTTCATCAGCTCCAGGACCGATTTGGGCGTCGCTCCTGCCCACAACAACAACATAGGTCTTAATTAGTAATTAATTACTTATATAACCCTTGCTGCTGCCAATAATATTATAAATATCTTACTTTCATGGCCGCCGAGAAGCTGAACGGCGTGAACAAAGTGAGCATGGAGAGTGGTGGTCCACCTCATCCTGGGAGCTCTGACGCTCCTCCTTCCTCCTCCACCTTTGATTGCGCTTCTGCCACTACTCCTCTTGAAATCCCGGCCGTAGATATGGGGATGGTACTGATGGTTCAAGTCTCTTGGTATTCCCAAGCACTGGTGGTGAAGAAGAAGATGGTGATGATGATGATCTAATGATCCGAGGTTAAGAGTCGGCTCAATATTATTATTAATAATAATATCTCGGCTGAAGTCGCTTCCACTGCTGCCGGAATCCGTAGTGGAAGTGTCGCTGTAATACAAGGTGGCTGCCGCGGATTTCATAAGGAGGTGGTCGGAGGGTGGGCTGATCTGGAGGGAGAGATCAGGAAATAAAGCGGCACCGCTAACAATACTTGTATTTCTCATCATCATCATACGGAAGCAAGAAAAGCTTAACTTTTGGAGCTTTGAACAGAAAGTCAGTGACAAAGAAAGAGAGCATATATATATATATATAATATAGGTAGAGAGAATAAGAGAGGTCTCGGTTATAATTATATCATGAGTGGGTTATGATTTGCATGGAGATGAGCAACTTGAAAGAGATTTATGAGCAGCTAGCTATGGGGGATGAAGAGATGAGAGGAGCTTTAAGGTGGGGGGACTGAAAAGGCTTCCCTTTTTCAACTGCTTTTTAATGGACCATTCATAGCTACAGAGAGAGGGACTGAGAGGGGGAAGGATATATATATAAGATAAGATTAAAATAATGTAATAATAGAAGTGTTAGGATGGGGGAAGGAAAGCTACTTTTGGAGTGTGTGGATTATTGCGAGAAAGAAAGTTGTAGCTTTTTATAGTCTCTGCCTCTCTGGAGGGTTTGGTTTCTTCTTCTGGGAAAGGAAAAGGAAGGAAGAAATTAAACAAGATATATTATATTATATAGGCTCTCTTCTTCTTCTTCTTCTTCTTCTTCTTCTTCTTCAATGCAAAAGGCTAAGCTTACACATTAAAGAGAGTGCAGTGAGAGAGAGGCTAAAGTCGGTCATTCACTCACTCACTCGCGTCCCCACTCACTGCAGAAACTCACTGAAAGGCAAATTATTAAAACTTGGAGAGAAAGTAAAGAAGAGAGAGTAGTAGAAGCGAGGGAGGGAGGGAATATGGTGGCAGGTATTTAATGGCGGTGTTTGCAAGGAAATTGGTATCAGAATATTCAGAGAATTTCAGTTTACTTTTTTTGCCATTTCCATATCAATAATTATGAGAAAAATAAAATTTACAAATTGTTATGAGATATTTTGGAGTAAAATCAAATAATGTGTTATTTAAAATTTTTGTATTTATAGTATAAATATTATCTTATTTGATTAATGAGTTAATTTAATGTGCTATTTTGTATTCAGAAAGTTTAAATATTACAAACACATGACAGTATTTCAAATACCTCCTATTGGAGGAGGTATTCTTAGTACTTTATTTGAGTTATTTTGAACCAAACGAGATTTTTGGACAATAATATCTTATTAAAATACCTCAATCAGACACCCTGAAGATAGATGACTTTATTTGACTCTTCACGGCAATATTTGGTTCAAATGGGGCATTATGTGTGATTTTTGTTGTCCATTGTCTCTATCGATTACCTCTTATATTTATAGACAACCACGAGTTGTAACTGTCACGGGAGGATGTACCTGTTATCATAGTGAGGTGAAGGTTTGTGTTGCTTGTTTGGAGGACGAAAGAGGGGTGTCGCCTGGTTTGGAGGGACGAAAGAGGGGTTTCTACGCCATTTCATGTTTCTTCTTATTTTTTAAGTTTAATGCAGTCCTCCACCACATGATTCTTCTTCTTGTAGTACTTACTTAAAAGTTTCTTTTCTCCAGTCACAACAAGTGCAGTTTTATGATACATATCTTGATCTAAAATAATTACAAAGACTGCTTGTTGTGATATTCTCTTTCCCGTCATTAAACTCCCTCTAAGTTTCTCTTCATGCTGTAGTGCACTATTATAAGCGGATGTGATAAATGGCAATGGTTTCATCATGAGAAGTTGAGTTTTGACAACATCAAATTCCTCATTCAAACCTCGAATCAAGGGAATGAGGTAATCAATATCTTGTTTGGATTGAAAAGCTTTGACTGCATAGCAGATGCTGGGAATTCTTGGCAAACAAGTCAAAGTTCTACAGGAGAAAACTAATTGTACTACTCCCGTAGACTTTTGATTCTGGTATAGAAATGTGTGATAGAGTTATGTCCTTGCTTGCAGACATGGATCTCATTCTACAAATTAGCAATACGAAGAGCATTTGCCTCACCAAATCTACTCTTAAGCTCATCCCAAAGAACTTTAGCATTCTCATGATTCATTACACTACGACAAATCTTAGTGTGTAATGAATTCATAATTCAGCAAAGAACCATTGTATTACAGGCATCCCATAGAGCGTATCTAGCATCATTCAAATCGGGAGCTGTAATGGATCCATCAATAAATTCCAACATATGCTTCGTTTTGAGTGCAAAATGTACAGATCTACTCGAGACCTGATAGTTCTCTCCATCAAGTACCAAATTCACAATCGATTGTGCTAATTTCATGCAGATTCAAATAGTACAGATCTCCAAACATCACAACAGGTATAGGAGTAGAGTTGGATTCATTACCGCTCTTATTATCGTTGCATGTACCATCATCGGGGACGGATCCGAAGACGACGCCTCTGGATCCCGTTGGAGGTGGAGTAAACGAAGGAGGATTCACCATGGCTGACGCTAGAGCGTCAGCTGCTCTGATACTATATTAGAAATGAGATTTGATTTAGGAAAAAATTTGTGTGAATTACACAGCTTCTTATATGACTAGACTTCTGAATTTACTGTTCATCAAAGGTGGAAACGGAAAGCAGGAAAGAAAAGCCGACATGTGGCAACAATCTAATGATCAGTTAAAAAAAATGATGTATTTTATTAAACACAACTTCGCTTTTTTATGCACGCTGGTCCTTAATCTTTTTTCATCTTGCAATGCAATCACTGAACTCTTCTTCATCGGAATCTTCTCCTTCCTTGTTCGTATCACCATATGCTATTTTTCTCGGAACTTCTGATTTCTCATTTGTTAGTGATCATGGGAGGAAGTTGAAAACAAAAAGGTTGAGGTGACGTCATTGAAAGCTACGTATTGGTTCTAAATAAAATTAATTTTGGACCTTCAGATTAAAAAGTTTGAAAATGAGCCATTTTTCGATTGACAACAAATTCAGCAGATTGCTGAACTCGTAATTCAGCAGAACAACATAGGCCGTATTAGCCCCTAGCTTTTACTATATATGTACAAACAATATCGAGGTGCACCCATGTGTAGACATTTAATTAACAGAAACTACATATGATCTGTTACATATATATATATATATATATATATGTGTGTATAATTGTTGGTCTGTACGTAGGTGGATGTTAAGTTAAATAAATAAAGGCTAGATGTTTAGATCCGCAATTATTAAAGAAGGAAGGAATGCCGAACCAAGCCTTGGTTAAATTTATAAATTTATTTATCATCGTTAGGTTAAAATAACAGTTTTTTTTTTGGTAGAGTGGAGACTTGGGAGGAGTTGGCCGCAGATCTGACGAGTGAGACCTGGAGCGAGCCTGCCCAATCTGCTTTGCTTCGGTACGGTGTTTTGAAACCATTTATTCTTACTTGGTCAACTATGCAATTTTAAACATAGAATCGAATTAAAACAATATGAATTTGTGAGTAGAGAATATATAGAGCGCCTGGAAGAGTGACAGTGAGTATAGATCGAAGGTAGTCATCGTGAAGACTTGGCACACGCACCAATTTATAGCTGTACACGTGACCACCCATCCGAATTTACATTTTCAGTATGATTATGTGTGTATATATAAGTGAACAATATTACTTAAGGAATTGTGATTAATATTATTCCAAACTCATATTTTCTTGTGGCCAGGCAGGCAACTTAACATCTTGAAATTACCGGGCAACAATGACGCAATAGTAGTGCGATTCTTATCGCTTCTAGCCTAGTTCTTCATGATCACACGGGCTAATTAAACACATAGAGGTTTATATTCATTCTATACGAGAGGTTATTCGGGATAGAGAAATAAATGTTTGTACGATTTTATCATAGTTTCTTTCGAAACATAGTGGGAATGTCCGTTACGCTCAATTTGTTTCAAGTATAAGAAATTGCATGAGCAATAGGAGAATATGAGCCTTTCCATTGAAATTTTCTAAGGTGCATGCATTTAATAACAAAAAACACTCGATTATTAGAATAATATCTAACCATGGTAATTGAGGATGTAAAACAGAACAGTAATAAACAATAACAGTGATGTTTTGAGGGAGACACGAATATAACATAAAACTCCAAAACGTTCATTGCCAGCAGAATATGGACAAATCCGATAGTGTTAAAACTCTCAAAGTTAAAGCGCCATTTGTAATCCTGCGGAGAGCAAGCATGGATGGAGTTATTATTATACAAAGAGAAACAAAACTTTAGTGTCGGACCCTAATTAATTAAGGTCATTTTTTTAAAATTTTAATCTGCAAGATGGTGATTTTATTAATTACTTATAATCTTGGCCATGTAGAAATGAATTAGTGTTCGCTTCCTCGTCTATGAGAAGTTAATAATTAGTGTTAAACTAGGAAGGGCAGTTTAACGGTAAGCTTTTGTCATTTTTTATTTGGTGAGAAATAAAAATGAATGGAATCAATTAAAGTTAATTTTTATTTGTGAAAATGCCAATATTCCCTCTCCCTCCTCCGGCACACCCTGTCCAAATATTCCACGGCTGAAACCAAGCGCTATTTGTCGAACCCCACACCGTCCACCCCCTAAACCCGCGCGTGCTTACCCATGCAATAAAAACAAAAATTTTTTTTGGTTAAAATGCAATCAAATTGATTAAAAATAAAAATTCTCCCCTATATGACCTGGTTGTCACGTTTGTTTTCTCATAATTTGTTCCAATTACTATGGCTAGTAGTCTAATAAATTATTCGGTTTCAAAATTCGGTCTAGATATAACAGATTCTATGAAGCAGTCTGAGTATTTAATTAAGTCCGAATAGTTCATTGTGTACCTCAATATATATCCCTTAATATGGAACAAATCGAATAAAACGGTTTGGATCTCAAAAGGAGAATGGAAAATGCATATTAATTATAAATGATTATCTTGGGAGAGAAGCAAGTTAAGAAAAAGTAATTAGGAAGGAGGAGAAAACGATAAACATAGGCATATTCCACGGCGTCGACACGGGTCACGTGACCATATGGATGGAGGTCCGTGTGACCAAGCTTGTATCTCTAGGTTTAATATTGTTTTGTTTTTATTCTCTTCTCTTGTCTTGTGTTTTTATCAAATCTTGAAAATGGCCTCCTGCCATTAATTCTCTTGATTGCGTTTTGCAGATTAAACTACTAGTTCTTACATAGAAAGGACACAAACAAACAAACTAATAGTAGTCGGAGGCATTTAATTAGGGGATGACTTAGTAATAAATAAGGTTTTGGCATTTTTGAAGGGTGGGGTTTGTTTGTTTAATAATTGTGGAAGCCATGGTCAGCGCCTGATGCGCTCTAGATTCTCCGGGAAGTGAGAAAGAAAACCCTTCTTTCAATACTTAATTAATTAATTTTTTTTGAAAGAATACTTAATTAATGAGAGGTAGCTTAACTTAGGGTAACTCTTTTGGGAGTTTGTAGTGTGGAAATATTCGGTCAACATGTAATTTGTACCACTCTCTCATTCTCTCTCGATTGCTTTGCTTTTGGGGGGATACATAATATTCCCGTCTTATAATTCCATGTAACCTCCATCTCAATTCATTCTCTCCCTCCCGTCTCTTACTTTATCTACTGAATTTAGAGTCTTCATTCAAATGTTATTGGTGAAGTAACACATGTCTTAGCAATTTGAGAAGTTCTGAATTTAAATTCAACATACTTTATATATTGATATTGATAATATATATAGTACCTTTTTCGTTTTACATCTTTTTGAATGACATATTCGACAAATCTATCTTCGACAAAAAAATTATTCATTCAACATTTTGAACTAAATTGATGACCTACTTATTAATACAGTTAATTGTGTCGAGTCGACATCTATTGCTACATTAGCTTCTTTTGCATGTACGTAGCTGCTGACTTAACCAACCGACCCATGATAAGAAGTTAATATTCATGTCTAACTGGATAGGTTAATGAATAACTACTATTTTGTTGATACTAATTTACAATGGTGACTCCAATATCATTGATTTTAGAAACCTTCCATGTTCGAATGTATGTAATACTAATATATAGAGCCCAAACCGACCATTTCAAACAAAAGCTAGGTTGCTCTAGCATTTCGAATAACTTGAAACATACATAACATTTAATTTCATGGGATGGTGTGGTATGGTTACAACGTACAATGACTTTCAAAATCATTTAAGAAGTAATTACTATAAAGTACTCTCCCTCCACCAAATAAAAAGCTAGAATAACACATACAACATAGAGTAACGTACAAAAAAGTAGATAGATATGAATAAGGAAGAAGAATATTGATCGAGCTTCTTCCTCATGCATGGTGATTCGTGAGATGTTGAGAATTGGTCCACATATGTTTATTCATTACTAATATTTATTTATATAGAGAGTAATTTAATTACATGGGAATTTGGGATACATTACATGATACAACAACTACTGTTTCTCCTTCTTACTTTCTTGTTCAAAAATAATTCACCCCAATGCATCCTTACCTTCTCCCACTTACTTATTCTGTCTCAAAGGCTTTCAAGACAAACCAGACAAAGAAAGGGTGTGAGATCTAATTATTTTATTTTAACTAACAAAAACAAACAGAGACAAATTAAAAAGCAAAGGAATCACTGGAATCCACGCCGTATAGGCTGACGAGCATTGACATCTCGCAACACACACATAAAATACATAATCCATACATTTGCCATCACGTAACATCTACAACCTCCTCCTGTACTCTACATTCTATTCTATAGGGATATATAGAATGGTTCGGAAAAGCGGATCGGACATCAAATCGGTGAGGTTGGGGTTTAGGGTTTGATGATTCGATCCGGGGGTTGGACCGTTTTAAAACCGGGCCGGATCATTTTTATTACTAATTAATTAATTTAATGTAGTTGTACCGAACCGGACATATTTAGCGTTGAGCCAGATCAAACTGGCAGTATATAGAGCCAAATTTTTACAATATATAGCATATTCCCATGCCGGATCACTTTTGCCTCGAACACTAGCTCGAGATTGTGGCTGTGAGATAGTGCTAGGATTTGTAGTAATTATCTATCCTTATCTGCACGCTTTTTGAGTGAATATCAGCTTGTTCGTGCTTCATTCCTGTTTTGGCATTATTTGCCTAGACCAGTTCCCTTGGTCCGTCTTGGTCCATTTGATGTGTTTGTTTGTAGTATTTGTTATCCACAAGTATTCTAAAGATAGAGAGTCTGAATACGAGTCTCTGGATATAGAATAGAGCACGATTGGAATTCGAATGGAAGATTGGACGAAGAAATGGTGAAGGAAAGGGAATGCACGCCGTGCAGCCCTAAACATCAAAATAGGCTTGTCGCCAAAATAGGGGAACGACGTGCACCCCTGCACACCGTTCCTTCATTTCTTCTACGTGATATTTTGAATAGAAGGGGGTGCACGACGTGCACCCCCTAGATCTGCAGTTTCCGATATAAAAGACTGATTTTGAGGAAAGAGAATCAAACTTCCCCATATCGAATCCCTCCGACTTTTTCAGGACCTCTCCTCCGCAAAAACACCATTATACATCCCTAAAAGTCCAATTTAAGATCAAAAGGAGACCCATTGAAGATTAAAGGTAGGATTGAAGCTAGACAAATTAAAAGCGACAATTGGAGTAAGATCGATTCATCGTCTCCTCATCAAGATGATGGTTAGGTTGAATTCTGATTTGTTTTCTTCTAGAATCATGAGTAGCTAATTCTTTAGGTTTCTTGGTTGAGATGTAGGATTTGAGCTATGAAAGTCTCCCTAAAAGTATAGGGTCGACGATTGCGAGATAATTGGATTCAAATGAATGATGGCTGCGATTGTTGGGTTTTCAACCTAGTTCTTGTTACGGTTTGAATTAAGTCAAATCTATGAATTCCTTTATTTGATAGATTCTTGAATTCACATGATTAATAATCTAAGATAGATGAAAGTTATTGGTGGGGTAACCAATAGCTCAATTCTACCTTTCGGGTTTCTTTTAGTTTTAAAGGTTGTTCATCTTGTAATTGGCTGGCGCTCTGGTTTGCACCTAATGGACCAAGTTGGGTGTAGTTATCAGTAGTTTAGGTATTGATGGGCCAAGTCAATACTAATTATGATTACTCGTGATTTCCTTTAATTCTGAAAGACCACCTTATCTCTTTGTAGAACTTCTCGTTGTTCATTGCCGGTTAGCTTAATTGAGGTTGTTCCAACCTTCATTTGGAAACTAGTAGTGTAATCCACGTGCATGATCGTGCCGCAGATTCATACGAGTGATAAGAGGATTAATATTATTTAATCTAAATCCAACGTTTGTTCGATCTGACTGCTATTAGGAAGTTGAGCTTGATGAATCATCTCATCCAAGAGCTTGTTTTCCCCTTATAAAACCTTAATTGTTTGTATTAATTGAATTAATAGGATTTATAGAAACCCTTTCCAATATGTTTCGTTTAAATCGTGTTGACAAGTTTGAATAGAAGTATAACGAGAAAAATCTTTGGACACATACGGCATTTGTGTTGTCGAGATAACTTTACAGTTATTTTGGCACATTAAGATACATCTCCTACCACATATAAAATCAAGACCAGAACAATAATTTATTTTGTTTTCCACCAAAAAGATTCAAGACCATTCCTTCTTCTTCTTCTATCATCATCGGTACTATTAGTGTTAATCCAATCTTTTTGGTTAACTAACTGAGCCTGTGAGACCTTGTTTGATTTTGGTGTCAAAGATTGATTTCCCAGATCTGGCGTGTCAGCAAACAAAATGATATATATATTAAACTAACATAATACCATTAATTGATTTTGGTGAAGGCCAGCGACAAGAACAACATATTAGAGAAGAAGAGACGGCTTACCTCTGGGTCTGCCTTTGAGTTAGATTTAAAGAATCAGGGATGATCGCCAGCGGGTTGAAGGCGAAGATGGCCAGCGAGTCCGTCGGCGAATTAAAGGCTTGAAGCAGATTGACCGGTGGCAATTGGAGGCTTGAGGCAGATCGAGGCGGCAGTATGATTTTTGCGATTTCTTTGGGTTGGCTGGGTTTTTGCGATTCTATTTTAGTTTTGTAGAGTTGAATTTCGTTTTATGATTTTTTTTCCGTGAATTAAATTCAAAACAATGCGTTTTGTTTTGATTGGGGTCTGACCAGACAGTTTTCCCAATCTTGACCATTTATTCAAACCGGCGAGTCGGTATCGACAATATGTCCGGTTTCCAGTCGGACCGATTCGGCCTACCGGCCTGTCCCATCCAGTTTCCCAAACCTTGGATATATAATAAACTGTAACTTAATTTTCAAATTAATAGTTGTGAACTTCAATGAGTAGATTTTGAGAAAGCTGCATTCATCTATATATTGACAGCTGCATGCAATAATGTGGTGGTGAAGTGATCATAATCATGACTTAATGATGGTGGTGCGTCTGGTAAAATCAGAGAACCGGATGGTGACTGACGACGGTTTTTTTAATATGTAGAAAGTAGGGGAAAAGGGGTTTAGAAAGTTCATTGATGGACTAGCTAGTTTAAAATGCATGGGGCCAAGTTTGGAGTCATATTACGAGTGAAAGCTACTGTTTTGACCGGGACGATAGATAGAATAAATTAAAGGGTAGAATCTGTGGGGTTTCAACAAGACAATTACAAGACTACTGGCCCCAATGCACCCCTCCGCAGCAGAGCGCCGGGCAGAACCCCCCGAAGAAGAAACCACAGAATTAGAGAAACGGACACACTACTCTTCCAACTTCCTTTATTAACTGGTCTATTTTTCCGCTGCATAATTATCTTTCAATCATGCACTACATTATTATCCAATCAATATCAATTTCGTTAGGATATATAAGTGATTTACAGTTGACTTAATTTTTGTTCTCTATATTGGCCATATCTTATTCGGTACGTATATATATGTTAGCGAATATTATAAAATCTATTTGAACTTTTTCTTAGTAATTCGAGTTTGCAAAAACCAAGAGGTTTATGTTTCGAATCCGGTTGACTCCATTCTGTGTACATGACTTGTTGCGTGAAGTTGTGCAATTCACATAACTTTTTGAGTGTTTTTATTCGAGGGGAGCGTGTTAGTAAATACTATAAAACCTATCTATCTGAACCCTTTCCCAACAAATTGAGCTATTTAGATGTAATGGTTATTGACAACGATTATTGACAACGTAATACTAGCTAGTTGTACAAAAGATCTTTCTGAGAGTTGCTATTTAACTTGTTTCTATCTATCGAGTAACAATTGAACTTAAATGATAATCAATTGAATTTCATGGTGTTATGATTTGTGTCACTAAACCTAGCCAATTAAAATCACGGGGGGTCTGGTGTACTGGATGGGATGGAGCTGGGAGATCCATTAATATTTATGGTGGGTCGTCGTCGTCTTGTTATCTGATATGAATTTTATTTCCAATCCATTACTGTATAGAGTACTTTGATATTCACATTCAGGAGGTTGAAAGTGAAGTTTCGCTGGTGAAGTGTAAGCAACAGGCACATTATATTATATCCCCCGCATTCCCATCTTCCTTACGTCACTCTTTTGACTGCGGTTTACGTACAAAGCTATAAAGCTTTGAGATTGGTGAAACTCAGAACTTAGACTGCAGAACACACCCAAAACAGCTTCCCTATCTTCACCGGTCTCACTGAATTGATGCTGATGGATGGATGGATCTACCCTCATAAACAATAATAATAATGATGATAATGATTTTTGTTTTCTTTTTGGGAAAAAATATGAATGTGCAAGTACTCTAGTTTTACTTCTTCATCTTTGTCTTGGAAACAACTTAATACATAGATCACACCACATTTCCGGTAATGCCATACAGTATATACACAACGATATTGAGATTACTTATATGATACGAATCAGTTAATGTCTTTTTTTTGTGTATATTAATTATAATTGATAAGATGTAATACGCTCCGTAAGATGGACATTAGGTCAACAATGTCAATTTTGTTTTGTAGTAAAGTGAAGTGTGCATAGTGGAAATATTGTATATATATGGTGAGGTGTCCATCATGTATGAGTTAGCGAACAAATTAGCTAGCGATAGTCTAGTGCAAAAGGTTTCATGTGAGAATGGAAGCCTGAAGTTGTCCTAGGATAAATTCAATATGTTGAGGTTGAGGTGCGATCATCTTTATTGTCAGCCTAGTCAGAGTCTGGGAAGGCTAGCTTCTGGCTTTATTGGAGGATGTTGACATCGTACATGAAGGTCGTAGTGTATGGTACCACATATCTATCATTATATCCGCTTAACAAATTCACAAACTTAACACCTATTCTGGTTAGTCAATAATCCTAAGTTAAGTAATAGAATCAAGAGACCCCTAAGGTAGACAACTATGGAAGTGCAATCTTTTGGGTTTTAACTAGGTGTGAATCTTTTTGCGCATCAAGTTTGTATCGCTGTTGTTGGTGATCATCTGATTCTAGGAAAGACTTGGAGGGCTAATCGTCACTTTCTTATAATCCATTTTCCTCTCGCATTTTCATATTACACGTTGATGCCAAATCCTAAGGGTGTAGGATTTAATACGAAAGTGACACTGTGAGGTTGTCAATGGGAATGGAATGGGACCAACAAGCACCTAAGTCAGATTTTATGAAGCTGAACATGATGAGAGCTATCACCTTTGACGGTGATCCCTCAGATCCTCAGTTGGTGATTCCTTGGATCCTCAATTGGGAATGAGCTAGCTGGGAGAGCTGATGAATGCTTTTGGGTACCCGATTCCTCGTATCCTAGATTCCCGTTGAGGCCTGCACCTAAGGAGTGGTGGACCAATCTGGTGGAGCTCAGAGAGGATCCTTAGTAAATGGAGTGGGAGGAACCTTAGTCTACTTCAAGAATGAGTATATGCCAGATTAGTGGCAAAAGAACAAGTGGACCAAATTTCTGAATCTAAAGCTGGGAGAGATGAAAGTGGTGGATTACTACAACTCATTCATCAAGTTGAGTAGGTAGTACAGAGATTCAGCCGAGCTAAAGGCAGAGGACCTGCAACAACAATATTTGGATGCGTTGATGGCTCACATCCAGTTGGCGTTCAGTAGTGGTGACATGGATACATTGGCAGACATAAAGGTGACAACCTTAAGGGCAGAGCACCTTGAGAGGAGGAGGAGAGGAGAGTGTCAGGCCTATCAGGAAGAGAAGAAGCGGAAGGCTAGCGTCTCTAGGGGAGTGTCAACAGGGCCATCAGCTCTGTGTAGGAGGGATAAATTCGGGGCTATCTCTGTGCAGCATACCCAACACTCCTGTTGTCCATCCAGGACAACATCAGTAGCCTTCTATAGGGACAAACCGTCCGCTCTGCCAAGACTGTGGGTTCCCGCCATGGAGGGGGTGTGCTGGAAGAAGTTGGGTGCCTGCTTCAAGTGTGGCTAGCGGGGTCATGTTGCTTGTGAGTGCTCGAAGCATGGAAAGCAAGTAGGGTCAAAAGCAATGGTACATCAGAACATAACTCCAGCTAGGAGTAAGCCGAGGTGGGGCCACAAAGCTCCGCTCTCGTGGGATAATACTATGCCGATGGGACTGAGATCCCAGCGGGGTGAGAATACTGATGTTCAGAGCATAGTGTATGCCACCAGTGCACATGCACAGGAAGCTCCGGATACCATCACTTGTAGATCCCTTCATTGCTTATTTGATACAAGTGCCACACACTCTTTCATATCGATTGTTGTTGCTTCTGCTTTACCTATTTTTCTCGTTCAGATGAGTAGGCCCTTTGGAGTAAGTAATCCTGTAGGAAAGAATTTGTTAGTAGAATCTTGTGTTAAGGGAGTGAACCTTTTGTGTTATAGTGGAGTATTCTCGGCGACTCTCATCTTGTTGCATTTCGATGAGTTCAAATGTTTTTTTGGGTATGGATTTGTTGAATCGACATGAAGCCTTGGTAGACCATAAGAAGAAGGAAATCAGGACCTCCTCTCTGGGAAGGAAGGCGTGATCATCTAGGGGACGAAGGGACAAGTACACTAGGGTTATCCTTTCCTTTGGCCTTGAAGGCAGAAAAGTTGTCTAGGAAGAGATGTGTGACTTTCCTTGCACATGTGTCTATTACTTCTGCCAAGAAGATGGAGGATATGTTGTAGTGCATGAATTTCTTGATGTGTTTCCGGAGGATCTGCCCAAAGTGTCTCTTGAGCGTGAGGTAGCCTTCGAAATCGAGTTGGTGCTAGATACGTCACCTATCTCCATTGCACCTTATAGAATGGCGCCAATAGAAGTGAAGGAACTGAAGGAGAAATTGTTGAAGATGTTGGACAAGGGGTTCATCCGTCCAAACATGTCTCGTTGGGGTGCGACGGTCTTGTTTGTAAAGAAGAAGGATGGAATCATGAGGATGTGTATATATTACCAGTAGCTGGATCAAGTTACTGTCCGGAACAACTACCCCTCCCCCGTATTAATGACTTGTTTGATTAGCTTCAGGGAGCAACTGTGTTTTCCAAGATTAATTTACGGTCTGGATATCACCAGTTAAAGGTAGCAGATGGCGCCATTTCCAAGACATCTTTCAGAACAAGGTATGGTCACTATGAGTTCTTATTGATGCCTTCAGTTTGACTGATGGCACAACTTTCATGGCCATGATGAACAAGGTGTTTTATGAATAATTGAACAAGTTTTTCATTTTATTCATTGAAAATATCATGGTCTACTCTAAGACCGAAGAAGAGCATGTTGAGCACTTGAGAACTGTGTTGGAAACTCTAAAGGAGAAGCAGTTGTTTGCCAAGTTCTCAAAGTGTGAGTTCTGGTTGAAAGAGTTGCTGTTCCTAGGGGAACTTGATCTTAGGATGAGGGGTAGACGTGGACCCCAAGAAGACCAAGGCCATTATTGGTTGGTCGCCTCCTGGTAGTATGGTTGAGGTGAGAAATTTTTAGGAAATTACAGGTTACAAGATGCGGTTTGTGGAGGGATTCTTGAAGATAGCTCCCCTTACTACAATGATCAGGAAGGGCTCCTCTTCCATTTGAAGTAAGGCATGTCACTAGAGTTCCAAAGGTATTAACAAGAGGCTCACCTATGCTCCTGTGCTTACATTACCGATCAGTCGAGGTGAGTATATGGTGTACATCAATGCCTCCTACCAAGGTTTGGGGTGCTTGTTGATGTAAGATAGTAAGGTAGTAGTTGATGCATCCTGACAACTCAAGGTACATGAGGTGAACTATCCAGTTTACGACTTGGAACTGGTGGTAGTATTCATATTGAAACTGTGGATGCATTACCTCTATGGTGAGACTTTTTGGATCGTGACCAATCATAAGAGTGGCTGGAACGAGGAGTTGCTGAAAAAGAAGCAGAGCACGACGTGTTCTGTAAGGACACGATGTGCTCTTAGCGCATGTCCTGTTCCTTAAGGACACGACAGTGTACTTTTGATGTGCTAGATTATCGACACACTTGTTCTCGTTATAAACTACATTTTTGTGTGCCGAAATGTATTCAAACTTAGGATTTTGAGTACATGTTTAGTTTCTCTTGCCCCTTGGGGATGTGTTACGTTGTTTGGGATTTTTTTGATGCATTTCAGGCGATTTATGGTGTTTGAGGACAAGCAAGAACTAAGACAGATGATTTAAGCAGCTCGGAGCTGAATGTTGCTGAAATTAAGGGGAACTTCACATGTCCTATGGAACACGACGTGTTCCTCAAGGACACGACCGTGTCCTTTTCTCTGTAAGTCACGTCTGAGAGTTCTGTTTGGAGGAACATGGCCGTGTCTGATAGTGCTAGGATTGGTGGCGATTATCTTACCCTATCTACATGCTTTTTGAGTGATTACTAGCTTGTTTGTGCTTCAATCCATTGTGATTTTGTGTTTTGGCATTGTATGCATAGATCCGTTCACGTGGACCATTTCGGTAAATTTGATGTGTTTCTTTGTAGTATTTGTTATCCAGCGGTACTTTAGAGACATGTGGTCTGATTATGGGGCCATGGACACAAAATAGAGCACAGTTGGAGCTCGAAAAGACTGACGATGCAAGAATTGGTGAAGAAGCTCTCGTCAAAATAAGGCTGCACGCCGTGCATCAGTGCATACTGTGCAGGCCATAAAACATCAATTGGCCTTGTAGATAAGAGGGTAACACGGTGTGGACCTCCCTCTTCTAGTAGCTACAATATAAAAAGGAGCGATTTATGGAAAGATACAACAAATCTTCATCAAAGAATTCCCATCGTTTTCCCTAATTTTCCTCTGCAAAAACCTCCATATTTCCATCCCTAGAAGTGAGAATAAAGAACCAAATGAGTTTCAATTGAAGATTGAAGATAGGATTGAAGCTATAAGGCTAAAAGCAAAGATTGGAGCAAGATTGATTCATTATCTCTTCATCAAGATGGTGGTTAGGTCTTTTCTTATTTTTCTTCTTCTTGTGGTATGAGTAGCTAAATCCTTAGAGTTTTGGTTGGGATGTAGGAATTGAGCAATGATACTCTCCCTATTGTTGGATATTTGGAATTGAATGAAAGATTGCTTTGATTGTTGGGGTTTCAACCTTGTTCTTGTTACGACTTGAATTAGGTCAACTCTATGAAACCTTTTGTTTTGATCGACTTAGGAATTTATATGACTAATAATCTAAGATATAGGAAATTTATCGGTGGAGTAAGCCAATAGCTTGATTCTACCTTTCGTGTTTCGTTTGGTTTTAACGGTTGTTCATTGGGTAATTGTCAAGCGCTCCGACTTGCACCTTGATGTCATGGGACCTTTCCCTGCTTCTTATAATAAAAAGTATATCCTAGTAGCTGTGGATTATTTGTCAAAGTGGGCAGAAGCTCATGCTCTCCCCAATGATGATGCTAGGGTAGTTGGAAAGTTCTTGAAGAAGTTGTTTTCTAGATTTGGTACACCTAGAATGATTATTAATGACCAAGGAACTCATTTCTGTGGTCAATTTGATAAGGTGTGTGTAAAATATGGAGTTACCCACCCTGTTCCCACAGCTTACCACCCTCAGATGGGTGGTCAAGCTGAGGTGACAAATAGGGAGTTGCACAAGGAGCTTATGACAACTCTAAGCTGTACAAGGAACGAACCAAACAGATCCATGATTGAAAGCTGAAAGGTGTCAAGCAATTCAAAGTTGGTGATCAAGTGCTTCTATATAATGCACACCTTCATCTCTTCCCAGGGAAGCTGAGATCCCGCTGGTCTGGACCGTTCATGGTCATATAAGTTTTTCGTCATGGAGCTATGGAAATCACTCACCCCAATGAGGAACCTTTAAATGTGAAAGGGCATCATCTGAAGCTGTATGTTATTGGAGAATACATTGGACTTGTTGAAGAAATGAAACTTGATCTTCTATATATCAAGGAAGGTGAACCGTAGACTTGAGGCATCAAGCTCACGATTAAAAATGAGCGCTTCTCGGAAGGAAGAAGAGGAATTGGCTGAAAAGGGCATGAACACACCGTGTTTCTATAAGGATGCAGGCGTGTCCTTTTAAAAGTGGTTCTCAGCCGAGATGTCCGGTGAAAAGGACAGGGTGTGTCCTTTAGGAACACGCCGTGTCCTCCTTCCAGGTACAATTACTTTCTTCCTTCTTCCCTTTAGTTTCTTTCATTCATCTTCTCCATCCTCTCCACCTTTCCGACAAAACAACACCACCACCACCCAAACACTTTCCCTCCACCACCTATACACATTCCTCTCCTTCTTCTCCACCTCCTCTTCTTTCTTTCCCATCCACCATTGAAGAAAGCACCATTCTCCTCCATTGAAGCTCCAACTTGTGCCCTTCTCACGGCCTCACTTTTAGTCGATTTAAGGTCCTAAACTACCTCTTGATCATATCTTTATAATCATGGTTATTCTCTACTCTCTGATCAAGGTTATTGATACCGAGAGATCATGAACCTTAGTAATTTCCGAAGCTCAGTACTTAATAACCTTGGGAGATATTCATGTCTGTTAGGCGTTTGCAAAATTTGTGCGTTTCTATGAAATATAAAACAAAGAGTTAGCCACAGGCATGGCGGACAGTATGTCACGGGAGTGACGTGCAGACCACCATGGGCGTTGCTAGTAGTAGATAACCGTTGTGGCTTGAGGACCACCACAAACTTGGTTAGTCAGTAGACCGCGAGGGTAGAGGGTCAGAGATCACGTGCGTGGTCGTGAGTACGCCACGATCGTGGTGATGTAGATTATGGGCGTGGTAGGATGTTAGCCACGGGCATGGCAGGATGTTAGCCACATCCGTGGTCTAGGATACACTACTGGCGTTGCAGTATGTACACCACGGGTGTGGTCGTGTTTTAAACAAATTCCAGTATTCACGATTTTTACAAAACTAAGAGTTAATCTTTTTGAAAGAGAAGCTGAATAATTCCTTCTGTTTGTAGCAATCCCGAGGTATCAGTCGAGAGAACTAGAGATCCACCTGTGTAGAGGATGGATTTCAAGGAGCTGACTCGTATAGGTGCCATCACCTTCGAGGGTGAGTCATCTGATTCAGATTTAGCAGTAGACTGGTCAAGAGAGTTGACTACTGCGTTCATGTATCTGAAACCTACGCCAGAGCAGAAAGTGTTGTATGTCGCATATCTGCTGAGAGGTACATCGAAGGAGTGGTGGGACAATCAGTTAGAGGTCGAGGGGGACTTTCTGAGTCAGGATTGGGAGGAGTTCCTAATCTTATTCAAGAAGGAGTTCATGCTAGAGTAGTGGCAGAAGAACAAGAGAGCTGAATTCATCAATCTCAGGCAGGGTGAGATGAAGGTAGTGTATTACCACATTGCCTTCATCAAGTTGAGTAGGTGGTACAAGAATCTACCTGAATAGAAAATGGAGGATATGAAGTAGATGTTCCTAGATTGGCTGAGAGCTCACATCAAGATTGGAGTCACTAGTAGTGATATGGCGACCTTGGTAGACATCAAGGCAGCGGCCCTAAGAGCTGAGCACCTCGAGGGTGTGAGGAAGGGAGAACGTTAAGCTTGGCAGGAGGAAAGGAAGAGGAAGGCAGTCTCAAGCAGCTCCCAGCTGATGCCCGCACCGCGGAGGAGGAAAGACACGCCAGGTAGTACTCCTACATCTCATACTCACTTCGCTGCGTCTGTCACTC
Organism: Linum usitatissimum; assembly: GCA_030674075.2. Classification (NCBI taxonomy): domain Eukaryota; kingdom Viridiplantae; phylum Streptophyta; class Magnoliopsida; order Malpighiales; family Linaceae; genus Linum; species Linum usitatissimum. The sequence continues at coordinate 5,261,464 of JAUJYP020001182.1, forward strand.
CGGCAGTGCAGCAGAAGTAGTCCACTACCGGATATGACCGTCCTGTTTGTCCAGAGTGTGGGATGCGACACTAGGGAGCGTGTCTAAAGAAAGCAGGAGTCTGCTTTCGATTTGAGCAGCCATGTGACTTTGCTCGAGAGTGCACCGCATTGAGTAAGCTTGCAGCATCAGAGGCGATAGTGCAGCAGAGGAGAGCTTTGCCTGGGAGCAGGATCAGAGGTGCAAGCTCTAAGACTATGCTGTTAGGAGCCAATAAAGTACCATTGGGACAGAGCATGCCGCAAGGAAGGAATGCGGAGGCACAGAGACAGAGGCTGCACTAGATACCATCACGGGTACGGTTGTCCTTTTTGACACATCTTTTCATGCCTTGTTCGATACGGGTGCCTCACATTCTTTTATCTCCGCTGATGTCGTTCGACTATTACCAGTATTACCTACTAGGATGAGTAGACCTTTTAGGGTGAGTACCACAGTGGGGAAGACTCTATAAGTAGAGTCTTGGGTAGAAGGAGCAATTCTATTCCTAGAGGATAGGGAGTTCCCGGTGAACCTCATTGTTCTTTCCTTTTAAGGATTTCGATGTGATTTTGGGGATGGATTAGTTGGAACATCATGGATCCTTAGTAGATTGTAAGAAGAAGACAATCAGGTTCTTGATACATGAGCAGGAGGATGAAGTCATCACAGGGATTCAGGAGCAGATGCACCATGAGCGACCTTTCATTTTTGCCCTGAAGGTAGAGAAATTGATCAGAGGTGGGTGTGTGGCTTTTCTAGCTCATGTCACCCTTGATACAGAAGGACAAGTTGGGGATGTGCCAGTAGTTCAGGAGTTTCCAGATGTTTTTCCAGATGACCTACTAGGGGTACTATGTGATAGGGAGGTGGCTTTCAATATAGAGCTGGTGCCAGGCACATCACCTATATCCATAGCACCCTACCGCATGGCACCTTTGAAGGAGCTCAAAGAACAGTTGCAGGAGTTGCTAGAGAAGGGTTTCATCCGCCCGAGTGTGTCACCATTGGGTGCACCGTTGCTTTTTATGAAGAAGAAGGATGGTCTATGCAGATGTGCATCTATTATAGGAGACTTAATCAGGTGACAGTGAAGAACAGGTACCCTCCTCCATGCATAGATGACATGTTCGATCAACTTTAGGGAGCAGTAGTGTTCTCTAAGATCGATATGAGCTTGGGGTATCACCAGCTGAAGGTTGAAGAGGAAGCTATTCCTAAGACGGCGTTTCGAACCAAATATGGTCACTATGAGTTCCTAGTGATGCCTTTTGGTTTGATCAATGCCCCTGTAGCTTTCATGGTGATGATGAACAAGGTGTTCCATGGATATTTGGACAAGTTTGTCATAGTATTCATTGATGACATCTTGGTCAACTCCGACATGGAGGAAGAGCATGCAGAGCACTTGAGAGTAGTGTTGGCTATTCTGAGGAGAGAACGATTGTATGTCAAGTTCTCTAAATGCAAGCTCTAGCTGAGGGAGGTACTATTCTTAGGATGTTTCTTGGAAGGGTGCACCAGGCCCCAGGAGTTACTCTTAACACCGATGGCTCCATTGTAGCCTCGTTGAATAGTGCTGCAGTCGGTGGGGTTTTACATGATAGTCGGGGTTGTATGCTCGATGCGTTTGGAGCGAATTTTGGAACCTGCTCCATTACGAGAGCGGAGATGACTGGGGTTATTGAAGGGTTGGAGCGAACTTGGCAACACAGTGTTTCAAACCTTGAAATTCAGGTCAATTCGTCAGCAACGGTGAGTGTCTTCACCGCATAAGGGAGTTGTAATCACCAACATGTTGCTCTTGTTTTGAAGTTTCGCCACTTGCTCCAACATCAATGGTCTGTCCGCATTGTTCATGTATACCGAGAGACAAATCATGTTACCGGTTTCTTGGAAAATGTTGGCCACACTTTACCGCTTGGTTGCCACAACTTCCGGCTTCCTAATGCGGAGGATAGTAGATGGCTCATATTTGTCAACGTCGGAGGATTGGAGCTTCGCGCGATAAGGATGTTGTGGTTGTTATTTTGCAGTTTTACTCTTAAAAAATACTAACTAATTTAAGGCAATTCTACTAAAATTACTTAATTTATTAAATCCGAACAATTCTCTTAATTACTACCTTAAGTACACAACTCCACTAATTAAGTACTTAACTAAATCAAATAATAACAAGCATATTAACGATCTTAATTACATAACTAAAAGTCATAGTGGTGGTATATATATGTGTATTATGGCGAGAAGCCAATATTGTTCGTCTTGTTAATTTTTCACAAAACTTTATTAGTATGGAAATTAATGAAGATGGAAATGGTTCCTTTTATTTGACTGGCTTTTATGGGTACCCCGAGAGATCGAGAAAGAGCGTGTCATGCGATCTATTACGTGAAGTGCATGCGATGAGCCCGGATCTTATTAGTGATTTTAATGATATGTTAGATCATGTTGAAAAGAGAGGAAAACGCTCCCATCTTCCGCACCTTATAGCGGGTTTTTGGGAAACGGTGGTGGATTGTGGTCTAGCTGATATACCAATGGATAGTTACCCGTAACCTTGGTGGAAATAGAAGGGCAAGAGTAATTGTGTTAAGGAATGTCTTGATATGGCAATGGCGATGGCGGGATGGATGGCAAAGTTTCCATTGTGAAGCTGCATAATGGTGTTGCTCTAATTTCAGGTCATTCACCATTAATTTTGAACATAGCCCTGACTATTAGAGTGGCGAGCCGACGATGGTTTCGGTTTGAAAATAAATGGAGGTCAAAAGCGGACTTAAATGAAGTGATGGAGGGTGGTTGACAGGAGGAGCAGAGATAGCTCATCCCTAAGTTGGATGCTTGTGCGGCACGGCTAGATAGATGGGGAAGAGACTTAGCAATGTAACACCAAAACCGCATCAAAGATTTGGAAGAGAACAACTTGAGCACCTTCGATGTAGTAATAACGAGGTAGATATGGTCCAGGAGAAGAAATGTCATGAAGAGTTAATCATGTGTCTTCAGAAGGAAAATGAACATTGGCAACAACGATAGAAATTTTTTTGGACCCAATGTGGTGATCTAAATACGAAGTTTTTCCACTCGGTTGCGAAAGGAAGAAGGAAGCATACGGAGATTAAGAAATTACGACGCGAGGATTGTACGTGGGCGACGACTCCTATGGAAAAGGCGGAAATCGTATGCGAGTACTTTCAAAATTTATTTGCAGAGAGTCATAGCGAGTGGGAGAGCGTGGTGCAGGAGGTACAAACAATGATTAGCGACCAAGACAATGCAAAGTTGTCGGCACCCTTTAACAACGAGGAATTTTGAGTTGCAATTTTCTCAATGAATCCAGATAAAGCACGTGGTCCAGATGGGTGCAACCGCGCGTTCTATCAACAATTTTGATTGTTGTTGGGGGAGGAGGTGGTTACTAGTTGCATTAATTGGTTAGACCAAGAACAGCTACCAAGTATTGTACATGACACGGCGATTGTACTCCTACCAAAGGAATATGAGCAGAATACCATGAAGGATTGACGTCCTTTTTTGATATGCAGCGTCCTATACAGGATTATTGCTAAAGTACTAGCAAACCGCTTAAAGAAGTTGCTGCCTAGTATGATTTCTATTGAATAGTCGGCATTTTTTAGCGGTAGATCAATTGTGGATGATGTACAAGTAGCCTTCAAACTCTTACAAGGGATGCCTATAAAGAGGACGAAGGTTGTAGTTGGTGAGGTTGCAGTAAAGGTTGATATCTCTAAAGCCTACGCCCGACTTGATTGGTGATATATGGAGGAGCTATTAAAACAAATGGGTTTTACAGATCGATGGGTCTGGTTGATGATAATGTGTATGCAATTTGTTCAATATAAAGTATCTGTTAATGGAGATCTTTTTGGGCCACTTACACTGGGTAGAGGTTTGAGACAAGGTTGCCGGCCCTTATTTCCATTTCTATGTATCATATTATGCGCGGAAGGCATGACTGTGATGATGAAGAAAGCAGAACAGGAGATTCGTATTCATGATGTGCGGGTGTATCGGGGTGCCCCGCCAATTTCTAATCTGCTGTTTGCAAATGGCAGTTTATTTTTTTGTACGACGGAGATCATGGAAGTACAGGTTTTAAAGGGTATTTTCACCACCTATGAGCGAGCATCAAGGCAATCCATCAATTTTGCAAAATCGGGTGCATACTTTATTAGGAATGTAAACCCTTTACTCGAGGTGGCTGTGAGAGGGGTCCTTGAGATTTATATCACGCTAGAATATGTGAAATACTTAGGTGTATCATCTATGGTGGGTCAGAATAAACGTCAAGTGCTAGACTAGCTGAAGACTTGAGTGGTCGCGCGGATTCGGAAGTGGCAAGGTAAGCCGATCTCAAAAGGCGGTTTTACAAGGTCTGCCTACGTACTACATGAACATTTTTCTTCTTCCGGCTACGCTAGCGGATGGATTGGAAAAGATGCTGAACATTTTTTGGTAGGGTACGAAGGACAACAGAAGTGGGAAGCCATGGATGAGATGGGAATGTTTGTGTGTTAGGAAGGAATTTGGTGGGATGGGGTTTACAGACTTTCATGGTTTCAATCTGACTTTGCTAGCAAAACAGGGGTGGAAATTTCGCATAGAACCTATGACATTAGCAAGTAAAATTTTCAAAGCTAAATACTACTCAAAAGGAGATTATTTGTCGGCCCCTCTAGGCTCAAATCCTAGTTTTTCCTGGCGGAGTATGTGAGAATTCAAATTGTTACTGTGCATGGATACAGATGGAAGCTAGAGAATGGTCAAGGTGTACGAATCTGGGGCAACCCGTTGTTACGGCGTGATGGGCATTTACAGCTGGAAGCTCCTTTAGATTCGGGTAGAGAGAATTTGAAGGTTGGCGAGCTGATGCAGGTTAACCCGGAAGGAATTACATGGGATACATAACGGGTGATGGAGGTGATTGGTGCTATTGAAGTACCTGAAGTTTTGTCTATCCCGATTGGACATTCAGGTGAGGATAAAGTTATATGGCATTACTCAAAGGATGGACGATACTCTATAAAGTCGGGATACAAACTCCTGTTGGAAGGTATCACGTTGTCTGCTCACTTACATGCACCAAGTCAATGGACGAAGTTATGGAGAACTCAAACGGCCCTGAAAGTAAAGCACATGGTTTGGCGTGAAATTCGAGATGTTCTTGCTACATTATGTGCTCTACAAAATCCGAGTGTGCCTATCTCGTTAGAAAAGCATTTGTGGTGGTAATCCTGAATCGTCGTGGCGCTTGTTTGTCGATTGTACCTATGCTAGTGACTCTTGGAGTAAAATTGAGCTTGGGGAAATGGTGCGAGCCGCAGCGGAGAAGACTGCATCCTTTGGTGAATGGATCAATCATGTGTTCGGTAGTTTGATAGTTGTGATTCATGGGTGGAGAAGGTAATGGTGAAGATGTGGGCCCTTTGGAGAGAGCGGAATAGTCGAATTTGGAAGCAGAAAGCAACAATCGCCGAACAAGTTGAGCGAAGGCTTTCTTTGTTTTAGCAAGAATGGAGAGAAGCCCGTGTGCATGGACATGTGAGAGTACCGCCTGCAATAGGCTTCCAAGTGTGGCATGCACCTAGCGAGACGCTGTTTAAATGTAATATTGATGCTGCTATTCGACTACATGAAGGAATCGTTGCGTGGGGATGGAATGTTTCTTGATCATAATGGTGCATTGCAGGCCTATCGGTCTCTGGTAAACCAAGGTGTTCCGGTAGTGAAGTATGAGAAGCGGCGGCGCTATTGGCGGCTATGGAGTGGTGCGTTGAAACTAGGTACACGGAGATGCAGTTCGAGATACATGCATAAATCGTGGTCAGTGGTTTGCAGACATGTGGTGAGGATTGGTCCGAGTTTGGTGATATTATGCGAAGTTCTCAGGGAGGTGCTTGATGCTTTTCCGAGTTTTTTGCTACGATTGCTAAGAGGAATTGGAATGCTGTTGCGCATGAGATTGCGCAACATTCCGTACTCAAAAGATGGCTCTGGGAAAGATGTACCCCCGGTTTGGTTGAGTCATGTGTTGTAGGCTTTATACCTTGATATTCATTAATAATATACCATTTTACTGCAAAAAACCCTAATTAAATAAAAACCATAAAAAATAAAACAAAATAAAACCTCGGCAACGGTGACAGACGGTAGCGTCCTCCGCCGCCGCCACAGACTGAAGATGTCGTTGAATATTAACTTCTTATATTGTTTTCGAATTTTAAAAAGGGCAATTCAATATTTCAATACAACTAGAGTGTTCGTTTAATTCAAATTTGAATATGTCGTTTAGTGATTCAATTGAATTTTGGTAAAAAGTCAAATCCCTATTGGAAAAATGTAAGCTGTAGGATTGGTAGTCTACACATGCAATGATTCCCTCACCAGTACCCAGACAAACCTGTGATAGCCATCAATCACTTGGGCTTGTTTGTTATAGAGGAAATTAGGAGAGTTTTGTGAAAACTTAGAGTAATAGAGAAATACTTATTTGTTTAGTTTTAATTGGCTAGTGTTTTACAAAACACTTTTCCTCTGAGCCCACATTTTCCTCTCAAATGTGCATTTTTCAAATACATGGTGTTGTGAATGTTTTCTTCAAAACTATGAGTTTTCGTAAACAATGGATAGATATTGTCATTATTACCCCAAACTTCCTTTACGGTTATAACGACTATAACAACCGAGGTGGGAATAAAAGTGGGATACTGGTTTGATTAGCCAACGCATGTAATATATTATTGCAATTATGTAATGCATATTTGGAAAAACTATATGATTAGCCATGACATATTATAATATATGGTTGTAGATATGTACAAACATTAGTTCTTCTTCCCTGGCAGATACAAGTAATGGTGGGTATCGGATTTGTTCTCATTTATAGTTAGTAAAATACGGTAAGAGTATGGTACAATATTAATACATTGAGAGTTTTATACATTGTTTCAACATAGCAATACGTTTAAAATTTCGGCAAAAAGTAGAAAATTTTAAAATTTTAAAATTAAACGGCTCTACAATATTACGAGAACAGAAGTTCTAAATGCATATAGTACGTATATGTGTATTATACAAGTATTAAACGAATTTTTGCTAATTAGAAGATGATGGGTCTTGAAATTGGATTTCAAATAAGAGCATCATGGTCATTGCACAATAAATCCCTAACAAACTGAAAATTATATTTCAATTACAAATCTTATCACCAAACAATGTAGTTGAAATTACATAATCTTTGATTTCTCAATTTTCATTTTCTACTTTATTTCCACTCTCTATTACTTTATATTAAACAAAGAATTAAATTTTGACAAAACTTTATCATCGTCCACATTAAACCCTACATATTATAGACTCTACTTTCTTCTTAGCAATCTTGTTGAGAACAGCGATTGCCATGGCGGTAGGTGCCTTTTTCTCTGTGTGAGTTGGGGAAGGTAAAATTGAGTCGATTCTTCTTTTTTCGAGACATCATTGTTTAACTAAAATGCTAAATTTCCGTAACCCAGTTGACCAACACCAACTGGGACATCTTCCGGAATCAATAGGGGTAGATATAAAGGGGTGTCATTAGAGTTACGGCTCAATATAATTTTGCCTTTGTAAATTTAGATTTAGATTTATTATTATTTTGAGTTCGAATTTGGGACAATTTTAGATCTGATAAAATGTTTTTTTTTAATTTAGTATTTGATACATATTAATGTGATTCAATATTCATATTTACTATTATTTGGCGGTGGCACATTCAATTTTTATGAATAATTTGTTTTCATTAAAAATAGTATAATGAATGGTTTTTTTTATATTTTAACTTATGGGTTACGGAAATCTTCCGGTATTATGTTAACAAAAATGTATTCGAAAATTGATTACTCGATACACAAATTTCGAATAACTAATCCAGCTCATGTGCATGTTTTGATCTGGATAAATGTCAAGCTGTTTGATTAAGGGACTTTATAACTTAATCTAGAATTGAATGATGAGTGATTATGTGTAAGTCTGGGAGTTGATTAATTTGATTATTAACGATCGGTTAACAATAGGGTAAAATAAATTGATCACCTAAATCAGTAAAATAAATTCGACCAACCAGTCCCAACGGTTAAATAACCGGTCGGTAACCAACCTTAAGATTAATTCACCAACTCTTAGCCGACGGATTAGACGGTTAACGCAAATATCCGACTCTGGCCGATTTAACCGCCAAACTGTGGAGATGGGCGTTGCTGCTCTCCGAGTCCCCGTCGTCGAAGAGCAGCACGTTCGTTGGGAGAGGTAGAGATCGAGATTCGAGAGTGGACTGTGGAGTGCGGGAGAGATGGGTGTTGCTGTCGAGCTCGCCGACGCCACCATCGTCGAGCTGTAGCTCGTCGGTTGGGAGTGTAGGTAGAGATCGAGATTCAAGATATGGGTGTTGCTGCTCGCCAAGCCTCGTCGACGCACCCTCGTTGAGCTGTAACTCGTTGGTTGGGAGGTAGAGATCGAGATCGATACCGAGATGTGATTCGAGAGATGGGTGTTGCTGCTCGCCGAGCCTCGCCGTCGCCGAGGGAGTGGCCGAGATTCAGAGTGGAGTACTGGTAAGGGTTGGATTTTGAATGAGGGTAGAGTATTGGATAAGGATTGAGAGTGGGACTTGGAAATGACCTAATTTCAAACTACCACCATTCGCAAAATGGGGATAAGGGGTGGATTTTGATTTTGTTACCTAAAAATTGGTTGGAATAGTAGTAATAACCTGACAACGTCGTTTGGGTTTGGGTATTTTTTCTACCGGTTAAAGTCGGTTAAATCGAATTAACCAACAATTTTAACCGATTCATCATTTAATCAAATTCAGCTATGACCTTCAATTGTTCTCCGATCAACTTCTTGCTCGGTTAAACCGCCCTCTAACCGACTCGGTCAGTTAATCAACCGAGACCAAAATTCCACCCTTAATTATGTGGATGCCGTTACTCAGTAGTGTATGTTGGTTGTCTCCAAGGTTCTACATGCTCTTGCCATGTTCATAGTAGTTTGAAGTCTTAGACGGCTCTGATACAAGTCAGATCTTCTGCGGGGAGGAGGCAGAGGGCTAGAGGGCTATTGTTCATTTGGGAATAGATTCTAGTTCTACAAAGGATTGGAAGCAATGCCCAGCCTAATACTTGTTCGACTCATGTTGCAGTTAACCGAGCTCATTCTATATTTCTATGTATTGGGGTCCTTGATCTGGCTTTGGAGATGATACAGTGCTAACTGTTAATGCATCAAAGACCTGATCTACACGACATATCTGGATCAAACCCTTTGAAGCTATTCGCAGAGCCTTTCATTTTTCTAGCCAACTAATATAAGATAATCAAAGGGAAAAATAAAAACTAAAATTTCCATTTTTTTCGATGAGATAAATACAGACAAAGTATTGAGTAATAATGAAGTTTATTACTTTCAAACACAAATTTTTTCATTCATTCGTTATACACCAAAACCAAATTTGACTTCTAAATGACAGAAAGTAGAAAACACGAACCATGTCGGAATCACTCAGCTTCCTCAACAGAAGCTTCAATTCGAAGAAGCACAAAGCCAATGGCAACACCAACCAAAGTAAGGGCGTTCATAATTGCAGCGATCTGGAAGATCTCCCCAACTCTACTGCACTTGGCAGAGAGGCCACTGCCACCACCACTTATCCCTTTTCGACCTCTACGCGAGGTGTATACAACATTCACATAGCCCTGATCACCACAAACCGGACCTGATGAAAGCCTTTGGTAGGAGCTGTTGAGACCACCTATGGAAACAACTTTCGGGTTGCTTCTCTTCTGGGTGGTGACGGTGGCAGAGTTCCTAATGGTTAACGCCGCGCGACTTACAGTTGATGGAGCTGCTGTTGTCGCCATGTCTGCTTCTCTTACTGAACAAAACAGAGCCTGCAAGGAGATGAATGGTTACAGAAGAAGAGAAGAATGGAACTAAATTCAATAAGAAAAGTTTAAGAACCTACCTGTATAATCGCTGGTTATGGTGAAAGAGAGGAAAGAGAGGGAGGGAGTGATTTTGTAATTGAGAGGGGAAAGGATTTGGATAAGGTGAAGGAATGACAAGGGTTTGTCTGGCTGCCAAGCAAGCAATCAGGATGAGGGGATTGCGGAAATGGAAAGCTTTACTTTTGGGCCATACATAAACAGTGGACTGTGGTTCACACAAGCCCGTATTTGTATATGATAAATAATTAATTGACATTAAAAAAACCAACATTTTAACATAAATTAAATCGACTGTACATTATTTTTTATTTTTTTCGAAACAAGCGAAGTCAACTATTATTAATGTCACGCCGACAGACACATTGTCTAAGTAGCATTAATAAGTCACGTCAGAGGTGCAATCCCCACAGACGGAGAAGCACGGAATCGTGATCGTTGAGCTAACTCATGAACGACCATGTTACTTTCTCTCCTGACAAAATTAAACCAAATACCATCCCAGGCTTGAAACAAGCCTTTACACATACGAATAATTTCACCGAACTCTGTGTCACCCTGCTCGGCACCTAACAGAGCATGTATCACCTATTAGGAGTCTCCTTCAAAATCTACCCGCTCGAACCCATATATAGTACCCAGGTCAGAGCCTCGAGAAGCACTACAACATCCGCAACTCGTACCTACCATACACCTTGTTTGGTTATCATCTTGTAGTGCACCAACATCCCGGTTTCGTCACCCAAACCTATACCTAAGCCATCATGTGTATATGGGCGAACACTGACATGTCCACATTACACTTTAGATTACCTGCCAAGGGAGGGTCCATCTAAGACAATATCTCGGATCATGAGTTGGTGTTGAGTTCTTTATCCTTGCTGCCACCCATTCCTGTCTCAACTAGATACCTTCCGCAATAACCAAACACGATGGTCTTTGCTTGTTACTCCACAATCTATTATTTTTCTCCCTCCAAATGCACCAGATACCAACCGCCACTCGTTGGCAAGTCTCGTTGGTTTGAGTTGCAAGAATTTTCCAGAGCCACTCATGGACGTCATGAGCTACCGTCGCTGCAGTTTGAATTGCCGATATAATCCCTAACTCCTCCCAACACTGGATCGCATACAGACACTCTAGAAATAAGTGCAACCCTTTTTCGAACTTCTGAGAGCACACTCCACAAGCCCTAGGAATAATCAAACTCGTAAATTTACGTCGATGTCGGCCCCGGGTAGGGATCACGTCATGGGCTAATCTCCAAAGAAGGTACAACAACTTTTGTGGGCATTGCAAACTCCACAGTTTGTGCCAATCGTTCCACTAATCGTTCCAGATACAAGCGCTAAGTCGAGTGGACTGTATATCGACCACTCTTCCCGTAGTGCCAAATTCTCGTGTCCGATCCCGTCGCAACTGTAACTCGAATTGGTTGTATCTACCCTCTATCCCGAGTTGTAAAGTATTGATTTATAAGGTTGGTGTTCCATTCATTATTAGAGTCTTCTAATCGAGCATTTACTGTAGCATCCTCCATAGTTAGCACCATCGGGATTTCCACCTGAAACGTCCCATCCTCTGCCAGAACCCTCATATCGGTCCATAACCGGATACAACCATTATCACCGACTGGTCACTGCTTTCCTTGTTTGATGATTTGCTGGGAATTCATATACAACGCCAGACAAAGCGAGGTTTGGGTCCAAGATTAGCTGAGACAAAATCCCCTAGCGGATAGTACTTTGCCTTGAAGATTCTCCGTACTAGCGATTCTGGATTTTTCAAGAGCCGCCATGCTTGCTTTTCGAGAAGGGCTAAGTTTAAACCTCTAAAATCCCGGAAGCCCATGCCGCTCACTTCTTTATAAATAGCCATTCTCTTCCACTTCATCCAAGGTATACAGCTTCCCGAGAACGCTTTGACCCCACCAGAAAGAGTTAAGCATTCTCTCAAGATCCTCTATGAGTGTATCTGGAAGCAAGAAAATATTCATGTTGCATATCGAGAGTGCTTGCGCCACCGCCTTTAACAGAATCTCCTTGCCCCTTTTGATAGACGTTTGTCTTTCCAAGACTAAAGCTTTTCCCACTTCTTTTTTTTAGCTCAAAAACTGTCATCTTGTTCCTGCCAACTAACACCGGGACTCCTAGATACTGTTGAAGATTAATCTACAATTCTGTAGATTAGTCTCTACCACTCTTACAAAAATATCTCAACTCCTAACTACCAAATTAATTAAGATGTGATATGTTAAAATAATTAAAATTTTACAAACCACAAATTCTACCTACTACTTGTATCATGGCTATTATAAATAGCCTCACTTGTAACAAAGTGGAGTATGAGTTGAAAAATAAAAAAAGAAGAAGTAGAGAGGCATTTGTGAGTGGTGAGAGTAAAGGTCCAAGTGAACAAATTGTAATATTTACAAAATTGAGTGATCAATTGAGTGAGTTATCAAAATACTATCTTTTCGATCCTAAATTTCGCTACATTTCCGCTAGCGCCCCAACAAATTTGGTATCAGAGCTAAAGTTACGCTGAGTATGCTCTGTGGTTTCGGTTTTAATAACTGATCTTCCACATCAGAAAAGTTACACTTTAGTACTTTTGATAACCATATTCTAACCTACCCTCATAAAACCCTCTCAAAAACTCTACCAAAAGAATCCCCTCAAAATCCTATGGCAGCACCATCGTCAAGTTCCATGTTCGCCAACTCTCCATATCAAATCCCAATTTTTGATGGAGAATTGTACGAATACTGGAAAGCACAAATGGAGACTATCTTCATTTCGCAAGACTTGTGGGATATTTTTCAAGAAGGCATCGAACAATTACCACAAGAGAACGATTCCATATCAACCGGAAAAAGGCGAAATCGGCAAAAGATGACGATCCCAAAATAAGCGGGACGAAGATGAAGGAACATAAGGAGAATGTCAAGAGGAACGCCAGCGCATTGAGGATAATTCAGCAAGCTGTGAGCAAAACAATATTTTCGAGAATTTTTGGCATCAAATTAGCCAAAGAAGCTTGGGAAGTCATGAAGAACGAATTTCAAGGTTCCGAAAAGGCAATCTCCATAAAGCGAAATCTATGGCGTCAATTTGACAACCTGACGATGAAAGAAGGCGAAAGCATCAAAGACTTTCGTGCTTGTCTTTGCAGAGATAGTGAACCAGATCAAAGTCACTGGAGAGACTATCGACGAGAAGAAGATCGTGGAGAGGATCCTCCGCAGTCTAACGCGGAAGTTCGAGCACGTTGTCGCTGTCATAGAAGAAACCAAAGATCTTGGAAAATTACCCATGATGGAGCTTATGGCATCACTTGTAGCTCACGAGCAGAGATTGAGTCGGTTTACTAACCAACAACTCGAACAAGCCTTTCAATCCAAGGCCGACATCAAAGGAGAGCGGAACCGCAGGGGGGCAACTTCCAAAAGAAAGAACCGAATTTCAAGAAAAGCAGCAACTGGAGCTAGAGTTAGGAGAAACCAAACAACTCAAACGACGGATGCAAAATTTGTAAAAAATCTAACCATGCTACCAAAGACTGCTGGTTCAGGTGCACCAAGTGTAAAATTCAAAATCACTCTCAACGAGATTGCTGGTTCCAAAATAAGAAAGAAGAAGGCGAATCAAGCTTCGCACAGAAGAACGAAAAACTGGTCGCATACACTTGCTTCAAAACCGAGCAAAAATCTCAACTTCCATGGGTGGTAGACAACGTTGCAGTAATCACATGATTGGAGATCGGGAGTCCTTCACCGAGATGGATGATACATATAAGTCCCACGTGAAGATTGGAGACGGTAAAAAGCTGGAAGTTGAAGGAAAGGGTACAATCATCGTACAACGAAAGGGTGGTAACAAAACTCTAATCCAAGAAGTTTTGTACGTTCCCGAATTAGCTTAAAATTTTCTAAGTGTTGGACAACTAATGCTTAAAAATTACAAGCTACTGTTTGATAACGGCCAATGTGAGATTATGAACAAATCCAAGAACTCGAAGATGGCGAAAATTTTGATGACTTCCAACAGGATGTTTCCTCTCACAATGTCGAGGAATGAAGAATTAGCAATGAAGAGCCAAAGTATGGATGAATCTTTCCTATGGCATCTCCAATATGGACACCTAAACTTCAAAGGCCTCAAACTGTTGAAGCATAAAAATATGGTGGTTGGTCTTCCCCAAATCGACAGAGAAGACAAGGTCTGTGAAGGATGTATATATGACAAAATGCATCGCTTGCCATTTCCAAAAACTACTTGGAGAGCAAAAGCACCACTAGAGTTGGTACACGCTGATATTTGTGGGCCAACTAGAACAACATCTATAGGTGGTAAGAGATATTTTCTACTATTTGTGGATGATTATACTAGAATGATGTGGGTATTCTTTCTTGAGCAAAAGTCAGAAGCTTTCTCCAAGTTCCTTCAATTCAAAACAACAACTGAGAAGGAAAGCGGACATCAAATCAAGACACTCCGAACAGATCGTGGTGGAGAGTTCATCTACAAACCTTTCATGGAGTACTGTCGCACCAACGGAATTAAGAGACAGTTGACAGTGCGATACACACCAGAACAAAATGGCATAGCAAAACGAAAGAACCGTACAATTGTGGAGATGTCAAGAAGCATGATAACTGCTAAGAGAATTCCCAACCAACTATGGGAAGAAGCGGCAAATACAACAATTTATATCCTCAACAGATCGCTAACCAAAGCAGTGATGAACAAAACACATTTTCAAGCATGGCACCACGAAAGGCCGCAAGTGGATCACCTCAAAGTATTTGGATGCATAGCATATGGACACATTTCTATCCCAAATCGAGACAAGTTCGACCAGAAGGTAGAGAAGCTTATCTTCATCGGATATAGTGACGAATCCAAAGGTTATAGACTCTACAATCCATTGAAGAACGAGGTGGTGATTTCACGAGACGTTATCTTCGACGAAATGGCTGAGTGGAGCTGGGAAACTCAGGATACTCAACCTCCATGACCAAATAAGATCCTCGAGAATCCAACAACTACACCAACAACACCAAACGAGGCGGATCAAAATCCAAGCCAAGGAAGAAGTCCAACAACTAGTCCAATGAGAGACAACTTCAAAGACGTCGTGACAGATTCAGACTCACCTCCATTAAAGGTCAGATCCTTAAGAGAAATTTATGAATCAAGTCATGTAGCATATTTTTCTTGTGAACCCTATACATTTGAAGAAGCAGCAAAAGAAAAAGTCTGGACAGAAGCAATGGACACGGAGATCTCAATGATCGAGAAAAACAAGACTTCGGAGCTCGTGGACAAACCAAAAGACAAACCGGTCATAGGTCTAAAATGGAAATACTAGACCAAATTTAACGAAGATGGTTCCATCCAGAAGCACAAAGCGAGATTGGTGGCAAAAGGCTATTCACAACATCCTGGCATCGACTTTCACGAAACCTACGCACCAGTATCGCGAATGGAGACAATAAGAACAGTCATAACACTAGCAGCTCAAATGGAGTTACCAATATTCCAGCTAGACGTCAAGTCAGCATTCCTCAATGGAACACTAGAAGAAGAAGTCTATGTGGAACAACCACGAGGATATGAGAAGAAAGGAGAAGAAGACAAAGTCTATCGACTCAAAAAGGCGCTCTACGGACTCAAACAAGCACCTCGAGCATGGAACAGCAGAATTGATCGATACTTTCAAGACAACGGATTTCAAAGAAGTCCAAGTGAAGCATCTCTCTACATCAAAAAGGGAGAAAACAAAAAATTTCTTATTTTGTGCTTATATGTTGATGACTTAATCTATACAGGCACAAGTCTACAAATGATTGAAGAATTCAAAAGGGCAATGATGTCAGAGTTTGAGATGATAGACTTAGGACTCATGAAGTATTTCATGGGAATTCAAGTAAAGCAGAAGCCTGGAGAAATATTCATCTCTCAAGAGAAGTATATTGAAGACATGTTAAAGATATTTCACATGGCATCGTGCAAGCCCATAGAAACACCAATGACATTGAACGAGAAGTTGCAACAAGAAGATGGAGCAGAAAAAGTCGACGGGAAAATTTATAGAAGCCTAGTCGGATCGCTCATATATCTGACACACACAAGACCAGATATATGTCACTCAGTAAGTCTCATTTCAAGATTTATGAGTGAGCCTAGAAAACTTCATTTTGCAGCAGCGAAGAGAATCCTACGATACCTCCAAGGCACTAAACAATTGGGCCTAAGGTACAAGAAGGAAGAAGGAAGCAAGCTAATCGAATACACCAATAGTGACTGGGCAGGATCACTAGATGACCGAAAGAGTACATCTGGTTACATATTTTGCCTAGGTACAAAACCAATTTCCTGGAGCTCAAAGAAGCAGAAGATTGTGGGATTATCATCAGCGGAAGCAGAATACATTGCAGCAACAGATGCAGCATGCGAGGCAGTATGGCTAAAAAGATTAATTGAAGACTTGCAACAAGGTGATAATGAACCAACCATTATTCAACTTGTGACAACATGTCAGCCATAGCCATGACGAAGAATCCAGTATTTCGCGCAAAGTCGAAGCATATCGAGTTACGACATCATTTCATACGAGATCTAGTCAACAACGGAGAAATCACAATGGAATTCATCAACACAGATGATTAGCCGGCAGATATCATGATGAAGGCAGTTACGAAGGACAAACTCGAGAAGTTCAAACACTTACTCCGAATTGCAGATTAAGAGGGGGTGTTGAAGATTAATCTACAATTCAATAGATTAGTCTGTACCACTCTTACAAAAATATCTCAACTCCTAACTACCAAATTAATTAAGATGTGATATGTTAAAATAATTAAAATTTTACAAACCACAAATTCCACCTACTACTTGTATCATGGCTATTATAAATAGCCTCACTTGTAACAAAGTGGAGTATGAGTTGAAGAAATAAAAAAAGAAGTAGAGAGGCATTTGTGAGTGGTGAGAGTAAAGGTCCAAGTGAACAAAGGAATAATCGACCGGGGAAGGTCCCTGAGGCATGACGACGACTTTTCTGAATAGCCATAAAAACCGGTAAGCATAAACTTCCTCCTTTCCTGGTCCTCCATACGAATGTTTATGCAATTTTGGTGAAAATTCACCAAGTTCCGTAGCGTCGCATTCTTCCAGAGGACAACAATTGGCACCGCTGTGGCCTGTCGGGTCAGCATCAAAACAGGTGTCGAAACCCAAATTGATCCTCACCGTCTCCATGCGAGCTTGGTCCGCTAGGGTTTCAATTAGGATGACGACGTCCGCTTTATGAGTTTGTACAAGATCATCGACCACCTGAATAGCATGTGGTTGACCTAATCCTTGGCAATTCCAACCCAAAATTTTAATGGTACAGATCTGAAGATTGACAAGACGGCAGCCTTAGGCAACTACCTCTCATCGTGAGGGCAAGTAGGGTACAATAGGTACTTGAACTATACATTTAATCTCAATTATTTGATTAAAATAATTTAAGATTTCATAAAAAAGATTCAATAATTGTAGTTTTGACTAGTTTTTTTTAATAAATTCTCTAGTTTTGACTAGTTAGATTATGATGTTGAACTCTCTATTCTACCGATTTAATCAGGCTTAATCAAAAAAACGTCTGGTTCGGCTTAATCATATTTCGTTAATAATTAATACTATCCCACCCGGTTTAACAAATGATCTGATCCCCATCGAATCATAAAATCTGGAATCTCTAACCTTACCGATTCAATCTCCTTTGCGGTTTTCAAAACCTTGGATATATATAGGTGCACCCGGTGCACAAAGTGCTCCCGCATAATTAAACTCATCTAGGCCGTTCAATTCTTAGAAGCAATCTCAACGGTCAATATTTAATCAACTTCAAGATTTAAAATAATTCAAAATTCAAATAACAGAATAGTCACTCTACTTAATTTAAATAATCATTGACTCATAAATCTTTTTATCATCGACTCTGAAATCTACTACGTACACAAACCTTAAACAAATTTAAGATACATAATGGATAATAAACGTTTCTCTATCTCACATCTGAATTGCTAAAAAACACCCTAACGTTTACTTACAAATGCCCTAGAATTTGAAACTGTTACATAAAATGACGTGAATCCCCTTGATACATTTCTTTATAAGAGGGCCCAACCAATGAACGACTATTTATAAAAGCCAATCAAATTCAACTATTAAACGCTGTCACCGTCGCCGCCGCATCCACCGCCTCATCCGGTGCCGCATCCGGTGCAACCATTACGAGGTATGTTCCTTAAAAAAATACTGTAGTTGTCGCCGTTGTCGCCATCCCGCCGTCGCCATTACGAGGTCCGTTCCTTACAAAAATTGAACTTATGTAATTTAATTAGTAATTTAATTAAATTAATAATATTAAGTATTCAAATTAATAGTTGTAATTATATAACATCTTTTAAATTTATTAACTAATAATTATAATAATATTTTATATATAATCACTCTCGTTTATTGATTAAAGTTAATAATTAATAATATTATATGTGATCAATAATCAACCTCATTTTGTAATTAGTGTAAATTACAATTATTATGTTATAATATTATGTACCAAGTTATTACTTCTTGTCTTGTAATTGGTTTAAATTAATTTATTAAATTTTTCTAACTATTGTAGTTGAGGATCGGTAGAATTATTGTTCATGGTCTTCAAGAAGCGCAGTGAAGAGCCATACGGTAAGTCCTCGTTCTTGTACAAAATAAATAGTTGTGGATCATAGGGTTAATGTTTCACATTTAGTGAACGAATACTTTCAACATAGGTTAAATGTTTCACACCGACTGATAGGTTTTGTTATACCATGTTTAGGGAAGTTCTAGTCATGATGATGATGTTGAAGGACAAATGAATTATGGTGGTTATTTCGTAATCGGATTGTTTTAACGACACTATCGATGATGCGAGTTTACGCAGCGAAGGACATCGCTTTAAGCTTAAGGTTTCAATTGACTAATGGGTCATATAAGAAGAATTCCCATGATGAAGAAAAACATGTGTACTTGTATTGATCGCATGGTGGTAGGAGCAAATCACAGTCTACTGTATCTTCAGAGAGTTCGCATAAGACTACAACATCGTACTCGGGTTGTTCGTTCATTGTGTGTATGCGGCCAAAACACATTGACGATGGTGGAAATGGAGGATTGACACTATCAAAGATGATGTAAAATGTGGGATGCTTAGGTCATTTCACAACCACAAGGTCAAGTTGTGGCGTGAAGGAACACAACAACAGAATCAGCTCACAGACCAGATAGAAGACCACATTAGACAGTTGGAGGAAAATCACGTGCCCCAAGACAAATGCATAGACAAATGAAATAGATCTACAACCCTCGCATGCCCTCAAGAATCTTGTAATATTCTCGAGCTTGGTCAAGGAATTTTTCCTCTCCGCCAGATCCGTATAAGGGGGCCAACCAGAGCAGAAAGTCTGCATAGCCTACTCTGGTGCATGCACAATAATAACTAATCAGTATCACATCCAGTCGTACAACAGTGAAATGAATAACAACCAAACATATAAAAGATACGAACCAACGGGGCATGTGGCTCATCTGGTGCGCACGTGGGGAAAATCACTAGGTGTGTGCGGTCGAGGTACCACTCGATGTACTTAGAAGACACGTTACCGTCAGCAGCTCCTAACACAATGGGAGTGCTGAAGAAGGATAAGTGTGTCAAGGAATTTTGTCGGTTGTAGTTGCACTTGGAGTGCTTGAGTGAATAGTGTACCCCATCCATCGACCTCGACACAATCTCTAGCGTGAGAATAACGTCCAGCAACGTCTGTCGGTCCCCGTACTCTCGCATGACGTGGGTGGGATCCTGCGGATTGATGCAGTCAAATGTCTGTATCCCTCCACTGTACAAGGACCATCGAGCCTCAAGGTCGAAATCTGGTAAACCGAAATAAAGCCACTCGATGTGGGCGTGCGTCCATCCCATCCAAAAGCACACAGAGAGCTTGTAGCCTCGCATCAGCGGCCTCTGCCCTCTCAACATTCCTATGTCCATACCACCTCCCAGCAAGTGCCTCCCAACTCGAACGTGTGGTCGGGGACGATCTACGATTTTATTCGAGTTGTAATATGGACTATAAAAAAGATGAGAAGGTGAAATGACTTTGGTGGTAGGTGTACATAGTGGTGCTCGACTCGGTCTACTCTAATATGGAGCTAAGTTAATAAGGACAAATAACACTATGCAAGGACTCAATTCTACCAAGAACTCCAAACTAACTTGTCTATCCCTTTTGCAAAAACTACTACCTCGATCTTTTGTGTTCGTTTGTTCAACTATTCTACTACAACTTCTTTTCTTCTTTTCTTATTCTTTTATCTCCAAAATTGGTTTTTTTCGCTTATCTCCTCCATTTTCAAGATTTTCAAATTGTTTCTTTTTCTCTTTTTTTTTGAAATTGCAACTATACATAAAAAAAGATCAAGGGAGACTATCTAATCTTCCATTCACTCAATTTACCAACTTTATTGACTGCTAAACTTGATCGAGTTACATGCCACTAATGTACACATGATCAAATAAAGTCTTGAAATAAAGGGAATATGATATTATGGGGGTTATGAAAATATAGGGATAAGATGGATAATTTTGTGGTGGAGCTTTTCTAAGTGCCTTTATCTTTTTAGTGAATCGATAATAAGCAAATTCAGTTTGGAATCATGCAAGAGCCGGATCAATAACAAACAAATAAGACAACTCAAATCAATTTAAGAACAAATCTACTTATGAAGCAGACTATCTATACAGCAAAATAGTCTTTTAGGCCTCGCTTTGTTTTGCTTGATGGTAATTCGATAACATAGATGCCCGGTCACATCAAGTTGGAGAGTCTGTGCTATCTTTAAACACATTAAAGTAAGTCTAAAAATGAATTAATAGACTTTGATCATTGGCGAATACTCTTATCAAATCTACATTCACAAGTAAATTAGCAATTCAAGTGCCTAAATTACAGGGGAGTATTCTAAGCATGCCAAGTAATCGATTCAAAGATGGTACCAACAAGCTTGAGATTAGGACTTATATCCAAGACAACAACCCAACAAGACTAGCTAACAAGAATCCTATGCATAGATCACATGCTACTGTATATAGTCATGAGAATCCAATCATCGGATTCTTGAAAATCCTAATTACAATTCTAGGCTTAAAGCAGAAAAGTAATCCTAACCCCCCACCTCTGATTAGCTTTCCTAGTAGAGTCTGATCTGAACTACCTTCACAAACCCAAGCCTCCAGTCCTGTCTGACCTATAAAGACCAATCATAGGATAGAAATCCCAAGATCCGAAATCTTAACCTGTCAAGATTTTCCTACATAGGATTCAAATCAAGGGATTCAGAGAGGAGGAAGAAGACAGATTACCTTCTTAAACTTCATTGACGATCTCTAAACCTCTACTACTAATCTGTATCGATCAAGTCGGCCTTCCACACCTCTTGAAATCGATTGTCGTTTGTAAGAAAGAATTCTAAGTTTGGGTTTCTTTAAATCTATGGTGGTAAGTCGGCCACGGGCGTGGCAGACTTATTATATAAGCAGAGATTTGACCTGCAACTCAGAATTAAAAAAAACTCAAATTTAGAACTCTCTTTGGTGAACGGCGATCAATTTCAGGAGGTCGAGAAGGCAAATTTGATCGTTCCTAGATCAGTACGAGGGGCTTAGAGATCTCTAAGGAAGCTTTGTAAGGTAATATATGTTCTGACTCCTTTCTCAACCCTTGATTTGAATCCTACGTAGGAAAATCCTGACAGTTCGGGATTTGGGATTTTGAGATTTCAATCCTATGATTAATCTCTGTAGGTTATACGGAAAAGAATATTGAGCTCTAGGGAGGCTAGTTCAGCCTCGATTCTACCCAGAAAGCATATTTCAGGTGGGGGAATTAGGATTACGTTTCTGCTTTTAGTGTAGAACTGTAGTTAGGGTTGTTAGGAATCCGATGATCAGATTCTCAAGACTGTACATTAGCGTGTGATATACTGTACATGTGTTGTGTTTCGGAGCCGGGTTCCCAGGATTGTGCAATAGCATGCGATCTAGTGAACAGGGGATGTGAAATAGAGCCGAGCTCTTAGACTGTGCAGTAGCATGCGATGTATTGTATAGGTTATTGTTTAAGTTTTATCATAAGCTCTTAACGTTTGGATCGTGATTCACAGTTCATATTCAGAAAAAGATTTAGGTTTGGCTAGATTAGCTTCCGATATGTGTTGGTCACTCATCCATGGATTGTGCAATGCCCCAAGAAGGTTTCTACGATTACGGAGGACGTGTTGAGTATGCCTACATATGCTACTCACATGGTATCTATGGGGTGGTTTCATGGTCTGATCCACCATGAGGCTATCAACTATTAGCTAGGGGTGAATAATGTTGGAAATATGCACCATGGACTTGACCTTGGTGTGATACCAAAGTTAAGACGGATATGTGAGTTGATGGGAAACCTCACTTTAGTTCAGGAGCTAGCTAAAACTAGCTAGCATCAGCTCCTCGGTGAGCTAGATGTTAAGGACTGACACTTAAGCTCGTCCAGCTCAACCTTGAGTTGGATGATAGTGTCACTAGCTGCGGTACTAAGCTGAGCTGGAGTGAAGGTGGGGAGATAGGTAGTTGGAGTGATAACTCTCCCTCCTAGGATGAATGGGCACACACCCTTTCGTTTGATTCGAACGCTTTCTGAGTTGTTTTACCTTCGAAACCCGTGGGACTTCATAGCAGTTGTCTACAAGTCTATCCTTGGGGATAATGGCACCTCTTGGTACAAGATACTCACACCTTTTCATCCCTTGACCCCTCTGCCTATATAAAGGAGGCAGTAGTGTGCAAAATACACACAAAAACAGATATCTATCCTAGCCTACGAATTCTAAAGTGACTCTAGTATCTAAGCCTAAGAACTTGAGTGGAGACGGTCTTATCCTTAGAAGGGATTTCCTGATTCCCAAGGCTTGTAAGGGTGGAAATAATCTTTTCGAAAAGTGGTGCCCATGATTCCGTCTTGATCCTAGATCTCATCACGTATCAAATCTTGAAGCATTGCTACTTGGAACCTCCTAAGCTAACAAATGATGATAAGATGATGCATAAAGGACCATAGGATTACTTTACTAGAAGTCTAGCTCAGTTCTACATGAGTTTAGTTTAGCCACTCCATGCTTATCACTGACCCCATATAAATTTTGTATGCATGATCAACTATGGAACCTCAGGAACAAATGCCGCGTAAGAGAGTTACACGAGGAGCGACACCTCGACCGAGTAGGTTTTTGAGTCATAGAGACAGGTACTTTGAAGACCTCGTTTATCCCTTTTTATGTTTTCAGATGTTTTTATGTTCCAGATTGTTCGGATGTTTTCAGCTATTTTAGTAGATGATGCGCAGATTTTCACCCGCTATCAAATACCCACTAGATTGCTCTAGTGGGATCGTTTATTTCCCTAGGGTCTTCCTACTTCTATTACTGAAGTTGATTAAGTAACTAGACCAAGTAGCCGTTTATGATTGTTTTTATGAATGTTCTAAGTAACCAATTAATTTCTAAGAATGCAAATCAAAGGAAAACAAATTCAAGAGGTTGAGTTTCAAATATTAATAAAGGTTGCTCCGATCTGAATCCACTAAACCTAGTAATACATGGATGAATGACAAGTTATCTCGATTATTCAAGTTATAATGGCTTGGCAATTTCCTAATGTAGTCTTAGATCACTCTCGCGCCTCTAAGGATCTATTTCGTCTAGCCGTAGAATCCTCTCTCGAGCTAATCTACACCTAAACAAAACGCATTAATTGTGTTCGCTGAAATGCCACAACGATAAACGTGCAAAAAGCCTAAACGATTCGCTCCTCTCTCGAGCTAACGAATAATCTAGGGTTCTTCCTAAGCGACCTATCAACTTATGTTCCTCTCGGACCCACAAATCAATGTAGATGACTCAATCAAGATGATCAGGCAAGAATGAATCGGAAATTAGGTTTTAGGAAGAGCGCATCATAAATATAAATAAACCTTGATAACAAATCATATCATCCATACAAAAGCTTAGCTAAAGCTTCATCTCGTCGGAACAACACAGAAAGTTTAGCTACTCTTGGTTCGGAAAGAATGAAGGGGAAAAGAAATGATAACAACCCGGAAAGACAACATGATACGTCGAGAATTCTCAATCCCGTCACCGATCTTTGCTCATTCACCAATCGACGATAATCTATCGCTTCAATCGGTGTATGGGACTCTCTCTCTTCTCTAAGAGCTCGAAAATATGTGTAGAATGAATGATATCTCGTCCAAAGGGATGCTAGGGCTATATATAGGCTCCCGATCCAAATTAGAGACGGAAAAGGACTTGAAAATCCAGCTGGGGCGGAACACGCCCTGTAACATGCCGTGTTCCTGGCCATGTTCTTCCCCTATAAGTGTTTTGCCCGATTTCACAACTGGAACACGCCATGTTTCGGTTGGCAGACGCCGTGTTCCTCTCCAGTCACTCCAAACCCGTCTGTTTTTGCTCCCGCTCATCTTCAAACGTCGTACATTGCCTGAAAATGTATCAAAAACACATCAAACAACATAATATAGACACGAGGGGCAGGAGAACTAACATGTGCTAGAAATCTAGAGTTTAAACACATTTCGACACGCGGAAAGCAGAGTGTACACCGAAAAAGGTGTGTAAAAATACAACACATTAGTAGACTTATCTCTAGATGTTGAGATCCCTTGTTTTGGGTTGTTTTCATATTTGTACTAGTAATTGATTTGAGCCATAGATGTTGTGTTTCCTTTCCACTATTGTTTTAATTATGTTATGAGGTATTTCAGGTTTCAGTTATGCGTATGAATTTGTGTATTTATGTGATGAGTGAACTTACGAGGAGTGCATGGGTCAGACCGCGTGGTTCAATTGAGTCGCGTAGTGGCTGTTTCACAGTGGGAATCAGAGCCAGGTTGTTTTCTACAGCGTGACTGTGCTTGCTGGTACCGAGGCGTCATGACCTTCAAAGCCAATGCTCACAGTAGTTTAGTACTGAACAATTTGGGGAGATACTTTTTCTGTGAGAGGCGTCTTTAAGTTTTAGTGTTTTTGTGAATTTGGAAATGGGAGAGTCAGCCATGGGTGTGGTTGAAGGTACATCACGGGCGTGGCGAAAAGTATATAATGGGCGTTATGGAAAGACCGCCATGGCCATGTCTTGTTGCGGGTAACGGTTGTGACTTAGTGATGACCACATGCGTGGTTAGTTAGTAGGCCACCAGCGTAAGGGGATGGTGAAAAACAGGCGTGGTCATATGTAAACCACGGGCGTGGTGATGCTA
This sequence comes from Linum usitatissimum, assembly GCA_030674075.2. Lineage (NCBI taxonomy): Eukaryota > Viridiplantae > Streptophyta > Magnoliopsida > Malpighiales > Linaceae > Linum > Linum usitatissimum. Next base: position 5,286,901 of record JAUJYP020001182.1, read on the forward strand.
GTCACATGCATGGCAAGATGTAAGCCACAGACGTGACCAAGGATACACTACGGGCATGGAGGTATGTACACCACGAGAGTGGTTGAGTTTTGGCAAGTTTTCACGTTTTCCAGAAATAACTGAGATAAGTTTTTAATGAAGAGGGATGTTGAATAGTACATTTGTGTATGTAGTGATCACAAGGATACAATCAAGATAACGAGGGATCTGCATGTGCCTAGGTTGGATTTCAAGGAGCTGACTCATGTGGGCACCATTACATTTGATAGGGAGTCCGTAGATCCGTAAATAGCAGTGGATTGGCTGAAGGAGCTGACAAATGTGTTGAGGTATCTGAAACATGCACATGAGAAAAGAGTGATGTATGGTGCTTACTTACAGAGGAGTACATCGAAGGAGTGGCGGAGTAACCAGCTAGAGGTCGATGATGACCTATTGGGACAGGATTAGATGGAATTCTTAGTTTTTTTCAAGAAAGAGTTCATGCCATACCAGTGGCAGAAGAACAAGAGGGATGAGTTCATAAACCTCAAGCGGGGAGACATGAAGGTGGTTGATTACCACGCCGCTTTCATCAAGATGAGTAGGTGGTACAAGGGCTCCCCTGAGTAGAAGGTGGATGATATGTGGATGGGCTGAGAGCTAACATCCAACTTGGGGTGACCATAAGTGATATGGGTACCCTGGCAGATATCAAGGCAGCAACTTCCTTGAGGGCTGAGTAGCTTTAGAGTATGAGGATGGGAGAGCGCCAAGCTTGGTAAGAGGAGAAGAAGAGAAACATGGCTTCTGGCGAGTTGTAGCTTCCGCCAGCACCTCAATAGGAGGAGGGACACGCGTCCCGATACTCCTAATCATAGGATCACTTCTATGCCTCTATCACCCTGACTAAGCAGCAAAAGTAGTCCATTACAGGATATGATCAACCTCCTTGCCTAGAATGCGGGATGAAGCACTTGGGAGCGTGTCTAAAGAAAACAAGATGTTGCTTTCGGTTCGGAAGCTAGGTTACTATGCTCTGGAATGCACTAGGTCGAGTAAGTCCGCAACATTAGAGGTCATGGTACTGCAGGGACGGGCTCCGTCTGGGAGCAGGATGAGAGGTAGAGGCTCTAAGGCTCCGCTGTCGGGAGAAAATGCAGTTACCTTGGGACAGGGGACGCCACAGGGGAGGATCCCAGAGACACATCACAAGGTGTACGTCACCAGATATGAGGCACAGTTCGCTCCAGATACCATCACGAGTACGGTTGTCATTTCTGGCAGATCCTTCCATGCCTTGTTTAGTGCGGGTGCTTCACACTCTTTCATCTTGGCTGCTTTCATTTTTCTATTGACCTTTATGCCTAATAGGATGAGTAGATCATTTAGAGTCAGTACCCTAGTAAGGAAGACTCTGTTGATGGAGCCTTGGGTAAAGGGTACAGTTATGCTCTTTGAGGATAGGGACTTCACAGCAATCTCATCGTTCTTCCTTTTTATGGGTTTGATGTGATTTTGGGGATGGATTGGTTGGAACACCATGGAGCCATAGTGGACTATAAAAATAAGACAAATGGATTTTCTACACCTAAAAAGGAGGACGTAGTCATCACTGGGACTCAGGGGCAGATGCACTGCAGGCGTCCTTTCATTTCCGCCTGAAAGGCCGAGAGGCTGAACAGAAGTGGGTGTGAGGTGTTCCTAGCTGATATCCTCCTTGATGCAAAGGGTCGGATCAAGGATGTTCCAGTAGTTTAAGAGTTCCTTGATGTTTTTCGAGATGACCTGTCAAAGGTGCCTTTTGAGCGGGAGATGGCTTTCGATATAGAGCTGGTCTTTGGGCAAAACACCTATATCCATAACACCCTATCGCATTATGCTAGTTCAGTTGAAGGAGCTCAAGGAGCAGTTGCAGGAGTTGTTAGAGAAGTGCTTCATCTATCTTAGTGTGTCACCCTGGGGTGTGCCAGTGCTATTTGTGAAGAAGAAGGATGGGTCTATGCTCATGTGTATAGATTATAGGAGGTTGATTCGGGTGACAATCAAGAACAGGTACCCTCTTCCGCGCATTGATGACATGTTCGATCAACTTCAGGTTGCAACCGTGTTCTCTAAAATTGATCTGAGGTTGGGGTATCACCAGTTTAAAGTTCCAGAGGAAGCTGTTCCTATGAGGTATGGCCACTATGAGTTTCTAATGCCGCATGGGTTGACTAATGCCCCTACACCTTTCATGGCGAAAAGAACAAGGTGTTTCATGGGTACTTGGAAAAATTTGTCATAGTATTCATCGATGACATCTATGTCTAGTCCAAGATGGAGGAGGAGCATACAAAGCACTTGAGAGGAGTTTTGGCTACCTTGAGGAGGGATCGATTGTGTGCCATGTTGTCTAACTGTGAGTATGGTTGAGAGAGGTGTTGTTTCTAGGACATCTTATTAGTGGTCGTGCAATTAAGGTGGAGCCGAAGAAGGTGGAGGTGATGGTGAATTGGTCATCACCTAGAAGAGTGATCGAAGTGAGAAGCTTTCTGGGCATGGCAGGATATTACATGAAGTTTCTAAAGGGGTTCTCTAACATAACATGCTTACTTCACAAGTTGACCAGGAGGCACACCACTGCACCAGTAGTCACCTTGCCGATTTTGGGTGTGATTATGTGATCTATAATGATGTCTCATATTCAGGGCTGAGCTGTGTTCTGATGCAGGATGGTAGAGTGGTGGCTTATGCATATATCTAGCTAAAGGTGCATGAAGTGAATTACCTGGTTCATGATTTGGAGTTGGCAGCAGCAGTTCTCACACTGAACCTATGGATACATTACTTATACGGTGAGACTTTTAAGATCATGACTGATCACAAGAGGCTCAAATACTTGATTGAGCAGAAGGAGCTTAATAGTATGCAGAGGCGCTGGGTAGAGTTACTCAAGGACTACAACTGTGTGATAGAATATCACCCAAGAAAGGCCAATGTATTGGTTGATCCCTTGAGCAGGAAGGAAAGGTTGACTGCACTTGTCAAGATGAGGAGCATGGGTGCTAAGTTGGAGGTCGATCCAGTCAGGGGTTACTGGGGAGATTGGTGGTGTGGACTTTGCTGCTAGATCATATTTATGAGGCTCAAGCGACCGATGAGTTAGTTTTGAGGCTCAACAGTTAGTGTCAAGGGCAAGGCTACGCCCTACGCCAGGAAGGATGGCGTGATGCTCTTTCAAGAAAGGGTGTATGTAACTTCAGGGATCAAGTTGAGCGAGGATATTCTGGATGAGGCACACTCATCCGCTTATGCTATCCACCCAGGTGAGACGAAGATGTACATAACAGTCCGTCCTCACTACTGGTGGCCAGGCATGAAGAAGCAGGTGATACAGCACTTGTCTAGTTGTGTCATATGTCAGAAGGCGAAGTTTGATAATCGGGCATTGGGAGGGTTGCTTCATCCCCTATCCATATTGGTGTGGAAGTTTGAGGATATCACTATGGAATTCGTTAGTGGTTTACCCTTGGTTAACTAGAAAGATGTAGTTTGGCTCATAGTGGATCGATTGACCAAGGTGCCTCATTTCATACCCAACCGGTTTAAGCCGAATCCGGAGTAGTTAGAATGTTTGTATGTAGAGCAAATTGTGAGGTTGCACATAGTGCCCGAGATGATAGTATCGGATCTTGACCCCAATTTGACCTCGCATTTCTAGAGGGGCTTACATGCAACCTTGGGGACAAGGCTAAATTTCTCTACAACTTATCACCCACAAATAGTTGGTCAGTCGGAGCGGACATTCTGACCTTGGAGGAGCTGCTTCACTCATGTGTACTGGCGTTTGGTGAACCTTGGTTGATGGTCTTACCGATGGGGGAGCTTGCTTATAATAACTCCCATCATCAAAACATCGGGGTTGCTCAATTTGAGGCCATGGCAGGAAGTGCAGGATCCCTCTTTTCTGGGTCCCTCTTTTTTGGGATGGAGAGGGAGAGAAGTTGTTGGCTAGAACTCAAATGGTTTAGGAGAGGGCCTTTTGAGTTCGAGTGATTCGAGCACAACTGGGTGTGGCTGAGAATCGGTTGAAGCAGTATGTAGACAGGAAGGCTAGAAAGGTTAACTTTAAGGAAGGGGATAAGGTCTTCCTTCTGGTATCAACATGGAAAGGAGTGATATGGTTTGGCAGAAAGAGGAAGTTGGATCCCTGGTTCGTTGGTCCTTACAATATCATTCAGAGGATAGGGCTAGTGGCTTACGAGCTGGCTTTACCCGCTAAATTGGATCAGATACATAATGTATTCCATTTCAACATGCTTTAGGCTTACATTGGTAGGTCGAATCAGGTGATCCAACCAGGGGAGATACAGTTGGAGAGAGACCTGACCTTTGTAGAGCAGCCAACTCAGATTGTGGACAGGGAGGTCCGCAAGCTGAGGATCAAAGAGATGCCTATGATGAACGTGATCAGGCAAATCAGGATGTCAAGGCTACGACATGGAAGACCGAGGCTAGCATGCAGGAGCCCTACCGGAGCTTTTGGACGATTACCTAGCAGGTAATTTTGTTTTCCGTTGTTAAGCTTTTGCATTCAGGTTTCGGGATAAAACCTTTCTAGGAGTTGTGACATCCCGATTTCGGGATAAAACCTTTCTAGGAGTTGTGACACCCCGATTTCGGGTTACCAGTTGATTCAAGGTTTTAATATAAGTTTTGTGAATTCTGGAATTGGCTGATGAATGGATAGTCACGGGCGTGACCATCAGTCTTTCACGGGCGTGACGGTCAGGCTGTCATAGGCGTGGTCGTCAGATAGACTACGACCATGGATAGTAATCAGTCACGGGCTTGACCATATGGAGATCACGGTCATGACCATCAGTAGGCCACAAGCGTGGTCGCCATACACTCACAGGCGTGGTGGTAAGTCGGCCACGGGCATGGTTGACTTATTATGTAAATAAAGTCGCGAACTGCAACTCAGAATTACAGAAACCCTAAATTTAGAACTCTCTCTAATGAACATCGATCAATTTCAGTAGGTGGAGAAGGTCAAGTTGATTGATCCCATATCAGTAAGAGGGGCTTAGAGATCATTGAGGAAGCTTCGTAAGGTAATCTATCTTCTTCCTCCTTTCTCAATCCCTTGATTTAAATCTTATCTAGGAAAATCCTGACAGGTTAGGATTTGGGGTTTTGGGATTTCAATCCTATGATTGATATTTACAGATCATATGGAACATGAGATTAAGCTCTAGGGAGGCTGCTTTAGATCATACTCTACCAGGAAAGCGTATTTCAGGTGGGGGCGATTAGGATTACGTTTATGCTTTAAGTGTAGATATGTAATTAGGATTGTCAGGAATCCTATGATCGGATTCTCAGGACTTTACAGTAGCGTGTCATCTACTGTATATCTATTGTAATCTAAGAGTGCTACACGAGCATCCACACCTCGATCGAGTGGCTCAAGGAGTCATAGGGGAGATGTACCTTGGAGGACCTCATTTATCCTCCAAGGACGCCCGTGAGTGATCGCTATCCATGACAGTGATCTACCCGACGACCATGTCCATGAAAGACTAATGGCCAGGCCCGTGACTGCCCATTTATCAGCCGATTTGAAGAATTCACAGAAGACAGAGTAAAACTCTAAATTAACTGTCAACCAGAAATTGGGGTGTCACATTTATCATTTTAAGTCCAACAATTCAAGCAAACTTTCGAACTTCTCATAACATTTCTATTAATTCTTCTACAAACATAAAGCCTTAAACTCAAAATACTACATAGTCCAATGCATTTAACAAACAAACCCTTCATAATCAAATACATCTCAAATCACGACATTATCCTTAAACATTAGTTATTTTCTTCTGCCATCTTGGTTTGATGATTGCATGCAACGGTTCAAGTTTTCTGGCTGTCAGGGATTCAATATCCTCACTATCTTGCTCCTCTTCCCTAAGAGTCCACTCAAATTGTTGCACCATTCTCCCTATCGAGGTGCAAGCAACCAACAATGCTTGGAATGCTCCCGCACAAGCCCTCTTCCCACTTCCAAATGCCATTGTTTTGTGTAGCTCCATTGGATCAGATCCCTCGTTAAGGAACCTCTCTGGTAACCACTGTTCTGGATTATCCCATTGCTTTTCATCCATGTTGCATCCGTACAGGTTTATAGCTATCTACATCCATACAAATTTATATAAGATAGAAATAATCTAAGAGATAAGTGTGCTAACACGATTCACTGACCTCGGTTCCAGCAGGGACATTATACCCTCCTAATTCAATGTCTTCTTCCACATGGCGCAAAGGGATGATAGGAACAGGGGTGTGCCTCCTAAGGGTCTCATGGAAAATGGCCATAAGATATGGAAGTTTCGATAAGTGTTGTTCTGCCAATTCCTCAGACCCACATTCACCCTCAATATAGCGAAATAGTCTCTCTTGACACTCAACATTTCTTGCTAGTTCATACATAGCCCATTCTGTAACCACCAATGTTGAATCAGATGCCTCAACAATCACCTCCCATATCAACATCCTGATTTGGAGATCCGTTAGGCTCATGTCTGAAGACAACAAGTGGTGGATGTAACAGTCGATGACCTGAAAAAACACAACCAAATGGTTTGATTTAAAATGGCTTAATAAAGAAATAACTACACAATACTCGTAAGCAATTGACTTACTCATAACACATACATACCTCACCAGAAGCAATCCGTTGTTTTTGTTCCTCGACAATGGCGCTGATCACTGCATCCCTCCGAAAATGCATTTGCTCCAACTTTTTTTCAAAGCCAAGATTGGGGACCCACCTCAAGTACGGGAAGAAATCTCTCCAGTCTACTTCAATGCAGCCATCCAATGGATCCAATACTAAAATCTTAAATATTTGTTCTCTTGACACTCTAGTTCCCAATTCCTTAACATAGATAGATTCCACTTCTTTCCCGATTATCTGTCATAATATTTTTTTGATGAATGTAGTGATGAACCAAGTGACTGACTTTTGTAAAAAAAAATTATCAACCTCTACAAATTAAACAAAGTATAATATATAGTTGATCAAACTTACTTCTCTCATAGATAAACCGAAGAGTTCAGATTCGAACATCTTCTGGAAATTGAAAGCTTGCCCAGGATTAGCTTTGGCATGAGCATGTAATTGGCTTGTTATATTGTCCACCATTATAAGTCTGTTGGAGAAATGTTTTTTCTACCAATTTAAAGAGAACAAATAAATCAATGAAATTTTATTTTGTTGTCAATAAATAAATAAATAAGAGGCAGATGGATAGTAAAACCTGAACAGTTGAGCTCAAAAGGGTAGTGAGAAGGTGACGTTTTGCCATTTTGTGGAAGTCATCATAATCACTCATAGCAACAGTAGATTTACTCCGAGTAAGTAAAGTCAAAGCCTTTGGTAACTTCCTTGTACTTATTGAGGAGAATTTGGTCACCATAGCCTAAAAGGAGTTGTCAATTGAACTGAAAAATTTTAGGCCCCAAACATAAACAGTAAAGAAAATTTAATTTATGGGAGAGAACCTCTTTTGCGACGTTAGTGGAGTTTAGGACGACGACAGAGGTGGAACCCGTTTTGATGGAGTATATCGGACCATAAATCTCAGCCCATTTAGTAAAAGTTTTATGGGGTTTTTTCTCCTTCAACTGTAATAAATTTCCTATTATCGGCATTCCTGGAATCTCTGTAAAATTAACATTTCACACATAAAAAAAGATGAGGAAGTTAATCAATGTAAATAAAGTAAAAATTATCATCGATATGATTATAATTACTACCTGGAACTAGGAGGAGCCTGGATTTTTGCTTCTTTTTATTAGCGGTCAACAATTTTATGAAATATTGGGGTACGAAGAACCCAACCATGACAACCACTACAGCAGCAACTATTTGAAAGTTGGGAAGAGCGACGGTGATGGAAGCAAGATCCATTATTTTTTGAGAAATTCAAGTAGGATAATGTGAACTTTCTTCTTTAGATTCCTACTTGCTTTGCTAAAACTTATAATGCACAATGTATCAAACCGAGTATTTATATTGAGAGATTGTTTAGGTAGAGGGGTAGGTGGTAGGTACACTTATATTTACCAAAAAATTCAGAATAAATTCCTTAAAATAAAATATTTTTCTATGTTTAGAGCAAATGATTATTTACTACTGATAATGGTTCTAATACATTTTTATTAATGAAAGAAAGCATTTAAAGTATTTATGTAAGACATATCTCAGCACAACCAATTAATGGAATAAATTAAATATGCATTTAATGATAAAACGGTATTATATCAATATAACAAGGTTTTGAAAATCGGACCAGAGGTAAAACCGATGCGATTAGGGGGTTCGAAGTTTTAAAACGGGGTTGGCCCGTTTTGATTGTTAAATAAATAAATAAAGTTAAGTTGGACCTGATGATTTTTTTTATTGAGCCGGATCAAACCGGTAGTATAAAGAGTTCAATATCATAATCTAACTTGTAAAAGTTATAGTCATTGAATTATTTTTTAAGAAGTTTTCAATTATATAAATGATTTGAAGTTTTTATTAATTAAATAATTGAGATCTATTGTACTGTTTACTTAATTTATAATAAGAGGCTAATTTTTTAGTGTTAATTAGCTGTCATAATATTTATTATTATGAATTAAATGTATTCTATAATCAAATTATGATATTATTAGAAATGGTAATCACCATCTTTTCTATTTGAAAGACCATGGTCCAAATCTCATTTTCACAGTTTTGAAAAATAAAAGTGTAGTTATACAAATCAGGTCTAACCGGCCAAATAATTTTGGTCGAACCGACCGAATTTCGCAGTCAAATTGGGTCAACGTCCGATTTTTTATCATTCTCGTCAACCGACGACTTGGTTTGGGTTCTTTGGGTGGTTTGCAATCGTACCGGCCGGTCCAATTCGGTATTCTTAACCATGCAAGATACAGATCTGTATTTTTTGGGTAGAAAGAGGGACTCAAGGTCTTAATTATTTGAAATAATGGCTTTTGGAAGAGAAACCCCAATCATATCCGCACAAATACCATCGATAATCTTAAAATCAAAAGGGAAAATACGGTAATCTTAAATCTGTATGTTAATTGTTATAAATGGAATGAAGTATCTAAGATAGTTATGTGCAATAAATATCACCAAAACTGTTAAAAACTAAAAGAAGAAGAACAAAAATATGAGAGGAGAATGACATTCTTATTGATGTGTCCCTCTTACAATCTTTAGAGCACTACATATAGGCTCAAGATATAACTTTTACATGACTATATAATTACACTTAATGGAGACAATGAAAGACATTCATATATGAGTTACACAATGGGCATTCATAACCTATATATTAATATTTATAACACTCCCCCTTGAATGACCATTGGTTAATATATATCATTCTTTGAATACGCTTTTGATGCCGCCTCATTAAAAACCTTACCAGGAAAAGCCAGTGGGAAAAACCATGGTTGAGGGAAAAAGAGTGCAACGTGTATCTACTCCCCCCAATGATGATATCGGTTGAGATCTTTCATATGAACGTCCCCAAAAGTTGATGTAGATAGGACCTTGGTGAATAAATCAATCAAGTTATCACTTGAGCGCACTTGTTTGACAATAATTTCAACTCATTAGAGTTTGTGTGTATATATAAGGTATGCGTCAATATGATCAATGGTCATCCATAATTAATATTTACAAAACACTCCCATTGGGTCCTTAAACTCAAGCACGCACGAGCGGAGCAGCTCCTCAAAAGTTAGAATAATTTTTTCTGACTGTCCATCATTCTATGGGTGATACGCCATAGAGAAGTTCAGTTTCGTCTCCAAGTTAGAATAATTTTTTCAAAACAATTTTCACACGGGCCAACCCAACCTCCGTTGACTATTCATTGACCGGTGTTGACCGATTAACGCAAGGTCAACGGCGTTGGGAAGCTCGTTTGATTGCCTACAAATTTCATGTTCATGATTGACATGAATCTGTGTGGTTTGTGCTTAGTTTTCTTGGTTTGGATTGATTGAGTTTTGGGAAGTTTGAATTGTGGTAAAATTTGGTCAAATTGATGAATGATGATTATTTAAACATTGCAATTGCTAGTTTAGGATTATTGTGCCTAATTGAATGTCTAGCTTTTCCAATTCGATGTTGATTGAACAAGAATTATACGGATTGTTGAATTCTTGTGATGAGAACTTGGAATTCAATCTTTGTGGCTTGAATGTGAATGTTGAACCTAAGTTATTGTTGGGTGAATTTGATGCTTCCAATTGTTGAATTAATGATTTTGACTATGCTCATTGCTTCTAATGCTCTAATTTTGATCATGCCACTACTTTTGATTGCCCATGTGTGCTCATTGTATTGTGTTGGTTAATGATTCTGCAAAAATGATGCATAGTACTAGTCCATTGAGCTCTCAAATTGATTACACTTAAATGATGCACACTTTGTTCACTTGATGATTTGCATACACTCTTTAGGCTCATTCTTGTTCTTTGGACTTGGTACACATTTGTGATGCTTGCTTGTGGCAATTTATGTTGAATTGTGAAGTTTCGATGCTCTTGTTTCGGATTGTTAGTTAGTTTCAATGAAGAATGACTAGTTGCTCCTTTTCATTAGTTAATCTTTTACATCTTTCCCATATCATTTCTACTTGTGAGCTTTTCATGCCTATCATTGCTTAAGTAGATTGGATTCTTGTTGAAACGGTTCCTCGGTAGCCTTGGGAATTTTTCTTTTCTCTTGACTCAACCATTATTTGTGTTTGTTTTTGTGTTTCTTTTGTGTTTGGCTGTCTTTCATGATTAATCCAGGTGCTTGATCCTGATCCTTCATCTTCTCATCCGCCTTCACTCTTCACCCCCATTTGGTATCCCTATTCCCCTTATCTTTTTTCAAATTGTGGACAATGTGTTGTGCAAGTGTGGGGGAAATTATGTTTGTACTTTGTCGGGTTTGAGATCTTTCGTTGCATATATTAGTTGTGCGTTTTGTGAATTGGTCTTGCATTTTGAAACTCCCTCTCGAATTGGAATCTGTGGTTTTCTTTGGATGCATAGTTAGTCTTTTCATATTGCTTGAGGATGAAGAGGTTGTTTAGTGATAATTTGTGAACTACCTCTCGTTTTCCTGAAATTAGTTTGCTCTGAACTCGCACATATGGTCGTTATGAGTTTTCACCTTTACTTGTTTTGATATGTATGATTGATTCTCCTTTTCAAACTTTTCTATTGTATTATGAAGTTAAAATGGACAAAACGGATCTGAATGAGGTACTAAAAGAGGCCAATGTGCCCAAAAATGATCGTGGGGAAGGTTGTGATTCAAACACGAGAGGCGGATTTCGATTCGCCACCCACATGCTCGCCACATCAGGCTCTTCTTCTCAACTCTTAAAGGCGTGGATTGGGATACTGGTGCTTGGTATTAACCGGATCTGAGCCGGATCAGAATCAGAACCTCCTCATTTCGAAAAGCAGCCATGCGAAAAGCAAAAAGAAAAGAGTAAAAAAAAGCTAGTTAAACCGAAATACAAGAAAAAGTAAAGCAGAATAAAAAAAGAGGGGATGCTAGTATACTTGGTGATAGTTGTGTTTATGTTTAGGCATCTCCTCCCTCAGGACGGGAAAAATACCTGGCCAGGACCGTCTGTCTGTCCATTTCTTCCGTTATTACCATAAGACATAAGTGCATTGGAGAAACCTTTATACATTCGCTTGTTTAGGCGTCTTGTCATAGTCACTATATGTTTGATTTTGGTGTGTACTTTTCTAAGAGAATCGGTGTCCTATACATAATTGTGTGGGTTGGTGATTGACTTGAAATCTTGGCATTGGGAAGTAGGCTAGAAATGCTAGGCAATGTTTTCCTTTCACCATGTTTTGAGTTCTCTTTGAGTGCGATTAGTAGATTTTCTTGAGGACAAGCAATGTTCATGTGTGGGGGGATTTGAAAGCACGATTATTCTTTGTCGATTTGACCACATCTTACCTGCTTGTTGACCTTGTTTGACGTAGTTTTGACCCTCTTTTGTGATTGTTGGAAGACACAAGGGTTTCTTATTTTATTTTCTTGAACAGACCATTTTGGTCTGTTCGACTTGCTTTCTCATTGGATATGTGGGTTTCAAGTATCCAATGGATAGAGGACGACGAGACGATTACAACGAGACCAACCGTCGAATGAGGGAGATACGGGCGTTCAAAGACGAAAATCCTAGTTTGGTTGAAGGACCACACGAGGTGTGGTCTCTGGCAAAATCACACGCTGTGTGGCTGATGTAGTTGGCCATATTTAAGGCATTTCTAAGGAGAGATGACATATTCATGGATTCCCAATTTATCCATTACCCGTATTTTCTCCCAATTCAAACCCTAGTCCGAAATTCCACCTTCATCCATCATCCATTGGAGGCTTTAAAGAGAAAATTAGAGCATCTTGGAGAGCTAAGAGTCAAGATTGGAGCATCCTTACCTTCTTGCACCACTTGAAAAATGGAGTTTGTCATTTCTTCTCCCTTAGATAGCTTAATCGTCATGTTATGCTAGTTTTTTAGTTGTTAGATTAGGATGTTGTTATGTACCAGGATGATCCCCTCATGACGAGGGGTTGGATACATGTGGATATTGATTATGGTCTATGAGAGTGCTTGCACTATTAGTTTTGCAACTTAGAATGTGCTATGGTTTGTTCTAGGTCAAATTTGCTCCTTCATTTACATAATTGTGATTGATTCAATATGAGTGTAGTCCAAGATTGAAGTAAGGTGTGTATGGACCAATCACACACCCCAATTCAATCCTCGGTGTGAAAATTCTCTTAGTGGCATTTTATCAAACACCTTAAGTGCATTCTGATAATCACTTAGGTATTGACAATTTAGGTGATTGGAATGTTAGGGGGTGTCAAATAGTGATTTAGCACCCTTGTCAAGTGTTTGTGATGCCATTAAGAGTCTTTTAGCACCTAAGCATTTTGTCGAATGCTTGGTGCTCACAACCAATTGGCTTGATCACTTGCCAATTGATAGTAGTAGTAGTATAATTCAAGACCTTGAACTGGACTCCTACGAATGTTTAGAGGATGATCAAACCATAAACTTTTCCCAATGTGTCCAATATTTCTTGTGAATCGGATTTCAGCGCAAAAAGAACAATTGAATTCTAGCAACCCTCCTCTCACTCTCTTGTTTGCTTAGTTGGTTAGCTTAAATTACTTCCAATTACTCTTGTGAATGATAAGTACTTAGTGGATAACTTAGAGAACTACCATTTTGAATGTTTGTGAGCTTAAACCATGTCTTAAATAGTTGAGTACAGGTTTGTGATCCGTTCCTTGAATTTTGGATTAGTCCCCTTTTCCTTATCAATCAAGTCTTGTTTGGTTCAATTCTAGAGGATCAGTTATTCATAACGCCTCGGTACCATTAGTCATAATCATGCAAAAGAGAATAACCTGGCTCTGATACTCTTTGTGAAATCCGCCCCTAGACGACCCAATCAAACCAAGCAGTTTGATCCATCCAACGACACACGGGTTCCACTTAACATCTCAAAACATACATATAATACAATGAAATGCAAAACATGAAACTCCTTATAAATCAAAGCAGCCATGGCTTGAAATCAAATAGGAATCAAACATCAAGAGATAAGTATCTGAAAATCAAATTGAAATCCTCAAAAACATGAAAATGGATAATGCAGTCCTCCATGGTACCTCTCTCTACAACTCCCATAGCCACTCGGTCGAGGTGTCGAAACTGCTCGTATAATCCAACTCTGAGACATTGGCTCTTGATGTTCCGAAATCGTACAAGAATAAAAGGGATGGGTTGGCTCATGAGGTTCCAAACTCAAACATACATGAAGAAAAGGGACGGGGTTAGTGATAAGCACTGAGTGGCTATCTAGACTCGCGTAGAACTGAGACTGACATCTAGTAATGTGACCATATGGTCCTATAGGCGTATACCTAGCGTTAGATACCCCTAGCTGTGTGGATAGTCTCGTGGTGGACTAGACCATGAAACAACCCTAAAAACCGTGTAAGCATCATCTGAAGCATATTCAACACGTCCTGCCTGAAACCTGAGTGTCAACTGGGGATTGCACAATTTGGGGATCGGTGACCGACGAATAATCATCATGAGCTATTCTAGCTAGACCTATCCTGTCCTATCATGACTATGGATCACACACCATAGTTCAAACGCCAAGAGCTTATGCTCGAATCCTAACTCACTGTTTGTATAGTAGATCACACGCTACTATACTCCTGAGAGCCCCGCTCAAAATCCAGTCACAATGTTTGTACAGTATATCACACGCTACTATATAGTCTGAGAGCCCTCGCTCAGCATCAGGTTAAAATCACAACATGAATCCCATCAACGGATTCCCAAGCATCCTATTTCAGTTATATGCTTATAAAGCAGAACGTAATCCTGCCATAAGCTTCCTAAAGCTCTGAATTACCCGAAGAGATCAATCGTTGTATTGACATCCCAAAACTCCAAATCCTTAAACTGTCAAGATTTTTCCACGACAGTTTCTACAAAAAGGATTAAAAGAGAAGAAGGTTGGTTACCTTTTGATGCTTCTTCTAGCCTCCTTAGCCCTCTAAGAATGATCGGGGACTAATAAGCTCTATCTCCTCCCCTTAATATGTCTTCTCCACTTCTTGAAAGAGAACATCGTTTATCAGAGAGAATTCTAGGTTTTGTTTCTGTAAATTCTAAGTTGCATGTCAAGGATTTGGTTTTATAATAAGTCCACCACTCCCGTGACACACTTACCACCATGCCAATGACTGCATGACAACCATGCCCGTGATCTACTGGTGGTCACTCACATGACTGAATACTAGCCATGACCGTGGTTGATCTAGCTACAGTACAATTCCAGGATCATCAACCCATCAGTACAATTCCAGGATCCAGAAACTCATATTAAAACCATGAATCAAGTTTGATCCAAACTCGAGGCGTCACGTACACACCCTTTCTTGAAGAAGCATCAAACCTTGCTTCCAAGAGTAAGGAGTGACCTCTCCAGTCACAATTTTTTGCCGAACCTCCACTATTAATTCGCCCATCGCTTGTGCCCCCATGATTCAATCCAGTAGCAAGGATCTCACCACTAGTCTTGTCAATACCCCCCTTGACTTCCCAAACTCCTCAGCTCCAGTAGTAAGGATCTCGGCAGCTCTGATAGTCTCTCTTTCATGCTTATGGCATCTACCACCACATTGGCCTTCCCGAGGTGATAATCTATCACACAGTAATAGTCCTTGAGCAGCTTTACATGTCGCCTCTACATGTTGTTCAACTCCATCTGCCCCATAAAGTATTAGAAATTGTTGGGATTAGTCATGATCCTAATTGTCTCGCCATAGAGATTTTACCTCCATAACTACGTCACAAACAATACCGCCCCCAACTCCAAAGTGTGGGGGTGAGCCTCTTCTTCAGCTCTTTGAAGCTCTCATGAAAAGCCTTGCTCCGAACAAAAGTTGTGTCCTTCTTGGTCAGCTTGTGGAGAGGTGTTTCTATCTTAGAGAACCCCTCCACAAACTTCCGGTGGTACGCAGTCATGACCTAAACGCGCCTCACCTCGGCCACACTACATGGTGGTGACCAGTCTATAATCGCTTCCACCTTCCTCGAATCCAACTTAATGCCCTGGCCACTGATCAAGTGTCCCATGAACAACACCTCCTTCAACCAAACCTCACACTTGGAGAACTTAATAAACAACCAATCCCTCCTTAGTGTGGCCAAGAGCGTCCTCAAGTGTTCGGCGTCTTCCACCTCAGACTTAGTACAAACCAAGATGTCATTGATGAATACTATGAGAAACTTGTCCAAGTACCCATGAAACACCTTGTTCATCATCGCCTTGACAGCCGCAGGGACATTAGTCAATCCGAACGACATCATTAAGAACTCATAGTGGCCATACCTTGTTCGAAAAGGCTGTCTGAGGAGCAGCTTCCCCTGCTATCTTCAGCTGATGATAACCGGATCTTAGATCAATCTTAGAGAACATTTATGCTCCTTGGAGATGATCAAACAAGTCATTAATGTGAGGAATGGGGTACTTGTTCTTGATAGTAACTTGATTCAACCGCCGGTAATCTGTGCACATCCTTATGGATTCATCATGCTTCTTCACAAACAATACCGGCACCTTAGGCCGATACAGTGGGGTGGATGAACCCCTTTCTAAAAAATCTTCGGCAATAGCTCTTTCAGCTCCGTCGGTTCGATTTGGTAAGGTGCTATGGATAAAGGTACCGTACCCATCACAAACTCTATATCGAAAGCCACCTCCTGCTCAAGAGGCACCTCAGGTAAGTCCCCCAAAACACATCAGGAAACTCCCAAACCAATGGTACATCTTTAATTCTTCTTTCAACATCTAGGATAATGTGAGCGAGGAAAGCCTCACATCTACTTCTTATCAACTTTTCTGCCCTTAGGGCATAAAGAAAGTGGTGACCACGGTGTTCTCATCCCTGAACTTTGGAGATCACTACATCTTCCTTTCTAGGCATAAAAAACCTGATCAACTTCCATTTACAGTCCACCAAGGCTCATTGCCGGTCCAACCATTCCATCCTCATAATCACATCAAACTCATCTAAAGGAAGAAAGATGAGGTCTATTGTAAACTCCCTATGCTCACTGAGCAAAACTGCTCCTTCTATACATGATTCTACCAACAGATTCTTCCCTACTGGAGTACTCACTCTAAAGGGTCTACTCATCCTAGCAGGCGTGTGATGGGCAACAAAGAAACGACAGCAACAGAAATAAAAGAGTGTGAAGCATCTGTATCAAACAAGGCATACAAGGATCTTCTAGAAATGATAATCCCACTAATATGCACCTCGGTATTCCCTCCTTGCACTATGTTATCTTCGGAATCGCACTCTGGATAAGGAGGGTGATCTGACCCCATGGTAGACTTCCATTGATACACTATCGGGGTGACATGAGCAGTGTGGCGAGACTGCTTAGTGGAAACAACATATCACCTCCAAACTACCAACATGCAATTAAATCAAGCCACCAACAAAGTTCATAATTAGCTTTCAAATTAGTTGGATGAGAGAAGATTGCAATTAATATGTTCTTGTTTTATTCTCATATGTAAAGGTTATATAAAGCCTAATGTATTTGTGGCGGTTATAACCGCCAAAACCACCATTTTGAAGATTATCAGTAACCACGGGGAAATATACCATGATAACAGTATATATTCTCGGTTATGTAACTGCGAGAACTTACATGAACAGTTGTCGCAGTCATGGTTCTCGCCGTTATGTAACCGGGAAAACCAGCCCAACATAGCAGTTTTGTAATTGTGAAAACTGAACCCCCACAACATCATCAAATTCTAGTAGTGTTGTACTAGGACACCTAGAAAACCGTTTGGATTTCCGTGAAGGTTCTCTCCCTGTTAGTCCCCTAATTTTAGGGAGACTCACCACTTACGATTGTGTTGTGTTAGTTGACGGTATTGTGACCAAAATTATAGGGTGGCGTGCAAAACTTTTGAGTTATGCAGGGCGTCTCAGTTTTGGCTATGAGTCAATTTTGGCTCTCAGTTTTTCTGCTTCCTCAAGAGATTATTGCAAATGTAGTGACTTTTTATGGTCTGTTGAAATTGGAGTTAGGAAGAAGGCAGAAGTTGCATGGTCTAGTGTTGCTACACTAAAAGTGAAGGTGGTATGGGGTTATGGAGATTTCCACTTGGAATGCTGCTTGTATTACCATACACATTTGGGATGTTCTTCGTGATGCAGGTTCCATTTGGATTTCGTGGTTGCAGGTGTATCGACTAAAGAGGGGTAGCATCTGGGATTGTAAAGCTCAACCCTACCACTCTTTAGTATGGAGAAGAATACTCAAGGTAATATCGATTGTTGCTTTGTTTATTGATAAGGATGATGAAGGTGATCTGATGTGGGCAGGGAAACCTATAGAGCATTATTCAGTTAGTAGATTTTGGAATGACATTAGGCAAAAGTGAAATGAGGTTTAGTGGTGCAATCTTATTTGGAAAGGGCCTTCTATTCCTAAGCACTGTTTCATCAGTTGAATGGCAGTCAAAGGGAAGCTGGAAACAAATTGTGATATGGTGAGTTGGGGACTTTCTTGAGATATCTCATGTCTCCTTTGTGAAGATGTAGTTGATGATATTGATCATATATAAACTAGTTGTACCTACTCTACTAGTATTCGAAGTTGTCTTGGTCCAGAGTTCAAGTCGCAGGCAAATTGGAGTGTTGAGGTAACTGATAGAAGCAGGAAGCTCAATGGAGGCACAAAGGAACTGAAGAAAGAAAGAGCTATTTAAAGGGCAACATGTTCTGAACCACCAGACCCATTGCACCATCAGTTGGATCCGTCACTCACACCATCCATATTAAAAATTAATGCAGGGGCTAGTGGGGGAACCTGGGGGGCACATTGGCCGTCCTCGAGGAAGCTTCCAGAGGGGTTGGGTCCAGGCTACGTAATCTAACAAAGAAACTGCATGTTTGACAATGCGATGTCGGTCAGCGTGTGCTCAAAAATAAGAGCGACAGTACTTGTAGAGGTCGTTTGAATTTGGGATTTAGAAGGAGGTGATTTGAAATAGCTAGTGATGAAATCACTAATGATTTCAAATAGCTAGTGAATTCATAAATATCTTACTTGTTTTTCAAAATTGAGAGTGATTCTATTATTTCAAACAAAAAGAGGTAAATTAACTTATTTTAAAAAAGACTAGATTGCCCTTTAGTTTTAATAATAATATTTTTAATTTTTCATACTTTTAGTGGCATTTTGTTATAATCTGAGTTCTAATTAGGTCAAGGCAAAGATTCAGGTGCATGTGTGCACCAGGTACACATGCCACATGGCATTTGTTCATTGGCCAGTCAATTAAAATATGTTGGGCCAACACCCAATTTTAGCCTATCACACAATAAGGTCACTTAATAAATCAAAACAATTTCTAATTACTCCGTCCTACCACTGTCCATCACCGTCCACTTGAATAAATAGTTTGTTTTTAATTTTTAATAAACCATCATTAAATGAATGGATGTCATCGATTCATTCCCTTTCCATTTCATCTATGAACCAGTTTTTGATGAATTTATAAATAGGTTATGGAATTAAATCAATAAGCAAAGGATCAGGGTCGATTGGTTTTCAAACCGATTCTTATATGCTCTAAAGGAATCGGTCAATGGATAAACCAATTTTGGTTAATGCTTCAGATCAACAATGGCGAAGAAGTAAATCAAAATCCTTGTTCATGGGATAGATCCAGATGTATAAATCAAAATCCCTAGTAATGGGCTCAATGCATATGTACTAGCTACATAAAATTCAAACTAATAGGAAAGTCGTTCGTCTTCATCACCAGACAAGGGAGGGAGGCCCGCGGTTCTTAGTCGTCGCCTCCAACCAATAGGGAAGTCGTTCGTATTTGTTATCTAACAGGGGAGGGAGGTCTGATCTTAGTCATCGCTTGACAGGGGAACAGTTGTCGTTGGCGGGGTAGTTATGCGATTAAGAAAATAGAAGAGGAAGAAGGGGTCAGTTGTCGTCGGAGGTTATGCGATTAAAAAAATAGAACATGAAGGGGTCTTCTATGGAGAAGACGAAGACGTAGATGTTGTTTTAAACAAATTAATCAATCAATTGGATAAATATTAAATAAGATGGAAGTGTGAGTTGGCTAAATGTAGATTCTAAATTTTTTTATTGATAATCATGAATACAATTAGTCAATATTTAAGTGTTCAGTCGTAATATTTGCACTATTAATTTATAGTAGCCAATAACAGCTTGCCACATGTACGTGTACTCGGTGCATTGCACCAGAGTCCTTTCTTTAGGTCAATATGTCATTTTGTGCCCAAATCACTCTTGGGATCTTCAAATCACACCAAACTCATGATGATTTCAAATCACACTCCAAATCACGATGGGAACACATGTGGTGATTTTAAATCTCCATCATTTTTTAAAATCCAATGAATTTTTTTCAAATCACTTAGGCCCACCAATTCCCTTCAAAATCGCCCTCTAAATCACAAATTTAAACAACCTCGTAGTTTCTTGACTCTATACTCGTTTTAATTTTGGTGTACTTTTTATTTTTTGACTTTATACTCAACAACGTACCAATTTATGTACGTACTAAATTTTTTTCATATTCTCATGTTTATTTTTAGTGTCGTTTTACTTTCACATACTCGACTAGGTACTCACATTTGTTTCATGTTCATCGTCTAAAAAAAATTGAGTAGAACACGATGGTGAAAATAAATTCCCGACAAAAAAGCTACTACGAAGGTGGTCTATTGGGCGAATTGTTTTTTAGACGGAACTCGAGTGATCAGAATAAGAAGAGTATACAATTTGATTCCAAACAAATACAGTTTTAGGAAAACTAATATTGGTTAAAAACTAAGCACAACATGCCTACAGAAAAAATTTGAAAAAAAAACAAAGTAACCTATTTTCTTTTTTTCTTCAATTTTTTTCTTTGAAACGGAAGTCAGGTGATTGAGTAAACTTGGCTGAAACTTATTTGCCCGGCTTGAAGTTACTGATTTTTTTTAAATGAACTATAAAATGACGTTTTTGCCCTGCTCAGAATAGTGGTCTGTTGAATTGAATATCTAAAATAGGCACGATTAAATCGAAAATTAAGTAAATAGTCAAGTTGAAACCTAAATTACAAAAATATGCAATTATTGTGTCTTACACCGCGCCGCGCAGTGTGCCTTTGATTTTGGTATAATTTCCAATTTTATTAAACTTCGAACTTTTCTTCAACTCCCCCACTTTTGTGTAATTGCAATGTAGTCACTCAATTAGTTTATGAAGTACGGTTAACTGAAATTCGATTTTTAGTGAGTTTGGTTAACGTCAATTAGTTACAAAATTAATAATTATTTGTATTCCGCTGATAGTCTGCTCTTCCTGTCTATAGGGATGCAGCTTACCTTCCTTCCTGTGTTGCTAGTTTAGTAAGGACTTCTTTCAGGTTAGTTTAGATAAAGACAGATAAGAATAGCTGAGGTAGGAGTTCTTTTTTGTTCCTGTTGCTAGGGTAAGAGCTAAGGATAAATAGATGAATTAGGTTAAGGATGGTATCTTAACTTTGCTTACTGCGCTGTTAGTTCTTTAAATGCGCTACAGTTAAAATGTAAGCTCAATCCGGAATCGTTCAATTCAAAATATGTTACTGTTAACCCGAGTTTATCCCAAATGCGAAACTTGACATATCCAAAGTAACCTTCACGTCCTTTTCGTATATGAATTTAACGCATCCATCCAAAAAATCAATTTCCGTTCAAATATTTTGTTAAATATGCCTAATCAGCAAATTGTGTCAATTAAATTGTGTTATTGGATGAATGTGTTAAAATTAACTTACAAAAAGGATTAAAAAATTACAAATGATACTACCAGGACGAGTTTGTGATTTGCCAAATATAGAGGATAATTTCGACTAATTAATCACAAATTTCCCTGTTTTATATGGGTAGGAAATGAGGTGTGTTCTAATATATATAGGCTAGATGAGAACCTTAGGATATAAACCCGAAAATCTAATGGTCTTGATTCATTATCTCTAAAAGATATAATTGTGATTATCTCCCTCTATACAGTCCCGCCAAGAAGTATATGGCGTACGTGTTGAATCGCACGCTTTATACCCAGTGGCTCTGCCTTCTCTCATCATACTGTCAATGCTTGAAGGAAGTAATGGCGATGAATTGAAGGCAGATGATCCACGTTCACCTCTGCGGCTTCTTTCCTGCATAGCAATTTCTTTACTAATTTGGTTTTCGGTTCATCTTGATTTCTGCTTCTCCCTTTCAATATTCAATGTGATTTTCCGCGAAAACTTATGGGCCCTTGTTACGCTGTTCTGGAGGAAAACGAGATGGAGAATAGCAGATGTCCTTGCTTCTTTGAGACATTTTCTGCTAATTTGTTCTCCGCGCGACTGGTGAGTAAGCTCTCTGATCTCATTATCATTTTCGTTAATTTTACCCTTCTTCTTTGGTTCTATTTATTAATTGAAAGTGTCTTAGGGTTTCCGAGTAGAAATTTCTTTTGCACATTGCATGAGTTGCTAGATGTGTCATGTAGATAGGTTTGCAACTAACCTTCTCACCAATGATATTTTGGCAATAATTACTTAAACCTTTCTTGAATTCCCGAATTTTGGATCATAGCAATGGAAGTATCAAACACTTCTTTAGGAGTTAAGTTTTGTCGCTGAACATGAGAAGCTAACTTATGGAATTGGATCTCATTTTATGGTTGGTTACTCTCCGTTGACAGTCAATGGGGAGTAAGTGACCATAAAATGAGAACCAGTTCATTTTCAGGTTACATACTCAGTCTAATGCATATGTAGAGAATTGTTGGCCCTTTTACTGCACTTCTCATCTCATACTACATCTTGTTTTAACCAATTAGATTTACATTAAAATAAATTAGTGATAGTTGTGGTATCCCTGTGATCACTGATCAGTCAGCAGAGGTAAAAGTTGTTTTTCTTGGCAGAAACTTCCATCTGGATTCCTCAAGCATTTGGAAGAAGAAACACATGGGTCACTGTCTTTAGTTGGGCCTAGTGGGAACATTTGGGTGGTTGAATTAGTTCAGCAGGGTGGTGGTCTATTCCTTGATCATGGTTGGCCTACCTTTGTAGCGGATCATTCCCTGGAATGCGGTGATCTTCTTGTTTTCAGATATGATGGGAAGTTTTGTTTCACCGTGCAAGTATTTGATGCAAGTAAGTGTGAGAAAGAAGCAGCCTTCCAGGCCGATTGTAGTCGATATCGGAATAGTCTTCATGAGAGCACAGGAAAGAAGAGGGCAAGAGAGGAGGATTATGCAGTGTCTGATAAAATTTCCAAACGTAGGAAGAATAACTGCAGTGGGGAGAACTCAGAATGCACGGAAAGAAATGAGAGCATGGAAGCTTTGGCGGGTATGTCAGATCTGGTAGATATACTGCCCAAGTGTGGATTGGTGATCTTAGGTAAAGCATCCCAGAAAAGGAA
This sequence comes from Linum usitatissimum, assembly GCA_030674075.2. Classification (NCBI taxonomy): domain Eukaryota; kingdom Viridiplantae; phylum Streptophyta; class Magnoliopsida; order Malpighiales; family Linaceae; genus Linum; species Linum usitatissimum. Next base: position 5,310,011 of record JAUJYP020001182.1, read on the forward strand.
TTTAGCTGATCAAACGGAGCAATCTTGGAGTCGATCTAGCAATGCTGCATCGTCATCCAAATTCAAATCTCTCCACGAAAATCCAGGTAGGGGAGATGGTGATTACTGATTACTGCTGGGTTCTGGAGTCTGCAATAAGTTTTATGCTACCAAATGAAAGACCAAGCCTTCAACATTTCTGTATTCTTCATTTCAAAGCCCTTCATTTGCTCAAAAACTATGCTGCTGTTTCTTTGCTGTGTCTTTCTTTTTCTGTTTTTGACAATAAGAGTGCTATGCAGTTCTAATGTTGGTACCTATAAACATATTGTTCTTCTGCAATATGTTGACTTATTCAATGCGACATATTAGCATATTACACACTAGCAAAGCTCTTGAAAACTATTAATGATCTGAAAATAGCATAGCGATTGACGGAAGTATTGCCACTGATAGTGACTCGAGTTGATATGATACACAGGTTATGGGTCCGCTTTCTCTGAAAGGGAGAAAAGAGTTGCAGAATCTTTTATATCCTGCTATCCATACTTTGTGAGGATCATGAAAAGATTTAACATCAATGGCTCATACACCCTGGTAACTCCATATGCTTCATGGTTTTTTTATTTATTGTTTCTGAGTTGTTGGAACATGTTGATCAAATTAAGAACTTTATTGTTATTTATTTGGAATAGCATCTGTTACTTATTCTTTTGTCATCTGTTTATAAACTAAGATGAGCTTTTTCCAACTGTTTCTCCTCGTAGAATATACCATATAAGTTCTCGATGGCGCATCTTCCTGCTTGTAAAACAGAAATTGTCCTTGGCACTGTGAAAGGGGCAACTTTTACTGTAAATTCAGTGCCGACAACTAAGGTACACACAAGTCATACTTTATGTGGAGGATGGATGGCCTTCGTCCGCAGTAATGACCTCAAGATTGGAGACGTTTGCATTTTTGAGCTTGTTAGGAAATATGAACTTCGTGTTTTCATTCTTCGCGCGGGGAAAGATGGCCCAGACAATCAAAGTGAAATATTAGCTTGCAATGGTGTAAAGGTTGGATGCTCAGCCACTTCACAGAGAATCCAAAGTCATCGGAAGAAATCTAGGAAACCCTCTTCAAAGGTTGGTACAAAACTAATCAAGCATGTGGAACTCTGTGAAGTAGGAGACTCAAACAAGAGCCAGCCAGCTGTCTTATTGGATGGCAGTACAAAACACAGCCCTGCAACAAAGATCTCCGATTCAAATTTTAAGACGCTTGGGAAGGGAGAGTATGTAGAAGGTGATTTGCATACAAAAACTGGGATGGGTGTAAAAATGATGTTGTCACTTGAAGAGAAGGCAGCCAAGTCCTTTAGATCCCGTTTTCCGCATTTTGTTAGAATTATGAGGAAGTTCAACGTCAGTGGTTCATATACTCTGGTGAGTCTTCTCTCATAACTGTACATAACCTTTCAGTTGGCTATGTGAGTTTCAATTGGTGTTGTCACTTCCTTTCTTGTTCACTTAAAGACCATGTACAATGTTGAAGCATAATTTCTGGTTACGTGCAGAAAATCCCCCATCGGTTCTCAACAGAGTATCTTCCTGGATTCAAAACAGAGATTGTCCTGTGTAACCTGCGAGGGGGAAGGTGGCCTGTGAACTCACTTCCAGACTCGAAAGGACGGTCAGTTCACACATTTTGCGGCGGGTGGATGGCCTTCGTTCGTGATAATGGTGTGAAGCTGGGGAACACTTGCATATTCGAACTGGTGAGCAGCTCTGAAATGCGGGTGCACATACATAGTAACGATGGAGGAGAAGGTAGTGAAAATCAATCTGGGAATTCCGCAGGCAATAATGAGATGCCCCTTGTCCCATTTTCTTCTGACGATCATCATGCTATCCTTGATGAACCATTTTCTTAGACGAATGACTAGTGTAACTACTTTCTGTATATTAGTCTCTGACTCTCTGTTGTAGTAACTAGTAAGTTGTAAACGTTGGAATCAATGAAAATGGCGGCAAGTTTCGACAATGAATGTAAGGAAAAAAGAAAGCAGCCAGCCATTGGCCTGTTTATCTGAGAGAGTCAATGGTATCCTGTCCACCTTGTGATACCATGAGTTGAACCAGGTGTAAAATTAGGGCCAACCAGGTGTTCATTCCCAAGACAATCAAAAGACTCATGCCGGTTACACGTGTACAGCTCTATGTTCAACTTAAACACTCCCCCCTACATTCTCTGTCCGTTCCTTTCATTCTCTTTCCTGTCTTCATAGTTCTCACAGAACAAGAAGAAGAAGAAGAAGCGTGCAGAACAATCCCACGACAAGACGAGATGTATTGGAAGCGTTTCCAGTTCATCCATTTCCTCATTTTGTCTCCCAACAGGCCTCGGCTTCCTCCAACGCATTGTGAGTTTGATTCTGCAAAACCAGCAAGAAAAAAAAGACCTTTTTCATATCTAATTATAATTTTGCTCTGATGTTGGCAGGAAATTCCCACCAGATTTTCAAACAAGATGAGACACAAATTGCCGGAAACCGTCACGGTAAGGGGTCCCAGCAAAATTGAGTGGAGAGCTGGATCGACGGCCGAAAATGACAGCGGCGTGTTCTTCTCTCTCAGCTGGAGGGAATTCGCAGCGAACAACTCATTGCAACCCAATGATCTGTTAGTCTTCAAGTACAGTGATGATTCCGGTTTCGATGTTGGGATTGTCGATCCCGCCATCTCCTGCGAGACGTTGCACTGGATTTCGCCAGGAAAATTGAGGCACCTAAACGGGGTCGTCAGACTCAGCCAGCTGCAGAGGAGGAAGAAGTGAATCGGAGATTAGCAGCTTGATGTTACACCCTCATTTATTTCAATATGAAATATGAAATAATCAAAATATTCTTAAAGCAGCAAGAAATTAAAAAAAAATTATATGAGGGCATTATGATCTTATAACAATCTCTTTAATTAATTTCTAAAGTGCTCCGGCTAGGATATTCTCACAATTTCATTGTAGAAATTACGTTGTTAGGTTCAGAGTATAACATTTCTAACCCATTAAAAAATTTCGTCTTCAAAAATTGGGACTGTTTAAATAGAAGACAATGTTGAATATTTCTAATCATGAAGGGATGCTAGTTATCTTTTGCAGGAATGAGCCGATTCGGTGGAGTAGATTTAGACCTGCTCAAATATATAAATCTTTTTCAAAATTAAGACTTTATGTAAACACTCTTTTAAATTTTGTATCGAATTTTTCAACGAGGGAAAAAAAATACCAATTCTGATATTAAAATATTACACGTTCATCATTTATTAATTATTAAATGACTATAATGCTCTTAAAGCAATAAAAAATTTAAAAAAAATTATATAAAAACATTATGACCTTATAACAACCTCTTTAACTAATTTCTAAAATGCCCCTGTCAAGATACTTTAATAAAAATATATAACTAAAGCTAAATAGTTTTAAAAAACCTTGAATATTAATAATTACATGTAAATAACATAATCATTGAACGAACCTAAGTTTCATTAAAACACCTACAAACTTTTAAGTTTTTAAATCAAATTTACATTGTTACACCCTTTGAATCAGCTTTACTCTACTTCTATAATAATTTTTAAATATCCTGATGAGTGGTTTGAAATCAACTTTTTATACTCTTATCCTAAATGAGAATCCCAAGAAATAATGAAATACAAACAAACCCAATAATACATTAGGAATCACTAACATTTTCTAGTGGCATATTACATAAAAGAATTATCTTTATGTAATACGTACAAACAACTAACATTAATCATAACATGTATATATCAATACGTAATCATCAACATAAATTAAAACACAACTCAATCAAGTTAGTTTTATTATGAATCATGGTATCATAGTTCTTGTAACTTATCGTATCATAACATCGTGTTCGTGAAACTTTAGTTACATGCCATTAATACTTATACATGTAATTGACCTTATCTAAGGTAGCTGATTACTTATGGGGCGTCCCTCAACTCAACTAATTAGACCAACCACTCGAATGTGAACGTGAGCGTCCGAAGTACGTATCCATCGGACAGTTGTATAACATGACGAGCATACTTTGGCTCAAACGTGAGAAACATGGGGGGATACTGGCCCAAACATGACATGAGATCATAACATGTTGGCGGTGGTCTAACTAGTGAGTTACATGCTTTTAATCCACCTACTAATTATCTAGATGAGGTGTTCTAGTTTCTTGTTCAACGGTTGTTCTAATCTTATCGTGATTCTAACGTTAGCTCATTAGTCTAGCCTTATCATATAAAAGACAAAATCACTTTGCGTATAACATGAATAACATAAATACAAAGTAAGCACCCAATCATGTAATCATGTCATAAAATATCATAACGTAAAAAAACACAACACTTTGCAATATAATATAAAAGTAATAACGTAAAGTAACTATCAATCATGCAATTTAATTTAATTTAGAATTAAAATGTAATATAGAATATAGCACATAAACTAATTATAGGAATGAAAAGAATTTACCACCTTAAACCAACCCACCTTTTAATCAAATGGTGAGAGTTCAACGTTGGAAAAATTGAGGAAATTCGGTTAAACTAAATTCCATCTAGAAGTGGAATGAGTTTAGGGCGACGACTTGAAGGAAACCACTTTCACGGTCGGTTGTAAAATGTGACCGAAAATATTCAATTTAATCTTCAAACTTATAGAAAATCATTCATGGCTCTTTCTTAAAATAAAATCATGTTAATTACTACTTATCAATTATATGCATGTACAAATTTCTAACCATCTTGTAATTACACTAAAACATATTTTTAATTTATATTTACATAATTCTAGTACGAGTGATTTCCTATTGTTTAATTCGTACCCAACAAGAATACCTAAATATTTTCAATTACAATTAATTACAAATTCTATACCTAATAAGATCTAATAAATCCTGATAGTAATCTATTCTTTATTTATCATCACCTTAAAACTATTAGCAATCGATTTTAGGTTCATAAGTAATTGGTGATAAATTAACCGGATTTCGTACTATATTGAACTACTTATGAAGATATATAGGTTTGTTCTGTCACAAATAGAAAGTTACTGGCAACGACAATGACAATAATTAGTTAAGGACTGAACTGTCTGATCCTAATAGTTTAATACTCGGGATGTAGTTTCTATAAATATAGGTACTAATCATAATGACTGGAAGTGTAGTAACCAAACTATGATCACCAAAACAATCAGGGGCTGTCACAGATATTTCCCCATGGTCATCTTCTCCCCGGAATTTAGGAATTCGCCAAGAACTCCGGCGGACTATATTCAGTTTCCGGCAAAAGCTTAAACCCGTCAAGTACTCAATAAAAACTGATTTTTAACATAACATTAAGCTTTCTAACCTTCGTACGAAGCTAATCGAATGTACTGGAGGATGAGAAACGGCCTGGAGGAACGGAGCTACGGATCCGCCGTGATAGGAGGTACAACCCACCGACCGAAATTGGATCTCTAAGCGAGGGCTACGGATCCGCCGTGACGTCGTTGATCAAATCGAAATATAAACGCTGCCTCCACAAGAAATAGGGACGACGTTCCGATTCCATGACTGTTGATTTAATTCCAAGATTCTTGGTAGGACAACTGGTTGCCGCCGTCGTTGATTCCGATCGCAGAGTACGAGAATGATGCATCAATTTCTTTGGTCTTATTCTTTTTCTTATCCTCCCAAAGAATGTACCAGGTCATTATCATGAAAAACTAGTGAAGGTTTTGAGGAACCGCTCGATACGTAAATCAAAACTGTCGAGCAATTTTCATTCTCATTTGTCTACATAACATTCAATATTATCGAATACATGCATCAAATGTTATTCATGCATCATCAACATAATAATAAATATTTCGAAACAATCCAATTAATTCGATTTTAACATCATGCATCTCAAATGCATTCACCATGACTCATTTCAAAATTTTACCACCCTTGCATGTCGGGTATAAACGCATTGCATTTTGAAAAAAAGTCCAAATATTTAAACCCTTAGCATCCTAGGGCAAAATGATTGCACTTTTAAAAATTGTCTTGCATCCAGGCTATAAACGGATCGTACCTTTTGAAAATTCCCTTGCATCCGGGCTATAAACGGATCGCACCTTTGAAAATTGCGTTGCATCCGGGCTATAAACGTTTTGCACCTTTAAGAATTTTCTTGCATCCGGGCTATAAACGGATCGCACCTTTTGAAATTTTCCTTGCATCCGGGCTATAAACGGATCGCACCTTTGAAAATTTCCTTTTATCCGGGCTATAAAAGGATCGCACTTTTGAAAATTGTCTTGCATTCGGGTTATAAACGAATTGCACTTTTGAAAATTGTCTTGCATTCGGGATATAAACGAATTGCACCTTCGAAAATTGCCTTGCATCTGGGCAATAAACGGATTGCCCCTTAAAATCTCCTTGCATCCGGACTATATTTGGATTGCATCTTTGAAAATTTCCTTGTATCCGGGTTATAAACGGATCACACCTTTCAAAATTGCCTTGCATCCGGGCTATAAACGGATTGCACCTTTGAAAATTACCTTACATCCGGGCTATAAATGGATTGCACCTTTGAAAATTTCCTTGCATCTGGGGTATAAACGGATCGCACCTTTGAAAATTTCCTTACATTTAGGCTATAAACGAATTGCACCTTTAAAATTGTCTTGGATTCGGGCTATACACGAATTGCACCTTTGAAAATTGTCTTGCATCCGGGTTATAAACGGATTGCACTTTTGAAAATTGCCTTGCATCTGGGCTATAAACGAATCCCACTTTTGAAAATTGCATTGCATTCGGGCTATAAACGGATCACATCTTTTGGAATACCTTCTCCCCCTTTCAGGTTTGAGACGCATCAGATGAGTAGGTAGCACACCCATATGGCAAAAAAAAAATCGGACTCTAATACTCGTTGTAAAACCCCATCCTAAAAGACGGTGGTCGAACCACTGGTTCAACCCATACATCCTAACAAAAGGCTATACTTAACCAATTCACAACTAACATTTGCTAACATCAGCAGTTAACATGCATTAAAGACTAAAATAGAAACCTTTAATAAAGCTATGAAAACAGACAAGACATGGACTAGGATCTTTAAATACAAGTTTTAGTAAAGACAAGTCGAAATGCAATTCCAAGTTCATAAATACATCAAAATCCAATTTCAAAACTGACCAGCTCTTCCCACCTCCAACTCTAGTACAAGTGACTGAACACACAGATAAATAAAAAAGACAAACAAAACCATATCAGGTCAGTAATAAACGTTGAGTGTCTAGAAGACAGCCATAGCAAAAAGCATCAATGAGGAAGGTAAATGAGCAACATAAATATAGTATCTCACAATACTCAATCCATACTTTTATTAATGTGACCATAATGGTCCTGCAACTAAGTTTACATCTATACCTAGGCAAAACTTTATCAAAACTCATTGGCCAGGCGTGGTGATACTATTGGAAATGTTTGTTAATAAGAGTCAAGTCGGGGATATGAAAGTAGACTTGAAATTTTATAGGCGCTTTGGGATGGATACGGTTGGGTATAGTGGGAGAGTTTGTGTACTATGGAAGGAGGCTGAAGAGGTACATGTTTTGAAATTTGGAAGGAATCTCATCACAGTGGAGGTCAAGGAGCAAGGGCAAGTTCCGTTTGTCTTAACAGAGTATTATTGATACCCAAAGAGGACCCGACAAGAATTGAGGGACCTTCAGTGCACAATTGCGAGTCCCCTAATGGACCGTGGTGCTATATGAGGGATATTATTGACCTTTTCGCTTGTGAGGAAAAATGAGGGTTGCAGGAACATCCACAAGAATTGATGGATGGGTTTAGAGAAGCAGTAGACAATTGTGGGTTGGTGGATATTCCAGTAAAAGGATATCCTTTCACTTGGGTTTGATCAAAGGGGAGGCCGAATTATATTGAGGAACGACTAGATCGAGCCATGGTGAATGGAGTGTGGTTAGTAACCCTTTTGGGAGAAACGTTGCGAAACCAAATAGCACTACTATTGGATCACTCACCGATTTTGTCGAATACGGCTCCAGAAGCGACACAGAGGTGGAGGAGGCGGTTTAGGTTTGAAAATAAGTGATTCGAAGAGTCAGAGCCAAAACCTTTGGTGGAAAATCAATGGCATGAAATAGTGGGGGAAGAGTTGCAGGACAGGTTGGATAAGTGTGCTACAACACTATGAAAATGGGGTCTGGACTTGACTGCTCAGTTTTGGGATAAAAAGAAACAATTGGAAGAAGAGGTGGAGGCGTTGCAAGAACACCAGGATGAGCAGACTGGTGAAGAACTCACAAGATGTAGGGAGAAGCTCTTAGTGTTACTCAAGCAAGAAGATACATATTTGAGGTAGCGGGCTAAGCAATATTATCTAGAATGTGGAGATATGAATACCAATTTTTTTCGTGCAGTCGCAAATGGGAGAAGGAAGGGGAATGTTTTGAAGCGACTGAGAGCACCAAATGGGTCATAGGCTGAAATGAGGGATGCAATGGGGAATGTGGTGTGGGATTAGTTTGAGAATCTATTTAGAGAAGAAGAATGCTGATGGGAGGAGGTGGTGCAGTGTGTGGAGAAGTGGATAACAACGACATATAATAAGAGATTGTTGGCGGGGTTCACAGATGTGGAAATTAGCGTGGCGATGTATTGATGCATCCTAAAAATACACCTAGACCGGATGGGTACAACCCCGGGTTTTACTAGAAATTTTGGCATTTGGTGGGAGGACAAGTCATGGCGAGCTGCAGGTCATGGTTGGAAAAGGGTGAGCTCCCAGGATATATACATGAAACAACGGTAGTACTTTTACCAAAAGGAGAGCGGACAGAGGCTATAAAAAATTGGAGACAAATCTCCATGTGTAACGTGTTATATAGGTTAGTTGCTAAGGTTTTGTCTAACAAGTTAAGGATTCTTATGCCGGGTGTGGTGTCGGAAGAGCAGTCGACTTTTGTGCAAGGAAAGTCAATTGTTGATAATATCTTGATCGCTTTTGAAACCTTGCATGGTATGAAGTTGAAGTATAGGGCCAAGCATGGTGAGGTGGCAGTTAAAATTGATATATCGAAAGCATACAATAGGGTGGATTGGCGATACTTGGAGGAAATCTTATGCAAGCTAGGGTTCCATGATCGGTGGGTTAAGCTGATAATGATGTGTGTGAAGTCAGTAGAGTACAAAATAATGGTGAACACGGAGCTAATTGGGTCGATAGTGCCGGAGAGCGGACTACGGTAGGGATACATGCCATCCCCTTTTCTTTTTGTGCTATTTACGGAGGGATTATCGGCGGCGATGAGACGAGAGAAGGAGGAGGGTCGAATCCATGGTGTTCGGGTGTGTAGGAGAGCACCGGCAATCTCACATATTTTATTTGCTATCAACAGTTTCTTTTTTTACAGAGCTGAGTTACAGGAGGTCGTCGACTCAAACAAATATTTAGGGTTTATGAAGCAGCATCAGGTCAATCAATCAATTATTAGAAGTCGGGAATTTTTTCTAGTTCTCACGCGCATGGGATGCTACGATATGGAGTCCGCCATATTTTGGAGATATTTGAACTCCTTGATATCAGACGGTATCTGGGAAAGCCGTCCCTAATAGGGAGGAATAAGAATGCGGTCTTTGGATACTTGAAGGAACGAATTTGGAAGCGCATCCAAGGATGGAGAATAAACTGATTTCAAAGGGTGGTAAAGAGATTTTGATCAAGGCGGTGGCCCGTGCTCTACCGGTATAATGCATGAATGTGTTATTGTTACCTTTCACATTGCTTGAGGAAATCAAGCGGATGATTTATAGCTACTGGTGGGGAACTAAGGAGAGTGGAGGTGGAGGTGTTACGTGGATGAGATGGGAGAGGTTGTGTGTGAAAAAAGAACATGAAGGGATGGGATTTAAGGACTTGTATGATTTTAATTTGGTAATTCTTAGAAAACTCGGTTGGCAACTTCTAACAGATGGTACGTCATTAATGGCGCGGATCCTCAAAGCTAAATATTTTTCGTAGGAGACTTCTCATCGATCAATCTTGAATCAAACCCAAGTCTAACATGGTGTAGTGTCGTAGTAGCAAGACTAGTGTTAAGTAAGGGTATTGTTGGAAAGTGGGTGACGGGCAGGACATAAGAGTTTGGGACAATCCATGAATGCAACGGGAAGGAAATCGACAAGTCGAATTGATATCCCCGATTGAAGGTTGAGACTTAAGAGTGAGTGCATTGGTGTTGCCAGGTGGTGATGGATGGGATGAGCTGAGGGTTCGTACTGTGCTTAATCCGGAGAAAGCTAATGACGTGTTGGCCATGCCGATTATGGGAGGGAGGCAGGACACTATAATGTGGCATTATAGATTGGGGAGGTACACCTTTCAATCTGCGTACCAAATATTGCTGGATCATAATGAACGCATGGAGGAGCTGCATGTTGATGGGGATTGGAAGTTTCTATGGAAACTGAAACTCCCACCTAAGATGAAACCTTTTGCATGGCGAGCAGCACGTGGGGTCTTGCCTACTCGGGACGAGCTACAATAACGTCATGTTCAGGTAGCATGGCATGGCGGGATATTGACTTTGAGATAAAAAATTATTAGCATCTGTTTTTTGGATGTGAGTTTGCCGAAGGGTGTTGGGTGGAGGCCGGACATGAAACTATAATTGGGGGCCTAATGGAGCGGAGTGAGTCTTGGGAGGAATGGTTCAGGTTGATGTCAAGGGAGAGCTCGACGACTTTGATACAACAAATCATTACTATGACATGGACAATATGGAGGGAAAGAAACGGTAGAGCGTGGAGAGAAAAAGGTAAAACAGTACGGATAGTGGTGGAGGGAGCAAGAGTGGCCTATGCCGAATGGAGATTGGCAAGACAGAGAGATTCACACTTGGTACCAAGCACGGTCCATGGCATCTGCCGTAAATGCGTCCACCTTTGCAGAGGAAGGGAAGTTGGGCATCAGTATTTGCACCCGAGACTCGTCAGGGGAGATGTAAGCTATAAAACGATGGTATGGGCAGGTGGAAAAGTGGTGAAGGAAAGCGATGCAATGGCGTGGTTGGAAGGTATGCGATGATGTGTAGAGGAGGGATTGGAACGCGTGAACTTCGAATTTGATGCACAAGTGGTTGTCCGGGCCGTCAACAATGATTCCTTCGAAGACATGCTAGAGTATGGAGATATAATTCGTTGTTGTAGGACTATTCTAAAGTCTAACTGAATTAATCGGTCCAACTCGAAAGAAGAAATAGTAACGAGGATATACATGCTTTGGCTAAACAGTCTAGGTTACAGGAGTAGCCCACAGTAAGGGAGGCACCTTCTTTGTTTCTTATTGCTAGTTTGAACAATTTTTATTTTAATCATTATCATGAATACATAAGTAGAGTTTTGTTTTAAAAAAACGTTATTACTCTAGTTTTTTATTTTTATGTTGAAACAAAATGTTAACTATATTAAGTTTAATTAGTTAATTCAACAAAATAACCAGTTATTTTCACGTATCAATAGTATAACTAGTTGTTTGAGCGGAAATAATCCTCCTTTTGAAAGGTAGCAACTAGGGTTTTATGCCCTTTCAACATTTGATGTCGAACACTCCCATTTGTAGCTTTGTTGGTTGATTCTTCTTTTTGTTCGTCTCTGCTTTCTTTAGTGGGCTCCCCTTCTATGCAAAAGCCGGCTAGATTTTTTTAGAATACTAGAATCTTGAAGCAAATATTTAACTACCAAACTAGTTATTTTTCTCACGTAGAGAATTCCAGGAAATCTTTGAATTAAATAGCTCATACTGAGTGGATCTTTATGTGACTGATGCTAATCCATATAAGCCACACTGGATCCCGCCTGCCTGTTTTGTCGTCAAGTTCCCTCGAGCAGAAGTTAACCCGTCTCTTTCAATTCAACGTCTCATTCACTTGTAGTTTAATCTCTTAAGAACCAGTCAACTACTACTTTATAAATTATAAGAACTAAATCTCCCTATTAAGTTTTCTAGCCAAAGCATATTCCAGGCAGCCGCCTATATTCATAAAACGACGACGGTAAAAACAAAAAAGCAAATCCCGAATACAGACGGTCTTTGATTCTTTGAATTGTCCGCTCTCGGTACTCACATGCTTGTTCATTTGTGTACCGTACCCTTCACCGGGAACCCGCCTACTAAATATATTAAGCTTAAAACCCGTACAAGTTCAAAAGGGTGGTATAGCAGTACGTATGGGTTATTTTCTGATCAGGAGGTCTTCAAAGTGTTTTTTGATAGATATATTTATATTTAAAATTTGGATTTGATATTTCAAATATTAAATTTTAGTGTTTGGGGAAACTTGAATATAGGCTTGGCAATGGGTCGGTTACGGGGCGGTTACACCCTAACCGTTGCCCGTTAAATTTGCCCACGGTTTTACCCATAACCGCCCCATTATGCCTAATGGGTAAAATTTTGTTACCAAATCCATTTTGATATGGATTTCGGTTAAACCCGTGGATATCGGGTTTGTCCAACAAATTGTCAAAATGCGAAAATTAAAAAATCTCAAATGAAAACTCGGCAATAAATATCATCATTCATCCCATTGACCAATTCCCGGTCTCATACCGTATTCCGGTCTCATATATAATTGAAATTGACCATCCGGATTCGGATTCCGGTTCGAGAACATAAAGCTGCGAAGCTAAAAAAGCGCAAGACTAGTTCGGACTCAAGACATTCGGACTTCATACTTCGAATTCAAAACTAAACACAATCAAAACACTTAAGCGTTCGAACCGAAAACTCAAATCAATCAATAAACTTAAAATGTATCAAAGATCGCAAATGCGATTCAGCATACGAACAATTCGGTTCTTCCTTCAATTATGCTACTTCGGTTCAACCATCAAATGTCATCAATTCGGCGGCATTCAATTCATCACTCATCAATTCATCCGCCAATGATAACAATGAATTAATATGTATCAACAAGTGCAACATGAAACTGTAACAACAACAATACAATCCAATTTACAGTGCAACATGAAACTGTCAGTTAGAACACAAACCTTAACTATTCGTCAAGGACTGTAACAGCTGCAACATCATCTCCATCCCCTTGCAGTGGCTGAGTGGTTCCTTCTCCATACGTTATACGGTTGGAATCGTTATAAAACGAAGTAGGGATAGTGAATAAACCGGCAATGTATATACTAACTAACCAAATGCATCTTCAATTGTCGAATCATCCATCGCCGTTGTTGAGAACACGCCTTCGAGTCGTTGCACTTCCGCTTTATCTACAACTACGGAAAGTACATAAATCAAAACAAAAACTAAAACAATCATGAACAAACGGAATTACATAAACAATAACAATACCGCATGCTTATCATTACGCAACCGGCTCGCAACACATCATTGCCTCGACCGTTGAAGGTTGCAGCCTACTCCGATGGGGATCAAGAAGCCTCCCACCGGAACTAAAGGCTGACTCCGATGCAACCGAGGTTACCGGTACCGCTAGTAAATCCCTTGCAATGCATTGCAAAATGGGATACTTCACACCACCAATTTTCCACCACCCAAGCAAATCAAAATCGGGTGTCCTAGGATGTAGTTCCTCGGCTAGATAGTGTTCCAATTCGGTGGTTACTAAAGAAGGTCTAGATTTCTTTCTTTGGCTTACAAACGGATCAAAATCCATATCCATGGCGAGAAGAATTTGGAACCAAATTGGTTGAAGAACCAATGTTATTGGCTGATTTTCTTTGATACTCAAGTACCAATTCGAAACTACTGATTTCACCCTTTCACCAACCGGATCGGTATTGGGACTCCCAAATTTAGCGAAGATAAAATTCTACCAATGCCAACTTAAACCTCGGATCCAAGACGGTAGCAACAACCAAAAGCAAATGAATGTCATCCCAATACTTAGCAAACTTATTCCACATTTTCTCGGCCATCGAAACAATCATCGAATCGGAATCATCCAACCATTCCATCATGCTCAATCTTAATTTACGACTGGAAAAAGCGATTGCGTAGGGTATTTAGAACCGGACATTGAACCTCTGTAATCTCTTTGAAAACAACAAGTTTTTTACATACAATTACAAAGCAAAATCCCAATGATTATCCGTAGGGAGAGAGTTGTACCGAGATTCTCTTTGTTTCAATCTAGCAAACACATCCTTATATGGGATAGCGGCGAGAAAGCATGTTGTACGTAGAGTTCCAACGAGTGGGACGGTCAAGCACAAGTTTGGTTGACACATTAAGTTTTAATTGTTGAGCAGTCTCGTGAAAGTATTCAACTCTCCTAGGTGTGCATGTCCAAAATACCACACTCTCTCTTATCTTTTCAATCCCATCTTTTCGAACGTCCAGTCCATCCCTCACAATCAGATTAAGGATATGGGCAGAACACCTCATATGCAAAAGAGCACCATCCTTAATAAGATTGGAAAGGAGAAGCCTCTGTCTCACTAGATTGATCATGGAATCATTGGTAGTACAATTATCAAGCGTAATCGTTGACAAACTACTATCAATGTTCCAATCAAGAAGACATTGAGAGAGTCTTCCAGCCAATCTCTCACTAGTGTGAGGGGCGAGGAACGTATAGAAATCTAATTAAATGTCTTCTAAGCTCCCAATTGTTGTCTATGTAGTGGGCGATCACGGCCATGTAACCCCTTTTCGATTTGTGGCAGTCCACATATCGGTGGTTACGACTATTCTCCCTTTGTTTTCATCTATGACTCGTTGAATTTTCGACCTCTCATCCCCATAACGAGTAATGATGTCCTTCTCAATCGTATTCCTAGTTGGGACTTTAAAGAGAGGGTTTAGGGTACGGCGAGAACCTTTTGAAGTAGAGGTGGTCAACCATTGAAAGAGGATACTCATGCATCAAGATCATAATGCGAGTTCATTCTTACAAACCTCATTGCTAAACTGATTGGCACTCAACTCACTATTACCCTTAGCTTTGTAGTTAGGGCCTAGGATTCTCTGACTACCATCATGGATTTGTTTGTGAACGCAACAATTCCTGTGAGTTCTTAAATGGGAAGTACCATTAGTGGACTTCCCAGCCAAAACCTTCTTACAATAGTTGCATTTGGCTTTTAAAATTCCATGAATGAACATTCGGTGAAGTGAGGCCGACATCCGATTTTAAGGGCCTAGTTGAGCCTAAGGGAGGATCGACAACATTATTTGCATGTTGGTTTTCGGGATTAGCAAGGGAAAGGAGTGGTGGTGGACCATTATTATTCTCAACTCGGTATATTCGAGAGTTGTTCGGGTGTCATCGATTGAGAAAATAAGAACACAAAACAAAAAAAGGAGAAAATAGTTTAACAATTACATTCATTGAAGAAAGCTAGACAATTACTATCGAAAGTAGACGGTTTAGCGGTTTATTAAGGGCTTACTTAACGGTTTAGTAATGCTTAACGCTTTATTAAGGGTTTAACAAATTTAGTTATAGAGTTTAGGGTTTACGAGTTCAGTTGAGGGTTTAATAGTTTACTATCGAATTCAGAAAGAAGATAGATTATTAAGGGTACTATCGGAAAGTAGACAGCCTATTAAGGGGTTAACTTTAACAGTTTATAAGGGTTTAACAATTAGGTAGAGAGTTCATGGGTTATGAGTTCAATTGAAGACAGTATAAACTTGGTTCAGGATGTTAACAATCTAACATAACACTTCTAAGTTCTAAACAAGTTCTAAAACTCTCAAATGTTATACCATTACACAATGTAAGCTTACCTCAGCAGTTGCAGAAACAGATTGTTGTCTTGCCTCCTGAACAACGATTTCAAAGTTCCACCCTGCCTCCTAATTAGCACCAACTGTGTGACTTCCTCCTAAGCAGAAACATACATTTTATTACAATACTGTACTTACAACATTGCTATGAATCAAAGGAAAAACAACCACAAACCCTATACTTAAACGTACCTAAACAGCGGAATGAAACCAATTTTGGCCCTGATTCTATAACTCTCGAGTCCAGAGCAGTAATCTGAAACATATAACACTGCAAATCAGATTTTTCACATAATAACAGACACAAAACATTCAAAGAGTCACAAAAGCCACAAACACATTCAAAGAGTCACTAAAGCCACAAACACATTCACAAAAGCCACAAACACATAATAACAGATAACTTACCGGTATGAAATGAATCGGAAGGAAAAATCCCAAATTTGATAAATTAGGGTTTCGTCTTGGATTTTGTTCGACGAACTGCATATGAAGCAATAAACCCAAAAATTAGTATACAATTTATACATGCAGGGATAAACAAAAATAAGGAATGGCAGAATAAAAAACTTATCTCGATTTGGGGAAGGGATCCTTTGCATGCACGATTCGAACTGGATTTGTATGGATTGAGGCATTTTTGTCGCTGAAAGGGGTGATTACGGGTAGGTGATGATTATAGTGGGGATGGATTCGAAGAACATCAACAGAAAAGGAGGTTTTTGGCGGAAAATTAGGGTTTCGGTGGTTCGAATCCTTTGCATGCACGATTCGAACCGGATTTTTGCGGATTGAAGGAGTTTTGTAGTTGAATATGGGTAGGTGATGATTATAGTGGGGAAGGATTCGATGAATATCAACGAAAAGGAAGATTTGGGAGAAAAATTAGGGTTTCGGTGGAGTTCTTTCGAGAGGAAGTCGGGAGAAAATTCGGAGAGAGGCTCGAGGCGTGAAAAAATGGCCGAAATGAAACCCTAGTCTGAAAATTTTGCTTTTATACCCTATATCAATACTACGTCGTTTTAACTCACGGATTGGATATGGGTCGGATAAGTTATTATCCGTATCCGCCCATTACCCGAAACTCGCGGGTCACGGGCCTGACCGAAACCGGTAAACATCCATCGGGCCCAGACTTTCGGGCTGTATTCGCGGGCGGGCTCCACTGGGTAACCTAAACCCGTGGGCTGACTGCCAAGCCTACTTGAATATCACAATTTATTTCAAATAAAATTCAAGGTTGGATTCGCTCTCAATTTTTTTTTGTAATTTCAAATATAAAAAATATTGGGATGATTTATAATTCACCTCATCGAGGCCAGGGTTTGAGACATTTTCACATACTCCTCACCTCAGTGAATCACGAAAATGATTAATCAGGTTATCAATGATCAGGACGGTGAGGCGATCCTTTCAATACCTTTGAGTATCTTTACAAGCAAGGACTATATTTTGTGGCAAAATGGTTGATACACAGACAGCTCAGCATACCGAATTTATATTGAGACTATAGTGGAACGCTTAGAGCACTTTAGACCAAGGGAGTGGCGGAAACTCTGGGATCTTGATGCTCCTCTGCGTTATCGTCATTTTCCTTGACGCACCGCACATGATATGTTTCCAGCTCAAGGTCGTCTGCGACGCCGTGGGGTAGATCTTCCAGTGATCTACTCCATCTGTGACATGATTTTGACGAAGCATGGATCTCACCCGCCATAGATTTTCATTACCGAGAGCCTTCTTTGTTTGAGTTGTTGGTAGGCAGATCGTGTGCAGGAATCGATCCAACTCCACACCTCAACCTCACTATTGTCCGGTGCCTCCCCGGACTTTCTGAAATGCAACAATTAACTGAAATGGAAAGCTTCACAACACAACACACTACAGGTTTTGGTTTCACTTTTTGCGACGATGAAGGCATGCTTAAGCATTTTCACATGCAAACCTAGTCCCGGATTTGGTCGTAGCCAAGATCGTAGCCCTATTCGAAGCTATTCATTGGGTGATAAATCTCAGCCACTCAAAGGTTATTTTCCCAAGCCGTTCAACGAGCCCCGGAAGAAGCAGAAGACGAGACTACTTAATTTGGTGAAATTATCAGTATGTGTAACGGTCTTTTGCGGGCTTTTTGCTTTCATTTTGTTAAGAAAGAAATGAATGAATCGGGGTCACCCATGAGCTAGCGCGACAATCGTGTTCCACACATCCCCGTTAATGGGGCATGCACCTCTTGACTCATTTTTAATGGTATTCAAGCACCGTAACTTTCAACATAACATTAATAAAATTTTGACGAGAGCTTGATATAAAAAATTGACTTGTTATACCATAAAAGGGAACTCCAAGTAGAAATACAACATAGAGAAACTAGGCTTGGTATCACGACACAGTAGGTATAGATATCTGACCCTGATCTCGGCCTGTTGGTCCATCCAGGTTTTTAAAACCCCAGCCTGGAGCCAAACGTTGTGATGCAATCTACTACTATGAGGATTGAGTATATTAGTTGCTACTAGTAAGGTGTAGCAAGCCAAATTACATAACTTCATATATTTTAACTATTCCTTCCTTGATAACTACAAGGCCATTCTTCACTATGAGATTGAGTATATGAGTTGCACATATCATATGTAACATGGCACCCTCCTTAACTAAAAACGCAAACAACAATTTATGTTTCATCTTGTCAATCATGGATTCATTTACAGAGCAATTGTTCAAGGTGATGATACTAATCTTGGAGTCAATGTTTCAATCCATGAGACATTCGAGCAAGATACAAGCTAATCTATTAGTTGTGTGAGGAGTAGGTACATAACAAAGCTTAGTAAAACCAATAAACAAATACATTAGTTGGTTGTTTCATTAACCTAAAATGAATGTAAATTATTTAAAGCAATTATGCAAAGATATAAAACTAACATGAGCAAATGGCTATGAAATTATTCAAAACATTGTTGATATAATGACCGACAACAGCCATATAACCTTTTTTCTTAGATGCAGTTCAAATTTCTGTAGTGACACCCACCTTTCTCAAATTACAACCAATGTTCTTCTGAACTTTCTTCCTTCCATGCTCATACAATTTAAGGATCTCTTCTTTCATGATATTCAGGGAATATGAAATTACGGTTATAGGCTGGTCACAAACTTCTTAAAATATAGGTGAACCATTATACTTAGTGGATACTCATGTATGACAATTGCAATACCCAGTTGTTGCCTTAAAACTTCACCATTGAAACACATTGGAGAGACTTTCTTTTTCCCCTTCAGATGACATTAGCCCCAAGCATCTTCTACAATCCACCCTGAATCATCTTCTGCGGGAAGAAGAATAAATGGTTCCTTAGGTGTGATGTACCATTGTTGGAGTGACCAACAAGATATTTATTACAATGTTTGCATTGTGTTTTTACTACTCCTTTGTGCCAAACTTATACGAAATCCACCCATACGTTGTAAGTCAATCTATCACGAAATAACTGACCATCATCTGCTAAAACAAGAGCATGAACATCATTATTTTCAACAGCTTGACCTTCTTGTTCAGGTATAATGTTCTTAACATTGTTAGCATTGTTAGCTTACCTATCCATTCCTATAATACTAGTAATGAAAAAGTAACCATCAATTTGAAAATCTTGGAACCTAGAACAGATTACGACTAAGGATCGAAAATATTACTTGAACAATGTAATTGTCGACAGCTAAAGGAAAAGCGCAATGAAGTGTAATGAAAGAGTGTTATCATCGGGGTTTCTGTATAGAGGAGAGAAATATCGCGAACTAAAAATTGGAGAAGGGATTAGGGGATGTACTCTAAATGACCAAGCTCGGTCTCTAGGGGATATTAACTTCCTGAAACCGTACATGCGCCAGGTATATATGGGTGTTGGGTAAACCTGTACCCATGAATAGTCTGGTCAAACGAGGTTCACCTGGTCAAAATAATGGCCAACTTATTTTAAAGCATCATTAGTGTTAGTAATTCAGTCCTCAAAATCATTAATGATTGATATCTTGTCGGAAAAAGGTGGGGGTGTTACAGGCCATCCGTGCGATATGTCCGTCTTAACCATTGCCATCATTGATTAGCATCGCCCTCCTGATGGTAAGATGCTAAGTTCACCTTCTAATTCTCCAAGATCTCCTGAAAATCATAAAATTTCTCAACTAATGAGAACCAAACTATCGGATCGACACCCAAATAAGTTGGAAATTTCAAGCTGGAACGCTTGGCTATGAATTAAGGCTTCAGTGGTTCATAGTCAGGCTCGTTGATGGAGGGAGATCGGCTGTGATTCACAGATCTCGAGTCATTGTTGGGCTGATGACTAGTTGATTTCTCCGGCTTTTGTGCTAGTTGTGTAAGTGCACCTTGTACTACAGCTAGCTTTTCTTATATGGTTTGGATATTCGCTTGGCTGTTGGCCGCGACAGCTTCAAGAGCTTCAAGAAGCTGAGCATTGGTCCCCGTCATACCGTTCTGATACCAATTGATAGGTAACATATATGATAACTCCAATTACTTGGTAGGAGTGCATCCGAGTTCTAGTTTCTTGGTAAGAACAATCAGAAATACTCTTAAGAAAAGATTGCTTGCTTATGCCCTTTGAACTCAAAGTTTAAATACAATAAGAAGAGAACTGATTTCCCCTACTTTAGCTCCATCGTCCCCCTAAAGGTTGGAGTGGCAGCCAACAAATCTGCAACAGAAAATCAAATGTTTGACCAATTCAAAACCTAACACTACTCAACAAGACTTAAATAACATACAACTAATACAAGCAATTGATGGTGACTAATATCGAGGCCGCCAGTTCACACGTTGAATCAAAGATTGGGCCTTCGTTGTCTGCCCAAGCATGGGTTGAAATTCCTATCATGGGGCAGTTCCTCCATACTTTTTACTTAATTATTTAAAAGATGTTTGTTTCATGATTAATAAATAAGGCAACAAATATTTTTTTTAAAATAATTTATAAATGGTAATTAACAATTTTAAGGTAGACTTGGTTATTAAAAAAATTCATACATATATAAAAAAGGTAATGATACATTCAATTTCTCCCAATAGTAGTAAATTGTTTATATATTATATTAATAGGTTTCAAAAAAAAATATCAAAAATTTTATAATTATTATTTTATAAGCTATTACATATTTTTATCTTTGGAAAAGTTCATTCTAACTACAGAATTAAAGTAAGATTTTCTTCACTTTACTCCATTAATCTCTTTTGTGTTCGAGATTCATTATATCCATTAGCTTTAACTTTTTTTTTCTTTCAATATAAAATTTGATGTTTCCTTTTTTATTAATATTAGATATTTAAAAGTATATTTGTTGTTTGAAATAAATAATACATTTATGCATGCATATCTATGGCTTCTTTTAAATATAAAATTTGATTATAGTATTTTTTTCAAAATTTTCATATTAGGTATTTAATAGTAAATCAAACTTTTCAACTCAAATAATACATTAACACATATATTTTTTGTTTTTTTCAAAAAAGGAAATACACATCTTTATTGTACCTTTCAAATACAACTTTCGGTTATTGTGTATTTTTCCCTAAATTGTTTGAGCATTTGAATATAAATTGTAGTTAAAATAAATAGTATATGAATGCATGTATATATAGATATGGGTTTGACATCCAGACGAATAGCAGTTTTAAGATGTCCAAGATTATTTTAAATTGTTAGATTTAAGGGTTTTGACTTTTAATTGATCTAACGGTTAGTCTGTATAAAAACGATACACAAGTCTCTCACTTTATTATTTTTCTAAAAACACCACTGCCACCACATTGCTGAATTATTAAACAATTATATTTTAATAATAATCATAATTATAACCCGTTATAATTATATGTATAGCCGATTATAATCACTAATTATAAATGGTTATATTTTTTAAATTATAACCGATTATAATTTTTAAATTATAACCAATATATTTTAGTAACTAATTATTTCATTAGTAATTAATATGAGAAACAACAATTCACAGCCTCCGCCTGCTACTCATACCGTAAACCTGAAACATAAAGCGCAACTCAGTGGCTAGGATTTTACACTTTGCAAGGGTTTTAGAAGTTTGGCATAAAGGTGGAATGAGTGAGTCAGGTGGGAACAGTAGGCAAACAAGGAAACAGCCAGTGAATGTTTAAACTTACACAAATGGAATTGAAAAGATTAGTTGGATATCCCCGTCATTGACCGAACCCACCACCTGGCAATCTCCACTCAAGTACTTCCATAACACCCTCCTCCTCCATGCCTCCATCCACTCTATAAAACTCCGTTTCATACTGTCATCATGCATTTGCCTTTAAACAGAGCAGACATAAGAATAAAGTTCACCTTCCTCTTTCCATTTCCCCCATAAAAGTTATTAATTAATGGAGCCCGCTTCAATCACCGCCGGTCTTCCGGCTCTCCAACCCATGGCTCCGGCAGCCGCTGCTGTGGGTGGAGTCGCCCTCTCCCTGTTTTTCATGAAGAAATTGATCCTCGATCACAGAAAGCCAAACAACTCTAATCTCCGCCTTGTTCCCGGTATTTACTCCCAAAATTACAAGATCATCATCATTCCATCATCTTTTTGTTCCTCAATTCATCATCAGGTTACTTACTGCTGCATGTTTCTTTTGTTTCTACAGAGGTGCCCGGGATGCCGATGATCGGAAACTTGCTGCAGCTCAAGGAGAAGAAACCCCACAAGACTTTCGCTAAATGGGCTGAGACTTACGGCCCCATCTACTCCATCAGAACTGGCTCCACCTCCGTCGTCGTCCTCAACACCACTGACGTTACTAAAGAGGTCTGCTTTTTTTATTGTTTTTTAAATACAGTCATTATTATACTCCTTATTCAATTTGGGTTGGTGCCCGCCCCTCGAATTATTTAACAGACGTTACCCAGACGTAATTACTTGGTGTTGAGTACATTTTCGTCGAATCTGACCAATAATTCAAGGGTTTTATCGGATCCAACTCTGTCCCACCAAGATAAAATTGTGATGGTGACTAGTTTTCGGCCTCAATAAGTTTGGGTTTGCACTGTTTGTAATTCTAGGATGTTGATACACACTTGCAACCAATTTTAGTTAATCTTAGTATATTGACATGTTTGTCTCAGGCCATGGTGACCAAATTCTCGTCAATAAGTTCAAGAAAGCTACCAAAGGCTTTGACCGTACTGACTCAGGACAAAACCATGGTTGCTATGAGTGATTATGATGACTTCCACAAGATGGTGAAACGCCACCTTCTCACTAATGTTTTGAGCCCAACCGCTCAGGTTACATGATACAATACAACTACTCTACTTAATTTCCAGCTTCTTGTGATCTATATATGCATTGCCAGCAATTATTTATTTTTTTTATATCTTTGAATTGGCAGAAAAGGCATCGCTCCCACAGAGTGATAATGGTGGACAATCTAGCTAGCCAGTTGCAAGCTCAAGCCAAGGCTAATCCTGGACAGGCTTTCAATTTCAGGAAGATATTCGAGTCTGAACTCTTCGGCTTATCTATGAGACAAGTAAGCGTCGACAACTTTTGTACAATATCAATAACTGAATATGAGGGGAAGGTAGAGAATATATATACGTTCTATCTAAAATCACTCGGTGAGTTCGTTACATATATATATAAAATAATCTATGGCAGGCAATTGGAAAGGAATTGGAGTCTATCTATGTTGAGGAATTGGAGACTACATTGTCCAGGGACGAAATCTTCAAAACTTTAGTGTTGGACCCAATGGATGGCGCCACAGAAGTGGACTGGAGGGAGTTCTTCCCGTACCTCAGCTGGATCCCCAATCCTGGCTTTGAACAAAAGATAGAGCAAATGCATTTTCGGAGGGATTCACTGATGAGTGCCTTGATCAGGGAACAAAAACAAAGGATAGCTTCCGGCGAGGTAAGTGAAGAGTGAATTTATTAACTGTTTCTATTGTATGGATACTTCCTCATGAATGAGGTTTAAATCGAAGCGTATGATGTGCTCTTTTAGGCGGTTGATTGTTACGTCGACCACTTGTTGTCCGAGGCCAAGACCCTCACTGATCTCCAAATCAGGATGTTGATATGGGAGATGATTATTGAAACATCGGATACAATATTGGTCACTGCAGAGTGGGCTATGTATGAACTAGCCAAAAATCCTGAACGTCAAGATATGTTGTTTCAGCAAATTCGGAGTGAATGTGGGTCCGAGGATGTGTCTGAACAACACTTGTCAAAACTTCCATACCTAACTGCTATTTTCCACGAGACCCTTAGAAGGCATAGTCCTGTTCCTGTCATTCCTATGCGCCACGTGGATGAAGACACCGAGTTAGGAGGGTACCATGTCCCTGCCGGAACCGAGGTAAGTGTCATGGGTTAGTTACCACAATTTATCTTGTGCATGATTTTTTTTTCTATGAAATGAAAACAATGCTTGGGTGGCTAACTTTGCTGATTGCAGATAGCTATAAACCTGTACGGATGCAATATGGATGACAAGCAATGGAAGAACCCTGAAGAATGGTTACCAGAGAGGTTCCTTAACGGCGGGTCTGATCCAATGGACCTACACAAAACAATGGCGTTTGGAAGCGGAAAGAGAGCTTGTGCCGGAGCTTACCAAGCAATGTTGGTTGTTTGCACATCGATAGGGAGAATGGTGCAGAAATTTGAGTGGAGCCTAAGGGAAGGGGAGAAAGATAATGTGGATACTGTAGCACTTACTGCAAGAAAACTTGAACCGTTGCACGCAATCGTCAAATCAAGATGTTAGGAGAAAACAAATATTCGTGGAGAGTAATATGTTTAGTTTTGTTCACTGATGTGTCTTTATGTTTCTGCTACAAAAAAGTTCAAGCAAATCTTGTTATGAAAAGCCTAACAATTTTTTGGGTCTAGACATAAGCGAAAATAATAGTTACTCCGTTTAAAGCCCGGAAAACAGCTGAATTCGTTTAACGTCTGAATACACGATGAAAATCCGTTTGGAAATAATTTTGGGCCTAAACATAGGCGAAAATAATAGGGTACTCCATTTAAAGTCCGGTAAACAGCTGTATTCGTTTAACGTCCCAATCTGTTTGAAAATAATTTTAGGCCTAGACATAGGCGAAAGTAATAGGGTACTCCGTTTAAAACCCGAAAAATGACTGAATTCTTTAAGATGGTTTTTGGTGTTCGGTTTATAGCCTGGAAAAACGGCTGAACTTTTTTGAAGATGACTTTGGTCTTCCGTGTATAGCCCAGAAAAACTGCTGAAATTCTTTGAAGATAATTTTGGTATTCCATTTATAACCCGAAGAAACGACATAAATTTTGTTAAGATAATTTCGGTATTCCGTTTATAGCCCGGAAAAATGACAAAAATTCTTTGAAGATGATTTTGGGTATTCCGTTTATAGCTCGAAATAACGGCAAAACTCTTTGAAGATGATTTGGGATATTTTGTTTATATCCCAAAAAAATGGCAGAAATTCTTTGAATATGATTTTGGGTATTCCGTTTATAGTCTGGAAAACGACAAAATTCTTTGAAGATAATTTTGGATATTCCGTTTATAGCCGGAAATGATAGAAATTCTTTGAAAGTCATTTTATCCTAGGATTATACATGCAATCCTCGGCGATTAACTATATCCGTATCGCAATATAACAGTAATATGCATGATATGTGGAATTAAAACTTTTGGTATGATTGAATTTAAAGTGGAGGTTAAGGGACTTCCCATAGCATTTTTGGTAGAGGCATTGAGCGTACGCCACACGCCTTAGCCTTGTGGCTGAATAGTGGCAGGGCCTTGACTTCCTGGGAAGCTTTGCGGTGTCCCCCAACACTTCTGTTGTAAGATTTCTTTTCATGATTAGTGTGGAACTTCTTAGACAAGCTAGACCATATAGCTCCTCGGGGATGTTTCACAACAGTTCGACCCTCAAAATGACAATATGATTCTTGCCCTTCTTTTCTTTAAATAGATGTTGTTTCTAAGCTCTTTTCCTCAACTTAATCCATCCTCTCAACCCTACTCATTTTCTTAATCGATTACCCCTGATTTCTGGCTAACCTTATGGCGGGACTAAGCGACCATTAGAGTTGGAGGTTCTGATGTTGTGACTGTAAAATGATTGTTCATTGAAGTGCTACTTCTCTACGACCTGGGATCTGTCGGGTCTTCCTTGAATGCCAATAGTGGGAGGTACACTCTCGTCATTACTGAGTTTACCCTATTGTCATAGTTTCTCGCGTTCATTCTTCCTGGAAATTTTGATGACAGGTTTATATTTTTTCTTCCAGCTTGGCTCAGGATGCCATTACTATGACTGGCTCGTGCTCCTCGATGGGCGGAGGGTTTGTGGCGGGCTCCTACCAACTGGATCCTCGACTGATAAATCAGAGACTGATTTGGCTACCAAAAACCCTTAGCTACACGTGTTCGTCAAGGATCAAGGTTTGAAAGCTCGAGAATATCACGGTGGCTTTTGCCAAGGTGTCTGCTCGTGTGCGTGCCCCTATGGAGGGAAACACTCCCGATGTGAAGGACAAGTCCTCTTCTACCGTGATTCTTGACTAGATGGGAGTTGCTCTTTCACCCGGAAGCATCCTTCGGACCAGAGCAACTTGCCTTGAATAGAGAAACCAGTATCTTTGTTGTAACCTTTCGATTGCATTGAGACTTACTTCCTCCCTCCGCTTCTTTTCCTTGTGGCGGAGGCAAAGTACCTCTCGTGTTCCACAATCTCCTATCATGCCGGTAACTTAGCATTTCCTAGTGAAATCTTTACTTTTCTTTCGTCCCTTTTGATTTCCTATTATTGGTATGATCCTCTGGGAAATCGGCAAGCCTCATACTTCCATCTTTAGTCTCGGGGTTATATAGAGGCTCGACTGTGTTGGTCATCCTATAAGGGGGTGAAGTTGATTTTCCTCGCTAATGGCCCGTATGTCTTATCTGTTTTTGCCACATTCCCTTTTTTGTGGACACTTTCCCTATAAAACCCCCACCCCTCCTTTCTTTTCCTTTCATTCCTATTAATCTCATCCGTTTATTTATTTTCTATCGGAAAACTAGTTTACTTCAAAATCATAGTTTATTGATGATCCCAGCTTCCGTTGCTGGAGACGATATCCGACTTTTTATATGGATTCTGGTGGGGGTCATTATACACATCGGTGCGTTCCTTTTGTTATTTCACATGTGCCTCCTTTCCAGAAGGTTTGACGAGGCAATGAAGAGGTCCGATGAGTGATCTACTCTCGGAGTCGTAGCAAGGTAGGGGTTGTGGCGGCGTCACCTAGCGTCCTGGCTTCCCTTAATGTTTTATTGATGATCCCCGCTTCCGTTTCTATCGACAATGTCAGACTTTTTATATGGATGATGGTGGGGGTCATTATACACCTCGGTGCGTTCCATTTGTTATGTTACATGTACCTCCTTTCCAGAAGGTTTGATGAGGCAATGAAGAGGTCCGGCAAGTGATCTACTCTCGCCGTCGTAGCAAGGGAGGGGTTGCGGCGGCGTCGGCTAGCGTCCTGGCCTCCCTTAACGTGTTTATTCTTGTCTTGTCCTTCCATATGCTTCTTTCATGCTTTGGTCCAAGTTTTTCATTGTAACCCTATTCCTTCCCTTGATCGGATTATTGAATTTTCCAGTACGAACGATTTGAATTAACTATTCCTTTCGTCGCCGACGGTATCAAAATTCCCTAACCATCATCATCAACATTATGAAATGATGGGGGGAAGGATGGCATGATGCCCCTCTATTTCCTTGCCGAACACCGACCATGCTTAGTGGGAGGTCCATTTCTCCCTTTATTCTTTACTCATGTTTTTCGTTACCCGAAACCATCTCGAGTCAGCTTTCCCACTCCCGATACACTTGTCCCGACGATGGTGTTTGAATACTTAGCTGCTCAACCACTGGGCCGACATAACACATCCCATCGTTATTCGAACTGTTAAGGTCACATCCCTACTTTCCTTCTTTTGCTCGCGTGCCGACGCTTGGAGAGATGTGGAGAGTTGGCGGCTTGCCTGCCCTCCTTTTGTGTCAGATTGGCTTATCCTTTTTATCTTGATTACTTTATCTACCCTGGTATTGTCGGTGCTACTTATCACGATCAGTCCCAATGATGTCGCCACACTACTTGATGCTCCACAGGAATTTTTGGTGAATGCATCTGAACAGTATGCATGGATGCATGTAAGAAAACTAAAAAATCAATGCACGAGTTTTGAAAATCAGCAAAAAAATAGAGCCATGGGGAAACCCGTCCCACTTACATTTGTTCCCTGATGTTTCGATAATTTTGGTACACTTCCGATCTTTGGATTGTTTCTTCTGTTATGATGATGTATTTTCGTTTAATTGCCCCATTATGACCTCACAATCTCGTTGGTAGGTGACAATCGTGGTCTATTTACGGAGAGTGCTTGCCTATCGGGGAGCCTCTTGCCATCTCGGGCCTGCAGTGAAAAATAGTTATTTATTTTCTTCTTTTCGAAAATTTTAAAGACTTTGCACATTTTTTCAATAAGCACTTTTCTTCAGTTTTGAAGCAAAACTCTTTTGATGCTATTTATTCTTAGAACGGGAAATCTATACATCTACTTCATCAAAGACTGTTAAATGGTTCCCTATTCCAGCTTTTGAACGTTTAACAAGGCATAAACACGAGGACATAACGATAAGAATTCTCATTAACCTCAAAGCATAACTCAATAACCATTTTGGAAACCCCGAGGAAACTTGCTTAAGCGTCATACTTCTTCACTTTATCTGAGTTGACGGGATTTGGCAACTCCTCTCCGTCAGCATTTACTAAAATAAGGGCACCTCTCGAGAAGGCTCGCTTGACTATAAATGGTCCTTCATAGTTGGGATCCAGTTTCCTCCGGGATCTCCCTATTTTAGAGGTATAGTCTTAATTGCCATTTCGCCCTCTTGAAAATTCCTGGGCCATGGTTTACTTTCCTTTAGAACGCTCGTATTAACCGTCTTTGATATAGGTGACCATGATGGACCACAGCTAGCCTCTTTTCTTCAATTAGGTTCAACTGATCATATCGAGCTTGTATCGACTCAGCTTCATCTAGCTTTGCTTCCATCAATACTCTGAGTGAAGGTATTTCTACAGGGAGTACGGCTTCCATTACGTACACCAACTCATACGGTGTTGCCTTGGTTGAAGTCATAACGGTGGTACAGTATCTGTGGACTGCAAAAGTTAACATCTCATGCTCCGGATATGTGACGTCCATTTTCAGCACTATCTATTTTATATTATTTATCGGTGGCTTCCATTGCTCCATTCATTTTCGGTCTATAAGGGACTGAGTTGTGGTGTTTGATTTTGAACTACTTGCAGAGCTCGCTCACCATCTTATTATTGAGATTCTTGGCATTATTGGTAATGATTCTCTCGAGCAGACCGTACTAGTAGTTGATTCTTTTTATGAACTTGCTACACACTCCTGGTTATGCTAATGTATGAGTCTGCTTCTACCCACTTGGTAAATTAGTCAATGGCGACCAGGATGAAGCAATGACCAGTAGACGCCTTGGGTTCGATCATTCCTATCACGTCGATACCCCAGACGCCGAACGACCAAGGTGACGACATCACATTCAATGAGGTAGGTGGTGCATGAAGTTCATCCGCGTAGATTTCGCATTTGTGACACTTGCTAACATAGGTTATATAGTCGGATTCCATACGGGTCAAGTAATATCCAGTCCTTCAGATGTTTTGGGCCATGGCATGTCCACTGGAGTGAGTACCACAAATACCTTCGTGAACCTCCTTGAAAATATATACATATATATATGTATATATAGCTTCCTTAGCGTCTGCACATCGGAGAAGGGTAAGATCGTGATTTCTTTTGTAGAGAGTGGATCCATCAATGTAAAATCCTAGAGAGAGTCTCTGAATTTTCCTTTTATTATTATCAGAAGCTCCTAGTGGGTATTCTTTGCTCTGGATGTAGGTTTTTATGTCATGGTACAATAGTTTACCATCCGACTCCTCCTCCACTCTAGCTACGTGGGATGGGTCCTCTTGCTTTGGATCTGAATTTGGGGAATGGCGTCCAGCTCGCCCAACATGTACATAGATGATAGGGTGGCCAAGGAATCAACGATTTGATTATTGGCTCTCGGTATGTGCTCCAACTCAATGCTGTCGAAGCTTCCCATAATTTCATTGATGTGTTTATGATACGGGATAAGCTTTTCATCTCTCGTTTCCCATCCTCCCATCAACTGATAGATAATGAGTGAAGAATCTCAGTAGACTTTCAGGATCCTAATCCCCATTTTTATGGCCGATCAGATACCAAGGGTACACGCTTCGTGCTCGGCAACATTGTTAGTATTGTAAAAGGTCAACTTGGCGATGATGGGTACATTTTTCCATCGGGAGACAGGAATACCACACCTATACGGTACCCAAGGGCATTGGATGCCCCATCAAATTTCATGATCCAATCACCAACTCCACAAAGGCAAAAGTAAAGTATTAAGGACCCAAGGATAGTGTTCCATGGATGTTTGATAGTGGGACTTTTTGTAGGAGTCTTCTGAATCAGAAATCTCCTCTAGAACCATTAGTAAGAAAATTTTCTTTCTAGACCCCAAGTGGGAAAGGAATTTGAGTTGGGATGTTGTCTTTCTTGCTTGGGGCATCCCACCAAGAAGGTAAGAAGCCTCTCATGTTCGATAGAAGACCAAGTTCGAAAGCAAGGATGGAAGTCTCGGTTCTTCGAGATGATCAGCAAAAGGTACTATCTAAAAAGAGCTCTGAAGTTCTGGGAATAAGCCCACCACCCACGTGGTGATGAGACTACCAAGGGGGTGGTTATGAGACCACTGTAGGTGTGGTTGAGTATAATTCACTAACGTTATGGTTTGCAAACCACGACTGGCAGGTGGCAACGATCGTGGTGGACAGTTGACCACGGGCGTGGCGAGGAGAAGACGATGGGCGTGGCAGCATAACTATCACGGGTGTGATACTGGGCTTTCCACGGGCATGTAATGCCTCTAGAAAGTGAGCAAGAAGTGAGATTTTGATGTTCGAGGTCAGAAGAAAGTTAAGAGAGCTAAAAGGGCATGAGCTGAGTGGAGTATAGTGATCAGACTTGTCGGAACCGTCATCAGGGCGAAGGATGATTTCATGTTAAGAAGCTTGACTAAGATTTCAATAGTACTATGTGTTTAGTATTACCGGCCGGTGAGGAACTTCGGCTAAGAGCAAATAGAAAATGGGTAACGGTAGAGTAAGTTGCAAGGTGAAAGTTGTGAGGTTGAGCAAGTCGCTCGATTAGTTGAATCTTTGAAGTACCACACCATAAGGATTAGTCTCTACACTTTCATGTATGGGACATGGTAGTGTGGGGCTTCTCAAGCTAGAAGCTTTGTTTAAGGGATGAAGTATCCCTAAAAGCACCAAAGAGTTGAGAATGTGCTCGGTAGGTCAAGGGAAGTCCCTCCGTCAAATGGTGATTACCCATGGACCGGTCGCATCTGGGAGGGACAAGGTGTAATCAGGATTCCACAAGGATTTGGAATATGAAGGAGCAGTTTGGTACTGTGGGGTTGTGAGCCTGATATTTGATTTAAGAGGAAAAGAGAGGTAGGAGCATGAAGTGTAATAGAAAGGAAGGTCTAGAGGACCTTGAACATTGCCTATAGGTTAACTAGCTGATTTAATGGCTTCATTTTGAAAGATGGACCCCTGCAACCTTTATGGTTTCGGCTTGCGGTGATTTAAGGGGATTAATGATTTCAGCTATGTTTGGCGATGTTCTTAAACGAGTTCATTTTAGAAAGATTTTAATGTTGCCCCTAGGGCTGGCTGAGTTCTAAACATGTTTGAAGGTGTTACATGATTTTTGTTTTAATGAGCTCTGTTTTGAAGCAAGATAGAGTTTAGTATTTTCACAAGATACTATTTCAAAAGGATGTAGGTCAAGAGGAATTAAAGTTTGAGTTAGATTTTTCCAAATCTGGTTTCATAAAGTTTGACACTATTTTCCACTCCTTTTAAGTTGTACACTCGAGGATTCTTATTTCTCTTGATTTCACCGATTCTTAAGTGTGGGAAATGTTTTATGGTCTGTTTTCACCGATTTGACCAGGGATGGTCAATCTGGTATTCAAAAGTTTTAAACATGAGGTTGGATTTAAAAGT
This sequence comes from Linum usitatissimum, assembly GCA_030674075.2. Lineage (NCBI taxonomy): Eukaryota > Viridiplantae > Streptophyta > Magnoliopsida > Malpighiales > Linaceae > Linum > Linum usitatissimum. Next base: position 5,342,054 of record JAUJYP020001182.1, read on the forward strand.
GTCTTTGAGGTATTTTTTACCATGGTGAGACAATGTTCATGGGTGAATGGAAGCTCATCTAAAGAGAAGTTGTGGATGGTTGGGATTAATGGAGTAACAGTAACATCTATGTTTCAGAATTCAGTTTTAGTAATAAGTTGGATGAATAAGGGGTACTAGCAATGGAGATGAAGGAAAGTGGAGGCAACAGGTGTTGTGTGACAGACAATAGTTTTGGTTAGTTGGTAAGCCATAGGCGTGGCAATAAGCACGCACCGGGCATGGTGGAATGCTAGCCACGGGCGTGGTGATATGTTTATCACGGGCATGGTAATCAGAGGATCAAGGGTGTGGTGCCGAAGGGCAGGGTAGTGGTTAGTACGTCGGCCCTATATGCGATAGTGTAAGCCAAGGGCGTGGCAAGAGAGCTAGTCATGGGTATACTCTAGAAGATCAATGACGTGAAGCGTGAGAAATCCACGGGTCTGGTAGTCAGTGACGTTCTAAACCATGTGGATCACGAGACGAGGTTGTCGATGAGGTGTCATCCTCAACTTGAGGCTCGGTCTTGTGTTGACTGTTGGATGATGTGTATCATAAATTTTGGGGAAACTCAACAATGAGTTGGACCTGGAAGAGTTGAAGTGAGGCTTTGACATGGGTCGTCTAGTGGTTTATGAGGAGGCTACTAGGTGTTGGTATCTAAAGGTAACGAGCTTGTTAGGCCGGCTCCGTACCAAGCATGGTCAACCCAGTTCCATGAAAAGTGAGATAGACTTATGTTGCAAAACGCGTTCCAAACTTATTAGCTTTGAAATCTCGATTTTGTCGGGAGCAGATCCCGAGGGTTGAGCTTGAAAGAGTTTTATGGGGGAAAGGAATTAATCCTGAGTTTTTCTCGAGTCGGTCAAGCTTGGGTTAGGCAAGCCGAGGTGTGGACCACTTTTTCGTTCTTTAAGATAATATCCTGGTTTGACTATGGTTTGACCTTAGATCAATTCATAGATGTGGATTGGCACTACAAGATATCCATGATGCCTTCGGTCAATAGTCGTATTTAGCGTAAGTCATCAGCCGACGACATATTATTTCGCGTCAGTCCACAAATGATGGTGATTTTGGTGACGTTAAATAATTTTTTTCCGGTTATGAGTCGACGTATCTTGACCATAATTTAATGTCGTTTTTAAGCGACGACAAAAAATTACGCTAAGGTGAGGTCAACGCTGGTTGACCAGATTTGGCGTCGGTTGAAACCGACAGCAAGTAACGAGTCAACTCTATTTTGACATCCTTTTAATGTCGGTTGAAACAAACGCCAAGTCCATTAAGCAACGTTATCACAAGTCTCATCTCCGTGTATGGCGTCGGTTCATGATCGACAGCTAAATATATCAACCAACAGCAAGTTTGATTTACAGAACCTGATTCTGTCCAGTTTCCAAAATTTTGCATACCCTTCAATCCACTAAACTTGCACCAATAACAAACTTACAAACATCCACATTGTTATAATTCCATACCACGCATCTTGCACCAATATGATAATCAATCATAACTTCATATTACTAATAAAATTTAAAATCCAAACGTTCAAACTAATATTCAAACTAACATTCAAACCAACATTCAACATTCCACATCTCTACACATTCCAGGTCACCTTACCGCTATCTTAAACCCTTAGTAATCATCAAAATCATCATTGTCACTATTGTTGTCTTGTTCTTCTTCCTCCTCGTCTTCTCGTTCCTCTTCATCTTCTTTCACTTGTTGCTTTCCTCGTGCCATTTATTCCCTCGTCAAGCAAATTTCTTCTTCGAAATCTTTCACCTGATCTAGTGCCATCGATGTTGTAGAACAATGCCCTAGGAGATTTGAATATGATTGATTACCGTCTGAACTAGACTGCCCAATGCCTTTACCCTTCCTAGTTAGTCCAACCTATTAGTGTAATTGTAAAATTAACGGGTCGTTTGGTTAGGTGATTTGAAATAGCTTGCTATTTTCGAAATGGACCGTTTGGATGGGTGATTTTGAATGCAATTATTGTAGAGAGAGATAAATAAAATAATACAAACCAAATAAATTATGAAAATACCTCCAGTTTATTTATGGTTATGTCACTTACCAAAACAAATAAGGGGTACTTTTGTTAAAATTCTTAATCTCCCATATCTCCTCCAAAATCTCTACCTCTCCAAGGTGATTTGAAATCACCCACCAAATTCTCTCCAGGTCCACAAGATGATTTCAAATCTCCCTAAATCTCTTCTTTTTTTTATGTCTCAAACGGGTGATTTGGGACGAAATCTCTTCGGATGTCCAAATCACCCATCAAAATCACCTACCCAAACGATCTATAATACTTTATTATTTTCTAATTACATATGGATGGAAGTAGTGTAATGAAAACATTCCTAAGAAGGAGTTACTCCATATCCTACTCATCACACTCGACCACTATGCTCGGCTCCTTTGACACGACCAAGTGAATCATTAGGGGCGACGTGTTTGGGAACTCTTGGGTGTTGTCAAACTCGATAAAATGAGGCCGTAAAGTGAATTTTTATTTTGCTTTAAAAAATTACTAACAAATCAATATTATCTAAAATATGTTCTCAAGCTTGTGGAATTTTTACTAACCAATTGTGGATCCGTATATTCCCAATTTTCTTCGTGTGAGTTTGAGCATGCAACTCACCCCTATGTAGTGCTCGACCGGTTCTTTCCCTCTACATGTAGTAATTAAGATTTATTGTAGTTAGTATTAAAATAGTTTGAAAATTAATAACAGTAAGAATTTGCTCAATACTTACAATTTTCAATCCTCTCACTAAAAGCTTCTTTGAGCCATCACTGTGTGGTGCATAAAAATAGCCCTGTTTGCTGCATTATTCTCAGCTATTGCCTGCGTATTTGAACAACCGACTATAAGAAGATAAACATGATACAAAGCAAATATAAACATTTTTTGTGCTTACTTGAACTTCTTGTCTCAGGTTTTTGTCCACAAATTGTGTCCACATCTGTACTGGAAACTGTCCAGGCTTGGCTGCTATACATGCTGCTCTAGAAGCTTGTGAAGAGAGTGGTTTTGGGATGTTTTTATTCTTCAACACTTGGTCTTTCCACATCCGGACTCGGTAGTGTCTCCATTTCTTCGCAATGTCACCCATTATGTACTTTTTAACATCTTCAAATGTTGTATCCGATTCAATTACGATTCGATTCTGCAGTTAAACACAAACCCAAGTTAGCAAAATAGTGTAGTTTAAATGAAAAATGGATCACAAACTACTACTTACCATCACCACCGCCAGGGCGGCTGCCTTCTATGTGTCACACACATATGGCCATCCACCATAATGAATAGGAAGAATGTTGTGCTCCTTTACAATCATCCTGAGGAACTTACCGAAAATTCCAATAGGATCGGTTCCACTTGGCAATTTATTTTCAAATGCAATGATGACCCTCATTCCAGGATCAAGGGTAACCATTTGTGCACTAGTAATAGAATTGTTGTCCCTCCGATCTCAATGGTAAGTACCTCAATATCGCAAGTTTTTGTGTGTCGTGTCATCCTATCTGTAAAAGAAATTGACAAGACTACTAGAATTATCTACCGTTGTGGCGGTACAGTTGTGGTGGTTATGAATCGTAAATAGTAAACCACGAGAACCAGCAGATAAAAATCGCAGTTATCTCCTTCCTAGAATCGCAGCGCCCCTTATCTCTTATTTCTTCTGCTTCCACCAACAATTGGCGGCGACCACCATCAAAATCCCACCGCCACCAATTGCAGTCGTCGCCCTAAGCTCCGCTCCAGCCAATCGTCCCCGCCTCCTCCATCTCTCGCCACCATTCATCCTCGCCTCCACCAATCTTAGCTCCAAGAGAAGCTAGATTGTTCCTTCAACTCACCATCCACCACCCATCAACTCGCCATTGCCGTCACTCCACTACGGTTCGTCCTCTCCTTCTTCTTCTTTGTTGATTCATTTTTGTTTTCCATTTTGGTCGATTAAGTTTTGAATCTAATTTTTTCATTATAGATTAGGGTTTTGATTCATTTTCATTTCGATAGTGTGGTTGTTCCTTTCATTTGTGGCATAGAAGACGAGATTTCCTTCAATCTGCACAAGCTTGAAGCAGATTTCGGATCTTCGCATCTCTCTATCCAACTTATTAGGTTAAATCAAATTTTAACTTGTCTTTTTATGTCTATATTTTTGTGTTTTGTTTGTACTCATTCTTAGAGAGGAATCAATTTCTTCAACTAATCATTGAATTGGTTTTTAAATTAATCAGTTTCTTGAATTAGTTTAATTAGCTAATAATGAATCAAACCCTTCATGCCATCTGAATTTATACCTAAACTAAATCATGCATATGTACTATTATTATAAATATGAATTTAAGTACATTTTGTTCTTCCAGAGTATATGTGATAAATTTTAATTAATTAAACTATTTGTTTTTTTCATATATTAGGATTATTAGTATATTTCATAGACGATGGATAAGTCTTGGATCAAACTATCTCATCATACTCCATAATATATTGTTGGAGTTGAGCAATTCCTCGACTTTGCTATTGCTAATTCTGCTGATAAGAAGAATATTCTATGCACATGCCCTAAATGTAACAATAAGAAGTGGCAGAATCTGGCTGCAGCATCCAGTCACCTACTTTCAATCGGGATTCAAACAAGCCGTACATAAGTGCATCTGATGCACAGATGGTGTATTATGTTGATGAAAATGCCGATAAAGATTGGTGCATACCAGTCCATTACAAGCCAAGAGATGTGTATGACATGGGTGATGATGAGAATGCCTCATTTGTAGATAATTTTGTGCAAAATTTAAATGTAGATGATCGTACTTCAGATGTCGTACATGCATTACTACATAGAGGCGGTGATACTGATTTTGATTAGATGAATTGAACATTTTCTCTTTCAATAATAAGTTTCTGTTACATTGTATTCTGTTTTAAGTTTTATAATGGCGGATGTAATGGGCTCTTCACATTCACCCATGTTCTTTTCGCGGATGATACTATTTTATTTGGGCAAGCCTCTGTTCGGGAAGCTTCCTCCATTCTGAACATTATCCAGGAATACGGAAGACTGATAGGACAAGAAATCAATCCTATAAAATCAGCGGTCACTTTTAGCAAAAATACCTCCCATGCCCTACAGGAACGTGTCCGTGATGTACTTGGTTTTCTGGTGACTACCGGTATAGACGAGTATTTTGGAATTCCATCGGAATGGGGAAGAACAAAGAAAGATGTCTTTGCTTACCTGAAGAACCATATGGAAGAGCTTGTTCAGTCTGATGCTCTCCCATGGGGAAAAGAGACCCTCCTGAAAGCTATTTATCAAAGTATTCCCACCTATGTGATGTCATTCTTCCACCTCCCAAAAAAGATGACATATCGTATGAATTCCAATCTTAGAGTCTTATTTGGGGGAGGGGGTTAATGACCAAGAAAAGTATTCACTAGGTGCATGGGGACATCTTGACAAAACCTATCTAAAGGGGGATTGGGATTCAGGAATTTTGAGACGTTTAATCTAGCCTTATTGGTTAAACATGGTTGGAGGATTCTGGACTGTGAAGATCTATTGTGGATGAAACTGCTGAAAGCCCTTTACTTCCCCAACTCTAACTTTATGAACACACCTAAAGGGAGTAATCCCTCGTGGATTTGGACAAGTCTTTGTGATGCCGTGGAAGTCTTTCAGATTGGAGCTCTAAAGAACTTGGGAAATGGGAGAAATATTTATATCCAGGAGGACCCGTGGATCCCATCTCTTCTCAACTTCAGGTTAAGTCGCCATCAAAGAGCCTAGAGGCTGGCTTTTGAGTGGACCATGGCTAACGGAATAGAATGGGATGAGCAAAGTATTACGTTGGGAGTGTCGATGGAAGAGACAAATGCGATTTTACAAATCCCGATTGGAAAGGCGACCCAGAACGACATATGGGTTTGGATGCCAAATCAGAACGGGCGGTTTTTCATGAAATCGGCTTATCACAACCTAAGAAGAAAGAAAGAGATTTTGATCAACAATAACTCACCAAATCATAATCTAAATGACCTGTGGAAATGGGTTTTCAATTTAAACATTCCCCCAATTTTCAAACTCTTTATGTGAAGAGTTCTCAATGACACTCTGGCTACCAAAGGAAATCTGCGGCGATGACATTGTTTGCCGAACGTCGATTGGCCTGTGTGCAAATGGCCTAATGAGGATATCATTCACTGCCTGTTTAAATGAGGCCACACCTAAAGGAACTGGAGAGACAAGCTGCCACAAACTTCCTTCCCTTCATCTACGAACAACCTCCCTAGTTGGATGGCTTCTTTCCGACTTAGGGAATCTGCTACCACTAATGAGAAATTCATTGCATTTGCCTGGTGTATTTGGCGAGTTAGAAACAAATGCAGCTTTAGGCAGAAGACTCGCTCTCTGATTAGTTTGATCTCGCATATAGAAAAAGTGTTAGTGGATTGGTGTGGCCTGAGAAACCCACCTCACCAGCAAAGGACCACTAGAATTGATACCGCATCTACTACAATCCTACCACCTCCTCTCTTTCAGCGGGAAATCTTTTGTGATGGCTCTTTCATGAAAAATGTTCCTGTGGCCGGTTATGGGATCATCATTAAGGATTCCCCTGAGAGAGTTAGTAATGGGTTAGCAGGTCTTCTCCCTTGTTCATCACCGGTAATGGCGGAAGCAATGATGCTTTTCAAAGCGGCGGAATTTGCAAAAGATCCAGGTCTCAGAACAATCATCAAGTCAGATTGTCGCACGCTCATCAGTTCTCTCAAAGGTCACGAGGAAGTGTGGCCCTGGCGATACTACGCTTGGATCGGCCATGTTCAGGAGATTTTATCTAGCGATGTTCTAATTGTTTGCTCTTTTATTCCTCGAAGTTTGAATTTCCTAACTGATAGTGTTGCAAAATAATGTCGGATTTTTACTCTTCCGCCTTTGTGGATCCAAAATCTTATGTAAACTCTTTACATTTGCTCGTCATTGGCTAATGAATAAAGAGTAACACTTTGTTTTTAAAAAAACTTCATTAATTCTTTAGAAGTCGTTGTTGAAAATAGCACAGAAATATCAGTAAAAAAATAAATAGTAATGAAGTCAAATTTTTTTTTATATCATTAAAAGAAAAGAGTATGTCAAGTCAATAAATTGTCAGGTCCATTTTTAATTAAAATGAAAAAAATATAATCATTATTGAAATGTAAATTATTTTTTCTGATGAATTAAACTTGAATACTATTATATATATCTTAAGACTACTTTTTAGTACATTTTATGCATATTTACTATGCTAACTAATTATTGACACTGTTAATAATTTACTCGGTAAATAGTTTATAGAGTCCAAGAAGATGGTCACACATTAAGTATATGGTTAACTTTATAGTTCTCCCAATCAGGCCTAGCAACCGAGAAGTGCTTAAGAAATGGGGGATACTTCAAAAGTGCTTACGAAGCTCCTCCCCTGGTAAAAAGAAATGAAGAAGTTACTAGATTTGCGACCCACTAAATAGCACGTGTCAACATCTGAGCCCCAACAGAAGTGTGGGCGTATATAAATATAACGCAGGGGAGCAAAATCCCTCACCGCCTTCTTCTCTATAAACCCACGCCCTCCTTGGGCCGCACCCCAAACTAAAATACAATTCCCCTCTGTACAGAATGCCGTTGGAGACCACCGGTGAGAAGCAGACGGCGGCGAATCGTCCTTCATCTGCCGCCTCAATTGTCAGCAATTCAGGTGACGCGCCGCCGCTGCCCTGCCCCAGGTGCGAATCTACAGACACCAAATTCTGCTACTACAACAACTACAATCTCTCCCAGCCCCGTCACTACTGCAAGTCCTGCCGCCGCTACTGGACCCAAGGCGGCTCCCTCCGCAAGGTCCCCGTGGGCGGCGGCACCCGCAAGTCCTCCTCCGCCAAGCGCCATCGCTCATCATCCGCCGCTTCTATTATTCCTAACAACACCGTCAATTCCTCGGGTTTGACCAACACTACGGCTACATCGCCCTCGAATTCCAGCCCTTGTATGTCGTGGGACTATTCCATACCTCCGATTCAGCCGTCAGGTCACACCTCCCCAGTCGTCATTCCCGACCCGGTCTTTCCGAGTTTCAAGTCGGTGGAGAAGTCCGATGAGCTGAATCTGAAGGAGAGTCAGCAGCCGGCGGTGACCGAAAGCGGAAATGAAGAAGGAAGCGGAAGCGGAAGCTTCATATCTCTGCTGACCACCCGTGGAGGAAGCGGCAGCGGATCATTAGTGGAGTACCAGGGAGGGTATGACAGGTCGGGTTACGGGTACTGCGAAATGGGGCTTGGATTAGGCGGTGGAGGCAGGGAAATGTGGCCGTACTACCCTACTACGACGGACTACCTCAGCGGGTGCGGCGGGGAAGGAGGAGACGGCGGTGGTGGGAGTAGTGTTACGTGGCAGCAGATGGGTGACGTGGAAGGAAGAGGAGGAGGAGGAAATGAGGGTTCATATGTGGAGGATACGGATGGGTTTGGTTGGCCAAATTTTGTGATTCCAGCTCCTGCTAAAGGATTGATGAAGTGAAGTGAAGAAGTGAATTATCGAATAGTCAGATTTTGGGGCATTAATCCAGGCTTTGGTTGTCTCTGTCTAATGTTAGGAATGGGTAGTAGTCATTCTCTTTTTTTTTTTTTTTTTTGGTTGGTTGTTGTCTTGCTCAATTTCTTCATATTATTGGAGGAGTTGGTTAGTTCCTTTTGTTTTTACTTCTCTAAATGAATATAGTAGTTGACTATATCAAACATGATGATTCTTACAGCTCTAAAAAACAAGGAGAGATGAGAGCTGGTTGTTGCTTTGTTTGTATTTGTGTGTATCTGGTAATGAAAAACAATGAATGAATCATCTATTTTGGCAAAATATGGGCCGAGTCTGTGTCTGTCTCTGACAGAGCTTATAAATTTTGGCCTTATGGAGGAGCTCCTTTTTGGCTTTCCTAGTTTTTTTAAAATAGTATGGTGCTTCCTTCTACTATTTGTCTGGTTCTGTGAACACAACAAACTTCCTACCTACACTATTTTTTAAACTACTTCTGATGTTCCAGTCCCTAAATAGTTTTAGCTGGCCGACCAACTATATCCTTAATCCAACTCTTCTTGTCTCTTGGTTTAGTTCTTACAGAACCGGAGCTAGCTGAATCAGGGTCAATATATTATTATTATACATACACATCGGAGTAGGTTTAGTTCTTACAGAATGTTCTGTTTGTTTGGGACTTTGGGGTGGGGAGTTGTAAACAGAGTAAATAGTAATCCCTTGGCAGGCAAGTTTGTTTTGGGTGGGGTGGCAGGCCAGTGGGAAAGGACGCTACACGCGTATCGAGAGGACTGAGCTTCTCAAGCAAGAAAGGGGCAAAGAAAGAAATTACAGAGCCCAATGTCTGCAAGTTTTGTCCTCCTAGTGTCTACTAACTAGGACCTACTTTTCTGTGCACTCAGCAGTCTACTCTGCCTCCTACCCTACTTCGATTCCGCTGATTTCTCTCTATTCCCAGAATCATCATTCTAAGGATATCAATCTATTGTAAATTAATAATACTGCTTGGCCCATTACTAACGCGCGTGACAATGCATTACCAATAATTCACAACTATATTTTTGTCTAGTTAGCCGCAACACGCTAGATTGCCTAAACGCCCGCATTCACTAGGGTGGTCACAAACGGTAGGAAATCGTTTAGATGTATAAATATTATTTGTAGCAAAAATATGATTATATCTATTATTAGACCGATTCGTATACATATAAATCAATAATAAAGGTTTTCATGATTTACCTCTTAAAGTGTGATTACTAGCTCGGCAACTAATAATTGCCGAAGCTTTTAGATCGAGTGCGACTTGTGAGAGTTTCACGTGTAGCTCCTCTACTCAGTCCATGCTAGCTGGGATCCGCATCTCCTTCGTTAACGCCTGCCAGAACGCTTGATCGAATGAACAATTTTTCCAGAGTGTTTGGGGCTAGGGTTTTCTCTCTAAAAGCTTCTGACGGCTTCTCGAGGCTCAAAATAAACTGTTACAGCTAACAGTCTATTTATAGAGTTTCTCATAAACCCTAACCATGTTGGGCCACCAACCCACTAACCCTAATCCAACTTGGATTAGGACATTGATCCGGCCCATACTATAAGCATGTAACCTTGCAGGAGCCGGTCCGATTAGCCGTTGCCCAAACCCCTAATTAACAGTGGCCTCTAGCAAGACGTGTTAACTCCTAACTGGCCCGAATTAATTTCAATTAATCAGGTCCAACACTTCACTAGTTCCAATGCGGACTTGGGCCGAAAGACATAAATCCTTTAGTCTCCCACTTGGCCTCGGGTCAAGTTCGCACGTTAAGATATCATGTGTCTCCTAGTCGACCGTTTTGAGAACGTTATAACTTGGAGTAGTTACTTACTTATAGCTCAAAACTATTTCTTGATACCGAGATTCTTGAACTGTTTGAAATAACAAATAATTGTAAAACAATCCATTTGAGCACGGTCATGCATTTATCCGGTTCTCGCTCTACAAATGGCCCAGGTCACTGTATCCTGCTTACTAGTAGGAGAGACATCTCCAGTCTCGTATCGACCATGCTCCCACTCAATTTGCGACTACCCTAGTACATGCCTTTATAACTCCCTTATTCAGGTGAGCGTTTGGCAGAATTAAGGTAAGCATTCCTTGAAAATGAGGTCACATCATACTCATGTCAGAGGAATCCACTAGATGTGTAAAAGCTTTTGAAATTCTTTAGGTTACTTTCTGAAGCCGGTCACGTCCAATATCCAACCCTTATGCATATCCATGTTAATGGCAAGACACAACACTGTCTCCATAGTCTGTGAAACTCGCGACCATCACAACCATACTACAAACTAGTCCTTTATGGGAGTTCGTTTATGTTCAATTTAACAACTTCAGACTAGGGACAAAATATAGCTTCAAAGGTTCAGTTCACTTATGGGGTTTCATGCATCACGACTTGTGGTGATGATTCCATTGAACTCTTTCAACTATTTGAACATTTCATTCGATTCTAAACCACAATCAAATGAGAAGGAAACATATTTACTTTTATTGAAACAATTGGATGTCATACATCTCATGTAGAAACTCTACTACATAATGTATGTACAAATCTAAGTAGGTATCAAAGACAATCTCCAACAACTTGTCTGGTCCTTTACCGAAGCTATGCTTCTCGTGTTTAGCACCACTTAGAGGTTTAGTCAACGGATCAGTAATATTGTCATCTGTTGGTACTTTGCACAGTCTGATCAGACATCTCTCCACATAGTCTCGAAGTAGGTGATACTTCGAATCAATGGGCCTTGACCTCGCCTTGGGGCTTGGTTCTTTCGATTGGGAAATTGCTCCATTGTTGTCACAATAGAGCTCCATTTTCTTATCGCACGAAGGGACCACCTCAAGTTCAGCCAAAAACTTCTTGATCCATATAGCTTGCATTGCCGCTTTGGCTGCTGCAATGTACTTTGATTCTGTAGAAGATTGAGCCACCATGCTTTGTTTGGTGCTCTTCCAACTTACTGCTCCTCCATTCAACATGAAGACGTATCCGGATTGTGATTTTGTATCATCATGATCAGTCAAATGGCTGACATAAGTATACCCTTTAATAGTCAATTCCTTATCACCTTCATATACCCAGAAAATAATGCTTAGTCCTTCTCAGGTACTTCAGGATATTCTTTACAGCAATCCAATGAGCCTTACCTAGATTTGCTTGGTATCTGCTGCACATCCTTAGAGCATATGCAACATTAGGTCGAGTACATATTATGACATACATGATGGATCCGAGCATATGGAATGTTCATCATTTTCTCCTTCTCAACATGTGTATTTGGACACTGCTCTTTGCTGAGGTGTATGTCATGGTTCATAGGAAGGTTTTCCCTCTTGGATCCCTTCATACTGAACCTGTCAAGAACCTTATCAATATAAATCACTTGACTTAAACTAATGAGCTTCTTTGATCTATCCCTATAAATCCTGATGCCTAGTATGTACTCTGCCTCACCAAGGTCCTTCATTGAAAAATATTTTCCAAATCACTGTTTCACTTCAATCAGCATGGGAATGTCATTTCCAATGAGAAGTATGTCATTTACATACAAGACCAAAAATACCACTTTACTCCCACTGAATTTTTTGTAAACACAAGCTTCTTCTCTACATTTGATGAAGTCAGATTTTTTTGGCAGCTTCATCAAATTTGAGATTATAACTCCTTGATGCTTGTTTAAGTCCATAAACAGCTCTCTTAAGCTTGCACATTGTCCTATGATTTTCAGGATCCTAGAAACCAACTGGTTGTGTCATGTACACATCCTCTTCCAAAAAACCATTCAAGTAGGCGATTTTGACATCCATCTGCTATATTTCATATTCATGGAAAGCAGCAATTGCTAGGATAATCCGAATAGACTGGATCATAGCCACATACAAGTAGGTTTCATCATAATCAACTCCTTGAACTTAATCAAAACCTGTAACTACTAAGCTGGCCTTGAAAACAGTAATTTTTTCATTTTGCATGTCTTCAATGTGTATACCCACTTATTACCCAAAGGATCTACATCCTCGGGTGGGTCAACCAAGTCTCATACTTGATTTTCATACATTGATCCCATTTCAGATTTCATGGTTATAAACCATTTTGAGGAGTCTGAACTCGCCATAGCTTGTTTGTAGGTTCTTGACTTTCTAAAAGTAAGATTTTTTTGTTTTCAGTCATAATGAAGTCATCAAACTTCTTAGGTGGAATTCTTGACCTTTTAGACTCACAAGTTGGGTGAACAACAATTTCTTAAATATCTCGCCCATCATCGGGTACTTCCTCAACAACATCATTATGTTGAACAATTTCTTGTTCTAACAAGTTCTCTAATGTGGATGGTTTAGTATCCATTTGTTGCTTATTATCTTGAACCTCTCCAAGATGAATATTTCTCTCAATTGTTTTCTTGAAAATAAAATTACTTTCCAAGAAAGCAACAGCATGAGCAACAAACACTTTGTTCTCTTGAAGGTTATAGAAGTAATATCCCTTCGTTTCTTTAGGATAACCTACAAATAGGCAATTGTCTGATTTTAGTGCTAGTTTATCCGAAAGCAAGCGCCTAACATAAACTTCACAACCCCAAATTCTTAGAAAATATATTGATGGTGCTTGACCAGTCCATATGTGATATGGAGTCTTTTCATGACGGAGTTCGGTTCAGTGTGAAATCACCAGTTAATAGTGTATGTCCCCAAAAAGATATTCGAAGATTAGCGAAGCTCATCATGGATCGAACATATCCAATAAGTTATAATTCCTTCTCTCCAAAACGCCATTCAATTATGGTGTACCAAGAGGAGTGAGCTGTGAGATGATTCCACAACTCCTAAGATGATAAGCAAACTCCTGGCTTAGATACTCACCACCTCGGTCTGACCGAATGGGTTTAATCGTTCTGCCTAGCTAGTTTTGTACTTCATTATGAAACTCTTTGAATTTCTCAAAAGATTTAGATTTATGTTTCATTAAGTTGATGTAACCATATCTACTTAAATCATCAGTAAATGTAATGAAGTACCTAAAATCGCAACGAGCCATTAAACTCATAGGCCCACATACATCGGTATGTATAAGGCCTAAAAGATCACTTGCCATTTTTCCTTGGCCTGGAAACGGTGACCTAGTCATCTTTCTCATTAGACAAGCCTCGCATGTATCAAAACTCTCACAAGAAAATGAGGTTGAAACACCAACTAATTGAAGTTGTTTCATGCGTTGCAAACTAATGTGTCCTAAACGACAGTGCCAAAGGTATATGGATTATGAGTTTTCCTTTTGCTTCTTGGTATTTATGTTATAGACGGATCTAGACAAATCTAGATAATAAAGATCATTCATCAACACGGCATTGGCATAAAACGCACCATTCTTATTAATAGAGCAACAGTTATTCCCAATAAAAATATAATATCCTTCTGAATCTAACACAGATCCTAATATTATGTTTTTGGTCAAAGCAGGAACATAATAATAATTATTTAGTTCTAAAACAAGATCAAAAGGCAAAGATATATTATAAACTTCCACTGAAATGGTTGCTACTCTAGCTCCATTCCCAATGAAAAGGTCCATCTTTCTTTTTTGCCAAACTTCTACTTCTCTTTAGACCCTGCATATTTGTAGTAATATGTGAGCCACAAACAATTTTAAATACCCAAGAAGTAGAATGTGTTGATGACATGTCTACGACAAAATACCTTTAAGAGTGGTCACACCACTCTTAAGTTCTTCTATGTACTTAGGGCAATTGCGCCTCCAATGCCCCTTTCTTTTACAATGGTAACACTTCTCTTACACCCCTTATCTTTGTAATGGTAACACTCCTCTTACACCCCTTTCCTTTTTTAACAACAAGAGCAGTGATCTTTTATTTGGCTCCTACTTTCAATTTTGAAGGTTTTGAGGGCAAGACGTTTAACTGATCAGCATCAGATATTGGAGCAATCTCTATGACCTTTGCAGGTGTAGGGTTCAACTCCAATGCCTTTAGATCAGATTGCGACTTGTGAGAGCTTCACGTGTAGCTCCTTTACTCAGTCCATGCTAGTTGGGATTCGGATCTCCTTCGTCAACACCTGCTAGAATGCTTGATTGAAGAACAATTTTTTCAGAGTGTTTGGTAGCTAGGATTTTCTCTCTAAAAGCTTCTGACGGCTTCCCAACGCTCAAAACAAACTGTTATAGCTAACAGTCTATTTATAGAGTTTTTCATAATCCCTAACCCTATTGGGCCACCAACCCACTAACTCTAATCCATCTTGGATTAGGACATTGATATAGTCCAAACTATAAGCGTGTGACCTTGTAAGATCCGGTCCGATTAGCCGTGGCTCAAACCACTAATTAACAGTGACCTCTAGCAAGACGTGTTAACTTCTAACCGGCCCGAATTAATTTCAATTAATCAGGTTCAATACTTCACTAGTTCCTATGCGGATTTGGGCCGAATGACATAAATCCTTCACAAACGGGCTCAAACTGTATCACACTAAACTCTAAAAAAAATCAATTTACATCGCATTACACGACATTGCGGTTACATATACGTTGCAGTTTTTTCCAATGAATAGTTTGCCGTTCGATGCATTTAAAATAGAGGTTTGCGGTTTCTTCTATGAAACTATTGGTTCATTTCTTCAATTTTAAGTCTTTTGGATGATGTTCTTCCCTTAGACCCTGGTTTATGAACATCATACTCTTTAGTTTCGAGTAGTAACTTCCCTTTTGATTTCTTCAATTTTAAGGATACCGCTTGGTCTACTCCTCTGGTCTCTACCGCGCGTGACAATGCATTACTAATAATTCACAATTACATTTCCATCTGATTAGAGGCAGCACGACTACCAAACGGACTGCCTAAACGTCCGCAATATGTAGGAGGGGTGGGCAGGGAACAAGCGGGGTTGAACCGCATCGAACCGTAAAAAACTCAATCCACATCGCACCTCACTGCATTGCGGTTTAATGTGCGGTGCCTTTTTTAATTAGTGGTTTGCGGATCGGTGCGGTTTAAAATCTCAATTTATGATTTCTTCTATGAAATTATTCTTCAAATTTAAGTCTTCTAGATGATGTTCTTCCCTTAGAGCCTGGTTTATGAACAGCCTATTCTTAGTTTCGAGTAGTGACTTCCCTTTTGATATTTTTCTTGTATAAATTCTTATTTGATTGGCTCTTTAAGCATCTTATGAACTCGACAATTCCAACTTTCAAGTTATGCAGCTGAATATCAAGTAAAGTTTATCTATTTATTGAATTGAGCAGAGCACAACTGCTGGCTTTCATAGAAGTCTTGAGCAATTCTCATAACAGGAACTTCAGAGCCATGTTTTCTATACCACGATTACCAAATAACTAGTTAACGATCAAATAACGAGGTATAAAATTGTAGTTTAACTAGTTATATGTGAAAATAAGTAGTTATTTAATTTCAATAATTGGTTATACCATTGAAATAACTAGTTATCTAACAAGTCCTGAAGCTGCTTGAAATACAGTTATCTCTTCATGAACACAACTGTCATATTTATAACATGTTTATTGATGTGTTAGATTGGGTAGCTGACGATGCTGTAGGTTTTTTTATGCTATAGATAAAAGAAGAAAGGTTAAGAAGATGTTATACTGCCCCATGGTAATTGATCGGACTAATAGCTCGTTTGGACGAGGAAATTGAGTGAGGTATTTAGGTTAAAATAATTCGTTTTGAGTTATTTAAGTTAAAATATTTCTTTTGGCATCCAACACAAAATTTATGAGATTTCGGATTGTGGTATTACAAATAACTCACTTTTGAATTATTTCAAATACCTCATCAAAATAACTCGTTTGCAACCAAAACAAAATATGTGACATTTCGAGATGTTGTATTTGGAATAACTCATTTTTTTAGTTATTTCAAATAACTCCCCACCACCTAAATATTTGAAATACATTACTATCTTGAGAATATGATATTTCCTACACCAAATACTATATTAAATAACTTATTAGTCAAACAAAATAATTCTCACATCATAAAATTTTTACACCGATATAAATATTATATTCTCAAATAACCCATCATTTATTTTTAAAATATCAAATACTCAAATTACTCGTAAATTACATAAAGTGGATCTTCAATTGCATTATATAAATAAATGTGAAAATGCACTGAACTCCAGCCTTGTAGAATTATTCCTAGCATTAAATGCTACGTGTTTTTTATACTATAATACAGAAGCTTACGAGGCCATCTCCAGCCGAAAATTTATATTGAAATTTCTATTTGTTTTACATTGCCATATTTACAAATTTAGTAATTTTTTTAATGAAATTTTTTTAACAATTTCCATCCAAAAATCTTTAACAATTTTTATTCATCATTTATGTCTCTCTTTATTCTATTATTCCACCAATAATAATACATCATTTTTACTATATAAATTCTAATTATAAATGTTATTTTTTGAAACTGTGGTCCATTTACTTATGTGATATTATTAATTAATTTTTTAATTTAAAAAATTTGTTAATTTATTAAAGTTATGTGGATCTTGAATAAATGTTAATTAGGTGACACCTTTTTTTTTACATCACTTTAACAATTATTAAAATTTTACAATGTAGACGCACTAAGTTTGTAATGTTCAGCTTGAATTGTTATATATTTTGTTTTGGTTGTAAACGAGGTATTCTGATAAGATATTTGAAATAATTTAAAAATGAGTTATTTGTAATCCTACAATTTAAAATATTATAGATTTTATATTAGATGCCAAATGAGATATTTCGACATTTTAAGTTTGTAATGTTCAATCGAAACAACCGCAAAGTCATGCGGATAAGTTAGACTGCACTGCTAATTTTAGGCACACTATGCACACTGTTATTTTAGGCAGTGCGACTGTTTTAAATCCATTAGTAGTGCGTTTTTTTCAAACCTCGCGGTTTGGTCCGCACCGTACCTATCCCTAGGAGTTGCATAGGGCTGCTGATCCAACAACCCGGATTTGAATTTTTTTGTTACAAAACTCTGTGATAAATTTATAGAGTAACTGGTCAATAAAAAAAATTAAAAGTATATCCATTCAAATTATAAAGTTATTTCAATGATCATTACTATGCGTTATAATGTTATAATATGAGCTACCTCATTTATTTCACGACGACAGTATCTCAATCCCAAAATTGAAATCACCAAGTAAACATTTAATACTTCTACACAATACCCCATCTTTAATACGTCTGAATTGCCAGAGCATAACCTTGTAATAAATTCCATACAATCAGACTCCAAGAAAATCTTGTCATATTCCTGCCGTGAAGCCACACGCAAACCAAATTCAGCCCCTGTAGCTTCCGCCATTTTCGGCGTCCAGTCACCTTGCAATCCCTATACTGCCGCTGCAAGGAAAAGACCATCTGAATTGCGTACTAAAACTCATGCACCCATTGCACCGTCGGCCAAAATTCCTGTGGTAGTTACCAATTTTTGTCCGGGTCTGATAAAAAATAATGTTTTATTTATATAGTGACCGGGGGTTTGATTTTTGTTTCAATAGGTTTTTTAAAACAGATCGAGAAAGTGGAGTTCGGGTGTTTGAAATAGAACAAGGATGATAAAATTATACCCGAGAATTTAAGTATACTTTTGGCTGAGTTTTATGCGAGTTCGATCGACTATATAATTTATCCGGTCCGCTCCTCTCGTTTGAATTTAAACCGGTTTAGGTAACCCAACGAAATTCTCAGGTATAATATCAGGTTCGGTTAGCTTAATCCCCTAGACCGCTTATAAATGCCTAGAAAAGTCTAAATTTAATTACAATCCAATTAAGTTGATTTTCGAGCAGATTTTGGTTAAATAGGTTCGTTAAGGTGTCATTCGGTATAAAAAGATAATTTTGCCCCTAAGCATTTATTGGGCTAACTGACCAGTCAAACTCGGTTTGATTCAGAAGCAAACCAATCGGGTCAACAATTATGCTTAGGCTGACTGGTCTCGAGTCAGTTCAAAATCAGATAGGTTGGGTCAATTAGTAAGGCGGAGGGTTCAGATTTTAGATCAATTGGAGGATTATTTTCGTCTTTTAAAATCCGATTCTTTTGAGATAGGAATGTTCATTTATGTGTTGAATTCTATTAAAATCCCTAAGTTTATTTTCAGAAGATTTAGAAGGTATTTATGAGACCGTTAATTACGAGACAAGATATTAATTGCAGGCCCATCTGGGCCCACTCGGGACAGCTATTCACTACTGGCAGGTAGGGATAGGGTAAAGCTATAGGGGGCATTTTAGGAAATTCACTATTGCGCTATTTTTTGTGAGCCTATAAATAAATGTGCTTGGTTTCAGAAATGGGAAGGAGAAGTGAGGGCGAAAGGCTATGGAATTTCCAACATAATCAACACAAAAGAAACCACATCACTTAGAAAACAAAGAGAAAAGAAATCGAAAAATGATATAGTTAGTAGCTAATAAATTCGAAATCACACTCCATCCCCCCCCTAATCCCACTCGAAACACTCTCTATCTCCCCAAATGTCCCACATCCTAATCTAAACCACACTTAACTACACTCAGCCTCACAAAATCATCATAATCATTGCATCGAGCCTCCAAGATAAGCGCCACCGGTCACCTCGCAAGAAGAAGAAGCATCAATGATTAGAGTCATTAATCAAGGAAATCCGAAATCATAACAAGGGTGAAAGGTACGTAATCAAGCAAAAAATTAAAGTACTTATTTCACTAATCACGATTACATGACATATCATCATCGTTAAACTTATCATGACTAAAGTGTTGGACTAGGTTAGATTAGTAGTGATTAGGGGCACTGCTAACCGTTGACATTAATCCTTTTGATGTTGGTATGACATATTTGCATAGTTTCACGAATATGTCGAAAGTTAATTCGTAACTAGTCAATTTTTGCCAAAACATATGACTAAGACGATAAAAAAAATTGATATGGAGATCTTTTAAAAGACCTCTTTTGATTTGATATGACTAGTTACTATGATATTGTCGTCAAAAAAGGGTAGGGGACCCTAGATCGAACATGATGGGGATAAGGGGAGGGCGAGTGAACCCTAGTCCTATTTTGATCCGTAAGTTGGACCGGGTCAGGTATGGCGCATTTGGCTCAGGCTCCGCATAAAATGGTTAGTCTGTGTGGGCTTGGATCTCGGCCAGTCCAGCTCGTCAACATTGAATATGTCAACATTAAATTTGTGTGGACAAATAACAACAGTTGCCATTTGGCCTAGCGGTAGGTGTCTAGCTTAATAACCCGTAGGTTTAGAATTTGAATCTCGCCTTCTTTTAGATATTTAACTTAGTCCCCTAGGTAATTATAGTCCTAATAAATCACAAAAAAATCATAAAACCCTCCAAAATCTTTTTTTTTATGATTATTTTGAAAAGGTTAATTCTCAAGAATGGACTATTTCGAATAATTATCGAGAAATCCCAAAACATTCTTCCTAATTTTTGTAATCTCTCTAAAATAGTCCCCTAGTTAATTCTAGTCCTAATAAATCATTAAAAATCATAAAAATCCCAAAATCTTTTCTCTATGATTATTTTGAAAAGGTTAATTCTCAAGAATCGACTATTCCAAATAATCATCGAAAAATCCAAAAACATTCTTCCTAATCTCTTTAATCTCTCTAAAACTCTAAAATAATAATCCATTAGTCATTTGCTTTTGTCATTCGCTTTCATACTGTGTTTACTCAATTGATCATCTGTGGGAAGAACACCTCGCAAAAAGCACCACACAAACTGTTTGACCTTTGGAGGAAGATTTAAGATCCACATATTTGTCCACGTTGCATCTGCACCCAAGACAGGAATATCCTTGAAAGTTTGGAAATTGGCGAGCCAAAAACGATACCCATCATGAGTTGTATATCGGTCATCCTTCCACATAAACACGTGAATATTTAGCACGTTCCCCCTCTTCTGTTGCACGATTGACCCTGACAGGTCTCCCAATACGGCTAGCAATCCTCAAAACTGCCATGAGGTGATAGAACTCAATCTAAAGATCAGGCAGCTGGACCCACATCATAGAATTTTTTATATCAAAATTCCAAAGGTCGAAACCCTAAAACCGCATGTGAACCATAACATACATGTCTCCCAACATCCGTCCACCCGAAATAGCCGTCTCATAATCATCCTTCTCCTGAAAACGAACAAGAAAACATCTGTTGCTAAGATCTGTGATTTGAATGCCACCCTTCTTTGCCCACACATAGTCAAGACGTCGAGCAAGTGGAATTTAGGGGACTCTTCTCCCAAGGCCTTTCACTACAAGAGCATATCGCCAAGGTCGACGGAGGGTCGCTTTCTTAGCTGTCGTAAATAAAATCGGCAGACATAGCATGTCGTCCTCATCCTCGTCATAGATATCATCCTCCTCCTTCATAGCTTCTACCACATCTTCATAATCAGATTCCGTAACATACCACAGATCTGGTCGATCAAATAAGCGTCGTGAATCTCGATTCCATGCATTAGTTTCATTAGACCCATCCGACATATCAACCTCTGGACTTTTCTCAGTGTCAGAGGCAATATTGGTGACATCCTTAATTTCCACATCCTCGTTACCGGTCGTTGGTTCTAAGTTTAACGCGCGAACCTTCTTCTTTGCTTGTTGGGAATCCCGATCCCCCTTAACATTGGGAGAGGAGGAGGTCGGGTGCTGGGGGACACCGCTCACTCGGTCTGGCGACTTAGGTCTCGCTGAAGCCATCTTTGACAGCAAAGTCGGGATCATCGCACAAAAAACCTAGCTCCGAGTTATTAGAAGAAAATCCTTTTGCAGGTGATCCTTTCAATTGTTCCCGGAATTGAAATCTGAAAAGCAACATTCTAGATATTTTTTGAATAAACTGATATTTTTATTTTAACCATATCTATTTTTTTAATTTGTTTGGATTTTAAGTTTGAGTTTAGGGTTTTGGATTTTGATAGTAATTAATTTTGGGTTTGGGTTTTGACAAGGGTTGGGATTTGAATTTTAACTATACTCAAATTTAAAATGGAAAATTAAAAATTAAAAAAGCCAATATCTTAGACACTAAAATTTAAACGCTAAATCAAAATTTAAATTCAAAATTTTAAATTTTAAGTCCAAACTCGAATTCAAAATTTAAAATCTAAAATTAAATTAATGATGGTGATAAGGAATGTAACATTTGCTGAAAAGAACATCATATTGTCAACGTAGTTTCTTGTGTCTGTTGAAAAGTGGTCAAGTGAAGCAGAAGAAGAAGTTGAAGAAATGAAGGATGGTGGGTCGTTGGTCAAAATTAACAGTGGTGCCATGGAAATGGGACCAGAGCAGATCACCATTCAGCAGACCATATAATTTGTCGCAGTTCCATGCTTCCAACAACACTCAAAATTCATTGTCACAACAATAGACTCGCATTTATAATCAACTTGTCCCCAACACCTTCTTCATTCCCCAACACAAAGGGCGCTCAATTTGTCTCTCTATCCATGTTGTAAGACATTCCAATTACCAATGTTTTTGTGTTTGGTATGTAAAAAAAATTATTTTTAATTCTAATTTTTGAATTTTGCGGAATTAAAATTAGTATTAGCAATTTTATGAAATTGAGTAGGTATTCTGAAATGAATTCCACAAAATTTATTAATTACGTTAAAATTATTTATTTATCCTCAACTTTTAATTAAATCAATATCATACCCATTAGATCAATATATATATAATTAGAGTCAGATAACTCTTTGTTTGCTGAAACCTTCTCATTTTTATTGTTGACAATAAAACACCAATTTAAAGAGTTTAGAACTTGCAATTTTTTTCTTTATTCAATTATCATCACATTTTCTAATTATTAACAATTATAATTTTCATCAATTACATTTTTTTAATTATTATTAAATTTGTTGATATAATAATATAAATTCAATTAAAAAATTTAAATAAATATTGAGATTGAAATGGCCTAAATTTCCAACGAAGTTTCTGATTTTTTTTAATTGAATAAAAATTCTTGTGGACTTAGTAGTCGCATGATCTGAGCAATCCCACCACCAACTTATTCTCCCTCCTTTTGCTACAAATTAAAACCAACTCCAATCATGGCTTTGAAGAAGCGGTAGTGGTGTCGCCATATTCATTCCTCACCCACCACCACCATCATCATCGTCCATCACCACCATCATCATCTTCCATCACATCCATGTCCCACCATCGAATGTACATTAATTACTCTCACACAAACTTAAGCCAAATTAAAGTTGATGATTTCAACCCAAAACAAAACAAAACAAAACAAAATTCTCAAATTAATATTAGCTTTTCGGCTTATACTAAACTTTACAAAATCGTTGTGTTTTATTTTGTTACTGTTTAAAGCTATTATAACTCTGTTTGATGATTGCTATAGGCTGGGATTCAGGGTTGCGTAGTAGCGATTTTGGGACCATTGGACCCAATCATGACCAATATCTTAGACCAGATTTGATTACTTAAGTGCAAATTTTTCAAGCCACAAACAAACAACACCAAGTTGATTACATTACAAACAACATCAATTATGAAATGCAAACAAGAAACCAAAATCTACAACAACATTTCCACCTCATGGACAGGGCACGACTCCCCTATGTTAATTAGGCTTGAAAAACTTCAACTTGAGTCCATTGTTGACCATGCTCCACACACCTCCAATGGTGAAGGCCAAGCTGAATGCAATCCCAAGCCAACCCAGGATCCAATTGAAGTACCAGTTGAAGCTGTACTTTGAAGGCTTTTTTATCAGAACCCACATGAAGCAAGGGTATGCAAATGTGACTGGGAGTGTCAGTCCTCCAAGCAGACCAGCAAGACTGGACAGGAAAGGGAGTGCCACGCCTATGAAGAAGTTGACAAACCCGTAGAACACTCGGAATCCTGACCGAACCCATATCGAGCATGGACGGTTTGTGCGGCTGGTGTAACTCGCTTCGAAGCTGTCGAAGACTGGCATTGAGTATATCTGGAAACTGCTTAAGCAGTTGAAGACAACTAGAAGGCATGTCATAGCAAGAAGCCCCCGTGGAATGTCGTGGCTGTGAAATCCATATAGTGCATTCAGAATCCCTCCTGACGGCATCTGCAATGGAGAGGGGGTTCAGGGTTGGACAATGAAGACAGTGTTAAAGAAAAGGAAGGAGCATTAATGTTTCAAAAACTTACAAGGTTTCCATAAGCCCAGAAGCCACCAATTGCTACAGGGAAGAGGCACAACGCTATGAAGAAATATGCAACCTTAGCTCCTCTCCACATTGGAACATGAGCTGGGTGCTTGAAGGTAGATGGCATTGTTGACTAACAAATTGACAAACCTTACATTGTAACAGATAAAGAAGGAAAGCAAGCGGCTCTCAAATAGAAATGACAAAAAAATGATGCTATGCTATCTGTACCTGAATCTCGAGAACGAGATTGTGTCCTCTGAATGCAAATGCTACAATTCCAAGGGCGTTGAGAACAGAGAAGAGGGATGCAGTTGGAGATGGGAGAGAAAGAGGTTCATAAGAGATTGAAGGTGGCCTCTGCTCACTCACAGAAAGCACCCACACCATTGTTGAATAAGTAATGGCTGTTATGGCTCCAATCAGAGAAAGTCCAGCTATTGAATTGAGGTTTGGGAGCTGTGACAGAACAATGCACAGAGAAGTGAACACAAGATACCACTCCACCGTGGTCAAGGGATCCGATGAACATAGTGGGCCACAAACTATCTGAAAGAAGAGTTTCATGGTCTCCCCTCCAACGATTATCAATGCTGTTGCAGTTCCAGCTGATAAATATACAGTTGGGAACACTGCAAGCCAAGGACCCAATTTTTCCCCAAATGCAGCTTGTGCAAGTTCCACGTATCGGTTGTATCTCTTCCCTGGAACTGCTTCGTGTAATTGGACTAGTATCCATAGAGTGTAAAGCTGCCAGCAATAGGCTATCGTTAAGGACAGTATTCCCCAACTCCTGCACCAAACATAGCTCAGTTAACACTTTGTTCTTGACCAATTATCCACTCTGTAATTGGAAATCGTACCGAAAACAACATGAGTTGGTTTTTGAAAGAATGTCCAAAAGAAAGAGCCACAAGAGCCAACTCATTCACGAAGAAGAAGAAGAAGAAGAAGAAGAAGACGAAGGAAGAAAATGAAAAATACAATAACTTTACTGAATCCTACGTCAATATCCACCTTCATGTTCAACCAAATTAGAGTAGCCCAGTATTGAACACCGTATACTTAAATCAAGCTCATCTCTGAACTGGGTTACAAGTTTCCAATTCGGAATTTTGGAAACAAGAAGCGCAAGTAAAACGAATAAGAAAAACAGACAGAAAAGGCCAAAGAAGCAACTCATGTGTTTAATTTACTGCCAAACAGCAGAGACGCATTTATTCAAACAGGTAACATCAACAAACAGTGCAGACAGCAAGCAGACAGACACCCCCCTGCCCCTCAACTTAATCAAACACATAAAAAGCAATTTCAGCTACAGAAGTACTAATTAACTGCAAAATGGTAAATCAAGAAAAGAAGCGGAGAAGTAAATGTAAGTTGTTACCAGCCAAGGTAAGCGAAAGCGACAGGCAAAACGAGTGCCTGGAAGCCGACGCCGGCATTGAGGTTATGAAACGCGGCGTAGTGAGCATTCCCGTTTCTGGACTCTGTAATGGGCAGCCAAGCGTCTTGAGGGTTGAGCTTCGTCAGATGCCCAACTTCCTCCAAGTACCCCTTCATGTTAACCAGCACCCTCTTCATCGGAGTTCCTATCGGACTCAGGAACCTAGGCGAGATGAACGAGGTCGGAGTCCACGCATTTGACGACTTGGCATCCTTGGACGGCGGTCGCCCGGGAGACCTCTGCCCCGACGGCGTCAGTATCTCCGGCGTGGACGCGCGTGGTGTCGCCGGGATAGATATCAGCTCAGTTTCCGGCCTCTCCTCCATTAATGGTGGGCCGGCCAGCTTTGTTACTCTTCTTCTTCTTGTTGGGGAAGGTTTCTAATGTTATTATTTATGCTCAGTAGTCTGTGTTCGCAATGGGGTTTTCTGAGGGTTTTGTTTGATGAAACAGTGAGTGAGGAATGGGGGAAGGAATGTAGGAGCCACTCAAGACAAGAGTGGAATCTCTCTGTAGTCTGTAAGAAGGTGGGACCCCTGAGGTCATGAGAGTTTGGATATTCGCGATCCTAGCCGTTGATTCTGCATGATAATGTAGCAAAGGGTGGCGATGCGTGCCCAAGTCTTGGGTTCTGTATTTAATTGATGAGGTTGACTGCTTTTACATCTTCTGTGTGATTTGATTTTGACTGGGAAGTGGGGAGTGTGAGAGAGAGAGTTTGTCTCTGTAATTTAATTGTCCTCATTCCTATCATTTTATATACGGGATGGAATACGGTACGGCGTCGTCTCTCGTTGTCTGCGGGACCAAGAATGACAAATCTAACCCAAGTGAAATTATGATAAATATTCATCAATATTCTTTTTGCGGTAAATGGTAACTAGTGGAGTCCGGATTTTTTTTTGTCGCTGACAAATATATAAGCTCTAAGGGTATTTTTGTTATATGAGAATACAATGACGTAATTATCCCTTGCTGCTTATAAATTTGTAGAGTTGGCAAAAACTAACCCGATCCGACAAGCCCGTTCAATCCGTCCAGTACAGTTCGATCCATAACCCGTTTGTTGGAAATATATCCATAGGATTCATCCTTGGTGTAATGGCAACATTTTGGACTTGACCTCGGTGCGATGCCGGTGTTGGTACGGATGTCTGGACTCACTGGAAACCTCACCTTAGTTCAGAGCCAGCTAGAACTAGCTAGCATAAGCTCCTCTATGAGCTAGTTGATGCTAGGGGACTAACACTCCATCTCATCCAACTTAACTTTAGCTTGATGTCAGTATCACCAGTTGCGATCTTGAGCTGAGCTACGGTGCTAGTAGGGAGCTAGGTGGTTGGGGTGGTTACTCCTCCTAGGACGAATTGGCTCACAGCTCTTCGTGAGATTTAAACTCAATTCTGAGTTGTTTTCCCTCTAAACCCGTAAGTTTTAAGGTAATTATCTTTTAACCACCTTCAAGTCATTCCATAGTTATAAGGATGCCTCTTGGTGCATGGATTCGTATCGCTTCACTCATGGACCCTTTGCATATATAAAGAAGGCAGTTATGTGGGAGAAACACACAGATGCACATATATCTATCCTAGTCTACGAGATTCTACGTTACTCCAGTTTCTAAATTCTAAGAACTTGAGTGTAGACGGTTTTATCCTCAGAAGAGATTTCCCGATACCCAAGGCTTGTAGGGTGGAAATACTCTTTTCGGAAAGTGGTGCCCAAAATTCCGTCTTGATCTTAAATCTCTTTACTTATCAAATCTCGAATCATTGCTACTTGGAACCTCCCATTATGACAATCAAAAAGAATATTTAGTTCCTACAACTTTGTTGAGTTCAAGAAAGAGATGTTATAAAGGATGGAAGGAAGAGGGTAGATTTAAGGAAGAGATTTCCTTGATAAATCTTGACGTCTCTTTTAAAAAAGGAACCTCGTGAAAATAAAAACAGTTGTGATTTGTTTAAAGAATGGGATGAAGTTTTTTTTAAAACAAAGAATGAATATTTTTGAAAAACAAGAATGCTGCAACTTTTTAGGAAGAAGGAGAATTATTGGATTCAAGTTCATCAAAATATAAAGGACATTGATGGGAAAAGTAAATTACTTTTCAAAAATCCTTAAAGACTTAAGGGTGATTGAAAACATCTCCACTAGAATGTTTGTTTTGATAGCATATGGTTGCTATGACAATACATACTAAAGAAATTAGTATGTATAACATTATTAGAGTATTAATGATATTGATGTCTCGGAACATTTAGCCTATGTACAACTAATAGTTGGATGTTTAACTAGCATGGCAGTTGAAGTTGTTTAGAGATATAAATAGATGCCTTTGAGACATAATGAGACAAGTGTGAGAAGATAGCTTTTCCATGAAAGTTAATGGAGAAAAAAGATGTAGTTATATAGAAACTTATATCATAAGTTGGCATAATAACATAAGTGTTATGAGATGCCATATAGCTTTTTCATGAGAGTTTATGGGGAAGGAAGATGTTGTTATAAGATCACAAATTTAACAATGATATTAGAGTTTTTAGTGATATTAGTCATGTCATGTAATGATGGAATGACTAAGGCTTTATTGACAAGTTTTTCTTTGAGTTAATTTCACAAAGAGTTGTTCACAGTTTGATTATGGTTTATGGTTAAAGTATGAAGATGAGTTATGATACTTGGACGTTTGGCATAACGTGGTTAATGAGTTGACTCATGAGGTGAAATAAACTTGGATTTGTTAAAGGTCCACTTTTGTTATGGTTAAATAACTAAACTGTATAAATGAGTCATTACACAAAGACGTTGGTTTAATGTAGAGCTGTTGACGAGCCGAATCGAGTCGAGCTTCATCCAGCTCGAGCTTGACTCGAGCTTCAACAAACGAGCTCGAACTCGGCTCGACGGAAGTTATTAAGCTCGAGCTCGGCTTGGGAAAGTTCGAGTTCGATTTGTTTAAACTGCTTAACGAGCTCCAGCTCAGCTCGACAACGCTCGTCGGAAGTTCGGCTCGTAAAGGCGTCTAAACGAGCTCAAGCTCGACTCGCTCGAAGCTCGACTAGAAAGAGCTCGTTCGAAACTCAATCTTTAAAACGACATAAAATAACGAATTGTACACCCTTGTCTAATTAGTTATTCATTACAATAAAAGCATTCATCATATGATCATATCCTCTATTTTCTTAAAGGAAACACGAAAGTACATTAGAGATTAGACAAGTGTTCATAGAAACGGGATAAAAACTATTTCCAAATGATATCACCGATTCACTTCCGAACAGTTGCAATTCTCTAGAATGCCTCCATTATATCACTTCTACTCTACTTGATGCTTCCAAAACTACTCTAGCCGATCCGAAACTGAAAACAATCGGAGCATAAAAAAAGTATAAGAATCCGAGATTGAACAAGGTAGTCATTACAAATACGTGGAATTAATTCACCTAAAACTGCAGCAATAGCGACAGCTACATTCTGCTACTAATAATGTTTCCAACAACAATTACAACAACAACAGCCGCAGATAATAACAGCAGCAGCAGTAGCTTCATAAGGAATATCAATCGGATTTGATGATGCTTCTTCTACCGACATCCTGTGAATAAGTACAAATAAACCAGTCACTAGTTATAATACAAACAGCCACTAATGTATGCAGGCCAACAACATGAATCTACTGATATGCCCATCGCCAAAACATTAAGGTAAAGAAAAACTGTTGGAATAATGTGGTGATTGAAATGTAAAGAATGGAAGTTTGATGATTGATATGTGAAAAGATGAAATTGGGTGATTGTTTTGTAAAGTGAAATAAATTGTTGAAAGAAGCGGAGGAAGCAACTGCTTCTTGTATTTGTTTTTATTTTTGGACTGAAATTGCTTGGATTGATTCACAATAGATGTAAGGCTTTATATAGCCTTTACAAACTTAACAAGATAAAGTACATTTATTTTAACATCTTATCACAACTAACTTTATTTAATTTTGGTGGCTTGATGATGGAGATTTATTGGTGGCTTGTTTGTGGCTTGTTGGTGGCTTGTTGGTGGATTGTGTTGGTGGCTTGTTGGTGGATTGTGTTGGTGGCTTGTTGTATATGAGTGAAAGATCCATATTTTAACACTCCTCCTTGGATCTTTGACTCATCATTCCGAGTGCAGTTCGAAAGTGTTGAAATTTGTCCCTTGGAAGCGGCTTCGTGAAAATGTCAGCAACTTGTTCGTTGGATCCGCAATGAATTAATGAAACTTGATGTGTTCCTTCAGCTTCTCTGATGAAATGATATTTCACCTTGATGTGCTTTGTTTTTCCGCGATCGACCGGGTTTTTGGCAATAGCAACCGCCGACTTGCTATCACAATAAATTGTTGTAGCTCCATAGGTAAGACAACCTAAATCGAAAGAATTTTCTCGATCCGGATTACCCGACTAACGGCCGATGACGCGGCGATGTATTCGGCTTCCGCCGTTGATTGAGCTACTTGTTTCTTGCTTTCTAGAGTTCTAGGAGATGGCTCCCGAACCAATGAAAAAAGTGTATCCGGAAGTGCTTTTCATGTCGTCGACACTACCGGCCCGATCGGTGTCGGTGTAGCCTTTGAGATCTTCGGTTGAGTTGGACTTGTAGAAGATTCCATAATCCGCCGTGCCTCGAAGGTATCGCAAGATTCTTTTGCCGGCAGCAAAGTGAGCTTCGCTTGGTGATTGCATGAATCTTGAAAGTAGACTTGCAGGCATACATCGGTTCGGTCCAGTGGTCGTGAGATAGAGTAAGCTTCCCACAAAACTTCTGAACTGCTTCTCATCGGTTGATGCGTAGCCGTCTTCTTTTGATAATTTTAGGTTTGCCTCCAATTGTGTAGCGATCGGCTTGCACTTTTCCATCTTGAATTTCTTTAGAATATCTTCAGCATATTTTTTCTGGCAGATGAAGATCCCATCATTTGATTAATGAATCTCCATCCCTAAAAAATAGTTCATTTCTCCGATATCGGACATTTCGAACTCTTTTTTCATGTCGGCCTTAAACTTCTGTACTTCTTCGGGATTGCTGCCTGTAACTAATAGATCATCCACGTAAAGTGAGACAATTAGAAAATCTTATGTGTCTACCTTCTTCACGTAGAGTGTAGGCTCGGTTGGACTCCTTCTAAATCCACTTTCGATGAAGTAGTTGTCAATTCTGCTATACCATGCTCGCGGAGCTTGTTTGAGGCCGTATAGTGCTTTCTTCAATTTGTAAACATAATCTTCTTTCTCCCGGATGGCATAGCCTTCAGGTTGCTCGATGTAGACTTCTTCTTCAAGATAACCATTAAGAAATGCCGATTTGACGTCGAGTTGGAAGATTTTCCACCCCTTTGTCTTGAGAGTGCCAAAAGTATTCGGATGGTATCGTGTCTGGCGACGGGTGCAAATGTTTCAGAGTAATCAACTTCTGCTTCCTATGAATATCCCTTGGCTACGAGTCTTGCTTTGTGTTTATTGATTGTACCATCAAGATTCATCTTCGTTCTGTAGATCCACTTGACACCGATGACCTTTTTTTGAAAAGGTCGTTTGGTTAGCTCCCAAGTTTGGTTTTTCTCGATCATCTTCAGCTCCTTCTCCATGGCAACATTCCATTCTTCATATTGAGATGCTTCTTCATAGCAGTGAGGTTCAACCACAGCTCTGTTGCAGTCGTATATCTCCGCCAATGATCGCATCTTCTTTGGTGGCGATTCAAATGAATTGGTTGAGCATTCTCCATCTGAGTCTGAGTTTGTCGGATCTGTTGGTTGAGATGGTTCTGGATCCGGTAGCGTATGAGTTGTCACTGTTTGTCTTCTCTCTGACTTTCCTTCAACCCAGTTCCAGGTAGCATCTTCATCAACTTTTATGTCTCGGCTGATGATGACCTTTTCTGTTTCAATGTTATACACCTTGAACCCTTTGGACTGAGAGCTGTAGCCGACGAAAATTCCTCGTTCTGTCTTGTCTTCTAGCTTGTGTCTCTTCTGGTCTGGAACATGTGTGTAGCACATTGAGCCAAATACCTTCAGGTGCTTCACTGTTGGTTTGTGTCCGCTCCAGGCCTCTATTGGAATTTTGTCTTTGAGGGCTCGTGTTGGAAGTCTGTTCAACAAGTAAACAGCTGTGTTGACTGCTTCCGCCCAAAAAGATTTGGGTAGATTCTTCTCAGCTAGCATGTACCTCGCCATCTCCATTACGGTTCTGTTCTTCCTTTCTGAGACGCCATTTTGTTGTGGAGTGTAGCGTACGGTGGTCTGCTGCTCTATGCCTGCAACTACACAAAACTTTTCAAATTCATTAGAGTTATACTCTGTTACTCTGTCGGATCGTAGAATTTTGATTTTCTCATCGCTTTGATTCTCGACCATGGCTTTGAATCTTTTGAAGATTGAAGAGACCTCAGATTTGTGCCTCATGAAATACACCCATGTCATTCTGGTCAAGTCATCGATGAACAATATGAAGTATATGTTGTTGTTGAGACTTGGGTCTTGCATCGGTCCACATACGTCGGTTTGGATTAACTCCAGCTTCTTCTTTGCTCGCCACGAACTTTGTGATGGGAATGATTCTCTGTGTTGCTTCCCGAGTTGACATGGCTCGCACACATCTTCACCGCTTTGTAATGTTGTAAGTCTTTGATGAGATTCTTCTTTTGGAGATACTTGAACGCCTCCATGTTATAGTGACCGAATCTCCTATGCCACAATCTGGACTCGTCGACTTGAGCTTGCAATCCAACATGTCCATACGCCAAACTAAGTGGAAAACTCCTATTTTTCATAGGAACTTGGAGCATTTTTCCGCCTTCTGGAAAATGGATCTGACACCAACTATTATCAAAGGTTAGTGAAAAACCATTTTTCATTAGTTGACCGACACTGAGTAGACTCATTTTAAGGGCTGGTACAAGTAGGACGTCTCGAATAGTTATCGTGCCTCCTGGGGATTGTAGTGAGACGATGCCTTTGCCCTTAACTTCTGCCAATGCTCCATTTCCCATCCTGACAGAGGTTTTTATGTTGCGGTTGATTTCGGAGAAGAGTTTTTCGTCATATGTCATGTGATTGGTGTATCCACTATCGACTAGCCATTCTATCTTCTCTGTTTCACATAGATGGCATGCAATTAGTGAAAAGTTATTTTTTGTTGAGTCTTCGTTGTTCTTATTGTGTTGTTGACGAGTAGGTTGATCTGATCCTTGACTTGCTTGCTTGAATTTGCAGACTTTCTCGATGTGCAAAAGGTGCATTGAGCTTTGTTATTTATCCAACAATCTTTTTCAAGATGGTTGGTTCTTTTGCAAGTTCCGCAAGATGGGTATTTGCCCATTTGTTCTTGGAAGACGTTTGTTTGTGATATGTTTGGAGTGCTCCCTCGATGTTTCCTTCACTCCTTCTGTTCATTCTTTGCTCGTGTGCCTCTAGAGAGCTTGAAAGTTCTGCTATGGTGAGTTTTGACAAGTCTTTTGATTCTTCGATGGCAGCGAAAATTGGGTCGAACTTTTCTGGCAAACTTCTGAGCATCTTCTCCACGATTCTCTGATCTGTAAAGTTTTCACCGTAGAGCTTCATTTGATTTGTTACCTCGGCTACTCTGGTTGAGTAGTCTTTCACCATCTCGCCGTCCTTCATGTTAAGGTTCTCGAAATCTCTCCTCAACGTTTGTAGTTTGATGATTCTCGCATTCTCCGTGCCCTTGAACTCCTTTTCAAGAATTGTCCAACCTTCTTTTGCGGTGGTGGCGGCGACGATTCTTGGAAAAATATTTTCCGAGACGGATGCGTGTATGAAAGTGATGGCTTTCATATTTTCATGGCGACTTCTTTACTTTTTTTCTCTTGGCCTTTCGATGATTTTTCTTTCGATGATTTTTCATCTGATTTGGGAGGCTCAATGCCGTCTTCGATAATCTCCCAAAGATCGTTGGCCATGAAAAAAGCTTTGATTCGGACCGCCCAATAATCGTAATTTTCACCTTTGAAAATTGTAGGTGAAGGTAAGGAAATATTTGTGGTAGACATTTTGGTAATTTTGGACTAAAGGTAATTTTTGATAAATAGTAAAAAAGATAAGGTAATTTTTTGCGGAAGTGATTTTTGGCCCGTAAGAACAATTAGGGCTCTGATACCATGTTGGAATAATGTGGTGATTGAAATGTAAAGAATATAAGTTTGATGATTGATATGTGAAAAGATGAAATTGGGTGATTGTTTTGTAAAGTGAAATAAATTGTTGAAAGAAGCAGAGGAAGCAACTGCTTCTTGTATTTGTTTGTGTTTTTGGAATGAAATTGCTTGGATTGATTTACAATAGATGTAAGGCTTTATATAGCCTTTACAAACTTAACAAGATAAAGTACATTTATTTTAACATCTTATCACAACTAACTTTATTTAATTTTGGTGGCTTGATGATGGAGATTTATTGGTGGATTGTGTTGGTGGCTTGTTGTCTATGAGTGAAAGATCCATATTTTAAAAAAAACATATCGAGTACTTACACGGGTTGGAGGAGATTCACGCTGTCGGATTCCGATCTGATGCAAACAGACCAGGACTATGAGGCAGGAGCAGAGTATACGGCCAGAGTATGGAATCGAGCTGTCGGGGACCGAGAGGAATCGAGCCACCGGGGGCTGAGAGGAATCGGGCCGTCGATGGCAAGGCCGGTAAATTGGTCTCGATTAATCGATTTAACCAATTAACCGACCAATTCGTTTAGAGGATCGGTTTAACCGAGATCGAGGGCGTTTGGGGAACGGTTTTGAGTCATTGTTGGAGTCGGGTAAACGATTAATCGGTTAAAATCATTGGTTAACTCGAGTTAACCTGTGATTTATTCGGTTAACCGATCCGTCGGTCGGTTAAATTCGATCATTTAACCGTGAGTTCCGCTCGGTTAGTTAATTCGGTTAACCGATTTAAGTCATTGAATCGCTTTTCTCAATCGTTAACCGACGGTTAATAACTGAATTAACCGACTCTCAGGCCTAGTAGATGGGAGTGGTAAGTGGTAATCAATTTTGTCAGAGTCGACTAAGCTTGAAAGTGTGAATGTGGGAGAATCGATTCTGATTTCTGATTAAATTTCTAGGGTAGTAGGGTTTGGTATTTTGGAAGAATGACGATTCTCATTCATTCGTCTTCTAGTCTCTAGATAAGAATCGGTATCTAATATTAATACAAAAAATAAACTCAAGTTAAAATTAAATTATTGTAATTGGTAAACCTTTTTTGACGATTTTTATAATGTTAAATTTTGAAGTTAAATGTGACATTATATTTCAATGTTTCTCTTTATTTATTCTACCAATCATAAACTTTCAACCATACTATGAATTATATTATTCTCATTTGACTTTTTTGGTGATAGGTGACATCAAATTAACCATAAATCCTAAGTACAAACGTATAAGTTATGATTATAAATCCTACTAAGTAGTAAGTACTAACGTACAAGTTATGACTATATACGTTACTAAGTAGTAAGTACGTACTAACGTGCAAGTTGTAACCATCAACTATCTTAGTCATAGCTGATTGGTGAGCTTAACTATAAACCCTATCCACACAACCCTAAACCGTACTAAATAGTAAGTACTAACTACTAACGTGCAACTACCATAATAAACCATCTCAGTGGTAGCCTAGTAGGTGAACTTAACCACAAACCCTTTCAACACAACCATACATTTTACTAAGTATTCACACATAAGGTGTAGTCATAAACCATCTCAGCAGTAAGTGAACAAAATGTGAAAATGATTATTGAATCTAAATTCTAATTTTTACTATATAAATAAAACTTATTTGTCATCTTTTGTAAATTGATTGTATTGATGGCCCGATGAGCAACCCAAGCCAACTAGTGATTCATCCGGCCTGAAACCTGATGAACTTGTGATCCGGTGAACCTGTGATCTGATGAACCCGTAATTCGATGAACCCGCAACCCGATAACCCGTGGCCCGTCGAACCCGTGACCCGTCGAACCCGTGACCGAATAACCCGTAACCCAACTAACTCGAAACTCGACTAACCCGACCCGTGGCCCGCCCAAACCGCCCGTTTGACAGATCTACAAATCTGGATGAAATGCACAAATAGAGGATGGTGATAGTGGTGGTGTTTGTGAATGTGAAGTCCCGATTTTGGGTTAACATCTGATTCTGTACACCGACAAGTTTCATCATGATGGTTCTCTTGAGCGCTATAAAGCTCGCCTCGTGGCTCAGGGAAACTGTCAAGAGAATGGGATTCACTATGATGAGACGTTTATTGGTTGCAAAGATGAGATCTAGTCGTGTTCTCCTTGCTCTGGCTGCTTAGAGTAAGTTGCCTCTCTATCAGTTTGATGTAAAAAATACATTTTATATGGCACGCTTAAGGAAACGGTTTACATGGAGTATTCACTTGTTTTTTCGAAACAAATCTTGAATGCGGTTTGTCTTTTTCAAAGATCTTTGTATGGTTTAAAACAAGCCCCTCATGTTTGGTTGAGACGTTTCAGTCTCTTTTTCTTATAGTTGGGTTTCAACAAAGCAAGAATGATCGATCTTTTTTTACCAAGACATTATCAAGCAGAACCACAATTCTTCTCTAATATGTGGATGATATGATCTTGTCTGATAGTGACACCCATAGTATCTCGGAGATTCATAGCATTTTGAGTTTTTAGTTTAAACTTAATGAACTTGGTGACCTGTTATACTTCCTTGGCTTATAGGTTTCTCATCACAAATGGAGTTCTTGTTTCGCAGCTGAAATATAAATTTGATCTTTTGGACATGGCCCGTCTTTCCGATCGTCAGCCATGTTAGGCGCATATAGAACTTACTCATAAGCTCAGCAAAGATCAAGGTGATCTTATTCCTGATCCCACTCTCTACCAAAGGCTAGTTGGCAGTCTCCTCTACCACACTTTGGCTCGTTCGGACTTGCCTATGCATTACAAGTCGTTAGTAAGTTTTTGTCTACCCTCGTATCCCTCATTAGCAAGCGGTGTTCCAGATTCTTCGGTATCTCCATAGTACCGGTGACCTTGGACTTTTCTTCCCGGTTCGTGGTGATTTTGCAGGTTGCATTGATACTCGTTGTTCCACCTTTGGTTGGTATGTACCTTTTTGTGACTCTTTCATCTCCTAGCGATGCAAGTAGAAGGATATAATATCTAAAATCATCTACAAAGGCAGAATATTGTTCTATGTCGGACATTTGTTCGAAAGTTGTCTAGTTCATTCGTCTCCTCGCGGATTTGGGAGTGTTTGTTCAGACTTCTGCTTGTTTATTTATAGCCAACAGTAGTGCCATTCAATTTTCAGCAAACCCAATTCTCTATGAGCGCACAAAGCACATTGAGATGAATGTTCATTACATTCGAGACCTTGTTCATGATGAAACAGTGAAGCGTTTCTATGTTTCTTCTGAGGTGCATATTTCCGATCTTTTAACAAAGATCGTCCCTACTAGTCGCCATTGATTCTTGTCCGGCGAATTAATGTTGCGCATCCACCATCAATTCAGGGGATGTTAAACCGTGTATTAGTGTTATGGGTGGGTGTGGGTGGTGGTGGGGGGGGGTGTTGGGTAGTTTAGTTTTTACACTTGTACTAAGCTAATTCTCAGCCCAATACCCTATATTACTTAGGGTTTCCGCAAGTACATAGGGAATTTTGCACAGGTCCACCATACAGTATGTTTAAATCAACTTTTAATATTGAGAGCCATAAAGATTCAAACACACGACTGTTTGGTCTAAAGACTCTAATATCATATCATGAACCATTGCATTTAAATAATTTAAATTGTTGATGTTTTTTATAGATCGTATACCATTTTCTTACCCACCCAATCCTTGTAATAAAAAAAGTAATTAAAAATCTATCTTCGATAGAAGCTCAAGGATAACGTAATAGTAAGATGAGATTATTGAAGCTGGAAGCACGTTAGTTAGAAAGGAAGCCACGCAGCGCATATGAAGTCCTAATATCATTTTGTTTCTGCTCTTCATGCACCCATCCTTCTGCAAAATGGTAATACCTTAGATTGTGGGTATGCCAGAAAGACTTGGCACCAATTTTTTTAATTTTGCCATGATTGCTCATTAGTCTTTTCAGGATGATTGTTCCTGATCATATGCATATTTGAGTTTTGAGCCAGTTGCCAATTGCATATTTCTTCTTGCATACATCGTCTGTTAGAAATCGAACTTAAAAATTAGGATTACCGACAGGGGACGAAGCCAGAAATTTTGTATTCCGGGGGCTAGATTAATGTAAATAAATAATATGTATAAAATAACTTCATTACAATTGCTTAAATTTAGGTATGAAGTAAACATTTTTTATATATCACATTCTATACATCTATAAGTTAGAACACAGTATTCATAGTGTTAAATCTTAGAATTATTGTTTTTATTTGTTTTATTTATAATGAAGAATATCCGTATTAGCAATTTAGCATAAGAGGGCGTTAGTTTAAAAATGGAAGGAAAGAAATAAACTTTGTGAAAACCCTTATCTAATTATCAAACCAGCAACCTCAAATTAATGTTTAGAAACATTACCACTACACTACAACCAATGTTTGTATGGGCCATGGCCCCTGACTTGTTAACGTATCTCCGTTTTTTGGTTACCGATCTGGCTGAGTTATGGATTAGGTCACTCTTTTTAAGACGTTCGCGACACTACTTTATAATCGTGCATAACGAACTAAAATCCGGGTCGCCTCCAAAATAAAACAACCACTTCATATTGCTTTTGTTTATGCGAAAATAAGAAGATCTAACGCACTCTCCCTCACTTTCTCTACTCAATTTCATCCTTGTTAGGGTTAGTCTTCTCTATTATTTATAATAATAGATGACTTCTCAAATAAGTTAAGGCTCCTTCATAATTAATTAATTTCATATTTATATTGAAAGCGGATGTTTAAAAATAATTTAATAATTATCTTTTCAAATATAAAGTCTCATCTAAATCAATTCAATTAACCGGTTAATACAGAATCAAACCAAATTATATATGATATTGACAATTTTTTAATTATTCACACTTTCCTCAACATCATCGCAACCATATTTTTTGTGAAGTGTCTCCCACATGGATAGGGCTGACTTTGATAGAAATTGAGATTGAGTGAGA
Source organism: Linum usitatissimum (assembly GCA_030674075.2). Taxonomy (NCBI): domain Eukaryota; kingdom Viridiplantae; phylum Streptophyta; class Magnoliopsida; order Malpighiales; family Linaceae; genus Linum; species Linum usitatissimum. The sequence continues at coordinate 5,380,543 of JAUJYP020001182.1, forward strand.
TTAAGAAATGAAGAATATAAGATTTAACGTGGTTTCTCATAAGAATAATCGACTAATCTACGAAAAAAAGATAATATGATTGTATTATGATGAGAGGAAGGAGAAGCTTAACCTATTGTGCAGCAAGTTCAAGGTTATATAGCTTTGCCTAAAGGCCTCAGTAATTTCGGCCATAACCCTTAGACTAGGCTATAGCCCATTGTGCTATGATACATTAACAGACTTCTCATTCACCGTAATGTCAAAAATGGGACTCGTCATGTAACTGAGAAGATGACCATGAGCAGTCTTGGTGCGTGTCCTTGTCAAACTTCTCAGTTGATGATGTTGGCGATTTCGTTGCGGTATCATTGGCCTTTTCTCCAGCTCCAGCAACATTGCTGTCGTCCCTGAACTTTTATAAAAGAAACATAATCCATGTCAAGTTGCTCAACAAAGATGAAAAGACTTCGGGACTATAACGTCTGAAATTAATTAGTTCCATATCTAAAGGATCTAGTTTGCCAATATCAGCAGGGAGAGCTCTACTTTGATTCGAATAATAAAACTGTTAGGAAAATACAATAAATAGATCGAAAAAAAAAAGTAATGAACTGAAAACGAGAGAGTAGAACACTGTGAGCGTGGAGTAATCCACCCACTGCCTTTGAAGCTTATTAATTTCTATCGTATATCTCTTCCCTCTTCCATCTAAGCTTCCCAAGGAGTGGAGGTATGTCCTTCCGTCACTCAAGTTTCTCCCTTGCTGTACACGTTCAGTTTGCAGCTGGAAATCAGCTGCTTCGGTTTGTTGGAGAGATTCCAGGAACTGTACCGATTTCATAGTGTTAGTGACACAGATGGAATGAACCCGATTAAATGAAGGCTTTCTCTTGTCACCAGTCTATGCAACGAGTAATAACAGGCCCAGCTCAAGTTTGTGGGCTTTGCAGTACTAGGAAGGGAGGAGAAAATGTCATTGCTGATTTAGCTTGGTGTGCTTACAGTATCATGAGGAGGTGTTGTAAACTTTGGTAGAATATTGAATTGTTGAATCAATGAAATGAGAATGTATAGAGAAGTGTTCTTATACAGAAGTTAGAAAGAAAGAAGATAAATCGCGCGAAAACAGAAAGTGCAGCTCTATAATTTAAGTGTTAGCTCCGTTAGTCTTCACTCCGTTAGTTTCATTTAACACCCTTCAACAAGCTGGGGGAGAGAAGATGTTAATGATGCCCAGCTTGGACAAAAGGAAGCAAAGGCGAGGTGCTGACAATGCTTTGGTGAATATGGCAGCAAGCTGTATTTTAGTAGAAACGTAAGTAAGCTTCAATATCCCACACTGCAAGTGTTCTCTGATAACATAACAATCTATTTTTATGTGTTTTGTACGTTCATGAAACATGGAATTTTGTGCAATGTGAATGGCAGATTGGTTGTCGTAAAAGAGCTTGATTGGATGATCATGATTAATTTCAAACTCTTACAGCAATCCTTTTATCCATTGTATTTCATAGCTAATCTGAACGAGGACATGTACTTTGCCTCAGAGGATGAACGAGAAACAATTCCATATTTTATAGTTTTTCAGAAAACCAAGGATCTATCAAGAAAAAAGCAATATCCATAAGTTGATCTTTTAGTGTCAGGTCAACTTGTCCAGTCAGAATCACATAAACCAGTCATACTTATATCACTATTCTTGCTGATAAATCACTACAAGAAACTGCATATTTAATGGTGGTTTTTTTATCTATTTTAACAGTGGATAGTCCGTTGTTAGAAATCCTAACGTCGGATAGATATCCGTCGTTAGGTTAAGTAATGGTAAATAAGCTAACGACGGATTTTTATCCGCGGTTAACCTAACAACGGATTTTATCCCCCGTTAAAGATAACAACGGATTTTATCCCCCGTTAAACCTAACGACGGATTTTATCCCCCATTAAAGTTAACAACATATTTTATCCCCCGTTAAACTTTTCGTCCAGTACTAAAAGAACGTAGAAACCCAGCTGGGTTTCTTCGTTAATCATTCACCGTTCTTCGTTTTTCCAGTCATTTTTTTCTTCTTCTTCGATTCTTCTTCTTCTTCTTTGATTCTTTTTCTTTTTATTCTTCGATTTTTCTTTTTTTTCTTTTTCGATTCTTCTTTTTCTCCTCTTCTTCGATTTTTCTTTTTCTTCTTCTCCTTTTTTTCGATTCTTCTTTTTCTTCTTCTTCGCTTCTTTTTTTTGTTCGATTTTTTTTCTTCTTTGATTCTTTTTCTTCTTCGATTTCTCCTTTTTATATGATTCTTCAACTCTTTTTCTTTAATTCTTTTTTGAATTTTTTTTTTCGATTTCTCTTTTTCTTATTTGATTCTTCAACTCTTCTTTTTTGATTTTTTTTTTCTTTTTTGATTCTTCTTCACTTTTTTATAATTTAAAGGATATGAAGGAGGAAATTAAAAATTTAGAGAAGATGAATAAGAGATATGAAGCAGATGAAGGATATAGTGAAGATGGAGAAAAGAGAAATAGAGAAGGAGGAGATTGAATATTTGAAGGAGATGAAGAAAAGATATGGAGGAGATGGAGGATATAGTGGAGATAGAGAAAAGGGAAAGACGTTTGAAAATTTGGGGAAAAGGGAATGAAGTTTGAAAATTTGGGAAGAGGGAAAGAAGGAGAGACCGAAATTTTAAAATTTCAGACAGCCTAACATCGGATTTTTGAAATTCCTTGTTAATCTAACGACAGTTTAGAATCCGTTGTTAAATATTCATTCTAACAGCGAATTTTTAAAATGTGTTGATAAATTATCTGCGATTTTGAATCCGCCGTTAAATATGTGTCGTTAAACTACCATTATCTTGTAGTGAATAAACCTTGTCCTGGAGCATTCTTCATGTAACGAACGATTTGATGTGCAGGTCTCAAGTGAATGTCAGTAGGTTTAGCTTGGAATTGTGCAAGTTGTTGAATGGCATCACTAATATCTGATATAGTAATAGTGATGTAATGCAGACATCCAATTAACTGTCTATATTCAGTAATATTATCTAAAAGTGTACCTTCTTCAGCCCTTAACTTCTATTTGTAATCAAAAGATGTTTTGAAAGGCTTCATGTGCATTAATCTCATATCTTCAATCATTTCCAAGTAATATCTTCAATCTCTGAAATGACACATTTTCCCCAAAACCTGAGAGACAAACCTGGTTGAAAACGAAGGGATCAAGCAAAAGCAAGAAGGTGTTGATGTTTCTTTCAACACGTCCATTTTGGTGAGCAGTATATACACAATTGGTTTGGTGAAGAATACCATGTTTGGCAAAGAAACTGGTCATGTTAAACTTTAGACCTTGATCTGATTGGATGATTTTGACATCTAATGAGAATTGAGTATGAACCACATGACAAAAAGACTCAATCAAACTGTGAGTTTCACCTTTATTACGTATAAGAAAGATCCAAATACAACGAATGTGATCATCTAGAATGGTGAGCAAATTAGGTAAGGCCATCATGAATGGTAGTGTTCAAAGGACCCCAAATGTCCATATAAACAAAAAAAAAATAGCAAAAGTTCTAGAACTACTACATTGAAAAGGAAAAGTTTTCTATTTAGCTAGATGACATGTGAAATAATGTGTATTGAGATGGAAGAGAGACAACAGGGTGAGACTGATGAACAAGCCGGAGACGACCTAAAGAAGGGTGACCTAATCTACAATGCCAAATATCCAAATCAAGAGGAGTTAGATTTAGGTGAGCTGCAACAACCGAAGAGACTAACTCAAGGGAAACAGACATAGTGTTACATGAGGCTGGTAAGAGATAAAGAACTTTATGGACCTTGGCTAATCCAATCATCATCTGAGATTTCAAACCTGAATATGACACTAAGTTTCGTTGAACATGGTAGAGACATGAGATGATATAGTGAGACAACTGACATATATGAGGTTGAAGGAAAAATTAGGGATATGGAAAACATTAACAAGAGTAATACCACAAGGTAAGAGAACAAAACCCGATTTCTTAGCAGGGATATGGAAGCCATCAGGTAAGGTGACTGACATAAGTGATATATTGTATAATTTGGTGAACAAAGACTAACGACAATGTACATGGCTACTAGTACCAGTGTCAACAATCCAAAAATTAGATAGATGAGAAGCAGAGTGAGAAGTGGAGAATAGAAATGAACATGAGGTCACTACAACAGTTTAAGAAATATGTAGCATGCATATTAAAAATATGTCGTAGGCAAGCCTGTGACAAAGCTAGAAATGCATGTGACATTTGTTGCCGCCACAAAGCTAGCTTTGTCGCAGGCAGTGCGTGCGACCCGCTTATTGCCGACTCAGACTGCGACAACCCGCCTGTGATAAGCTGGTCGCACGCACCGCCTGCGACAACACACTTGCGAGAAGCTCGTCACACGTGCTGCTTGTGACAAAGCTACTGCAGCTATGATAACACGTGTCTACTGTCAATTGGCTCTATCCTACATCTCTATTGATCAGAATTTACAGTTCATAGGCAGTTTTAAAAGTTACAAAATTTGTTGATTTCGTGCAATTGAAATAAATTGGAAATAGAACCTAGTCTGAATTATTATTTTAACCCCATATGTCACAACAATACTAAAGAGTACGACCAAAGTACTCTAACAACACTAAAACAAAACAACAAGTGTATCGTATCATACTACAATACATAGAGATCAACAACACAGAGTCTCAACCAACAAATAGTACACAACATTCATAGGGTCAAATCCATACTACAACATCATCACTGAGGAGTATCATCTAGACAAGGTATCATATTCAGGGTGGGAATCTACACATAAAAAATAAGAGAAATTAGATGTCTTAAACATAGTTTCAAAAGCAATAAAACAGTAAACAACACTCACACTAGATAAGATTTGAGCACAATCATCATAACCACCACCTTCTTCCTAAGGAGGAAAGTTTTCCATCGGGTTGACTTGTTGTTGCGGCTGGTAATACAACTCTGGTCGATTCGAAATGAATGGAGTACCTGGAATGGTGTTAGAAGCAGAAGCAGAGGTTGTAGGAGACAGGTTCAGAACGAACGAAGGCTGGCCAACAGTTATATTAGGTAGAATAAAGGAAGAAGTACCAAATTGCTGGCTCATCATGGAGTACATCGTCGACACATGTTGAGTCATCAACACTAACTATTGTGACATTCTCTCAAACTCTTCTTGAGATGGTGGAGAAGGTTGAGCAGCATCACTCTAAGAAACACTTCCATACCTAGAGGTAGAAAGAGCTGATGAGGATGACGAAAAAACACCAACCCCACCAAATAACTTCAAAACAAAACAAACAACATTTCAATTTAGCAACTAAAGGTCTAATTCAACTGACCTATCAAGATAAAAAGAAGTATTGAAGTTGTATATTATCATGGTAGGAGTACACCCCAAACCCATCATCTGAATGTGGCCTCGATGCTCTGGCTTATTAAGTGCTTGAGCCAATGAATCAGTAGGTCCAACCTCAGTGGGAGCGCCATCACGCTCTAGCTGCAGTATGGACTCCTACAAATCATAAGAAAAACAATTGTTTATACTAGCTTTATCTCTTATTCTCAAGCTATTTATTACTATTGTCAAAACTAGTTATATTACCGCCACAACTCTTTCATGGTCTGACTTGTAGCTTTAATTTGGCCACTGAAAGAACTTGATGAACATTTGCCCTCTCAAAGATGGCTTACCCGTCTTTGCAATTGTTTCTTCAATGTATCCATTCTTAATGCCTTCCTCCTCTATGATTTCCCAATTAGTGTGCTTGATTTGTCTTGTTTCTGTCAACTAATCTATGTAAACAAAAATTTACTTGAATCAGTATTTTTGCAATTAATAACTGCAATTTGGTATATATTTTTGTAATATCCGGAACTCCTCGTCGTTTACTCGCTCCAAGTATGTTACCCAATCAGCCATTGGACAATCCGTCAGAGGATTATTCTCAATCCACTCGGGTTGGAGGTCATTCCTTTCAACATGCCTCAAATTCTCTCTTCAAATCCTAAGCCTCAACTTCCCCCAAAGTCGACCAACATTTATATCCCAATACTTTCGAGCTTCAGCCATCTCATTAAGCTCGATATGGAAACTGGTATGTAACAATAATAAAAAATTATACATTATTATGTTGAATAACATTTATAACTTATGACAACACACACTACTTACCAACACAAACTTTTCCCAAGCTCCGGTCTTCACCTATGGCAACATCTTCTTCCAATAAATTATAGAGATCAGATAATAGGCATAATGCCTGGAACACTCGCCTATATACGATCCCATGAAGGAACGGAGATCACCGACATGTCTAACACCTCGATTCTTGAACTCGAGCACGATCCGATTGCCAGACTCCACTATATCCCAAAACCTGAAGTACATCATGTCCAACTGTTTCTTCAAACCTTGACTATCTAGGAAAACAATAGACAATTCAACTAGTGTACTTACCTTAACTCATAACTAACTAATACTAATACAATACTAATCAAAGAAGGGGAGGCAGATTTTTCGAGATCAAGATAGCTAAGTTTGATCATGAATCAATGTTGATTTTGATTTCTAACTCCAATATACACAATTAATCATTATATTATTATTATGTGCAAATCAAAGCAATCCGCTGGCGTTTTAACTCGCAACTTTGATGTGAGGTATGCGCTTCCGTCACTCAAGTTTGTCATTTATTTTTAAAATAATAATCACCTGCTCTTTATATTGTTGTCTATAGAGTATATACTCAATTCATTCTACGATTGTCTTCATAAAAAAAAATTCAGTCTACGATAGTCAATGCCATGTTAGGAACATTGTAGTAGCTGCTTATTTAATACAACTTTCTCCACGTGTCCTGGTCTGAAGGATATATAGTAAAATTCTGTGGGGTTTGGAATTTTATTATTAAATTTTGGACTCGTTTTCGGGCACTTCCAACACAACATAATAACGTCGGATGTTCGTGGATGTTAATATTCCTGAATTGATTACCCTTCTCAGCTTACGGCATCAAGCTCTATTTTTAGAGGAGAAACGAGGGATGTATTTGTCATTTGCATGGTAGTAAAGTCAAAGCTGAAATGAATATTCCAGGAAGATGGCAGGAAGGCGGTGGGTACCGGCGGCACCATTTTGAGTCAAAGAGGTCTTTATGACTTGGTTTGTTTACGGGTTTGCCCTCTGACTGGCTACAATATTTCGTCAAAGAAACCCAACATCCGTTGGTAGATAAACCCACCAAGTGACTAATTAGAATAACAGAATTAATCTAAATTTTGTGCGTAGTATATTTGAAATAGAAAAGTAAAATGCTTTAGCATCGAAACACACGATGGTGATGGAGGTGGTTGCCGGTCAGCGAATGCTGACGAGGCAGTCGACAGATGGCATCGTTTATTGTTGAGGCCAGTCACCGTTGATTGTCAGCTATGTTTTTACTTGTTTAAAAGTCATGTACCGTTTTTAGAAAATGAGTATGTGTGTAAAAAACTAGTACAGGATGTTGTTGGCAAAAAGAATTATAGAAAAGTAATTCCGACAAAGATTGTCCGGTGTGTGAATGTTAAAGTAACTAAAAAAGTTTACTGGAAAACTTTCTGTTCGACAAAAGTTGGAGCTCTCGTCGCCGGAACTCTCGGTCTCGCAACCGAGTTATTGGTTGACATCTAAAAAAATTGAAAATCTACTTGGAAATGTATGAAAATTGGATTTTTATTAAAGATGGATTTAGGTTTTTGTACGAAAATGATATTCGCCGAAAATGTTAAAGTAAATATGAAAATCTTAACTTGTATATTGCGATGAAAAATGAAAAATTCTTATAAATTTTTTCACGGACCAAAACAAAACCATAGCAATACCCATCATAATGCTCCACTTGAAATCTCGTTGGTGAGCAAGGATTTACAGTAGAAGGGGCGATTTGGTGTACTTTATTCCTTTATTGAAAATACACAGTTATAGCTTTTGCCATTCGATGGTGTATTTTGCTATTGAAAATACAAACTTGTAGCTTTGATGTCGGATGGTGTATTGGTAATGCGTTTTATTGGTTGGGTTTTAACCATTGTGGCATCCATCGAACGAACGAATTACTGGCATAATCGAATCCTCACCCCTTATTATTATTAGTTGAGATTTTGATGGAAGTCACCCAGGGGCAGAGCTAGCTTATTATCGGGAGGGGCCATGGCCCTTTTTGGAAGTCGATAATCATTCATTTTTTTATGCATCAGAGTTTTAAAACTTGTAAAAATCCAAAAAAGATGCAGATTGAACCCTCGAATAAAGGCAGCAAAATAAATAGCTTCAAGTAGAGCACGAGCCTCAACCACAATAGAAGACGAACAGACGGAAGAGATCGCTAGAACCGTCACAGATCCGTCCATGGACATTAGTCATGACAATGCCATAGGCCGCCGGCGGTGAATCGTTAACAAACGATCTGTCATAGTGAATCACAAAATCATGATTACGAGGCGATGGACATGGCTTTTGGGCGGGAGGATGATGAACCGTAGCAGGAGCAGACAAAGCCGAACTGCTAATAATGGACATCCAGTCGGCAGTGTCTCTCTCAAAATCGACCATAGTGGTGTGAAGCTGTGCAAGGGTCTCGTTGAATATGAACACATTTCTGGCCTTCCAAATGTTCTAGCAAATGGCAGAAATCTTGGTTATGGGGAGACCAATGGTTAGCAATCACACCAAGATCCCACTTTCTAGTATCCACTGTGATCCAATCCGCCACCACCCCTTCGGCCATAAGCAGAGCATCGTTCCTGAAAGAATCCAACCAAGGGATCCACGGGTCCTTAGAAATGAAGGTGGATATCCCACCACTAAGGCCTTTGAAAGCACCCAAAAGAAGAATCGGCTTAGAGTTAGAGAGGCTCGACCAAATCCACGAAAGACCGAACCCTTTTACAGAACCGAAGAAGTCGGACTGGGGAAAACAAAGACTCTTTCGAGACAAAGAGCATGAGGGTTAGAGAGTCTCCTCCAAGCTTGCTTGTAATCGATTTGATGAGAGTTTCTTTCTCGGACGTGCGAAAGACAGTAGCCCATCTTAATGCAGGAAAGAACGCATATTAGCCAGAAACAGTTAACTGACTTTTATTTATTTAAAGTTTAAACCCCCCGGATAACTAAATTGGAAAAAAACCTGGAAATGATGAGAAGGCTAATGTTGTAAATAATGCAAAAACCAAGTCCGGTTTCTACCACTCTTTATACAGCCGCCGCATATAAATCCTAGCAGGCCCGACAAATTTCGCCGATTTCTTATTATCTCACAACGTCGCTTCTGCAAAAAAATCATCTTCCTCCGGGGAAGCCGGAGAAACGCCCAGATCCCCCTCTTCCGTTTCCCCCTTCTCATCATCCAAACCCTACAATTCTTTGATTTTGTTTCCTATTCCCTTAGGTTCTTCCCATTAGCCGCTCCCAATTTTGGTTCCTCGGATTAATTCCCAAGTCCGATTCAACTTCAACCTCCCCAATTCACTGATTCGTTCTTCGGAAATGTCCTTGATTGCTTTGTAGGCTTGCTCCAAATCACCCAGTTAGTAGACGAGCGCGCGATTTACAACTTATTCGTTTGCCAATTCATAATCGTATGTATGGCTATCCGGGTAACCTTTTCGTTCTCGGGCTATGTCGCCCAAAACCTTGCTTCCTCCGCCGGTGCTCGCGTTGGAAACTGCCGGGCCTCGCTCACGGAGTGCTGGATTCGCTCTCGGATCTTCGCCACTCCGTCCAATCAGAGCGTGGATTCGGAACCTAACAAAGCCCGTGGTGGTTTCCAGCCGAGTCACCGGAGGACTCAGGCTTCTATGTACAGCACGATTGTCTCGGAGGCGCTCGGAAACAGCTCTAGCTCCCCGATCGCCTCTGGGTTGATCTCGCTCGTGAAGTCAACGGCTGGAATTTCATTTTCCTCGCCGTCGTCGTCGGCCGTGTTCGGAATTTCTCCAGTGAAAGCCGCCTCGATTCTTCCGTTTTTACAAGGATCGCGTTGGCTTCCATGTAACGAGCCCCCTGTTTCACCCAAGAGTCATGAGGTGGATAAAGGAGGGACAGTACAGTCCGTGGAGAATAAGGCTACAACTCGTGTGACCGTGGAGATTGACGACAAGGACTTTGCCAAGATTGGCAGCTGGTTGTCCCGGGTTTCAGAGGATGCTAAGGCCGTGTTTACAGCAGCCACTGTTAGTCTGTTGTTCCGGTCAACTCTCGCCGAGCCTAGATCAATTCCCACCACTTCTATGTATCCTACTCTGGATGTAGGAGACCGAGTGTTAGCAGAGAAGGTAATCAAGCATACCCTCTTTATACTTCTTTTGCAGCTCGGTTCTTATATCAACTAAATCACATAGTGTAGAGAGAGGAGGATAAACCTCTGCGTTTAGTTAACCTTGCCCGGTATTCTTTCAGGTTTCTTATTTGTTCAGAAAGCCTGATGTTTCAGATATTGTGATATTCAAGGCACCTCCAATCATGCAGGTATTATGGGGCTTCATATACGTTCATTTTTGGTTGAGAGTTTGCCATTCGTTTGTGAATTTTTTAATAACGGATTGTTTCTTTTGCTGTCTTCATGTGTTGCTATAGGAATATGGTTTCAGGTCAGGAGATGTGTTCATCAAAAGAGTAGTGGCTAAGGCTGGAGACATTGTTGAAGTAAGCCTCTTTATTGCAATTGATTGATTGGACTTTATCATTGAAATAATGTCTTTGTTCATTGCTGATTTCTGTCTTGCTTATCTGTTTTCCATTGGCAAGTGATGAAACATTCTTCTGCTTCTTTTTTTTAACGTATATACTATTATTGGTTGCAGGTCCGTGAGGGAAAATTATATGTCAATGGCGTTCCTGAAGATGAAGAGTTTGTCGTGGAACCACTTGCTTATGAAATGGAACCTATGGTAATGCGAGTAGATCCTTACCCTTTTGTTTTATACTTTTATTTCATGGCTGATATGTCATATATGCCTAGGCATCCTGTTTCTTCTAGCTGAATGAGTTTGGATTCTCACTAACAAATGTGTTGTACTTGTGTTTGCAGGTTGTGCCAGAAGGCTATGTTTTTGTGTTGGGTGACAATCGAAACAATAGCTTTGATTCTCACAACTGGTAATTAAGAAGCCACCCCTTGGCAATTTTCCCCTCTTTATTCGGTTGAAGCTTTATTACTTTGTATGTGAGGTAGGAGAAGGAGAGTGGTTCAGTGTAGAATTATTTTCTCAGCATTTTGAGATATGGAGATACAGGTTGGTGCACTACTCTGTGCTATTATTCAACAACTTTCTGAACGAACATATTTCATTTACTTGCAGGGGTCCACTTCCTATCCAAAACGTTGTGGGTAGATCTGTGTTCCGTTACTGGCCTCCTTCCAAAGTCTCCAATATGATCTATGGTTCCCATGCTGAGAAGAGTGGTGAACACCATGGCTTCGTTGGTACTGCTTGTGCTGCAAATTCTTGAAGAGAGTGTACCCCTCCATCAAATAACTTGAAAAGGTTCTCAAACTTTGATTGAGAAGCTGCAGATGATGTGGTGCTCGTGGGTCGAGCTATAATCATCATCTCACCCCCTTTGTCCAGATTGTGTTACTTATTCGTATGGGTGTGTTTATTTTCCTTTCCAGTCGGTATCTGCCTTGTTGGCCGACAGCAAATTTGTCTTCATGTTGATAGTCTCCAAACTAAATCGAACAGTTGGTGGGAACAATGAAAGGGCAAGCTGTAATTTATGATCGTTGGTTGATGCTTATCTTGCTGTATCGCTCTGGGGCTGAAATGTAGGTAATTGTACTGGCAACGAGGAACTGTGGAAGAGCAAGCTGTGAAGACAGCCTGAAGTGCTCCGAGAAGAGACTGCGATCTGTTAACAGGCTGTGAAAGTGCATTATGGCCTGCCAACGCCAGGTAACTTTGATTACTCGCATAAAGAAAGGTGGTAAGATGTTGGGAAGGGTTGGAGGGATAAAAGAGTATGTAAGATGATGTGTTGATGGCCATGGTGAATTGATGATGACTGCAGGCGTTGTTGTAATTAGAGCATTTGCCTCTCAGGGTATCGTAGAAATGAATGTTTCAATGCACTGAGCAGTTTGTTTACACCTTAAATTGTTGGCAGTTAAATTTCCTCTTAAACTTGTGGAAATCATGAGAGTGATTACGCAGAGAATCCACTTGTAAGAAACTATGACAAGATAATGTATGGGAAACATGTGAATCGTGCAGAATTTTCAATCTCGGAATTGCACCTTAGTTCAAAGGGGCTAAGTTGGTTTGTGTGTTGTTTGCGTCGTAACTCCTCGGTTCATCCGCTGCATGGTTTGAACAAGTGGTTCAACCGAAGTCCTTCTAGCTAGGTTGGGTTACAAAGGTAATGTTGCAAGTATCAAGGATTACCATCCCATAGCTTGTTGCAACATTCTCTATGAATATGTTACTAAAATTCTTGCTATAGGGGTCCTTTCTGTTGTTAGTAGTAGCCAATCGGCGTTTGTGATAGGTGGAAAGATTGAATCTGAAAAGGCCTTTGACTCGGATGATATTGGTTACCTCGTTGTCATTGAAGCTATGCATGGGTTTCGCTAGCAAGTTTATTCAATGGATCAAGGTTGCTTGTATTTTGCTATGATCATTGGTGTTAATGGAGGGGAGAAAGGGTCTTAGGCAGTGAGATCCGCTATCTCTTTCTCGTTGTGTCGCCTTTTCTTGTTTGTTCCAAGGAAGCTGCTTTGATGATGTTCATTTGTGGGCTGGCAACAATATGACTCGTTACTTTGTCTCTCGTGTGTGGAATGATACCAGACAAAGAACTCCTGATCTTGTGGTGTAATTTAATCTGGAAAGGACCTTCTACCCCTAAACACGGATTCATCAGCTACCTTGCAGTTTTGGGTAAAAATTAGTTTAATGGTTAATTAGAGGCTCCCTTGCGACATTTCGTGCCTCTTATGCGATGATGTGGCAAGTTTTGTTGTGATACAAATGCAGCTAAAAGGTCCGCCTAATTTGGCGTGCCATTATTACGAATGTCTGTTATCAAAGGTTTCTTGCAATGCTTGTGCTGCAGGAGTGGAAGTGGGAGATGTCATACTCATACTTCAGATTTGCAGAGGGATATTGATTTCTTTTTCCCTTTTTGTTTTTTTTTCCTGTTTTTTGGTTGTTTTTGTAATGTAACTAGTCTTCTTCCTTGTATTTTTCGGCAAGGTTGCAGCTCTTTTGCGCCATCTCGATGAATAAATTTATTCATTAGAAAAAAGTATCTGCCTTTAGATTTAGACTTTGATCTAATCCAAAGGTAAGTATCTAAGGGGCTATTTAGGTCGTTTACTAGATCATTTTTAGCCTCTTATGTTTTAAGAAGCCTCGTGGCAACTCCTAACCGCCGCGAATATTCGGCCACTGCCTGGTATTTTTCAATGAATTATCTCGCATATCTTTGTAATGTCATGATCGTCGGTAACAGGTTACACATATAACAAATTGTAATCATCTGTTGTAATCAATCGTAACCCGTTACATGATTAAAAAGTTATCCAATTTATAGACATGGGATTGGAAGAGCTAAAGCTTGCTACTGCACCTATGTCGTGGCTGAAGTTGTCGAATTTAGGCGTCATTTTGGAGAACTTCGAAGGCAGCATCGGTAGCGTCGCCGTCCTCACTCGGATCTACACGGCTTCTTCGTGGTTTATGGTTGTTAGAGCTCGTTGGTTGCAAGTAGATGACGCAGGTCCATGTTGGTCGGTTTCTGTGCAGACATGATTGGGATTTCATTTCCCCGAATTCGATAAATGATTAAAACCTATCGTCCGCCATTTAAAAAAAATAAAACGAGTAATAAAGAAATAATTAAAATTTTAAATACCGAAACTGTCCCTTCTATGGAAGTTCTTGAACCTATGGTCTCCAATGGGTTCCATAATAACAATTAACAATACTTGAGGATCATTTATGAGAGATCTTAGAAGCGCATAAAAGAAAATTAGGAGGGTGATCACCTCTCGTAATATCAAATGATGGCAATACCGCCATCAGTTGTTTAATCGCTCACCTCTGTAAATCAGACCTCACATCAATTGTCAGATCCAAATCTTCCCGGCCGCTCTCCTCTCGACCACCGATCACCTCTCCGCCTCGTCCGATTTCCATCAATGAACTGCTGCTGTTTATCCCTCTCTTTCCTCTTCCTCTGCTTCCACTCCACTCTCGCCTTTACTATCACCAGCAATACAACCCACATACTTCAGGTGGGAGTATATCCTTCACTTTCCCCTACATCATCTATTTCTTGATTCTTTATAGCTGAAATCTTAATTCGGAAATCCTAAATACGCAGGATGTTGTAAAGGACATAGCCAAGAAGCAGAACTGGGATTGGGGAGGAATTCAGGTCTCTAAATTGGGGACGAGTAAAGTTAGGCTGGGTTCGTCTCAGAGATACGAGTTCCGAATCCGATTGGGCAAAGGTTACTTTCTTTTCAAGTTCCCTGACGATGATGTTGATATCTGGAGCAATAAGTTCGATAACGGAAGTAGAATTACTGGCGACAATGATGGTTTCCGGGATTTGGTAAACCAAGTTGGTTCCCTGCCGCTGCTCAATACTTTAAATCTCCAAGGTCCATTCGATTTGTGGGTAGCCGGCGGTGGACAGCTTTCCTTGTCATTACCGGTAAAAGAAATTCCCTCTTTATCTTTTTTTGGGGCTGTGCATAGGTAGATAGGAGTCATCTGTATATCTGATGAAGATGATTATATTTTTCACGTTTGAACCAACTTGTCATTGCTTGAGCTTTAGCAGTTTAGGCAACCAAGCTATATGGATTTATGTACTTTTTCTTGGGAAAGAGCTATGACTCAGAATTAAACTCTTTCATGTCCATTGTTGCAGCATGTTTGTAGGGTTGTAGCAACTTATAGCTTCTCTACCACTGTTGGATTGTAACTCTTCGATTGTAGATGTATTATGCTTTAATGTGTGACATCTCTTTGACTTGGAAAACTGATGAAATATGCAGTATATATTAGCAATTTACTGAACTTTTTGCTTCCTATATTACATAACCTGTCTGCTCTATGTAGTGTGATTTCTTCTTTTGAGTTTGGTAATGAGCTGAAGCATATAGTGTGATTTCTTCTTTTGTTCTGCAGCTAAACATTACACACAGTAATCTGAAACATGTAGTTGTTGGAGAGGGTATAACCGTGGAAGTTAGCGGAGCTCAAGAGGTCTCTCTTTTTCATGCTTTTGATTTCGGTTTCGTGGGGAATGGAAGTGTCATCAGAAACAAGGATCAGGATGGGTTTCGTGATTTCTTTCATGCTTTGTGCAAGCCATTAGTTCCAATACGTGTTCTTGGGTCTGTATCATTGAATGCCTTCAAGACCAAGAAACCAGGTGACGGCATCAAGACAGTTTTCTTGTCCGATAACATGATCAAGTTGCTTCTGGACAAGTGCTACAGGAGGAATGGTTACAAGGCAAAGGCTCGCCCTATTCAGTCTTTAGACTTGAGAATTGCTATGCTAGAACGTGTTTTCAGCAACTATCTCGGTGAAAGAATCAAGAATGATGGCCTATGGGGATTTATCAGAGCAACTCTTAAAGCATCACCGCTGATCCGCTTTCAGCTGGAGCTAGAAAAGACTTCAGAGAACAACAACAGGAGTCGTAACGCTGAGTGGAGGACAAAGCCATCAGTTGAACGTCTCTGGTTTGAGGTAACAGCAAGAGCTGAAGAGGAGAAGCTGAAGCCCATATTGGTCAAGAAGGTTCGGCCTTTCATTTCAGTTGATACAGCTTCCTGGAGTAATTTGATGTCAAATATCTCCTTTACTAAGTTCCCTTCTATACTTGTCCCTCCCGAGGCTTTAACACTAGATGTGAAATGGTAGTATGCATTGCCCTGTAAATTCTGTCACGTTGGACTTCTAATCATTTAATTTCATGGGAAAAAGAAATGAAAAAGTGTTATGAACTGTAGACTATGGAGTGAGTGACATGATCGTGTTACAAGTTATGACTGACAGACTGAGGTTGCCTCCCACAAACCCCTCACCTATCTTACATCACCGTCAGGTTGTGAGCCTCTCCATCACACAGACGGTGAGCCTCTCCATCACACTAGCTTCTTTTTTCTGACATCTGTGAATTCGTAGAAATATTGAATTCAAATTCGTTACCTTCGAATTGTTAACACATAAAACTACCAATTGTGCTATTCCATCAACACTAACCTACTATCGTATTTATGTAACTACCGTTATTTGTTTTTTTCCATTGGAATCTCATCTTGACCTTTCAAGATATTTAGGCTCCTCTTTGAAATCCTTTTCATGGACCAAGTTAATTAATTTATTTTTTACAAATTAGAAATTTTCACTCAACAAATAAACTATTTACTAAAATCTCGTTTGATATGTAATATTTCGAATAATTAGTTATTCAAAATATTATGATATTGGGTGATATTGATGTTGAATCTAAAAGATACGAATATTTATACTTGTTTGTGGTGAAATATTGTGTAGACGAGAGAGAGGAGAGATAGTAGAGATTGGAAAGAAGTAGATGTGATGTCGGCCTTGTGATGTAATAATGGGGAAAGAAAGTTATCATTATAACCCTCAAGTTACATATAATTCTTAGATGTCTTAAGAAAAAATTCGTTAATAGAAAATATATTGAGACCCATTTAGGTGAATATTTTTGTCAATGAATATTATCTTATTCATAAAAAATTGTGGAAAGCAGAGATTGCCAAACCGCCCATGAAGCACTACAAAGTCTGATTAGAAAAAACAGTCACAAGAAGGAAATAAGAAACTATCAACTAATATAAGCAACATCTCTACAAATAACAGGATTGATTTTGCTCTCTAGCTCGACGTCGACATCTTTCATACCATGTTTCTGCCACGACGGCTCTCCAGATCAGCCTACCAGATCCATTATCCTTTCCTCCTCCCGCAAAACTTGCGACGATAATGCTAATGTCGGGGCCCTTATTTCCCAAACAATAATGACAAAGGGATCTTCCAAACTCACATCCCACCATGAGGTGTTGGATATCATCAACCCCCGTGGAACAAAGATAGCCTGAGATGTCCATTGATAATCCCCAAGAGGTCATCATGGAACAGGTAGTGAACCGGCCCTTTATTGCAAGCCAAGCCATGAAGCAATGTTTTGGGATGCATGAACTCTTCCACACAAGATCAAACCAGTCCACCCTACCAGCTCTGTTTCAAACCGTGTCCCAAACTGTTTTGACCGAATACTTTTCCAAACTCTTTGAATGCCACAGAAAGACTCCCTGATCATCACTGGAAATGTGTGGCAGAGCAACATCTCGAGCAATCAAAAGACGCCTCTATGTCCATGATTGATGTGCTACAGGGGTGCAAACAGGAACAGATTGATTACGGAGCCAATGCGCATTGATCTAGGCAATCCAGCAACTTCCTGACTGAAGCATCAAGCTCCATATATGCCGGAACACACACGCTTGGTTCCAAGCAACCAATTCATGAAGCCCCAAACCACCCTCAGTTAGGTGAATATTTTGTTTATGATGAATTAGCAATTTTATTTCATAAAAAAACCAATGAAGCACAGTAAATTCTGAAAACAACAACTACTACATTTTAACTACAAACTACTACCACATACTAGCAACAAGGCTACTGTAAGCTGGTTGGCTGGCCAAAAAACTAACAACCTGGTCAATAATGCTACTCGAAACCTCAAGATCAGTGTTTCTTTTGCTGCTAAACAACCGATTGCATCGCTCCCTCCATATAGTACTCACTGCAACACACCAGATGAGCCACTTCAGCTTTGAGTTGGCAGAACTTCCTCTCCAACGCAAGTAGATCTCCTTGAAGCACTCTTCCCACGTACCAACACTTCCAATCTCAGAAAGGACCCTCTACAAGATAGCACGGCTGAATTGACATTCAAAGGATAAATGATTTCTATTCTCTTCAGCATCATCACAAAGAACACAAAACGGATCAACAAAAGGATCCCATATTGCAATTTTCTCCTTCGTCGCAATCTTCCCTTTGATTATTAGCCAAGCAGTAAGACTATGCTTCGGTATTTTACAGTTGGACCAAAGCAGTTTATACCACTCAAGAATAACACCTTTAGACCTAATAGACTCCCAAACGTGAGTAACTTTATATCTCCCCTTAGGCTTTCATTCCCACAAGCAGCCAGTCCCACTGCCTGAGATAGATTTGAACATAATCGGTCTCAGCTTCATAATTCTATAACAATGCCATGATTCCACTATTGAGTTAAAACTCTAGAGGTCTTTTTCTTAATACGATACTTATAAGCCCAAGCAACTCACAAAAAACCACTTCTAACATACAAATTCCATAAGTGTCTTATCACATTAGCAGCATTCCAACTAATAAGATATTTCAAACCAAGACCACCTTCCATCTGCTCTATTTCCTTCTTTCGTCGATCATAAGTCATACTCTGTGGCTTTTCAATACTAATATGAACCCGCTCACCCACAACTCAAATTAGCAAACTTGACGGACATTCCTCATCCTTACTCAACATAATACTGACTTTAACATCTAGTCCAATTCTCACAAATTTGTTAATCGGTGCTCATATTCTACTTACCATCAATTCAATCGCAACGTTTGTTAGACACTACGGAGGAACATTACAAAACTTGATCCAAGTGGGTACTTCCCTTATCTCAAGATCGAAAGGGGAAATACCAGAATGCCATTTCCTCATCACCATAGCCGAGTGGTGGATATGACAAGCAGAGCCATTACCCAGTCACATAATTTTTCAAAAGGAAACTCAATATGGAAAAAACTTGTCAAACTCGTGGAAAGTAAAACTTCCCCTTCATATCCCCATAATCGATTGATCATTGTTGCAAAACTTCCCCTTCATATCAAAATCATGTATATTCTGACTGAAACTTCATTTTTTTTAAATCAAATCAAATCAAAGATGGAAAATTTAAAGCGGTTAACGAACGGATCAACTAATCGCCCTAAATATTACAATGAAAATGGGGTTGCCCACAAACAAATGCAAGACAGGGCCCAATTATTGGAAATGAGCTTATTACTCAATAACCTACCAAAAAGCCCGTTTTTGAAGTAATGCGGAAGAAAAGCCTAAACTGTTATAGGATAGCCATGAAATTTAGATGGGCCCAGTTTCTCCTCGATGCTTACTATCTAAGTAAACGAATCACAGACACGTGTCATCCGCGATGCAAACGGCATCGGGTCTTTTCTCCACGCGTCGTTTCCGCGTCTCGTCTTGGAAAGCTGGAATGCTTGACCTCCGAAGGAAGAAGATAGTTAAGATGCTACTTGTTCATTACTTTCTTCCACCGATCATTTCTTCCGTTCCACTCCGCCGACCCAAATTTGAGATGGATATCCGCGAGTTGATCGGTAGCCAAGCTGACGTCGCGTCAACTCTCTCCAAGCACCTTCTGCTCACTGAAGCCAAGAGCTCCAACGCGGTCCACTCCCCGCTCTCGATCCACGTCATCCTGAGCCTAATCGCCACCGGTTCCAAGGGCCCCACTCAAGATCAGCTGCTCTCTTTCCTCAAGGCCAAGTCCGGCGACCATCTCAACGCCTTCTCCTCCGAGCTCATCTCCGTCGTTTTCGCCGACGGAACCGCTGCTGGAGGTCCAACCCTGTCTTTGGCTAACGGGGTTTGGGTCGACAAGTCCGTTTCCTTGAAGCAAACTTTCAAACAGGTTGTGGTCAATGTTTACAAGGCTGCTTCCGATCAAGTTGATTTCCAATCCAAGGTAAGCATTTGATTTTGTAGCCAATAGTTATGCTGAAATGTTAATTATTTTTTTGTTTCTTCTATTTGTCTCTTTTGAATCGGTTCGTTGATTGCTTGATCTTCTGTTATTCTAGTCTACTTAACTTCATTGGGACTTATGCAACCTGTTTGAATAGGCTTTTGATTGTTTTGATGGCTTCTAAACTTGCTGATTGAATTAAACGTAACCTCAGAATAACTGTGCACGTTCTATCTCTGAGATGTGCCTCTTGTTTTGATTTATGTATGTTGCGACAGAGAAGTGGACTGACTAACAATTATTTGTCTGATTTGACTGGGAAACAATGGTGCAATGAAGGCAGCTGAAGTAGCTAATGAAGTAAATAGTTGGGCCGAGAAAAAGACAAATGGCATTATCAAGGAAGTACTTCCTTCTGGTGCAGTTGATAACACAACAAGGCTCGTATTCGCGAATGCCCTCTACTTCAAAGGTGCTTGGAATGATAAGTTTGATGCATCAGCTACTAAGGACCATGATTTCCACCTCTTGAGTGGGAGTTCAGTCCGAGTACCTTTTATGACCAGCAAGAAGAAGCAATTTGTTTCCCAGTCTGCTGATTTTAAGGTCTTGTCCCTTCCTTACAAGCAAGGTGAAGACAAACGGCGATTCTCAATGAACATCTTCCTTCCTGATTCTAAAGACGGGTTGCCTGCACTGGTCGAGAAGTTTGGATCTGAACCTGGTTTCCTGAATCGCCATGTTCCACAGCAGAAAGCAGAAGTGGGTGATTTCAAGATTCCAAGGTTCAAAATATCCTATGGATTTGAGGCTTCCAATACCCTCAAGGGACTAGGATTACTTCTGCCTTTCTCTAATGAAGCAGACTTGACTGAGATGGTGGACGCCTCTAGTAATCTAAGTGTGTCGAGCATATTCCACAAATCTTTCATCGAAGTGAATGAACAAGGCACAGAAGCTGGAGCTGCCTCTGTTGGTGTCATAGCTCTGAGAAGCTTGCGTGTACCTGAGAAGATTGACTTTGTCGCTGATCATCCATTCCTTTTCGTCATCAAAGAAGATCTGACTGGAGTTGTCCTGTTCAGCGGCCACATCCTTGATCCATCGCAGGCTTCTTAAAGATGTTTGTATACAGGTGAACGTATCGTAATTCCGTGCCTAACAAGTATGCCACTATATTCGTGATGTAGGTTATTTGCTAGCTTGTTTTAATACTAGCATCGCCTTGGTGTAATGGTGTTGAGTGTTGTATTTCAAACAAACATAGAACGAGCTCGATCTGGCATGGTACTTAGTTTATAGCAAGCAACTACCTTCACTTTTTTTTGTCTTTCATATAGTCTCATGTGTAGACTTGGCAATTCGGGTGAGTCGGGTCAAGTTGGGCGGGTCACTTCGGGTTACGGGTTATTTTGAGTTGGGTCATTTGAGTCACGGGTTGCTACTTTTGAAAATTGATCCTACTCTTAATCTTTCGGATTGGGTTGTGGGTCATTTCGGGTTACAATCTATTTGGCATAATAAAATTATAATTATCATTATGATAAAATTATTATGATAAAATTATTCAGATAAGTATATTAAAATTTGATTAATTTAAATTAAATTAATAAATAAATTTTTTTTAAGATAAATATATTAAAATTTGACTAATTTGAATTAAATTAATAAATGAAGATAGTCTTATACTAGTTCATAGGGAAGAAAACAAATACATAAAGAAAATGTAATTTATGCACAACATATTTAATGTTGAAAAAATAGATAAACTAAATATTGTCCCAACTAAATATATCAATATATTGTGATGTATGAATATGATATTATGTGATATTCATGAATTTCGTAATATATAATAAAAATAAAAATCAAAGTGCGGCTATATTCGTAAAACGATGTTAAAAATAGTAATTTTAATATGAAATACTGGTCGATCATAATCCACCCAAAGAATTGTCAGGTTGTTGAGTTCGATTATTTCGGTTTCGAATGTTAAAATAGCAAATTTAACCATAAAATTTGGGGGGATCCGGGTTAGGTCAAGTTGGATCCTAAATTGCCATCTTTACTCATTTGTGAACTATTTACAATTAGATGTCGATTGTCATCAAAAAAAAATTATCTGTGGGTTTCGTAGTCTAAATTCTAGAATCATTTCAAAAGCAACGAATAAAAATTTCCTTGTTGGCGGTAAGGACATCCCGGCCGTTCATTATTTGATTCAAATCTGATGGATCAGATATTTATTTGAGCCAGGGGTAAAATTGACATTTCGACTATTTGTTCATGATTTGTATTGAATGGCTTTCTTAATTGGTTATATTCTCCAAGTTGCAAATTCTTTTCTATTTGAATTAATTTCATTCTTCAAGATTTTGACGCACTCCGCTTATACATTTCGGTCCATGGCTCATCATGGAGTGGTCAACGATGTAAAAAGTTGATATGAGAGAATATTATTCAAACCCAACGGGAGTCTAAATTGACTATAGAGTCACAACTCAAAAATCATGAGTATGTAAACGAAAACATCCATGTACTTGTTTTATATAAGGTACAAACTGGTGTACTCGTCCGTGTACTTGTTTTTTATACTATACGCATTCATGTATAGACTGTACCTATCTTTCCTTATCTTTTTGCCGCCGGCGTCCATCATCAGTTCTCCAACAACTCCATTTTTCTCACTTTCCCGGCGTACCCCAACGCAACTACAAACCAGCTTTAACCTTTTCCTAACCTATTTCCAGAAACGTCGCATAGTTCGAACACCCAAAAATTGCAACCGGACGCTAATTTGTACCCCGGAACAAAAATCAATACAACAATGGGAAGGGAACTGGTTCGTCCTGTTCTTTTTCATTCGAAGTGAAAATTGGCTGATTGGAAACTCCGAGACAAGAGGGAAAATTCCACAGGAAGCGAATGTACCATGTCCAATCGGTATAATTGATTTTAATAGACTAGTAAGTTTAACTATTTTTCTCAAATGCGTTAAGGTTGTATTTTTGTCATCTTGATATGAGTAGTAATTTACCACTGACACCGTCCACAATTTTCATCGACCTCCATCTACATTGCCAACATAAACTAGTTATGCATGTACGTCACATTATCATTAATCCTGATAATTCTAATCATCACTCAACAAATATTGAAAAAAACAAAAACTCTCCCCTCCACACTGACTCTGCCTTTCTTTCTTTCTTCTCCTCTCCAATTCGTAACTCTGTTTCTCAATTACAAAACAGAGGAGGTAGCCTCCAGGATAAATGTTTTTAACAACAAGATAACAACAAAGTCTACAGTTTGAGCTCATGCTGACCTGTGTGGCGAGACCAACTGCAACTATACGAGGGCTGCATCCAACCATGAAAACAAAAGGCTAGAAAATACGTACCAAGAAGGATCAACGGAACACGAAAGCTAGGGTTCAGCTCACGATCTCTCTCCGCTACTGCAGATTCAATTCTAGGTAAAAGATTCAGCGAATCTGTTAGGATTTCAATTCTTGCTTGTAAACGGAAGAAACCGATCGAAATTAGTATCGTCATCCGCTGATACATTGGCTATTCACAGCTTTCTTGCCAGCTCTTCGAGAAAATGGTGGCTGATCAAAAGCCATCGACTAAGGATGTGAAGATGGATCTCTTTGAGGACGATGATGAATTGGAGGAGTTCGACATCAACCAAGGTACAGTTACTTTAAATTATTCCTTCATTACTGTTCAGAAGAATTTGGCATAGTGTATGTTGTAGACAATGGCTTTACAAAACCCTAGATTGAACAGGATATGGAAGCTAGTAATCGAATTGACTGAAAAGTGTGGTTTGTTTGGTCAACTAAGAGGGTAAGAATGGCCTTATTGAACTGAGAATCGTGATAGTTCGATTTCTGTTACTGTCTCGAAAGAATGTTCTATAGTGAACCCTTTTACTGCCATTAGAGCTGCAAGATGGAGACACTCTGTTTAAGAGATGTCATAGTTCTGATGTCTGATTTGTACATGTACAAACTATGTTCGCTCTGGTTTCTTTCTTGCGAATTAATTGTGCAGAAGGATAGAAATTTCGATAATCTCGCAAGATCTGTGTTCAGTATAGCTCTGGATTCTGATTTCAGCATCCACAAACCACTGATGCCAATATACTGTGTTCAATATAGCTCTGTTTTGTAATTGAGAAACAGAGTTATCAAATGGAGAGGAAGACGAAAGAAAGGAAAAGAGAGGGTAGAGGGAATTATGAACTGAATCTCTTTGACGTTTTAGTATTTAAACTAAACAACGCGTTAGATTGAATAAATTATTTTATTATCGTTTTGTAAAATCAAAATTTATGTAAAAAGTGTATATCGACAAATCAAACACCGTCAAACACTCTCAAATATCCTCAAATGAAAATCCAAAAAAAATCGAAGATCCATCGATCCTCTATTTAGGTACGAAATCGGAAAAAAGGGGTCGGCCGGCCGCCGGTTTTGGCCGGGAACCAACCTAGTCAGAATTGCCTGCCGGCCGGGTTGGTTTCCGGCCGGAACCGACGGTCTTTTAAGTAGAAAGATTAAGTGATTACCATCTCCACCAATATCACAATTTCATTAAAACATACATTTAATTGATAATAATATACAGTATGACAGCTAATTTACACTAAAAAGTAGATCTCAATAATTTGATCAATAAAAACTTCAAATCATTCATATAATTTGAAACTTCTAAAAAAATTATTCAATAACTATATTTTATACAATATAGATTATGATATTAAACTCTCTATACTACCGGGTTTAAGGTTAAGGTTTTAGGGTTTAGTGTTTAGGACTTTAGCATTTTAGGGGTTAGAGTTTAGGGTTTAGGATTTATGAGTTGTCGTTTTTGTTTAGTTTGGAGTTTTATGGTCTTAGGTTAAGAATTAAGGGGTTAGAGTTTAGGATTTAGGGTTTCAAGGGTTTAGGGTTTAGGATTTTAGAATTTAGGGTTTAACGTTTGATGATTTAGGGTTCTAAGGTTAGGGTTTAGCGTTTAAAGTTTAGGGTTAAGAATTTAGGGTTCTAGAATTTAGAGTTTAGGGTTTTATGATTTAGAATTCTAGAGTTTAGGGTTTGATGGTTTAGAATTTTAGGGTAAAGGCTTTTAGAATTTAGGGTTTAGGTTTGATGATTTAGGATTTTAGAGTCAAGGGTTTAAGTTTTTTTGTTAAAAAAAGTTATTTAAACGGAAAATATCAAAAGAATCTCAAATAATATACAAAAGAGATAATCTTAAATCGGCCAACGAGCCGAAATACTATTTTACAATTATATATAGGAAAATAAAAATTGAGATTGCCAAATATATCTTTGGAGGCTTCTTCTTAAAATGAGCTTTTTTTAAATAACCATTTTACACACAAATCACTTTCATTTGAACAAAAAAACTCAATAAATATTTTGAACCTCTATTTTTTTTCATTTTAATTAGTTTTTTTTCAATAATATTTTACATGTTACTCAAAATAAATTGTAGCATTCACAATTGTTGTTCGTTGTATTTTTTTAGTCCAATGACATCAATTTTGTTATGTTTTACTAAATTTTTTAGGAAAAAAATCCATGTAGTATTAAACGTTATGCCGTTATGAGAAGAAAACCAACATACACAACACACTCAAAATTTTCAAGTATATTAAATCATATTATTCATTGACATCATACTACGCGATGCTTATATGTTCATTTATAAAAATTTATAAAATCACTTTGAATCAATCTAATATGTGACACATAAAACAATATGTGGGCCTTTATCGGGTATATGAGATTACATTTTAACGGGTCTAAGCATATGTCATAATATGATCATTCTTTCAATATTGTTTTAACACCACAACTAGAGTTATATTTTCTTAATTTGAGGGTTCTGGACCTATTCGAAAACAAAACAGTTTGAATTAGACACACTCAAACCTAAACACTGTCCATATAACACAGTTGTTCTTTCAATATTCTTTTGACATGAATAATTTAGAATACTAATAGAGTTGAGTTGGTTTGAATAAGGCATATCAATCGAACCCAAAAGTAACTCAACATGATCATTCTTTCAATAATACTTAATAGGTCAATTGAAGTTACATTTGTGTATATGAATTGTCACAATTTAAAGTTACAACTTAATTTTGAGCATATCTATTATAATTAATATTTTGTGTTAGGTAATTGAAAAATAACATGAAATAAGAATGGAAAATATCGGGAAATGAAATTATAGGTATACCTAATTGCTTCTTAATCATATGTTTATTTTAAAATTTATATTATTGAATCAATTATTTATAGACATCCTTGTTTGCACAAGTTTTGAATAAAACTTAGCAACGATCATCTAAATCCGGGGTACATAATAGTACATGGGGTCATAGGTCGTAAGTTAAGGCTGCTATAAGTCATTAGCTTTTGACCAATGTAGAACAATAATCGATTTGAATCCACTGAAATCAGACCATATTCATTAATCTTAAGTAAATTTTAGATAACATGTCCCTATTTTCAAGATTCTTCTAATGAGCTAATAAATATTTTATTTTTCATTATCTTTTATTATCTCTTGACTAATTGAGACCACTAATCGGGTGAAGTTAGTTTGAATGAGATATATTCATAACATCTAAATATAGTTCATATAACATGATTAAGGGTGGCAGTTCAAATTCGGTTATTCAGTTCTTTAACCGAATTTGCAATTGAATTCGTTCAACCGAAAACCGAATTCAAGTGCCAATTCGGTTTCGAACTCGAAATCGGTAGGCAAATTTGTCATGAATTCGAATTCGGTGAATTCGGTCGAATTCGGTTTTAGACCGAATTCCAAACAAAACCAAATTCGGACATGAAATTGGGCATTTCGGCTATTTGTGATATGTTGTTATTGAATTTATTTGTTAATATTCGATATGAAGACTTATTCCAATTGAAATTTAATGAATAGAAACCAACAAAAAGCAAAATGAAGCCCGAAAAATATATTTAAGGTCTTTTCTCAATTCGGTTTTTCAACAAAGTCTCAATTCGATTATGAATTCGGCGAATTTGGTCGACCGATTTCGAATGAATTCGAATTCGTCAAACCGATTGAATTCGAAATCAAAATCGGTCAGGATTTTATACGAATTCGAATTCAGTTTCGAAATCGAGCAACCGAATTTGACCAGATTGTCAGGCCTAAACATGATCTCTTTTCAAGATTCTTTTACCGAGGCCAATAGAGATTATATTTTTCATTATACTCAACTATTTTGTCAAAAAATATTTATCAATTTTTAATCTCGACAACAAATCATTTTAATTCATTAGCATTATAAATTAGAGGTTGAACTTCATTTGATAATTAGCATTATAAATTGGAGGTTGAACTTCATTTCGTAAATTTTAAACACATTACATATTAAAATTAATATAAACCGACCTACAAACCAATACATATTCTAGATTATTTGGTTGATTGTAATGAATGTTTAAACAATCATTCTTACTTTTGGAAAACTTGGTACTTATTGATAATTATTTTCGATTCAGTTGAATTATTTTTGTTATCAATAATACGATCAGAAAGAAATTTCAAATTGACCATCGAACCAAAAAATTATCAACTTATTCATTTAGATTGTCAATAATAAAATAATTTTTTTTTAAAATCGGATCAAAACAGTCTAGTATATATATTATATAAGTTGCATGTTTAAGATGCAGCAGGCTAAAGGACACGGATGTTGAGACATAGTCGGTGAGAAATAGCACATGGATGGACCTATTTGTTTATAATAACCTTTTTTGTTTCTTGTATTTCTCTTTCTTCACAATCATCTGCAATTTTGTTATTATAAACAAAAAACAAATGTCAAGATATGGTCGGAGATTTTCGTAATTCCATTTCCAGGGGCTATCTGTCAACATCGACCCACATGCATAATATTAAATAGGATTAAAAACAAGAAGAAGATGAACAAGAAGATGATGATGATGATGATGATGATGATTACAACTTAGATGCAGGAGCAGAGACAGCAATGTTCACAAGCTCCCGCCGCAAAATCTTCCCCGCAGGTGATTTCGGAATGGAATTCACGAAAGCCACTTTCCTTACTTTCTTGTACGGTGCTACCTGCAACAGTTTTGCTCGCATATTGGCCACCATTTTCACTTGTACAAAGCGTAAATTTGCTTGCTTGGTACCTCAAAAAAAAAAAGTACCTGCTTGGCCACAAATTCCATGACTTGAGATTCTGTAAGGTTGAATCCTGGTTTCATCACCACAAATGCCATGGGGATTTCTCCTGCATCTTCATCAGGATACCTGCACAACTCCACATTAATTATTCAGGCAAAAAACAGCCTCTGACATCACTTAGACATGAAGCATATATAGTTGGGCAATGGGGTAATAGACTATATACGTGAAACATACGGGATTACAGCAGCGTCAGCTATTTTAGGGTTTGACTGAAGCAACTGCTCCAACTCTACAGGTGGAACCTATTCAGAAAGAGTCAATCTGGAAAGTTAGCAAACTGAACTCCAGACATGCACTACAGACTCCAGCATTGATCATATACCTGATAAGCCTTGTATTTGATCAACTCCTTGAGCCTGTCAATGATGAAGAGGTGGCCTTGAGAGTTGAAGTAACCAAGATCCCCAGTCTTCAACCATCCCTCCCGATCCAAAGTTTCAGCAGTTGCCTTGTCATTCCCAACATACCCTGAAAGTATAGTAGATAAACAAACACTATTTATTGCCAAACTTGATAGAATACTAAGCATTCATTCAAAACCTGAACCAACCTTGCATGATGACTGGGCCTCTCAACCATATCTCCCCTCTCTGCTCAGGTCCCAGAGCCTCCCCTGTTTCAGTATCCACAACTTTAGCTTCCAGATTCTCCGATAACTTACCAGCTGATCCATAGTTTTTACTCTCCTCAGCATCGATCATTCGTGTGCCCCCTCCCCCACTTTCTGTCAATCCATATCCCTGTGTGTGTCCCAATGTTGGTACCATTTATTAGAAATCTATATGAGTCGACAAAACACTAATATTAAAGTATCTACAATCACAGAACAAACCAGTAAAATTAAATGTAAAGCAAATCCAAGTAAACAATGGCAATCAAGTCGACAACAAGGGTTCGAAATAAATGGGGTTTTAATGAACAAGAAATGAAAATACCTGGATGATATCCACATTTGGGAATTTGTCCTTGAACTTTTCAGCAACATCCTTTCCGAGTGGAGCCCCACCGCAGCCCAAAACTAAGAGGGAGCTCAAATCATACTTATTGGTCAGCTCCGACTTGAGCATTCCCACGATGAGCGGCGGAGATACCGGCATGTAAGTCACCTTGTACTTCTCCACAGCCCGAAGCATCCCTTCGAAATCGAACCTCTGCATCAGAACCAGAGTCTCCCCTATGGCAATCCCTTTCACCAACATAAAGAACCCAAACACATGGAACAGTGGCACCGTGATGAGCGCAACCGGATGGGGTTCGGGTTGCCCCGGCTCGTACTCCCGTCTGTTGTGGTATAACCCGGAAGTTAGAGCGATTACGTTCCGATGACTCAATCTCACTCCCTTCACCTTTCCCGTGGTTCCCGACGAGTACAAAATCGCCGCCGTGTCAGATTGCCTTACAACGGCGGATTGGGATTGGGGAACCGGAACAGGACTAACCGGGTCGGTTAATAGAGATAGAAATTGAGGGGAGTCAATTAGAAAGGTGCCGAGAGGGAGAAGATGGAAAGGGAGTTTAGAGGCTGTGTGGGAAGTAGCAAAGGCGATTTTAGGTTGAGTGAGTTCGATTTGGTGAGCCAGCTCGGAGTGGGAACTCAGCGGGTTGGAAGGCGAGATTGTGACGCCAATTGACATGAGGGCGAAGTAGAGAATGGGTATGTGGACAGAAGATGGGCAGACGATGAATGCGACGTCATTTCGGGACAGAGAAGGGTAGAGCCTTTTCAAGGCGAGGGAGAGGGCTCGGGTCTGACGGAGGAAGGAAGCGTAGGTGAGGACGTCTCCAGTGGCTGCATCGATGACGAAAGTTGCGGAGGATAGGTCGGAGACGGTGGGAGATGAGCGGAGGAGGTCGGAGGCGTAGTGTACGATGGAGAGAGGCAGGCTGGTAGGAGGGAGGGGAGACGGAGGCCTCAGACTGTGGAAGATTTTGGTGGTGCGGCAGAATCCGCTGTTGGGATCGACGGAATCGTCGCTCCGGTGAGGTGTGGCGGGGGCGGCCATGGTGGTTGTTTGTTTTTGGTGGCTGGCTTAGTGACAGTGGAAAGTAGGCAGTGGTCAGCTATTATTAATGATGATGGATTTTATTGAAATGTAATAGTAATGACAGAAAGTTTACCATTTGGGCCCACCCACTTGTTGACACGTTGTCCTGAAAAAATTTATTATTTAAAGAACACAAAGACAAAAGTTTAAACAGGAGTTAGTAGTACAGAACGCAACTCAAATTTCATGAATTAGAGACATTAAACCGTAACAAATACTCCATATTGATACGTATTTGAACATAAAACGCAATTGAGTCGAACAACTAAAGTCCAGAGTCAACTATATCGTTAATAGAGAGGGGTTTATAATCCAGACAAATTAATTTAAAAAATTTCAGAATTTTAACCGCATGAACAAGTTTTAGTATTTCAGAAATACTTTTTCCTTTTTCTAATTTTCAGGTTTCAGACTCCAGGGGTATTTTCGGAATTTTAAATTATTTAAAAAATATTTATTTTACTCAACTGATTTTCTAATATTTTTTTAAAAATTACTCTTCTTAAAATATTTTAAAAAAAAAAACTAATTATAATTTAAATGATGGGTTACACTCCGGTGAAAACATGCACCGGATACAATTTCGTGACGAGTTTTGATTGACCCACCTAATTTAAGCCATTGAAACCTATAAATTTATATAATTAACAACTTCATCATCTGAAAAATTTAACCATATTATCGTCAAATATGTCATTTAACATCATCTTTCTTAAAATTACAATTTATCATCTTCTTCCATTAATTAAAAAAATGGTTTTTAAACATCTTCTAAGTATATACATGTTCATGTAGTTTGGTAATTAATGTCCGTTGAAATCCATCACTTCCATGGATGGACACGCTGCAGCAAGTATTCATTATTTCATCTACTACTTCGATCACGATTTCTCCTTCTCAGCGAAACTACCACTGGGACCCATTTCCACTTTCCCTAACTAGCTAGCTATCTCTTTCATTTTAATGCCTACAAATTTAGTAGTTAGTGATAAATGGATTTTATCCTGTTATCAAATACTCATTAAATTACTCTAATAGAATTGTATTTCCCTAGAGTCTTTTTAACGTTATTATTCAAGTTAATTATGCTAACTAAACCAAGTAATAGTGAATGATTGTTTGTATGATTATTTTTGTAACCGATTATCAACTAAGAATGCAAATCAAAAGAAAGCAAATGCAAGAAATTGAGTTTCAAATATGGGAATGAAAGTTTTTCGGATTCGAATCCACTGAAACTAGTAATGCATGGATGAACGATATGCTATCTCGATTATTCAGGTTATAATGGCTTGGTGATTTCCTAGGATAGTCTTAG
Source organism: Linum usitatissimum (assembly GCA_030674075.2). Classification (NCBI taxonomy): domain Eukaryota; kingdom Viridiplantae; phylum Streptophyta; class Magnoliopsida; order Malpighiales; family Linaceae; genus Linum; species Linum usitatissimum. The sequence continues at coordinate 5,412,049 of JAUJYP020001182.1, forward strand.
ATCACTCTTGCGCCTCTAAGGATCTATTCTACTCGACCGTAGACTCCTCTTTAGAGCTAATATACACTCAAGCAAAACACACTAAAGGTGTTCAATGAAATGTCACAACGATAAATGATGCAAAAAGCCTATACGATTCGTTCCTCTCTCGACTTAACTAATAATCTAGAGTTCTTCCTAAGAGACCTATCAATCTATGTTCCTCTCTGACTCACAAATCAATGACGATGATTCAATCAAGGCGATCAAATGAAATTGAATCAGAAATTAGGTTAAGTAAGAACACATCATAAGTTTGAATACCATCGATAACAATCAAAGGGTTAAAACCCCATCATCCATACAAAAGTAGAGCTAAAGCTTCATCTAATCCAAACAACACAAAAAGTTTAGCTACGCATGGTTCGGGAAACAAGAAGGGAAGAATAAAGGAAAATAACCCGGGAAGAAAACATGTTTCGTCGAGAAATCTCCGTTTTATCGCCGATCTTCAACCTATCTCCAATCGTTGATGTTCTCTCGCTTCAATAGATCTCTGGAACTCTTTCTCTCTCTAAGAACTCGGATCTCTCTCTAGAATAATATATCCTTTTTAGAATGGTGTTGACTTGGGCTTTTATAGAGGCATTTCCTTTTGCCTACTGGATATCAAAAGTGCGATGCACACGTTTTGTATATTGACGGTGCATTTTTAGTATAAATGTTAGAGACATGACATTCGATTTAAGACCAAAAGTGCGCTCTAACAGACCAAAAGTGCGCTGCGCACTTTTGGTACAAGTTAGGCGCATTTTTGGTCTTCAACGTAGATTCGGTGATTTTTTTCCATTCTTCGATGCATCCAGCTCCTCCTTGTACATCATACAACTCCGAATGATGCCCTGATGTCGCCGTGTTCCTAAAATCGATAAATAACACTACAAAACAACATTAAACGGCCCTAAAGGGCCAAGGGTAACAAAATACCCTTGAAACACCCAAAAACGATCAAAGTGAGACATCCAAGCATCCAAAAACGTCATTTAAAGCGGGAATAATTGTACTAATTATTAAGCTCATCAGACAACAACAGATGTTCTATGCTCAACAGCAGGGGATGAGACTAATAATGTGAATTTGATGGCTTTTAATCAACAGTACCAGATTGATATCACTCAACAGGCTGTTGCAGCAGCAGATGGTTCGAACCCGAATCCTTGGTACAACAGCAGCAGATTGATGGATCATCACAGCTCCTGCAATAGTTTGGCTCGTGGGTCATCTTTTGTTTTTTTGGTAATTTTGTGTCATTGATTTTTTCTTTTATTAGGATTATAGGAAGCCCCTTCAATTAACATAAATCGTCAAGTTATTATAAACATAAATAAATCATCAGGTTTAACAAAACTTTGGGATGATTCAACAAAACTAATTTTATGAAATGAATCATCATATTGTAATAAGAGAAGTGTTTTAAAATGAGGGAGAACCGAGGTTTAAATAGGAGTTCCAAAACATCATTTTAATCTCGGAATGTCAATATTGGCGCTATAGTGCAATGTTTAAATTGATACATTTCATAGCGCCAATATTGACATGAGTTTCCAGAGACCATGGTAACTGTTGGCGCTATAGATGGTTTAAGTTGGCGCCATGGTCATAGTGCCAATATTGACACGTGCAGCCTCTTGGCGATTTCTTCCCAATTCAATCATTCTAGCTCATTCATGCATGCCGTATTGCTCCGAATAGTGCCTTGACATCTTCATGTACCTGAAATCTTACAAAAATACTCCAAAACAACATCAAAAGGACCATGAACGGGCCCAAGACACTAAATCAAAATAGAAGCTAGAAATGTGCAAAAGATCATAAACTTCTACCCAAAACTATACAACTATACATGAATTATTGTTTAACCGATGCCAATAAACACGAAAAATCGAATATCATCATCTCTCTAACTATGACTCTTACCTACTTCTCCCTCCTGGTTCATTTTAAACCTCTGGAGTCTCTAACTCTCAAGACTCGCCTCCAAAGATACGAGGTTCATCAATGCAGCAGCTTAGGGAATAGTGCTTTCAGTGAAAGATACTACCCAATAAAAAATCCTAAAGTCAAAGCTAGTAAAGATTACCAAGCCAACTCACCATAAATACAGAAAGAGAATGGTCAAAGGAAAGCAGACTAAATCTGGGAGCAATAAATTCAGGAACGAAACCATAGATAGCAAAGTTATCAATCAAATGCACATAATAAGGACTGGAAACATCTTACGGGAATACTGGAGAGGCAGATTTTGGAAGAGATATGAAGACATAAAGGACTCAGGGGCCAAATTTATTCCCCAAAGGACCATGGTCAGTACCTGGTCGTTTAGCAGTTGCAAGAGTGAAAGATTACACACTAATACCAATATAATCCAAGTTCCCAATGTTTAGAAGAGCGCTTATAAGATCCTCACTCAGGCTAAAACAACCCACACCTCCTCAGAGCAGACACAAAACCAGAGCGCATATTTGAAAGATCTTGTTCCCCAAACAACAAAAGTGAAGATGGAAGTAAATATGACTGCTCTAGTTCAACAAACTGAGGCATGGAGTTGTGAGGAACCAATGTTTAAGCTGAGGTCAAGGGTGCCGGGAAGCGGGAAGGTGGAGATCAGTGCTCTGTCTGGGAAGCTGATGCTAGCTCGCAAAATCTCGGCCGCTACCTTGCAATCAGCTTTGAAGGGAGCCTGCTCGGGTAGCAACATCCTCAACGTTAGCGAGGAAGCATACAACAAATTTGTGATTAGCTTTGCTACTGAGCAGGACAAGAATCTGGTATGGGATAACCGCCCATGAAAGCTTTGTGACGCGCTTTTGGTGTTGAAGGAAATAACATGGTTTTTTAACTTGTCGAGGATGCCAGATAAATGGAATGAAACTCATATTGCTCTAATTCCTGAATTCCAAAATCCGGACAGCTTCTCGCAATATAGACCCATTAGCTGCTATAACTTCAAGAACAAGATTATCTCAAAAATCTTAGCGTCGAGGCTTATGATTTGGCTAACCCATTTGGCTAACGAGTTGTAGACTGCGTTCACAGGCGGTAGAGCGATACAAGATAACGTCATAATTGTGCATGAAGTTCTCCATAATTTTAAGAACAAGACTAGTGAAAATTAGGATATGCTGCTGAAGATGGACATGAAGAAAGCATATGACATGGTCGATTGGGAGTCTCTGGACAATATATTACAGGCTATGGGTTTCTGCAACCAATGGAGAGCGTGGATCAACTCCTACATTACAACGGTAACGTTTTTGGTACTTGTCAATGGGGAACCCTCAGAAAGCTTCTCACTGACCCGGGGAATTCGACAAGGCGATCCAGTGTCCCTACTCCTCTTTTTATTGATGACAAATGCCCTATCTACTCAGATCAACCAGAAGGTATCCCAAGGGGCTCTAAAAGTAATTAAGCTCAATAGGTGTTGCCCTACTCTCACCCACGTGCTATTAGCGGATGATACTATCCTCTTTGGTCAAGCGTTCTGTCAAGAGGCTAACTTGATCCTAAGTATTGTCCAAGAATATGGAAGGCTAACAGGACAAGAGATCAGTCCGAATAAATACGATGTCACCTTCAGCAAGAACACACCCCAAGCACTTCAAGTCCAGGTGTGTGGTGTCCTGGGATTCCATGTGACCACATGTATTAACAAATACCTTGGTATTCCATCAGAATGGGGTAGAACAAAAAAGAACTTCTTGTCTTACATCCTCGATAGGATGGAATCTCTGGGGTAGCCATGGAAAACTCTGATGCTTTCGCACGGAGGTAAAGAGACCCTTTTGAAAGCCATCTACCAGAGCATCCCGACATATGTTATGTCGTGCTTTCTTCTCCTGAAAAATGGTGAAAAGTATGAATTCAAAGCTTATAGCCTTCTTCTGGGGAGGCTCTAGACAAAACGAAGCATGCTGGGTATATGAGGACATCCTCTCCAAGCCTAAATGTGAAGGGAGAGTGTGCTTTAAGGATTCCCAAACTTTTAACCTTCAATTACTAGCTAAGCAAAGGTGGCGTATACTTAACGGTGAAGATTTTCTATGGTTAAGTTGCTTAAAGGCCTATATTTTCCAAACTCAAACTTTCTGAATACACCAAAAGGTAAAACCCCTTCCTGGATTTGGTCGAGTTTGTGTGCAGCTAGAGAAGTCCTCCACATTGGTGCCATGCAAAATATCGGCAATGGCTTCAATACTAGCATTCAAGGGGACCCGTGGATCCCGACGCTCCCTGAGTTCAGATTATGCACGAGGCAACGAGATCAGAAACTTGTGTTTGAATGGATAATGGGCAATGAAAATGAATGGAACATGCACCTTGTTGAGGCTGGGACTTCCAGTGTAGAAGCAATAACCATTAGCATCATTCCTTTGGGTAATCCGACCTGGGAGGATTGATGGATTTGGAAGCCTAAGAAGCAAGGCATCTTCTCGAATAAATTAGCCTACAACTGCCTTAGGTCTAAGAAGGAAAGGGAGATGAGCAGCGGCAACCCAAATCAATCTTGTGATGGCATGTGGAAATGGCTATGGAGCATGAACATCCCACCGAAATTTAAGTTGTTTATGTGGAGGGTCCTTAATAATGCATTGGCAATGAAGAGAAACCTATACTCCCGACATTGCTCTCCTAATTATGGCTGCCAAGTCTGCAATGGACCTGAGGAAGATATCATCCACTGTATATTCACTTGCGGCCATGCGGGGAGTGTTTGGAAGGATTGTTTGCCTCAAGTGAACCTTCCAACCTCGATCTCAAATCTCCATACAAGGATGGACTCTTTCCGGATGGAAGCAAGTCCTAGGGTAGCAGACACCTTCTTCGTTATGGCGTGGTGCATTTGGAGAGCCTGAAATGAATGTGTTTTCAGACACAAGCAACCCACAGTTGCAGGCTCGATTATTAAGATTGACCACCTAATGGTTGGAGTCGAATGCGCAATTCTCCTGTCTCTCTTAGGGCCAACTCTAAAGATAACACATTATCTACTTTTCTACCGCCTTCTCAGTTTCATCAAGAAATTTTCTGTGATGAATCTTTCATGGAAAATGTTCCTATGGCGGCTTATGGGGTCATCATAAAATACGCCCATGGGAAAATATGTAATGGTATTTCAGACTAATTCCTGTGTTCATCTCTCATTATGGCAGAAGTTATGGCGCTTCTTAAAGCAGTGGAATTTGCAAAAGAAACCGTTGTCAGAACGATCATCAAATCATATTGTCTGACCCTCATCTCAGCTCTCAGGGAACCAAAACATAAGTGGTCTTGACAATGTTACACACTAATCGGGCGAATGAGTGTGATTTTATCTTTAGATGATCAGATTGTTTGTTCTTTTATCCCTAAAAAGTTGAACTCCATGGCCGATAAACTCATAAAAGAATGTCGAACTTGAGTTCTTCGACCTAATTGGATCCAAAATCTTATGTATATTTCTTATAATTGCTCTACCTTTTGGGTAATGAATACAAGCAGCACAATTTGTTTAAAAAAACAACACTAAAAGAGTCCCAACAAAAATTCAAAGCCACCCTTCCTATATTACTATTTAGCTAGCTCACCTTATCTCCAAGACTCCAACCACCACTCCTGAATAAAAAAACACTCACCAATTCACAGACACAAAAGTAGAAATACAAAATATTAAAGGCGCTGATGTGGTCACAGGAGCTTTGCTTGTTTCCAGATTCGGTGTTAGCTTAGAGTGAAGGAACTCTGGAAAGAAGGATATCCAATGCCTCCGGAAGCATGTACGGTGCTACATCTCCGCCATTTCTCATCTCCATTAATGCTCAGCCGCCGCCTCGCCGCCATTACTATTCAACCTCCGTGCTACCGCCACAGGGATGCATCCTCAGTTCTCTCCCTTCCTTCTCCTTTGTCTTTCCGTCCACGCCCGACTAGAGTATCCGCCATTTTCGCGCCGGAAAATTGTACGGCTGCGGAGCAAACTGGGCTGCCTGTGAACATTGTGGCCATAGTCGGTGTAGGAAGCATTAGCCCTCTGAAATCCACTACATGGGAAGAGGTCATGCTCCACACTGTAAGAATCATCTCTCTTACTGGTAACTAATATTTGTTTTTTCAATTTCCCAGGTCCAGAAATCAACTTTTCTAGAGTTTTAACTTTTGGGAAGATTTGTTGAACCAGGCTACAAGGTTGAAATGGGTAGATGAAGGATATGAAATGCTGGTTTTCACTGACAATTTAGAGGAATCTGATGAAAATACCAAGATTTTGGAGAAGGAACTGAAGGGTGCTGATATATTGCTTCTAGTTGCTGTTACCAATCAAGGATCAGTTGATTGGATCCAGAACAAAAGCAAACATGTTCAGAACATCATCTGTTTCGATTCCTCTTTGAAGCTTGCAAACAAGCTCGGGGGATCTTATGTTAAGGATGAGGGTAAAGAATCAAAGGAAGTCGTGGAGACTGTGTCTGAAGCATGGACAAGGCATAACACGGATGACATAAGGTTCTGCTTATTGGTAGTCATCAATGCATATATAAGGCCAGTTCCTATTCTGAAGAACTTAAGATCAAAAGGCTTATCAACTCTAAGCTGCATGGCCAAGAACTGTGGACGTCAGATATTGGATTGCCTACTGGATCCTAACTGCAGGAAGGCTCTTCAGTGCCTCAACCGTTGTAGCCCTGTAGACCAGGTCTGTAACTATAGATGCATCGCCTCGTACGAGAGTCCAAAGCTTGAGGCATTCTCTCTGTGTGTACTGCAGAAGCACAACTGTCTTGAATTGGATGCCAAGATTCCTCAACAGCCTCGTGTACAGCCGATGGTCAAGTTTCGAGGGCAGGACTTGACTCATGAGATAGCTGAGGATCTCTTTGTGGGTTGGTTAGGGAGTCTTGAGTGGAGCTGGCGAGTCGTAGCTGGGCAGAACCCGGCTTACGATCAGTTTCCCTGTCAGTACCAGTTGTTTTACAGAGGTAAGGCAAAAGGATCATTTTGGTACGAGCCAGTTTTCCAAGTGAAGACGTTCGAAGGGGAGATGGTCTGGAGGCGGAGAAAGTATCGTGTCAAGCGAGGGAAAGCTCCGGGCACGTTCTACTTTAGTGTCTTGGACAATGGGGTGGTATCTAACGAGTTCTGGACGGTTATCCATGTTCCTGATGATTTAAGCTGGGGTCTGTTCCATTACAGCGGAGCTGCTCGAGCTGCAGGACAATCATATACTGGAGCAGTTCTTGTTAGTCCAGATGGGGCATTCCCGAGTACAAAAGAGAGTGAAAGAGTAGCTTCTGCCTTGGAAAGCTGTGGGATCAAGGAATGGGAGCTGTTTACAGTAGATAATTGTTCATGCCAAGATCCTCCTCTTGGAATCCCAGATGGCTCAGCTTTGCATCTAGCAGTTGATGTTCGAGATAAGAAACTGAATCCCAGATAATACTGTTTTTGCAGTCATCTGTAATTACATACTACTTTGTAAGAAAACACATCAGAATAATTTATATCTATTCAACACGTGAATAATCTCAGCCAATCTTTCTTTCCCACCTTTATTAAGAATGAGCATAGGAACAAGGATGTTGCTACATGTAAGTGGAACTTTTAAACTTACATATATTATAAGAAAAGGGTTTGATCTCAAGTTACAAACAAATCTCTGATACCATAATCCTAAGCTATCTTCTTCTTCTTCTCAAAGTAAGCATAGGTGCGTTGGAATTTCAGTATTCCCCATACAACATGCCATAGACCAATCTCTGGCCACAGTGCTTTTGGAGAATACAATGTGCAGTAAGTGGTTTGCCACAGCAAGTAGTTGCTCAACCGCATCTCCCCAGAGCTTCTCAGCAGGATGTCCGGATCAGGAGCCACTCCCATGTACATGTGTTTCTCTATGTCAACCACTTTTATCGCTGAATAATCACCTTCGTTCCCACCATTTTCACAAGATGTTGATTCAATCTCCACCAGTTTGTCTTTACAAGACTCCCGCACAGAATGCACAATCTCGTCGTAGGAGGTGTAGGCTATGCATATCAAGAGCACACACTTGGTGTTATGTGCAGTAGCCTTCATAACCTCCTCAGCTGCATTTCTCATGCGCTCATTCAGGAGCTTCAAGTTACCAACAAAGTACACCCTGACGCCGTACTGGTCTGCAATACTTCCTTCCTCAAGCAAACCTTCAGTCTTCTCTAGAATCAAATCCATTATAGTCTTCACTTCATCAGGCCGCCTTTTGAAGTTATCAATGCTAAAGGCATAGATCGAGATATACTTCACTCCCAGTTCGTAACAGCACTTGAGCACAGACACGAGAGCAAAGAAACCAGCCCTGTGACCTGCACCTTCTTCCATGTTCATCTTTTTAGCATACCTGCGATTCCCGTCCATTATGAAGGAGTAATGCGTTGGGATCGGACCCGTACATAGAACTTTAAAAATGCAAGCTCTGACAAAACTACTACACCTCCCCAGCAACCCAACGGATCTCCCATTAACTTTATCCATTGTTGCATTGGAACTCATTGTAGCTTAGCCTGTCCATAACATGAGTGAAAATTAGCAGATTGTCTTACGTTTAGTTACTAGAATGAAGACTAGGTAAGTAATGAACTCTTGAGGAGTGTTTGTGCATCTACAATAACACTAAAAGGTGAAGAAATCCCACTTTAAATTAGTGGGTCAAATCCATTAATTCTGCGAATTTCTATGGAGGACTTTGATTAGAACCCAATAACCACCTAAACAAACCAGCAGCAAGAAACCAAAAAGACTGCAACTTTAAGTTCGAACAAACCCATATAAGTCGAAAGAAAACCCAAAACTCAAGTAAAATAATAACGGGCAGGATTCAATCAAACCATTCAAGAACAAATAACTCCAAAGAACCAAACCAAACAATGAGAAGCAGAATCCCTAAACTGCAGCAGCAGACAGAAGAACATCCTACAGCTGATTGATGGAGGAAAAATGAAAGATAAAAGAAACGGAGACGAATACCAGACGCAACAAGTGAATCAGTTGGCAATCAAACAAGATCGAGTTTCCTAGTTTTTCTTGGAAACAAACAGAAGGTAAAGAAAAGAGAAGCAAAATGCAATTGCAAGTGAAGAGTGGAAGACAGGTGAGAAAGCAAGGAATCAGTAGTTGTTGTTGGTGTCGAACTTACCAATATGATCAACGCTTATGAATCTCTGACTGTTAGCATGAAGACCTGTCAAGGAGAAGAAAACAGATTTGAGTAGCAATTGGGTAGGCGGCCCTGCAATAAGTGTGAGCCTTTTTTTAGATGAATAGTGTGAGCCTTTTTAATGTGTCTCTCTACTACTTATTAGGAAGCTGGAAGAAGAAGATACCGTTATCCCTCCTATGGTTCTTCTTTAACAATGCAAACAAATGAAATGATCCGCCAAAGCTTCGGAGTTACCCCCACCCGCCCACCTATATTGCTATCCCCAAACCAACTCGAAAGTATAGCTCTTTCCCTATGAAACCAACTGTAACTCCTTTATTGTTGGGTTTGATGTTTGAGAATTTTAGGTAGACCGATCATGAGGTCAGTTCTTTAGGCTGCAAATTCGGCAGGTCAACATCCAAAAGGTGCTTATTGTACGTCACTCTCAAGAATCGAAAAAAACACTGCAAAGGCAAAAGAAGGAAATTATATTGACCTCGGAGTCCACGAGGCTGCCAGAAAGTCGTGACCTTCTTCTACCAAGGCCGCCGGTAGACTACGACGAACTGAAAGATGTACCAGACGGATTTGAAGAGGAGGAACGAGCTCGGTCCAGGAGCAGCAGAGGTTGAAGAATGAGCACAAAATCACGATCAGGAAGCTGGAAGCCGAAGCCGAATCGATGAAGAAGCTTCTGGGTGAGTAAACGACATTTCAGTAATCGTATTCATCACTCCTGAGGTAAGTCTTCAGTCACCTTGGATTTTTCATTTCTTGTATCTGTTGGATCTCTTGCTTTTTTGACAGAGAGAGGAGTGTGATTCATTCAGTCTGTCATAAAGAGAAAGAGACTGTGCACCGAACTATTGAAGTGGAGGAGGCACAGAAAGGACTTGACAATTGGACCATCAAGGATGAGGATGTAAGGCAGCGGAGGCGCAAGACAAAGGCAGCATAACGGAAGAGAATTGAATGTTGGAAAATTATTAGGGTTAGGGTTAATTTAGTAAAGATATAGTTTGTTTGTTGCCAGAAAATAAACTTCAGCCGTTAGATATAATCAATCTGATCTAACGATTCACATTGCAGGGGTAAAAACGGTTTCCTCTCGTTCAACTACCAGCTCCACTCGCCACCCTAGGACGACTGCCGACAGCCTCCCACCACAACCGCTGTCCAACTTAGCTCCGGCAGACCCCTGTCAAGGGCAATCAATGGCTTAGTTTAGAAATAAAAAGAGATGCTGAATATCATAGTTTTTTTTCCAAGATGGAATACCAAGATCTTACCAACATAACCTTGAGCTCTTACGTACTAATATGCTACATGAATAGCAGAAGTGAATTTAGGATTTTGTCCAAAGGGGGTGTTTCAATGAAATTTAAGTTAACATCATAATATTAAAGAAAGTTTCGTATAATTAAAAAATATTTATTCAAGACACACCACACCATTTATAACACATCACATCACGATTTCATATTTTAAAAATATTATAGAACACATTTCTTGTCCAAACTGTACATAAATTTTGTTATATAAAATACCGGATTTAAATCAAAAATTTAATTTAAACTTATATACCACTGATGAGATTTTTTCCTACATTTAAAATTTTTAAACTAAATTTACGGTTACTTACCAATAAATTGGTTATAAATTTATAGGTTTTAAATTGATAGATTTTGTATTAGAATTTAGATTTGGAACAAAACTTTTTAAGTAATTTTTAGACAAATAAATTTTGTTATGTAAATTTGTGTTCATATTAATACAGCAAGTTTGTTTGGTGAAGATGGCAAGGATTGGCTATAAGACCTTGGCAGTGCACCGTTTGGATGTCCTTAATGGATGGATAATATTCTTCTTGATAATCTCTAAATTCGGATCTCCTTTACATCTAGATGTTTTAATATCCTTGTGGATCGGATGGCCAAAATTGCTACTCATAAAATGCTTTTAAATAATTAAATTCATTATACTTATTTTACAAATTTAAAATATAATGATTCTTTTCAACCGCCTTAAGCATAACATACAAGTTTTATCGTAAAAAAAATGGTAAGGATGCTAACGGGTAAAGTGGAGTTCTGGAATTCAAATGCCTATTGCCCCATACTTGGAAATATTTTATCAAAATTATCAAGGGGCAGCCCCCTTCTTTCTACTGCACATAAAGCTAGTAAAAACTAATCCGACCAGATAATTTCGCTCAGTTCAGATAAATTCGCCAGTCTAGCCCGATCTGTAACTGTTTGACTAAAAAGTCAACAATTCGAAATCCGCCTAGTTCGTGACGCGTTTAACTCGTAATATGATTGCCCATAACCCGACTAATCCGTGATCCGCTCAGTCCGTCCGTTTAACCTGTCATATCATCTGATAAAGTATGAAGTTCTCTCCCAAGTACAATTTATCATAAATTTTAATAGATAATTATTCCATAATCTCAAATTAATTTGATGACATTTACTTAAAAAATAATTAGTTCATTTTAAGTAAATATTCATGAAAACAAACTTTTTGTATCAAAGGCAACATGATATTATTACTCAATGCTCACTTGCCAGTTAAAACTCATATTTCTTCAAAAGAAGTGAATAATATCAATTAGCTTACATACAACACACTCAATATTGATAACATAAACTAAGAACCAAATTGAGGTACTGCCCCTATGAAGTTGGTTAGTTAGATTCAACATTATAATATGTTTATTGTTTAGTCACTAGCATGAACAAAATAAACGGTAGGAGCTAACCAAGTTTTGTGATTTATACAAAAGCATTGAGAGAAGAAAATACACAATAAACAAGAATGATAAATTCTGAATAGACATAAACAAGAATGAAAAATCTTAATGATAAAATGACCGCCAATCTTTGAAGGGCTTTTTTACCTTTTTCATCATCGATTTTGTAATCCTAAAATTAAAATTTCAATTTGTAATTTAGTTTCTACAATTTTATTACTATTTTAGAATTCAAATTGTAATCTCAATTTTTTTTAAATTTAAATAAAATGAAATGTGAAAATGATTATTAAATCTAAATTCTATTTTTTATTATCGAAATAAAACTTATGTGTTATAGTTTGTAAATTGATTGTACATTGATGGCCCGATGGGCAACCCGAGCGAACTCGTGAACCGCCTACCCGAAACCCGATGAACTCGTGATCCGGTGAACCCGTAATCCGATTAATCCGCAACTCGACAACCCGTGGCCACCAACCTATAACTTGTCTAACCTGTAACCGACTAACCCGTAACCCGCCCAAACCGTTCGTTTGACAGCTCTACCCACACAGCTTCGTCTGTACATGAGTTTTAATATTTCAATTCTTAAAGCATAGAAACCTAATCTTTAAAAATGAAATCCACAATCCCAAATATATATTTTGTGTATGAATACAAACACAAAAACAAGTATGTGTCCAGAACATAAGTACAAAATCGCATACAAGTACGTAGAGTATAAAAATGTAAGTACAAAAGAGATATACATGCGGCATGCCTAGAAAAATATTGCACACATGAGTGTGTATTCTATAAAACGAATACAGATGTGTATAAAACGAAAGAAAAAATATATAGACGTACGAACAAACTCATGAACAACCTCGTTTTTGCATCTTTCAACAAAAATCACTTTACCATGTGAGAAATTTGCAAGAAACAAACTAGAATCATAGGTGATTTGCCCTTTCTCGATGATGTCCAATTTGTTGTTGCTTAGAAAGTGTTTCACTGTCAAGTTGTCTGTCTCGAAGATGACATTCGTTAGTTGTAATCCCCAGGTCCATTCCATTGTAGCTGCTAACGCACGAACTTCACCTTCAACCGAAGGCATACGCCCACGCCAAAAGATGGTTCGGTGGTAGAGGATCGCGCCGTGTACATTGTGGAAAACAATGCAAAAGCCACCGCTGTCGACGTGTACATGAGTTTACACGTAAAAAACGAGTACAAAGATATCTACGTAAAAAAAAGTACAAAGACATGTACCAGAGTGTGTTGGTGAATATATACAATATAAAAAGACAAGTACGCGTAGAAATGAGTGTAAAGACATGTAGAGGACTACCGAACACAATATAAACAAACCAGTACATAAAAATGAGTACAAAAATAAATATTACAAGTGTGCATATAGTATAAATTCAGGTATACATAAAAAAACAAGTACAAAATCATATATCCATGTATAAGATTTCGTATGAGGCCATGTTGACGAATAAAAACGAGTATCATATTTGATTCTGCCTAATGTGTAGTACACATTTGCAAAACGATAGCGTTAGACATAGTTTGATATCATATATGATATTGATGTGCTCGGAACTATTTGGTTGTGCAATCCACTTGATGTTATGGTACGACTTGGATCAAATGCTTGATGTTCTATATATGATTGTGCTAAAATTTATTAATAAGTATTTCAATTAAAGTGAAAGGAAAGGCATGTGTAGACCAAGCAACAAGTCAATTCAACTATATATGTGAAGATTGTTTTTAGGGACTTTTATCGAGCACTTGACTTTTTATCAAACATTTAGTAGGTATTTGTGTTTGTACTTATTCAACCAACCTAAGTGTAAACCGAGTATTGAAAGTGCAATATGTGTTGAGAGTTTGTGATTTTGTCAAAAATCTTGTTTTCATCACTAATTCACCTCAACTGAGTGTAGACCAAGCATAAATTGTGATAGTTAGTGGTGGTAGTTCGTGGGTATGACCTTGCCACGAACGCCTACAAGTGTCTAATAAAAATTCATTATCATATTGGTGTCTAGTGTATCAAAATTAAAGTTTTAGGTAGTTTGAGCTTGATCACTTCCCTTCCAAGTAACATACGTCTTTTATTTGATCAACTTGTGATTTGATTGCTTACTTAGCACATCGAGTTTTTTATCGCCGTTTCTGAAGACATCTCTCAATCTTTTATTGCTCACCGATCTACTCATTCATTCCAATTTAGTTTTTCTTCCTCTTTTGTTAGTCCGTTTGGAAATATTTGCTCCGTTTGGTATGCAAAAATTTTAGTGAGAACCGTCCTATCATTTTTTCAAATCGCAAAACAGAACTTTTTACTTATTTTGATAATCCAAAAATATAATGGTTTTTATAAGGAAGAACAAATCTTTTATACACTCAACTTCCCTAAAAAGTATTATGATGGCAAAACCAAACCCAACATTCTTGTCTATACTAAACATATCGATTTGAATTAATCATATATATACTCACATTAACTATCGAGGCATTTGAACAACTAATTAATCTACTCTAAATTATTTAAAGAATACTAGTAAAATTTAAAGAGAAGAACACATATAAATATAATGCATAGCAATCCTAGCAAGTAGCATATGTAGTTTTAGACTTAAGGGCATCATGATGACACAATTGATCATAATCATCCTTTTAATTTGGGGGATGAGACGTAATCGTCATGAGCTGGTAGTGGAGGGAACAAAGGTGGGGGTTGGCGTTGAATTTGATGCCTGATTCCATGTCAGCCTCTCCCTTTGGCTTTTGGGTTAGCTTATATGTACGGTTAGTATTGTTTGGAATTTGGATAGTGTGAATTTAGTTCCGGTTTTAAGTGGGTTTGATTTACTTGTAAATATAGACATATAGTGGTGGAAACATGACTTGACCTTTGGACGGCTGAAATTATGATAATAAGTTGTCGTGATTCATTAGGTGAAGTTAACTTCCTTGTTCACAATCATGGCGTGTACTAAAGCATGGCTGATCCTGTTTTTTTTCAAATTTATGGAACTGTGGATGTGAAAAAAAATATTATATACCATTAAATAAAATTTTGTATAGAGAGTCAAAATGAAATGTAAATTACACAGAATGGTAATCCTAGGGTGAAAGAGATGCAGAATCTTGTCATGCATGTAGTTCTTTCAACGATATAGGCGGGTATGCTCCACGAGCCCTGAAGCATATGGTCCTCTAAGCCTGTCATCATGGACTCGTCATGCTGTGGCCAATAATCTCTCTAATTACCAAGCATTTAGGAGGACACAGTCCAACCAGCTATGTCACCCGTCGACTTCGTAGCAGAAGGCTCCACCTTAATGCTGACCAGCCAAACAATTGGTACATCCAAGATAATACCGCTACTCCCAAGCGAACGGCTTCTCCTCCCTCGACACTAGCAGATATGACAGGTGCACATACGCATCACCCCTATCCACTAGCATGAACGCCCCAATACACGCGAGCATGTACGCACGGGCTGTCGTCAACGTTTCCGTCCGCAATGCCGATGGCTCGATGATTCGGAGTCGCCATCAATCTTTTTGAAGCGGATTGGACACTTTAGACATAACCCAGGTCCTTTAGGATGCGAATTAGATCAGGAATGCGGAACAGAGATCTTGGATTCGAGAGGCGGCTACGTGCGGGGAAGGATTAGCACCCTGCAACGCCCGGTAAACCAATACTATGATATTCAATAAGTTATGTTTTATTTTCTTAGTTTAGTTGGTTAATTATATTTTAGTTTGGATATGGAAGATTATGTAATTTTTTCTAGAATATTTTTATTTAATTGTAAGTCTTTACGAATTCCCACTCTTGTGGAAATTTCATTTTATGTCGGTAAATATTTTAGTTGAATATTTTTTTTATTTAATTGTTTGGACTCGAGTTATACGACTGCCTAGATACCCAATTCTTTGGGATCAAAGTCCATGTAGTTCGATTGTAAAAAGTTGATTTGAGGATTTTGGTTAATTTTTATTATTGTAAAAATCACGTTATCATGCTCGTTTTTTATTTAAAAGACATTTATTTGATTATTTTGATGATAAGATTTTTATAAAGAATACCCTCGTGTTTCGGTATTCTGAAACCGATGGTGCTGATACGTTGATCGAGGAATGAGGAATACACGTTTTAATGTACTTACTTACGAACCTCTTAATTCATAATAAGATTATTACTATTTATAAAGTTTAGAGGAGTAGTAAAGATTTATAATGATACGTAATTTGGATATTTTATTATTCCACTTTTGATTTAGTGATAATTTTGAAAAATCCGAAACTCTTGTCACGGATACGAAATTCATATAACGTTGCTATAATATTTTTAAAGGATTATTATGAAGAGATTTTCACATGCTTTGCCAAATGACAAATTAATTTGTTTATATTAATTAACTTGATTTGACATAATTAAAAATGCATTACAAGACGGGTAACGAACTTACATTTAAATAAACATGTCAAAAATATTTTGGTGATTTGATAATTCTATTATCGTTATGTTAACGTTAATTACAATGTTACGTCGATTCGAATAATTGTAAAGTTTCGAGTTTTTAAGTTTAAAACTTTAACTTATAAATATCGAGTAAGATTAAAGAAGTTAGAACTTTTATTTTGTTATTAATCTACATTTATTTCAGTTTTATTCTACTGTTAATATGACCTTAATGAGACTTGAATCAAATTAATTCCACTAAAGGCTTCGCCTTCTGAATTAATTAGGCCATAGCTCGCGTTGGGCCCAATTGAGAAACTGGGCCACAACGGCGAAGGAGAGGGCCGATCCCGCGCGTGTTCGATCGGACACCTAAAAGGACGAAATTACCCCTGAAGGTCTGCGAGCTGAAGAAGGGCGACAGGGGAAAAAAGGTAAATTTACCCAAACCCTAATCGGCCTTATAAAAGGTCTCTTAACTAAAAAAAACGTCATTTCCCCTTCTTTCCAATCTCTCTCTTCTCTCTTCCCCAAATTCTCTAACTTCCGTCTATACTTCTACCTCTCTTTCTCTTCCTCCTCTTCCCCCTCTCGGCCGATGGCGAAAACTCCCTTCCCTCTCTTGTTTTTTTCTCTTTTTCTTCTCCTATCCTTCTCTTTCTCTTTTCCTCTCCTCTTCTTCTCCTCCCCTTCTGTTCCCTCTCGGTTTTGTCCCTTTTCTCTCTTTTTTTCTTATTTTTTTCTTCTCCTCTCCTTCTCTTTCTCTTTTTCTCTCCTCTTCTCCTCCTCCCCTCTCTTCCCTCTCGGTTTCGTCGATTGGGATGGTGGCAACGACGTTACTGTCGCTCTTCTCCCTTTCCTCTCTTTTCTCTTCTTCTTTGCTTCTCCTCCTCTTCTTTTCTTCCTCTTTTCCTACTCCGTGCCGTCCCAACTCCGCCGTTCTGTCCACTTCAACGTCGCGGCCACTCCCTCAACGGTAACAAAAGAAAGGTATACAGACTCTCAGATCTACCTCCTTGGCTTTCTATTTGTTCGATTCAACCAGATTCGGGTTTGCATGCATCGGAGGACGCCTCCGGCGAGTCCTCCAGTGACATGCAAACTATGATCTCCATTTCTAAGGTCCTAATATTTCATTTAAATACCCTTTCTGACTTTGTGATTTTGTTTCGTTTTTTTATTTGGAGTGAAAACCGGCGGAGAGGAAGAAGAAGACCCCGCCGAAAATGCTGCCAGCGGCAGCGGCGGAGACCGATGTGGAGTGGAGAAAGAGAGGAAGAGAAAGAACGCCGGGTAAAAAAACTCTGTCTTGCTTCTTTTTATTAATCTCTGTTTTGGTGGTTACGAAATTAACTACGGATTTCTCTGATTTTTTAGGTCTTCGAAAATGGGTAGAATCGATTTTTCTAGAAAAACTAGAGGAAAGGGAGAAGACTGGCTTTAGGATGTAAAACAGCTAATTTCGAGTTTTGCTCTAAATTTTATAGGTGAAAGTGATGGTTCTGTTTGTTGACGAGTTGCCTAAGATGAAAATTTTGTCGTTTTGTCACTGAAATTGTAGTAGTAATCTAGGTGTTTAAAAAAATTGATGTTTGAAAAACTTGACTGTTTTAGTAATTTTAACAAATTTCAAGAACATTACTTGGCCGAAAAATTCATATTTTAGCTTGATTTTGATATCATACTACGAAAAACTTTAAATTTTTTGAGTCCTTGGTGCTAATAGTGTAAAGATGATGACGAATGGCCTTTTAGTCTCTTGTTAATATATTTTTCAGCAACCTTTACTTGATTTCAGAACCTTATTTCACTCATTGGTTGGTTGTTTATTAAAATTAATCATTTATTTGCTTAGTTAAAATGAACGTTGTATTCGAGAGTAGTTTAGATGGTGACTAAGCATAACCACGTGTATGTATAAATCATATGTGAAATGATTTCGAATAGAGGTGTTTTGGATGATATACCTTTAATAAGAAGCTTTCTTGTTTTGTCGTGTTTCAGGTGGCGGCGCCCTTTGTAAGTGACGACAAAACTCCCTTGGTGACTTCTACATGGATGGTGAGATAATTTTTTTTGTACTTTTTAGTTTTAGTGTTTATTGTTATTTGGGATTTTATGGATGGATTTGTATATCGTATTAGGGTCTTCTTTGTAAATCACCTCCTTCCTTTTTCTTTTCATTTCTGTTGTTCTTTTAAATGCAGAAATGGCTGCCACCTCCCCTCTAAACCAACCAGCACTTGCAATACATTCTAACCAAAAAAAGAGGTGACAGCTTCCTAATTAATAATAGTAACGAGCCCGAAATTGAGCCTACAATCGTGCCCAAAATATGGATAAACGGATTTTGCTGAATTTCGAGACATCAGACTTGTGGTCCATTCAATTTGGCTATTCCCGTTTAGAAAGATCTAAAATAAAACTGGCTTAGAACAATCCGTATCGTAAGAATTACATCTCAAATACATACCATTGACTACAAAGTTCTCCCAAACATGCACCTTAACTAAATTTAAACGAGTAAAGACTTTGCAACAAGTAAAATCTTGACGCTAAATCTTCGCTAGAGATGCTATGACTATTTAGCAAAATGATACTGGCGCAAATTCAACACCCGTATAAAATTTGGTTACTACACGTGCATACTATCCTAGTGTACGCCCATAATTAGCTGGAATCTGCTTTGGCTTCTTGAACGAGGACGTCAGCGACCCGATCCTCAATCGCCCATCCTATAGGATATCCTTCGCTAATGGCCAGACACCCAAAACCTCCTCAACGAAGTGTAGCATCTGTGCCCAACCACGATTGAGAGGGGCGTATACTGCATCGCCATCCACTGGCAGATCCATCAGCATCGCCACACCCTCTAGAGTTATCGTGCACTCCTCATGGTACATGTGGTAACTGTTCGTCTCCGGCCACCACCTCTCCACCAACGACGTGATAAGATGCGGATCAAGCGCAAGGTTTACGAAACCAACAAGCGGTAGAAGTTTGACGGCCTCCAAAAAAGGGTGGAAGCTACTATGGTGTGTGGGAATAAGAGACATCCTATGACATTGCATAGTAACAATAGGTTCTTATTCGATATTATAAAATAGTAACTAAGTAAGTACTAATAGGTAATAATATAGGTAATGTGAAACCCGCCCCTGGAAGACCCGGTCAAACCACCCGGTTCAACCCATGTATACTAACCAGGGTTCCACTCAGCCATAAAAATACACATCATTCAATACAAGGCAGTACATTTGCAAAGTCAAAGCATAACTGAATTCTTATCCAATGGAAATATATATCTTATAAGTAAAAGAGCATCAAAGGCTGAACAAAATATTAGCAAAGCATCCATGACTGAGAACAAATATCCAACAATCGTCCATCCCAACTGAAGGGGAAAACAACAACTGGAAAACAACTGAAAATCTAGTAAAACTCCTCAAAAGAAAAGAATAAGGTCGGACATCCACCAAGTACCTTTCTCTTGGACTCCCATAGTCCTTAAGCTCCATCGGTGCCATTTGGTAAGGTGTTATGGATATAGGCATTGTGTCTGACACAAGCTCTATATTGAAAGCCACCTCCCACTCAAGAGGTACATTAGGTAAGTCCCCTGAAAACACATCGGCACAACTTCAACTCTTCCCTCGGCATCCAGGAGAATGTGAGTGAGGAAAGCCTTGCGTCCACTTCTGATCAAATTTTCTACCCTCAGGGCAGAAAGGAAGAGGTGTTGATGAACGGTTTTTAGGCGATATCAAAATAAACCGGTTAATAAATTAACCGAGTCGAATTTCCATAGGGTCTCAATGTCGTGACTATTCAAGTTATGAAGAGTGCTAATCGATTAAACATGTTTTGTGGTGTAGGTTCCACGAACTCTAAAACTATCAATTATTCTCAAGGAGGCAAGACTGCATGATATAAGGTTTGAACCAAATGGGAGAAAACGACTTACACTTTGAATCCCCCTAGGCTATCCAAATTTTTAAATGACACACAAATTCAACAATTTAAGCAAAACAAAATAGATACAGTTTACTTGCGCAATTCTTCTCTAATAAAATAACTCGGGGCCGCTATCTGCTATCTATCTATTATCCCAGTCCCCTCTTTCAAGACAAAGATTTGAAATACTCTAGGCGACAAAACAAACGAGAACTGCTCACACGACAGACTAGTTTATTCACTCTCGGATGAGGGTTAACGCCTAACCTAGTTGGTTAATTTTGATGTTCTAGATATGCAAGCTCTTTAGAGATGAAGAAAAATCTAAAAAGGTTCTATTCAAGACAAGCAAGCAATAATAAGAACGGAAACAAAATTAAACATAAACCAAAATCCCTCCAACTTGCATAAATTGTCAAAGTCAAACAATCATCTGTTCATAAGGAATTACCTAGGGTTCATCTAATCTAAGCATGAGGAATTTATCTACTCATACCTTCAAAAAACAAATCAAAATCAACAAAGGAACACATTGGAATCAGGTTTACAAGAAGAAATCCGAAAACCTAATTTCGTCGAGAACCGTGATGAAATCGATCCGTCAATCTTGATTTTTCCTTCCGATGTGAGCTCCTTGAAGTTGATGCCTTCTCATCACTCCGAAGTCTCTGAACTATTCTCTAATTTTCGTCCAAAAGGGTTTGTGAATTATGAGGGACAGCTAGTGATTGCTACAATAACTTCGCAGTTATCTCGACAACACAAGTGTCGTATGTGTCCAAGGATTCCTCTAGTTATGGTTTTACTCAAACTTATCAACACGGTCTAGACTTAAGAATTTGGGAAAGGTTTCTAATTATTCTATTCATTCAATTAAAACTAAGAATTAAGGTTTGATCTAAAGGAGAAAACAAGTTCTTGGAAGGGATATTTATCAAGCTCAACTTTCTAACAGTAGTCGGATCGAGAAAATGTTAGACTTGGACTGAATAATACGATTCCTCTTATCACTGGTATGAATCTGCGACATAATCATGCACGCGAATTACCACTACCAGCTTCCCAATCAATGTTGAAATCACCACAACTAGGGTAACTAGTAATGACCACCGAGAAGTTCTACAAAGTGATAAGGTGCTCTCATTGAATTAAAGAAAATCTCAAGAAATTTGAATTAGTGTTAACTTGGTCCATCAACACCTAAGCTACTAATAACTACAACTCACTTGGTCCATTAGGTACAAAACAGAGCGCCCGCCAATTAGTTGATGGATAACCTTCCATCAATCTTTCTTCAAAAAAAGCACGAAAGGTAGAATCGATAAATTTCGTCAATCTTACATTGTAACTCATATGAATTCCAAAATTGATCAAATAAAGAATTTCAGAGATTCGACCTAATTCAAGTAGAAATAAAAACAAGGTTGAAAAACCAACAATCAAAGCAATCTTTCATTCAATACCAAATATCCAACAATCGTCGACCCTATACTTTTAGGGAGAGTATCACGGCTCAAATCTTACATCCCAACCAAAAACTCTAAGGATTTAGCTACTCATAACTCTAGTAGAAAAGAAAATAGAAAAAGACCTAACCACCATCTTGATGAAGAGACAATGAATCAGACTTCAATCAGTCTTCACTTTTGATCTTCTAGCTTCAATGCTAGCTTCCATCTTCAATGGGGACTCCTTCGGATCTTCAATCGGACTTCTAGGGGTGGAAATATGGAGTTTTTGCATAGGAGAGCGGGGAAAAATCAAAGGAATTTTGTTGGAGAAGATGATATTTCTCTTTCCTCTCGACATTTTTATAGCAAAGCCCTTTGGATCCAGGAGGTGCACGCCGTGCACCCCCTTTGCCTTAAATTTTTTTATTGCAAATAACGAGGAAAGGTGCACGCTGTTCTCCCATTTTTTATACAAGGCCATTTTGCAATTAAGGCCTGCACAACAATGCAGTGATGCATGGCGTGCAACCCTTCTTCTTAACCATTTCTATTCCATTCTTCCATTCGAGCTCCAATCCTGCTCTATTCCACGCCCATAGCCTCATAGCTAGACCACCTATCTCTAAAGTAGCTGTGGATAACAATTACTACAAAGAAACACATCAAATGGACCGAAACGGTCCCAGTGAACGGGTCTAGGCACATAATGCCAAAATACGAAACCACACAGGATGAAGCACGAACGAGCTAATATTAACTCAAAAAGCATGCAGATAGGCATAGATAATCACTACAAATCCTAGCACTATAACCTGGGCTTTTATAAAGAAGGATTCTTTTAGCATGACAGACTACCAAAAGTGCGCTCTACAAGGGCCAAAAGTGTGCCGCGCACTTTTGGTCTATTTACAGTGCACTTTTAGTCTAATTTACAGAAATATCTAAAATCAAAAGTTGTAGAAAATTGAACTATATTTCCAACGCCGCCATCCTTGCATCAATCAGACTTCTTAGCTAGGAGATATGTCCAAAATACAAAACTTCAACGTTTTCTTACCAAGTCGAGATCCGAACTCCTTGCAGATGTCGAAATGCTTCTCAATGTTTTCCCTAGATCATCCATGCATGCTTTATCACTCTGATTTATGCCTTGAGGTCTCCATGTACCTGAAATCTATAAAAAAACACTCCAAAACGACATCAAATGGACCCCGATTGAGTCTGGGACACTAAATCTAGATTAAAGCTTAAAATGCATAAAACATTATAAACTTCTACCTATATCAATACAATTATGCATGAAATATTACTGAAATGAGGGTGATTTATGTGAGAAATCTAGCATCATCAAATACCCACACAGTTCAACTTTACTTGCCGTCAAGCAAAAAGCTGATACAAGCCATAGTACACACCGACAATCATATCAATTACCGACATAGCAAAGAACATCCATAATCCTCAATGCATCGCTAAATTCCTGAAAAAACAAGTGAACCTTAAAATGAAGCCTAAATAGGATGTGAAGGCCTCGCAAGAAGTTCCCCCACTTGCCACTCGTCATCACACATGTTACACGAACCAATCAAGACTGAATGTGAAGGAGAAAGTCGGCTTAAAGACGAAGCCAATTGTGAACTCACTCACAGTGTATGGGGATAGTGTTTATGCGCTCATCATAAACTCCAAGGAGCGCTTCCAACACTTGCATTTCATCCTACCTTTACTCATCACATTAAGGCACGTCAAGCACTAATCAAGAGCTCTCTTATTTGGGGTTGTAATGTGGACAAAAGGAGAAAACAAGGTGAAATGACTTTGGTGGTGGGTGTATACAGTGGCGGACAACTTGGTCTATTATAATATAGAGTTTAAGTCACAAATCACAAACAACACTATGTAAGGATCTACTACTACCAAGAGCTTCAACTAGCTCGTCTATCCCTTATTCAAAAACCACTACTTTGAGCATTTTGCTCGTTTCTTCCACTAACTCTAGACCTTTTGGTCTTTTTTTATCTTTTCAAATTTTCTTATCTCGAGACTGGGATTTTTTTCACTTGTCTCCTTCCTTTTTCCGAGATTTTCAAAAAACAATTTCTCATCTCTTTCGAAATTGCAACAATATATCAAGAGACTCACGGAAAACTACATAAGCATGTATTAGATTTAATTTAGCAACCTTATTGACTCCTAGACTCGACCAAGTTACATGCCACTAATGTACACATGATCAAACGAAGGCTTGAAAGAAACGGGATACGGTATTATGGGGGGTACGAAAAGCCTATTTGGCTATGATTGGTTTAACTAGGGAAAAATATAAGGGCAAGATAGGTATTTTGTTGTGGAGCTTTTCTAATATCTTCTGTCATTTTAGTGACTCTGTGTCGAGCAAATTCATTTCGGAATTATACAAGTGCAGAATTAACAACAAACAGAGAAGACCACTCAATTTAATTGTTAAGAACAAATCTATCGATGAAGCAGATTATCTATATTACAAAATGGTCTTTTTAAGGTCTCACATTGTTTTGCTAGATAGTAATTCGGTAGCATGCATGCTCGGTCACATCAAGTTGGGGAGTCCGTGCTAATTTAAACAGATCAATGAAACTCCAAAGAACGAATCAATAGACTTTGATCATTAGCCAATACTCCTATCAAATCTAGGTTCACAAGTAAATCAACAATTCAAGTGCACAAATCATAGGGAAGTTTTCTGAACATGTCAAGTAATCGATTCAAAGGTGGTTGCAAAAAGCTTGAGATTTGGACTAATCTGTAAGATGGCATGTACCCATCAAGACTAGCTAACAAAAATCCTATGCAAACCCACCCTAACACTTAGTTTGGACAGTGTCCTCACTAAGTTGCATAAGAAAACCTGGAAGGCCTGAGAAATCCGAAGAGGCAAGAGGCACGATCCATGAAGCTCGAACTCAGACAAGATGCTAACTCCTGAAAAGGGTTCAAACACACGAAACCAAAACAAAAAGCAAAAAGGAACAAGGAACAAGGACAAGTGTCCAAGGTCCACATTGAATAAAGTGGATACAATATCCGAAAAGAAAGATATAAAAACGACAAGACAGTTTGCTGATACTGAATAGAAGGGATCCCTCGGAGGTGAGCATAATTTTGGGGTAAAATATATGGTGAAAATTTTCTATTTATATGAGCTGCTTCTGATAAAATCGTCAAAAATACACCAAAAGTGCACGTAAATATACAAAAAGTGCGCCAACGCACTTTTGATGTTACTTATAGAGACCGATTTTTCAAAAAGCACCAAAAGTGCGCGTAGATGTCCCTGAAGTGCGCCACACACTTTTGGTGTGTCTACAACGCATTTTTGGTATAAAAACACCAAAAGATTCAGTCCCCAAATTTGAAGTTCAACAACTTACAATTTGAAACACGACCCAGAGTAAATCGTTCTAGACTCTCTCTAACACCTAATCATGCAGTTTGACTCAAAGAAAATGCAAACTATTGACTCTAGACATGGGCTGCCTCTCATGAAGTGCTCTTTCTTTAACATCTTTGAGCTATACGATACCTAGATGGTTATGTAATCCAACTAAGCACCTCCTTGAATGCCATCAGTTTCTTCATGGTGAAAAGTTGAGTGTCAACCAATAATTAAAGGAGATGATGGAATAACCAGCAAACTTCACTTGAAACCTGCTTGCCAACCCAGAATGACCATCTCCTTCCGAAATTATATGCTTGAGGTGGAAAACGATAGAAAGGTATTTCACCACCAATAACCTCAACCTTCTCCACACCAATGATGCCACTTGAAAAGTCTTCTGATTTAAACATGAGTGGTTCCTCTTCGCTGACCTCTTCAACCTTGGTGTTTAGTATCCTGACACAAGAACTTCATGACCGAGCACGAACTTTGAAGGGCCTCAACATTCTTTGGTGGAACCACAATTGCTGAGATGTCCTTGTAGATGGAGCACTTTATTTCTTCTATCGCCAAAGTTGGAATATGAGATTAATCGTCCCAGAATATGTCGATGAGATATGCATTGTCATCTTCTTCATATTCTTTTTTATTTTTATCACACACAACTTGAGTTTACTCAATGACTTGTTGCTGCAGCTTTTCATCATCATCCGAAAATCCTGAAGAAGTTTCATCCCATTCGCAATCTTTAAGCTCACCTGCACATTTAGCTTGAACTTCCTTGGTGAGTGATGTATCTTCTAGATATTCACCTTCATCCTCTAAGAAGTTAAAAGGGAAATCACTCCCATCCATTTGAGGCACTTCTAGCTTTTCATCACTGTTGGCTACATTGTCTTTAAGGATGGATGCATCTTCCTCCTCTATGAACTATGGCTCTTGTAATAGTGAGTACATCTTGAATGTCCTCATCATTGTCTAACTCGACATCCTCGTCAAAGAAACTGTTGACGGGCTCTATCCTTGAAATTATCTCTTCTCTGGCAACCATTCTCTTCATCATCTCTACCATTCCCTTTATCGTTTCTTCCTGCGCAGCCGACGTTTCCTCCTGGGCTGCACGCATTTCCTTGATATCCTCAAGGTAATGTTTTAGTGATGGCTCTTCATAATCTTGAGGAAGTTGATAGTGATAATTCCGTGCAAGCTCCTAGTGATATGGAGCTGAGTAAGGATCTCAATAACAAGATTGTGATGGTTGGGGCTCATTGTGACTCCACCGCTGGTTATATTTTCTATAATCCTGCATCATCACACTCAAACAAAACTACCAAGGGGAAACTGAAAAAAATACAAAACATGGAAATTTACAATGAAAGGATGATTAATACTAAACTAACTCCTTTCAAACACAACAAAGAAGACCCTCAAAATGGCGTCAATTTGATGAACAAAATTTAGGCGTTATCAAAATGTCGAATTTCCCTAGGGTCTCAATGTAGCGACTACTCAAGTTATGAAGAGTGCTAATCGATTAAACAAGTTTTGTTGTGTAGGTTCCACTAACACTGAAACTATCAATTATTCTAAAAATGCAAATGACTGGGAAATTAACACAAGGCTGTAAGACTGCACGATATAAGGTTTGAACCAAATGGGAAAAAATGGCTTCGACTTCGAACCCCCCTAGGCTATCCAAATTTATAAATGACAGACAAATTCAACGATTTAAACAAAACAAGATAGATTCAATTCATCAGCATAGTTCTTCTCTAATCAAATCACTTGGGTTCGCTAATCTGCTACCTATCTACTATCCATGTCCGCACTTTCGAGACAAACATTTGAAATCCTCTAGGCAACAAAACAAACGAGAATTGCTCACACGACAGACTAGTTTATTCGATCTCAGATGAGGGTTAACGCCTAACCTAGTTGGTTAATTTTTGTGTTCTAGATATGCAAGCTCTTTCAAAATGAAGAAAAATCTAACAAGGTTCTATTCAAGACGACCAAGCAAGAATAAGAATGAAAACGAAATTAAACATAAACCAAAATCCATCCAACTAGCATAAATTATCAAAGTCAAACAATCATCCATTCATAACGAATTACCTAGGGGTCATCTAATCTAAGCACGAGGAGTTTAGCTACTCATAACTTCATAGAACAAATCAAAATCAACAAAGGAACACATTGGAATTAGGTTTACAAGAAGAAATCCAAAAACCTAATTTCGCCGAGAACCGTCGAAGAAATCAATGCATCAATCTTGATTATGTCTTCCGATCCAAGGTCCTTGAAGTTGATGCCTTCTCATTGGTCCAAAGTCTCTAAAATATTCTCTAATTTTCGTCCAAATGGGTTTGTTAATTATGAGGGCGAGCTGAAATTTTATAGAGAAGGATTCCTTAAACCTGACGGACTACCAAAAGTGCACCGCGTACTTTTGGTAATTTTATGGCGCACTTTTGGTATAATTTACAGAAAATTCTAAACTCGAATGTCGTAGAAAATTGAACTATCTTTCGAACGCCACCGGCCTTGCATCAATCGGTTTTTGAGCTAGGAGATATGTTCAAAATACGAAAATTGAACTATCTTTCCAACGCCGTTGACCTTGCATCAACCGGGTCTGAAACACTAAATCTAGATCAAAGCTTATTATGTATAAAACATCCTAAAATTATACCTAAAGCAATATGATGATGCATTAAATATCACTTAAATGAGGGCCATATATGTGACAAATCTAGCGTCATCAGGTGTCCATGGTGTTCTCGCCCCTAAATTCCAGAGATCACTACATATTCCTTTTCAAGCTTCAAAATCCTGATCAACTTTCATTTACAGTCCACCAAGGCTCCATGCCGTTCTAGCCAGTCCATTCCCAGAATCACATCAAACTCATCTAAAGGAAGAACGATGAGGTCTGTTGTGAACTCCCTATCCTCACAGAGCAAAATTTCTCCATCTATACACGATTCCACCAATGATGGACAACAAGGAACCGGTGGCAACATAAATGAAAGAGTGTGAAGCACCCGTATCAAACAAGGCATAGAAGGATCTGTCGCAAATGATAACCATACCCGTGATAGTATTCAGGGCAGCTTTTGCCTCCGCTCTGGTAGCGTACACCCTGCTCAGCCCCTCTTTGTTCCCTCTTTGTTGTTACCTCTCTCCCAATGGCACCGTGTTAGCTCAAAAAAGTGACACTATAAGATAAGATGTATCTTGCATCGGTTTCTGCGACCGTATTTAGCATCGGTTGGTAAATAGCCAACGGGAAGTCAGGGCTTCCATAACTTCCCGTCGGTTGGTTATCAGGCGACAAAAAAATGACGGCATGTAAGCGGTCAACGACGTCAATGATTTGCTATCGGTTAGGTCAATAATTTCGTGTCTGTTATGAAAGCATCACCGACAAGTATTTGACCAGTCAATGTCAAAAAATGTGGTGCCAATTTCCCATCGGTTGGGCGGAAATATGGTGTCGGTCGATAGAGCATCTGACGGAAAAGTTTTGACCGGTCAATAATTTGTCGAAATTGGCGTCTATTTTGTCGTCGCATTGTGTTTGAATTATCGTCGGTTGTAACCGAGCTAAGTTACGCAAATTCTCGGGCAACTTAGCGTCGCTTGGTTGTATTTCACGTCGCTTATCGACCGACGCTAAAGATGACCAGTATATAAACCCCAAGCTCAGACAAGCATTCATTTGAACTCTCTTTTCAAATCCGAAAATCCTGTCAACTCCAAAATCTCTCCTAACTGCCACTGCCGCCGCAACTGCTGTCACCGTCTCCACCGCCAACCCTCCAATAAGATTCGTTCCAAATCAACGTTCGTGGTAAATTTGAACTTAAAACTGTTTTTTGGTAATCGTATTACTATTAATTACGAGGTTTTTTCATCACCGTTAGTTGTTCTTGAATGCAAGGTTTAAAATTTGTAGCTCGTTCTCTTGTGTGAAGTCCGAGAAATATTTCAATCTTCGTCGGTCTATAGTATGTAATTTAATTTGTTTAACCAAATATGTGTATCTAGCTATTGGATTAGTATATTATTAGTTAGGTTGAACAATAACGACGGTGTCATTGTAGAGTTTGATGATTAAATCATAAAGTGATTATGGTAATGAAAATATCTTATTAGGAATGCATATTCATGTGCACTAATTTGGAATTACTATACGTGTAGTTTACTTGTCAATTTCTTTTGCAGATAAAATGGCATAACACAGGAAGACTTGGGTTGTTCAGGTACTAACCCTGAGGGCGGTAGGGAGAGGAAGTCTATTGGTAGTGCACATATGCTTATCCTTGATCCTAGAATGAGGTTCATCATCCCATTTCAAAATAAATTGCCAAGTGGAACTGATCATGCTGGACTTTTTGGTAAGTTCCTTGGGATAATTTGCAATGGATCACAACATTCTTCCTGTGCACTATGATGGATGGCCATATGTGTGTGACACACAGAAGGCAACGACTCTAGTGGCGGTGAGGGTAGTAGTTTGTGATCCATTTTCATTGAAATTACATTATTTACCAACTTTGATTTGTGTTTAACTACAATATTGGATCGTAATTGAACCAGATACAACATTTAAAGATGCTAAAAAGTACATAATGGGTGACATTGCGAAGAAATGGAAAGACTTCCGAGTCCGGATGTGGAAAGACCAAGTGTTGAAGAATGATAAGATCCCAAACCACTCTCTTCACAATCTTCTAGAGCAGCTTGTGTTACAGCCAAGCCTGGACAGATTACAATACTGATGTGGACATAATTTATAGCCTACAATCGGAGACTAGAAATTTTGGTAAGCAAATGAATGTTTATATTTGATTTGTATAATGTATATCTTCTTATAGTTGGTTGTTCAAATATGCAGGCATTATTTGAGAAGAATGTTGCAAACGTGGCTGTTTTTTGTGCACCACACACTAGTGGCTCCAAGAAGCTGTTGGTTAGAGGATTGGAAATTAGAAGTAGTGAACAAAATATTAGTGTTAATTCTTTTCAAACGGTTTTGATACTAACTACAATCTTTTATGACACTCAATTTTTCATGTTCATTGTCCTCGTTTAAGCGATATTCCATGCATAGTTGTACAGTTTTGGGTAGAAGTTTAGGATGTTTTGCACATTTCTAGCTTCTATCTCAATTTAGTGCATTGTTAAGGTGCATAGTGTGACAAGTTGGGCACATTATTTCTCTGGATGTCTTGTACACCATGCGCCTAAAGATGTCACACCATGTGCCTAAAACATACCAGTTACGGCGCATAGTGTGACATCTGACAGCAATAAGGATTTATGCTCCTATTTAAGCCTAGTTCTCCCTCATTCAAAGATAGACCTTTTGGATGAAAATTAGAGGATATTTCAGAGACTTCAAACTGATGAGAAGCCATCGACTTCAAGGAGCTCATATCTAAGACATACTCAAGATAGGTGAATCAAGTTTTACGGCGGGAATTGGCGAAATTAGGTTTTTTGGATTTCTTCTTGTAAACCTAATTCCAATGTCTTCCTTCTTTGAATCAGACTTGTTCTTTGAGATTATGAGTAGCTAAACTCCTCGTGCGTAGATTAGATGAACCCTAGGTTAATTCCTATGAACGAATGATTTGATACGTTTGACCATTTATACGAGTTGGATGGATTTCATTGCATAATTGATTTTGTTTTTAATTTCTTCTTGCCTGATCAACTTGCATGAATCTCAATTAGATTTGTCTTAGATTAATGCATCTATCCTATTTCATTTAAATCGTGGAATTTATCTGTCATTTATGAATTAGAATTTTTTAGGGGGGGATTCGACATCTAAGCAGTTTAATCTTTGATTGTCTAAACTTATATCGTGCAGCTTTGCAACACAATTGCTCTTAAGAAATTTCCATTTTCTTTTTCACTACTTGATTGATCCTCATGGCACATAAATCACACTACTTGTTGCTTCGATTGATATGAATTTCAACTTTGAGTAGGATACTAAAAGAGACCCTACGGAGATTCGACTCGGTCAATTCATGAACCGGTTTATTACGAGAACGCCCAAAAATGTTTATCAATCTTACTACATTTAGAAGGAAAGAACCGGTCAAGTACAGAGTAGGGGTAGATTTATGCTCAAACTGACACGAAGAAAACTGGAGAATATAGCAATCCACAAGTGGTTAGTAAAAATTCCGCAAGTTTGAGAATATATGTTAGATAATATTGATCTAAGTTAGAAATTTTTTTAAGTAATATCGAAATTTACTTTGCAGCCTCAAATCATTGAGTTTGACAACACCCCAACAGTTCCCAAGCACGTCACCCCTAAGGATTCGCTTGGTCGTGTCAAAAGAGCCGAGCATAGTGGCCAAGTCTGAGGAGTATGATACGGAGTAACTTCTGATCAGGTATGTTTTCATTACACTACTTCTATTCATATGTAATTAGAAAATATGCAATTGTTAATCTTACATTTACACTAATAGGTTGGATTAAGTAGGAAGGGTAAAGGCATTGGACAGTCTAGTGCAGAAGGTAGTCAATCACATTCTCATCTCTTAGGGCATTGTCCTACCGCATCAATGACACTAGATTGTATCCGAGCTTTGGAAGAAGAAATTCGCTTGATGAGGGAAGAAATAGCATGAGGAAAGAAACAAGTGCAAGAAGATAAGAGGAACAAGATGACGAGGAGGAAGATGATTTTGGTAACCACTAAGTGGTTAAGATAGCGGTAAGGGGATGTAGAATGTGTACATACATGGAATGTTGAATCTTGGTTCGCATGTTAGTTGGAATATTAGTTTGAATGTTTGGATTTCATATTATATTAGTACTATGAGGTTGTGATTGGTTATCATATTGGTGCAAGATGTGTGGTATGAAATTATAGCAATGTAGATGTTTGTAAGTTATTTATTGGTACAGGTTTAGTGAATTGAAGAGTATGAGAAATTCTGGAAACTAGACAGAATCAGGTTCTATAAATGAAACTTGTCATTGGACGATGTATTTGGCGTCGATCAAAAACCAATGCCAAATACGGATCCAAGAGATACAATAACGTCCAGTGATGCACTTGTCGTCGCTCACAACCGACGTTAAAATTAAGTAAAAATAGAGTTGACCTGCAATTTTTCGTCGCCTTCAACCGATGCCAAATCTGGTCAAAACAGAGTTGCCTTAACTTAGCATCTTTTTTTCCCATCGCTTCAAACCGACCTTAAGTTACGGACAAGATTCGTTAACCAGATTGACGTTGGCATTTCCTATCGCTCAGTTGACCGATGGGAAATTATTTAACGTCACTAGATTCGTCGTCATTTCTCGACCGATGCAAAATATTATGTCGTCGGTTGATGACCAATGCCACATACGACTTTTGACCGAAGACATTTGACAGATTTCTTATAGTGCGGGGCCTTGAAACCTCCTTCTCTCGCATGACTCCCAGGCAGAGCCCGAGCCTGCTGCACTATCGTGTCTTACTTTACTGGCCTACCTAGCTCTGGGCACTCCCGAGCAAAATGACCAGGCTAGCGACACCTGAAGCAGACCTAGTCTTCCTCAAGCACACTCCTTGTTGTCAAAAAACAACACTCATGCAATGTGACATGAGTAGTGTCGCGGGCCTGTTATACGGAAACAACACTAGGCGTGTCCTTCCTCTATTGAGGTGTTGGTGACATGGGTGCTCCTCCGGAAGCTGCAACCTTCCTTTTCTTCTCCTGCTGTCAAGCATTGCACTCTCCCTTCCTCATCTCCTCAAGGTCCTGAGCCCTCAAGGCTGCTGCATTGATGTCTGTTATGGTGTCCATGTCATCGCTCATGATTCAAATCTGAATGTGAGCCCTCAACCCATCCAGAAACGGTTGCTTTATGTCCGCCACCTTCTACTCTGCTAAACTCTTTTACCATCTACTCAGCCTGATGAAGGAGTTGTAATAGTCAACCACCTTCTTCTCTCTTGTTTCAGGTTCAAGAACTCAGTTTGACTTGTTTATCCCAAGTCTCTGATCAACTTGAAGAAACCATATAGCCTACACCTCGAACTTCCGCCTCGATCCTTCATACACTGCAAGCTTTTTTATATTGTTAAGTCTTGCAAAAGAAGTACCACGATTTGAAGGTTGTAGAGGTTGTGAAGTATTTTTTATTATCTATGAACTTAAGTTTGTCTTACATGCTAGGATCGATCATTGACATGTTTGTTGTAGTTTTTGAAGTAGTGTTGACTACACGATCTCCATACCCACCCCAACCTATGGTAGCCATCATAACTTTTATCCCTACATGATGTCTGATAAAAATGTTTTATTTGTCTATGACAAGCCATTGAATGCAACCAAAGAAACCCATCCGTGATTTAATACTCTCTTTGTCGATAATGACAAATGTGACAGTTAAGATGTGCTTTTCGTCAAAACCACTAGCCATTAGGAGTGTTGAAAAATATTCACCCATGAGGAAGGTACCATCGACGCCCAGCATAGGAGAGCAGTGATGGAAACCATCAATGATTGGTTAGCACAAGAATATTAACTGAAATTGCTTGCGTGCCTCTCCACCAACTTTGATGTCATCCATCTGAAACTCGAACTAATTTCCTGGATTCCAAAGCTGGACATCGCTGAAGTAATCTAGAAGTGCATTGTACGACTACTCCCAATTTCCATATGAACGTTCCATCACATACTGCTTTCCCATACCAGGCCTTTCGGTATGAGATGTGTCAGTTGAACGTCTTTCCAACTTCTTTCTGCACTATCACAATCTTGAAGTGGGGAGGATCTCTCATTAAATGCATTATCACATCAGCTATGACGTTAATGTCTAGGTGTGTGTGTGAGACGTTGTGGGCTCTGCCAAGATAGGTGTGTGACACCTGGATTTTGGGTCAACTTCTAGTTTGAGTTTTAAGGTTGAACCATCTGAGTTTTAGTATGTTCAGTGGATGATCACGGGTGTGACCATGTGACATCGCAGACGTGGTTGCCATACAAACCACGGTCATGGTTAGCAGTCAGTAACGAGCGCGACCATCTGTAACTCATGTGCGTGGCGATGAAGCAGTTACGGGAGTTGTGGTAAGACCGTCATGGATGTGGTGGACTTATTATATAAGTCAGAATCGTGACTTGCAACTCAGAAACACAAAAAGATTAATCTTAGGTATTCCTCTGACGAACGACAATCTATTTCAGAGGTGGAGAAGGCAGAGCTGATCGATCCTAGATCAAGGATAGAGGATTAAAGAGGCTATAAGAGATGCATGAGAAGGTAATCAATCCTCTTCTTTCTCTCTTAATCTTATAGATTGAAACCTACGTGGGAAAACTTGACAGTTTGGGTTTTTGGAAGCTTGAGATTCGGGAAGGAAGCCACGACTCAGACTCTACCCGGAAGCTAATCAGTTGTGGGATTTAGGATCACTTTTCTACTTAAAGCGTAGAACTGTAATAGGTTGTGAGGAATCCAACGATTGGATTCTTAGTGAGTTTCACAGCAGGGGTCTCAAGACTGTATAGTAGTGTGTCATCTACTGTAAATTTGTTGTGATTCAGAGCAGGGCTCTCATGACCGTACAGTACTAGCATGTGATCTACTGTACATATGTTGGGATTTAGATCAGGGCTCTCAATCTATATAGTAGCATGTGGTCTACTCTACATACAGTTATTATATTTCGAGCATATGCTCTTGGTGATTGAACTGTGGCGTGTGATTCACAATTCATGTTGGGATAAGATTAAGATTAACTAGATTAGCTCCCAATTATGCGGTGGTCACCCAGCCATGGATTGTGCAATTCCACTAGTTATAATCAGGCTCAGGCAGGACGTGTTGAGTATGCCTAGAGATACTACTCACACGGTATTCATGATGGTTTCATGGTCTGATCCACCATGAGGTCGTCCGCTCACAACTAGGGGTGATTGATGTTAGGTTGATAACTACAAGACCACATGGTCACATTATTACATGTTGTCTCATTACAATCTTAGTATAATCTCATTACAATCTTAGTATAATCTCAGTACAGTCTCCGTATAATCTCAGTACAGTCTCAGTTCTACGCGAGTCTAGATAGCCACTCAGTGCTTATCACTGAGCCCATTAAATATTGTTTTCCTTCGTGTATCTGTGTGTTCAGTCACAGGTACTGGAGCTGATGGTGGAGGAGCGAGCTGGTTGGTGTTTAGATATCAGATGATATCGTTTTGATGTTTTTTCAGTTCCAGAGTTCTATCTCCTTTTGTCATGGTATGCTTTGGAATCCGAGATCCTCTTAGTCATTAATAATTAAAGTATTTTAGTTCATCTTTTATCTTGTTTTACTGCTTTGATAAGTAGTTGGAGTCGAGGTTGGTTCAGGTTGAAACCTGAGGAGGAATCCTTGGTTGAACCAATGGTTAGACCAGGACTCCTAGTGTGAGGTTTCACAAGTGTGGTGTGGAATCTGTTGCTTAACGGTCCGGACCCCATCGTCTGACTTGGTCGTTATACGTACTCTCCATGTGCACCTTATTTCTTTGTACCGATCACATCGCGCCTCCAACTCCCAAGTCCTTGAGCGGCTAAACTTGATCGGTCGATGGTTGAATAGTGAAAGTGCTTGAAAGAAGACTTGCCTCCTCCTTGGTACAAAAACATGGGACGATGTAGAAATTTTCATGGATGTTGTCCAACATTAGGATATCGGTAGGCACGTCATAACCGTCCACAGACATTTCCCTACCTGTGACACCCTCATTTTCTTTTTAAGTCGGGTTGTGGGTCAGTGTCGGGTCTAGAGTTGAGTTGGTGGTGACCGAGTTGTCGATCAGATGCATGATCGGATCTCTGTCACGGGTGTGGGGGGTCGGGTCATCACGACCGTGGTTGATTTCTAGTCATGGGCATGGTTGTCAGCTCACCACTAGAGTGGGCAGATTTCCATCCCAAGCATGGTGAAATGATTATATAAGCAGGCACGACTCTTCTAGTAGGCAGAAAACCTTTTTCATTCTTCTTAGTTGTGAGAGGAGCGATGATGATCCCTAGACCCCAACCATCAGGGGATGAAAATGGAGCAGAGCACTCAACGTAGATGGACGCACATGGATGTTTTCCTCCTCGATTCAGAA
This sequence comes from Linum usitatissimum, assembly GCA_030674075.2. Classification (NCBI taxonomy): domain Eukaryota; kingdom Viridiplantae; phylum Streptophyta; class Magnoliopsida; order Malpighiales; family Linaceae; genus Linum; species Linum usitatissimum. The sequence goes on from JAUJYP020001182.1 coordinate 5,448,428, forward strand.
ATAGAGATGGTAACACGACTTAAGAGGTGAGGGTTTATGATTAGTTACTGATTTGATATAGTATAGAACTGTACCTAGATGTTGGGAAATCGTTTAATTGGATTTCTCCTATGATGATTGATATTGTGGAGTGAGGGCTCAGAGACTGTATAATAGCGTGTGATGTACTGTACAGAACTTTTAAAGGCAAATAGACAGGTCAAAGAGGTGTTTAGTAATGAGGAACTTCGCTCCAACAAAGTCATTGCTATGGTGGAGAAGAAGATGAAAGGTAGACTTGATTCTCCATTGCATTTAACCGCATATCTCTTGAATCCTCACTACAACTATGCCCACCCATCAATATTCGATAATACCGATGTTGCAACATCATTGATCACCACTATTGAGAAATTCTAGCATGGTTGTGATTAGGATATACACGATCAAGCGGTGAACGTTGAGTTCACCAAATTCAAAAGAAAGGACTTTTTGGAAAGAAGTTGGCAAGGTTTTGTGAAAACTTTTATTACAATCCTGGTTAATACTTCTTCCCTTATTTCCTTCTCATTCATGATTTGGTTTTATGACATGAGCTCATTTAGATTTAATTGCATACTTAGTGGCTTGGTGGAGAATGTAGGGAGGTGCTACACCACATCTACAAAAGAAGGCCATAAGGATAATGTCATTGACTTTTAGTTCTTCCCCTTGTGAGGGAAACTTGAGTACTTTTGTGTCGGTTGGTTTTCAAATCTTTATCTAATATTCTAGTACAAAATAAATGGATATTAGTCATAAGCACGTCAGTGCCACTTAGCACCACGCCCGTGATCCACTAATTGCCTCTCCCTTGACCAACAAAGCACCACACTCATGGCTTACCAACTAACCTAGGCCATTGCCATCACGCAATGCCTGCTGCCTCCTTTGTCCTTCATCTCCGTTGTTAGTAACCCTTTGTTCATCCAACTTATTACTAACACTAGATTCTATAACCTAGATATTACTACCACCTTATTCGCTCCAAGTTATCCACTACTCCTTGGATAAGCTTCCACTAGTCCCTGAACATCGTCTTACTACGTTAAGACACTTTAAAATACAACCTTATTGTTGAATTCCTCTTAACTCATCAGAAGCCCACACCTAATAAGAGTGCATGGATTCGCCTTTCAAAGGCAACGCGTGGAAAGCTACTATTTCACATGTAGCCTATGATTGACGTCCTCCAGATCCTCCTTTCTGTTCCACTTCTTGCTCCCTTAACTCTATTTTCTCCTAACTGGAGCATCAGAGGCTTGCACCTTGCTCATGACCTGTCGGCACGAAACTACCCAATTCTTAATTGATTTCCTTTGACATCTGAACACGCCCCGCCCTTCCCATATGATACCAGCCCCTTGATAGTCACCATATGGCGGAGGAACTTCCCTTGACCTGCCGAGCATCAGCTCCTCACTTCCAGTACCATTAGGGACACTTCCTCCCCCAAGCACTGTTTCAAGCTTATCAACCCGCACTACCATGTCCCAGACATAGAAGTACAGAGATCATTCCTTGTACTGCTGCTTCAAAGATGCAGCTAGTCGAGCGGCTAGCTCAACCTTGTAACTTTCATCTTTCTTCATACGCTATTGCTTCTTGTTTTCCTGCCTGCTCTTCGCTCATGTTGCATCAAGTCATCCTCTATCATGATGACGATTCTGATAAGATTTATTACTTTGCTCCATTGAGCCTATGCCCTTCTAGTACTTCTTTCTCTTAACTTTTTTCTGATTAAGAGTTCTTTTCGATCTCTTTGTTCGAAGCATGCTATGCCCTAGAAAAAACCGTTTGTCACACCTGTGACAAGCCTGATCATGCCCTTGATCATTGTGCCACTATGCCCATGGTATACTGCTCACCAGGCATGTGGTCCACTCTTTACCACGCATGTGGTCGACTGTCAACCACAACCATTGCCTCCTCTCAATCACGGTTATGATTTGCAAACCACCACGCATGTGACTAGCACTCAAACATGCCCGTGGTTGCCTCATCACCATGCACGTGGTGGTCTCATCACCACGCCCTTGATCACTGCACAATCACACATGTGATAGACTGCTCGTCATGCCTGTGACCAACTAACATCAATGGCCATGACTAGCTTTCGTCACGCAAGTGGCCAACTCTTTGCTACGCCATTTCTTTGGTTGATCACCATGACCGTGATTAACCTCCCATCACGCCCATGGGTTACTACACACCAGAACTTGGTTAGACTACCATCACACCCATGGCCAATTTCTCGTCATGCCTATGGTTGGCTGTTCTTTGACAATTTCCTGAGTTGCTACTGCCTGTAACATTTACCCATTACGCCTTTATAGGATCGACAGACACCTATCTCAGCTCTTTTCTGACTATTACTTTTGCCCTTAGATGCTTCCCATCCTTGCCTTTGAGCATGGTTCTTGATCGAATACATCCTCAATGTAATCACCCTAGAAGAGCGAGAAAACATCCTTTCATCTCTGAATTTTCTTTCCCCTATTATGATTCAGAAGATCATCCTACTACTGGATCTATTGAAGAGTTCTACCTAATCGTACTCCTAGAGTCTCATCCCTATTTTCCTTATCACTACCCCTCATCTTACTAGAACTCTAAGAGTTCAACAGTAAAACTCTGAATAAAGGAAGCAAGTTACTCTGCCCTTAGTTCCTCAACCTCTTTCTTTTGTCATCCTGGACCTGCTGGGAGAACGGTCGTTCAAATCTGATTGCGGGAATGTTCCCTTTTAAACACCCGAATATGAAAACTCCTTTCCTAAAAGTCTTTTGTAAAGACTGACTCACCACATCATGACATTCATAGACACTCATCTACTGCCTCATGGAAGTCTAGTACCGTTACAAGTGTGAACTCGCCATCTCCCCTCTGAGGTTCATGATACCTCTAAGAAGCAGATAGCACACCTATATTAGTACAAGAAAACCGGGCTCTGATACTAGTTGTGCAACCCCACTCTAGGAGTTGCGGTCAACCCACTGGTACAACCGAAGAGTCCCGCTCGGGTTTCAACCTAAATTAGAACTCAACTCTAATCTACCAAGCAAGCATCAAAACAAGAATTAACATATGACTGAAATACTTTATTAAACTGACCAACTTGGATGCCATATTCCAAAACACAATCAAAACAAAGGAGATGCAACTCTAGTCTGAAAATACATCAAAATGATATCATCTGATATCAAAACCCCAACATCTCTCTCCTCACCATAAGCTCAAGCACTTGTGATTTAACACATAGATACACCATGGAAAACAATATCTAACGGGTCAGTGATAAGCACTGAGTGGCTAAACTAGTTTTGCGTAGAACTAAACTGAACTAAGATTTTAGTGCTCCTGATGCGCGGATTTTACCCTGCTATCAAATACCCACTAGATTGCTCTAATGGAATCATTTATTTCCCTAGGGTCTTTCTTCTTCTATTACTCAAGTTGATTTGCTAACTAGACCAAGTGATAGTGTAATGATTGTTTGTTTGATTGTTTCAGTATCCAATTATGAACTAATGACTAAAATAAAACAAATCAAAATGCAAGGAATCGAGTTTCAAAGATAAGATGAAGGTTGCTCGGATTCAAATCCACTAAAGCTAGCAATGCATGGATGACTGACAAGTTATCTCGATTATTCAGGTTATAATGGCTTGGCAATTTCCTAATGTAGTCTTAGATCACTCTCGCGCCTCTAAGGATCTATTTCGTCTAACCGTAGACTCCTCTCTCGAGCTAAACTACACCTAAACAAAACGCATTAATAGTGTTTGATGAAATGCCACAATGATAAACGTGCAAAAAAGCCTAAACAATTCGCTCCTCTCTCGAGCTAACGAATAATCTAGGGTTCTTCCTAAGCGGCCTATCAATCTATGTTCCTCTCGGACCCACAAATCAATGCCGATGACTCAATCAAGATGATCAGACAAGAATGAATCTTAAATTAGGTTTTAGGAAGAACGCATCATAAGTCTGAATAAACCTCGATAACAAATCAAATCATCCATACAAAAGCTTAGCTAAAGCTTCATCTTGTTCGAACAACACAGACAGTTTAGCTACTCATGGTTCCGGAAAAGAAATCACAAGAGAAGAGAAGAAAACCAGAGAAGACGACATGTTCTTCGTGGAAATCCCAATCTCCGACTTGATGATTTGCCCTTCGCCAGTCGTGGTTGATCCTCTTGCTTCAATCGTCTCTCTGGAACTCTCGCTCTCTCCAAGAGCTCGAAAAATATGTGTCTATTAGTATATGGAACCCTCGCTCTTGCCAAGAGTTCGAAAAATATGTGTATAATGAAGTATATCTCGTCCACAGGGGTCTCGGGGGTATTTATAGATTTCTGGACCAAGTTGGAGAAGGAAAAGGACTTAAAAACCTGTCTGGGGATGGGACAAGACGTGCACCATATGGAACACGCCATGTTCCATGGACACGGCCGTGTTCCTGGCCGTGTTCGACCCCTGTAACTTTCTTGGGCAATTTCAGCGGAGGAACACGCCGTGTATCTTCATTATACGGAATTTGACCATAGTGGCGACATAAAAGTTATAGACAATCGAACTATCTTTCCAACGCCGCTGACCTTGCATCAATTGGACTCCGGAGGGATGGGTTATGCTTAAAATACTAAACAGTGACGCTTTCTTCTCAAGTCGAACGCTTTGAGTTGTTCTTGCCTCCCCGTCATGCTCGGTTTATCTCTAAACGTCATATGACACCTGAAATGTACCAAAAACATACCAAACACCATAATACGGCCCCGAGGGGCAAGAGAATCAAACATGTACTCAAAACTCGAATTTGAATACATTTCGAAACACAAAAATATAGTTTATAATGAGAAAAAGTGTGTCGAAAATACATCACATCAGCTCCTCTACTGAGACTTTATTATGCCTCTACTAAGAATTTACTATCCTTTATTGAGGATAGACAAAGAAGTCTATCTAAATACTGAAACTAATAATGTGACCCTGTGGTGTTGTAGGCATCATCCTAATGTCAGCCACCCCAAGCTATGAGCGGACAGCCTCTTGGTGGATCAAACCATGAAACCACCCTGAAAAGCCAAGAGAGCAACACTGAAGGTTTCCAACTCCCATCTTCTACTTATCAAATAAGATTTTAATCAAATTTAAATTTAAAGTGAACCGAAAATCGGGGTGTCACACTAGGTCTATCTTGTCTTATCATGAATAGTGGATTGCATGCCACTGTTCATCCATCAAGGGTTTCAAAATCGAATTCAATTCAACTTCTGTACAGTAGATCACACGCTATTATACAGTCTCTCAGCCCTCGCTCCACAATATCAATCATCATAGGAGAAATCCAATTAAACGATTTCCCAACATCTAGGTACAGTTCTATATTAGATCAAATCAGTAACTAATCATAAACCCTCACCTCTTAAGTCTTGCTACCATCTCTACTTCTGAATCGAGGAGCAAAACATCCATGTGCGTCCATCTACGTTGAGTGCTCCGCTCCATTTCCGACCCCTGATTGTTGGGGTCTAGGGATCATCGTCGCTCCTCTCCTAAATAAGAAGAATGAAAAAGGTTTTCTGTCTACCCAGAAGAGTCGTGCCTGCTTATATAATCATTTCACCATGCTTGGGATGGAAATCTGCTCACTCTAGTGGTGAGCTGACAACCATGCCCATGACTAGAAATTCAACAAAGGGGGTTTTACATCTTCATCAACCAAGCGAAGTAATCTTACCAATGGTTCAAAGGGTTTCAAGATATTTTCCACACCGCTCCAAAACCTAACTCTAAGAATCATGGCATAAGCATATGTGCCTTTCTTTGTACTAGTCTCCTTAATAGCATTCCACTTTTAATCCACCACCATCTTCCTTAGTGCATCTTTCTTCTCCATTAAGCTTTGTAAAGTAAGAAATTGAGAAGCAATTTGACTCACACCTGGACGAATGATCTCTCTTCTCTTGGTGAAGGACTTCATCAACTCTAAGGTTCAGTGGTTGACATATATGAAGATGGTGAAAGCCTTAGCTTCATCAATAACCTTTTTGTACCTCGGTATGCTTCCAATACCTTAAAGCATTAGGTTGACAGTAAGAGTTGCACAAAAGCTCCAGAATATGTGTGGCCTCTTCTTCTCCAAGAGATTCTTTGCTCCCATATTTTTTAAAGCATTGTCTGTCACAACTTGCACCACATGCTCATCTCCAAGTTCCTCAATTGCATTGTCAACTAGCTCGAAAATGAATTCACCTGTGTGCGAAATCTATGATGTATCCTTAGACTTTATAAAGGTAATCCCCTTGGCATAATGTATGACTATGTTCATTATGCTTCTCCTCTTCATGTCGGTCCAAGCATCAGTCATAAGAGAGAAACCGTTCTTCACTTTCTCCTTCTCACAGTCACTTAACTTAGTCTTCGTTCTTGCATATTCAGATTTCAACAAGGACTCTCGAAGATCGAATTGAGAAGGAGGCTTCAGTCCAGGACCAAATTGCCCAATGGCCTCACACATTTTCTTGAACTTATCATTGTCAATCGCATTGAATGGAATAGCTACAATAAAGGTTCAACACTAAATTAGGAAACTAGACTTGTGTATGAAATGATGAAATGTATGGCGTAGCTAAGCACTAGCCATGTGTATACACCCATTTTGTAATATATTGTTGGACTTGAAGGGTCTTCTCATTCTAAAGTGCTTGGTGTATCTTCTGTTGATGAAGTTCAGTTGGCGAAGTTACATTAGGATCAACAGGTTTGGTCCACTTGTCTAATGGACCAAACGAATGAGGCGCCGAGCTACCAACACAAGTCATGTCCTCTTCATGTTGTGCAATAGAAGAAATATTACCTTCTTCTCGCAGTACATGTTCACGGCTAATCTTTTCCTTCTTCTTCCTACTAAAAGATTTGAGAGATTCTAACTATGCTGCTCGAGCTTCGGGTGTGCAAAACTTGCATTTAGCCACTTGAAATCATGTACCAGCTATGTGATGCTTCATTCGGTTTATACCTCCACTAATCATAACATAGCAGAAATTGCATTTCACCTTCTCCCTATTAATAGGATCATCTACAGTTCCGTACATCCATCCTACATCTAAAGACCTCCTTTTAAGGACATTATTATTATTATCTTCTCCAGATGCAGCTGTAAGATTTTGATTTTCTTCTTCCATCGAGTACGATTCTGCCATTCAAACGAAGTAGGGGCATAAATGAAAATTCAATTTGCTTGGCAAAAATCATAAACCGAGAAACTAGAAATTGAAAATAGGGATGAGTTGTAGTGGCAGCCACCTTAATCGGGCGGAGGGAGTTGAGAGAGGGAAGGCAGTGGCGGGCGGCGAGAGGAGAGGGAGAAGGGAGTCTCCTATGTTTCAATCGACGAGAGAAGAGCTCTCCTCTCTTTCAAATGGCTGGTGCGGCTCTGGTCAGAGAGAAGAGGCGTAGCGTGACATAGAGGAGAGGGAGGAAGGGAGTCGCGGCGAGCGGATTCACAGTGGTGGGTTTTGCAGCGTCGAGAGGAGAGGGCGAAGGGCTTTACGGTGGAGGGACTTACAGCGAAAGGATTTGCAGCGACGGGAATCGCGGGGAAGGGAGTCGCGGTGGCGGGCAGAGGGCGTCGCGGTGGTGGGCGCTATTTGGGATCCACTTCTTCAGTCTTCAGTAGAAACAGGCGATAAATCGGTGGTGGCGGTGCCTCAACGGCGTCTCGGCGCCTTATCGTCGATTTCGCGGCGCCTTAAGTTAAAATCGCTTAATTACAGCGATTCCGCTGAGGCGAAGCGATTAGGCCACCGCCTCAGCCTTATTTGCGCCTAATCGGGCGCCTCCCTCCTTGGAATTGAAACTTGCAAAAAATATATAGTGAAGAGAAGGGGTGGGTGGGTTGGGTTGCAGAAAATAGCCGTTGGGTGCTCTATATAGGGCGACAAAGTGTGTATAGTGCCGCCATGCAGTTAAGCCTTCAACGATCATTACATACTAGTCTTTAAGGCATAGGCTGTACAACGCGATGTCATATAAAGCCTAGTAATAACCGATCAGCATTATTTAAATTTCATTTCGTCTTCCAAAATTATTTCTTATTAAAACGTTTCTTTAAAAATGCTCATTAATTATGTAACCCAGAAACTTGACAACATTTTTCATTAATGAATGGCGGGGCAATGAGTGTAAATAGAAGCAAATAACAAGGATGAATCTGTGGTTGAAGATGTTTGCAAGATAGAGTCTTCCTCTCCTCTTCTTTCTGCTAAATGATATAAAAATCTCACCTCGTAAAATTGAAGACCCCACAAGCTGTTCATCATCCCATACGTTATGTACTTTAAAACGATATCTATCTGATGAATGAATGAGCTCTTCTTCTTCCTTCTCTCTCTCTCCGCCCACTCTGTTTCCCTTTCTCAGACTCTGTTTTGTTAAATTTTCTGGTTTTGTTTTTTTCCCTGACAAGCTTTTCAAATTTCAATCTCACTGCTCTCTCTCCTTCTCTATCTCTCTTCATGCAAATCTCATCTGGGTGCTCAACTTGGGTTACTAACTAAACTCCTTTATAATTGGTGCTCCCAGCTCGCCTCCCTACAGTTTCACCCTTTTCCTTTTCTGGTAAAAAAACTTGTCCATTTTCTCCTTTCCATCATCCCATTCATTAATAACCCCGTAAAGCACTTGTCTTTCTTTCTCCACAACCACCGCCGACTCTTCCAATCGCCTCCTCGTTTCTTTCCAAACTAACAGCAAATCAAGACAGAGATGGTGGAAACAGGGCATAACCACGGTCACAGCCATACCCCACCGCCGGCACAGCCGTCGGGTCCTCCACCGCTGGCCATGTCAAAGGGCCCGCTTTGGACTCCCGCCGAACAACTTCAGCAGCTCCAGTATTGCATCCACTCCAACCCTTCTTGGGGTTTGTCGTTTTCCGACTTTTTTAAGATTCTTTGTTTGACCTTCAGTTGATTCTTCGTTAGAGGGGTTTTTCAGATTTAGCCTTTAGGGGAGCTAGGTTCTCAGTCTTTCCATTATGCTATGCTAAGAGATTGATACTTTCTGGTCTGCTACTTCTTAGACACTGTAACTTTTCCCCCTTTTTCTTACCGAGATTCTGATTATGAGCTGATGGTGTTCAGAAGACTTGTGTTGATAGATAACCTTTAGGGATCTCATGTGGATTCCTTCTCCATTTCCTTTTTGTAAACATCTCACGTGGATTCAAATTTCTGAATGTCGAGGAAGTTCTGAGCCGGAAATCCGGATCTTAGACCAAACATATGCTTTGATTCCTTTACTTCATTCCGAATCTTTATACTACTTTTTAGCATATAAGGCACCTTCCACTTTATAAAACTTGAATTCTTTGATCCTTTGTTTACTGAAAAAAAACTACTTTTTCTTTGGTTTCTGGACTTTTGTATTCATTGATATTTTGCTGAGTTGCATATTATCTAATCTAACAGCTGATTATACTGACTAATGTATCTGAAATGGCACAGCTGAGACTACCTTACTGGCCTTCCAGCACTATATTGTGATGCTTGGAACCATAGTCATAATTGCTAGTGATCTTGTGCCGCGGATGGGAGGTAGTCATGTAAGTGACGAAATTTAAAACCCAACTTCATTTCTTCATTCGATAAACTCATACTCATGATTGGCTGCTAAATTTACTCAGGGTGACAAAGCCCGTGTGATTCAGACACTATTATTCTTGGCTGGAATTAATACGCTGCTTCAGACGCTCTTTGGGACCAGGCTTCCTACTGTGATGGGAGCATCATTTGCCTACACTCTACCCGTCTTGTCAATCATAAAGGATCTATCTGATGAGAATTTCCCTGATGACCATGATGTAACACTCTCATTACTAGCTTTTACGCTTCATTCTACAATGTTTTGGTTGCCTTTTCTTTTATTAACGTTATGTCTTGTCGTATGCTGCCAGAGGTTTGTTCACACTATGAGAACAATTCAAGGATCGCTGATCGTTTCCTCATTCGTCAACATCATCTTGGGTTACAGTACAATAATCGGCAATCTGACTAAGTAAACTTGACCAGCACTCTCTCTGTTGAAACTTAAGTAGTCTGGTTTTTGGCCTCACATTTGTTCTCTTTGACTTGAACTCTTCAGGCATTTTAGTGCCATAGTTATTGTCCCAGTGGTTGGTGTCGTTGGCCTCGGTCTCTTCGCCAGGGGCTTCCCGCTGGTAAGTATTTCTGCAATGGATATTGATTACTCATTACCTGTGACTTTAAATAATAGTTGTAAAAATTTGTACAGCTTGCTAACTGTGTGGAGATTGGTCTGCCTATGCTCCTTCTGCTAGTCTTTTGTCAGGTAAGTGTTATTTTTTTCACATCATAAAATGAACGATATGAAAACTCCAGGTGTGAAAACCGTTGTTTTCACTTGCAGTATTTGAAGCACCTACATTCGAGGGCTCATCCAATACTCGAGAGATTTCACTTGCTTTTCTGCCTTGGCATTGTTTGGGCTTTTGCTGCTATCCTTACTGCCGCAGGTGCTTACAACAATGTTGCACCCATAACTCAGCGTAGTTGCCGCACAGATCGTTCGTTTCTTATATCATCTGCCCCATGGTATAGCTCTGCTACTCGTGTTTCTTCTTATTCCTTTTCTTGTGTATCAAAGCACAAATTTGATTGATGCTGTTCCTTTCTTGACATTGACTTGTTTGTTTTTATTTGTTAACTCAGGGTTAGAGTTCCATATCCATTTCAATGGGGTCCTCCCATATTTAAAGCAAGCCATGTCTTTGGGATGATGGGAGCTGCATTAGTTACAGCTGCAGAGGTTCGTTTGGTTACCATCCATAACCAAGCTTACTATTTTGAGGCTGGTTCCCATTGGATTTAGCTGCATTAAGTCTAATGACTAGTTTGTGTTTTTTTGGGACGGGGCACAGATGGCTTTCCATTTTAGTGTTCTGTTTGTTGATATGTTTTGTTACTGTTCTGTGGATGCAGTCAACTGGGACATTCTTTGCTGCATCGCGTCTAGCAGGAGCAACCCATACTCCTGCACATGTCGTCAGCCGAAGTATTGGTCTCCAGGTAACAAGTAGTCTTCACTTCTAATTTTTCATTTGGAACATTCTTGAGCAGTATATGAAAATATCAAAATCAAGACGAGAAACAAGCAACAAACTGAAACACCTTGGAGCAGTAGAAATTGACACATAATTGTTTTTTTTCTATGTATAGGGTATAAGCTTGCTGATCGATGGTCTCTTTGGTACTCTTGTTGGTACCACAGCCTCCGTGTAAGCGCCAGATCCTTTCTTCTGGTTGTTCGGGATTAGCTTTCAAAGGTCTAGTAGGTACTGTTATCTCCAAATTGGTTTAACTATTTGATCTCAACATTGCAGTGAAAATGTGGGGCTCCTAGGGCTCACACACATAGGAAGCCGTAGAGTGGTGCAGCTATCAACTGCTTTCATGTTCTTTTTCTCCATATTTGGTCAGTTTTTTTAAAATCTGCAAACCACTACTTATGCTTTGATTTCGTAGCCCCCCTTCTCTTACATCATGTTATCAAAATCTCTCAGGGAAGTTTGGTGCCTTGTTTGCATCCATCCCGCTGCCAATTTTCGCTGCCATTTACTGTGTTGTATTTGGAATAGTTGGTAGGTGTATCAAACCAAACCTTATGTCGTCCCCCATTGTTTTAGACATTTGGACTCATTTGTTTTCCCCGCAGCTGCGACTGGAATCTCATTCATGCAATTTGCAAACAGCAACTCCCTGAGAAACCACTATGTGTTAGGTCTCTCCCTTTTCCTTGGGATATCCATCCCTCAGTACTTTGTTGGCAACACCTCAATTGGCGGCTATGGACCCGTTAGAACAAATGGTGGATGGGTAAGTTCACTTTTTAAGTTATATGCATCCGATTTTCATCATGTCATATTTGTTTCTTTAATATTGATGGAGAAATGTGAGCCTATATATTATATATGCAGTTCAATGACATATTGAACACGATCTTCTCATCGCCTCCTGCTGTGGCCATAATCGTTGCAACGATTCTAGACAACACCCTGGAGAGGGAAGCGGTGAACGACAGAGGAATCCCATGGTTGAAACCATTCCAGCACAGGAAAGGAGATGTTAGGACTGAGGAGTTCTACAGCCTTCCACTGAGAATACATCAATGGCTGCCTTCCAGGTTACGCTAGCAGTTGAATACATCAATGGCTCTTGTGTCTGTAGATTATATAACTGTCGCAATATACCCAAGAAAAAAGCACCAAGATTACATGTTAATATGTGTAATGAGGCTGCTGCTGTTGTTGTTTTGTTGTTAAGGGACAGTTTGTTGCTTGAAGGTATGCAGGAAGTTTTAGTTTAGATGGGTTGTTTTGTTTGATGGTTTTGGGTTTGGAAGTTTTCCCATCCATCAATTTCTTTTGGTTCAGACTTCCAGTCTTTTGGTTCTTTCTGATTCAGGAAGTCCTTTTGCAATTTTCCGGAGCCGAAGGATATATAGTTCATCCGTAGGTGAAGAACGGATTTTACCCCGCTAATCAAATATCCACTAGAATAAACTAATGAAATTATATTTTTCTAGGGTCTTTCTAATTTTATTACTCAAATTGAATAAGTTAATTAAGCTAAGTAATAGTGAATGATTGTTTGTTTGAATGATTCTGTAACTAATTATCAATTAAGAATGCAAATCAAAAGAAAGCAAATGTAAGAGATTGAGTTTTAAATATGGAATGAGGGTTGTTCAGATTCGAATCAACTAAAGCTAGCAATGCATGGATGATGATAAGGTATCTCAATTATTCAGGTTATAACGGTTTGGAAATTTCCTACGATAGTCTTAGATCACTCTTGCGCCTTTAAGGATCTATTTTGCTCGACCTTAGACTCCTCTCTTGATCTAATGTATACCCAAGTTGAACGCACTAAAGGTGTTCGATGAAATGCCACAATGATAAATGATGCGAAAAGCTTAAATCAATAATGAATAATCTAGAGTTCTTCTTAAGCGACCTATTAATTTATATTTCTCTCGGACCCATAAATCAATGACAATTAAGGCAATCAAAAGAAATTGAATCGGAAATTAGGTTTAGCAAGAACACATCATAAGTCAGAATAACATCAATAACAAATCAAAGGGTTAAAACTCCATCATTCATACAAAAGTTAAACTAAAGCTTCATCTCATACAAACAACATGAAATGTTTAGCTACTCACGGTTCGAGAAACAAGAAAGGTAGAAGAAAGGAAAATAACCCGGGAGGAAAACATCTTTCGTCGAGAATTCTCCCTCTTGTCGTCGATCTTCGATCCGTCTCCAATTGTTGATTATCTCTTTCTTCAATCGATCTCTGGAACTGCATCTCTCTATAAAATTTCAAAACTTTGTCTGGAATAAACTATATGTCATCAATAGGGATCTCCTGGGTATTTATATGATGTCTTCTAAATCTGAAAAGGATTGGGCTGAAAACAGCCTGCTGAAGACAGCACACGACATGTATTGTTAATACACGGCGTGTATTGACAACACACGCCCAAATCTCGAGTGGCATAACACACGCCCGTGTGTTAGTCCTCCGTCAGCAATCTTCATCTCATCGACTTTTCCAACTCCTGGAACGTGCTTTGGGTCATCCCTTGATGTCGTATGACACCGAAAACGCACCAAAAATACGGAAACAGCATCACATGATCCCAAGGGGTAAGGGTCACAAAATACCCATGAACACCCCGAATATGATCAAAGTGAGACATCCAAGCATCCTAAAATGTTGTTTAAAGCGGGAATAATTGTGCCAATAATGGAGCCGATTAGTAGGCAGCATATAATTTGATCTTCTCTGGGTCACAATATGACTCCTTTGTGGTGAATACAATGGAGGGGTTGATAACAGATTATGGGATAGTCTCCTGAGGACTCATGGTTTTTCTGGGGAACTTCATGATTTTTCTTGTATTATGGGATTGTCTGGCTACTGCCTACTAGCCTATGGATTGACAGTCCTAACACCTATTTCAAGTTTTCAATGTGCAAGGTTTGTGATTATCAGAAGCGCTTCAATTGGAATAAAGAATGGTTAGTGGTAGATTATGAACAAACTCCCATGATCTTGCTCCACATTATGGTCTCAAGGATCTTCCCTCAATCATTCGTGTTTGATTCGATGCTGAAGAATAAGAGTTTGGTTGATTTACTTGAACTATAAGAACACCCTTGAAGAAGTGGTTCGAGGACACAGTTCCTTCTAAAAAATAAACATCAGTGCTGGAAATGCAGCAGTAATTTATAGTTTGTGATCATGTGGGGAGACTTCCCAAATCACATTGATTCAAGAGGGTAATCATGAAATTATTCCAAATCACATTGGTTCATTACCATGAACACAAGTTTCGGTTCGTTTGTTCTTGTTTATTATTTTCAGCTTCGGTTAGAGTCATTGATTTCTAGGTTATAGGGAAACACCCCGAAATTTTTTTATTTATTAAATGACCAAATTGCTCTGCAGGGACGACTCGACTCAAAGAAATTCTGAAAACTTCATAAAAACTTTAACTACTTTATCAGAATGCGGAGAATTGCTCCAACATAAGACAACATGAAAAGAACCAAGTCTCTGTATAAACACTCGAAAATCAAGGTCTACATTGAAAACCAACCAAGTTCACCACTCCACATCCGAATCAGCTCCACTCTGCTCCTGCATCAACTTAGAAACACCCTGGCGGGTGGTTCTGGGGTTAGTCTACCATGCTCTAACATAACACATACGATTTCCGATAATATAACTTGACTAGTATCACATTTTATTCAAACATCAACTTATTCATATATCAACTTATCCTGACATCACATCGATTAATCACCTGGACTTAGAGACATGCTTTTGTGTTATCTAACCATAATGTATTTCGACTTAGTAATTCAGACACATAACATGATCATCATGTTAGAATATAATAGATAAGCATATATCATTACATATATGATCATCAATACTAGGCATATTGCATAAGGTAGTCATCTTTATGTAATCCTAACACATGAGAACTTAACATTATAAGTATACATAGTAACATAGTCATCATCAAAATTGAACCTCGAATAAATCTTAGAGGAACATTGAAACATGAAGAACACATTATTACTTGAACACTTATCATATCTGGTCAATAACCAAAGAAACATTATAGCATAATGAACAAATCATTGCATGAACATTGATCATAACAAGTAGACATGAAATCCAAGAACATTGGAACATATCCCAACACATCATCACATGAGAATCACTTAACATATCATAACAGGTGATCGTTATCACAAACATCACTTAGGAACATGAGAACACATGACATTGAATCTTATATGTATACTTGACCTTTTCCAACATATCTGATTCACTTGTACTTGACATATTTGTACATAACCTTATCTAAGGTATACTTGAACTTGACTGACTTGTACATGACCTTGTAAAAGGTATCTTATCACTTGGACTTCACATTGTATCTTATCACTTGCACTTGACATACTTGTACATGACATTATCTAAGGTATATTTGAACTTTACATACTAGCAGGGCATCCCCCAACTCAACTAACTAGTCCACCACCCAAATGTGAACGTGAGGTTTGGGAGTACGTATCCATTAGACGATAATATGAGGGACAATTTGTGGCCCGGACAAACTTTGGCCCATATGTCAGAAACATGGGGGCAATATTGGCCCAAACGTGAACATGAGATCATCATATGCGGAGAAATAACGGCCCAAACGTGAGAAACATGGGAGCAATATTGGCCCAACCGTGAAGATGAGACTATCACATGAGGGGCAATACCGACTCAAACGTGAATATGAGAGTCCGCGAGTATGTATCCATCAGACAGTAACATGAGGGGCAACCTGGCCCAAACGTGAACATGAGGTAACATGGGGGTGGTGGTCCAACTAGAGAGTTATATGTTTTTAATATACCTATTACTTATCTAAGCAACATGTACTTATTTATTGCTCGCTAGTCATCTAGACGTAACATACCCTAACCTTGGCGTAGCCTAACCTTATCATAGTTCAAGGCACATCTTACACATTATCAAGTAATAACCTAGCACATCATGACATAATCACTTAACCACAACATGGATCACATGAACATAAGGTAATCACCAATCAAGGAACATGACAGGACATATCATAATTCACGTATAACTTCCACATCATCTAGTAACAACAAAACATATCATGACGCAACCACTTAACCATAACATGGATCACATTAACATGAGTTAAACCTTAATCAGGGAGATATGGCATGACTTATCATACTTCAAGGTATACTTGCACATGCTCCTCAAGTAATAATATAAGCACATAACCACTTAATTGTAACATGGATCACATGAACATGAGGTAACCATAAATTAGGGGGACATGACATGACTTGGCATAATTCAAGGTACAACTCACACGTAATCAAGTGATAACCTAAGCTTTTTATACCCACTTATCTTTCGGGAGTATATTTATATAGTTAATTTTGCTCACGGTTTAACTGAACATGGATCCATTCTTTTGAAAAATTCATCTTATAACAATAAATCGAGTTTACTAATTATAAAACGCTGATATAACCGCTTAACCATAACATTAATCACATGAGCATGGGGTGAATACTAATTTGGAAGACATGATATGACTTATGAAAGTTCAAGGGCTGCGGATCACTCGGATTCATCGCATTTGGGAGAAACTGTCAAAAAAATGAATCGGTAGCTGTCGGCTCTGTTCTGTGGTTCGTAAAGGACGAGAAAGAAGACGTGAAATTTGGGGCATCTTTTGTCAACCTTATGCATGCTTCCCCCTGGCAGTAGCCGCCCACCACCACCAATCCACGGCCATCCTACTTTTCAACCCATTTCACTGAAACAAACTCTTAAGATAATAAAACCCTTATTTTTTCACACAATTCGTCACGTTTTTTTGTCTTCCCACGACGAGTCCTCTTTTGAACTACCTTTACATACTCAACTCAACATATTATTATTTACAGTGTAGAATAAAATAGTGTACAGTTTTCTGACATAGCATAAGATTGGTGCTATTCAAGGAGCCAGTCCAGGTCGAAATGTTTCTCTGCCACCTGAACATGGAGACCCATCTTTTCTAAGCTCTTCCAGCTCCACGAAACCTCCTCGTCACACACTACACTTCTTAAACAGTCCAGTAACGCTGCCGACTCCAGGACGCTGTACACCTGCGAGCATTCTCTCATGTCTATCTTCTCCAATCTCGACATCTTCCCGATTCCATCTGGAAGGGATCTCAAGTTCACACATTGAGAAATGTCTAGGTACTTCAACTCCGAAAGCTCGCAGATGGAGCGCGGCACAAGCTTCAGGCTCGGACATGCGTACAGCCGTAGAATGTGTAGAGATTTCACCTTCCCCAGATCAGCAGGAAGCTGCCTCAAGTTGTGGCAGTTTGTAATGCTGAGGCTCTTAAGGCAATGTAATTCAGAGATTTAGCTAGGTAAATGGTTTAGATCTTCACAGTGATCGATTGCAAGCTCTGATAGGGAAGGGAACATATTATTTGGGTGGTCTGCCATGGATTCGTCCAGAGTGTTGTTGATTTTGCACAAGACTAGAGACAGTTTCCTCAAGTTGGGAAAAGGGGTTTTGAATTCCGATAATCTTGTAAGCGAAACCCTTTCAAGCCACAGACTTCTCAGGCTGCTCAAGTTGGAGAGTACTGACAGGTTTCTGAGGATGGCATTTTCAGGACCATGGTTGATTACTATCAGTGCCCTGAGTCTTGGCATGTTGGTAATGAATGGAGGAAGGGTGTAAGTTTTAGCAGAGAAGTTGATAATCAGAACTTCAGCCTTGGGGAATTCCATGCTAAACCACTCCATTTCATTCATTTCACCTGTAACCCCAAAATTGAGCACCATAATGCGATTTCAGTAGTGTTTACATAATCTGGAAAATGGAAATTTGTACAATGCAACTTCTCGAAATTTAGAAGCTGCATGCAATTAAATTCAACAGTATAAGAAGATAGATACCAGTATGAACTGAAACAATCTGAGCATTGAATGGCTTGTCTGCATTTCTTTCCCATTCTCTTGGAAGTTCGGCTTCCCTTCTCGGCATGATCATTTGCTTTCTCTCATTAATGTCACCACGATTAGTCATATGGATTGCAAGGTCACGCAGCACATCATGTTGAGTGACCGATATGTCATGGTAGCTGCTATATAGATCTCCAGCCCTATCCCAGATTTGATCTCATTATTACAAAATTTCCCTTAAAACACCCACAATGCAATATGGGAAGTTAACGACTAGAGAGCCAACCTTGAATCCTGGATGAGGGTGAGGAGATTCTTGTCAGCAAGCTCAACAAGGATAGCAAAGGCTTCTTCCTCATCAACATCATGGATCTCAACCCACATATTGATGAGTACATCAAGCGGAATTTTGTTATCCTCGGGGAATGATCCCAAATCCAAGAAACATTCTCTGACCTTCTTAGGCAAAAACTGAACACTGATGGCCATCCTTTCAAGCAACTTGTTCTCGTGTAACTCGCAAATTGATTCACCTCTAGACAGCCTCTTCTTCGCACTCGCCCAGTATAACTCAGATTGCCCTCTAAGTGCAGCTCCAATCACTTTCAGAGCCAAGGGAAGGCCTTTACATTCGTTCACAATCTAAACAAACAAACAAACACAACACTTTTCACTTCTTTTACTGAGTTAATAATAGCATAAGAAACCAGCTATATTTTTGTTAAATTGTTGTTATCTTATCTACCTGCTTGACCAAGCTTGCATCAGTACCAGGAGGGATAGAACACTGTTCAAAAGCAGATTGGCAGAACAAGGATATTGCTTCATCTCCCTTCAGCAGCTCCACTTCATAAGTAGCTTTAAGCACATTAGGGAACTTGAATCGCGAGACGACAAGGGTTTTGCATCCATTAACCCTAAAAATCAACTGCTCAAGCACCGAGAGAGACCAGACATCGTCTAGAACAATCAAAATTCGACGTCTGTCTTCCAATCCAGCTTCTGAGAACCCGTCGTTGCAGCCAAAATTGATATCATCACCTTCTGCAATAAACCCCCGAATTTTAGCCCTCAGCTGCTCCACATCAGGGGACTGCGAAACCGTCAGGAAAAGTATCCGGTTCTTGAAGTGGCCTGGCAAAAAGTTTTGCAGATTATACACGTTAGTGTACTGCCTTCTGGCCCATAGATTTCTGAAATACATAGATTGTGAAAGTTTGTAAGACGTTAAGTTCATCAAGCTATGGATTTTTTACTTGGAAAGAGCAAATTCTAGACAAAATTGATTTTGAAATCCATCATTAACGGACTCTAATAAGAGATGTGAGATGGAGAACTTACATTTAACCTGATCGTCTCTGCACACATCAGTAGCAAGAGTAGTCTTCCCAGAGCCTCCAATCCCGCAAATTCCAACAATCCCTAATTCATCCCTCTCAATCACCATCTCCTTCACTCTCTTCTTCCCTTCAGCCATCCCAACCCCCAACACATTCACCAAATTACCCACCCACCGCTGCTCCTCCATATCCACTCTCTTCACCGCCTCCTCCAACCATCCTCCGCCGCTGACACCAATCTTCATCGATTCCAGCCTTTCCTCCAGCCTCCGTTGCGAACCATCCAACCTATCGAACCGCTCCACCGAATCGAACCTCAGGTGATGAACATCGGCGAGCACGTGAGCCTGAATCGGGCCCTTCAGGAACACCGAGATCCGCTTGTCCAGCTTCTCCATCCTTCTGGCGAGATGGAGCATTTTGTAGACGTTCCATCGGCTGCAACCGAGGGCCTTCCCGGCAAGCTCGAGCCCGTTTCGTAGGGTTTCTGAGAGGCCGTCGAGCTGGAATTGACGGAAGGCGGGAAGCTCGACGCCTGAGTATTTGATCTCCTGGATGACTGGTAGGAGGTCGTTGATGCTTGAAATCAGGGAGTCGGCGGTAGATTTACAGAGGCAGGCTCGCCGGGAGATTGTGAACAGGGTTTTGAGAAGCTCCGTGGCGATCTCGCCGGCGAAAAATTCCGTTACCGGCATTAGCGATTTAGTAATGAGTTGAGCTGAGTGGGAGCGATGATATTTATATAGTGGGGAAATGGGGAAGTTGTTAACGAACTGAGAGCTAACAGTTATTATGCTTTCTCCCTTTTTTTGCTGCTGCTATTTGTAGTGGCTGTATTTTAATTTGTGCAGTATGAATTTTAATATAAATCTCGGACTAAAAACGTATTTTAATATCATTTCCGTCCTAACATATATTTAATAATTTTTAATTATATTTACATGGTCATATGTGATTAATAATTTTTTAATAAAAATAATTATTTTCTATTTTATTAAAAATTATTTAATCATTTTTATTCAAATGTCTTCCTTACCATATATTTTCAATCATAAAAAAGGGTTACTTTCAACTTAAAAGTTAAAATTTTTCGATAATGACCCCACGTTTATCCTCATAGGAGGTTGTGTTTTTCCCTTGTAGGAGAGCGTTCTCGACTGTAAGGTAATTATTTCGTTGAAATCTCTCTTACTTCTTTGATTTTGTCTTTCATCTTTACTTGAATCCTCACGGGCTCTTGTGTTTCTTCTAACGGCTCATATTACTCACACCATAATTGGGGTTTGAACTCTATCTTGAGAGGATTTCTATCGTTTCTAAGATTTTTTATTAAGGTTTTGATTGAAATCCTATCGACGATCAACTAAGAATTTATACAATAATGGCGATCGATGTTGCAGATCTGCCAAGCGTATGGCAGCATGGGCGAGAAGTCAAGATCTGGCGCACTGGCTGATCAAGGAACCCAAGACCGCTATGACCCTAACCTTTCTTAGCGGGCCAATAAGGATGACACATCTAAACTGTTAGGTTTTCTATTTCACTTCTGTTTTTATCTTTATGTTCTTCGGATTCTAAACTCTATTTTTTTTTCTTTGATTTTTCGGTTACAACATTAGCTAATAGTCCTTTTTGATTTTCTTTACTAGCCCAGTCATCCCGATTGTAATAGTCGTACGAGATCCTACGTTTTAAAAAAAATCTACTTTTACCTTGAGCAATCTGTTTTTATAAATGTAAGTTACATTCTTTTGTGTGAATAGAGTCACTATCATTATTCCAATTGCAGCTAATATTCGTAGGTATGGCCGTATGGGCACCCTACCCTCTAAATGTAGAGCTTTATTGGGGTGCTTACCTTCCGTTATGTTTTGTAAATTCTGCGTCACATTAGAACGTTACCAGGCAATCCATTGGAAAATCTTTAACCAAAACAAAACCCCTTTCTCAGATTTATAATCTGATGAATGAATGATTCAACCCACTCTCTCTGTATACTTCTATAATAATAGAAAAAAACGAATACTGTTGTCGCCCATCTGCAAGCAAGTGCAGCACCTTATTGCTGCACTAATTTTGATTCCTTTTATTTTTTTTTTGTGTTAGAAACAAACTAACAATGATGAAGGTTGAAATAATGGTACCGTGATGAAATTGAATTGCGAGTGTCTCTCAGTCTCATTATAGAGTCACTAACAATGTCAAAATCATTGACCCAATTCCTTATCACCAGACTCCAAACGAACAAACGAACAAATCTTCATAAAGGGGATGAGAAACATATTAATACAAGTGATAATGGTGGTAGGGCAGCACAGCAGTATTGAAGAGACTACCATGAATGAAGCTTCATTGACTTGTTCAATCTCTCTTTTACCCTTATGATGCTTTGGGTTATTACCCCAACTACAAAACTAAGTTTTGTCATTGAATCCTTGTTCTGATTTGAAATTGCGAAGCTTATCGTTTGACAACGATGACTAAATTCTCGATCATCCAGCAGTTGGTTCGAAATATACTTTAGCCATTTTATCCTTCTTCTGTATGGTTGGACAAGAATGACTACCTTATACTGTTGCCGTGTGAATATATATCACAACTCAAGCAAAAGAACAAGCAGATAATCTCAGAATTCCCGTGGCCCATCCATTCATTAGTTTGCGCGTTTCATGGGGTCTAATTGTACCAAGAAGAATCTTTAAGAAGACTTCAAAAGTATCACAAAGTCTTCTGTCTTCTATTTTTGTGGTACACTTAACAAAGAGTCTGCGAGACAGATAGCGACTGTTTGAAATTTTTTTCTTCTACCATCCATAATAATGCCAACGCCATTCTTATCTTGGTTGTTCAGAGATAACATGGATGGTACCGAGCCCAATTACGCGTAAAAACAAACTACATCATTCATTCATTCCAATTTGATAATCGGCGGATATGGTATTATATCCGTTGGAGCGGATATAATTTCGACTGTCTGATATGATTTTCACGCGATGATCATGAGAGAGACTGTAAATTTCCATGGGCGGGAGAAAGACAGACGCAAAACATTACATTATTTTATTATTGTATTTTTTAATCGTACTTTCCCTATAGTGATATGACACCACCGAGATTTCTATATATATTTTAATAATAATAAAAGTTTTATTACTTGAATGAACAAAAAATACTAATATCAACCCTTTTCTCTCTTCATTTACGTCTCCCCTTACAAATTGCTTCCATTAGTCATTTCCTTCGCTTCCGCCATTGACGATGATGAAGTTTGGTCATTTCTTTCGCTTCCGTCATTGACGACGATGAAATTTTTGTTTTGTTAACTGAAGTGCTTAGTTGAGGAGGTAAATGGCAGCTGAGGTTCCCGTTGGTGACAAGGGGTTACAAGGACTGTCCGAAGAATGGAAATTCCATCCACCTAAGGGAGGAGGGCATCTACCAGATTACCGAGTGGATAGACGTACACGAGCATCCAATGAAACCCGAGGAAATAAGGCACTTATTGCTGGGAAATAGGCCAGTTACCGATGTTACAAGACATATCACCAGAATTAACTGTCAAGCTGGGTTGGGAATAAGATCTTCGTTTGAGATTCTTTACAGACAACTAGGTGGGGAAGCAAACGTGGGCTGTACAAAACATGAAGTGCAGAATTTCCTAGGTAAAATAAGACAAAAGCAAATGATGTATGGGGAATAGACCGCTATTAATGAGTATTTTCGTGAAAAGCAACAATACAATCTCGGATACTTCGTAGAAGTGGATATCGATGCAAGGGAGCAAATGGAAAACATTTTAGGCGGATCAGCGTATACAGGATGACCATGCTGCGTTCGAAGATTCTATAATGTTCGACACAACCTATCGCACTAACTGGAAGTGTCGCCCCCTCGGTAAGTACTGTTTAATGACGATAGAACACAGTAATATACATATAACACTTTGCACCTTCATTTTCCCGTATTTTGCAGCCCTATTTGTTGGATTCAACAACCACCACCAGGGCGTTGTGTTTGATGCATGTTTGATGTACGACGACACGATTGAGTCCTTTCAATGGCCGTTTCAAACATTCCTAAGATGTATGGGCAGTAAGGCACCAAAAACGATATTTATCGACCAAGATCAAGCAATGGCAACTGCGTTGAAAAGTGAGATGCCTGGAACTTATCATGCATTATGCATGTTCCACATCCTCCAAAATGCTAAGAGGAACCTAATGCATTGTTCACTCCCGATTTTGTTTGGCATTTGTATTTGCATTTCTACCAAGTTGATAATGAATCGGATTTAGGGTTTAGGGTTTAGGGTTTAGGTGATGATATGGGAGTGCATCCCTAATGGTGGAGCGACTAGTCATAAGTGGCTGGAGTATATCGTTAGGTCCCTAACACAATGGTCATCGGCATGGATACAAAATCATTATACTGCTGAATGCGATTTACTGAACTAGTGGAATCGTGCAATAAAACCGTGTGAGGGTTCCTCAATGCAAAACATACCATCGTAAAAGTGTTTCCCCATTTTGATCGGTAGACCTTCATACGAGTCGCATATATTATATGCTACTGTGTAGAAGTTAGTGTTATGTCACTGTTATATATGCGTTTGATCTTGGTACTGTTATGCGTGTGTTCTATCTCTTACATGCAACTGCACGGTTTGATGTTGACAAGATGTTTGCCAGCAGAAGGAGAGAAAAGAGAGACGCGGACTTCACATCTAGGAACACTCGCCCATGCAACAATTTCGAGTACAGTGCAATCGTAAACAAGGATGCTGTCAAATATACTCCTAAAATGTTCGTCATCTTCCAAGAGCAGTATGTGAGGGTGCAAGAATACAAGCTGGTGTCCCTTCCTCTGTGTCCTTTCGGTGATGTACTGTATGTCGTTTACAAGATGCACAACAATGAGCGCCTCGATGACAGAGTTGTGAGATGCGACTGTGAAAAAGGAGAACTGAAGTGTGACTGCAAATGGTGGGACACTATGGGCATCCTCTTCCGTCATGCACTTACTCCTCCTGTTATCCCACCACTCGTTGGGGTTATGGAAAAATACTTGCCACAAGTAGAGGTCATTCTTGTGAGTTCCGTTCCTTGGCTTTTGCTCTGCCTTGTTTGAATCAAGGAGCTGGAGCCATGATGGAACATCGTCTCTCAGCCGCAGTCTTTCTCGGCTATCCTTGTGAACAAAATCAGGGGACCATTGCTGCTTCTTGCTCGTACGCTCATCCCTCCATCTATCTGGGTTAGAAAAGAATGCTTGCCAAAGATGGTTTTGGTAGACTTGCATTTCAGCTTGACCTAATAATTGACCACCAGTATGCATAACATAAGAACAGATAAAGAGGGAAAAGGAAATAAATGCAAAAGAATGGACCCAAATGAAGCAGCCAGCTAGGTTAAACCCACAACCTAGCAGTCAAACTTTAAACAAGTCAAATAGAATATGAGGTGGGAATACATCTAACCAAGCTTGACAAAGGAACATACCAGCTGTTCATCACTCTGTTTAAGGCCTTCTGACTCAGACACATCTGCTTTTCTTGCATTAGGGTGACTTCCATACAATGACACATCAACGAAATTCAATTCTTTCGCAGTTATCTGTTAAAAGAGGGGGAAACAAACAAAAGCACCATATTACACACAAACATAAAAACTAGTTTTCATGGCAATGCATGGGAAGAGAAGAATCCAGAGTCATCAATCGAACGACAGAGTTGAACATTCCACAATCACTTCATATTTCGACTTCTACTACATTCACACCTTCTCATTTTGTTACGACAGATTTAAGAGTCAAGACAAGAAGTCATGAAGTAGTTCAAAACTCGACTAAAATACATAATTATAGAAAGTAAATATAAGAGAATGAAACTAATGAATGTCGTGAAAATGTATCCGTAAGCAGCTTTCAACTTGTAGCAAAACAGTTCATGTGCTTACAGAGTATAACAAAGTAACATTCTTTTCAATCCATTATATCAAGGTAATCAAAGTTTTAGTTACAAGCTAGAACAGAAAGCAAAGAAATAGTAAACATCAGCTTTACAAACCTTGGGCTGTGAACCGTAATCATCTTTATTATCGAAGAATCCCAAGATACCTGAAACATAGATAAAATCACCAGGCTTCACATGATTAATGCATATTTCTGCCAGTTCTTCCCAAGCCAATAACATAATCCTGCTCGCCAAAGATGGAAAGACCACTGATTAGCTCACAAAAAAAAACCGAAATATGGAAGTAGCACAACCAAACAATCAACCAAGTAGCTAATAAACTCTGGTTGCGATGACAAGTCGAGAGGGAGAAAAGAATAACGGACTTGTAAGTGAGCTGCTTGGAACCGTTGGGATTCTTCACTCTGAGTGTAGTGAAAACTCCAAATCCGCCGTTTTTGGTGTTTAAGGTCTCGACGGGACGCTCAACGGAGCCAATCAATTGAACGGAATTAGCCAAACGAGGAGTCCATCTCACGGTGGCTGGCCGCCGGCTAGTGACGGCTCGTCGAAGAACTTCGCTGCGGCTATCTCCAGAATCATCCTCATCGGTAGAGAAATTAGGCAATCTAGGGTTTGCAGCGGACCAAGCGGAGAAAGCGGCTAGGTTGTGGATGGAGAATCCAGAGACATCCCTGAGAAGGGAGCGGAGTTGGCGGGGCTTGATCATGAATGAACGCCACTTGTAATAGTACATAGACTGCCAACGGCGAGGTTTTAGTTGCGACTTGCTAATGAAACGGAAACGACACAGTAATTTGACAGCCTCCGTTGATCCTAATTTTAGGGCTTACGGTCTCTAAGAGACCTATAGAATGGGCCCACTGTGTAGAATGGGCACCTCTAGATATGCTGAATTCGGAATGGCATTTAGGCCTGTGCATTTGGTTCGGGCGGCCCAATCTTTCTTGCTTTGTAGTTTTTTTTTCCTAAGATAGCTCCTTGCGCAGATAGCAAACACACAACTACGAATTAATTTAGAGAGTGAGGACTACCGGTAACATTCTTGTGTGATATTTAAGAGTCTCGCGCGTCACATAATGAGCAGCTATGTTACCTGACCGACAGATAGTTTGGAGTCGTGCCCCTAGCATGGACGTGAGCAGCTTACTGATTTCCCCAACAATAGCACCCCCAGCCGACTTTTTAATTCGCCCAACTCGTACTTGCACCGTAACTCCTTCTGCATCACCTTCCATGTCCACATACAAAATACCATCCTAACGACACCACAGACAAGCGTCCCTGACCGCCAACAGCTCTAAGATGGCAGGATTAAAAAACCCTGGATATGACGTATCAACATCATGTAGAACAGTCCCAGTCGCGTCTCGAAAGACCCGCCGTATTGCCCCACCCGAGCCCGGGCGAACCGCATCATCTACATTTATTTTCAGCCGCGAAAGGCTAGGTGGAACCCATAAGGCCCGGTAAGTAGGCGGAGGACCTTGTGCAATTGAAGCCTCCAACGCGTCCGGGAGCAGATGTCGTAGTTCCGCTACCTAGCAGTAGAATTGCCGGAAGAGTGGAGTCACCATCCACTGAATTCGGTCAAAGACCACCCAATTTTGACTTTTCCATAGTCACCGTCAGGCCAGGACCCAATCTGAGGTCAAGTGAAGCTGGCCTACCAATATCTATCGCTAATAATAGATAAAATGAGTATCTCAAAGAGAAGGGGGGTGCAACCCACACACAACATAAATACGGAGAGCATCAGGCAGAATAGAATAAGTGTTGCAGCGACTCCAAGGGGCCATTACAGACAGGGCAATCAGGAGGTAAGGACATGCCCTTCATACGAGGTGCTTCCATGGTTAGAAGATTCCGATGTAATAATTTCCAATAAAATAAGCGAAGTTTTGGGACTGACTAGCGTGGCCAACCAGGTTTTAAAGGTGAACACAACCAAAGCCGCAAGTTCATATCTCGAAGACGTAGAGTACTAGCTAGAGGGAGAATAATGCCACACCAAAAGATTATTCACCGAGAGTGAGGCAAAGGAATTTCACGTATGAGAGAGACAGACTCATCATCAAACCAGTGAGACAACAAACCGATATTCCAAGAACCTGCTGATATGAAGCAAGCTACCAAAGCTGGACCATGGTAAAAGTCGTGCTTGGTAGTTGGTACCCATCTTATTCAGCTTGTTATTTGATTTCCTTTGGGTCGGAGATCTTTGTTTTTCCCTTTCCGTAGGGCTACCCTGGAGTTTTCTCAATCCCAGCTCCGCCTTTCGCAACCCATCGCATAAACCAGCACAGACAACGAGATAGAAGGGAAAGTGGGTCATGGTTTTTTAGATAACTGTGATTAGTTAGTCACGGACTTGGAATAAACGTGACTAACTGAACTTGGATTTGAATAATCGTGACTAGTTTGTCATGATTTGACTATACCGTGATCAACTAACTGGTCAAGGATTCTTCAATGGTGACTAATGAACTATCATTAAATTATAATTTTTTATAGTGCTATTTCCCGGAACCATACATGAGAATACATACCCTATAGGATGTTCGAGAGCCCTTTTAGAAGGAGCGTTGGGTCATACTTGATGATCGCAAGGAGCGTCTTTGCAAGATCAGGTATGAAAAATTTCAAAACTTTTGCTTCATCTGTTGAGTTATGAGTCGTATTGAAAAGAAATGACCCAACATTTTTGCTATCCGACAAAGCATCTCATCACCGTTGGGATTACTCCATTAAGATGGAAGTAAGAAGGAGGCGCAAGCGAGGGCAGCAAACCCATGGCTCGTTTTTTGTGACACCACATGTACGCCAATCCGGCTTACCTCTGTCACGAATAGAGAATAACAAGTAGGATTGGCATCTGAGTCCGTTTTTTAGGTACCCGCCCAAATCCGGCCTGATTTGACCAGATCAATCAAATCCATTTGACTGGAATGGTAGTCGGATTCGGGTGTACCCGCCGCCCGTTGGTACCGGGCCCAGGCAGGGTGTCGGAAAGCCCAAATCCAGCCCGACGACCCAACTGTAGTACTAAAACCATTAGGGTTACTCATTCAATGTCGATCGTGAATCATTATCAAGCGTTCCATCCTCGTCACTCTATCTCATAAATCTCTTCAACGTGGATTCCATTCTTCCCCATATGAATCCCCATCATTTCCACTATTCCATGGCTTAATTAATCCAATTCAATCATCGATTCCAATCTCCAAGGCTATTGTTTAATGAATCTGGCTTTAATTCTGATTTCCAGCTTCCAATTCATAGCTTCTTCATATCGATGGTTCAACCGTGGCTGACTATAAGGGGGGAACCACATCTCCAGGTGGATTCAAGTTCTCATCTCCATCCTTGCATCTATCATTAGGTAAGCGTTGAAGGAACCCTTCAAATTTGCCGATTTTGTATCTTTGTCAATCAATATCGTCTAAATCAAACATTCACAGTTTGGAAATCATACATGTAGGTTTCTCGTTTATGGTCTTTCAGGCTTTAGGTCATTTTTGTTTGTTGCAAGCTTCTTGTGTTCGTCAATCAAGATTTGAAGAAGGTAAATATTTCCTGGTTTCATCTTTTAGTTTAATCGGCTGTCTTCAAATAGTCTTAGATCCTGGTTTCATCTTTTTGTTTCATCTTTTGGGTTTAGTACTTGTAATACAGAGTAGATCCTTCTAAAATTTGAACTCTTGAAACTGGAGGATTTTATATATGCTTACAACTTCAAACAGTTGATGTTTAATGGTCTCATCATTGTCTTACAGTTGTTGTTGTTTAATCGGTTGTAGGAATGGAGGGTGAAGCTCAGGCTGTTGCACCGGAAAGAGCAGTTCAAGTTCCAGATTGATGAGACCATTAAACAATGAACAACCAATGGATGTTGAAGGTTTTGTGATGGAAGATATTGATTGATGAGCTGGACTGCTAGTGTTGGTGGACGAGCACTGCTGAATTTGCTGGACTGTTCTTGTTGTTGACTTGTTGTTACTGATTTACTACTAGTGTAGTGTTGTTTGGATTTTGTTTCCACAGTTTGTTAAGTTTGTTTAAGGATGATGGATGGATAAGTGTTTTTGGTTAAGTTTTCACAGTTTAAGTTACAACTGAATCCCACAATCTAGTTAAGTTTTCAATTTCTGCAATTTTTTGAAATTTCTAAAATTTTCAGCAATTTATGCAGTTTTGGGTCTTTGTTTTAAACATATAGGTGGGCTTTACCCGCGTGATCCGGCGTATATGGGTATAGGTTTCAGCCCATCCCCTTTTGGGCTCCGGGTTTGGGTATTTTGAAACCCAATTACTGACTCGGGCGAGGAACGTGGGTCCATAATCCGAACTCGCCAGACCTGAATGCCAAGCCTAAGAACAAGAATCCATCATGCTCAACCTCAGTTGGAAGCACCTAAACATAATGCAAATGTTAATGGTACTAAGTCGTCGGGCATGCACTCGAATCTAAACCTAGTCTTGGTTGACCTCACCATGGAGTCTGATCAGCCTCGAGACGCCAACAAACCAAAATCCGGACCTATGGCCAACCTAATGGATACAAATGAGTTTAGTAGTCGTAAACTGTAACACTCATACTACTAACAGGTTCATTTTAAAAATAAAATAGTGGAGCAATAATAGGGGTGCCACGCTACTTATACCGTATATATTATTTAATGTTTTAAACTCATCCAATTAATTCCTTCATCATAATCAAGGATTACGTTTATACATACTCATATAATTAATCAGCCACACAGAAACTTCTCACCATGTCATATATGACTTATTGATTTTACACAGTACAATACACTATACCAAAAGTCCAGAAGGACACATATACATATAGAACAGGAGTCTCGAGCTTCACAGGCTCGGACCGGAGTACATATACTTGCCTTTATGACCACTATAGTTTAAAGAACCGTATCTCACATTATACTAGTACACAACCACTCATAAGATATGCACAAGATGAGAGTAAGAGTCTCAAATGAGTTTTAAAACACAAAATGAGTATTAAGACACAATCTTCGATATCTACCTGGCATCGTCACCATGATGGCCGACCCCGGAGCTCGATGATACCATTTTTCAGATTTGTAGTGTGTGAACAAGTAAAGCCTAATGTGCGCTGAAATGAAAAGTAAGGGTCAGTGCTAATCATTGAGTGAAGATCTCTAAGGTATAATTAATCATATAGAAAGTATATAACATATAACACATAAGGCTAATTCTATAATCTAATTCATATCCATATTTTATTTGGGATCCCGGCTCACATATGCTGACGACCCATGTAGAGTTAGTGGCACTAAAATGGCCTATGTAGAGTTTGTGTGGCGCTTATCAAAGCCCACGACAATAGTTAGTTGTGGCGCTTACCAAGGCCCACCGCGTAACAGAAGTGCAATAAGCACAATCGCCAGCATACGGGCCCTAACTAGGTGATCAATCAATTACCCGATTTATTTAATAATCAGTAATAGCTACTGCTCAGATTAACACGTATATTAAATCAGATATATCAGCAAAGTAACAGAACATGTACCATATTAAGTCATAAATAGGGTAAAGAAGCATATATAATCTTAGCATTAAACGTATGTTACCGTATCATGCATATGGTCTTTAATAATAATAAATTCATAATGGAATGTCTAACCCGGTCGGATACGCAGGAGACCCTCACCAGAAATAACCCTTGAGAAAATCGATAATAACTTCTGAGTCAATAACGTAATTCTGACGATTTTTATAACGAACCAAGTACTAACTTTTCTCTGTATCTCCTTTGTTTTAGTGTTAGCTATCCCAGTTTTTACCTGTACGAAGCTGAATAGCTTAGGTCCTTTTATATAGGGGAAATGGTGGCACTAGCCTGCACTAGCTTCCAAGACTAAACTCCCTAATATGTCCATTTTTCCCAATTTAATTTGTCCATTAGTAGCAGTATAAATATTTAGGAATCTAGTCATTTCTTACACCCTGTGAAACATTCTCCATGCATGCAATATGAAAAAGCCTCTCCCAAAACTTGCCACGTGCATTCTTTGTTTTGGTAAGGTACTGCAAGGCTAAAAAAATCTATATGTGCATATATATCCATATATATATGGAAATTGTTTTTGTATCTGTACATTGTCACGTACCACATTGATTTAGTTGGTACTTTTGGTATGATCAGGGTGGAATGTTACATAAACCATCCAAATCACCAAAGAAGCTTCCAGCAGGTACTAATACAAAGCAGACAATCAGTCGACTGATGCTACCTGACCCAGGCCACTAGAATGCATGAAGAAATCTCACCCAATATGCTAGGTTCTTTATGGGTTCAACAAGGATATCTTATCCATGCTGCTAGGTTTCTCTTTTTGATTAGGTCAACTCGTTTTGGTTTTGAAGTCTTTAGCTTCTATTTCATGTTGGTTTTTCTATCCTCTACCCCCTTAGTCCTTCTGTCTATGAGATGTTTTGTAGGAGAAAGGATATGGGTTGTTTTTGTTTCGCAAAGGGCTTACGGTTATGTAGCAACAGTAGTGGGTTCTACACCTCTGGATAGACTTTGTAAGCATTCTGGTACGTTTACTTCATCTATGAGAAATCCCTAATGTTGTGTTTTTGTATAAAAAAAAACTTTCGACCGAAGTAAGACTTCCACGACAGTTAGGGTTGTGCTATCTCCTTGTGAGACTTTTTGAGGCGACGACAACAATCAAGTGACAACATGTGCTATGTGCGAGACCCGGTAGTGGCGGAAATCAACGGCGAGATTTTGGTGGCGACAACATTTTTAACGACAGACGAGAGTCGACAACGATCATATTCAGCGGGTTGCAGCATAGGGTTTAGAGAAACGACCCAGTTCCTTGGCGCAGGCGATAGTGGCGTCATCTTTCAATGTAGGTAGGACAATCGGGTAAGCCACACAACGGCAATGACGAGTACGGAGAACGAAGACTAGGTGGAACACTAGGTTCGGAACTTGACACCGGTGGATAGCGACGATGAGTAGGTAATCTATCACTAAGTTGACCCTGGCGTCGCCACCTCATGAATACCACCTCTTTGGGGACGGTATGTTCCTCCGATGCCAATCAATCAATTTTGTGGCCATGAAGCGGATGCTAGCCATAATCTAGAAACCTGGAAGGGTTGTGCAAATTGAAGATCTGGATGATGGACACTACCTTTTCTGCTTTCATTACGAGGTTATCTCCGACAAATTATAACGGATGTACCATGAAATTTCGATGACAACCTGCTCATCCTACATGAGCTACACGTAGGCGATGAACCAAAGACATTCTCATTCAACCTCGTTCCTTTTTGGATCCAGGTGCATGAACTACCGTTTGTCTTATGCATTACTTGTTTAATCAAAGATTCTCACCAAGGTAGGTTTGTTGAATCTTTCCTCAAGATCCACCAAGACCTCTTGCGCAAAATCCATCCAAAAGATGCTTTAAGCGACTTTTGACGAGGATGTCTTATGCAAAACCAGCTTAACACCATGACGTTGGCATGGTGCCAATGGGAGTGCAGATGATCCGCCGTTGAGAGATCGATCCCCGATCCATTTATAAACACGAGTTTATTTTTGGATAATAGATACATCACCATTGGCTATTTTGTAAGACTATATGTCCTTATCTCTCAACTCCTAACAACTTTGAGTCTTACTAACTAATATATTTTACTAACTTATTATTGACATGATTGAACCTTTTTTTAACTCTCACGATGAAACCCTTTGATTCCCCATTTCCTTGTTATAAAAGTGGTTGAGCTTCTTTAGATATTCAAATCAAATTCTTACAATGAAAAAATAGAAAAATATTAAAAATTATAAACAACAAACTTCAAAAACGGTACATAATGCTATATTATTCATGATTTTTAGAAAAGTTGAGTTGAGACTAATGTAAAAAAGTTGGGCTGGATTAGAAAAATATTATGAAAGGAAACTTAAATCAAAGAATATAAAAATTCTAATTGAAATCATGTTTCCTTATCTACTCAATGGAAAAATAAACTTTACTAGGAATCCCTTATATCCTTTAATTTTACATTTTTTCACAATCTCTTCCAATCCCAACTCAATTATTTTGTACTATTCTAAATCCACATTAGTAAAAATCATGATTTTTATTGTCAAACATAATATAAGTATAATATAAGTATAATGAAAATGAATATGATCAATTGCCTGAACTCCAACTCTGCATTCAAACTCCTAAAAAATCGAAGCAACAACTTCAGACTTAGACAAATCCTCAACATTCGATCGAGATCTCTCATACCATATACAAATGATAAATAATTCTCTCAAGCAAAACCACCTTTAAACACAGACGCTACGCTGCCCACTCCATATTAGCTTCACCCTTGCGTCGAAATTTTTTTTAATTGTTTTAAGATACCCTTTTAGATGTATGCCAGTGCTAAAATTAATACAATATTGCATTTTATTGAGAACTAAGTGCAAAATAGTATATGGGAAGATGTTGAACTATAGAATATAACTTTTAACTACAAGTAGTTAGATTTCTACATAATTTTGAAAAAAGAGGATATATTAATATAGTTATAGATAATATGATTGATGGTGGCTAGATGGTTAACTAGAGAATATAAATTTTAACTATTAACGTGATATAGGAATGAAATATGGAACCAAATCCATCCAAAGCAAAAAAGCCTTGAAATATAAAGTAATGATCTTCGTCGAGAAAAGCGTACAGTATCATTTGGCCATTTGACAATAAGAAAACTAATTAGTGAGACAATTTTCGAGGAATAACAAGACAAAGCACAATTCCGGAGAAGACAAAGTTGGATAACATAAACAATGGTTTGATTTTGGGAATTATCATGTTAAATGTTATAACGTTAGGAATCAATTAATAAAAGAGACTCAATATTTTTTCCCACCGAAGAACACGGGGAGCAGAGAGAGCTGATTTATTTGATTGTGTCAACCTACTTGGACAGTCTCTCTCCTATCTCAGTAGTAGGTCGTCTTTCTCGTTAGTTTCATCAAAATTCATATATTTTTCCCCACTTTTTTTTTTTTGTAAGCAATGATCTCTGCGTTTCCGAGAAAACTCAAACACAACCCGCTCTCACAGTCTCTCACCACATGAGAATATGGCGAGAGACGACGACGACGAGTCCTCTGACGGACTTGGAGGCAAGGGTTCGCCGGGGAATAACTCTAAGAAGAAGAAGAAGAAGCAGCAGCAGGTAGTGAGAAGACGAGTTGGGGTTTCGATGGATTTCACCAATTCATCTCCTCAACTGCCGAATTTCGATTCCCTGCCTCTTCCAACCCGGAATTCGGGTGGGAATCCAATACCACAACGTGGACGGTCTTTTACCCAGAAGAGGCTTACCCGGCAGAAGAAGCTAAGGCACCTCAACGGCTGTCAGCTTGACAAGATGTTGAGTGAACGCCGTTCGAGTTCTCAGCCGGTTTCGCCGGAGTCGTCCTCGCAGAAGCCGCCGTCTCCGGGAGACGGGTCGGGTAACTCGTCGTGGCGGTATTTTCCGGTGCCCCAACCGTTACCGTTGCCGCGGCGAAATTTGCACCGGAGGCTACAATCCGCTGGGTCTAATTGGGGCCACCAACAAACCAGGTCGCCGGTAGATGGCCCGTTCTCTTCTTACAGAAGGTGGGGCTCCGACTCCGACTTGTTTTCTCTTGCATTTCCTGTAATTTATATTATGTGATTTTATCTCATTTTTCCCATTAAATGCTCAGAAAGGTCCGGTACTTCAGCGAACAAGAGATCGTCTCTCGCGGTCGTTTGCTCTCGCCGCCACCGTCGCCGGGTTTCACTGCCAAGACATCCCCAGAAAAGTCGGACTGTCGTTCTCTATCACCGTTGCCGCAGCCATTGCCGCTTCCTGATTCGTCATTGAATAGAAGGCCTGAGTCTCCAGCTCGTCATATATTGGGATCTGATCTTCTCCGGTCACCGGATTGTGGTGGGAAACGGTCCTATTCAAGGAAGTAAGGTTTCCAATTCGCATTCATATCATATATCTAACTCATTCACTCTTTAGTTTCTTAGACTTTCTATCTTAGCAATTATCCTTTCGTTGATCATCGGCATTTCTCTTTATCAAACCCTAAATTAGGAACAGCAGTGATCAGAATGAGATCGCCACAAAGCCAGCTTTAAAACCTCTAAGCAATTGCCAAGAAAGCGGAGGAAGTACGGCTGTTAACTCCATCCCGAGTTCCTTACCCAGATGTTCATCCACGAGTTGCTTCGCAAACCTCTTCCCTTCTTCTCGGCTCCCAGCTGCAGAATCTTCTAAATCTTTGAGCAGTCGTCGTAAGGACCTTCCTAAAGATCTGACTATCTGCCTTTCCTGCAAAAATGGTGCAGTTCAGTCTCCACAGAGTACTTCATCGGGCAGCGGTTGCTCCAGTCAAGCTGTCAGCCCACAGAGGTCACCAACTCCTCCTGGTCCCGGAAATCAATGTCCTGACGAAGTTCATTTTCGTCCTGATTTTGAGATTCCAGACTTTAGGTTATCTGGTAATAGCTCACCATCGTCCTTAGTGAAACATGTGCAGCAATGTAGTCGTGATATTTCCCCACTCCATAGCCCAACTATACCAAGTGCTTTCTCCAACCCAGGAAGTCCAACTATATCTGCACGGCATCAAAGCAAATCAGGTCCTTTGAGTTGTAAAGATTCCCCTGAAAGCAGCAATCAGCTCAATCCTTACCCATTGCCCTTACCTCCTTTGGTTATATCTCCAACACAGTCGCGTATCCCATCTCCATTGCTGTCACCTGTTAGCCATACTAGAGTAGAAAATGTACCGACGTTGATGAAAAGGAATCAATGGCAGAAAGGCAAGCTTATTGGTCGTGGCACATATGGAAGTGTTTATGTGGGGACTAACAGGTCTGACATACACCTCACCTCTTCTCAATGTTGTATTCTTGACTTCTTATTTTCTGTCATGACTCGTCATTTCTATATTTGGTAGAGAGACTGGAGCTCTGTGTGCAATAAAGGAAGTTGACCTTATCCATGACGATCCTAAATCGGACGAATGTGTAAGGCAATTAGAGCAGGTTTGTCCTAAGACTCCGGGCCATTCATAGTTTATTCAGAAGGGTTTCGCTTTTAT
The DNA here is from genome assembly GCA_030674075.2 of Linum usitatissimum. Lineage (NCBI taxonomy): Eukaryota > Viridiplantae > Streptophyta > Magnoliopsida > Malpighiales > Linaceae > Linum > Linum usitatissimum. Next base: position 5,485,033 of record JAUJYP020001182.1, read on the forward strand.
ATTGGTTGCCTTGCTGTTTTGGTTGCTTCAAATATCTATGATCTATTCTAGCATTAGTGAAGCTAGATATCCGGTTTATGGCTCTTTTCCTTTTTCTTCCCCTCTTTTCTTGGAATGATACCGAGATTTAAGTTCTACTTCCTTCACTTTGAGGCTAGCTGTCCATTCCATTGTGATAAATGCCTCCCCACCTTGAAACACAAAGAGAGTAGCAGATTGATGATTCAAGTTTCTGATGCTCACTCCTTGCTTCAGGAAATTAAAGTTCTCCGGCATCTGAAGCATCCTAACATAGTCCAGTATCTTGGCAGTGAGACGGTGGGTTCCAGTTCTGCTCTCGTATTATCTTGTTATATTAGATTTTTTGAGGCTTGTTATATTAGATTGTTTAAGGCTTGTTATATTAGATTGTTTAAGGCACTGTACGAGCTTTATTAAGTTCCAGAAACTTGCTCTTGACAGGTTGAAAATCACTTCAACATATATCTAGAGTATGTTCATCCTGGGTCGATAAGCAAATATGTCCAGGAACACTGTGGAGCTATTACAGAATCAATAGTCCGCAACTTCACCCGTCATATTCTCTCTGGACTGGCATTTTTGCACCGGACAAAGACCATCCATAGGTGATTGTTTAGTTGTGTGGATGGATTCATAATCAGTTCATAAAGTTTGGAACCGACCACACACATATATAGGGAAGCGTTATATGTTGGGCAAAGTCTTTGCAGTAGACATGATTTTTTTTTTCAGACATGAAGGCCATTGTAAATCGCAACGTTCTGTATGATGAAGTTGAACACTTGTAATTCATAATGGAATTGTGGTGTACAGGGATATCAAAGGTGCAAATTTGTTAGTTGATGCATCAGGTACAGTTAAGCTTGCAGATTTTGGGATGGCAAAACATGTGAGTGTCAGATAATCCAATAATCACATTATGTAGCATTTCTTTTGGTATTTGCATATTTAGCCATACTTTCCATTCAGCTCGCAGGCATCTCATATCAACTGTCTCTGAAAGGAAGTCCACATTGGATGGCTCCAGAGGTAATATTCCATGTTTAAACGATGAATCCTGTTTGTCGATTAGTGCTTTGTTTTCTTCTCAAGTGCTATCTTCTCAGGTCATACAAGCTGTGATGCAAAAAGACGGTAATCCTGATCTTGCTTTTGCGGTTGATATATGGAGTATGGGTTGTACTGTGATTGAGATGTTCACTGGTAAACCTCCCTGGGGTGAACTTCAAGGGGTAAGCTCTTTATGATAATTTTATCCGTCTTGGTTTTCTAACCAATCAAGACACCTCTGTCAACTGTATCATGCAAGTCCTAATTCTGTCTCACAACGTATCAGCCTCAGGCCATGTTCAAGGTGTTGAACAAATCTCCTCCAATTCCAGATGCACTGTCCTCAGAGGGGAAAGACTTCCTTTCCTGCTGTTTTCGTAGGAATCCGGCTGATAGGCCAACTGCTCATCAGCTGCTTGAACATCCTTTCGTGCGAAGTTCAAGTGATGTTAATGCAGCTCAAGCTCCAGCTCCAGATCCATCTTTCACTAACCTTATGGCAAGCATCACCATACCCTTTAACGAGTTTCTTTTGCAATAACTAATTATTCCATTGCGGGATTTGTAGGAAAAACCACAGATTTCTAGTGAGTCATCCACCGCAAGCAGAATTGATCTGTTGCCAAACCCCGGAGGCACAAGAACCATGGTTGAGAGACTACTAAGTAATAGGCAAGTTCTATACATACCTTGCATCTCAAGTATCATATTTATCTCATTAATTTCATAGGTAACCTTCTGATCCTCTAAATGGCTTCCAGCAGCTCGACGACAAGTCACCGAGAATGCATGGAAACGTTCAGCTGTGGGTTAGCTTCACATGAGTTACTCTCCCCAACACATGTCCTGCAAAATTCACACGATTACTTTGGTTCTTCAAACATGGCCAACAATATTTCAATGAATGCTATGAGCAACCATCCTTTGTCCATTTTACGAAGTCATGGCAAGGAGACCTCCTACATGTGAAGCATTTGAGAGGAAGTTATGATTTCTTCAGAAAGGAGGTGGGAGGTAGCTGAGGTTGGACATATGTAGATTTCTTGTCCTTCAAGCTTGTCCCTATTCGTTGTTAGAGGGTTAATGGATTGTGTATATATAAAAGCTCGTTCATTCCGTACGTTTTGAAGGATGGCGAGGAGAGTTGTTGCTCGGGCATGGAGTGAACGACGAGGAAAAGGAAAGTGTAGGTATATAGTTCATATATAAACTTAGTTGCAAAGTATATCATATACTGTATATAAATATGTTCAATTGTTCATTTCTTCCGGGGGTTAATCTTCCTCGAAATTTGTTACTCTAAAGTGCTTTGAGCTATAGGAAATGAGCGAGTTTCGATAGAGGCTTGTGGGCGTTTGACCCTATTTGATCCTGCTGAGTGATTCAACGATAACTTTGAAATGTAAGCAAGCCTTTACAGATTCCAAACAAGACCCTGAAACTGTCATTTGAGAAATTTATTACATTTGGAAAATGTAATGGGGTTGTGTGATTATTGTCAAACTTAGGATCTGCTTCATGGTATGGGTTCAGACGTTCAGTAGCAGAGAGAGAGAGAGAGAGAGAGTAATGACTAATGAATGAATGAATGCAGAAGAGAGAGAGAGAGAAGAAGAAGGCAGAAGTTGTCTTGAATAGTGGCTTCTCTAGGAAAAAGGTTTTGGAGTTTTGCAGACTAAATGCTTTCTTTCTGTTTCAGATTCCCTCCCCAAGCCTCTAGCCCATAGCCCACCCACCACTGACCACACCACCAATCTCTCTTCACACTTTTCTTTCTCTCAACTCAGCCCCTTCCTTTCGTCCTTTTACTCTGTTCTGGAGGTTCCTCTTCCATCATTTCCTTTCTACCTTTTCTCAAACTACCAAACAAAGGAACCCAATGTCAAATTCAATATAAAAATAAAATAGACCATCTATCTTTCTCTCCGACTCTGCTAAGCTAAGCTGTAGGAATACAGGACAAAGTGCGGCAGCAGCAAATACATACATGTAACAATAGTAGACTCAGTACTAATCTATAAAGCACACACTGCTTTCTCGTACTTCACAGTAACATATCCAGTGTGTGTTCATTTTCCCTCCCATCCTCGATCCTGCATTTTGTCTCTCTCTGCTCAAAACCCATTTCAAATCAATGGCTTCTTCATTCAACCTACAAAACAGAAGACCCTTCTCTTCTCCTTCTTGTTTCTGACTTGCTACCAACATCTATAATACCAATTTCAGCATTCCCATTTCAGGTGCAGCCAAGTAAGTATAAATGTCAATGCCTTTAGGGCAGCAGCAGGGACCACTGGTGAATGTCAACCCACAATCATTCGCCGGCATCCACTCGTCATCCCACCCTTCGGTCGGGCCTGTAATTGCAGTGCTGGTGGTGATCATGATTCTGGGAATTGCAGCAGTGATGATTGGAAGGATGTGTTCTGGGAGGAGGATACTGGGTTACGGCCAATACGACATTGAAGGATGGGCTGAGACCAAGTGTTCAACTTGCATTGATGGAAGGATTACTCCTTCTCCTCCTCCTCTTCCGCGGCCTCCTACACCGCCTGCTACTACTGCTCCTCCTCCACCACTTGGGGACAGTGACAATGCCGCTTCTCACGGCGACAATGATGATGAAGAGGACGAAAGTGGAGGTAGTTCATCACCCACCTGACTGACATTGTGTTTTTTCCCTTTTCTTTAGAGGAGAGGTTCTCATATGTTTTCTTCTCTGCTAAATGTTCACACTTATTGGAACTCCTGAGGAACTGTTGATTGTTTTCCCACCCACCATTGAAGCAGCAGCATTAATTAGTTGCTTTGACCTTATTATAAGTTATAACTTGTTATTAGCTTGGCTGCTAGTTTTTTTTTATGTTCAGTTTCTCATCTCTATTTTCTGCTCATTCTAATTTTGGACGAGACGAGTTCCCAAACTCCATGAATATTTGATTGAAAACCCAGCAGAAGCAAGGGATGTGTAGTGACTAGTGATAGATTATTTTCTGAAACTGCTATTGAAATTCGAGCATATTTGGAAGGTAGTATACTAGAGTCTCTCTCTCCCATATTCCATTTAAACCTGGAACATGTCGGTCAACTGCGGAATTTACATTGGTCGATGATGTAGTAGTAATTGAGGAGGGGAAAGTAGGTTCACGTGAAGAAACTGACATATGATGAGAGTGATGTATCAGTGAAATGTTTATTCTCACGAAACTGTAGGCATCACTTCACAATGAGAGAACAGCGTCATTCAGAATAAGGAAGGAAATTAAAAGAGCTAACTAGAGACATGTTTGTTCATTATACCCCAGTCAGTTTCAACGTACCTATTGCTGCTGCTGCTGCTGCTGTTCCCATCTCAGTCTTTCTTGCCCATACATAATATATTCCCATGGCGATTCGCTACATAAAGTTGCCATAACATCACAGTGATGATGAGACTGTTACTGGCTGCAAACCCCATTCCCCTCAAATATCCCCTAGACCCAAGAGAGTAGTACTAGCTAGCAATAGCATTGTTAAGAAAAGAATCCAACATGGAACACAGTCTCAGCCCACTAGTTCATCAATAAACCTCGTCTTCCCCTCCAACTTGTTACATTATTCACTCCTAAAGTATATAAACAAATGTTGGCATTTGGGAAAAACATGCTGAGTTTCAGATAATAATGCAAGTTGTTAATCAACTTGCACCCTGAAGTGAACTTCCAAACGTGATCAAGGAACGAAGGAAATAACATAAGCAAGGCTCTTTCTTGTTAAACTAGTAACATCCAGATTCCAGACACAAGTTCTATCTATGGACCAAAAGTAGAAGGAGGACGCTGAGCTTGAGAAGATGAGAGATGCCAGCAACCACATGCAACCTACTCCTTGGAACCCCTGTTTTCCCCACTGCCTCTTGTCCAGCATTACAAAGCAAGGTACGGACTTTATTTCATAATGCAGCAGCTGTAACAGCCAACCAACCAGTTCAACAAGTTCATAAATTTCTGAATCAGAGTTCAAGTTGAAACCATTTCTTTCACCAATATACTAAACCATTTATCCACCTATTGTTATCAGCAAAATATCAACCCCAAGTGTTTGAAAGACCTAATAGCACCTAATTCTGTACCAGGAGTCGATTACTTTATCTCAGGCAGCCATTGTTCATTCTTTGCATCGGCCATCACAATGTTGACCCAATCCCAGTTTCTCCTCTCCACCTCCGTCACCAAATTGACCAATGAGTTGCAGAGCATACACTTGGGGGAGTAAAATTCAAGCACCGTTGCCTCTTTCCCGCCAGCCAGAGCCGAAGCAAACGCTCTTTGCTCCGCCTCAGCCTGCTCTTCCGCACTTCTCTTTCCTTTCCCATTCGCCGACGAATTGGAGACCGAGTTTATGGATTTTAGGGCAATGGAGTCCAGAGTGCTGAGGGATTTCAGCAGCCATGGACCCTCGTAAGAGCAGGCGTTGGGGCTAGTTTTGTGATTCTGGTCCCAAGGCCATGTTAGACAGAAGAGAGGATGCTTTGGAGGAGCTGCGTCGGTTTTCATCTCGATTTCTTTCTGGCCGTGAATTACCATTTACTAGCGAGTTTGTGTTTTCAGTCGGAGCCCTTTGTGAGAATCCTCAAAAGATTTTGAGGTCAGAACTGCAGAACGGCATTATAAACAGTTTGTTATAAAACTAAACTCAAAGAAAGACAAGAACAAGAGAAAATATGGAGAGGGAGAGAGTTTCTTATTGATGTGTAGATATGATACAATGTAGAGTCCTATTTATAGGCTCATGAAACCATAACCTATACATTCTAATATTAATACAATTAAGAGAGTAATATAATACATGATCAATGCAATGGGAGTTACACAATGAGCATTCAACTACATTTATATAAAATATTCATAACACAGTTAGATTACATTCATTTTTTTGGGTAAATTTAGGTGAGACGGCACCTATTTGTTATTCACAATCAAAAGATGTTGGGAATCTCCAAACAAGTGATACGAAATGTGCATCGATAAAGTAGAATCATTAATGAAAATAGACTGAACACCAATATATAGTCTATGACCTAGGACCGTTAAGTAGTCCACTGTCTGGTTGCCTTCCCAATAAATGTGCTCAACTTTGTTTGTCAAGTTCCGATCCAACATCTCACGGAACCGAGCGACCTCAGAAGAGTGCTGGTGTGTGCTCTCACTCTCCGCCAACCGAAGTTAGATTGCAGCTCGTGAATCCAGCTGCACCCGTACCTGTCTGTACCAAACTCCGAAGCCAGTTGTAACCTCGGTACAACAACTCCCAACTTAGCCCTGGTTATTGAGGAGATTCCCAGGTTCATCGAATATGCCGCTAAGTAACGACCATCGGATTCACGGAATAAACCTCCTGCTGTTGCTTTTCCGGTCTCTGGAATAGCAGACTCGTCAGAGTTAAGAGCAACCCACTCGGGTGGTGGTGACAGCGAAGAGACTTCCACCACTGTCTTGGTGGGCGAACCAGCATGAGTGGATTGGTCACATATCAAGGTCTCCACAATCGTCTCGGGCCATTATCTGATATGATGTGCAAGGGCCTGGAGTGGTGCTAATATCAGTGAAAATAGCTTCATTTCTGGCCTTCCAAAGAGACCGGCAGGCAACCCCAAAAAGAAGGCTAGTGCTTGACGCCTTCAAGTAGTGTGTGATCAAAGGCAAAAGTAAGGATTCCCAGTTCGTTTCATCTTCAGAAAGGAAAACGTTCCTAGGTGGTGACTGCGAAGGGACAATCCTGCAACACATGCAAGGTTGTTTCTGCTGGGTAGTGGCAGCGTGTACATGCTCCATCCGTCAATAGGTGTTTATGTCTTCTTGACTCATTCGTCAACAACCTGTCAAGAGAAGCTAACCAAATAAAATATTTAACCCGGTTAGGGCAGCGCCAGCTCCAAACTGTGTGCCAGTCAGGAGGGTCCACCAGGTCCTCGTTCTCGTCAAGGAGCTCATAAGTGGAGCGAATGGGGAACCTGCCATCTTTCTCCAAGCCCCAGTAGATGGGGTCTTCTCCACTACCCAGCCGTGGGGATGACATCCCCGTAACACGCAAAACCATATCGTCGAATACTAAGGAACGGATAAGTTGGAGATTCTACTCACCCGAAGCGTGGTAGCTGGTGCTGAAAGGTCCGGATCGGCCGCCGAAGGAAGGATATGTTCAATGAGATGGGTCCCGACATCTATCCATTGTGCGATCCAGAATGAGGTATCCGACCCATCTCGAATGTCATCCCGTACTCCCATTGCCACGTGTGGCATAGATGCCCGGATTCCCCACCATAAAACCGACTTTAAGAAGGAGTGCCTCTCGTGAAAACCACCCTTCCGTCTGTTATACTTGGTCTGTACCACCAGCACCCACAAATTATTTGGTTTTACAAGGAAAAGGAAACCCAGCCTGATCATTTAAGCCTGATGAGTTGTCGAGCCATTCTCAAGCCGAGGAAACCTTGATGCTTTGGTTGGAAAATCTTCTTAGTTGTGGTGCCCCAAACAAAGTTCCTAATTCGCTTGTCAATTTCATAGTAGATATGACTTCGAAGCTTTGTGGTCTGCATAACATAAGCAGGGATAGCAAATAAAACGGATTGAGCAAGAGTTACTCTACCGACAAATGAGAGAGACCATGCCTTCCAGTCAACAAGTTTCTGGTCCAACCTATCAAGGATCTCCCGGTATGTTGCATTCGTTACACGTTCGTGCAGAATTGGAACTCCCAAATATTTTCCTAGATTTTGCATCATAGGGATCCCAAGAAACTGTGCAAGCCTTCTGGCTTCCGGCCTAGGAACCGTTTGTGACAAGAATACCGCTAATTTTTCCTTACTTACAGACTGCCCAGATGCAGAGTAGAAGGTATCCAAGCAACAAAGAATTGTAAAAGATTGACGTTTTGAGACCTCTCTAAAAAGAACTAGATCATTTACAAAGAAAATATGTGAGAGCAGCGGTCAGTCATGAGCTAGGTGGATGGGATTCCAATCATTGGCAGAGATCGCAACATTGATCAGGTGGCTGAGCCGTTCGATGTCGAGAGTAAAGCGAAAGGGAGAGAGTGGTTATCCCTGCCTAATATCACGGGAAGGTGTAAATTTCCCAATCAGCTCACCATTCCACAATACATGAAACCTGTTAGTCGAAACACACTTCATGATCAAGGAAACCAAGTTGGCGGGAATACATGTGGTCGTAAGAGTATCTTCATGAAACGGACAACAGATTTTGTCGTATACCTTGGCAAGGTCAATTTTCAGCACCATGCTTCTAACTTTACCTCGATCATTCTCCATAGTGTGGACGACCTCCTGCAGGATGGTGATGTTGTCTATGATGTATCGACCAAGGTGCACATATGGTGTTGGAGGCGGTTAGTGAGCAGTTTGGTGATTAGGTTGTAGGCGACATTACAAAGGCTAATCGTTCTAAATTACCTAATAGAATTCGGTCTCTGCACCTTGGGAATTACCACTAGCACCGTCTCATTGACTACCTCAACCTGTGATGGGCCGACAAACACATCAATTGCAAACTGAATTAAATTTTTGCTAACATGGTCCCAACATTTCTGGAAAAGAGCGGTTGATAGAAATTCTTGTCGGGTGCTTTGAGACTTCCCATATCGAAGAGAGCTGATTTGACTTCAAGTAAGGAAGGAGTTCTCACCAACCTTGTCTAGTTTGCTTCTGTAAGAGGAGTGAACCCACAGGGGAGAGTGGAAGATTACATTCATTTGATATAATGGTAAATACAATATAATAACTAATAGGGTACTATAGTCAAGTAATAAACATTACTACCACCTACGTTGCCAATTCATACTAAATAAACCACGTTGCTAGTTGCTACTAAATAAAAGGACCCCACCCTTGAGGGTGGGTTAGTTTGATGGTACTATTTGGCCTGGCGACTGTTGCAGAAGAATTCAGCTACTGAACTCTTTTGAATTTAGGAGTAGAGGGGTAGTTTCGTTATTTCATATTTTAATTTAATTTATTTATTTTACATATTAATTAATATTTTCCCTTAACTTCTTTATTTAATTAATATCTTTTGCATACGAAATCATATTTGAATAATTTTGGCGCTAAAATATTAGTTTTTGAAATGCGATTAAAATAAGTACAATCATGGTATAGTTTCAACGAACTTTTTTTCCGAGGTCAAACACGTGAGTTGACTGCCTCAAAACTAGGCTTGATAGCTATCACCAACTTACAGGTAGTTATTGTTAGATTGGGAGGTTCCTGAGTAGCAATGCTTCGAGTTTTGACAAGTAAAGAGATCTTGGATAAACACGAAATCGTGGGCATCACTTTTCGAAAAGAGTATTTCCACCCAATAAACCTTGGGTATCACGAAATCAATTCTAAGGATAAGACCGCCTACACTCGATTTAGAAACTAGAGTAACTTAGAATCTCGTAAGCTAGGATAGATGTGTGTTTTTTATTTCTATTTCTCCCACATGGCTTCTTTATATAGGCAAAGGGTCCAGGGGCAAAGGGGTACGAGTTCATGTACCAAGAGGCATCCTTATCTCTATGGATATACTTGAAGGTGGTTATAACCTTGAAGCCCTACGGGTTTGGAGGCAGAACAACTCAGATTTGAGTTTGACTTTCATGAAGAGGTGTGAACCAATTCGTCCTAGGAGAAGGAGTAACCACCACAATCACGTAGATCCCTACCATCACCATAGCTCAACTCAGCATCGTAGCTAGTGACACTAGCATCGAGTTGGATGAGTTGGAGTGTCAGTCCTAGCATGAATTAGCTCATAGAGGGGCTGATGCTAGCTAGTTCCTGGTTGCTCTGAGCTAAGGTGAGGTTCCCCGTGAGTCCACACATCATTACCATCACCGGCATCGCACCAAGGTCAAGTCCAAGGTGCTGCCATCACACCAAGGTCGAACTCTCTGTGCATATTTCTAACATTCCTCTCCCATTTTAGCGTAGTTTGCGAATTCACTAAAATTACAACAAATATCCAATCAAAAAACTCTTGTATTAATGAGAATGTCACAAAGATTGAATTTTTATGTAGTATATTACACATTCCAGAATACTCAAATATAGGGGTGTCACAAAGGATTGAACCTGTCTACTCATTTGAGTGTATGAAGATAACATACATAAGAGTTTATCCTTTCATGAGCGAACACAAAACCAATTCCAAGTTTCTTGAAGCAGCTACACTTCATGCTAGCACAGGTTAATTCCTTTATTGTTCGCCTGCGTATATACTTTGTCAAGGAATCAATTAAGAAGTTAATCTCCAACCTCTATCATTCGTACGTTTCTGAGCACATACCTTCAGGATGTTTCAAATCTTGTGCTCTAGTTCACGGCCAACATTATGCCTCACCCCTAAATGATGAGACTTGCCATTATAGACTTGGATATATGTCCTAGCTATGGTAGCATTGCTATCACATAAGACAACAATCAGTGAGATAGGTCTCAGCCACAATAAAATCTCATACACCAAGTCCCTTAGCTATTCTGCCTCCTTACTGACGAGTCATGGATAGATATTGGAGGCTCCCCACGAGTTGTCGAAATAGTGTCAGATTATGAAAGGGCGTGTCATCTTGTGGTGTTGCGGTGGTCCCTGATGGTGTGGAAAGAGGCTTGGCCGTTGACATACCTAATCGATGGAGAATGCTATTTATATATTTGGTTTGACACAGATGGAGCCCATCACCACATTTGCTCACTTGATGTTGAACTTGGCCGCGAGATGCTTAAGAAGATCTTGAATTGCTGCATCAGATGAACCAGTAGCGATAATGTCATCAACATAAATCAATACAAACATGGTGATACCTGATCGGTTGTAATAGAACATTGAATGATCAGTTTTAGAGTCTTTCAAGCCGTAGTCAAGAAGAGCTGCTTGGAGACACGAAAACCAAGCTCTTGGGGCTTGTTTAAGACCGTACAAAGAGCGTTGAGGAAGAAAAACTTGGTCCGGATGGCAGGTGGTTGTTCCATGTAGACGGTTTCATCAAGAGTGCCGTGCAAAAAAGCGTTAGTCACATCAAGGCATTAGAGACCATTTGTGTGTAACAACATCATATAAAATTAAGCGAACACATGCATGTTTGATTACCGGACTAAACATCTCAGTGAAGTCAACGTCTTCGATTTGATGATAGACTTCGGCAAAGAGGCGTGCTTTGTAGCAAGCAATTGAGCGATGGAGGTGTCGCTTGATGCAGAACACCCATTTATTTCCAATCACATTGTAACCAAGTGGCCGAGGAACCAATCACCATGTAGGATTGTGGAGGAGGGCATTAAATTCATCTCCCATTGCTTCTCGCCAGTGTTGTATAATTGTGCCTAAGTGAAGCAAGTGGGGTCGAGTTCATTGTCGAGGGTGGTGTTTGCAACATATGTTTGAGGCTTTAAGTGGCATGTTTGTTAGCGGGTGACCATTGGATGAATGGAGGTGGACGGCTCAGTTGGTGGATTGGTTGCACCCTGCGTAAGATCAATCACCAAATTAGAAATGCTAGCATTGGAGTCACTTGTAATTGGCGACACCTGAGATGGATTTGGAGAGGTAGTGGCGGTTGTGCTTGTTGGTGGGCTTGGTGGTGGGGTAGTGGTTGCGCTTAATGGTTTCAATGGGCCTGTAGGCGAGCTGATCGACAAAGGCAGGGTGATGTTTGGCCACAGAAAAAGAGGGTGTGGTTGTGGACTCGGGCCCGTAAGTGCAGAGTTGCGTACCTGGAAAGGGAAAACTGTTTTGTCAAATATCACATGGCGAGAAATATACACCCAACCTGTTTGAGGATTCAAGCAATAATAGCCTTTGTGCTGAGAACTATAACCCAAGAAAACACAAGGAGCCGATTTACTGTCCAACTTGTGAGCCACATACGATTTTAACCAAGGAAAGCATAAACATCCAAAAATACACAACGTAGTGTAATCAGGAGCATGATCAAATAACTTGGATATTGTTTGTTTATCTGGATAGTTTAGAGGGATTCGAAATATAAGCAATTTTATCCATTAGTGTTTCTCCATCATTATTCGTACAGTATTGCAATCCCTATTTTTTTGTTATTTGCTTTGGTAGGTTAATTTAGTTATTAGTTCATATAAATCGTGATACTTCAACCACATCTTTTGTTAAATCGATTAGCACTTTTCACAACTTTGAGACCCTAGGGAAACTTGAATATAGTTAATTTGTTAACTAGGTTTATTTTGAGACGCGTAAAAAGAATTTATCAAGTTGGGGCCATTGCTGGGGACTCTTTGTTATGTTTAAAAGAAGGTAGTTTAATGTTAATCATCACTCATTGTGTATTTCCATCTTTTCTATATTTTCTTTTGTAAGTTTCAGCTTGGTAGTTTTGTTTGAGTTTAACGATGCAGGACTACAGAGGATACAACAAGAGATGGAGTCAGAACGAGCATCAAACATCACCATCTTGGTATGAGAATACTTGTTGCACTTCATACTACCTGAAGTGTGTGTGGGATTATCATCATCAGCCTTCCTGAAGTTATTCAGAGCCATCATCGTGTCAGTGTAGCTATCAAGATTCATGCACAACTCCATACCATTAGGAGCCTACACGAAACTATCACTATCAACTTACTTAAGATTATATAGAGCCATCACCAAACCATTACTGTTAGGATATCAAGGAAATGCGTGCGGCCCAGGAGGAAAGGCTTGCTCCGGTGGAAGAAATGATGAAGATAACGGTAGAGATGCCGAAGAGAATATATGCCAGAAAGGAGGTGACTTCAAGGATAGAGCCTTCTAACAGTCCCTTTGACGAGGAGGCCAAGTACGACAATGATGAGGACATTCAAGATGTGCTCACTGTTACAAGAAACATGATGGTCACAAAGGAGGGAAATTCATCCACCCTTAAAGACAATGTAGCCAATAGTGATGAAAAGCTAGAAGTGGCTCAACGGGATGGGATTGATTTCCCTTTTAAATACTTAGAGGATAAAGACAAAGATCTAGAAGATACACCAATCATTATAGAAGTTTAGGATATATGTGATGGTGATGAACTTGGAAAATGCAAATGGGATAGGTCTTCTTCAAGCTTTTGGGATGACGATGAAGTTACCCGGGAACAAATCATTGAGGAAATTCAAGTTGTATGTGATAAAAAATTGGAAGAATTTAAAGAAGATGACAATGAATACCTCATCAAAGCATTATGGGAGGATGAAGCTGATGTTCAAAATATGGTGACAGATGTCATAAAGTGCTCCATCGACGAGGCCATCATTTTGATTGTAGTTTCACCAAAGAAAACAGAGGTTCTTCAAAACTTCTGCTTGGTCATGAAGTTCTTGTGTCGGAAAACTGATAACAAGTAGTTAAACTGAAAATTTGAAGAGGTCAAAGAAGATGAACCACTCATGGTCAACTCAGAAGACCTTTCAAGTGGCATAAGTAGCTTGAAGAAGATTGAGGTTGTTCATAGTGAAAAATCTTTCTAGCTCTTCCCTCCTCAAGCATCAAAATTAAGAAGGAGAAGGTAATTCAGGGGTGCCAAATGGTTTTTGAGAAAAAATTGCTAGTTATTCTATCATCTGCTTTATCAATTGCTCGGCACTCAACTTTGTACCATGAAGAAAACAATGGCATTCAAGGATGTACTTAGTTGGATTGCATAACAATCCATATATCGTCTAGCTCAAATACGTTAAAGAAAGAGCGCTTTATAGGAGGCAACCCATGTCTGGAATCATTTTAATTTTTCAATTTTTGAGTCAGGCTGCATTTTTAGGTTTCATCGTTTTAATTAGTGTTTGTCTATCATTATTTTAGGATCCTAAATCCATTTTATTATGTGTGGGACTTGGACAATTATCCTAGTCCGTTTTTACTTTTATTTTTGGTTTTATGTGTTTGAGTCTTTTTCAGAAGTTAGTGTTGGCACTGAGTTTGAACTTCATGGATCATGTTTCTTACTTCTCAGGTTTCTCACAGCTTCCAGGTGTTCCTATATAACTTTTTTGTTTCGTTCAGTGAGGAAACTATCTGAACTAAGTGTGGGGTGGGTATGCATAGGATGCCTATCAGTAGTCTTTTGGGTTATTATCTTTGCATGTTGATTCATAAACTGAAGCTTGTTGGAACCATTTTTAATTAGTTACTTGGCATGCTTAGAAAACGTCTCAATGATTTGTGCACTTGAAATGCTGACTTGCTTGTGAACCTAGATTTTATAGGAGTTTAGGAATATGATTAAAGTCTATTGATTCATTCTCTAGAGCTGCTTTGATTAGTTCATAGCAGCACAGACTCTCCAACTTAAGGATTACCTAGCATGCATGTTATCAAATAACAATTTAGAAAGACAATTCGAGGCCTAAAAGACCATTTTGCAGTATAGAAAGTTTGCTTCACTAGTAGACTTGTTCTTAATTTGATTTGAGTGGTCTTCTCTGTTGGCTGTTAATCCGGCGGTTGCATGATACCGAATTGAATTCACTCGGTATTGATACACTAGAATGATAGAGGCTTTTAGAAAAGCTCCACCATAAAATATCCATCCCGTCCCTAAATATTTCCCCTAGGAATAACCGGTACATAGCCAAAAAGTCTTTTCATGTCCCCCCATAATATAGTATCCCCTTTCTTTCAAGCCTTCATTTGATCATATGTACATACGTGGTATGTAACTCGCCTGAGTCTAGGATTCAATGAAGTTGGTAAGTTGAGTAATTGCAAGATTATCTAGTCTCCCTAAGTAGTAGTTTGTGTATAGTTTTTGTTTATTAAAAAAGAAGAAAATCTCAAAAAAAGGAGACAAGAAAAGATCCAGACTACGTTTTCTGATTATATGACTCAAATCCTGCAGATAAATGATTTGACATCGATTTTGATTTGCCAAGGGTGAAAATATTTCCCCCATAAATTGTCTTGTTTTCCATTAATTGTTGTCACCGAATTTAGAGTAAGTGAAACAAATAGGGGTAATAAGTGAAGAGAGAGAAAGAGAGGGAAGGGAGAGAGATGACAAAATCTGAGGGTAATTAAATTTTTCGTCACTTTAAATAAGGGAAAATGAAAACCCTCATATGGAAAATTTGAGGCCCACGGGAATTCAAAGTCTGGTGGTTTTTGGAGCATGTTTTTAATCGGAAAAGACATATTCATTTTTTGCCACCGGATTTCACAAAATCCAGCCTATTTGATCGCGTAGAAAATGCAGTCCCATTCTCGGAGATAAAAAGAAAAATAAATAAAAATACAAAAAAAAACCAAAAAGGTATCGAGTTAGTAGAATAAACGAGTACAAAAGCTCAAGGTAGTTTTCACTAGGGACAAATGAGCTAGTTTAACGCTCTTGTTGAAAGTTGAATCCTTGCATCATGTTAGTGGTCTTAGTAGCTTAGCTTTATATTAGATTATACCGAGTTGTCTGCCACTATGTACACCTACCACCACATTCATTTCACCTTCTCTTCTATGTTCTCACCACATTTCAACCCAAATTAAAGACCTCTTGACTAGTGTTCGATGTGCCTTAATGTGATGAATAAAAGTAGGTTGATATGCAAGTGTTGGAAGCGCACCTTAGGGTTAATGATGAGCGTATAGACACTGTCCCTAAACACGTGAGTAGTGCTTTCGGCTTCATCTTTAAGTCAAATCTCTTGAGAGTAAGTCTAGATGGGCAGTATAACATTTGTGATGATGCGTGGCAAGTTGGGGAATTTCTTGTGAGGCTTTTACTTCCTATTTTGGTTTCGTTTAAGGGTGAACTTGTATGTTAAGTAAATTTAGGGGTGCATTGAGGAATATGGGTTTACTTTGCCATGTTAGTAATTTGATTCACTTGTAGGTGTCTTCCATAACTTTTATCAGCTTGTTGCTTGAGAACAAGCAAAGCTTAATTGTGGGGTTATTTGATGACGCTAGATTTTTCATATTTTTCGCCCTCATTTATGTGATATTTCATTCATAATTGTGTTGCTTTAGGTAGAAGCTTAAGATTTTTTATGCATTTCAAGCTTTTATCTCGATTTAGTGTGTCGGACCCGTTCGGAGTCCATTTGAAGTCGTTTTGGAGTGCTTTTGATAGATTTCAGGTACATGAAGACATCGAGGCATTAATTGGAGTGATACGCATGCATGGATGATCTAGGACAAGAAATGAGAAGAATTTCGTCATCTTGATGCAGCTTTGATCTCGACCTGGTCTTAAAACGTTGCATTTTTGTATTTTGGACATATCTCCTAACCCAGAAATCCAATTGTTGCAAGACTGGTGGCGTTAGAAAGCTAGTTCAACTTTCTAAAAAATTGGTGCTGGAAGTTTTATTAAGGATTGAGCCTAAACTAGAAAACTTTTGTGCCTCAGTTAAGGCACAATATTTGATAAGGGTTAGGCGTAATTGTTGACAAATCCAACAAAATTTAGAATGTGCTCATCGAAGACTTCAATGATGTGCTCACTAGTGATGATAAAAGGGGTCGGCGGGAACTCCTACAACATCAATGGGTTAAGATAAGATATTTCAGATGTCATTTGGTTGACATCTGTCTAATTGGATACCCCTTTACTTGGGTTAAATCTCGAGGGTCGCCAAATTGTATTGAAGAGCGACTTGACAAGTGCTTTATTAATGAAGGGTTTTGGGTAGATATGCAGGTTTGGAGCTTTATAATCTCATCTCCTCGTATTCTGCTCACATGCCTATAGTCATAAGAATGGAACCACACCCAACTACGAATTACTCTCGAAGCTTCAGGTTTGAGAATGCACGGCTCACGGAACCTTTCTTGCACTCTTTGGTTACTCATAATGGATTTTTCTACAGAGACATCCCATGCACTTGCGGCTTAAGAAATGCGCAGCAATTCAGGAACAACTAGGCAAAGATATCACCCTTAAGTTCTGGCAGGACATATGTAAGAAGAAAGAGCTGCTAACGAGATTGCGTTGCGGGAGGAACTTTTCTTTCTTCTCCATAAGGAAGAAGCTTTTGGAAGTTAAGGGCCAAACATTTTTGCCTTGCGCACAGTGACCTGAACACTGGATAATTCCATGGGGTTGCAAATGGTGGGCGAAAGCGAAAGAAAATTGAAGAACTACAGACTGACTCCGGGGATTGGGTTACCGATTTTGATGTATGTCTGTTGTTGCCAGAGATTATATTTTCAGGTCTTCCACTGAACAATTGCTCTATAGCCCCAATTATTGCTGCATTGGAGAATAAGATTTCTGCTAAGAACAACTTGTCTCTTTTCTCTCCTTTTACTCAATAGGAGTTCCGTGTGGCCATCTTCTTGATGCACCCAAATAAATCGTGCGGCCTAGATGGTTTAAACCTTAGTTTTTACTAGTGTTTTTGGGATATTCTTGGAGACGAAATCTTCTCTACTTGTTCTTCATGGTAGTATTCCGCTGGAGGTTCACTCGACCACTATTGTTCTTCTTCCCAAACAGAACAATGTGGAGTCTCTAACAGACCACGCGATCTCACTTTGTAGTGTGATGTATCATTTGATTGCAAAGGTCCTAGCTAACCGCTTACGACAAGTGATTCACAAAGCAATTGGTGAAGAACAGTTAGCCTTTCTCAAGCAGCACAGTATTGTTGACAATATCCCCTGGGCATTTGAGACTCTATATTATATAAAGATGAAGTAGCGCACCAACAATGAATTTCTGGCTCTGAAATTGATATGTCTAAGGCATGTGATCATATCAAGTCCTCCGTACTATGGGTTTTGAGGCATAATAGATTTCTTGGATGATGACGATATGCATAAATTTTGTGCACTATTGTGCACTTGTTTATAATAAGTTGAGGGAAAAGATCTCCTTCGTAGGGTCTCTGTTTGTAAGCTGAGAAAGGTATGAATTGTGATCAGATGAATGCCCTGAGAAAACCTGATGCAGTGACTATTGAGAAAGCAAAGAAGAGTCGCGATGTTTGGATGAAGTTGAAAGAGGCTCAAGAAGCTTTTTATAGCCAAAATGCAAAAGAAAACTGGTTGAGTTTAGGTGACTCAAATACTAGTTGTTTCATCAATCTGTGCAGTTAAGGTAGGCTCGTAAGTAAATTATTTCATCGATCTGTGTAGTATTGTAGTAGAATACTACATAAAGTTTTTGGGTGTTGTGAAAATGAGTGGAGGCTATATCTATGGATGATCTGGCTGCCATGCTCATCTAAAAACTTCCTGAAGAAAGAGTTGATTGTGTCTGTGCTCCTATCTCTAAGGAGGAGATCCGTTAGGCCCTCTTCTCCATTCCATATGGAAAGAGTCCATGTCCTGATGGATTTTCAGCTTGCTTTTATAAGAAAGCTTGGCATTTTATTCGTTCTGATATTATGGAAGCAGTAACCAAATTCTTTCACACTGGAAAAGTTCCCATGACTTCAACTCTACATTACTGTCCCTCATTCCAAAAAATATAAATGCCACGAACATTCGAGACTTTAGGTCTATTGGTTATTGCAATGTGTTGTATAAGGTTATTGCAAAGATCTTAACTTGCAGAGTGGTTTCTTGTTTACCTAAGAGTATCAGTATTTCTCAATCATCTTTTGTTAAGGGTTGTGTGATCGGTGACAACATTTTGCTTGCACATGATCTGGTTAATTCTTATCACTTAAGTCATGTCTCCTCTAGATGTGCTGTTAAGGTGGATTTTAAAAAAGCTTTTGACTCTGCTGATACCATGTATTTGATAATAGCTCTTCCTGCAATGAGGTTTCCTAAAAAGTTTATTGGCCGGATTGAAGGATGTCTTGGCTCAGTTATGATCAGCATGGGTTTAAATGGAGGAGTAGTGGATCATTTTGAAGGAAAGAAGGGTTTAAGACAAGGGGATCCTCTCTCCCCTGCCATGTTTGTCATTGTTATGGAATTATTACGCTAACAAATGTTGAGTGTTGCACAGAGGGGCTCTATTCTTTTTCAGGCTTAATATCGCTCAGTTATGCTTTGATGATGATTTTTTAATTTTTACTAATGAAACCTGTAGTGTTGTTGAAGGGATTTGTAGTATCCAGGCCTCTTTCTATAAGGTCTCTGGCTTACGTCTCAATCCAGAGAAAATCTAAATTTTTTTCTCGTTCTGTTTCTGCTCAGGTTCGTGAAACGGTTGTCCAAGATTCAGGGTTTAAGGAGGGTTGTCTTCATGTTCGATATTTTGGTGTCCCTCTTACTTCTGATAAACTCTCTTCAAAAGATTAATTAAGAGTTAGAAAGTAAGGCTTCTTAGTTTTGCTGGAAGGGTGCAACTTGTGAATTCAGTTTTGCTTTCAATGAGCCAACATTGGTTATCTATTTTTCTTTTGCCTAAAGCTATATCTATAGGGTTGAGAAATTGTGCAATAACTTTCTTTGGAATGTGGGCGATGGAGGTAAGAAAAAGGCCAAGTTTGTTTGGCAGTTTATTGCTCTTCTAAAGAAAGAAGGAGGTTTAGGGATTCGTGACTTGTGTGCTTGAAATCTTACTTGTATCACAAGGCATATTTGAAATATTCTAATTAAAGAAGAATCCTTATGCATAGTTTGGATTGAAGCCTTTAGACTTAAGGAGAATCCGTGCTTATTTATAAAGGTGCAGCTTACCAATCCTAAGCATGGAGCCGCATCCTCAAGGCTAGGGATGAGGCTTTGGCATTCATCTCCTTTGATTCTGAAAGTTCCCCTTTTATGGCATGATAACTTGATGCCAAAGTTTTCTTGTTGCTAAGGTTTATGATTCTTTTCATCCTCGAAGAGATGTTGTTACTTGCCATGATTTTGTTTGGGAATCAACTTGGAAAAGTAAGTATTGTTTCATTACTTGGTTGGCTATCCATAATCATTTGAACACTAGAGCGAAAATGGCATCTTGGGGGGTTTAGTCTGGATATCTAATGCCTTATGAGTGACATTGATGTTGATGACATTGAGTATATTTTTCAAAGTTGTACTTTTGGGAAAATGATTTGGACATATTATTTTGGGGCCTCTACACCCCAGGTTGATTGCTAGAGAGAGCTTATTGATTATGTTGTGAAGTATGATGATGGGAATACTGGTTCTTTTAGATTGTTTTAGAGATCCATTATTGCACTACAAGAAACTGTCCGGCTAACGGTGGTTGTTTATCCATTCTTCCTCTTCGATTGTCTTCTTTGATTGTTCTTCTTCTTCTTTTTCATCTCTAATGAAAAAAAGAAATAGAGAAAGAAGAATTTTCTTCTTCGTCATGTTCATTGAAAGAAAGAAAATGAAGAAATAAATTGAACAATAGAAAATGGACGAGATGGAGAGAATAGAAATACAGTAGGGGAAATTTTTAAATTTTGGAGATGAGGGAAAATAAGTTTGAAGTTTTGGGGAATGAGGAAAAGAAAGAAGGAGTGAATTTTTCAATTCTGTCGGACAGTCTAACAGTGGATTTGTACGATCCACTATTAAAGTAACGAAGGTTTTGCATCCGTTGTTAGATATAAAGTTTAACAGTGGATTTTTCAAATATGTTGTTAAACTAACGACAGTTTTGAATATGCTATTAAACATGTGTCGTAAGCCATGCAATTTCTTGTAGAATTGGAAGCATTTGGTATGAAAGATGTTGAAAAAATGTAGGGGAGAAATCGATCACTACTAGGTCTATTGCTCAAAGGATTTGTAGAGAGATCCATTTTTGATTAATTCATAGTTGGTTTGTAGTTTCTTGTAGTTTTCTCTTGTTTTAGTTGATTATAAAGACTAGATAGATTATATATTAAATATTTCTGGGTGGTATATTTTATTGAGTATACTGCTATTTTGATGAATACAATATTATATTCATAAAAAAATGATGTTTTTTTATAATGAATAACTAAGACTTAATTTTTGAAAAAAGTATTAAAATTAGCAAAGCTAGACTGTTTCTAAGACAATACAAAATCAATTTTTGTAAGCTGAGGTATGAAACTTGATACATAAGAGTTACAAAACTTATCAATTAGATATACACTATTGTAAATCAACTAGACATGTCGTAGTAGGATAGTATAGATCCTTTCTTGCCACGCAATGGGTGACGCTATTATCTTGTCGTGGAACATACACAATGAAAGTGGATAGAGAACTTGGTATGAGATGTCGACTAACACGCTCGTAGTGAGAGTTCAAAAATAACCTAACCACCTAAATAGTTAGGGCCGGATTTCCTAGAGTCTCAAGGTTGCGTTTACTTAAAGTGTAACTAAGTGATCATCGAAAACAACTAAGTTGTGGTGTTAGTTCCACGACTTTTAAAAATATTAATTTAACTAAAACTGCAAATAATATGAAAATGAGGATGGCAAGACTGCACCGTAATGGTTGTGAAAATGATTGGAAGGAAACTGCTAGATTTCGAATCCCCCTAAGCTATCTAATTGTAATGAGCAATGGGAGTCGAGTTGCACATGTACTACCAGGTAACCCTCTCTCAATCTATATGAAGGCCAGTCACAGTCCTTAACACGCACCCAAGCACATGATGATTGCCGAAAGAACACGACTAGCTGAATGTTGAATCAGGCCTGATGCGGCTTTTTAGCCCGTCTGAATCAACTAAACCATTCGAATTAAGGGAAACCCACTTGGGAGGTGTCGGGTTCTTGGAGATCGCACCTCTGCCCTGACATTGCAGCTAGTCCTTGCAACTTGATCTCATATATGGGTGTTCGCCAAACTATACATCCAACCACACATACGATGCGACAATAGCTCGAGAGTGGTGCTAAGCTACTAAAAATGACTTCATTTCTAGCCCTCCAAAGGTACCTTCATGTAATCTGAAAAAGAAGGTTGGCGTTTGCAACCTTCAGGTGGTAATTCAGGACATGAGTGGTGTCTCAAATAAAGTCTGATCTTCAAAAGGAAAGGCTAACCACATGGAGGTTATAACCACAAAGAGACAATATAATAACACATATAGAGTTGTCTCCTCCGAGTGAGGGCAAGGAAAACACTTATCAGAATCCATCAAGTGGCGGCCATGATTCACGACCAATGAAATTATCGGATTCAATAAAGACCAGTCTATCGCCAAATAATCTCCAAGGAGCAGCACATATTCTCAAATTATAGTTTGATTTTAAGGCGGAGCCTTCAATACATATAGGTATATGACCTCTTGGTTTGTGTGGCAAATTAATTGTTGGGCGCACCATAATAATACTTAGGATTCCAAAATTAAGAGGGAATGAGAAAAATATCTATATTATCACTCGAGCGAATTTGAAAGGATTTATTTAAAAAAAAAACAAATCTCATTATTTCATAGTCAAATCAAGCCATTACAAAGTAGGAGTTTGCATAAGATTCTTTAGTCCAATTAAGACATGATGAATCACTTCAACAAGATGGTTTTGCAACTCATTTTGATAGGATTAGGGTATGCGTAATGTGATTAATCTTGTACATTAATTTGAACAATCATTAAAAGTGTCGTGTGGTGACTATAGTTAGAGAAATCAGAACGGTAAGATAGGGACGGAGGAGATATAGAAAGAAAAGAGTCGGTGGGGAAGTTGTATGGACGTCTTGGTGAGCTGCAGCCAAAGCTGACCGACCAGCTGTAGACCATAGTAGCAGCAGTAGTAGTATTAATAGTAGGACTCCCTCACTCACTCATTGACCACCACCATCATCATCATCATCGTCAAACTGCCCCCAACCCAACTGCTGTAGTTTTATTTAAATGAAAAAAACGTGGCCACTTACTTGTATGGCTCCAAAATTTAACAACCGTTTTGCAATATGCGAGTTGCTTGCTTTCAATTCCCGGGATAACTCCAGTCCAACCTCTTCCACGTAGGCCCAGGTCCCACCTTCATTTTATCCAGCCTGTATTCAATCTCTCACCCTCACGTGATTCTTCATTCTTCTACCCCCTTTGACTTTTCCTACCCTTTGTCTCTTCATTCTAGCAATTCCCTTCTTTTATTTCCCGTTTTAATTAAATTCTACTGATTCCTTTTTTTTTTCTTTTCTTCAATACTGGTTACTTTTTTGAATTGGTGTTAGACAAACAGATATGGGATAATGAGTCCTGGTGCAACTCAAATGATAAGGCTCAAGACATACGGTTCGGGATTGTTCATTAACCAACATGTCATACGTGCTAAGCTCTAAATTCTTTCTTATTACTCGAAACGTCTGAACATGACGAATATATACGTCCGTCCAATACAATTCTACGAGCACTGAATCAAGGTACGGCATGAAAATGGAACTAATTTAAAGCAGAAAAACACGTTACTGTCACACCTTTTAGTTTCTACTTTTGTATAGAAAAACATAAACAAGAGAGTGGTTGAATTGAATTGGAACTTATATAGGGAGTTGAAAAGGGTACAAAGCAGCCGGTGGTAAACAAACAGAGGCCTACAGCTGTAACCAGAAGAGAACTAAAGAAAGAAGAAGTGAAAAGAGAGTACTGACAGTGGCCGCTGCACTAATTTTAAAAAGGAAGGAGGGATCCACCTTCGCAATCAATCGCAGCAGCTTCACTTTCAGTTTTTTTAATAATAATAATAATAATAATAACGTTTGTTTTGCGTTGCGCCGCTCTCTTTTCTCCTCCTTTTTCTCCATTTAAACGATTAAAGTACTCTTTTAAAAACGCTCCAACTTTGATACCACAACAATAATAATGAACTCTTGTTCATTCAGTGTACTTTTCATTTGCACCCTGTGATGTTAGTTTTTATATTGATTTGATTTGATGATGGAAGCCCCCAACCGATCCAAGAATATTAGTATGCATCCAACTAGCAAGAAGCAATGTGTTGTTTAAAGTATTCCTTTGTGAAGAAGTTCAGTTGGGATGATGCAAAAGAAGATTTCTTTGTTCAAAATGGTATGCTGCATATCATCTTTTTTTGGGGGTCAAATTGACAGGTAATCAATACGCCTGATTACTACACACAGAATCAAAACTGCAGCATTGACAAATCTCCCACCCCCAACAAACTCTTTTTCTAAACCCTTTACCAACCCCCCAAAAAATAGTAAATATCATACTCAAAGCGAACACACACATAGCTTGAGCCCAAGTTGTCAATCATCTACACATATACATTATAATAATACCTTATAACTTAACCGACCCGACCAACCATTTCGTTTTATTTACAACCAATCATCCATAATTTGAATAAAAAACCAACATAATCCTCTCGATTTAATTTAGGATAGTTTGGATGAGTGGTTTGAAATTAAAAAGATTTGAATTAGCTAAAAATTTGAGAATGGCTTATTACTATTTTTAAAATATATCTTTTAGATGGTTTTTTTAGTACAATTATGAATTATTGTAAACAAATAAAAACCGAAAGAATATACTTAAATGTCTTAAATAAAGTAATTTTGTTAAAAATTCTCAAATCTAAAAAAGCTCTACCCTCTAACTTATTTGAAGTCATTTACAAAATTATCCGTTCAAATTACCCGTTAAAAATTCTCAAATCTAAAACACTCAAAACGCCCATTCAAATCACCCATTAAAACCACCGTCCAATTCAAAATGCGACCGGAACCAATAATGAGTAAAACTGAAAACATACAAATAGAACAATAATATCTAAATCACAATAGTGAAGTGGAAGGCGAGAGTTCAATCCAGGCGGCAAGGGACCCACCAAGGGCCAGTTTAGGTAAATCTAATAGAGAAATCCCAAGTGTTCTCCCTACCAACTATACAGGGAGCCACCTTCCAGGAAGAAGGCTGGCTACTTCCATTTGGCTACCAGATCACGTTCATGAATCCATACCCTTATATTAAAACTCATCCGTTTAATTAACTGTGCACCTTCCTTCTTCTTAGTCCTTAATAAATAAATATATATATATATATATAACTATCCCGCACGAGCCTCTTCCTTTCTCAAATCCATTTCCTTCCTTCCCATCCCCAGACCCAAACCCAAATAGAAACCAACTTAACCTATTAATTTCCCATTCAGACGTACACTTCTCTTCATTCTTCTTCAACACTATCTAATATTTCACTCCTCAACCTGCAAAAAACATGGACCCAATGCTGCACAACAACAACATGTGCTCTACCTCTTCTACCACCTCGGATTCTTCCTCCTCCGATTCCGCCGCCACCGGTTCAGCCAAGCGCACCGACCGGATCAAGGGCCCATGGAGCGCAGAGGAGGACCGGGTGCTCACCCGCCTTGTCGAGCGCCACGGCCCGAGGAACTGGTCCTTGATTAGCCGCTACATCAACGGCCGCTCCGGGAAGTCATGTCGGCTGCGTTGGTGTAATCAGCTCTGCCCCACCGTACAGCACCGCCCTTTCTCCGCCTCTGAGGACCACACCATCCTTGCTGCCCACGCTCGTTACGGTAACCGCTGGGCAACTATAGCTCGCCTTCTCCCTGGTCGGACCGACAATGCTGTCAAGAACCACTGGAACTCCACTCTCAAGCGCCGCGCCTTTTCCGGACACGGACAAACCTCCTCCTCATCGCCGCCTCAGGCGGCGGTGTTTCATCAGCGGGCGGCGTCCGACGGGAACTATAGTACTCAAGAGTACTGTTGGAATTACGGTGAGGGGTGTTTGTCGCCAGCGACGCCAGCGGCAGTGGTGGAGGTGGATACGGAGGAAACTCTGACGACGCTGACTCTTGCCCCGCCGGGGATGGGAAGCGGTGGAGGTGGACAAGGGATGAGTAATGTGGCGGAGGAGAAGAGGGCGGACAGTATGCCAGCTGGATTTTGGGACGTTATGAGAGGCGTCATTGCTAAAGAAGTTAGAGAGTATGTGAATTCTACCATGTCGTCGGAGAGCCCCACACCTACCGCCGCAGCCAGTTATTTCCATTAACGGCGGTGGCCGGTGGCGTCCAAACTTTGAAAACTGTTAATATCGGTTGTGAAATGATTGAACTATTTCTCATTCCCATCCATTTTATTGTTGAGATGTTATTATAGTAGGCTTTGATTTGACTGAGCTTCGAAGTTTCGAACAGTGATGAATTGAAATTGTAAAAAGTCTGTCCGACGAGTGCCGCCTAAAATCAAGGCATTGGCAGAAATCAGGAGGGAACCACACAAAAGAAAAATGAAGAGTTAAATATTATTTAATGTGACAGGCTGTCCAGTTTTATAATTTATTAGTTAAACAATTGTGTCTCCATTTGATTCGGTATTGGAAGCACAATTTTAAATTTTGGGAAAATCCAATGGCTTTATCCCAAAGTATTATATGTTTATAACGTATTGTATGGATGTGATGTGAATAAATATGAATAACTTCACGAAGAAAAGAGTGTTGCATTGCATATTTACGTTTAATTATGAACGGTTAATGACCAATGCTACAACGCCATGATGTATCGTAATATTTTGTCGTGTTCATCGCCCTTGTTTAAACGACATTTCATGCATATTCGTATAGTTTTGGGTAGAACTTTAGGATGTTTTGTGCATTCCTAGCATCTATCTAAATTCAGTGTTTCGGGCCCGTTCCGGGTCCATTTGATGTTGTTTCGTAGTGTCCCTCAAGAACACGCCCGTGTCCTTTTCGCTGGAAGTTACGGCCGAGAAGTTAATTTCATGGAATACGGCCGTGTCTCTAGAGAACACGACGTGTTCCTCCTCCAGACGGGTTTTCTCAGCAATTTTCCTTCTCCAATTGAGAATAGGCGATATAAATACCCGGGTTCTCCCTCATTCAAAGACACACTTTATTGGATGAAATTTAGAGAGAAATTCAGAGGTGCGAGAGCAAGAAGAAGGCAACTTCAATGAGTTCGGGATCGGCGAAATAATCAAGACGACGAATCAAGTTCTCGAGAAGATCGTCGAAATTAGGTTTTTTAGTAATTCTTTCTGGAAACCTATAATCAATGTCTTCCTCTTCTGATTTTGATTTTTTCTTTGAGATTATGAGTAGCTAAACTTGTCTTTCTTTTATTAGATGAGCCCTAGGTTAATCCTACGAACGAATGATTTGATACATTTGACGTTTTATGCGAGTTGGATGAATTTCATTGCATATTTGATTTTGTTTTCGATTTCTTTTTTGATTTCGTTTTCGAAATCAAAAAACTAGGTTAGACGTTAACCCTCATCCAGGAGCGAATGAACTAGTCTATCATGTGAGCAATTCTAAATCGATTAATCACCTAGCGGGTTTTAGATCTTTGTCTCGAAAGAGCGGACTAGGATACTAGATAGGTAGAAAATTAGCTGACCGGAAAGGGCGTGATTTGACTAAAGAAGAATTGCGACAGTGCAATGCATATATCATGTTTCGTTTAAATCATGGAATTTGTCTGTCCTTTGTGAATTATAATTGCCTAGGGTGATTCGACATCTAAGCAGTTTCATCTTTAATTGTCAAAACTTATATCGTGCAATCTTGCAACCCGTTTACTTTTAAGCAATTTTCATCTTTCATTTTGATAGTTTGATTGATCCTCGTGGCACCTAAACCACACTACTTGATACTTCGATTAATACTAATTGTAACTTTGAGTAAGATACTCATAGAGACCCTAGGGAGATTCAACTCGATTAATTTATTAACCGGTTTATTTTGATAACGCTAAAAATCGTTTATCAGTAGACTTGTAGATTTGCTTATAATTAACTCATGGATGATGATTGTCCTTATAATTGTTGTTTAGTGAAAACTGGTGTGTGTTGTGCTATGTTAAAACTAGTTGAAAAGTGCCAAAAAATTATGATTTAAGAACCGTGGTTATAGCTACTAATTACTGAAAGAAATCAAAAAAATTGAAAAACAATTCTGGGTAAATCCGTCATCCCACCGTTAACCCAAATGTTCAACCGGAAAAACCAAGTCGACTATAGTCGTCGATACATCCGCGACAAAGAATCTGCGACTATAGGCGGTTGTCGCGGATGGTTTATCCGCGAAAACCCTCTTTGTGAATTCGGCCATTGTCGCGGATATATCCTCGACAAAGGTCCCGTGACAACAAGGCCGGACACGGATACATCCGCGACAACGATTGATTTATCCACGACAGCGGACATAGTTTTGTTGTAGTGTGTGGATATCGATCAAACTAGTTCGCTTTTTCCATAACTCCAGCCATGCTTGTCTCTTCTTTCTATACTTCCTGCCCTTGCCTCCTACTTCTGTCCTAAACGAATTCTTAGTCTAGTTTCCTTTCATCAATCCTGTGACGTACTGTTCGTTACGACCGTTGCCGCCATACTACCACGCTCGTGACTGACTGTTCGCCACGATTGTGGCCTACTGTTAACCACGACCGTGATCGACTTTCTGTCACACCCGTGGTTAGTAGCCCACTACACCCGTGGCTAATTTCTTGTCACGCCCGTGAGAGACTTTTTCCCAAAATTCAGAGTAGACGTTCATCTTTTCATCTGCCAGAGACCTTTCTCCCTATCTTCTTCTGGCTATCCTTAAATTTTTAGAATTGGCAGAGTCCTCATCCTTACTCTTTCCTTAGATATATTTGATCCCTAAAAACTTCTCAACCTTGCATTTTTGGTGGAACACCCCAAGGAGCAAAAGACTACATCCTAATTCAGAAAGCCCCTCTTTTTAGCGGAACCTCTAAGGTTCAACAACTAGTCTTTTAAATAAAGACGTAAGGTTCTCTGTCCTTTGGTTCCTTAACCCTTTTTCTTTGTCTTCATGAAGCTGGTGAGAGAGTGATCGTTCAAATCCTGTAAAACTTTTTGTAGAAATGTTTCATTTCTTTTCAAAACACCTATCAAGCATGATAACAAGACTCAAGTCGTACGTCCAGGGATCACTATCAAGCACCCACCGCAAGTTCCAGTTCTTGGTAAAAACGGAACAAAATGCATTAATCATCCAGCTCCTCGATCTTAATTCCCGGATATGGCTTCCAAAGATCCGCCATCTGATTTCTAAACAGCTCGAAAGTTGTGTTCTTGTCTATATGTACTGTTCCCACTGCACATAAAGGATACTCATCTTCAATCTCAATCTCCCCCAGCTCCGGTACATCCGTTCCTTCATCTACCTCTTCCTCTTCAAGCGTTAATTGGCAAAGGTTTTGCACCAGCTCCGTCATACTGCAAATTCCGATCGTCTGAACATGGTCTCTGTTAGAAGTTAGAAAACCCTAACCCATGGTCTCTGATTGAATAAAAAACTCGCTGCTGCAAAAGGTCCCGAGGATAACGATGCTGCAAATTTGGCTCATATCTTGTTATAGTATCAAATGCAGAAACGATGAAGAACAAACGGCGTTAAGAGGAAAGGAGAAGACCACGTTAGTCAACGTGAAGAAAAGAAGAAGAAGTGCTTAAATGAAACGACGAGTTTCGTCTTTCGTTTGTTTTTAGTCGTTGATGTATTAAACATTGCCACGTGGTTTTACCCGCGTTTACATTTCCGTTTTTACTGTTTACCGTTGGGTCAGTATAAAACCCAATCAAACGGAATAATCGAGTATGAGTTTTCAGACTCTCATCCCTATCTTCTTCTTCTTCCTCTCTGCACTTTTCCTGCGTTTTTCCTTGAGCTCACGATCAAACTAATATGGTATCAGAGCCTCTGCTATCAAACTAACGATAATGACTCGAAGTAATGAAGATGATGATGATGATGATGATGAGCAGCAAAACCATCAGCAAACTCCAGGATTCATTTTTGGATCCATGGGAAATGTACATCGTAGCAGAGACACTTCTCCGATGACTTATATTCATCTGACCTTTGGTAATCCTTATTACCTGAATCCTAATGAAAATCTATCTCAATCTATAGTCAATACTGTGCTAGATGGATCAAACTACCAAATATGGAGTAGATCTGTACGTTTTGCGTTGAAAACCAAGCATAAGGTAGGATTCATCGACGGATCTATTCCTCCTCCAGCTCCTACTAGCGAACAATATTCTCTATGGGATGCTTGTAATACTATGGTACTCTGCTGGATAGCTAATTTATTGCATCCAGAGATTTGTAGGAGTGTGCTAAATCATGAAAATGCTCAAGTTCTTTGGCAAGAACTTAAACGAAGGTTTGGACAAGCTAATGCTCTAAAAATGGCTAATCTACAAGATGAAATTCATGGATGTAAGCAGGCTCAAATGTCAGTCACTCAATATTACACAATGATCAAGGGAATTTGGGAGGAATACAGTCAGTTTTCCCCGATTGTTTCGTGCACTTGTGCTCCAGCTAACACTTTGCCTTGTGCAGCAGTAGTAGCTTTCCAGGAGAAGCAGGACACGAATTATCTTATCAGATTTCTTAGAGGATTGAATGAAGAATTTGACGTGGTTAGAACACAATTGCTTATGATTACACCATTACCAACTGTGAGTTCTGCCTATGATCATGCTTTACAGCATGAAGAGAAACTAAGAGGTGGTATAGTGATTGGAAAGGACAATGGAGCACAGAATGTGGCATTTGTTGTTCCATCCAATATTGATGGAAGGATGGTAATGGCAGCTAGTACTGGCAATTCAAGAGATTACACTCAGGCTAGGAAGAAGTTCTGTAGATATTGCAAGAAGGAAGGTCATCTTCTAGATGAGTGCAGAAAATTGAAATGGAAGAAGCAGCAAGAGCTTAATGCTCAAAATGTGAACAATTCAAGCTCGTCTACTCATTTTCTTTGGATCAGTAGAGCAGCAACAGACTCCCACAGTTGTAGCTGCACTCACTTTATCAAATGCTGAGTTAACTCAACTCAAGCAATTGCTACAGGCAGTCCAGCAATCCAAGGCAACCATTTCAGGATCAGGAATTCCAACTCTTCCAAATGACTCGGGTAAGTTTACTTTGTCTGCTGGTTCATGTCCTGATTTAGTTGACTTGTGGATTTTGGCTACTGGAGCTTCTGACCATATCACCTGTTCACTTAAACATTTCATTTCATACAAGTCTGTCAAAGGAGTCAATGTTTATCTTCCTGACTCCTCTCCTATGTCTGTCAGTCACGTTGGTAGTGTCAAAATGCCTCATGGTCAGATAATTCATAATGTCTTATGTGTGCCAACTTTTCACTTCAATCTCGTCTCTGTCAGTAAGCTAACATCTCACCTTCCTGTTTCCCTGATCTTCCAATCCAACAAATGCTAGCTTCAGGATCTCACCACCGGCAAGACGATTGGTTTAGCCACTCAGACTAGAGGACTATATGACCTCCAACCAAATGATAAACACACACCATCTTCTTCTTCCCTTCCTACTTACAAATCTCGGGTAGCTGTTAGTCACAGTTATCAACCAGAAGAGATCAGTCTCTGGCATTGGCGAATGGGACATCCTAGTTTAGAGAAATTGAAGCTTTTGAGCAATCATGACCAGAATATTGTTGCTGAAACTCTTTCTCATTGTTCTATTTGTCATTTTCTAAACACAAACGTTTGCCCTTTCATAGCAGTCAAACCACTGTTACTGCTATCTTTGATCTTATCCATGTTGATATTTGGGGTCCTTTGTCAACTGAATCATATGATGGATTCTTATACTTTCTCACCATTGTTGATGACTACTCAAGAGGAGTTTGGATCTATCTAATGAAGTACAAATCCGAGACTCGAGCTTTGTTGCAATCCTTCTGCAACATGGTTTCAACTCAGTTTAAAACTAAAATAAAAATGATAAGGAGTGACCAAGGGAAAGAATTCCATATGTCTGATTTCTATTCTGAGCATGGTATAATCCATCAAATTTCGTGTGTTCAGACACCTCAGCAAAATGCTAAAGTAGAACGAAAGCATCAACATATTTTGAACGTTGCAAGGGCCTTACAGTTTCAATCAGGTCTTCTGCTGTTATATTGGTCTGATTTTGTTCTTCATTCTGTGTATTTAATTAACAGATCTCCTTCTTCTGTTATACAAAACAAAACTCCTTTCGAAATGCTCTATAATCAGCCTCCTACTCTCACTCACATTAAAGTTTTTGGCTGCTTAGCCTATGCTGCTACTCTTTCTCATAATCGAGGCAAGTTTCAACCTCGTGCTAAACAAAGTGTTCTTCTTGGTATTCCTTCCCACATTAAAGGTTACAAACTGCTGGATCTTGCTACTTCTAAAATATTCATATCTAAGGATGTTGTTTTCTTTGAAAACATTTTCCCTTTCAAATCTGATACATTGTCTTCTGCTACTCCAGTTGAGTCATAAATCCTCGTGTCTCCCACTGTAAATGTTGATGTTCCTGTTCCCTTATCTCATAAATTGCCTGTCACCACCAATGATCCTAGTTCATCTCATACTCCAGTGTCAATAGCTCCAATTCCATATTCACCTGTCACTAATCACTCATCCCAGCTGCAGGGTACTCTTTCCGATAGTGAGGAAGATGAGGAACTTCCAGATCCTGAAATTCATCCAGCCGGGGAGGGAACGCAGTCCGTTCTGCTAGATCTCAGGACTTCTACCAGACCACGACGTCCTCCCATACACTTACAAGATTATCATCTAAATGCCAGTGTTACCAAGCAGTCACTTGCTTTAGTAATTTCTTATGACAGTCTATCTAATCAGTTTAGAAGTTTTGCCTTTAGTGTAATGATTCAACAGGAACCAAAGAGTTTCAAAGAAGCTATGAAAGATCCAAATTGGAATGTGGCAGTGCAGAATGAACTTGGAGCTCTTAGTGAAAACCACACTTGGGATGTCATTCCAGACTCAGAAGAATTCCATAAGTTGGGAACAAAATGGGTATTCAAGTTAAAGTTGAAGTCAGATGGAAGTGTAGAAAGGCATAAAGCAAGGTTAGTAGCACATGGGTTTGATCAGATACAAGGTGTTGATTTTGTGGACACCTTCTCACCAGTAGCTAAGATAAATACAGTTAAGGCTTTGTTAGCAATTGCAGCAGCTCAAGGCTTATACCTGGAACAGATGGATGTATCTAATACATTCCTACATGGAGATCTAAATGAAGAAGTATATTTGAGGATTCCAGCAGGACTGGAAGCACCACCAGGTACATGTTTAAAGTTGAGAAAGTCCCTTTATGGACTGAAACAGGCTAGTAGGCAATGGTTTTCCAAGCTTACTTGTGCATTATTGCAGCATGGATTCAAACAGACTAGCTCAGATTATTCATTATTTGTTAAGGAGTCTGGACAGTCACAGGTTATGTTATTGGTTTATGTTGATGACATTATATTGGCTGGAAAGGATTCATCACGAATCAAAGAAGTGAAGGATTATCTGCATCAACAGTTTAAAATAAAGGATTTGGGAGAGCTTAGATATTTTCTAGGCCTGGAAATTGCTCGTTCAAGGGCTGGAATTGTG
The DNA here is from genome assembly GCA_030674075.2 of Linum usitatissimum. NCBI lineage: Eukaryota > Viridiplantae > Streptophyta > Magnoliopsida > Malpighiales > Linaceae > Linum > Linum usitatissimum. The sequence goes on from JAUJYP020001182.1 coordinate 5,518,371, forward strand.
ATGAATCAGAGGAAGTATTGTGTAGAGTTGCTTACTGATACAGGATTCCTGGAAGCAAAAGGAAGCAAGAGTCCTATGGAAGTGAACTTGCGACTCAGTGCAAAATAAGGTGATCTTTTGGAAGATGCATCTGTGTACAGAAACTTGGTAGGGAGATTACATTATCTAACCATCACAAGGCTAGACATAACTTTTGCAGTTCAGCAGTTAAGCCAGTTTCAGAATGAGCCTTATAGTGGACATTTGGAAGCAGCATATAGAGTGCTGAGGTATTTGAAATCATCACCAGCACAGGGACTTATATACAAGTCATCCAATGATCTTAGCTTGACTGGCTATTGTGATTCAGATTGGGCGGCATGTCCAGATACCAGAAGATCTATCTCTAGCTATTGTACATACCTTGGTGACTCATTGATAACATGGAGATCTAAGAAACAGGGAACTGTCTCTAGATCATCTTCTGAAGCTGAGTATAGATCGATTGCTCACTTAGTATGTGAAATGCAGTGGATGTCAAAATTGTTCAAAGAGTTGGGAATCAAGATCCCTCTGCTTATGGTGGTTTATTGTGATAATAAGTCAGCCATTTATATTGCAGAAAATCCAGTGTTTCATGAGAGGACGAAGCATATTGAAATTGACTGTCATATAACGAGGGAAAGAATCAAGTCTGGGATGATAATGCTGAAGCACATTGGAATGAATGATCAACCTGCAGATGTGTTCACTAAGGCGTTGCATCAAACTCGTCTTCAATTGCTGCTTGGCAAGTTGGGAGTATATGATATCTACTCTCCAACTTGTGGGAGGGTATCAAATGCAGAAACGATGAAGAACAAACGGCGTTAAGAGGAAAGAAGAAGACCACGTTAGTCAACGTGAAGAAAAGAAGAAGAAGTGCTTAAATGAAACGACAAGTTTCGTCTTCCGTTTGTTTTTAGTCGTTGATGTATTAAACATTGCCACGTGGTTTTACCCGCGTTTACATTTCCGTTTTTACTGTTTTATTACCGTTGGCTCAGTATAAAACCCAACCAAACGGAATGAATCGAGTATGAGTTTTCAGACTCTCATCCCTATCTTCTTCTTCTTCCTCTCTGCACTTTTCCTGCGTTTTTCCTTGAGCTCACGATCAAACTAATATATAGTATTAAAAATTTAGATTTGGAGACATGTATCCACATACTCATAAAGACTAAAGTATTCCCTACGACAATTGTTTAAAAAGTCTGCCTTAAATCCACCCAAATCATTGATAGGAGACATTGATAGAAGACAGTGAAATAACGAAGAGGATCTGAAATCTGAATCCAAAGATCTGAAGGGATAATACAGTAGCAGCTGAATAAAGCCAAAGATGCCGAGTTTGAAAATGGCACCCGCTACCACCACCTTATATGTAATTAATGACATTCATTGGATGGAGATGGTATACAGGTACAAAGAATATTTATTTTTAATTGTAAAAAATAAATATTCTTTTTTTCCCTTTATGGGCTAGTTTTATGGTTTCGGGTCTCGTACCGGAAAAAAAAAAGAGATTTGTAGGACAGTTTTGGTACGGCGTGTCAAGTGGGATCTTGGACCATTTGTACTACAATGTACCCTTTCAAACGTACCACATAAATTTTTCAGACCCATTAAATGTACATGGAGTCTCACATTGTTCATTGCTCAACAACCGATCAATTAATTCTTAATTGGCTTTCCACGAACCGATCAAACCAATGAAGATACCCTAAATCAGACTCTAATATAACTATTTAACTATTTTGGATAGTATTAAACTTTATCATACTCATTGTTTTGAAAACTTAACCGGACTGTCTCGACCGCGAACCGGTGCATCTACTGAAACCGGTTTGGCTTCTTGTAAGAATGGTCAAAGCCGACGTTGACTCAGTTTGACCGCGACTATTGCCGGTTCAACCGAGATTAATCTACCGGCTGGACCAAATTTTTAAGGGTACATTTTAAAAAAAATCTCTAATCTCTAAAGGACAAAAGATAATTGATTATCATATTTCCTAATGTAATAATTTAAGTAGTACATAAATTTATTTGATAATAATAAAGATTTTGATAACTAATTAACAATAACACGTAGGATTTTATCATAAATTATATAAATTATGTATTAAATCTTAATTATTTAATTAATGAAAAACTTCAAAAAATTATATAATTTTCGACCTCTTAAAAAATATTTAATAATTATATCTTTTATAAGTTAAATTATGGTATTGTACTATACTCTATACTAACAGTTTGATATAATTTTATAAAAAAATAGTTTGGTTCAATTTAACCATATTTATTTTATTATTAAAACGACCCAATCAAATTTATTAAATAATTTATTCCAATCAAATTATTAAATTTTAAACCTCTAATTTCACCAATTTAATCTCCGATCAGATTCTCAAAACCTTAATCACAACTCAATCAACAGACCTTTAGTTTTTTTTGTCCTCCTGATTGCCAACATAATTAAGTATACACGGAGCTAGCCAAAAGGTTAAATGAAAAAGAAAAGCTGCATTCATATTCTAAAAAATGAGGACGGTGGGGAGGTGCACTGTATCATTCAAAATGTGGAGTTTACTTTGATAGTTTATAGTATATAGAAATACGTCGATTTGTACTTGCAACCAAATCTTAGATAGCCACAATCCTCTCGGTTGTACCCAACCTAGACGACATGTGGAAGCAACACAGAAATTCCTCACTAGCCATTTTTATTTTTTGTTTTTGTTTTATAAAGCAAAGTTATATTATATTATGAATGGTTGTTGGCCAAAATTCAGGGTATGGAAAGTGTACCCCGCCACCACTGTTCCCTGTACTGATGTTTGTTGCTTGGTCTGTAAGTTTATACCAAGAATCCAATATATAAGCAAGACTTCGATTCTGATGCTAATAAGCACATTTTATTCATACATTTTTAAGATTGATTTAGGTAATTGATTAGCTCTTGAATCCTTTATGATCTAAGGGGTTGGATTGATTAGGGATAATATGATCATGTGGTGTTCAAATAATTTTATTGGATTATAACTCAACCATCTCCGTTATTGATCACTATCTCCGGACACTGACCACCGTCTCCGTACAACTTGTATAGGAGTTTGTTTGAGTGTTTGTATGAGAGTTTGTATTGGTGTGTGTATAAGTTGTATAAAGTGTATACATTTATACGAGTTTGTATAGAGTATATGAGTATTTGTATGAGAGTTTGTATATCCACTCTCTGTAGAGTTGTCAAGAGAGGGAGGCTTGTATAATTGCTAAAATTGATTTGGATAAAACATATGACATGGTGAGTTAGAGCTTTCTAAAGGACAAACTTCATTTTTTCAACTTTCCTGAAAATCTTACAAATTAATTCTTTTGGAGTTGAAAGCTGTAAGAGTTTCCATCTTGTTGAACGGTAAAGTTATAGAAGAGTTTGCCACTTCTCGAGGTCTCCGCCAAGTGGATCCTCTCTCCTCATATTTGTTCACCATTTACATGGAGAGATTGTCCCTTCTTATTCAAGATCAAGAGCGGCCGAAGAAGTGGAATGCGTGCGACTTAGCAGATCGGGGCCGATAATTACTCATTTGTTTTGTGCTGACGATCTCCTTGTGTTTGGCAAGACTTATTCCGTGGAGGCCAACTACATGAGAGAAGTGTTTGAAGCTTTTTGCAACGCCTCAGGGCAGAGGGTGAACTCACCGAAGTTTCTTATCTTCCTTTCGAAGGGCTGTCCACCGGCTAGGAAACAGGAAATCCAGAATATCACTGGTTTTAAACTCACCACAGACATAGACAGGTACTTGGGCGTGCCTCTCGTCCTAGATGGAAGGTACGTCTGTTGTCTACCACATGTAGGGAGACACTTGTGCACTCAACACTCTCGGCCACGCCCTCGCATATCATGCTGAGTGTGTGGCTTCCCTCATCTATGTTTGCTCACTTTGATAACCTGAGTTGATGTTTCTTATATGGCGGTAGTGAGGATCATCGTAAGCTCTCGCTAGTGAAATGGGATAAGACAACCAGGCCTAAATCAGAGGGTGGTCATGCGATTTGTGAGTCGCGTATTAATAATATAGCATTCATCGGGAAAGCAGTGTGGCATGTTATTTTGAGTAAGAAGAGTTTTGGTTGAGTGTGGTTCAACATTAACATGGGAGCTTCAATCCCCCCCCCCCCCAGCAGTAAGAGGCAATCGACAGTTTGGCGCGACATTAGTAAGTTTTACCATGCTCTAATGCCCAACTCTGTTTGGAGAGTTGGCGATGGAGAGGAAATATTGCTTTGGTATCAAAGATGGGTAGGTGAGGGCCCACTTCGAGACTGTGTGAGGAGGGGGGGGGGGTGGTATTGTCACGGTTGGGGCGGACTGGAAAATTGCAGATATTATGGGGACGAATGGAGAATGGGCTATTGACAAGTTTACTCTCCTCCCGCCATAGTTTCAAGATGACATACGTAACGCTCCTCTCCGTCGAGGAGGGGAGGGTGGTGATTGGCGTTTTTGGGCGTCATCCGCGAGATGGGTTTAAGAGGTCAAATTTGCATATTGGTTCATCGACTATCAATTGCATGGTAAAGGTTGTGAGGACTAGAGTTGGAAGTTTGTTTGGAGACTCTCTGTCCCCAACGCATTAGGTGGCTTTTTTGGTTATTAATTCATAACAGTCTACCAACTCGGGAAATGTTTAAATCTTGTCATGTTCGTGACATTTGTGAACGGTACACGTTGACTCCAAAGTCGGCCTTGCATGCTCTATGGGATTATAGGGAAGCTAGACGTGTGTGGCTAAACATGATTCCAGATGTATGGGAAATCTTCCTAGACCTGCCCCTGAAGGAGTGGCTTTTGTTCAACTTGTGAGATAAGGCTTAAACTTTCTGTTATGGATAACGAGTGGAGAAATTGGTTTGTTGCGATCATATGGTACATTTACAAGTAGCACAACAGTGCTACCCATAGATCCCTGGTCTAGAGAGGCCCTTTGGCAACTTGTGCTATAACTTTCTAGCGAGCTCCGTTTAATCCTTCTCAAGGACCCTTCGGTGCGCAAACCGCTCTGAATGACCCATTGGAGGAAACCAGATTATGATTGGGTCAAGCTCAATGCTGATGCGAGTCGGAGGGAGAACCCTATCTCGTATGCCCTCAGAGGAGTCATTCAGAATGAGCCTGGTCGATGGGTGGTGGGTTTCTACAACTCAGCAGGAACTCAAAGCATTATTCAAACTGAGTTGGTGGCAATCCAAGACGGGATCTCTCTGCTCCAAGTTCTCGGGTACAAGAAGGCATTGGTGGAGTCTGACTTATTTGATGCAGTCCGACTTATTACGATGGAAGATGTTTCTATTCATCCATTTTGGGAGGTTATTAAGGACACAGTTACCTTCAGAAGGAGATCGATTTTAGAGTTGAGCATATCTTCAGGAAAGCAAATGAAGTTGCTGATTTTCTCGCCAAACTCGGCCATAGCCAGCAACAACCTGGGGAGGTCCTGCTTCTCTCGCCACTGCTTGACCTATACTCTCTGTTGGTCCAAGATGCCGCATATGTGGTGACGGAGAAGTCTTAGTTTCCCTCTTTTTTCTTGTTATTTGAGTAGGCTCGGCAGCGGGTGGGTATGGGGTCGGATGGTTATTCCCCGAATCCCGCCCGCAATTACAACCGGGTTTTACACGTCCCCCGTCCGTAGTAAGTAATGGATACTGAATCACTATCCATCCCTATATTCATCCGGGTTTGGGTATTATCCGATGTCCCGGGTTTTACCCGCCACAATGAATCTTTTGTTGACATCAAATCAAATTTAACTAAAATTTAATGTAAAACAAAACCATGTGAATGTCATTGAAAGGCTGCCATTGTTCAAAACATAAGCATTATGCAAGACATCAACAGCAACACAGCAGCAGCAATACAGCAAGACAAAAACAAAGCAATTCAACCTAACAGCACTACAGCAGCAACAACAATACATAGAGACAACCTAACAGCAGCAGCAATACAACAAGACAGTAGCAGCAATACAGCAAGACAGCAACAACAACAACCTTCAAAGCAACAAGACGACAACGACGAAGAAGACGGCGAGAAAGCATTCAACATCCACCTAACAGCAGCAGATTCAGCATCCTTCGGTGTCATTCTCATCTCGTATCCATCCAGATTCAACATAGTGAAACACACTTCCAAAGCAGTAGCAGCCTTCGTATTATCTGAAATACAAGTGCAGAAACATAAAATTAGTAAGTACTGATATTGTTATTAGATTGAAACTCATAATTCAACTATGGAAAGAAATTTTTTTACCTTTGATCACCTCAGCTTTCAACCAACTCCTTGCACACATCATTGCCTCAACAGTAGTAGACATTAATCTACTACGGTGAGGGTCTAAAAGACGCCCACCAGAACTGAAAGCGCTTTCCGTTGCTACAGAAGTTAAAGGAACCGCAAGTACATCTCTAGCTATTTCTTGCAGCACAGGGTATTTTATGCCATTCTGTTGCCACCAACTTAGTATTTCAAATTCAGTAGAGAAAGGTTCCACTTCCTCACTCAAATACCTGTCCAACTCGGATTGATACCAACTATTTTGGCGTTGTTTCTCTAACTCACATAAAACTGAAAATCCAGATCAATTTCAGATCTACTAGGGGCCGGATTAACATTTACAGCAGTAGGAGAATCCATCTCCTTCTTTGTTGTGTATTCATGATACAAATCAACCAAGATTTCCTTAATTTTGCCACAGTTCAATGAACTTTCAATGTCACCACAACTAAACTTAGCAGAATAATAAGATATAATCTCCATCTTGTATCTTGGATCAAGTAAAATTGCTACAGCCAACAGTTCATGAATGTCATCCCCGTATTTCATAAATTTCAACCACATTGAAGAAGTCATTTGTTTTATGACAACATCCGAGTCAAGAAGCCATGCACTCAATTTCATCTTCAAGTCACAAACTACAGGGAAAAAAAGATTGGCAGTAGGATAGTGTTCTCCAGAAAATAACTCAGTAATTTCTTTGAAGATTTCTAACTTTGAACACACAATAGATGAGAATTTCCAATCATAATGAGTAGGCATGCAAGTATACTGAGAATCCCTTTGTTTAAGACGAGAGAAAACATCTTTATAAGGTGTAGCAGCATCAAGCATGTCATATGTTGAACTCCATCTAGTTGGACAGTCAAGCACTAGATGCCTATCACAATTAATCCTTAATTGCCTAGCAGTTTCTTCAAAGAACTCTTTCCTCTTTGGAGTTGCAGACCAATACACAACAGAGTCCCTAATCCTTTCTATCCCATCTTTCAAAAGTGATAATCCATCTTCGACAATTAAGTTCAAAATATGAGCTGAGCACCTCATATGTAACATCGAACCATTTAGCATCAAGTATGAAAGCATAAGTTTCTGCTTAATTTTGTCAATCATAGAGTCATTGGTACTGCAATTATCTAGAGTAATAGATACCTTTGAATCGACATTCCAATCCATCATATAGTCTGCCATGACTGTGGCTAACCTCTCACTTGTATGTGGTGCAGGGACATACATGAACCTAAAAAAATAAGGTAGCAACAAAAGTACATTAGTACCATATCAAAATCAAAATTGAATAAATCAGAATTCAACAAAAACACCTTAACATATGGCTTCTTAGTTTCCACGAATTGTCAATGTAGTGTGCAGTGACAGCCATATAACCCTTCTTTTTGAGTTGTGGCTGTCCACATATCAGTTGTGAGTGTCATTCTTCCCTTATTGTCATCAATAACCTTCTGAATTCTACTACGTTCAGACTCATACAGTTTCAAAATCTCTTTCTTAATGGTATTATGAGATGGGACAGTAAACAGAGGTTGTAGAGAACCAATGAACCTCTTGAAATACAAGTGATCCACCATTGAAAGTGGATACTCGTGTACCAAGATCGTAGCAGCAAGTTCCCTCTTACAAACATCAGAATTATAGGCACTAACTACCAAAACTCTTTTTCCAATCGTCGAAAAGCTAGCACCAAGAACCTTCCGAGTCCTATCTCCAATTCTTTTTTGCAAACAAGTGCGCATATGATTTTTTAAATGTGAAGTGCCGTCTTTGGATTCACCGCATAATAGCTTTCTACAGTATTTTCATTTAGCCTTAAGCAAATCATTGACTTTGATCCCAGTGAAGTGGTTCCATACCTCAGACTTTAACCTGCCGGTCTCAATAACCTCATCATCATTACCATTGGGGTCAACATCGGCAGCAACTTGAGGTGCAAGAGCACCAAGCGGAGCAAAGAATAAACAACATCCTCTGCCGGTGCTTGAACGGCTTGAATCCCATCACCATTTTGATTGTTCTCCATTGTTCCTATACAAAAAAACAACATATCAATTCAGAATAAAGGATACTGCAATTATAATACAGAATTTGGAAGCATCAACACATCAACTTGACAGAAATACAATCGTCACCCTAACATCAAAACATCAACCCTTATCATAAGAACTCACCAAGGATGCTTGACAGAACTCTTCTGATGATGAAAGCCTGACTCGATTGTGAAGGAGAATAGAGCATAGATAGAGGAGGGTGCTCACATGGGTTGTCGAAGGCCATATTTATAGCCTATGTTAGGGTTAAAAGCCCTAAATCCAGCCATGCAAGCATAGAAACACTGAATCTGCTTCTCCCAAAGCCACACCAAACAAGAAAATCCAAGAGTTTTTTCGGAATTATGGTTGTCATTGGGCAGAGATTGAAGGAGAGATTGAAGGATTGAAGATTGATCGACGTTTGGGGATGGGGAAAGACGAAATGAATTCAATGCGTTCTTGCGAGAGAAAGTTTTGGTGAGAGATTCTGTGAATTGAAGGACACTGGAAGATTTTGATTCAATTTGGGAGAAATTTTTGTTTGAAGGGTTGCTATCCGGACGGGGACGAAATGGATAGTCTGAAATCCGACTCCGACCCATCCCCGTTTAATCACCACATCCGGGTCTGCCCGGCCCCGTCCGAAATCCGAATCAAATGGGTTTTTTAATGGGATTGACTGGACGGGACGGATCCGGGTAAAACCCGATTCAATAATTTAAAATGCCAAGCCTATATTTGAGCTTCTTTTGTACCAAAAAGAAATCGTGTCATGAATTTGTTAAAAAAGGAGTGATCGAAATATCATCTAGTTAAAACTTGAGTGACCAGTAATGTTTTCCCCCAAAAATGAATTGTTGAATTATGTTTGACCTCCTCAGCTCGGTTCAATGGCTTCCTTGGCCATCGGTATAGCCACTCTCACTCGGTTGCCTTTGACTTTGCCTTTGCCTGCTCTGCCTTCTTCTTCCGCCGCCTTCAGCTGCTTCCGCTTCAGTGTTCTCCGTACCGTCTCGCCTCAGCGGCACCATCGTCACCATCGTTTTTGTTCAATGGCTTCTTCGGTGCCCACACAAGAGGTAGCCACTGCTCCTTACGGCTCGTGGAAGTCGCCAATCACTGCGGATATTGTCTCCGGTGCTTCCAAGCGCCTCGGTGGTACTGCCGTCGACGGCCAAGGACGCCTTATCGTGCTCGAGTCCCGTCCCAATGAAGGAGGGTGAGTAAATTCGTCCTGTGCATTAGTCTCTGCTCCGTTGATAAGCTTGATAAATTGCTTCTGCTAAGATAATTGGAGTTGACTCCGTTTTGGTAATGTGCATAGACGATCGGTTCTTGTAAGACTAGCTGAAAAGACTGGAGATGAATCTGTTGCCGTCACTCCGAAGGAGTTCGACGTGAGGACTACTTGCCAGGAGTATGGAGGTGGTGCGTTTGCGGTATCAGGCGACACCGTCGTTTTCTCCAATTACAAGGATCAAAGGCTTTACAAGCAATCCATTGATGACCAAGGTCAGCTACCGTGTTAGTGCTTTGCCTTTCTTTGATAATGTTTTCTGACGTCTGAACTTGGGAATTATGTTTTCCAGTATAGTTTCAATATCATATGGTCTGTTTGGTAAGTTTCATGACGGTTCCACTTTGAGAAAGAAAGCCAAGAGGGCGGTAGTCGTGTACTGCTAGCATGTAGATAAATGCAGTTCTCGTGGATGTGGATCTATGTTCTGCATTTTGATGTGTGCGTCAGATGACAAACTGGATTGCTAATTTGTTCACTTCTATGATGAGTTTTGATGCAGATTCTTTGCTGATGCCCATTACACCAGATTATGGTGGTCCAGTAATTACTTATGCCGATGGAGTCTTTGATCATCGGTTTAATCGCTATCTCACTGTAAGGGAAGGTAAATATTTATGAACATAGTTGATGGCTGTTGATATTTGAAGTGATCTGCCGCAATCACATTTTCTTTCCAACCCTGCATTGTAAGCTCATTGTTTTTATTTGGCAGATTGCCGTGAAAGTTCCACAAATGGAACCACAACAATTGTAGCAGTTGGCCTCAACGAGAAGGATATCCAAGGTGTGTATTTCATCTTCTTCACTATGGTACACTGAGTTTTTGGAAACTGCAACGTGCATAGTTCAAATAAGTTTTTCAGAGAATTTCAGTGCATGTACTTCATACATTCCTATTCTGTGAACTTGTATCATACCTGAAGGAAATGACACTTTTTGCACTTCTGCTCTCCTTGGCCAATAATTACAGAGCCAACAGTATTGGTTGGTGGGAATGACTTCTATGCGTTCCCACGCCTGGATCCAAACGGTCAACGCATGGCTTGGATTGAGTGGGGTCACCCTAACATGCCATGGGACAAATCAGAACTTTGGGTGGGATACATATCTGAAAATGGGTAAGCATCAATTTTCATTATCTTGTATAAATAATAACCATGGCTTCTGTTTTCATGCTGATGCATATTGTAGAACACACCCAATGGTCGTGCAATTTCAAATTTCATTACAATTATAAATAATATCAAGCCCCGCTATGACTGCAGTCCTTACAGTTTGTTAAAGTAGATTTCATAATCTGTTAAAGTAGTTAGTCTCTCAGGTAAACCTGGATTCTATTGAATTGTGCGTGAAATGGTTGGATTACAAATCGTCTTATCAATGGTTGTCTATTATTATCTTATAGACTCTGTCTGTCTATTGCCTCGTACTCTTCTCATGACCTGCATCTTGTGTTATTCTATGGCTATTAGCATGAGAAACAGTTTCCATCGTCTGAACCCCTATGCTGGATATGCTTATGTTACCTGTCCTTGGCTCCTTGCTGTTCTTCTTTTTCAGAAGTTATGGTCTGATGTTCTACTTCTATTGTTTCTCCCTTGCAGAGAGATCTACAAGCGTACATGCATTGCCGGTTATGATCCTTCACTTGTGGAGTCTCCTACTGAGCCTAAGTGGTCCTCCAACGGTACTCACTTTCGGTTGACCTTATTTTGATTTATAATCACTCAGTAGATAACAGATAAGAAACTTTGTAAATGCTTTTTCTATTTTTTTATTTTCTGAAGAATGTTAGTAGACCGCAACCTTTATTTCAATCATTGTTTTAAGAATGGTTTTGTGATCCGTTCCTGTGTATCATCATCATTATAAGCTGTGGCATGTATTAATACTTGCTTTTACACCAGGTGAACTGTTTTTCGTTACTGATAGAAAAAGTGGATTTTGGAATCTATACAAATGGGTAAGTCTTGTCTTGATATTTCAGAGTCTTCCATTGAGTTCTGGTCATCCGTGATAGTTATTCTTTTGTTGACAAGTACACGAAGAAGGTTTTCTTTGACATGCATCAAAGTTGGACTGAAAGGTCCCCCTTCAAGGACACCACTTAGAAGAGTTATTAATTTGGAAAGTACTTATTCAAAATCTTAATAAGATAGCAGGACGGTAGTTACAAACTTTGAAATAAAGATCTGAACCACGGTCTGTGCTTCACATATTACAAAAGTGTAACAGTAATTAAATGAATTCCCATTAGATCGTTAATTCAACTTGAATTCATTTGCTGTTTGTTATTGGCATTGCTTAATGGTCGTAGATGTTCACTGTATAAATCCTTGCATCTTGTGTCGACAGATCGAATCTGAAAATAGTGTGCAAGAAGTGTATTCCTTGGATGCTGAATTCTCCAAACCATTATGGGTGTTTGGCTCAAGTTCTTATGTCCTGCTTCAGAATAATGAGGGAAAAAACCTAATTGCTTGTGGCTATAGGTAACCCTGAATAACTTGTGTCTTTGTTTCATTTATATAAAATGGTGGAAAGCCTCCATTTTAATTATTTTCTGCTGCATATTTGTATATGCTCTTTAGACCTAGTGTAGTTACCTTTTTGAATGTTTGTATGCAGGCATAAAGGAAGATCGTACTTCAGCATTGTTGATGATGCTCAAAGCTCTTTATCTGTACTTGATATTCCCTTCACAGACATAGATAACATTGTATGTAGTTGGACCTTACTTTGGTCTGTCCTGCATGCAGCATTAAGAAAGGACTGGGGGATCCATTTTCTAATCTCTTATTTTTTCTGATTCAGACTTTAGGAAACCATTGCCTATACATTGAGGGAGCATCTGCTATTAATCCGTCATCTGTGGCTAAGGTGCTCAATCACGTTTATACTACGTTTCATGTATTACCTCAGGATATGCTTAAACTGTACAGTGTTCTTTTAATGATAGTTAGGTATATCTACAGTTAATCTGTATCTAATAGAGATATGATGTGCCTCTTGTGCCTTAATGATTTGAGAATAATTGTCAACGCCGAGAGAAACAACTATCATATTAGGTATTTGGATTTCGTCCTTTCAGGTTACTCTAGATGACCATAGGACCAAAGCTCTTGACTTCAACATCGTTTGGTCATCTTCACCAGACAGTCTGAAGTACAAGTCTTACTTTAGCTTGCCAGAGTTGATCGAATTCCCTACAGAAGTGCCTGGGCAAACTGCATATGCATACTTCTATCCTCCATCTAATCCAGATTACCAAGCTGTCCAGGGTGAAAAACCTCCATTGTTGCTGAAAAGTCACGGTATGCTCTAAAATAACTACATATAGATCTCATTCTAAGAAAATATGCAAGATTCTTGTCAAGGGATATTGTCAAAATATGAGGTAATAATCCTCTTGTTCTTATTGATCTTGAATGATAACCAGCTCTATTTATAATAGAGCTGTACAATTAGGGTTAGAGTCCAAATCCTTGTAGGAAAAGACTATTAGAGTCCAAGTCCTTATAGGAAAAGACTACTACTCTTAATAGAATAATACTAACTTCCTAAGCAAGAAAGGAATGTCCTTATTGGACTCTATTACTATATCTATAGGTAATAACTTCCTAATCAAGACATGCTAGAAAAGGAACAAATAATAATAATAACTATTCTTCCGTATCTCAACACTCCCCCTCAAACTTGGTGTAGGCATTGTATAAATCAAGCTTGCTCCTTAGATACTGCAACATTTCTCGAGAGGTAGCCTTTGTGAGTATGTCTACTGTCTGTTCTGCGGAGGGAACATACGCGACTTCAATAACAGCACTTGTTGCCTTCTCTGAGATGAACTGTCTGTCTACTTCCACATGTTTAGTCCGACCATGATGCATAGGATTCTTGACAATACTCATAGCTGACTGACTGTCAGTTCTCATGAGAATTGGACCCCTTGATTCAACTTGTAGTTCCTTCAGAAGTCTCTCTAGCCAGATCCCTTCACACAGTCCGAGTGCGAGTGCCCTGTATTCGGCCTCTACATTGCTTCGGGCCACAACATGTTGCTTTTTACTCTTCCATGTAACCAAGTTTCCCCACACATAAGTGCAGTAGCCACTGGTTGATTGACAATCAGTGAGTTCACCTGCCCAGCTAGTATCGGTGAACACTTCCACTCCTCTCCTTGTATGCTTCTAGAATGTCAGGCCTACTCTTGGTGTGCCTTTTAGATACCTCAAAATTCGAATCACAGCCTCCATGTGTTCTTCTGTAGGCTCCTTCATATACTGACTTACAATTCCCACAAAGTAGGCTATGTCTGGTTTGGTGTGAGCCAGATAGATTAGCTTTCCAACCAAGTTTTGGTATCTTTCTCTATCAGTTGGTTTACTATCAATCTCACGGTTCCACCGTTTGTTCTGTTCGAGGTGTCAATCAGCTTGCATCCGAGGAGGCCTGTCTCTGTGAGAAGGTCAATGACATACTTTCGTTGGCACACAATCAAGCCTGTCTTGGATCTTGCCACTTCCATCCCCAAAAAGTACCTCAGTTGCCCCAAGTCATTGATCTCGAACTCATTTGACAATCTGCTCTTTAGGGTCTGAATTTCAGTTTCATCATCTCCAGTGATGATTATGTCATCTACATAGACGATTAAAATAGAAAGCTTGCCTTCAAAACTTTGCTTAACAAACAATGTATGATCATTTTGACACTGTTTGTAGCCTCCATCCTTTACGGAGTTTGCAAAACGTTCAAACCAAGCTCTAGGAGATTGTTTTAGCCCATACAAAGTCTTTTTCAATCTACACACCATTCCTGGTTTCCTATTTTCCAACCCTTTAGGCAAATTCATATAGACTTCTTCTGTCAAGTCTCCGTTCAGAAATGCGTTCTTCACATCCAAATGAAACAATGGCCAATCGAGATTGACTACAAGAGATTGTAAAACTCGTATCGTGTTAGGTTTGGCACATGGAGCGAATGTCTCTTGATAATCTATGCTTTGAGCCTGAGTAAACCCCCTAGCTTTGTACCTTTCTACACTTCCACAACTTCGGATGGAGTGTCCTCTTCCTCTAAACAAATCGTATCCACGAGGTTATGGCTGCCATCATTGATCATGGTGAACCAACGGTGAGATTAACACCGACGGCATCGGAAGATGTAGCCGGCGGCTCTGATACCATATTGGATTTATGAGAGAAAGCTTTCAATTGTATTAAGATATGAGGGATCGTATAAGGGTTATATAGGTTTATATAGAGGTAGGATAGGAAAATCCTTCCTCAACTATGAAACTCTAAGTACTATTCCTATACTAATAAGGAAAAATATTGAAACTTATTCCTATACTAATAAGGAAAATATATATTCTTCAACATTCTGTTATGAAACTCTTTCATTTTACTTCTGCTGAAAGAAAACATGTTACTTATGCAATTATGATAAACAGTGGCATTAAACTTTTTGTACATTTCACAGGAGGGCCGACAAGCGAAACACGAGGAATACTAAACCTGAGCATCCAGTATTGGACTAGTAGGGGCTGGGCTTTTGTAGATGTAAACTATGGTGGAAGCACTGGTTTGTCTCCGGTCACATCCAAGCATTTACTTGCATTGATCTCTGTAGTGATTTGAGCCCTACCTGTCGAATGAGTGTATTTCAAGCGTTACCTGTGCATTAACTAGACATCATGCTTCTTCACTGATATATTTGTGAATTCGAAGGTTATGGAAGAGAATACAGAGAACGTTTGCTGCTAAAATGGGGCATTGTTGACGTCAATGACTGTTGCAGTTGTGCAAATTTTTTGGTAACCGATATCTGTCTCTTTTCTATTGCTGCTTGACGCACAGCAAAATTTAAACTGTTGCTTTTCTTATTAGTTGTGTACAAATCTACCTGTAGGTGGACAGTGGTCTAGTTGATGTGAATCGGCTTTGCATAACTGGTGGGTCAGCCGGGGGCTACACAACCTTGGCTGCTCTTGCTTTCAAAAACACATTTAAGGCTGGAGCTTCCTTGTATGGGGTAAGTAGATGATCTTAGAGTCTTTTTGGAATGGTATGGATTATGAAATAGTGGAGACTTATTAAAAAGAATTTGAGTATTGGGGTTGCTGAGGCGGGTGTGTCCTTTAGCTTTGTTGCTATTGCTGCCCGTGTCGTGTTTTTGGAATCTGGTACAGAAGTTGACTTTATTTTCTAGAAACTTGCTTCTCTTGGAAAGGAAGAACAAAAGAAAACATTGACATGGAGTTCTATGGAAAGATATGGTATCCCTTTTCACAAGCACAAAGATTGTGGTGTTATGACGTGGTAGATGAAAAGGAAAATGCGCAATCCTTATATTTCAGAAAGCAAACTAAAATCTTTAATGAGTGATCAAATCGCATCTTCTGGAATTGTCTTTTATTCATTTTCCCTCCATGCCAAACAATTTCCCAGCTTACTGGTGAGCTTTAGTATGTTTAAGAATCAGAGCTTGTAGTAATGACCTGAAACATTTGCGTGGTGTTTCCGTGAACAGGTGGCTGACGTAGGCCTCTTAAAAGCAGAGACACACAAATTTGAGTCCCATTATATCGATAATCTTGTTGGTAATGGGACAATCTATCTTCATTAATATATTTGATATCGATTATTACTGTGCTGGGGGTAATGAAGTTGTCGACTGACTGCAGGTGCTGAGAAGGATTACTATGAAAGGTCTCCAATCAACTTTGTAGATCAGTTTTCCTGCCCCATAATACTTTTTCAAGGATTGGACGATAAGGTGAGGAGATTTGTTGCCTGATCCCTTTCGTTTGTGTTTTGGCTAAGAAATTGACCATCAAGTTCATGTCTGAATAGATTAGAGCTTGTTTCTCAATGTGTAGAATGCTTCATAATTGCAGTCCCTATAATGATATTTTGATATGTGATGATGGCTCCCAAGATAGATCGAAAGAATAGAGATGGTATTATCATCATTTACCAATGGGCCAACCCCTTGAGGTTAACTTTGTTGAGAAATTACACTCGAGGCAACTAAAATTCTACAAGGAATGTCTTGTTTGGAATGATGACTCAATCAGAGCTCGTCTCTAGAAAGAAGTATACCTCTCTATGTCTTTGGTGGCCTTCTGGTCTTTTTCGTATGAATAAATGCATCTTTATGCCTTGGGAATGAGTATATAATACGTTTCCAGTGTCCTATTGAGCCGATTATACAAGTCTCCATCTGATACAAACCGTGTGATGCAGGTTGTGCCCCCTGATCAAGCTCGCAAAATCTACGAGGCACTGAAGAAAAAGGGTTTGCCAGTTGCCCTTGTAGAGTATGAAGGAGAACAGCATGGCTTCCGTAAGGTATAATGTAAATTTTGTGGTTGTATCAGTAATAAGAAGACTTTTCGGGTGGAACACGTTGGATTCAATATCTGGGCTGTTGATGCAGGCGGAGAACATTAAGTTCACTCTGGAACAGCAAATGGTTTTCTTTGCACGCTTGGTTGGGAAATTCAACATTGCTGACGAGATTACTCCAATCAAAATCGAGAATTTCGACTAGACAAAAGGTGCATATAAACCTGGGTTTGGAATTGGATTTATTCAACTCTCTACAATGGAGGTATTAGCTTATAAGCATATGTTCCAGAAGCCAATCATAAGTCGTGTTACTGGTAATACACGAACTTGGTGTTTGATCTTTGAAGGTCGGCACATGGTGAACAAGAGAGCTATAATCCGTTCAAGGCCAACCAACGGTTTCAGGACCACAAGAGTAGTCATTTCTCTTGTCGATACAATAAAAGGTCTTCTTTTCAGAAGCCTACTCTCGTTTTCGAGGAGCCTGATCCTTCTGACATTTTCGTTTTTCCTGTCATGTACTGAATTGGCCTTATAAATTTATATCTTTGACCTTCATGTCATATACTATGATTTCGTTTTCTTAATCGCTGAAGCTGTGTTGCAAGCAGTTCATACCCAAATAGAATATCCTGATTAATTAGCTAATGTAAGCAGAGCCAAACGAAGTTCCATAAGGATGTCCAAACCCACCTGAAATTGATTGGGACTATTTCAGTTGTTGCACGGTTGTAGTTTACTTATGAATGGTTAAGGTTGGTAGTAACGTCAGCCGTCAATCGTGGCGTTACCAGACCTCAGTTTTATTCCTAGAAGTCTTTACTTCTAGATGTTAGACAGTGTCTTTATTATTTGACAGCCTGTTTTTTTTTCCAGTTTTTGCATGATAATTATGATAATAGTATACTTTTTATTCGTTTGAAAAATGTTCATCTGTCTGTAGGATATTTATACATGTTGTGCCACAAATAAAATCCAAAAAGTAAGTAGGATAGGACAACCATCTTATTGCAACTTTGTTGACTTTTCCAGTTGTTGAAATGTCGTAAGCCTAATAGAAATGCTACAGCGCGCCATTATTACTTGTATTGAAGTCATCATATTCTTTCTTTTTGTACAATCATTTTGTTCCCATGTGGTTGTTCTAATTACGTGAATAATCTGTTTGTTTTGATTCAACATGGTCGCTTATTTTATGTTTGCTGTACTAATTTTTATAATCAAGTCGTTAGGCCATTAGAACTCCTATGACGAATTCAATTAGATAAATCGGAGTTAATTATTGGGTTGGTAGGATATGCATGGATAGACATAATCTAGTTTCATATTTATGAAAATAACTCTCCCAGGACAGCTTCTTGCGTGATCTAATGGTTGGATACTGCAGTGCAAATAGATAGATTGGATTGGCTTCCCAAAATTATAACTAATGAATTTGTTTATATAAATGATAGAAGAAAAAAAAGGGAAAAGAAAGATAATTGGATGTAACTGCAGGGGATTATGAAATATTTAGTATTTACTATCCTTGGACAGAATTACAAAATATGACTGGAAGAAGAGAAAATAAATTTGATGTAGCTCTGTGCGTCTCTCTATGTGCCGTTGATCAAACTCTGAGAAGCCAATTATGGTTTTGCACAAGCATATGAACTCTCATGGATTAACTGCTATCTGCATTTTTTCCTGTGCTTTCTCTTACACATAAGGAATAACACTGTATAATATAGACAACAGGGAAAGAACAAAGAACAAAGAACAAAAGAAGTGTTCTTTTTGCGAACTTGATGAATGAAAGAAAGTATGTATTGTTTATTTTTATCGAGAATGAGATGGACTGAATGCCAATCTGCCTAGAATCCCCTGTTTGTAAGGCAAGAAAGTCTTCTTCCTCAGACCCTCTGATGCAGCTTTGTTGGTAGTGTAATGCAACTCATGGGCTGAAACCGGTGCTTTCCTCCTCGACCCAGAATTCGAACCAGAGCTATCCGATGACCGGATGCTGCAGCTTTTGACGTCATCATGTCTCCTGAACAGACCGAAAGACGCAGCATGCTTCCTGTAAGTATCTCTGTCCGAAGCTCTTCCTTCTGATGCACTTCTGAACAAGAGCAGATCCCTGAATCTCCACTTCCTCGAAGAACTCTTCATAGCAGTTACAGCTTGTTGTTGTTGTTGTTGCTGCTGCTGGTGTCTTTCATCTTCCTCCCATGGATACTGTGAAACTCTGTAAGGAGAAAGAGATCTTGTCTTTCCTCTACGGCTTGAACTCGAGGTGAGATCCGAAGTTCTCCCTCTTTCATTGTTCACCTTCTGAGCATTAATCTCCATTGCAGCTTGAAAAGGATCCGAGACTTTCTTCTTCCTTGGCGACAAGGCTCCAATTATGATCCTCTTCCCTTTCTCAATAGGCGACCTGGGAGACCTGGGCGAAGAAGACAAAAGCGGTGACTTTATGTCTTCCACCTGTAACAACCGTGGGGGGAGCTTCAAAGGCCGAATCTTACCCCCGTCGAAAAGCTCGTCGGCAGGGAGAGATTCCTTCTCCATATCCGCGCTGAAATCGAAAGCAAAATCTTCATCCTTGAACGAGGGAAGCTTCCTGGGAGACTTGGGCGTTCCTGGCCTCTCTTCCCAATGGAAAGGTACGCCGTTCTGATCATCTTCATCTTCTCTATATTGTTGTCCCATGATGGAAAAATCCTCAAAGCTGCGGTAGAACTCCGCCATGCGAGAAGGGCTCGTGGGAGCACTCAGTGAGAAATCTCCGAACCGCCGTGGGGAAGTTGGAGCGCTGAGGAACGGCAGCGGTCTTGCGTCGTTGAAATTGAAACCCATGCCTCCGCCTGGTGATGAAGGTAACACAACTTCCATTCTCGACATGGTCTGAATGAAGCTTTTTGAGTTTGGGAGAATATTAATAGGAGTTGGGCCATCTGGGAATTGGGAGGGTTTGAATTGAGGGTAATAATAATAAATATGGAATGAGGAAAAGAGATGGAAAGGGGCGGTAGGAGATTGTTGACTATGATTATGAAGTCATGCGACTGGTAGAGCCAAGCCGCCGACTTTTAATACTCTCCTCGATCATTTGTCTGGTTTTCCTTTTTGTTTGTTTGTTTGTTTGCTTGCTTGGTTAGTTGGTTGCTGATTTTTTATTAATGTGAAGACTGAAGAGTTTGATTTCACACCGGGGAAATATGAAGGGGTTTCCCAAGTTTGGGATAACGTTACGTACCATAGGAACGCGGGAAATAAATAACGACATACTGTTTTGTTTGGTAAAATAGTGAAGTTTTGTGTTGTAAATGGGTGGTAGGTATACTGGACTGGACTATACTATGATTATGATACGGGGGGAGTAATAAGGATGTTAGGGTAAAAGACAGGTAACTTAAATTTAGGAATTGGATTGGGCGTTCAAGCAAAGTGAAGTAGAGAAAGGGTAAGTATTAAGAGGGCTAAGGCTAGAGAGTAGTCGTGTGGGTAAATTTTCACTTCAGTTATCTGATGTATGAGGTGTTTTTATAATTCTATGTTGGTAATCATTGATTGTGTACTGTGAGTCACATATGTTTTTCTTTTCATATCTATGTTCCTCGTCGACTAACCCATTGGTTATTTTGAAAAGGTGAGCGTATCACCACCAAAAAACCAAATGGTGAGCATAGGTTACGGTATAATTTAAGTCTCAAGGAATCCCACGAATCCAAGCTTCTTCTCCTTCTTTGCCTAACGAATCTGGAATAGTTTTTTCCGATCAAGAACTTGGATTAAACCCAGGTGGAGAAATTTCTCCCAATCAAGTGAATGAATCAAAAGGAACAGAACAGAGGATGACCAACAAAAACCATATGGAGAACTTTGGAGCACGAACAGTTAAGTGGGTGATACATCAGTTGGTGACGAATAAAATAGCAATGGGAGTGCTGATATGGGATTTCAAAGGGCAAGTTTCTTCAACCCAGAACTGGAAAAATAACGGCGGTGACGAAATCGGAGAAATCGGGAAGAAGGAAGAAGAAGATGAAGAGAATCAAAAGAGAAGGGTCTTCATTAGCTGCGGCGGCAGATGAGAGGAGGAGAACCACTGCTGCCGTGCGTTAGGATTAATTCTTAATAATTATTTTATGATCATATTTAATTATTTTTAAGGAATAATGACATGGCAGATTTTGGTGGGATCTTATATAGAAATTTTGCCACATCAGCTGCCATGTTGCAGTTTATATGTCATGTGTAGACTGATTTGTCAACTTCAACTAACGGAAAGCAAAAAACAACTAGCGACGTGTCAGGTTTTAATAAAATTTAGATAGTTCAAGAGTAAATTTTAAAAGGTTGTGTATATCCGTATAATTATATAATATTTCGTGTTATTTTAGAAATTTTTGCCTTTAATATAAAAGCATCAAGAAGAAAATAATTTATTTTCTTTCAAAAAAGTATCCATAAGAGTCTTAGTTTAAAGACAGGCTTAATCTAATCATAATAAATAAGAGATTGGCAAATTGGGA
This sequence comes from Linum usitatissimum, assembly GCA_030674075.2. Classification (NCBI taxonomy): domain Eukaryota; kingdom Viridiplantae; phylum Streptophyta; class Magnoliopsida; order Malpighiales; family Linaceae; genus Linum; species Linum usitatissimum. The sequence continues at coordinate 5,539,937 of JAUJYP020001182.1, forward strand.
GGGTAGTTTTTTTTTTGGTAAACACGGAAAATCAACAAACACAAATAAATAGTAACAGAAGGAAAGATGGAACTAATGATCCCTCCTGCAATCTAGTTCCTTTCCTCTTCAACCAGCACGTCGACTTCTGTAGGAGGATTTGGTAAGAGAGTCTCAGTCATACTAAGCTTAAACGTGAACCATCTTCGCGAGGCCATCAGCAACCCTGCTCCATGGAAGATATGCAACAGCTTGAAGTTGCCCGATGCATGGAGTAGTCTTCTAATCTCAAGAATAATGGCTAGAAATGGATGGGATGGACATAACTCACCATTGACCAGAGGCACCGCATTTGAAGAATCAGATTCTACCACAACTTGCTTAAACCCAAGGGATTGGACTAGGAATAGACCGTCCTTAATCCCCAGTAGGTCCGCCTGCAGGATCTCAATAGCACCAACTCTGCGGCAGAATCCCACAACCCATCCACCGTTTTCATCCCTCGCGGCACCGCCCACCGCTGATGACCATGGTGTTTCCCGTCTACTCCCGTCAATGTTGAGCTTCAACCATCCTGCCAACGGTGCCGTCCAATTCACCTTTCGAGGAGACTTATTTACCGCCCTTGGTGTGACCCCAAGGTTTTGCAGTTCATTAGACAGTCCTTGGACCATATGCTAGAAGATTTCCTTTGGCCACGGATTTTCCCCGTGAACCACTCAATTTCTTTGCTTCCAAGTATACCATATTATCGGAACAAACCCTACCATCCAGCTCCTTCCTATCACCACAATAGACCCCTTTTCCTCCAAATTATAAATGAGCCACTTAGTGGTGCTCAGATTGACAAACTGATCCCAAGTAGCTGGCGCGACCTGTTGCCAGATTCGTCTTGCCTCTGTACAATCTCTAAATATGTTGAGAGAGTCCTCCAATCTCTATGTATCTGATACAACTAATGTCCACGAGGATGTGGTGCTGGTGAAGTATGGCTTTGGATGGCAGCGCCTCCTGACAAAAAATCCAAAGAAACCAACGGATTGGTTGGGGATATGGAGCTTCCAAATGTGCGTCCAGGGACCCTCAAGCTTCCCAATTACGTGCTTCTGATTGTAAAGCTCCCAATAAGCGGACTTGACCTGGTATTCGCCAACATCCTAACATTAGGAGGTAAAAAGCAAAAGTGGCCAAATGATTAGATGAATAATCATCAATCATCATTTTAATCCTCGTACTAAGTAATACGAACTTGAAGTTTAAAAGCATATAATTCATCATCTGCCAGACACTTTACTTATCCAACCAAAGTATAACTCTCATGTGCCAACTCAAAATGCTCTAATAATAATAATGTCAATATTGAGAAATCTAACATTACAAATGAGTCTAAAACAGCCAAAGCATGATAGACCATTCGGTTCCAAAGCAAAAAAAGTAGAATGGAGGTATATATCAAGATGTTCAAATTGAGATTAAGATTATTTCAGAAAAACCACCAAGAGAAACAAATAATGTGCTCAAGCAGAACCCTAGGTACCTGAAAGATATGAATATAGATATCTCAACTATCTATATCTTGGATGGAAAATACTGGAACCGCAATGGAGTCAACATCGATGAAATTTTTGTATATAGGGCAACGCTAAATATCATAGCTATCTATGAGGATCATGAGCCAAAATACATGCAAATAAAGGATTGGCTGAAATTGAGATTAAAGGCAAACCAAATTCCCCAGATAAATAAAAAGTCTTTATACATGGAGATGTGAAGCACATGAGATACATGTTTATTTCATTATGAGTATTAAAAGTTATCAGACATCATATTTTGAAAGGTTGTGTAAAACAAACCTATATATATTAATTATGACAAAACTACCTTTCATTGTTTGATTAATCTGGCAATTTTTTAAAGGAAAGAGTTTTCACTTAACGGATGTCCTTGCAATCTATATGTATGGTTTGAATAATAAGAATACACATGTGTATATGAAATTTCCGCAAGGATTTATTTTTCTATAAGCATACAATTCAAGTTTACGTGAACAAATTATATCTAATCGACGTCATATGAATTGAATGATTGAGAGAAGTGGTCCATTTAGCATATCATACATTTCTCTATGCATGCAATTCGATTTCTTTTCCATGTTGAGTTAAATTTTGAAGAGGAGTAAAACCTTAACCACGAGACAATCTTCGACTGGATTAGTCGGCTAGTGGGTCGGATACCAGAGTTTACACCAAAAATTCAATTTCTTTTCCATGTTGTGTTGACTTTTGAATGACGAAACATCACCTTTGAAATATTTTTTTTATTGTTTCAAAGAAAATATTTCTTGATTTTATTTTGTATTTAATATGCATTTTTCTTGTTTGTAAGGTTGTAAATCTCATCATCATTATATTTGGTTTCGTGGATGACATAAACTTCATTAAGACTTCTAAAGAGTTTCTCAAACCAATCTACTATTTGATTAGGTAGAGAGTCCGAGATGACAAATGTGGAAGGACAAATCTTACCACTAACTTGTAAATTGTGCATCTCTCTCGAACATGATGATAAGGACATATACTATAAGTTTCTTGTGGGAGATAAGATCACTATATGTGAATATATGTCCATTGATGAACATGTTTAGGCGTTATCAAAATAATCCGGCTAATGAATTAACCGGAGACGAATCACCCTAGGGTCTCTTTAAGTATATTACTTAAAGTCATAATTAGTACTAAGCGAAGTATCAAGGAAGTGTGGTTTAGGTGCCTCGAGAACCAATCGATCAATCAAAAGAAAATAAAAGTTGCTTTAAAGTAAAGATTGTAAGACTGCACGAATACGGTTTTAACAATCAAGGATGAAACAGTTTAGACTTCAAATCCCCCTAGGCTATCCAAATTCACAATCGACAGAAAAATTCAACGATTTAAACAAAATAAGATAGATTCATTTCACCATCGCAATTCTTCTCTAATTAAATCAAGCAATTTCGGGTCCGCTAATCTGCTACCTATCTACTATTCTAGTCCGTTCTTTCGAGACAAATATCAGAAATTTGCTAGGCGACAAAACAAACGAGAACTGCTCACATGACAAACTAGTTTATTCGCTCCTGGATGAGGGTTAACGCCTAACCTAGTTGTTTAATTTTGGTGTTCTAGATATGTAAGCTCTTTTGAGATGAAGGAAAATACGATTCCATTAGTGGATATTTGATAGCGGGGTAAAATCCACTCGTCAAACTTGATTTGCCGTCTTGATCATTACTTTGCCGATTTCAAGCTCCTTGAATTTGCCTTTAAGTCGCTCTCAAATCTCTCACTACAGTCTTCGTCTCAAAAGAGTTTGCATATCTAGAACACTGAAATTAATCAACTAGTCTGTTGTGTGAGCAATTCACGTTTGTTTTTTCACCTAGCGGATTGTAGATCTTTTCTCGAAAGAGCGGACTTGGATATTAGATAGGTAGTAGATTAGCGGACCCGAAAGGGCGTGTTTTGATTAGAGAAGAACTGCGACAGTGAATTGAATCTATCTTGTTTTGCTAAAATCATTGAATTTGTCTGTCATTTGTGAATTTGGATAGCCTGAGGGGATTTGAAGTCTAAGCCGTTTTCTCCCATTTGGTTCAAACCTTATATCGTGTAGTCTTGCAACCTTGTGTTATTTTCCATGTCATTTGTATTATTAGAATAATTGATAGTCTTAGTAATTGTGTAACCTACACCACAAGAATTGATAATCAATTAGCACTTTTCATAACTTTGAGTAGGCACGACATTGGGACCTTGGTGAAATTCGACTCTGATTACTTGAGTAATTAGGTTTATTTTGAGACGAGTAAAAACCATTCATCACTCATCAATTATTAATCTAGTCTTAAGTTTGATAAGGATTTTATTAACGACAATTTAGAAATTTCCTGAACATGAATTACGTCACTAAGATTGGGGTGTAACAGCTATAGTGGTCTTATATGTTGATTGTATGACTTAGTCAGACTGCCTGGATGAAATGATGGCTTATGTGAGTCTTGCTTGCACTTCTGACACTATTGTTCATAAGGTTAAGAGGTTGTGGTGGGTTGCTGTTAGTCGTAAGATTTTCTAAATATTTATTTATAAAAGACGGATTATATTAATTAAAATGGACTATGTGAAGGAAATTTTTTTTACATAAAGTAAAAATGAATTGTGAGATTTAAAATAGATTGTGCAAATTAAAAACGGACTCTGTTAGTAAAAATGTCACACTGTTAACGCCGTCAGTTAGAATCTTTGTAAGCCTCCAAAGCCTGTAATTACTGATTTCTCACATGCTAGCAGTTTTGTTGTTAGATTGGTCCCTTAGGATTCCATATGTATACAGGATTCAAATTAACGTGGTATCTCTATTGATAGTAGAAAATTAAACACCAAATCCAAATGTATCGGATGCAAAATGGTTTAATATACTGTGTCAAATTGTATAAGAGCCCAAATATCCTAAGTCATATATTGAAAAAATGACAACTAATAAAAAAATATAAGAAAATTTACATAGTATCGAACTTCAAAATCCGAAAATACGTTGGATCGAGGCCCGGGGGAGACCCCCTTTATCCACCACATTATGAAACAGAACTCTGCTCATTATCAATTATTTCCAGTAGGGGCATATTAGACCATTTATGTTAAAATACGCACTGCAAAAAGCAAAGTCAATTATTGTGTGCAGTTCGTCATTTACTTTGTCTGTGAATTGACTTAGATACCCTTAGCTAACAAAATTACTAACATAGTCCATATTAACTTTGTGGAGTCCGTTTTCACTTCACGCATTCCGTATTCACTACTTGTAATCTGATTTTACTAACACAATCTCTATTTACTTTGCACATTCCATTCTTACTCACACAATCCATTTTTAGAGCATCCAGAAGATATATTTATTTTTATTTATAAACTATGCAATATTTATTTTTTAGAATACTTAGAAGATATATTTAATTTTATCATTTCTAGAATATTTATTTTTACAATATTCAGACTATATTATTTCTTTAGAATATTCAAAAAACATTTCTATATATTATATATTTTTAATTTGTAGAGTATTTATTTTTTAGAATATTCTGAATGTATATTAATGTTTTTAATATATTAGGAGGATACTATTAAGTTTTTATTTTTTATTTTTATTTATAATTTTAGATATATTTATGGTGAAGACTTCGGTATACCCGGCTTATTGAATACTTCCGTTATTAGAAATTGATCTCAACCATTCATTGATGAGATTAAATCTCAGGTGTTGGTTTAATTTAATTTTCGAATTTAATTTATTTTTTAAAACAAATTCATTAAGAGTCACTTGATTTAATTTCAATTAATATGCCGTTTGAACCAAATGGTTTATCTTTACCTTTACAGTTTGATGTTCCGAGTTGATTTTTTTTTCACTTTACTTTTATCTTTACAGTTTGATGTTCCGATGTTTCGTGTTGGTTATTTTCAGTTATGAACATCTTAATATTAACATTGAACTTACAAATCACTTAAAGTTTGTGAATTGAATTTATGGATGGATATTGAGTGTCTATCCTGCATCAGTGTTCTCACTTACACATACCAAGGCTTTGGATAATTCTCCACAAACATCATTTCCATTGGCAAACTCACAGACTCATCATATTCATATTCATTATCATCATCAGTCTTCTTCTTCACTCTCTTCCTTGGGATGGCAGTATGAAACAATAGCAGCTGGCGACTAGCGTCAGCTAACAACAACAATCGTCTCGATTGTTGCTGCTGCTGCTTCTTTGAAGAGTACTGAGGCTGGTGATCCAAAGTCATTGCCTTTGCAGCAGGCACGAACCGACTCATCATGAATTCTCGATCTGAGGATCGGTTGTGAAAGTTCCCGATTGGTTATTACCGCTCAGACTGCATTTCATGAGCAGGAATCCATTACAGATAAGGATTCAAGCGCATCGAGAACTTCTCATCATCATCATCTACGTCATCACTACCTTATGATTTCACCCTATCTACGACCAAGCTCTTAATTTGAGAGGTATATTTCACCTCCTGATTCTTCACAATGCTAGGAACCCATCTGTAAGAAACCTCAAAGAACCACTACTATTACCTCCATCATTATCCTTTGTCCCTCCTGGGATTTGCTGTGCAGAAGAATCTTGGAATCATCCTCCTGATCATGATGAGTCTTCGAATCTCTGGTAACTTCTGCAGATCGGATTGGAGAAGAGAATCGCCTGACTCACAGAAGGGGCGCATTAAAAAACCCATCAACCAACCATATATCGAAAATTGATGTTGAAAGTTCCATGATTTAGCATAGAAAATATGTTCATGTTGAAAGTTCTATGATTGTGACTAGAGACAGTGAGAGTGAGACTGTGGAGTGTTTCTTCTGCTGGAGAAAATTCTGAGTGGATGGCAAGGAACGTGTTCGGTCAATCGCAGGGGTTCCCATACTCTAACCATTTCAAGATATGTCACTCAACTTCGGGAAAATATCCATTGGTGGAATCACAAAGCTCTAGTTCATGTTCACTAATCTTTGACGTGCAGTAAGTTGAATTTGAAATCATAATAACTCTAATAAGGGTAAGCTCGGCATTGAGATTTGGCGAAGGGGTTCCTGTAAGATCGAGGCTCTATGAAAGACCGACTTAATTTGTGGGGAATAGTGCTAATAGCTCCTAGCTATAACTACCAAGCATGTGGCAAAATGTACTAGTTGTATCCTAATAGATAGTGATAAGCAGGGTATTCGAATTTTAGACAACACAAACTTACACTAACTGAAACCAGAACACACTGCAAAAAAACAGAACAATAGGAAAAGAAACGTACACAACAACATAGAGAAAAAAACAAGCAATAAGGACTAGGTTTATCTAGACTTGTCTGCATAATTTACCATTTACTTCATACCAACGTGTGAAGTAAATAATTTATGGATGTCTAATATTAATTACAATTAGATCAAGTGGCCTTTAAGGAATTTGTTTTTATAAAAAAACAGTAATTCAATAAAAATAAAATAATAAACGGCTCTAATTCATTCACCAAAACGAACGGCCAGAATGAGATTTTAATAATGAGAGTATTGAATAAGCCGGGAGTATCAAAAAAATTTCCTATATTTATTTATAAAATATATTGTGCAAAATAAATATGGACAACATGAAATAAAAACTAAAAACAGACTATTTGAAGTAAAATAGACTGCTTAAGTAAAAAAGGAATGAATTAGTAGAAACGAACTATGGAATTTAGTAATTTCAAGTGATCTTCATCAATGTTCTTAACCCTACTTTCCTCCCGTATAATTAGGGAAGCCACGTCCCAGTACACGTGGTCCAGACGGGTCAACCAGAGCGATCCGCCCACCTGCATAGGCCGACTTCAGCAACACCCCTCCCCTCTAGCCGGTCCCTTTGTTGGCGCCTAGTGTCCGTCCATCTTAGCTTTTTGGGTTTTCGTGGTTTCACTATAATCTTAGGGAGGAATCATAGCATAATCATACATCCAATCCAAATAACAAAAAAGAACTAGCTACACAACTGAACATGAACCCCCACCTCTCAATACCTTTCCTGAAGACTCTGAACTGAGAAAGTCGGTTTAAATCCCTTGACTCACTTTCTTGAAGGATCCACGAGGGCCACACCTAGGATTGAAACCAAACCTTAAGAAAAGCACGAAGACTCCTTCACCTGAAGGGGATTACCTTCAATCGACCTAAGGGAAATGTTATTCTTTGCTTCCTAAATCTCCTCTTCAATTTTGGGGATGATTCGCTTCCAATTGCACCTTTAATCGCCCAGACTCTGAAGAAATCTTTCGTTCGTCAAGAAGTTGAGCGAAAAATGAAAGAGATGGTTTCTTTAAAATGAAGGGTTTTTATCTGTGATGAGTTTAAGTACAAGTCTCACAACGATCTTGGGGAGCCTACGACCACGCCCATGGTGATTCCTCAACCATGACCATGACAGAAAATCAACCACGCTTTTGGTGAGCCTCGAATTCATAAACCCACTTCATTATCCAGAACCCAAACATCAATCCAAAATAGGGGTGTCACAGTTAATATGATGCTTGTATGATACCGAACTGAATTCATGCGACACTGAGTCACTAGAATGACAGAATCACTTTTAAAAACTTCACCACACAAAAACTCCATCACGTCCCTATTTCCATGTAGGATTACACAAAATATAGCCAAAAGGCTTTTTCATGCCCCTCACAATATTAGATCTCCTTTTTTAAGCCTTCACTTAATCATGTGTACATAAATGACATGTAACTCGATCATGTTTAGGATTCTAGAAGTTGCTAAGTTGTATAATTGCCAAATTATTTAGTCTTCCTTAATAATTTCAGTATAGCTTATCTTGTTTTGAAAAAAAAAATAGAAAAATTGGAAAAGGAAGAAGGCAATTGAAAAAACCCAGTCTTGAAAATTAAAAATTGAGAAGTAAAAAACAAGACCAAAGAGTCTCAAAATAAGTTGAATAACAAACAGAAAAGCTTGAAGTAGTAGTAGCTTATTTAAGGGATAAACGAGTTAGTATAAACTCTTGATGAAAATTGAATCTTTGCATCGTGATTATTTGTTTTAAGTAGCTTTAGCTCAATGTTTAGAGTATACCTAGTCGTCCGCCACGATATACACCTACCACCACATTCCTTTCTCCTCTTATTCTATTATGTCCACATTACAACCCTGAATAAAAGACCTTTGGACTGGTGTTTGAAGTGTTTTAATGTGATGAGTAAAAGTAGGTTGATGTGCAAGTGTTGGAAGCACCTCAGAATTGATGAATGAGCACATAAACACCATCCCTAAACACTATGAGCGAGCATCTCTATTTCATTTTTAGGTCATGCCCTTTAAGAGAAAGTCTAGATGGGTGGTATTACATGCATGATGATGTGTGGCAAGTTGGGAAACTTCTTGAAGGTTTTACTTCCTAAATTGGTTATGCTTAAAGGTAAGCTTGATTATTAAGATTATGGATTCGTTAAGATTATGCCAAGTATTGTTGATAAATTGTAGATTTTTTCCATGGCTGTTATCAATTATTTTCTTGAGGACAAGCAAAGCTTAAGTGTGGGTTATTTGATGGCATTTCATTCACCGCATTCATCGCCCTCATTTATGCGATATTTCATGAATTATTGTATGGCTTTTGGTAGAAATTTAGGTTGTTTCTTGCATTTTAAACTTCTATATCGATTTAGTGACTTGTACCCGCTTGGGGTCCATTTGATGTCGTTTTGGAGTGTTATTTTATAGATTTCAGGTACATAACGATATTGAGGCATTATTCGGAGCAATACAACATGCATGGATGAGCTAGACGCGTAGGAAGGATAAAGAAAACACCAATGGCTAAAGCTAGGTGTAATATGTGTGGATCCAACTGTTCCACACTCACCCACATAGTTTCCAAGTTACCCTGAGTATGATCTTGCAAAGCATCACATTTAACACCGTCAAGCACCTCTATAACAACTTATAACTCTCTTTTGTATATTAGCGGAGTGCCTCTTATCAAAATCATGCAATTTCTTTTTTAGTGTTATGAGTCTTTATGAAGTCTAAAAAAGGGCTATTAGAATGCCTACAATCCCAAACACTTTGCATAATATAAAGTCATGTTTGGTTTTTGTGTTTTGGGAAACGATGATTTCTTTTGAAAAGGTTATTTTTGAAACTGTGTATTTAATAAAATTTCCATTTCTCAAAACCTTTGTTTGAAAACTATATATTTATGGTTGAATTTTGAGTATTTTTGGTTTAATTATTAGATTGTCCTTTGTTTTATAAAAGTTCAAGTATAAATCTTATAAAAACAATGATAGTATTAAAATTCTAAATAGCTAGACAAAACACAATTTAAAAACCCACAAAATTTACCTTTGGCTGAATTTTGTATTTTAAGATTCAATTTTTCTCTCAAAAACACAAAGTCAGATTTACTTCCACAAACAAATAAGGAATTTTCAAAAAACAACCGTTTCACCCAAAATGCAAACCCAAAGCACCAATACTAAACATGGCCTAAGTATAGTATGACTATTTGGCCCAACATTTGAAATATTTAAAAATGCTTTTGAGTAAAAAATCTCTGTAATCATCAATGTTAACAAACAATACACTATGGTTTGAATAGAAGTAATATTGTAGTACGGAAACTCCCTATCTCCTTCGTCCGTATAATATCTACGGGAATCGTCAACGTCGCCCTTTCTGTCGTCTTCGACGGCATCATCTCCAACGGAGAAGTTCAAGTCGAAGCAGAAGTAAGAAAAACAGTGAAGACAAAGGAAAAGTGAGAGATTCAAAAGTAGAGACTAGAGAGAGTGGTAGTAGTGGACGTGTAACACTACTAACTGAAAGGAAGAAACAATGGGGGAAAGTAGCAAGGCTGCGAGGGAGCTCTGCTGTGACGGGGTTAGGTCACGTGTGAGGAGGCATAGTGAGCCGAGCAAAGACATAGAAATGAGCAGATTGTACAAATGGTGGTGTAGGAGGGAAGTAGATGAGCCCCATAAACAAAAAACAATGGGTCTTTGTCTACATTTATTCATTAGTAATCAAAGAAGAATCAATAAGAAGAAGAGGGAGAGGGGAGGAGAAGTGAAGAAGAATGAACATAGGAAATAGTTTATTTTTAATTTTTTGTATGCTGACTATACATTTAACCCTAAAATCTCCTCGTCAGCAATCTGTCAGCAACATAGGATGTTCCGTCAAATTTAAATTTACAGAGGTGACGGAGCTAAAAAAAACTATATCATAATCTGTATCATAGGTTGAGCCTTTTGCGATTATAATTCATATATACTGTTTTTATTCTGAATTTGCACACTATCCATGTCATTTTAATTTAACATATTTTTAGCCGTTCGATGGAACTTGCCCAAAAAATAATCTCATTCGACGGTCTAAAATCTGTTGAAAGGTCCTTATAGACTGATCTTTCGGCTGAATAGTCTGGAATTAAAGATAACATGCTTTGCTGACATTAGTCCTGATTTCTTGGTTGGTTTATATCTTCCAAGAGGTTTTATGTGTATTGTCAATGGCTTTCACTTCTTCTGGTAAACAATAACATAGAACAAAAGCCAAAGAAAAAATAGAAGGGTATTCAACTTCAACCCCCACAATCCTCGCTATGAAGCACTGTTTTTTTCTCCCCAAAGAGAAAGATGAACATGTTACAACATTAACCACCACAGCCTAGTGAGGCATCCATCCACCTTTGTGTTTGTATTTTTCTCCCATTTTGCAGAAAAACTAAAACAAGAAAAGGGAAGTCTGTCATTATTCAGCCTTTTGATAATACCATGCAATGTGGTAGATCCAAGAGGAGGAGTTTCTTCCACCCCACCACCACACCACACCAAAGCACCATATCCCCAATGGACCACTCACTCCTTCCTCAAAACCTCAACTTTTTCTTCCAGCATGGGACAAACTTCAGATTCCCATCACGTTACCCACTTTTCTTGGCCCCCCATCTCACTTCCCAACTTGGACTTCCACCATTTTCACACAATTACTCTCCTCAATAAATATCTGTTTCTCCTAATCCATCTCCATATCCAATCAAGGATTCCGACTCAAACTTCATTTCGTGTAATGACTCGTTACGGAAATCAGGATTGTCACAACATAGTAGCTGATATCATGAATAAAGTTAACAAATCACAATATTTTGTGCTTGTAGTTTCATTCATAATCGCCTTTCATTCTCTACATAAACTACAATCTGATCTTTTCAACTGTAACTAGCATCGTCAACTAATGAAAACAAACTTGATTTGGTAAAAAGAATGTTCATGTTCCTTAATGATCCCAGCATATGAGCCAAACCAAATGTGGTTAGGTTTATTATTTATTCGAAATGGAAGAGAAGAACGTGAACTTGGCTAAAATAGACACTAGCACCAGCTAATGTCAAACCCCTGATTGATAACAGGTATTGGTGTTGGTTAAGCTTTGGGAACAGAACAGAATACCTGGCATTGAGTATTTGAGTTATTGCCAAACCCACTTGTCCTAATCATAATTACAAAATAAAACTCTGCATTCCTCTACCCTATAAGCTTAATCGTTCTGTTCTATGTCCAAGGGAATGTCTGCTTAAAGATGATGCTTTTCACACACAAAGTCCCAATCTTTAGATAGATGATGCATGAACGCATCATCCTCCCCATTTTATTTTATTGACTCCCCACAAGAAAATTTGAATTTTTATTTCTTATCCGACTCAATAATACTTACAATGAAGAAACATTATACAAACTTATGTGGAAACACCCTATTGATGTGTACAAAACTGAGACTTCTACTAAACCTTGCAGTGGAGAAATCAGTAGACTATATTGATTACCAAGGCATGTACAAAAGGTACCTGAAACTAAACTCATAGGGCATTATCTGGATGATTTGTGGATTTGTCCGAGACTTACCTCTGTCAAGTGACTTGATTGCTTCTTTCCCAAGTTCACTTGGTAGCTGAAGGCAAATCCAGTCCAACAATGAGTCCAGGTCCTTTGCAAAGTCTAGTAGATACCAATCCAACATCTTTGGGATTGTGAATTTGTGAGCTGAAATCCCAATGGCTGCTTGCAAGTACTCCTTTTTGGCTGCCTCCAGTTGATTCTCAACTTGGGATGCAGTATAAACTCTCACCTTCATTCATATCATGACAAAAAAGGGTTCCATCAATTAGTAACACGGCAATCTTTTTTTGTCTTGCCTGGGATAACAGGACAAATCAAGTTTTTTTAGACCACATCTGTTATGAGAGTTTATAGATTGGAAATGGGTGAAAGGAACTTACTGCTGGGGAAGACCAACTTCCACATGAAAGGGCAAATGTTACCAGTGGTTCAGATAACTCCAAACCGAATTTACTTCTTGCTGTCATCTCATCGTTCTTAGACCCCTTTGAAAATGCCTGAATCATTCATCAGTAATCATCCTTGGAACGGATACGAAATTGGAATGGAAGGTGAGTGATAATAATGAAAGGAGGAATCAAGTAGTTACATATTTGGAATGATAAGGCAATCTGAGAATGAAGTGTTCAATGGTTATTGCAGTAAGCAAGTGTCCCCCAACATTTATTGTTGCCTAAACAGTAAGAAACAAGGAAACCTTGAGAAACCAATCTTAGTGTGGAATTGTCAAGTAGTAGCTTTAAAACAATTTGCTGCAGAAGAAAGTGACTCTTAAATACTACTTATTTTGTTTGAATTCCCTTTTGGACCAGAACCCATTTACCTGTCTCATTACAGCAACAACCATCTCCGGGTTTTCTGGTATTCCATACTCAAGAAATGCCTGAAATAGTAAATATTGCCCACAGTTATTAAAAAAAAAATAGAACCGGGAACCTGGTAGAAACTTAGGATGCAAGAAACAGAGGAAAGTGGCTAAAGGAAGAGGGTTTTTTTTCCTTCCATACATTCATCATGCAGGAATTGTATATGTTTATCCAAAAAGCCAGTTTCTCCTGATGGCTCAGTTTCTCCAAGTTGACACCGGCAAGTTTACTAAGTAAGAGCCTTTGAGAATCACCAATTACAAACACACAGAAAACACAAATATCAGTTTCCATGTAACACAACTGTGAGAATCTGAATCAGAAAAGAGAGCCATTAAGGTATTTTAGAAGCAAACTTACTTGAGTCTATGGAGAAGAAACAAAGTGTTGGATGTTCTGTTGGGATTGATATTGTAAGGCTCAATCGCTAATAAATTCTTATACGGACCGACGTCTCTCCTCCTGAATTCTGTACATATCCCATAAGGATCATCCCACCTCTCATCTACTGAAGTGGACAAGAATGGCAAATCATCCACTGTCTGCCTGTTCTTCATCGTGCTCATCCTTGTGAAAATGCTACACAAACATTTTAAAATATCTTCTGAAATCTTGTTCGGGTTGTCATCTACCAGTGTGATCCCAATGCTGCTTCTACCTTCTGGTTTTTTCAGCTGCAAAATCGGTAAACTGGGGACCTCAATATCTATATCTAAAATTTGTAGCAAGTGGGGTTGGCTAATTTAATACGGGGCAGACGTTGAAAGCACTCTATCCTGATACATGTCACAATTAGTCATAACTAATAGAAAATAAAAATTGTCATTCCAGTAATGCAAAGTTGTCAAGCATCATACCTGTTGTTTCTGAGGAGAAAAACGCTTCTCCTGTTTATTATTACGATCAACTAGTTTCACCGGAGTTCGAATCGTCTGAGCATTATGAGCTGATGCTGATGGTGATGATCCCTTGACCTTTCTTTCGAAATTAGAAGAAGCCAATTGGTTTTCTTTCCCCAGCTCTTCATCTTTCCTTAAGTGTTTGGATGTGGACTCATTGCTGCAGCTTCTATCCTGCGGATTCTTTCTCGGAACCGAATCGTATAAATCGGCTAAACTCTCGACGTTGTTCTTCGTCTTAGAGGTGGAAATGTAGACAGCTTCCTGATACAAGTCCTGTCTGAAATGAACCACCTGCTCTTCCAGCCGCACAACTTCCTCTTCCAGCACTGCCACTTCAGCTAGGAGCTCCAGTGTCTGCAACATAACTAAAACGGAGGATCAGAAAGCTTACGCCTTTTATAAACGAAAGAAGGAGCGGAATTGAAAGAATATATTAGAACTAACAGAAGAGGGAAGATAAGCAGGGAGGCGAGGAAGCGCTCCCAGCGGTCTATTGAAAGCTCTCTCCAGCGCTCTGTGGACATTCTCTTCGTATCTTAGCTTCTTCCTCAGCTTATCCACCTGAATTTGTAGTAGAATTGAACTTGGGTTATCGGGTCAACGGATCAACTAAAGCAATAAAAGAATTGAATTGGAATTATTATTATTATTATTATTAATCAGGAGAGTAATTAAAAAAGTACATCCTGTTGCAGAGCCATCTTCCTGTCTCTGCTTGTGCCAGCCTTGCGGGATTTGGTTGAATTGCTGGCTCCATCAATTTGATTGCTTCCCTGCTGCTGTATTGTTTTCTGGTTTCCCCCAGATATCGACATGGAATTGAAGAAAGTCAAAATCTGAGACTTGTTATTCCATTGAATTATGATGAAAATTTGGAGTTTTGGTTAAAAACAGAGGAGTCAGAAGGATTGAACAATTATTTAATTCCCATTATTGTTTATTTCTTGATACATCCAATCCAGATTTGGAGTGAATGGAACCAAGGAAAGCCTTGGATTCCATTATACGCAAAATTGAATGGGAAAAAGAAGAGCAGTGTGCATCGAAAAGGGGAAGTGACTGAATCAATGACCGGAGGAGGCAGAGTCAGAGAGCAGTTTCTCGATCACAGTGAGCCTAATTTCGGCACCCCCAGTAAAGCTAACCCAAGTAGCAGCAGCTGGAGCAGGAGAAAGAGAAGAAGAGAAAGAGAAAGAGAAAAAGAAAGAGAGGTTAAAGTTGTTGCTAGCTAGGTAGGAAATGGAAGAGAAGAAGAAAGAATGTTCATATATACATATAAACCAGAGAGAAGGACCAAAGAAGAAAGAAAGAAGAAGCGAAATAGAGAGAGAGAGAGATGGAGGGAGGGGTGAAAACGGAAAACGGAAAAGATCGTGGGGGGAGGGGGGGTGATGGTGGAGCGGTGTGGGCGGCGTACAAATACACAATAGAGGCCGGACAATGGCCAACGCTGGAACTTTTGCTGTCCGGTATGTTCTCTCTTTCACTGTTCTCTCTTGTCCTAAATCAAAATGGTTAATAATTCATGAGGGCCAATCTTTAAAATTGTCTAGATAGTCATTTAACGATTTGAAATAAGTATTGTCAATTTTAAACTGATGAATGAAATTTTATTAGGGGTATAACAAAAATTTTAAAAATATTCTTTCTTTTTCAGCTTTTTTCTCTTTCCTCTCTCTACTTTTCACATGTAAATTGGATATAATAATGATGTAATAATGACTTAAAGGGTTATAACAATTTACATATAATGAGCCTATTAAAAGGACATAATAAAACGTATAACAGACTCGTACAATATATATATCATCGACAGAAAAGAGTGGTAAACTGGACATAAAAATGATGAATTCAATTACTCGTAAGGTGGACGTAACAACAACTTAATGAGCATGTAACATGGTCATATTAGCGATATAACATGCTCGTACAAAAACCACAGTTTTGTCGTTTTTTCTAATTTTTTGTTCACGAACATCATCTCCACCTTCGATTCTACGACGAATGCTTCAGATGACAACACTCACAGCAAAAGCGATTCATCTTCAGATCTCAATTTCTCGTCCTCCAGCTCTGATTCCCTGTCCGACGACGAGGACAACCACAAGCCATAGTTCGGCGACAACAACGATGATTACAATTTCCATCACCCGAAGTACGATTCCTACGGAGGAGGGAGAGGAGATTTGTCGTCTTCGTGGAGGACGCCTTCGCGGCCGTAACCGAGAGCCTCCTCTTTCTCTGTCAAATTTGTTGTGGAATTTTCTTCTATGCTTCCTTTGATTCTTCCGCGGAAGGCCCCACTTAATAAAGGATCATAGATTTCAGGTAAATATTCGTTTTGACTTTCATCATTACAATTACAAAATCGAGTCTTTTTTTCTGTCGGGGACTTTTTGAATTTCTTCAACACGGCTCCTTTCGAGAGGTAGGATTTCGCTGAGAAAGACAAGGGAGATGTGAATAAGAACTGTGAAGAGGCGAAATCGATTTCTTCAACGCCTGACGTGGAGGCGCTGGCCCAAAATCGGTTAACGGCATCCAGCGGAAACTAACGACATGACATTTTTGGCGAAAATGTCGATACCTCGTGACAGAAAATCTCATTCAAATTTATCGACATATGCCCAAACTTCGTGACATTTTAAAGTTTTTTGGCAAAAAGCTTTCAATGAGGGTGAATTTTTCAGTATACCTGATATATCGAAACTTTCGATGTGTCTAGTGTTCTTTTTGTAACATAAATCCATCACCACTGTCCATTTCAGTTTGCGATCTCGACGGTTCACAATTATTCAAATATTAAATTTATATTTCACATTTTATTCTTGATCTCATATATTTTCTCAATTTCACAAAGGAGCTTTAGCAAGAAGCTAAGGCAGCAGCTCAGAGAGCAAGAGAGGGAGACGAAGGAAACACAACTCCGAAAAATGCAGCAAGATAACAAAATCCTAGTGCTTCAAAACAAGACTTGGGACATTCTGCAACTGAAAAATCAAACAAAACACCATGTATGGCACCCCAAAGTGATAGCAAAAAACAGCAGCAACAATTTCAATTAAACCACATGAAATTTTTTATTTGAAATCACATGAAATTTTGGATAAATTACAATCCAATTTCAGATCGCAAACTGAAATCAAAAATAAAATGTGAAATTGAAATTTAATATTCGAATAATTATGAACCGTCGAGATCGCAAACTGAAAATGGACGTTGGTGATGGCTTTACGTTATAAAAAAAACTGGGCACACCGAAAGTTTCGGTATACCAGGTATACTGAAGAATTCACCTTCAATGAGTCTATTTTGAACTAATCTTGAAGCTTGTAAACTAAAAAGTATCGACGAGTCAAGCTAAAGAAGAAGATAACATAACACTTAAAAGTTTTTATTTTTGCTCAATTAAAATAGTTATATCAAAATAATATATCACTTGTATTTTCATTAGTACAATTACAAATTTAATATAATTTATTGTATACCGTTTTCGAAGGAAAACACATGTAACATTATTGAGTCTATTAATGAGCTATATACTTGAGTTAGTATTCGAGTTGAATGAGGAATACCGCCCATTATGTTCTCTCCCTATCTGCTCTCTTTTGTACTAATCCGAAATTGCTAATGATTCGAGGGGCCCAATCTTTCAGATTGTCCAGATAACTATCCAACGGTCCAAAATAACTTTCATCAATTTCAATTTGACGGTTGAAATTTTATTAGGGGTATAACGGAAGTTTTAAAAATACTCTCTTTTTCAGCTTTTCTTTTTATTTCCTCTCTTTACTCTTCACACGTAAACTAGGTATAATAATGACATAATAATGATGTAATAATGACGTAATGTGGATATAACAATTTACATATGAAGTCCACATAATGAGCCTATTAAAAGGACATAATAAAACATATAACAGACTCGTAAAGTGTATATATCCCCGACATAAAAGAGTGGTAAATTGGACATAACGATGATGAATTCAATTCCTTGTACGGTGGACGTAACAACGACCTAATGAGTTTGTAAAATGATCGTATTAGCGACATGACATGTTCTTACAAAGACCACACATATGTTATTTTTTCCAATTTTTTGTTTCGAAACTACCCCGTTTAAGTCAATTCGTTTGACTCAGTTTTAGCCGTTAAATGAAAGTTGACCGAAAAATAGCCTGATCCAATAATCGTGATCTGTCGGGATCAATCTGTCTGATCATTAGCCTGGTTGGTACCAATAATCAAGCAAAGTGGCGCCTCATTCGCTTTTTATTAATATATATATATATATATATATATATATATTTACCCCCTTATTAGTTCCTCTCTTAAACAATGATATTTAATTGTTTAACCTTTTGTTCACAAAAAAAAATTAGACTTACTTATACTTCCCTTTTTAAGCTTGAATATTGACCTTTGTTTTGTTTTTATAAGAGGGAGATAGTACTTAGTGGAGTATTGCAATTTCTTGTATGACAGGAGATGTGGAATTATCGCATTTGAATTTTTTTACCAACATTTTATATATGAATATTAATGTTATATTTATTTTTATTTTTTTATCATAGGTTGACTAAATGATCTTTTTCGACAAAAAAAAACAAATATAAATCTCTTATATAGGTTAAGGGAGTCATGTACTCAACAATTAAAAATTAGTGTATCAGACAATGATATACCATATTCTTGTCATTTTTGTTACATTTATATGTTCTAGTTTTAATCAAACAACAAGTCGACTTTTATTATAACAATCTTGGAGTTTGGGGTCACTCACATTTTGCACTTGTGGGCCAAATTCAGAAGTTGATGCGGATGGCATGAATGATTGAGTTCATTTAAAATTATTGACTATGATTTTTTCGGAGACCCCTGAGGAAGAGTTTTTCGAGGATAGTTTGTTATTGTTTATCGTTATGGTTCCTGATGGTGACTCCCCAGCCGTCCTCGACGGCCGGTTTGACCAAATCACCTCCTAAAATATTAGCGGAGTTCGATGGCAAGCTCAACCATCGTCTTCACCTTCGTTAAAAAGTGATTTAGCGGCAAATCTGTCCAAGAAAGAAGTTAGGGCAATGGATCTTAATCATACAGCCGAGATGGAGGATGTGATCGTAGAGGCTATTTATTACACATGAGGAATACCAAACTGAGAATATGAGTGATGATAACAGAGACTCACAGCGGACGAAGGAATCAGAGAGGATTTTTTGGCGCCCTGACGAGTGGTATGTAGAGGATTTGGATACAGAGGATGTTGTTGAATCTACGAGGAAGGAAGATTATGTGGTGGATCATGATGAAGATCCTCTGTGCCCTACAATCTGCGACATAGTTTCCAACGAGAGTGGCGGTCGGCACTAATGGTAAAGGGACTTGGCTGACGTGTTTCTTATTTTCCTTTATCCCGGCGACTCAATTTTCTATGGGCTAAGGCAGGGATCATTCAGATTTCCGACTTGAGTAATGGCTATTTTTGTTCGATTTTGTGAGAACCAAGATCATGAGACGACAGTCACGGGAGGACCTTGGATGCTCGAAGAGACTTATCTTACAGTGCACCGTTGGCACAAGGGCTTCAATCCATGGAGAACTGAAATTACTTCTACTCTCCTATGGGTCCAGCTACCGAATCTCCCGATTGAAATTTTTAATCGGGATGCGGTAATGAGAATTGTTGGAAAGATTGGTAAACCGGTGTATGTGGGCCGTGCAATAGGGGAGGGGCACGAACCAAGTATGCCCAGGTGTGCGTGGAGGTGAATTGAACTAAACCGTTACAGTCAAAATATAAGATTGAGGGAATTTGCTACTTCATTGGTTATGAAGGTCTTAAAGATCTCTGTACAGTTTGGGGAATAAACGATTGCAAAGGTTCTTGGTAATCGTTTGAAGGTTGTTTTGGACCGGGTTGTTACTCCAGAACAGAGTGGTTTTGTTCCTGGCAGGTTTATTGCTTATAAGGTAATGGCAGCATTTGAGAGTTTTCACTCAATGAAAAAACTTATCAAGCCAAAAGTTGGTCATATTACAGCTAAAATTGACATGGCCAAGGCATATGACAGAGTTGAGTTGCGGTTTCTAGAAGAGATAATGAAGAAATTGGAATTACCCCAGATACAGCTAATAATGATGTGTGTCAGATCCATCTCTTTCTCAGTCCGTGTTAATGGGCACCAATCAGAAAAGTTTTTTCCGGGAAGGGGTTTGCGCCAAAGGGATCCCTTATCCCCTTACCTTTTTCTTCTATGTGCAGAGGGTCTCTCAGAGGCGATATCGAAGGCCGGTAAGGAAAATAAATTGCCTGGCGCGTGGTGCACCAGTGGTCACTCATCTTTTCTTACCGATAATAGTATCTTTTTTAACCGTGCAAAGAAAGTATTATTCTGAAGACAATCTTTGCAGCGTTATGAGTTGGAATTTGGACAGTTGGTAAATTTCCAAAAATTTGAAGTTTCTTTCACTAAGAACATCCGTCCTCATGGGATATTACAGATTGGATCGGTTTTGGGAATGAGAGAAGTGGAGAAGCATGATAAGTACCTTGGTCTTGTTACTGAGGTTGGAAGGTCAAAGAAAATGCTATTTGGTTATTTGAAGGAGAGAATTTGATCTATGCTTAAGAGTTGGAAGGAGAGGCTGATGTCGGTGGTAGCTAGGGAGGTTTTTATTAAGTCGGTAGCCCAGGCTCAGCTTACTTATGCAATGCAAGTTTTATGAATCTAGATGGAATTATTAATGACATTCATTCGATGGGGAGACGTGCAGATTGGACTCGAAGGGAAAATCTTGTCTTTCCAAAACCTGAAGGGGAATGGGTTTCTATGATCTTTCAGGTTTTAATATGGCTCTACGAGCTAAAAAAATTTTGGAATTTGCACCAACGACAAAACTCCCTCATTGCTTGAATGTGAAAAGGCAAAATATCATAAGCATTCCTCGATCATTTATGTTGCTGTGAGGTATAGGTCAAGTTTTATCTGGCCTAGCCTTGTGGGAGCGCAAGAGCTTATCTGAGAAAGGATTACGATGGAGGGTGGGGAATGGTATTTCTGTCCGAGTCTGGGGAGACAAATGGATCCCAACGGTGTCGGAATTTTTTGTTCCGTCAGCTCCAACTATCCTTCCTTCAGATGCTTGTGTTAGAGATCTAATTGATCCGGAAACGGAGCAATGGAATTTTGTGTTAATTGAAAGCTGCTTTCTGACAGTGATGGCAAAAGATATTATGCAAATTCCTTTGTGAAGTGGTTGACATTTTCATTGTCTAATATGGTATCGAAGTAAGTATGGTGATGATACTACTAGAGATGGATATGCACTATGGTTGGAGCGCTTTAAGGAGGAAGCGGGTATTTGTCCAATTGGGGCACATGACGTTTGGAAGAAAATGTGGAAGCTCTATGTTCCTCCAAAAGTTAGAAATTTATGTGGAGATTTATGAGTGGGACTTTGCCAACGGGGGAGAAATTGAGTCGGCAGTGCGGTCGGGTGAGTGACGAGTGTCCTTTTTGTGGGAATGTCAGTGGTCAAGGAGGATTTGGGGTGTCTCGGAGTTTGCTGGTTGTTTTGAGCAATTCAAAAATGCGGATGGCTTCACATGGTTTACTAAAGATTAATAAAATCTTTCGGGTATTTGTCAACAAAAAAAGTTCATTTAAAATTTTATTTTTATAAAAATTTCATTTATATTTGTAAAAAGGCAATCATACAGTTTCTAGCTACTAACAGTTAGATCAATCATACTTTAAAATGTGAATAATTTCATAGGTTTTAATTCATGTTCGCCTATTGAATCCACTATGATGTATTTATTCTTTTCAAAAATCACTTAATTGTTAATAAAGGTTACAAGCATTAGACTATCTCCATCCCGTAAATTGCTTAGCAATTTCTAATCGAAATTTTATCACTACATCAATAATTTTAGTTCCGCAATTTTTAACCTCTTATATCCCAACAATTGATTAGCAATTTCGAATCAATATTTTTACAAACAAACACAATGAAAATAAACAATATAGAAAATCATTAAATATTATTTTCCTTTAATTTATTTTCTATTAATAATGTATTTCTTGAAAAATGTAGCAATTTGTCTATGTGGCATTACTAATAAACTTGTTAAATTAGCAAACTTTCCTCTATCATTAGCATTGATTTATTGGGTGTCACCTCACTCTTTATATCATTTAGCAATTGCTAAACAATTAGAAATTTGAACGCTCTTAAACTTATAAATTTTTTTAAATAATAGATCATTTACTACATGAACGCGTTCGTGCTAATCATGATATAGTGAATTAAGATCTTTCACTATTTTCTTATAAACTTATTTTGTAAATAATTCATATTCATAAATTTTTAAAACTGTAATTTTAATTTTTAAAACTGTAATTTTAATTTTTAAAATACAAATTTTAATAGAAGAAAAGAGATGTTCTCATAGATTACCGAACTTGTTTAAAATTGATGTCTTTTTCCATATTTCGTACAGAATCTATCAAAGGCTCATTTGGATTGAAGCACAATTAGTTTAATTTGTGAACTTATAGTAGGGTAATTGTCAAACAACGTGACAGACTGAAGTTATCAGTCATGATATTGACTGAAACAGGACTAATCACATCTTTGCCAACCCACCTTCTCTCTCCCTCGTTTAGGAAGGTCTACTTAGCCTTATTCTTATTTTGGATACACATTTGTAATCATCCTTCAATATAATTGGGCTTTATTATTAATCATTATTATTATTATTATTATGGGGCCTTGCTTCTTACTGAAATTAAGATTTGTTTTTGTATTAACTAAGATTATTTGGATTTGATTATGTATTAACTACATAGTTAAGCCGATGCATGGTTTTGTATTAATTAATTAATATATATGTCTTTGTTCCATGGATGGATGATGGCATGCTATGTGAAAAAGACTGAAGAATGTGGAATATAGTATTGATACAACGTCGCGTGCAATGTCCGGGGTTCTCGAGTAGTACTAAATTCCCCCCTTTTTACCCCATTCCTTTCAGAAAACAACCCAGCTCATCATCTCTATTAATGCCATTGCTATCGCCAGAGAAAATATATAATTGATGTGAAATTACATTAGGGTCCAATTCTACGATCGATACAAACTTCCTCTACATTGCAAAAATATATAATTGATGTGAAATTAGTCAAATTACATAACGAAAAAATGGTACAATTCTACCATCGATACAAAATTATATATATATAATTATGTGTCGTTGGTAAAATTGTACTATATATATATATTGTTTTGAAAGAAGAAAAAGACATGGATGATACAGTGAGATAACTAGGAGGTAAAATATGTTGAAAATTTACTTGTAATAGAATAAAGACGGACGTAAACAAGGTAGTTAAATTAAAACAACAAAAAAAAAAGAATACTGACAAGTGTAGATATAAGAAGTTCCCATGTAAATGGATGGTCGGAAAAGCGTATGTAATGATAACATAAACACATGGGATTGGATCAAATGAATGATGATGCCTGGTGGAGTTTCATTTCCGTGCATATGCGAACTCGTGCTGCCCAATTCCTAACATTTCAGTTTATTACTTTGATCTTTGGTTACTAGCAAAGGAGTGTTCTATGCAAATTTCCAGCAACCCATCATAGATTAAAAATGAAATTATGTTGACTCTTCACCCTCCTTTGACTATAAATTTGCCTCGCAACCATCCTCTATAAGTGATAGGTTAATTCGGACCAGTGTTTGGGGTTTTTTGATTCCAAATTAATAAAAAAAAAATTTCTCATGTAACTATAAGATATTGAACGGTGAAGAAATACATGAGTTGGTTAATAACCGTCACAAAAATGGATGGGTACGTAATGGGTATGTCATAACCATCCATGAACCTCCCTGCTACAAAGCTTAAGCCCCTTTATAGAAGAAGCACAAACCAGATTCCTCTGTCTTATGAATCGACCGCTCTCTGATTCGCGGAATTCCACAATCAGTTCTCTCTCTGATGACACAAATCAAGAACAATAGAGGTCTGAGTAGCAACAACCTACTTAGCGGTTGAGCCATCCTGTTTGCATAGAGTGTGGTTTCGGGCATTATGGGCCATGCAAGCATGGTTTGGGAGTGAGCTACCGGTGTGGCCAACCGCACCACATGATGATGGAGTCTCTAGAGAAGAAAGGACTAGCAAGTTTAGATGTCATTGTGCATTAGAGTAGGTCTCCTACTAGGATTACTTATGCTCGTGGAGGCTACAACGGTCCCACTTCTGGGGAAACTTTAATCTCAGTGGGTCAGAGATCTTAGCGGGGTGGAAACACCGAGGTACATGGAGGGGTGTATGCTACCCGTGCAAAGGCGGAGGCAGCTCCAAACAAAGTTATTGGTACAATTACTATCCTTGATAAGTCTCTATATGTATTGTGTGATACGGGTTCTACCCATTCTTTCATTTCAGCTTCTATCATTCTTTTTATGAACTTGTTGCAATAGACCCCGGTTCAGCCAAGTACGAATCATCTTCAAGCTTATACCGCCCGGTCTGTTTGTTTGGGTTTTTTTTGCAGGTATAACAAAAAGGAGATTTGGTGTTTTCCCGCTTACTATAAACACCATCTAATGGTGAATAGAAGAGAAGGCACACTTCCTCCCTCAAAATCCTAGATGACTAAACTCTCTCAATTGCTATGGGGGAACAATAAGCCATTGACGATCCGTCTCCTCCCTCAATGAGCCACTCTTGTTCTAGAACTTCTGACGTCTTTCCTTAGCTTGGAAGGGGCATGAAACCCTCCGCTTCTCTATCTCTCTTGTTGCTTTTAGTTGTAGTCGCTCGTCTTATTGAACTATGGACAGGTTGAAGCGCCGTCGTAATTGCAATGTAACATTTCTGCTTATTAGTGTGATTTTCTAGTTGGGCCTTCCCTCTCCGAGGCTCTGGTGATTAGGAGAGAAATCTCTATAATGCATTAACAAACTCCATGTCTTTTTAAGTTTCTTACTTCGATCTCCCTTTGCATGTTTGATCTGTGAGCGTTCTGAGTGCCTTATAATTTTTTGACTTTGATTTTTCTGCCTGTGAGGCAGATTCTAATATAAAATTGGTGTTAGAGCCTGGTTCTTTATCACTGGTCTCTTTGTGATTGCATCTATGTAGATCTTTATCTTGTTGATCTTGTTCTACCTATGGTGTTTAGATCAATCTCTTATTGGCATTTTTTGTTTGCTTCCCTAATTCTCGTGTGTCCAGTCTAGGGTTTCTTGTTGTCGATCGAATATTACCATTTTTATGACTATTTTTTAATCTTGTGAGGTTAAACAAGGGTGGGTAGCATTCGATTGAGTCCATATGACGGGTCGACTGGCTTTGCCATATTGAAAGTGAAGATGGGGGCAATCCTCATCAAGGAAAAATGTTTTCACTGTTGTTTCTGAGGAGTGGCCAGCAAAATTGAGTGTGATATATGAAATATTGAGATTAGATACATTGCCCACCCAGAAATAATGATACGCCTTTCTGACGATGTTGCTCATCAGGTTGTAAGTATCACTGATCCCAAACTATTATGGAAGAGTCTAGAAGATATTTTTTTTGTCTAAGTCCTTGTGTAGTTTGATTATTTTATTGTATAATTTTTTTACGTTTAAGATGGATGTTTCTATGACTATTGCGGAAAACCTTCATGCTTTCCTATGTATGACTCAAGACCAAAAAAGAAGTTGTG
The DNA here is from genome assembly GCA_030674075.2 of Linum usitatissimum. Lineage (NCBI taxonomy): Eukaryota > Viridiplantae > Streptophyta > Magnoliopsida > Malpighiales > Linaceae > Linum > Linum usitatissimum. The sequence goes on from JAUJYP020001182.1 coordinate 5,565,911, forward strand.
ATAAGTTAAAAGATACTCACCAAGCTATTGCCCTGTTAAATTCCTTTGCCTGCCCAATTTGATACATTAAAAGTTGTCATCCAGTATGGTTGTGATGATCTCACTGTAGCTCAAATTTTCAGGCTATAATACAAAAGGACGAGTCTCTTAAGGTGTTTAAGTTTAGAGTTAAGAGTAAACCTGTTGACACTTAATGTTGTCAATCATTAACACATTTGTTCCCGCTTTGAACAACATTTTTGGATGTTTGGGTGTCTCACTTTGATCGAATTCATGATGTTATGTGCATATTTGGTTCCCCCTTGGCCCATTGGGCCATTTTATGTTACTTTGCATGTGTTTGGTATATTTCGTATGTCATATGACGTCTCAGGATGAAGTAAGACATGACGGGGAGGTTGGAACAACTCAGTATGTTCGATTTGGGAAGAAAACGTAACAGTTTAGTATTTTGGGCATAACTCATCTCTCATATGTTTGATCGATGCAACATCAACATAGTTGGAAAGATAATTTGATTTTCTACAACTTTGATGTTCACCTCGTAACCAAAATCTGTATATTGAAACATCAAGACGTGTTCTTCCTACTGATCCTCACGGTCGAGAATCAAATATCAAATAGCATGGTCGTGCTCATTGTCCAAACGAGTTTTTTGAGCCTTTTCTTTTTCGAACTTGGCCTAGAAGCCTCTATATATCCTTGAGACCCCTTTGGACGAGAGAGACATCATTGTAGACATATTTTCAAGCTCTTAGAGAGAGTTCGAGTTCCAGCGAGACGATTGAAGCTAGAGGATAAACCATGATTGGAGAAAGGGGCGAACATCAAGTCGAAGATTGGAATCCCCACGAAGAACATGTCGTCTTATTCGATTTTTTTTCTTTTTCCTTATAATTTAGTGTCTGAAATTACGCGTTGTTAAACTCTTTGTGTTTTTTAGATTAGCTTAAGCTTTAATTTAGACTTTGTATGGAAGATGGATTTTTAACCCTTTGTATGGAAGACGAAGACGAGGATAAAATGGACAATCATAATTTAAACGACAATGATTATGATAGCAACAACTTTGTGAAAAATGACAACGACAATGTTATAACCACAACAATAATGGGAATGAAACTTCAACAATAACAACCAGTGTATTTTAGTCCCAGTAGAGAAGTATTGAAAGACTATGGCCGACCCACTCTCGAAGGAGCTGCTTCAAGTATTCAATCTCCAATCAGGAGAGATCAAGCTCTTCAAACTCCAGTGCAGCTAATCAACCTCATTCAGGGACGTGCATTATTTGGAGGACCAGATGAAGATCCCAATGCTCATCTCCGGGATTTTTTTCGTCTAGCTGAGATAAATCGAGGACGAGGAGTGAATATTGACGACCTCAAACTTAGCATCTTCGCATTTTCTCTCAAAGGGGATGCATTAGAGAGGTTATATGAGCACCTAGCAGGACATTTCACTACTTGGGATGGTTTGGCTCCAAAGTTTCTAGATGAATTTTTCTCATCGTCACCAACAAAAGCATTGAAGGGTAGAATCACTCAGTTTAAGAGTCCTTCTAACTAGACTCTTTGTGATGCTTGGCATAGGTTCCAGAGTCTCCTTCATTCCTACCCTCACCACGACTTTGATGTACATACCAAATTCAAGATTTTCATCAAAGGCTTGGGCTACAACAAGGAAAAGGATCTCAACATGTCTAGACCTGGAAATCTTTCAGATTTTACACCAGCTCAGGCCCTTGAAGCTTTTAGGGCCTCTGCCCAGAAGATGAGAACCTTTATTCTCACAAATCTAGTAGACATTAAGCTCAATGTGCCTAGGAATCAAGTTCAACAAGTAAGGTCAAAATCGGTTGCAGGCAAAGTAGACTCGTCAACTTATAAGTTTCAACAAGCTCAACCGGTTTATCAGATGCAGATACTCACCAAGAAGATGGATGGTTTTGAGCTAGCTCTGTAACACCCCAACCACACTAAGCTAGAAATCATATGATTTACTTGAAATAGCGGAAACGTTTCGGGGTGTTACGCTACTCATGATATTGACAAAACCATGACCAAATAATCCATTTAGTTCTTTCCGTTAAGTCAATGGCCTTGCATTGTTAGAAATGCAATACTAACCACTTTTAAAAGCATTACATATTGACTTTTGAAATATATAGATATATTCATTTCATACATACCATAATAGGAATCCATAAGCATACAAAATCGTGAAAAGTCATTGACTCCACCAATATAAATGGAGTTTTCAAACATGTTACCCTTATGGCCATTACACATCATATCACACTCTCGCACCATATAAATACACATGAAATATGAATATGAAGAAAGATATATAAAACTTAAAGTCGATTTAAAATAGTTTAGGATCAAGACACATTCTTCCAATTCTACCTGGCATCATCGCCATGATCGCTCATCGATGATCCACTTCTTGTTGCAATGATGCTTAGTTGTAGAATCTCAGTGTGTATCGGTTCCACCTACTATTGGTCCGAGGAAAATAAGGGTAAGTGCTAATCACTGAGTGAGGACCTTCAGCTCTGGGTCACTCTAAGGTGTATTCAATCATATAATATTTATTCCCGACATGAAACACACCTGGCTACTCCTAAGACACTAGCTCTTTATTCCATATTTTATTTAGGATCCCAGCACGCGTATGTTCGACGACTTTTAGAACATCATTGGCACTGGGGCACCTATTTAAGGCCATAACATTGAATAGATACTGTACCCATTTTTGGCACAATAACACATTGCATTGGTGGCACTATCAAGGGCCCATTTCATTAAACATAGGTGCGACACGCACACATTGAGATCTCCAGTATACGAGCCCTATCTAGGTGATCAATCAATTACCAATTTAATCCCCCTAAAATAAATGTTTAGGTGACATCACATAACAAGTTAACTATGCACATATCAACTGAATCCAACCATAAAGCACGTATGCAAGGTACCAAATATCACATGTAAGCATAGTGTTTATAAGCATCTAGTAATAATAGACACATAAAGGAACGCCAAACCTGGTTGGATATGTAGGGGACCCTCACCAGAATTTGATACGATCGATATTAACCCCCGAGTCGAACCTTTAAACCCAACAAATTCCTCCCTCGAACGTATGCAGCTCAAGATTCCACTTTACTTATGCTTTTATTTTTGTCTTGCTCAACTCCTCTGACATTTAGAATAATAATATGGTTGTCTCTAACAATTAATGTGAGCTATCATTAGGCAGATGAATTTCCTTCCTATTTAAAGAAAGAAATGTACGATACAATTCCTACTTTTCCCAACACATATCCACCTGCCCCCCTTCACTTCTACACCTGCTCTCATCCCCTCTATATCTGCCCCACTCTCTTTCCCTTTACACCTGAATCAATTTCTCCTCCTCTTCCCCAATTTATTTTCCTACCCGCTCTATTCAACACTAACAAATCACCTCCTTCCTTTTCTCCTAACCACTCCAATCACCATTCACAAATCACCTTCTCCCTTTTCTCTTTTGTATTTTAGTGAAATGGAGGCATATATACACCATATATGAGATGTTCATAATGTATTAGAGTATTTATGGCATCAGGTATTATATTAGGTATAACGGTATTTTAGTGCGGCTGGTGTGGGATGTTACAAGCTAATCGAAGAAACCAACAGTTCAACAAACCTATAAATGCACATACAACTTTTCTTTATGCATGTTAAAGGTGTGGAGGAACTAATCATGACCTCTCAAACTATATGATTCTTTGTCAGCCAAAATCAGACATGAATCAAGAGCAGGACTACGTGGGTGGTCAGAATCAAGGAACTTATCAGCAGGGACAAAAAATGTATAGAAACTAGAATAACTACCAGCAATAAGGCCAGAATAAATACAGAGGCCAGAACAATTTTCACCAAGAAGGCCAAGACACCTACTGAAATAAGCATAATCATCAACATCAGCGACAAGGAGAACAAAATTATAATGCAAATAACCAATACCAACAATAGAATCAGCATGGGTCTACTTCAAGCAATCAAAGTTATGGTGCTCAGGGTCACACTTTGGTTTCTTCTAACCAGCGAACCCAAAGATTTCCTCATCAACAACACTAGTCCTCTATAAAGATCCTTTTGGAGAAATTCACAACTTCTAACGTTTTTATTCAACAAATGAATCAAGCTCAATTCAGCATAACAGATGCAACAATCATAAACTTGGAAAATTGAATTGGAGAATTTTCCAAGTTCATCATTAAGAAGCAAAATGGGATGCCAAGTGCTACTATTCCCAATCTAAAACATGGAGAGTTCCCAAGATTAATGACACTAAGGAGTGGCAAGGAACTTCCCGACTGTCCAATGAAACCAGTGCCAGTGTAGATACGAGAAAAAGTTACACCTTTAACTCCCAAACAGGTCACCCCAGTCTTACCTTACAAGCCTATGATACCATACCCTCATACGGTGAACAAGAATCCATTGACAAAAGATGATTATGAGAAATTCTTGGATATTCTCAACAAACAGAGTTTGAGCATCCTACTATTAGAGGTCTTGCTTAAGGTGCTAAACTATGCTAAGTTTATAAACGTTCTTTCCAACAAAAGAAAGTTGGGAAATGCATCAACTACGATAGTGGTAGAGGAGCTCAGAGTTGTGGTCTTGGATGAAGAGGAAGCTAATCCAAAACCCAAAGAGGCACCTGCTACTCCACCAATACAAAAGACGCAGAAGTCAAAAGTAGGGTAGAAAGATGAGATAGCTTCAATGTCCCTCAACATAACAAACACAACGGATCTTAAGACCAAAGTGGTGAAAAAGTGCTTTGACCCAAGGAGTTTCACTTTATCTTGTTATATTGGTATTCATCGCATTGATAGGGCTTTAGCGGATTTCGGTGCTAGTGTTAGTGTCATTCCTTACTCCTTATTTGAACGTCTTGACTTGCCTGCTTTGTGCCTTATAAAGATGCATATTCAACTAGATGATCAAACCATCTATTATCCTAGGGGAATTGCTGAGAATGTCAACATTAGAGTAAGAAAATGTAGCTTTGAAGTATATTTTCTCATGATAGCCATGAAGGAGAGTGCCTAAACCCATGTCCTCCTTGGTCGGCCATTTGTAGCAACTACTAATGTAACCATTAATGTGAGAACTGGATGATTTCCTTTAAGGACTGAGGAGGATGAGATCACATTTGAGATGTCTAGCCCTGCCTCCATTAACTCCTCACTAATTAGGCCCCTATTAAATGATCTTAATTATGCCTCTGTTTATACTCTTATTACTCACCCTGCTCCATTGCTCTAAAAAGTGCAAGTACGGCCAGTTGCTGAAGAACTCATGGAAGTAAATACGACTGCCCTAAAGAAGTGCACCAAGAAGAAAGAATAAAAACACAAGGACAACTCTGGGACTCTCACTTTTAACCCTTCGAACATAGATGTCGACAAGGAAGAGTGGTTCAGACCATTTAAGATTACAACTATCATATTTGACGGTATTTTAGAGCTTGTTCATGATGGCCAGAAGAAGTTACGTCTCAATGGTGGCATACCTAAGATGTATTTCAAGAACACTGATGCCAATGTGATGGAGTTCCTCACTTGGACAAGCACACCTTAATCCAGGTATCGTCTAGAGCTTAAAGACGAAAAAGAAAAAGTGCTTCTCGGGAGGCAACCCGAGCGTCAAGTCTTTTATTTTTCATATTTTGAGTCTCGTGGTGTGTCTTGTGTCGATTCAGTCAAGTCTAGATGTTTGAATTTTTTGATTTTGTGAAATTAATTTTATAATTGAGGTTATTACTGCTATATGCTAGGACCATAAATTAAATTTGTTATGAATTATTTACGGTTTGCAATATAAATTGTGCCAATAAAAATAGGTTAGGAAATAGGAAAGATTTCGTTTATATAACGCCCAGAATCTTCTTGCTGTGCCTCATGACTTGTCTCCTTCTCGGATCGTATGTGCAATCCTCTAATATATAAAGAGATGTAAAGCTTGGAATTCATACCAACATTTATGAAAGCATCAGCTGGATCCACTGTATTTATTGTTAATTAATAATCATCGTTATTCAATTAACTTTGCTTCCTCGACAATTTTTTATTGTTTATTTAATTTGTTGTTATATAAGATCGATCCAAAACTCGTTAGTCAGTTGGACCAGTTGAATTATTATAATTTTAAACATTTATGAAGATTGTTTTGTTCTGTCTGTAAATGAACCTTCCTTTTCTTCATAATCTATTCAGATTCCTTTGTCCCAATCGATTTTTGACCAACAAGAAACCCAAAAGGGATATCTTAAAATTAATTTAAATTATATAATGCAAGTGGAATTAATGCCCATTTTGTTCACATATATAAAAGTGAGTGTCTCTGTGTCTGGTCCATTCGGATTGCAACTCTTCTCTACAAGTTTATGTAGATATGAGTATTGCATCTACATAAAAGTAGGCCTTGATAGGGTTTTGAATAATTTTTTTTCCAAGGTAAAAAATGTGGTTGATTGTTCACATTGTATTATCAACTTAAAAGTAGGTCTTAGCTGGTTATTGAAAATTTATATGTAGACGTAGTTAATAGTAATTTAGAGATAGGTATTAACTACTTTGAGATAGGTATTAGTAACTTTAAACGTAAGATAGATATAAGGTGAAAATGTAATTATTAGCAATTTAAACATTGTTATTGAGGAATTTTCCGTAGTTATAACAAACTTAAAGGTAGTTATTATCAATTTAGAGGTAGATATTAGCAATTTTGAGGTAGACGTAATTATTAGCTAGTTTGAGATAATTCGTAGCAATTTGCTTGTACTTATTAACAACTTAAACGTAAGGTAGATATAAAAATGAAAACATAGTTTTAGAAACTTAGACGTATTTATTGACGAACTTTATCGTAGTTATTAGCAACTTGGAGGTATTGAGCGCTCCCTGTTCCTAATATATACATTTTACTGCAGAATGAGGTAAGACCATCCACCTCAAAATGAAGTGATGACGAACCCTCCTAAAAACACTACTGATTCCCTCGGAAAAATACACATTTTAAAAAGTTCTCAAATACTCTCAATATTGATATCATTATATTCTGGCTTTGAAAAATGAGTCTTCATGTCAAGAGTATGTTGAAATGAAAGAGATATGCTCCAAATAAGGTGAAAACATGTATTTTTAAAAATCGTCAAACTAAAATTAATATTGATCTTTTTAGATTCGCTTTTGAAAGACGATTCTTTCTATATAAAAAACACAAAAAAGTGAATTTAAATTGAAAGAGTTATGTTAGTTTAACAAAATAATAAGGAGAAAATATTTTTTATAATGACTTTCACTCAAATCTGAATAGTTAGGTAGCAAAGGGCTAAATAGATGATAATCTAATGATTAAGCAACCTACTAAAGTGCCAATTCGGTGGTGCCCTATCTAAAAGATAGGATAGGTTTAAACATCTTGCTCAATGTGTTCTTCAGCAAAGAATCTCATCGGTATTTAATATTAAAATAAATATTGGGGTGTAAGATCATTTTTACAGAAATTCCCATTATATTGTTTTTTGTCAGACGAGTAATTATAATTTATCAATAATAAGAACAAATGAACTACTTAGACCATGATCTTAATATGGTTAAACAACTTTTAATAATGAACATTGTCAACTAACTCATTTAACCATTTCTACACACTTCAATTTAACCTTTGTTAACAATTTTTATTGTTAAAACTTATGATATAACTTACCTTTAAATTCTTTTATTTTATTAATTTGTTGTTACAAAATTAACTCTACTTAAATATTTACCTTCCGAAAAAAACTCTACTTAAATGTTTTGCTTAGAAAATTGATCCAATATAACTATTTGGCATCTAGACTTGACATTAGGCTCGTGGGTTTCAAGTACCCATCGGGGGCCGCCAGGGAAGGCAGGCCGGCTGCCCATGGCCCATGGGTAATATCCGGTTCCGGATATACCCGGGACCAGTTCGATGCGGGTGATGGGCTGATACGGATGTTAATATATCCGACCCATATCTCTGATATGTTAGTAAAACGACGTCATATTGTATAGGTATAAAATGCTTAGTTTTAGGATTAGGGTTTTCGACGACCACCACTTTCAAACCACCTTCTCGATTTTTCTCCCAAAATCTGTCGGAACTCTCTCGATCCAGCCATACAAACCCTTCGATTCCTACGAATTCTCCTCGTTTCTAGCATATTTCCTTTCGATAATCTTCAAATGCATCATCAATATCATCATAACTTACCCTTAATCAATCCCCCAGTCGCCGAAAATGCCTCAATCCACAAACTTTTTTTCGAATCGTGCATGCCAAGAACTTCTTCCACCGATCGAGATAAGTTTTCGATTCTTTCCTTCCTTAATCTCTTTCATACTTATGTATATAGAAATAGTAGACTAATTTTATGTTATGTTCTTGTTCATCTGCAGTTCTTCCAAACAAAAATCTAGAAACCCTAATCTACTAAGTTACCTAGTTACTTTCATAGTTTTTTTCCAATGCCAGAAACCCTAATCTACGAAATCTAATGTTTTTTTTTGTCTTTTTTTTTCAGATTGCTGCTCAGGACAAGAAATTGGTGATGAGGACAAGAAATTGGTGTTTCGATTGCTGAGGTTAGTTTTCAAGTATATGTTGTGTAACCCTAAAACCCTATACAGTAACCTTGGTCCTTGTATATATGATGTTGTTTGGCCTTTCATTGATAGTAAATTTGTAACTCTAAACTAGTACACTTAGACAGACGTAACTAGTAATCTGAATATTTTTCATATGATGCTTATTTCATTATTGACGTTTGCAAATTCTAACTTAATAGACATGAATCACTAGTAGTCTACTATTATCAGTTTGTCTGCGTCTCTGTGATTTTGTTCACTAGTTAATACTGCAATTCTGTAATCTATCCCTACATCGTCTTTGTGAATTTATTTTCCAAAATATTTTTTTTCAAGACACAAACCACTTTCTATTACAAAAAAACCTTATTAATTGTTTTAATTTGTATCTCCTATTTTGTTTCTCCTTTTTCATTAGATTTTCTTCCATAACATTTCGTATCTTACTCAAAATATATTCTGACCTTCACAAATAGTATCAATTACTATTTTTTGAGTCCAACGATATCAATTTTAATATGTTTTATGGTTTATTATCTCTAGACATATCAATTTTGATATGTTTTATGGTTTATTATCTCTAGACCTATCTTGAACCCTAATTGGGTTAAGTCGGTTTGAATTGTACATATCTATCAAACCTAACCATAGTCTATATAACATGATTCTTCTTTGAAGATTTTTTTTTAACGGGAACAATTCAGAATACTAATAGGACTGGGTTGAGTTAGATTGGACGTATTGATCAAAGCTAATCATAACTGAAAACATGACCATTCTTTTAATAATATTTTACCGGGACAGTTGAGATTACATTTTTATAAGTTAATCGGGTTAGAGTCATTATCTAATGACCAATTCAGAATAATACTTCAGTTGAGTCACCTGAATTTTAGGCAGCCTCCAACGGCTCCTATAAATACCTCTCCTCCCCTTCTTCATTCCTCACACATTCAGTAATTATATTCACTAATTCTCTCCTCCTTCTTGTTCCGACAAGCAAATTCTTGTTCCGCAATCAACTAGCCGGTAATATTAGTAATTTTCTCAATTTGTTGCCTACTAATATTTTTTTTTCACTGTAGGATGGATTACTTGTATGGACCAACACCTCCGTGCGTCGACCCTGAGCCGATCGATGGAGAACTACTTTGGGGCGAGCGCAACCGACATCAAGCCGGTGCAATTTTCGACAATGAGGTTGGTACCATTTGAATAATGCGTAGAGAATATTAATCTTGGCCTAGTGTTAAATAATATTGCTGAGTATTAAAAATATTAGTACTTCATTATGCCTAATGTTAGAAAATATTAATACTCGATTATGCCTAATGTCAGAAAGAATTATTGTGCACCCTATTCTTAGAAAATATTAGTAGTTACCTAATATTATGTTAGATACTAATAAGAAATGCATAATATTTTAGATTCATTATTTATTAGTACATATTAGGTACTTACTTAGCGATGTTAGACTTGGTAGAGGAGGTTTTAGGAGCGAGGTCGATGGTAAATGATGTCTTACAAGACGGACGACTGAGGATTGTTGCAGTTGCTTTCATAGTGTCGGCTGCACCATCTCCATACCCATCCCCGCCAATTTGGTCCATCGCAGCTCTAAGTCCGGCTAGCCGATCCGAGATGACGCATACGTTTTTTCTGTTTGTCACTAGCTCTTGGTTGCCACGGAGGAACCACACCCATGTAACAATACTCTCTTTGTAGATAATGGAAAAAAGCGACACTCAAAATGTTATGGTTGCCATCAAATGAACTAGTCATCAATAGGGTGTCACTATATTTTTCGGTGAGGAAGGTGCCGTCAACAACTAGGACAGGTGGACAATGTTGGAACCCTTCAATGCACGGCCGGAAGCTCCGGAATATAGAACGAAACTTCCTTCGACCACCAACACCCCCGATTAAGTCATTAAAGCGGAACTGGACTTGGGTGCCAGGGTTATGACTCTGCCTTACGTCGAAGAAATCTTAAACTTTGTTGTAAGACTCCTCCCAATTGCCATATGTCATCTCCATAGCCCTCTGCTTCCCGTACCACGCCTTTCTGTACGAGATCTGACTTTGGAAAAGGTGTGAAATATCATCCTGGATCAAACAGGTCCGAAAGTGTGGTCTTGACCGGACAAGATGAATCACCGCATCTGCGATGACATTCACATCTAGTTGGGTAGATTCTACGTTGTCCTCGCTTCTGTCACATGTGTGTTGTGGATTTCACTGCCGAAACATCCAGAACCCGTCATATGCGCTGCTGGTGACACGTAACCTCCATGGACAGTTGTTGATTTTGTACGAATAATATCTGACCTACAACTCTCAAGTCTTTGAGCGAGACGTCTCGATTGTTATGCAAGGCACAGTGTTAGACAGCGAGACTTGCCTCCTTCTTCATGTAAAACCGTTGGTCGTGTAGAAACGTTGACAGGTGGAGTTGAAATCTGGGATCTCAGGGCCACCCTCGTAATAGTCAACAATCATCACCTGCTCGATGTTGTCGCTCAACGTTGTGTACATCTCCCGGGGAGGGGGGGAGGGGGGACAATCTTGCAGCACCTGCTCCGATGATGCATCAGCATCCTCCCTTTCTGGATGGAGAGGGCCAATTGGCGCACGTCGTCATCCTCACTCGAGGCCTGATCATCTTCCCCTTCCCCATTGTTGTTACCCGGATCGTACTCAGCCTCGTCGTCAAGGACATCGTCATCCATCGCATCAACGTTGGGTTGTCTGCCGCACTGAGAGACCTCGTCCACTTTCTGTGAACTAGAAGGTTCAAAATACCCAGTCGTTGAGGATTGACCAACAGAGCCATCAACATCGGTGATTGGACCTTCGAACTCGAAATACAGTTCCAGATTGTTGCACATAGCGAAGTTATTTACCATGTAGTAAATAGCTCTCCAAAACTCTTCATCGGTGCACGGCCGGAGACAGTACCCAGCAATAGTATCGTCGGAGACAGTTCTAGGACGCGCGGCACGTTGTAAGTGAGGGGATTGCCATTTTGTGTAATTAACTTTTCGACTTGATTATCTACGTAATTTCAGATTTAATCTTCCCTAAAAAAAATTCCCTTAATATTATACTAATTATATATACACATTTGTATACTTTGGAGGCGGATGCAATTATTAGGATTTTGGCAAAAAATGTCAATTTTATCCCATCTATCTTCGACCGTTTGATTTAGAATACGATTTTCAAATGTCTAAAAATTGTCTGGGCTTCCTAGATTAAATTTAGGAACGGTTGCCCTGGCTCCAGATTTAAAATCATGCGTCACCCCGCCGGGGTTTCTCTAGACGAACTATAATTAAGGGAACAGAAGATGACGTACCAAACAAAACAATACTTTTACATAAAACAACCTTTATATATATATATATATATATATATATGTTATTTCTCGTTTTTAAACAACAAGCAATAGGCAAGGCAATAATAAACAGAGGAGCGGACGACAATAATAATTGACACGCATGCATGTGTTGAGTTGGTTCATCATCCACACACAGTTCCAGGAAGGCAACTAAATAGCTAAGAACATACCCATAACAATATTATAATGATCATACTTTTACTTTTCGTTTACACGGACTTATGAATGAATTAACCAGCCATACTTAAAAAGGTAGAGTTGTGGTGGGTGAATCACCAATGGGGCAAATTTAATTTGGTAGCTCTTCATCATCTTCATCCATCTTCCCTTTCTCACAAAAAAAGAAAAGTTAATTCAGTAATTCATGCTTAACATTTCCTTTTTCAAACAACAGCTAGCTAGCTTTATAAGTCCAAGCAAAGCTACTATTAATTTAATTGAGATTGTCTTTCTTATCTCATCTATGGGTCTGTCTGTGGCTTTGCTGTGGGGGACTTGAATCCCCGCCTTCTCTTTTACTGTCGTAGTTGTGCATGCTTTGCGTTTTAATTAATGAGAAATCAATGCAAGTGCTGAGCAAGCTAGCTAGGTTACGCTGATGAATACATAGAGAAAATAAAGCCACTTAATTAAAAAGGGCCTACAGTATATATTGTGATATTAGACGAGCTCCAATGCATGAGTTATCATTTTCTGAGGTGGTCCTTGCCTTTGAAGTTTTATTTGTTTATGGCTTAAGCTTTTGGAGTTGGGATGAAGCTATAGGTAGCTGTAATATTATGAAGGGATAGAGAAGATGGACTGCCGACTACTCAGAGTGAGAGAGAGAGAGAGAGAGAGAAAGAAAGGAGGTGGCAGCAGCTGGCCTGGCCTGGCCCGGTAAACATTGTGATAAGTAGATTAGATATGTTGCGGGGAAAACAAGCTAAAAAAGCACAGTACAGTACAAAAAAGAAGAAGATGATGAAAAATACTATTGAGATGGACTTTTGCTTTTTGATGTGGTTGGTGAAACATGGCACAAAAAGCTGAGTTGGTGTCGTCTTTAGCAATGGAGGGTCATTCTCAGCAACTGTCTCCCCCTTTTCCTCCCACTTTTTCCACTTCACCACCCCCAAAATTGTGCTTCAAAGTTAATTTCAACAGGTAGACAATTTTCCCCCACAGAATCTCCATTATTGGATCATTAAGCACTGAGCAGTTCATCCAATTTATTAAGCGCCCACCCCAACCCATTATATTTTCAACTGGTCCAATTCTGACACCACTGCTCTGTAATAATTTCACCCACAACCGTATAAACTTCGATTATCAGTTGGTCCACTTGGTCATTATCATTCTCCCTTCACGGCTAGCCATGCTACTGAAATCAGTTTATACTAATAAGCTTAATATCATAATCAATTCAAAACTCTCTGCAAAAACTTTCATCCAGTAGCAGTACAGTACAGTGCCAATTTAAGCTAAATTAAACTCCAACCAACATACATTCCTAAAGATTACAGAATCATCACTACTCTCACTCAGCCTTTCTTCCTCTCATCTCATGACGCAACACTCTCAAACACTTATCCTCCTAACCGGTCCAAGCAGGGCCGAATAGGTACAGGAGGATATGAAAACAGGCTATGTTCTTCGAAAACCGCTCATGCCCTGCAAGCTCCTTCCTTGGCAACAAGGAAATGTTGTGTTGTTTACTTTATTCCCTTGGAGTTGAAGCTAGATACATGGGGCTACTGTTTTTTTTTTAGGCATGCTTCAGTTGCTGCTTCTCTCCATTCTCAAATGTAGTGTACCCATATCAAACTTGAGACAGTCCAATTTCAGAGCTTACCCTTTTGTTTCTTTCAATTCAACAGGACAACAAAACTCAGCTCTTCCTATGAAACTTCCAGCTTCTGATTCATTTCGTGTGCTCTCAATGCTTCCAATATGCTGCCTACCCACCTGATTCCAAAATATGAGGACTCTCAGCAGTTCAATTTGCCTCGCCTAAAGATGATTATAAACTTTAACATCCAGATCATATTTGAAGGTAAGAATTTTACCCTTCTAGGCCAGGCTGTGTTGGATAGTACACGTTCTTAAACCCCAACCTTTTTGCAGCTGCAGCTGTAGTCTCACCAATACAGGCCACGGAATTGTTCCAATGTCCTGATTCTGAAGTAAGTTTAAGCCAGGCACTGAGCAAACATGCATATCTAATCAGCCATTTAAAAGAAAAAGTAGTGTCGAATCAAAACAGATGCAATGCGAATTAATATATCAAACAAGTTTGGTTTAATTACCGGATTGCAGAAGGTGAAGCAACTGCCACAACAGGAACCGATTGTGCCTCTTCGAGAACTGTCTGATCAACATGATCCACCGGAATCTAAAGACTCGAGGTCATCAAATAACAGGAATAATGTTGTTAATCACCTCAGTCAGGAAAATGGACTACAAGAACGGCACTTCCTTTACCATCAAAACAAGATGTTAAAAAAAATATCGGCTAATAGTATAGTAGCCAATTAACTGCTTAACAGAGAAACAAGGGTGTTAAAGGCAGTTAAGTTAATATCCATCTGCTTCTTTCTGTTCAACGAGCATAATAGGGGAACAAGGTTCTAAAACATATACGGCTGGCAGTGATAAGAAAGAAGAAAATGCAGAAGGCACCTAGCAGGGTTTCAGTAAAACTCCATCTGTTTTTAATTTTTATACTACATGCAGCCACTACAACAGATACTATCATATATCTTGCGGATTTAAAAACCAAGACAAAAGTATGTAAATTGTCCTTGTGCATAACTGGAGGTTTTTGACATCATTTTAAGGTGATAATGTTGTGGGGTAATCAATCGAGGCAGCCATACAGTGTCACTATAGCACTTCCACAATACTTACCGTTGTATATGTATTTAGTCTCGTGACATCGAATCCACGGTTAGAAAGGCCATCCTCTGAAACAACAGGTTGACGGTTACTTATTCCTAGGTTCACACGTATTAAGTATAGATCTGAGTTAATAGAGAATGTCAAGCTTTGAGCGAGATCTGCCAATATCAGGATACAGTACAAAAGATGAAAGCATCACCACTATGCAAACGTTGGGAACCAAAACCACTGGAAGCTACACAAACAATATTGACTTGGATGAGATCAAAGGATCTTCAGCTATAGATTTAATGCAAAGTCCATATTGCTTACAGACATTGGAGAAAGACATCTTCTAATGTCATTAAGGGAGATCCAGAAATGTCTATAAAGTGCATTTTACACCCAGTAATGCTTAAGCTGTTTGGAAACATCTACCTCGGAGATGAAGAGCCATTCTTTCTAACCACAGTGCTAAATTTTCCTTATCAAACTAGTTATGGTTCAAGTCCTGTCCACCTTAAAGTACTTCCGTGAATTCCACGATCAAATTAGTCCAGTCACTCCATATACCACCAAACATTACATATGGGATATATTATGTACATGATATCATGAGCACCATCGTACTTACGGATTTCATTGCTTGCTTTAGCGGACGCTGGATACAAGACTGTGCATTTTCTATTCCCACCGTTCGGGAGCTCTGATGCCAAAACCTTGCCCGTTGCTGACCAAAGGAAGAAACAATTAAGAAAGCGAAAGGAAAAGGAAATCTAAGTGTTATCACTTTCGAATATACTAAATAATCGCTCAATAACTGGAACTCAGACACTTTTGTAGATAACAATTAAAGCTGTTTCTCATAAAAGAAAACAATTAAAGCTTGATTTGATAACTGGACTCCTATTTTGCATCCTGATGTTACAACTAGTGACTAGACACTTCAAATGTTCATCATCCATAAAGTGTCAGCTATTGTTTAATTGTGGAGCTTCAACCAAACAGATGAAAATAAACAGATGGAGTTGGAGAGGTACGGTAAAAATAGATTGGAAGGAAAACTATGCCTGCGTGCTTATGTATTCTTCCGCTACAATAATTCATGATTAGATAAATTAGAAACAAATTGAATGATACGATAACTGCTGATGATAGAAGCTTCTTTAACTACATGATGCATTGTGAGGATAATAGAATGTGTTAAATCATGGGAGTGTATATGACTTTGCAATCCTGACCTTTTGATGGTAAGAAGGCAATATCAAGTGCTCCGTTGGAAGATTGGATGACCCCTTCAAAAATGCTCGCGGTGCCAGCTCCCACAACAGCTATCTTAACCTTAGGGGTTCCAGCTTCCCTAAGCACCAAAATTGAAGATAATTGGCTAATGAACAGCACATGTCAAAAGCAGACTTTCCTCAGCTGGATAATTGGCTTATTATCATCCTAAGAACAAGCAGAAAATCATGCGTTTGACAAAGGACAAGATATCGTCATAAGCTCTAGAAACTTACTTCCATGCCTCCAGAAAGACTGAACCTGCTTCAGGGGATGTTATGACGATCCAATCAAATGTTACATCTGCAGAAAGCATTGCGAGAAAGAACAATGAGTGGTGAATTGTGGTTGCTGAAAGATGATCAAGCAACGTCTAAAAAATACCTCTCAACACAGAGGAGAATCTGGCGGAATCAGGCCCCTCTGTATGCTGAATTAGAGGGAGTTCCAGAAAACTGATCCCATGTTTTGCCTGAATTGAAGTCCAAGTCATATTCTCACGATTAGCTCTACTTCTTGTAACAACGGCTAGCAACAGCGCCCAAGACAATCCACCCCTACGCCTATACTCTTCAAAATAATTAATCCAGACAGTTTGCTAACCATTTATAACTTAAAGAGTCACTTGCATTACAATTTCTAAAGAATTCCACTCCGCATGTAACAAAATGCTCAACAAGGATAAGAATGGTTATATTTTTTCTAGTAATCAACAGAGGGAAAAAGAAATGCGGGAATCAGATTCGAGGAACAAGCAATAGTAAAGAAGAGAAGGAAAACAAGAGAGAAATGGCACACCAGAGCATTGATGAGCTTTCCGTTCTTGCCACGCTCCCTAGTGACGACGACTTTCGGTTGGGAGGTAGACGCAGACGAGGCGGATGCGGAAAGCGAAGAGGAGGAGGAAGCTCTGATTCCGAAGCAGCACCGACGGCGGCCAAAAGAAGCGGAAGGCGGAGAGGGATGGAGAAAGAGGAAAGTGGAGGAGAGGAATAGAGTCGTCATCGAGAGAGAGATGGAGAGAGAGTAGCTACGTGTTAGGCGGAGAGGAGAAGAGGAGGAGGCTAGAAGGAGGTTTGTGATGATGATGATTAATGATTTTTTTGCCCAAATAGAAAAGATAAATCACCTCATCATTAACATAAAGTGTGTCTGTGTAAGTGTATAATCTTAAATTAATGGCTATAAAGGTACACTTAACCCTTTATTAGATTTGGGTTAGACCACCTTTCTCCTTTACTTGAATGGCATGTCTTTCTCATTCTGTACAACTAAATCCCTACCAACTTCTGAGTGATTTTTTTGTAGCCGTCGCATGCTCATAATTTTTCCCCGCACAAGTTCCACAAATTAATTATTTTATGCTGCCCGTCAAGTCTAATTATAAAAATAATAAATAATTCAAGAGTAGTTTGGGATTTACAAAATAATTGAGTGTTAGAAAACTTTATTAATTCAAATATTATTTCCAATCTAAATATTTTAAATACTATTAAAATCTATTATTTTAAATATCTCATATTAAAATATCATCGATTCTATTTCAGATGTCAAACATAATATTTTAAAGATTAAAATATCACTTCCAAATACTTAATCCAAACCAACAATTAATTTGTTTTATTTCTCTGTCATTGTGTTATATTCCTCCTAACCAATAGTAGATTTCAATGTTTATAAGTTGGGAGACTAACTCAACGGTACGGACTAAATATTGAATAGCTGGATGGGATTAATAATCGGTTAAGTTATAGTTTTGTTACAAATCGTAAGGCATTTTTATATTTGTTGCATCCCGACAGCCTAACCATATCTTTTCTTCACCGTGGGTGGGTGAACCCAATGAAACCGACACTTGACAGCTGGAGCTCAGCAGACGCAATCTCTGCCGTTAATCTTCATCGAACTCTTCTCTAATCATGTCGTGTGGATCATCCCGGGAACAATCATGGATGCCGATTTAATTCAAACCATTTTTTGAAAATGTCAAACATCCATCTCAGCCATTAAATAATTTATATTTAATTATTTAACTAATTTAATGGTCTAGATTTGAATGGGTTGTTCGCTCATTCAACAAATCCAAATCTATTGTTTTTCTCACAACTTTCCACAGCCACCATCACCTCTAGCAAGGGACCACCGCTGGTAACTTTTTTTTGTGAATTTTCCGTCTGTCATTTTTTGGAATTTTTCAGCTTAGACTTTGTAATAAATTATACGAATTTAAAATTATAATCGTTTGTAATTAATTATATAAGTAATATATTATATATCTTTAAAATGTTATAATCTTACTTAACATATTAGAATTATATTTAATTGATTATAACCATATATGACAATTTATAATTGCAGTAATTAGTTATATGACTAAATAACTATATAATTTGTAGTTAGTTAAAAATGTGTGTACCAATTACACACATTTTAACTTATTACGCAACGTAATAATTAATCATAATTGTCTGTCAACAAAGAGTCTCACGAGAAAAAAGTTTGAATATTGTCGATTAGCAACAAGTGAAGAATCGTAATTAGTCGAAAGGGGGAAATTGTTGATCCCGACTAATTATTTAATAAAAAAATCACCGCCACCGTCAACAATTGTATGGCACCGAAATTTTAGTTGGCTACCCCACTAGTTAAATTGAATGTGTCTGCTCCCAATTGGCTATAAAATGGAAGCAGAAGCAATCCATTTGATCATCCCTCATCACACAATTCATTCTTCCTTCACTCTCAACACATATCTCTGTTTTCTTTCATATGTTTTGTTCAGTTCTTCATTTGTTTCAAATTGAAAGAGATTATTGGGTAGATAGGGGAGCGATAAAAAATTCTGGTAAATGGTTTATCGTGATAGGAATATTTTATTGTCAGCGATAAAAATAGTGAATAGTTGTTTCGAGGTTTGCGAAACACTTCATAGGCACTATTTTGGATCGGTTCGGATCGCCTTGTAGCTACCTTAGTTATAGTGAAGAAGTGCTCGTAGCTGTCGCTGCTACCGTAGATGTACTTTCCGCATTGGAGGGGAACTATGTAAATCCCCGTGTTATTTACTTATGCTTGGAAATTTCGAGAATAGTCGTTGTTTATTGCATTCTTAATATTACCACAGTAAATTGGTGTAAGAAGGTTGGCTTAGTTATTGTCATTATGGTATTGTGGTGGTAATCACCCATCCATAGTGATTTTAAGTGTGGCGGACTACCGCTACTTCCAACCTGCCTGAAAAATATTTGCAGTGTGTGATTTATTAGTACAATATATTTATTCCATTCTCGTCCGCCGCGTTCTAACACAAATAACATGTTGTGGGTCTCAGCTCTACAGTTTGCTTCCTATATATTACATATGTTTGCTTTGAATGAAAGGTTTTCTCTCCTTTGTCAGGGTACTTTGTTGTTCGATGTATCCTATTTTGGGTTGTGATGTTTCGATCTTGTGCCGGTTTGATCGATTTTTACGCTCCATTTCCGGAATTGCTTTTAGCCCAAATCACTTTAAGTATACATACACTTGTACAATGGAATCCTGTAAGCAATGGTCCAATTAGCCCAAATCACTTTAAGTATACACACTTGTACAATGGAATTCAGTGGAAGAGGAAAGGAACAATAGATCAGGAGCTAGTTAGGTGAAGAGGATGACGTACGAGTGTGTACCCTTGTTCAATGGAACCTGTGTACCCTTGTTCATTTTTTTGGGATTTTTCCCTAAAGGCAAGTCATTAATTACTGGTGAGTCAACAAAGGTGTAGCTCTGGTAGCACATAAAGCACTGGTGGCGATAAGGAGGTTGTGGATTTGATATCAGTCATAGTTAATCGGATACATTTTTTATTTAATTTAGGTTGGTTTGTTATTTTAATTTTTCAATTTTTTCGTTCGAAAATTTAGTGAAAAAACGCATTTAGCTTTCCACAACACACTTTAGTAACAACCGGACAGTGTACAAAGAAGTGGTCCCGGTCTTCGATATGTTCAAAACAAATCGGCCAGATTGGATTACGACACTAAATTTTCTTAAATTACTCATTAATTTTTCTTTGGCCCGATCGAGTCTTGAGAAATTTAGAAACATTAAGGTTTTCTTCTCTTAATATAGTTGTATAGATTGTAATAAACAATATATTTCATTATAACCATGAAAATTGCAGAGAAGAAGAATAATATCAAGTAGAACAAATTAAACCAAGGAAAGAAAAGAAAAACAGAAACACAAGAATGCGACAACAGTCCAAGTATGGGATTGTTAGAACTCTAGTACTCAGTTTCGTTTTGGTGATTAACGATCTTCCTGAACCAAAGGGAACAATCTGTAAGTTGAATACTAGCCTCAAATGTATGATCGCAACGGAATTTGATTTTTCCCCTCGCAGAGTCAAGGCAACTGCCACATCCCCATTTCGAGAGGTGTCCATCGCAATACCCACCACCAAGGACGGAACCCAAGTCCTTATTTGGGTAGCTATGATAGTACCTGTATTCCTCATGATCCCTCATCCTATACTTGTCTCGGGTTTCGTCCACAAGGATATCCATGAGACGTTTTGCATTCCTGTTGTAATCCCTGTCCAAGGATTTCTTGATGCAGTATGGTCCGCTGATGACGCTCTTGTCTGCACCCTCGACAACGACCACGCTCAAAATAGCCAGGATCAGAAATGTGATCGCTGCAGCCAATTTCGACACATAAACCATTTTGACGCAAACTAGTTTTCCTTGTTTGGTTTACCTTTTGATCTGTATGTTCGTTATGTGTTGTGTGTGTGTGTTTAGGCCTTATGGTGAGAAAACATTGTAACCAATTCAAGGTGTTTATAGCTCTTGGAGCTGTTTGGTCTCACGTAATTGCAATTCTTTATTAGATTAGATGCATGATTTTGTTCATTTGGTTACACTACAGGGTATTTCTACGACAAAAAGTTGTTTAAGACAATCAAACGCATCAAGGGCACGAAAGGAGTTAGAGTGAGGAATATGTAACATTGGGAAACAATATAATGATTTGATTTAACTACTAATTAAATTAAACCAACAAGAGGTTTTACGTCCAAATCAATAAATTCCTGGAATCAATCGAGATGGTTTATTAGCCAAATTAACGAATTTCTTACAAAAACTCAAATTAGGGAATACCAAAAATACCCTTACAATAAAAAGTCGTGGGAATCCTGAAATTTTGTTACCTTCATTTAAAACGGCTCTCGTGAGTTTGGTTGATATTTAACCCTTACCAATTGGAATTCTTTTCCCCAAAGACAAGTAAGTAATATTTTATTACGTCAATCGATGTTTATCGTTTGAATTTTACTTTACATCGTTTATATTTATTATGAATTATTTAAAATGCCCTTAATTAAATAATAATTAAAAATATAATATTTTAATGAAGGATATATTAATTTATTTATGCTAAATATGGACGGTTTAAAGTAAAATATAAACTGTAAATAGCAGTATTAATTATTAGTGAATTAAAATGGTGTAATTCAGTTGCTAACACACTTTATATCATTAAAAAGGTTTCGAGTTTGATATTAGTCGTTGGCTGCCACTCAGACACTGTTACGTGTCTAATCATCACAATTATTATTTAATTTTAGTTTTATTACTATTTGTGAATCGGTTAGAATTTTAGAGATATTAATAAGATATTTTTAGTTATTATTTGTAAATCAGGTAGAGTTTATTTAAATTATTAGTTTAGGGTTTACTGGTTTATAGGCAATAAATATCTTCAATTACCGATAATAAAAAATAATAAACAAACTAAATTCTTTAATCTCTCCCTACGTTTCTACCACCTCTTCCGTTTCTTCATATGTTTCTCTCTTCTTTCTATCTATCAAACGTTTCTTCTATCTCGTTTCTTCTTCTTAATTACATTATTCAAGTAATTGTTGTCATCATCAGAAAATCGACACCATCAACATTTCATCATCACCGATTCAACCATCATGCTATAATGAACACGTTACAGACACCTTTATTTTTTTTTTCTAGTTTAGTTTGGTATTCTATATCGATTCTTCGTCAATGACACTTCCTCGTCCAAAATCTAAGACCAAAAATACAAAACCTAAAACCATAACTCAAAAACTCTATCTAAAACCAACTCGAATCGAAAAAATATGATATAGGCAAAAAATGAAAAAAATAAACTAGACAATTTCTCCAACCGTTGGATTAAAAGTGTCCGCCGGAGCGGACGATTAAGCAGTCCGCGCCCAAACCACTGCTTATTCTTGTAAGCAGTGTCATTCTACAAAAATGAAACAGATTTGTTAAAACAAAAACAAAAAAGAGTGATAACTTCAGTCATTCCTTGAAACACCCATTTCCACCATCATGTTCAAGTGATCACGAGCCACGCAGCTAACATCACCCAAAACCTTTACTTGATTCAGTACGTACTAGTATCAACATTAATTTTAAGCCAATCATTCAGGGAGTCCAGTCCACTAACGATGTTGAGTGCGTAGTGCAGGAACCCCGAACTGGAAACTTGTTGGGGAAGATGCAGCCTGGAATTCCTTTGGGCAGGTCGGATTATGAGATTGAACTGGATTTGCCAGAATACTCCCCCCGGGACAGAGCATTACAAAAGAGTTTCCAGAGAAAAAGAACCTCCAATGACTGCCATGATTTGGCTTCACATCCATGAAGATAACATGGATATGAGAGTGGTTAAATCTGGCCTCATTGCTAGCCCATGCAGCAGCCATGGCTTTTTTTTCTTCTGTTTTGATGAATGAGCAGCCATGGCTTTTATGAACTAGGGTTTCATATCCTTGAAAAATCTCATAGCTAGGTCTTAACAAATTTAATTAGAAGCATTTAGGTTTCTTTTCTCTTAATTAATGTAGCTGTATAGATTGTAATAAAAAATATATATAGTTCACTAATAATCATTCAAATTATAGAGAAGAAAAAATAATATCACATAGAACAAATTAAAACCAAAGAAAGAATTAGAAAAACAGACACAATAAGGCGACAGCCGTCCAAGTAAGATTGTTAAAACTAGTTTAATACTCAAATCTCTTTTGTGTTGTTAACAATCTTCCTGAACCAAAGGGAACAATCTGTAAGTTGAACACTGGCTTCAAATGTATGATCGCAACGGGATTTAATTTTGTCCCTAGCAGAGCCAAGACAACTGCCACATCCCCATTTCGAGAGGTGTCCAACGCAATACCCACCACCAAGGACGGAACCCAAGTCCTTATTTGGGTAGCTATGATAGTACCTGTATTCCTCATGATCCCTCATCTTATACTTGTCCCGAGTTTCGTCAACAAGGATATCCATGAGACGTTTTGCATTCCTGTTGTAATCCCTGTCGAAGGACTTCTTGATGCAGTATGGCCCATTGATGACGCTCTTGTCTGCACCCTCGACCATGACCACAATAATCAAAGTAGCCAGAATTAGAAATGTGGTAGTTGCAGCCAATTTCGACACATAAACCATTTCGACCTAGATTTCCTGGTTTGGTTTACCTTTTGATCTGTGTTGTGTGTGTCTATGGTGAGAAAACAATTGTAGGTCTTAATTTATAGCTCTGGCAGCTGTTTGGTCTGACGTGATTTCAAGATATGATAGATGCATGATTTTGTTCATTTGGCTTGCAGGGTATTTGAAATGATTTAAGACAAGCAAACGCATCTGGGGAATGGAATGGAAGGCGGTAGAGTGAGGAATATGTAACATTGGGAAACAATATAATGATTTGATTTAACTACTAATTAAATTAAACCAACAAGAGGTTTTACGTCCAAATAAATAAATTCTTGGAATCAATCGAGAGGTTTTATTAGCCAAATTAACGAATTTCTTACAAAAACTCAAATTAGAGTAACGTTTTTTAGGCTTACAGCTAGGAACCAAAATCTACATGAAATTGAAATGCAATTTTCAATTGAAATATGCGTAAAATCATACGTTTCAAATGAGTGATTTACCTTGTAATTTTAGGTCATGTTATGTACCAGTCTGATAACTTTTAGATGTAATGTATTAGTTTCGTTATTTTGAATTTTGTTACGATCAGGTCCGCTTTATGTAGGTTGTTTTCCCACATCACCGGTGACATGTGAATTAAAATATAATCAAATGTTGTTATGAGTCAAATTGACTCGAACAGAATAAATCACTTAACCAATCAACCTTAATCGAATAAATAAATCCCTCATGTGATTACTTCTCTCTCTTCCGGCCTCCGTGGAACCTCTCCAATTTCGAAGAGGTCTGGTCGCTGACAGATAAAATAGAAGAACGTGGCGGACATTTCTTACTGGTTGAATTGGACACACTTAAATTAGATCATCTAACGTTCCGGATTGAAACGACTTGGAGGGAAGGGTGCAAATGTCATTGGACATATGGTCAATTAAAAAGGGGGAAGTATTTTATTTGAGTAAAAAAAATGGAAAATATTAATGATTTATTGTGTAGTCGAAGTTTGGGGGTGAGATTTTAGGTTGTACTCGTACTGAGACCTGGAGCTCGTCTACAATTCAACAAAGTTCAGCAAAAAGATAGGTTGCACTACAAGTACTGATAATCCAATAACGGATATTTTTTCTATTTTAAGTTGTTAGTTATTTTTAATAGCGAATACGGATTTGTTGTCTACGGTTAGACCGAATATCATAATAATGTCCGCTGTTAAATTTAACAGCGGATTTCTATCCATTGTTATGTTGAACGATGGTTATTATCTTTCGTTAAAATTTAATCTTGCTAGGTAATAAGTGGACGTTTTGTTATCTCTGCTGACACCAATGAAAGTTAGTGTTGAGAGAACACAATAGGGATGTAGGCAAAACAGAGGACAGTGGAACGAAAATAGCAGGGAAGTTGTACAGTAGTGATTTACACAAGAAGTCATTTTCATGTTTTGACTCGATTCAATTATTGTACACTGCACAAAAGCCCTCAAAATTTACCGGTCAGTTGAACTAGTAGTAGCCAGAGATGCTTTTAAACTTGCTGGACCAATTTCGGAGAGCAAGAGGAGACTGCATCCACCACGGTGAGGAATATGTTATCCTCTCCTATCAAATTCACCAGTTCAGAAGCATGCAGCTTCTCCATCACCACTGGCCCTGGGTTTGCCAGAATCAGCTGTCACCAACATCACCCATTTTAGCATTATTAATTCATTTTTATATGAACAAGAACAGAAAGGCTCTGGTTTGTTACCTGAATATGCCGCTTGTTCAGACTCCTGCACAACTCCTCGAACGCATGGATGCCGCTAGTATGTTTCTGTACACAGTAGTCCTTGGCAACCTCCCCAGTATTGCTGTCCTTGGTCTCGTCACTTGTAGCAGAATCTTCGCAAACGAAATTGTTACCTGAAGGGGAATGTTGCTAGCTAGTTAGTAAATAACAAGTTATAATTGTGGGCATAGTAAAACTCAAAGGTATGCGTACCACGATCAGCAGGCCGATTTCAACAGCTATGAAGACACACCGAAGAAAGGCTCCCATGCAAGCAACAAAGTCGAATTTGTCAATCTTCCATATCAAAAGCGCTGCCTCGTAGTTAATCAGCCCGATAACCGCTGAGATGATGATGGCTGCCAGGATAGCGTTCGGTGTGTACTTGAACAGAGGTGTGATGAATAATAATGTCAGGAGCACAACCAAACATGACGATGTTGGATACTACTGTTTGACAACCCGCAATGTAGTTCACCGCTAATCTTGAAAACGAACCTACAACAACGGACAATGAATGTAAAGTTGATCACTTTTACACCTACTCATATATACGTGCCTGTTGGAGAAATGTGAATAGTCTGGTACTTAGCCAGATCAATAGCTCTACAATTTCTTATTCTAAACCCCTAGAAAGCTTTCTTTTGAAGAATCTGATCTGAAGCCATTTTTCTAAAAAGTTCGATTGCCTGACCCATAAGACCTGAAGAGATTAATTATAGGATTGAAATCCAAAAACCTCAAATCCAATCTTGTCTGAATTTTCCTACACAAGATTCAAAACAAAGGATTGAGAAAGGAGGTAGATTACCTTCTGGAGCTTCCTCAACAATCTCTAAGCCTCTCCTACCGATTGAGCTTGATCAAAAAGGACCTCCCCTCTGCCTGATATCAATCGCCGCTCGACAATGATTTGCAGAACTAGGTTTCTTTAATTCTCAACTTCTGGAATCGCGACTCAGATTTTATATAGCGTCCACCACGCCCGTGGTGACATGACTATCACGCCCGTGGTGACATGACTATCACACTCGTGGCCTACTATTCACTACGCCCGCGGTTCTCCTGTCCGTCACGATCGTAACTACTACTGACCACAACCGCGATCTACCTAGTGATCACGCCCGTGACTGATTATCAGTCACACCCATGATAATTCTCCTGACAACCGATTTCCAAGAACATAAAGAAAAACCGAACAGAACCCAAAATCATCCATTACTGGGCACACTTTCAGAAAGACGTACTTACCGCTCTCCCATGGTCCTGACGTGAGGCGTGCGGATCGAGTAGTAGAATTGATATGCACATATAACCATTGGCTACAAATACAGTTGGAAGAGGTCAAAGGGGTGAAACCGATGCCACCTTTTCATCCAGTGTGGGAAGTTGTAAACGATGATGCTCGTAAAGCATTATGGTATGGAATGTACAAAGATGAAATTCATTTGTTATTGGATCGCTAGGTGTGTGCGGTCGAGGTACCACTCAATGTACTCAACGGATACGTTATCGTCAGTAGCTTATGGCACACACTGGGAGTGCTGAAGAAGGGTAAGTAAGTCAAGGAACTCTGCATACTGTAGTTGCACTTGGAGTGCTTGAGTGAATACTATACTGCATCCGCCGGCCTGGACGCAAACTCTGGCGTGAGAACAACATCTGGCACCCGTATTGTCGCATGACGTGGGTGGGATCGTGCGGCTCAATGTATTCGAATGTGTGTATGCCTCCACTATACAAGGACCACCAAGCCTCACCGACGAAATCTGATAAGCCAAAAGGAAGCCACTCAACGTGGGCATGCGTCATCCCATCCAAAAGCATACGAAGCGTCTGTAGCCTCGCATCAGCGTCCTCTGCTCTCTCAATGATCCTAGGTCTATCCCAACTCCCATCAAGTGCCTCCCCACTCAAACGTGCAACAAGGGACGATCTACGACGGAAGCTCAGAAAAGTACTCATAGATCTACGATCGCATCCTCTGAAACGTTAAGCATGGATGCAAGCTGCGACACATAATTCGTCTCACCGTATGAACTAAGTTGGGTGCCCCGTATGGGAATTCGAAGTAAGTATAGTACATTGTGCAACGTGATCGTCATGTCTTTGAACGACATATGAAAGGCGTTGGTGTCTGACTGCCACCTCCCAACAAACGCCAATAGTAGCAACAGATCCAACTCCCACGACATAAGGGGACCAAGGTGCGATAACCAAGAGGTCTCAACTAACTGCTAAGCCTCAGTGGTAGGCCACTAGAACTTCTCCACCTTACAAACCCTAGACTTCACAAGGCAGAGCACAAACTTTGATGCCGGCCTCGAGTCCAAACCGCCCGTCCAGGGGGATGGGCTATATGACCGCCAAAACTAAGGATCAGTATAGGGATCCGTGACCCACCAGGTGCTGGCGAGTAAGCATCCACTCCTCGCCAGTGTTGCTTGACTGGACCCCTGTAGAACGCCCAGCTTTGCCACATCAAAGGCCCATCGTAGAACAACTCTACAATCCATGAGATGACATGCTACTTGCTCTTGATGGAGAGCATGTACCCCTCCCTGCTGGTCTAGTCCGCGATCAAGCATTATCAAGTGAGAAGGGGTGAAACGAGGTATCACGATCATCATCCTCAGCACCGTCACCGCCCGACGGGATCTTCTCATCGTCGCCATCTGAGTCATCAAGAATGGTATTAAAGTCATCGCCCAAATCCACTGGCTGCTAACAAAAATCTCATCAACCGCCAGATCTCTCCCAGTAGACTACAACTCGAGATGCATATATATCGGTCCGGAAATCTGAAATTGTGTACTCGACTGACCAACATCCCCTAACTTAGATTTCTTTCCTTTCCCTTTTCCTTTGTTTGCTTTTCGAGTTGAGGCCGAAGTTACACCGTCAATAAACCGTGGCAACGAACCACCACAACCTCGCTTCGACATCGCTTCGAACTATATATGAAATTTAAAACGTAACTAGTAATTAGAAACTAACACTTTTCCAAATTTTCCAAAATATAATAATTAAAAATGGAAAAATTGTATTCACTATTTCACCTTAATTATCATGACTAATTACTAATTTCTAAGTATTTAAACAAATATTTAATTACCAAGTATCAAATTATCAAATATCATAATTATTAACAAATTAAATAAATATGATAATTATTACCAAATTTAATTACCAAATTAAATAAATATTTAATTACCAATTATTTAATTATCAAGTATTTAATGACTAAATATTAATTATGATCACTAATAATTAATTTTGAAGTACTAATTCACTATACTAAATCACTATGCTAAATCACACTAACTATATTTGAATTATAAAAATGATAACCATAATAGTCGCCATTGAATGGCGACTACAACTCAGCCGCCATCGTCATTCAACGGCGTTGCCACGAAACAGTGTCGCCATTGAATGCCAACGGTTTTTTGTGGCCGGCTCCATTAAATGGCGACTATTTGTTTTTTTCCTCTCGTACCTTAATGGGGACGACTGATCTAGGGCGGTTAGGCCGAATTTGTCAGCAGAGGAAGGAAATGATGGCGGCGGCGACAGATTTGGACAAGGGAGGCGTTTCCAGCGGCGGCTAGAGTAGCTGATTTTGCCTTCGGCGAACGAAGAGCGGCAAGCGGCAAGCGGCGGGCGGCGGCGAAGGCGAGCGGCAGGTGGCGGGCGGTGGGCAGTTTCGAGTTAGATAGTATGTTTGATTCGACTTACGTCATGTGTGTATTTAAACATTATGTTCCAAGGGCATTCACATAAATTTACACAGTGAATTCAAATGTAAGTGTGATTTGTAGTAAAAGTCAGGCTGTCATATAGCAATCCCCTCAAAATTCTACCAATAGAGTTGCACCATCAAGATTCTATCAGTTAATCTCCCGCTAATTTTCTACTAGTAGAGTTCTTTCACCCAAAATAAAAGTTTGTCAAAAGTAACAGGTTTTATTACACTTATAGATAAATAGGAGAATCTACAAAGTTGTAGGAATTACATGACTAAGTACAAAAAGAGAAGAAATGTTCGGGTAATTTAGAGCCGTACATGCCACTAAGTGGGCGGCGCCATTACCAGAACGAGAAATATGAAGTAAAGAAACCAAAGGTAAGTATCGTAAGAGCTCTTGGCATTTCGAAAGAATATGTCTGACTTGAATATCACTGATTGGTGGGTGCAATTAAACGAACAGCTTGAGCCGAATCATAATAGATGATGAAGCCTTCGAGATATCAAAATTGCACTACATACAAAGCTCGACGGATGTGCCAGGACCTCCAAAGTTAACAAATCTGTGAAGTTTGGGAACACCTACCCTATACCAGACACTAGCAAACCACATGAGCGGTGGACTACTAGACTGATGGCCCTAAACTGAGGAACTGTAGCACACACTTCAACAACCGCATCAACATAGACAGACCAAGTCTCGTGAGGAGGATTAGGACACAACGTGGGCGAAAGAGAGTTCGTTGTGTACTGTCAGAGATCTCCTTCGAGTTATCTTGAATTGCGTCGCTACATGCCACTGAGAGTGAAATTTCCTAAATAATGATTCAATGGAATTGTGATATCCTTCAAAAAAAATTGTGTTCCTTGATCTCCAAACTAGCTACCAAAGAAAAATGATCTTCAGCGCCCGCTGCCGATTCTCCAAGTATAAACGTTGCCAACCTGACACTTGATGCATTATGACTTGATGAAGATTTTCACAACCTGCAGACCTAGCCAATTGACGAATAACTGGACAAACAAAACACATATGGATCATAGACTCATCTACATAACCATAGGTCGGACAGAGAGACGAGATCCCCGTATTTTTGTAAGTCAAGGCCTCACATACTAGCAGAGCATCTAAAAATAGTTTCCAAATGAAAAAATGCAGCTTTGGTTGGATCGGAAGAGACTAGATGATCACCCAGAGGTAGGAATCAACCAACGATGGTCCTTACTTGACTTGGGATGATGATTTTGATTAGTAAAGCTAAGCCTATAGCCTGAAGACGCTGAATACTTGCCATAACACGTATGGATCCATACCCATCTATCGAGAGTGGGATTAGAGGAACCGCAATAGAGAGAATAGATTATTGCACTGATTCCTAAACGAAATAAGAATGTAAAAGGTCAACATTCCATTGACCATTAATCAACAAATCAGAGACAAAAAGGGGTAGTTGAATCGTGATAGGCCTTGCAAACCAAGGACTTGGGGGAATTGAATGAAGCTAGGTTGAGGATAATGGAATTTCAGTTCCAAAGCCGATTGACCATCAACCCCCTGAAACTAGCAGCTCCCAACCGAATAGAATGGTTCAACAGCTCGGGACCATCAGATGGATCTGACAGTGCGGATTGGCCTTGAATAGTTTAAGAGCAAGAGGGAGGCTGCAACTTTCTTTGGACTCAGACTTACTTGTGAGATATGAGGCCCAACTAGAGTTGTGCTGACGTGTTTGATGAGCCCAACGACGTGATGGGCCAAAGTTGCATTCAAGTGGCAGAGAGCTTGGTGGACTGGTTACTTCCTAACCTAATCGTAAAACAAGAGAAGAGAGGGAGTTGCCTCTCCCAATTGACGGTGACGATAAACACCTCGAGGAAGAGGCCTAGAGCAATAGGAAATGGAGGCGAGGTTCGTCGGAAGGAAACTCCAGTTGAAGCGACGACCAAAGCGTGGGGACCAGTGATTCCCGAACGAATGAGATTCGTCGCCGGCGAGATTGTTAGGGGGAACGGCAGCATCGGCTCGTCGGAGGGTCAGAGCTCCAAGGTGATCATCATCGGAGCCTCAGAGTGCATGCGACAGGCTACGGCAGCAGATTTGGGGCGAATCGTCGGCGAAATCGGCGTTTCCACGATTCTTGGAGGTCGCTGAAGGCTTGCCAGAAATTGGGCAGCCTCGCCAGCGGCTACCTCAGTTCGCCAGAGAAGACGGGGGACTAATTGATCAACTCAATCCACTCAATAATCAACTATAAGGCTCTTCTAATTTGTGTTATTCGCTAAAAACGACGATCAAAGTTCAAAATGGTTTGATTGAGGTAGGTAAAGAATCTAACCATGAACATAATGATTCAATCCCTAAACCTATTGATAAAATAAAATAAATCTGATTTTGATAACATAACCATGAACATTATACGCCTATATGTGTCCGACTTGCTCTAAACAAACATATAGATAACCTGAAGTTCTAAATTTTTGTTTGTTTGAGATAACTCCAAAAAAGGAGAATCAAGATAGCAAAAAACACAAAAATCGAGTTTGACATGCTGGCGGAGAATTTTGCAGAGGAGAACCTATGGCCGGAATGGACGATGCTTAAAGACCACAAGTGTGACAGCCCGAATTTCGGTTCTGTTTTAATTTATGTTTGATTAAAATCTTACTCGATAAGTAGAAGTCGGGAGTTGGAAATCAAATTTATTTAATTAAGACGAGGAGTTGACTCAACAGTTGGCCATGTATTAAAGGTTTGTAAGGCTCGTGATAATTATCGGAGGAGGAATCAAATCTTTTAATTGTAAGTTATGGCCTTGGAGGACTCTGGACCGTTAGATGGATCCAACGGTGAGGATGAGCCTTGAAGGGTTCAAGTGAATGAAGAGGGATGCCACCTTAACTTGGACTTGGATTTAGTTGTGGGCCTTGAGGCCCAATTGAAGTTGTGGTGATACGATGGGCCTTGGGCTGTTGGATTGATTGGATGGATGGATTGGGCCAGTAACCATTTAGGAGATGGAGGATTTAGGTCTTGGTCATCTTCCCTAGACCTAAAATCGTGAATATGGGTAGTTCACTTTCTCTCCTCAAATCCATCGATGATGGCGCCGACTTCTCCAAGTAATCAAAGGCGGAGATAGAACTTCGTCGATCGGAGGAGGGTTTAAGTTACCCTCCCGCAATCATGGAGATGTTCAGTGACCAGATCTGCAAAGTTCGAAAGATAAATGGTTGTTGTGCAATTGCATATTCTTAAGTATTGCTTCCATAGTTCTAAAATTATGAATGGTTTACAGTTAAGGACATAAGTCTTTTTCGTCAACAACTGGAAGTTCTGGATCAGTTAGAGTAATGGAGGCAGTTCGAGGACTAGCAAGTTTCAGATTATTGCAAAGAAATAAATGGAGCATAACTAGATCGTTTGAGCTCCAACCAACGCATGGTTAGAAGCTACAAAGTCATGGAAGCAAAAGGAATCATGTCAAGTAAAAATCAGAGGTGACAGAGCTTCATACTAGGTGGGGTTTTAGGATTACTTTTATGCTTTGAGCGTAGAACTATCATCAAGATTCCAATGATTGGATTTTCCATGTGTACAGAGCAGGGTTCTCAGACTATACAATAGCGTGTGATCTACTGTACATGTGTTATATTTAAGAGCAAGGATGTCAGGAAGTAGAGTAGCATGTGATCTACTGTACATATAATTATATTATTTTGAGTATAAGCTCTTGGCGATTGAACTGTGTGGTATTCACAATTCATGTTAGGATAGGATCATGTTTAGCTAGATTAGCTCTCGATATGCGTTGGTTACCCACCCATGGATTGTGCAATCCCCTAGATTATAGTTCAAACTTAGGCAGGACGTGTTGAGTACGCCTACATATGTTAGTCACGTGGTATTCAGGGTGGTTTCATGGTCTGATCCACACCATGAGGTTGTCCGCTCACAGCTAGGGGTGGTTGATACTAGGTTGATCCCTATAGAACCACAGGATAACATTATTATTTCTAATGCTTAGATAGACTTCTTGTTCTATCCAAATTAAAGGCACAGTAAAGTCTCAATGCATGCATAGTAAAGTCTCAGTACAGGCTCAACAAAATCTGAGTTTAGTTTCAGTTCTGCACAAGACTAGTTAGCCACTCAGTACTTATCACTGACCCTGTTAGATATTATTTTCCTTGATGTATATGTGTGCTCAATCACAAGTATTGGAGCTGATGGTGGAGAGAGAGCTGGTCGAGGTTTTTATATCAGATGAAATCGTTTTTATGTACTTTCAGAACTAGAGTTGCATCTCCATTTTTATCTGTTCAGTTTTGGGATCCGAGATCCTAGTTGGACAATTATATTTAAGTGTTTAGATTTCAGCTTTTATTGCTTGATTTAATGTTTTGTTTAGCGAATTAGGGTTGAGTCATTGATTAGGTTAAAACCGAGTAGGATTCTTCGGTTAAAACCAGTGGTACGGCCGAGACTCTTAGGGTGGGGTTTCAGACCAAGATTGCGACTCTTCCAAATCCACCAAGACATGAGAGTGAACCATGGGCAATGATTGGGATAAGTGCAGAGAAGCGCTGTCCAAATTGTAGCGAGGCTGTGACACCCCGATTTTGGGTTAATGTCTGACTCTTGTTTTTTTGTTTTGGTTTTTGTGAGTCTGTAAGAATCAGCTGTTCGATTGACCATAAGGGGCGTGACTGACAGTCTGTCATCGGTGTGATCATCGGGTAGATCATGACCGTGGTTAGTGTTAGTCATGATCGTGACTGGTAGGGGAAACATGGATGTGACTATCAGTAGGCCACGAGCGTGGTTGTCATGTCGCCACGGGCGTGGTGGTAAGTGAGCCACGGTGGTGGTGCACTGTTTATATATACATAATCGCGACTTCAGAAACTCAGAATTCTCATAAACCTAACTTTGCGAAATCATTAACGACGACGATTGATTCCAGGCAGAGGGGAGGACCATGTTGATTGATCCCAGATTGTTAGGAGAGGTTTAGAGATCATAGAGGACGCTTCAGAAGTTCATCTTTCTTCTTCCTCCCATCTCTCAATCCTTTGATTTTAAGTCTTATGTAGGAAAACGGTGACAGGTTAGGATTTAGGGATTTTTGGGATTTCAATCCTACGTTTGATCTCAAAAGGTCATTCGAATCAAGAAATGGAGCTTTAGGGAGATGACTTCAGATCAGACTCTTCAGAGGAAAGTATTTTAGAGCTAGGGGTTAGGATTACTTGTCTACTTTATGCGAAATTTTTTAATTAGTTGTCTAGAATCCTCGATTGGATTCTCAGGACCATACAATAGTGTGCAATCTACTGTACATGTGTTGTAATTTAGAGTTGAGTTTCTCATGCAGTACTGTAGCGTGCGATCTACTGCACAGACATTTGTTATGCCAAGCATAAGCTCACAGCGATGAACTGTGCGTGTGATTCACAATTCATGTTAGGTTAAGAATCAAGACTAGCTAGATTAGATCCCGTTATAAATTGGTCACCCACCCTTTGGATTGCGCAATTCCCCAGGATACTTTCAGGTTCCCACATGACGTGATGAGTTAACTTCTAGAGGACCTCGATCATCGTTTTCATGTTTTCAGACGGTTTCATAATTTCTGACATTTTTGTTTCAGTTGTTTGTCAGACTTTTCTTTGGATGTGGGGATGTTTGCTTTGTATGTTGATACTGCATTTGAGCCTTAGTCGCCCGGTTTACTTTTTAGTAGTTTTACCTATGATTGTGGTCTTTCAGTACAGTTGTTTCCATGTGTATCTTTAAGTTATTATGTGATGGAGTGCACCCAAGAGTATTGCATGGATCCAACTGTGTGGTTCGATCGAGTCGTCTAAGGGCAGGTTTCATAGGGGTGAAGAGTGACCAAACCAAGGAAATGTAATCCCGCTAACATCGTGAGCCGGATGGCAACCAGGCACTCGATTAACACATGCTCAATGGTTTCCTTTGGAGCCCAGCAGATCAGACATCTAACATCCTGGATGGCGACATGATGTCGGCGTAAGCCCTCGTAAGTTGGGTTGATATGGTGGAACTGATTTCAGAATTGGGAAGTACGGGGAGGTGCCAGAACGAATGACAAATGCTAAGGCCCAACGGTGTAACAGTGGGGCTGTGAATGAACATATCAGACTGCTGAGCTAAGAGGAAGGTGGAGGATGTGGAGAAAAGACCATTAGAGGAGTAATGCCATATGCGTATATCAGGACAAGGGGAGCGAGGCTGGGGAAGGACAAAATAGAGTGTACCGTAGGCGGGCTGAAGTGGAGGTGGATGAGGTCTAGTCACCACCGACCATTATTAATGAAAGTACTCACCGTCTAGGGACCCGAGTAAGGGGGCAAGTCAGAAGATGGTGTATGTCGGATCAGGTCCAAGAAGTAAAGGTTCACACATGGTAGGGATAGAGCAGAAGATCCCGTCCATGTAGAAGGCTCTGCCGACCCCCCCCCCCCCCTAAGGACGGGAACCAGCACCCGCTCCTAAAAATCATCAAAAGGATAGTATCTGGCACAAAGTACACGGGCAAGGAAGCCATCGGTGTTTTGAAGGATCAATGTTCAGGAAGGCGTAAGGCGTAAATAAGGCGGTGAGGTCTTGCCTCACGCCTTGGACGATTAGGCGTTGCCTAAGCGCGATTAGGCGTTTAG
This sequence comes from Linum usitatissimum, assembly GCA_030674075.2. Classification (NCBI taxonomy): domain Eukaryota; kingdom Viridiplantae; phylum Streptophyta; class Magnoliopsida; order Malpighiales; family Linaceae; genus Linum; species Linum usitatissimum. The sequence continues at coordinate 5,601,799 of JAUJYP020001182.1, forward strand.
AAAAAATGCATTAGATTTTAGGTTTAGTGTGCAAGATCAAACATAACTGTTCATAAGTTTACAGAGTTGTAGTTATGTAACTAACAAAGTTTAAGTTATCATATATAAGAAAACAAACATAACAAACATAACAAAATAACAATAACAAAATGACAAAATAAGCCATAAAGGCGATGTCAAACTCTTAGGTTCCTAGGTGATCACACAAAATCTTTCAATTTAGGGTGAATTATGTATTTTTTATTCTTAATTTTAACGCCTAATAGGATTTCGCCGTCGCGGAAATCGATTCCTCATCAATTTCACGCGATTCCTTAGTGATTAGTCGGTCGGCCGCCTTATTTCATCGCCTTGCCCGAGGCGAGGCGTTTTGCCGGTGCCTTGGGGTTTTTCCCGCCTAGGCGGACGCCTAATCGCGCCTTCCATAACACTGTGAAGGATACTTAGTAGTGATTTGTCAGAAGCACTTGATTAAAAGTGGACAACTTTCGGAAACCAAGTCCACCCTCCAATTGAATGGAACACATAATTTTCCAGGCCAGCCAATGAATAGGTTTGTGATCCCCGACATGGCCCCACTAGAAGTCAATCACTTGGTTGTTCAGTTGGGGGCTTAATTCATCTAAGGAACGAAAGCATGACATGGCATAAACCGGAATCCCAAAAATCCTCGAACAGAACAGTGTGTGCACCCCTCCTTTGGAAAGGCAATTCGTTTTCCAGGACTGGATCCGATGAGCGATTTTTCCTTCAAGATAGCCAGAAGTCACAACTTTGGAATGAAGGACAACAGGATGGAGGCCAATGTATCGATCAGAATCGGTGGCAAGTGCAACCCCGAGAAGTCCAGCATGCATCGCCGAGAGTAGGGTCGGCAAAATGTTTACTAAATCGGACCGATGATTTTTGGACCGTTGACCACTCAGTGATTTGAATACGAGCAGGAGGCTCCAAAGAGTGGCTATGGTGGTAAAGGACGCACGAAGGAAGAGAATAATGTCATCAACGAACATGAGATGCGAAACCATAGGATCCTGTCGAGTGACACGAATTCCGTGAAGAAGGCCAAGGCCGAGGTATTTAACGATGAGTCGCGTGAGCCGTTTCGAACATAGAGTGAATAGAAGAGGCCATAGTAGGTCGCCCTAATGAAGGCCCCTAGTTGGGGAGAAGAATCCAAACGATGAATCGTACACGAGAATCGAGATCGTACCGATAGACAGACATTCCGGATAAGCGCGAGCCAAGAAACTGGAAATACAAGCCCCAGAAGGAGAGGGAACAAGAATTCCCACTCAACGAGATCATATGCTTTTTCCATATCCATGTTGAGAGCCATGTAATGTCTTCCTGTATTATGGAGCTTAAGGAAATGCATGAGTTCATGAGCGAGGAGGACATTATCTATGATGGAACGATTTAGAACAAATACATTTTCATTGATACTCACAATGGAAGGTAAAATTGATCCTCGTCTGGAAATGAGAAGTTTAGAGATAATCTTGTAGAAAATAGTGCACAGTCCGATCGTAGTTGGCGCATAGATTCTGCTCTGAACACTTTGGGCAACAAAGTGAGCCATGTATGATTCAAAGCGTGGAAGATATACCCGGAGCGGAAGAAATCCTGGACGGCCGTAGTCACATTCGGACCAACCGTAGACCAAAACCTCTGGATAAAAAAAGATTGGTAGACCACCGAGTGGGCCTCCCTCGCTGAAACCTCTTGCAAAAGAGAAGCTGTCATCCAAAGACTAACCAAAGGTTGAAGGCCGAGACACCGTTCGCGAGCCTTGTTCGACGAGCCACGAGTTGAGCCGGTTTGCAAATCAATTGAATCAAATACCTTGTGGCTCGAGCTCAGCTCGTTAAGCTTTCGAGCCGGCTCACGAACAGGTTCACTTCGAGCCGATTCGAGTCGCAAACGCAAATTTTCTGAACCGAACGTCGAGCGAAGCACGAATAGCTTGGCTTGCTTACAGCCTTAATCCTATGATGCACCGCGTGTCCTGGGGAGATGCAACGGCTATTTTCTCACCCCTATAGAGTTTGTCCATTTTGGTGTGAAAAACTCACACCTCCTACTAAATTCTGAATTGTGTGTATTCCTCACTTCCTCCTCTCTTTCTTTCTCGATAGATAATGGTTGAGTTTGCATTCATTCTCCGCTAAGGGGGCACTATTTTTCTCGAACATCCAAGTTGAGTATGTTGGTGGTCACTATCGAAGAGTGAAGATGAGTTCAACACCGACGTATGCCCAAGCGATTTTGGTGTTTTGTAAAAACATGAAGATCTCTGAGGAGGCCATCCTCCAGAACGTATATTAATGTCATTCTATCATGGCTGGTGCTTGTATTGCCAGGTACTATCTCCGACCATGCCCCGATGAAGACTCTGTCAATGTAATTTATCAGATGGTGACAAATTTCCAGGCGTGCAACAACCCAGAGCTGTATATTGGGTTCAACTTTGCCATCGAGGGAGATTCTGGTTTTGGTGGTCAATCCTCAAAAACGGATTACTTGGAACATTCTGGTTCACATAACATGGAGGAGGTCTCTTATTATGTGGGACACAATAAAGAGGATGAAGTAGCCAAAAATGAGGTTGGCGACGAGGTTGAGTACGAGCCTGAAAACAACAGGGATATTGAGGCATCTAGCGAGGATGACGACGGCACGCCAATTGGCCCGCACAGTCCAGAAAGGGAGGATGCTAATGTCATACTCGGAGGAGGAGCTACATCATCGTCTCGTGTGCCTCAACGACAATACACTCCACCTGAGCTGTACACAACTTTGAGGGACAACATTGCTGAGGTGATGACTGTGGACCATTACTAGGATGGTGCTTAAATCCAAAAATTTGACCCCATCTGTGATTATATACATCGTCCAACGGTTTTACACAAAGAAGGAGACAAGTCTTGCTATCAAAACACTAGACCCTCCAGAAGAACCGAGCATCGGAGACATCCCGCTTAAAGACTTGGAGGTTATGCGTACAAAATAATGAAATCACTATCTATGGACGTTATGCATGACCATCAGAGCGAATGACGGGTTCTGGACCTTGCGACAGTGGAACCCACATCACACATGTGATGCCAGTCAGCACAACGTCAAGTCCACCCAACTTGATGAGAACATAATTACGGATGAGATAATGCACCTAGCCAGGATGTGAACACACTTCAGGATGTGACCAGTGTCTATAACAATAGAAATGGAACTGGTGGCCACACATACAAGGTCTATCTAGATCACCTGAATGTATCGCCATCATGTGCTTGTGGTATATTCCTGCATTCAAAGATTCTGTGTATGCAGTTTTCAACAAGATGCACCTCAACCCTTACAACTACATGCATCTCATGTTCCAGCCTTCTACAGTCACTCAAATTTGTGCAACTAGTTTCTGCCCTATTGATGGGCTGGAGGACTAGCTACAACATGGGGGACTGAAGAGCATCCCCAACCAAGATCTTCTCCGTGTCCAAGGGAGAGAAACACACACCCGAATCCACAACGAAATGGATTGGAATGAAATGTGAAGCTGCACTGTACCGCATGCGGCCAAGATAATCATAGGAGAGACCATTGTCCTACCATCCCACCATCACAGATGGTTTGCCCGCTATACCACGTTTTGGGTCATAACAGAAGGACTTGGCCAACAACTCGAAGGTCGACCAAAAACCCAAATCAGTCTGGAAACCATCACTAGAATGTGTAAACACTACATAATGCTTATCCAACGACTATATTGTAATGGTCATGTAATAGTCGTTACAATATAGCCTTTGTATCAAACCTAGGGCACGCTAAACATACTACAGTGCGTCGTGCGTCCTAAGACCTCCTAATTGCTATTTTGTGTGGTTTAGGTTTCAACTTGACTTTCTACGTAATTTCCAATTTAATCGTGCCTACAAAAAAATCCTTTTTAGAATATCCTCAAAATAAAAATGGGTTGGGTTCATAAAACGCACTGTAAAACTAAGTAAAAAGAAGACATCCCCAATTAAAGTCGAAAAACCCTAGCCGCCGAAACCCTACCCACCACACGTCCTGTCGCACAACGCCTACCTCTTTGCCCCTGTCTCTCCTTGATTTTGATAGATTTCTATCCGTTGCTAGGGTTTATTTTCTCCCCTTGAGTCAGTTTCTTCTTCCCAATGGATGCTCTGTCGGACACTGAGCCAATGGAATGAAATTAAGTCTACGGTCAGAAATCGTTGAAATCACTGAAAAAGGGAGACCATGCTCCAGCAACCATGGTACATGCGGGTCAGCCACGGCGACCCACTCAGCTGCATAATCGTCTCTTGTGGGTTGTGGAGCTCCGGATCGGCTCCAACAACTCTCGCCCCCTCCGGTCAGACCTCTATCCTGCATTTTATGTATTTCTCAATTTCTAGTACTCTTAAATTGTTCTCAACTCTTTTTTTGGTGTCTTATTTCGCTTTTGTTTGATTTTTCCATTCTTGTTTTAGTGTCATTTAGTTTTGTGTTGAGTCTAATGTTAGTTTTTTGTTAGAGTCAGTGTTGATGAGATGTTGCGAGGTTTTTTAGGAGATTGAGGATGCGAAGTATGACAATTTAGCTACTTCTCCCTTTCTGCCCATGTGTGGGAAGCGACTTGCGGTTTACCTATTTAGCATTGTATGGCCACGATTTACTCTATTAATATAAGTTCGCTGCTTGTGCTATACAAAAAGAACTGTGTAAAGTAAAAAAGGACTGAATTAGTAAAAAAGGACCACGAAAAGTAAATACGGCATGTGTTAGTAATTTTTTAAACCGAAGGTATTTTAGTTTATTGACAAACTGCGTAAAATAAAATACGGACAACATATAGTAATGAGCTTTTATAGTAATTTCTACCAAAAAGAGTAATAGTATTTTTTTTAGAATTATATTAATTTATATTAAATATTGATAATTCCTTCTTAAAAAATAAAATCTTTTATTATGTCTCCATAATATGAAAATGAATGAATTGTTAGATAACTTTTATTACAATACAAATTTGAAATAACTATATTTCCATTTTTTAATATTGCCAAATGAGTAAATATTCACTAAATTTATTTCCATCTACAAAAAGATTCTTTCCAAAAATTATGACCAACATTTTCTTTTCCACACAAAATCATTAATGTCAAATTTTAAAATTAATAGTAATCTATCTACAACATGGAAGATTACTTATATAATTAATAATCAATTTTAATATTTGTGTCTTATTTGTCATTTACTATTTTAACCTAATGTATGTTACCAAAAAAGTGGTAATTTGAGCGGCTATAAATAACGCTAAGCATCGTCAATTATCATACACACTCAAAATCAAATCACTCATTGTTCGTAGATATCGAAGTGTTACCGATATAAACATACTAATGGCGAACAATAGTGGAAAAAGGTCTTCCCCAGACCCTTTTCACCAGTCATCGCTATTGATTTGCTTATTTTGTAACATGATATTCCCCGATGCTCAAAGTCTATTTCACCACTTGGACTGGCATTACAGTAATAATTCTCCGGCTGCATCCCCTATGTCTTTGCTAACGGGGAGGCCTTCTATTTCATCAATGGTATCTACGTTGTTATCAGGAGGAATACAGCAAAGGGTATTTCCTTATTATACAAGGCCGTTTCTGCAGCAGTTGGAGATGCCTTGGCCTCCGACGAGCCTAAACTCGGATTTGGGGGAAGAAGACAAAATGGAGGAATTGGACTTAACATTGAAGCTTTAGTTAGTTGATGGATTTTATTTATCTTGTAATCGGTAATGGTATGAGAAATCCAATTAATGAAACCATATGAATCCAATAAAAATATATGCGAGTTTGATCGAAATTTCTTTTATGTTGATTGTGGTATGGTATTTTGACATATGCAGTAGAGTTTCATTAATTTCGTAAAATTAATTAATAATTAATACCTCATACTCATAATGTCACGGCCTTACGTTCTTCTGTATGCTTTGAGCCATCCAAAATTTTACAAAATATGACATACCTTCAAATTTATCTATCGAGTTATAATGTTGTATACATAGTATGAAGATGTGAGGTAAATAAATGAAACAGCTCCCATATGACTTATTGCGTGGCTGGCTTTCAACCGATTGACACCCCTGAACTTTGGGGAAGTTATCAAATCGGCCCTTCCGTCAGTCTCCGTTCGATTGTCCGTTATGTTTGCTGATGTGGCACGACAACCGAGCTTCCCTGTACACGTGGACATGTGACTCTGATTTCCACTTTGTAATTTTTCATTAAAAATAATTTGATCTAAAAAAAACTAAAATTAAGATGGAGAAACGAAATATGGGGGGATTATGTTTCTCTTTTCCCTCGTACCCTTTCCTTTTCTAGGTTCAATTTTTGCCATGGTTCTCAATCAGGATTCAAAGATGATGATAAGAAATCGATTTTGACGCTTGAAACAAGTGGCGATGTACGATTAAGAAGTTCAAAATATTTCTCTTCTCATCAGAGTTCTCATGTTTCTGTAGCTTGTCGCTCCTGGGATCTGATTTACTGACGTTTGGGTTGATTGGTAGATTTGATCTGTAGGTTTAATTTGTTGTTGCAGCCATTAATCGAGGGAGGAAGCAAGTTTTCAACTTCATTTGGGTAGTCAAAAGTTATTTTCCGAACATCCTCTCCCGGTTATAGAATCTGATAAGTCATTGTTGATTTTCGAAATAGGGTTGGTAATTCTGACTGTTTAACCGTTAAACCGACCGTACCCTCACCGATTTTGACGATTATTAACCGCGTTGACTGGGTATTTTGTGGTTATGGTTATAACCATTAACCGCTACGAATGGGTAAGGTTAGGTTATGGGTTTCGAAGTAACCGCACCATCACCGTAACCATACCCATAACCATCCCCAACCCGTAACTTACCCTCTATTTACCCGTATATTATTAAAGCAATAAAGCCCAATACCATTTGACTGTCCCAACCCACTTACATTTTAACCCTATGTCTCAACGCAATACTTTTGCTTTTAATTTCAAGAAACCTTATCTCTTAACTCTGTCTTTCAGAATCGCAAAACATAAATTCATCCATCGACCATCATTCATAAAAAAAATCATTAATCGGATTCAGACTAGTTATATATGAAGAGGGAACGATTGTTCTATTTTAATTTTCAGTTTCATTTTGTTTAGTGTTTCAGTACTTAAGACTTTGAGATTCATGTTTTATAGTATTGCTTAAATGCTTCGATCCTTCCCCCCTTGCTACTTTTGGGTTGTATTTTGATTTCAAGAACAAGACACAAGTGCTTTTAGTGTTCTACAATGCTATTGTTATTATTGTTTGGAATTAGATTTGGAAAATTTTCATATGAATGAATGTGTATGCATTTTCGACTTTTCATTCCTTTTTTTTTCTTGCAAATCGGTGGTTAACCGTTAGGAGGAGCGGTTATAACCGTATCCGGGTGGGTATGGGATGGAACGAAATCTATCACCGAAATAGAAATGGTGATGGTTATGGTTAATAACCGCCACGAAGGTGAATTGGTAATGGGTATGCCATAACCATCCCTGAACCTTCCCGTTGCCAAGCCTATCTCGAAACCTCTTATCTCGATAGTGTCTTGCCCTGTTCAATTTTCAAGGGATGGAGATATGTTGTAATATTGAATTTGTTTGGATATTTGATCATATTCTAACCATTCATCTAATGTAGGGGGATTGTTTGTTGCCATTGTTCAATCAAGGCAAAACTATTCTACTCTTAAACGTCAAAAAATCTCTTCAGAAGGTTTTATCGTTGTCGAAACGACAATGTTGCTGCAATTATGTTTGTTTAAGGATTGAGTTAGTTGTATTATTTCTTTCAGGATCATGGATGTTCAATTTTTCATGTGGCATGCTCCTGAGACGTTTGGATGACGACGACATTGACGACGAGCCTGAGTACGATCTGGGTAACAACAATGGGGAATGGGAAGATGGTTAGGCCTCGAGTGAGGACGATGACGGTACGCCAATTGGCCCTCTCCATCTAGAGGGGGAGGAGGCTGATGTCATAATCGGAGCTTCCGGCCATGAATTGAAGGGTTCCCACATTTTTCACCTGTCCTAGTTGTTGACGACACCTTCCTCACCGGAAAATATAGTGGCACCCTTTTGATGGCTAGTTCATTTGATGGCAACCCTAAAATTTTGATTGTCTCTTTTGCCATCATCGACAAAGAGAGCATTGATACCTAGGTGTGGTTCCTCCGTTGCATCCAAGAACTAGTGACAGACGGGTAGAACGTATGCGGCATCTCAGATCGCCATGCTGAACTTAGAGTTGCAATGGACCAAATTAGTGGGGGGTGGGTATGGAGATGGTGCGGCCGACACTATGAAAGCAACTACAACGGTCATGTGAAGGACACCAACATGAAGGCACGATTGAAGTCCATAGGTAAACTTCCTCTTACAACTTCTGCAATTTCTAAATTCCATTGACGATTTACTGAGATCGTGTGTTATAGTCCATGAAGGTTCATGGAGGAGGTTCAATACCAAGCTTGCTGGTTTCCTTGCCGCTGATGCAAGGCCGGGCCTCAATAAGACAAACTGGGTCCTCAAAGACCAAGAGAAATGAAGCAAATCTGGTGATGCCGAGCTAGAGGGGCATGCGCCATGGAATAATGACAATGAACATGACTGAGAGTATTAACAGAGCGTTCAAAGAGATTAGATCACTGCTGATATGTGCTTTGGCCAGCTCAACGTTTTACAAGTATGTGGTTAAGGCTTTCGATGTGATTTGCAGTGTCACTTAATCTAGTGTTATTATAGTAGTTGTATTGTGTTTGGTAGGCTTACTAGACCTTTTGATGAACGACACAAGAAATACTAGGTTGACGTTTGTGCTCATGAATATTAGATTGAAAGGTGTCATACAACCATGCTTGAGAGTAGTGTCAATGGACAGACTCACACGGTGCAGGTTTTTGATCGAACAGCAGGCGTGTGTGATGTGGTTAGTGCATACAACAGCAGAAATGGATCTAGAAACTACACATGCAGGGTCTACCTATATCACATAAACATGACTGGTTCATGTTCTTGTGGCATCTTCCAGCACTCCAAGATTCTGTGTAGCCATGCTTGTGCAGTATGCAACACAGTCAACCTCAACTCCTATCATTTCGTGCATACCATGTTTCAAGCTATCCACAGTTGCTCACATATATGTTATTAATTTCCGTCCTATCGATGGGCTAGAGGACTGGGCACAACATGGAGGACCTGAGATCATCTTGAATCGAAATCTTCTCCGTGTTTAAAGGAGACCAAGGCACACCAGAATCCATAATGAAATGGAATGGACATAAGACATAGAGCCACATTGTACTACTTACAACCAAGATGGGCATAGGCGAGGCCAATGTCTGACCGTCCTGACAACACAGATGGTGTGCCCCGTATGCCACACCTTGGGCAATAACCTAAGGACTTGTCCAACAACAACTCAGAGGACAACCAGGCGCCCAACAACTTAAGGTGGAAATCGTCGTCGAAATGTGTAGACTGTGTTTGTCAATGTTTATTGTTTATATTTGTCAACGTTTATTGTTTATGGGTTCCTATGTTGTGTGTTTCAATTAATTTCAACTTCATGTACGTGTGCTAAGGTTTAAGTGAGTGTGTAATCATGATAGTGTTGCTTTAATTTCTATCCATTCCAAGTCTTGTTTTAATTTCAATCCATTTCAAGTGTTCCTTTAATTTCTATCCATTTCAAGTGTTGCTTTAATTTCAATCCATTCCAAATGTTGCTTTAATTTCAATCCATATGAGTCATAACACCATACCAGTGGTAACAACAAACAAGTACAAACATCTATCAATAACATTAATCATAACACCATAGTAGTACAACAATAATGAACCCATACATAAAAGTATACTACAATCATAACATGAGAAGTCAAGAGATGCCCAAAACACAATCTACCTATGACCTCCCTATCCAGGCCTCCAGTGAGCTGCTCTGGGATGGTCTCCGGTGTCGCACATGACATGTTAAGGGTTGGATCGCAACTTATGTCGACGGTCGCTTCGAGGTGTTGTGTGGTCCTCCCCTTGTCTGACTATTTGCTCATCGGGCGTCATCATCTCGAACTGAGACTCCGGATGGTGTGTCTCACCGGCCAACTATGGGTGTGAGCTGCTGGTTCCAGCGTGACCCATCTGGGGACCCACTGCTGTGACGTGGTGATTTGCTGCGACGGGGTGGCTGTGACCACTGTTGTGACGTAGATGGTTGGAACCACTGCTGCGGCTCCATCGCCGGCTGGTAATGCGGTACGAACTCAGCCTCGTGGGTCATCCGGCGTCGCACGCGTCTGGTTTGGGGGACAACCACCTGGCTCAGTGGATCAACAGTGTAAGGGTCGTAAGATGTGTAGATATGCCTAGTGGGGGCCATCTGTGGGTGACGCCCCGAATCATCCAGCCTACGCTTCATGCCTCCGCTCGCGTACATCATGAAACGCAGACACTGCCGAACCGCCTCGGTGTCTTCTTAGTCGAGCTGCTCCTGTGAACCTACTTTAACAGATAGGGTCTCCAACCCGTCAATCTGTAAAATAAAAAATAAAAAATAAAAAATGATATCATTACATGATGTGTTAAGCCCACTAATTGAAGGGGTGCTAGAGTACATACGATGGATTGTTGTACTGTCTCACGTCTCGAAGTCCACTAATGAGTGTACTAACGGTACCACACCATGTACTCGTCGTGAAAGTGCCACCTCTCCGGATCTTCGAGAAAAGCACTCGCCGCCACATTGTCAATCTGCTCCCCCACTGGATAAGGTACTGATCCACCCTCGTCTCTCACACGTGCTCGTTCCTCTGTGTCAGTCCGAGCAAGAACATGATCTCGCCCTCCAACATATCCACAGTGGGGATGGGCTGGGACATCCCAAACTGTCTAAGGACACGGGCTTACCGGTGCCAAGAGATGTTGCGGAGTGAAATCTTTGAGGCAATGACCTTGTGTGCTGCATGAGAGTGTGTCGAATCAGCACGGCTGCGGTAGGGGACCCACTGGAAGACAAAGAGAGCAGAAATATAAATAACATCCTAAGATACGGATCCAGTGAAAGGGTCGCAAGATCAACAATCGATAAGAGTCTGATAGCCTCTAAGAAAGGGCGGAAGTGGGGATGATATGGGGGGATGTGAGACGTCCTACGACACTGTAGGGTAATGCTAGGTTCCTATTCGATATTGTAGGCAATGATTATTAGTATCTAACATCGTTAAGTAAGTACCTAATATGTACTAATAAATAATGAATCTAAAATATTATGCATTTTTTATTAGTATCTAACGTAATATTACGAAATTACTAATATTTTCTAACATTAGGGATAAGCACACTAATTCTTTCTAACATTAGGCATAAGCAAGTATTAATATTTTCTAACATTAGGCATAATGAAGTTCTAATATTTTTAATACTAGGCAATATGATTTAACACTAGACCATTATTAATATTCTCTAAGCATTATTCAAACGGTACCAACCTCATTGTCTAAAATTTTACCGGCTCGATGTCGGTTGCGCTCGCCCTAAAGTAGTTCTCCATCGATTAGCTCGGGGTCGACACACAGAGGTGTTGGTCAATACAAGTAATTCATCCTACAACGAAAGAAAAAATATTAGTGGGAAACAAATTGAGAAAATTATTATAAAAATACTAATTTTACCGACTAGTTGATTGCGACCAAGAATTTGTTTGTCGGTATCGAAAAACCAAAAAAGGGATGAGAGAATTAGTGAATGTGTGCAAAATGAAGAATGGGAGGAGGTTATTTATAGCAATCGGAGGAGGCCACCTAGGACGCGCCGTGCATCCACTTAGAATGCGCAACGCGTTGTAGCTGGCCTCTAACGGCTACTTATTAACGGTCACGTAATAGCCGCTAGAAAGTAACTGTCGGAGGAACCCTAGACACGCGGAGTGCTATAAATCAAAATAATTGCCAAATCGTATAATTTACGTTTCAAATTGATTATGTACATAATTTCCAATTTAATCCTAAAACAAAAATTTCCATCTCATTTCTCCCTTCCTGCTGGCTTCTTTCCCTACTGAAGAAACACAACAAAACGCCAGCTTCCGTGATTTTTAGGGTTCCAATATTCTTTGATTCATCATTACATTGGTCAAAACATCAGTCGGAAAACTTTGATCGCTGGACAATGGACGGAGCGGTATCAATCAGTGACGTGTCTGCTTTCCACCCGGACTTCCTTCAGATCCCGGAATTCTCACCATTGGCCTTGAAGGCCAATCCTATCCTCGCCGAGCAACTCTTCTTCCAGTGGCTTTCGCTTCCCGATTCTTCTCGATTGGTGAGAAAAACCCTAATTGCATCCTTCCCTCACTTCTGATCTGCACATCTCTTCATTTGCTGCCTTTGGGATTCTGCTCTCGCTTCCAGGTTGAATTATTGATCATCACATTGATTTAGAAATGCGGAGGAGAATATCTGAGATTGCAATTTCCCGATCTGAACACTTGAATCTTCAAAGAGTTTAATTTGGCAGTGTCGATTTATTGCTCTCATAATGTATTTACCTATAGACTTGACCGATTTGGATTGCCAGCATTGGTGGTTTTGTTTATTTCCTCTGCCATTGATGTTTGAGATTTATATTTATACAGGTCAAATCTTCGCTTTCCGCGGCTAAGGCTGGGGAACCGTTGAATGCTGCCGGAAATTCCAGCAGCCCGAATGCTGGTTCTGGTAGTGCTATACCGTCTATGTTCCCTTCTGGATGCACTCCACCACTTTCGCCACGTAGCGTCTCAGGTTCTCCTCGTACTGTGAAGCACAGGCTTGGCCCTTCCTCTTTGGGTTCTCCACTGAAAGTAATCAGTGAGCCAGTGCGGGAAGTCATACCTCAGGTAAGCACTTTGCTTCAAGTCTTCAACTTTAACGTATCTCCGTCCTGACAGACACAGCCAGTAATATGCACCAAATGCATGCAAGATGCTGACTTTTGAAATGGCTGCAGTTTTACTTTAAGAATGGACGGCTGCCTCCAGAGGAGACTAGACAGCAATGCTTAGTTCGAATCGATGAACAATTTCATAGTCATGAGAATGGGTTGCAACAAAATGGTTAGAATACTCACTTTGGCTCAAAATAAATGTTCTCTCAAAACTTGACTTCTTTGCTACTCTGTGTTTGACATTGTCGACAAGATGCCTTTCCTTGATTATTTCTTCCTTCTTCTATGCTAGAATTTCAGTCCGTTACAAAGGATATCTGCAAGCTTCCGTCTTTTTTCTCCAGTTTATTGTTCAGAAGAATTGACGATAATAGTGTTGGCATGGTGACAAGGTATTTTGCTTCATAAACCCTCACACGAAAACGGGGAACTGTTATCCTCTGTCTTAATTATTTTACATATTTAGACCAGGATCTACAGTCTCATAAAGGATCTGTTCTTGCTTTCCTTATCTAATTATTATTCTTATGAGGCCATAATTAGTTCCTAGAATTCTATGCTCATATTCTATACTTTTAGCTACAGAGAGTTCTGCCTAAATTAAATAAGTTATCCTTAGTTCTTTATAGGCTTCCTGACTGGGAGGGAATGACGTCCTAGAAATCCCAGGTTGTTAGATGTGTCTTTCATTGTAAAGCTATAATGGGAATTACAGGTTTTAAAATCCTTTTAGTTAGGGTTAAAACAGGTTTCAGAACCTAACTGTAGTATTCAATTGTTTCATGTATTAGTTATCACCTCCACTGCCGTATCATTAATCTTACGTTTCAGGATCCTTTTTAGGCTAATCATAATGTGCTATAGGTGAATAGTATCAAACATGTTGTTGCTTTCTTTGAGCTGTCGTTTATGAGTCATTGTCCTAATCATTAATTGTTGCTAGTATCCCTTCTGTCTTCTTTAATCTTAATGCAGGGATCAGTTTGTTGAGTATTGGGTTAACGGAAATTTCTTAACGATGGATTTAGCTACTCAGATATACACTGTTCTCAAGCAACCAGATAGCGAATACCTCACTCAGGCCTGTTGTGATGCCTTGGAATTTTTTATCCAATTTTTCCATTCCTTCGACCATCAGCTTGTATCTTTATTGAAATCTTTGGTGAAAATGAATGTTGGATGCTAGATTATTATTTATGTTGTTTTATGTCTGCCTTGATCGCAGGAGGATTTCAGACCCGTATTACGGGAAATTTTGGCAACTCATCCAGGGTTAGAATTTTTGCAGAGCACTCCAGAGTTTCAAGAGAGATATGGTACTTTACCTTGTTCCTAATTGTCTTTCCATGGGGTTCCACGCATAGTTTTGTCTATCAGTGATTGGCTTATGTTCCCTATCTTGTTAGATTGCACCTTTCATCAGTCATGACCTTACTTTCTAACTTGTATGTGCAATTGAACAGCTGAAACGGTGATATATAGAATATTTCACTATGTAAATAGATCAGGAACTGGTCATCTCACCCTCAAGGAGCTAAAGCGTTCAAACTTGATTGCTGCAATGCATCAAGTGGATGAAGAAGAAGATATTAATAAAGTTTTAAGGTATGCTTGTAACTGCAGGTTTGAATTTATTTAGCCATAGTTGTTCTTTGGAAGAGGCAAGTTGTGAGCATGGTAGTTCAACTCCACATGTTAATGCATCACAAAATTTAATAGTAAAAACAACCATGGCATCGTTTGGTACGTGATATCTCGAATAGCTAGCTATTCGAGATATCACGATATTGGGTGAGATTGATATTGAATAAAAAAAGTATGAATATTCTTGTTTTGGTGTAGGATATTGAGTGGTAGGGTTTAGAAATGATTAGATGTGGTGTGGGTCCTATTTTGTAATAATGATGGCAGATAAAATTACTATTGTAGCCCTCAGTTGCATGTAGCTATTAAATTGCCTTGGGGGCAATTATGTCCATCGAAAAGATATTGGAGGTGATATTCAATATTACCCAAGGATAATATTGAATATCACAATATTGCTATATTCAATATCACCGAATAGGTGATATCTCGAATAGGTGATAAATCAAACTCCGAAACACGAAAATATCTCGAATAGGTGATATTGAATACAAACTCCGAAACACGAAAATATTTCGAATAGGTGATATTGAATATCAACATCACCCAATATCACCTATACCAAACATGCCCCATGCTTATTGGAAAGGGCATTTTGAAACTATAATGACGTGTGAATGAACTATGAATTAGCATAACAGTAAATATGATTTTTTAAATATCCATGATAACAAATATATATACTTTAACTAGAGAAGATATTATTGAACTCACAAATTAAATGAATAACAATTCATGTATGCTTTGTTACCTAGACTTGTAAGATCCTATAATCATGAAAAGATACGAGCTTTTTTTTAAACGTAAAATCAGACTATTTCACAGACTTTACTTTTGTTTTTCTATGATCTGACTTAATTTGTCCCTCTAGATCATAATATCATAAGATCTTAATATTTATTTAACTACATTTACTTTAGGGAGTAACTGTTCAGTATAAAGTACTAGAAAGCAAGTCCAGTAGTTCAGTCTGATGCTAATAGCAATTTTCTCTCGTTGTCTTATATTTCCTTCCGTTTACTTTCTTATTTGGGTCAGCCATTAAGATTTAGTGCTACCGAAAGTATGCAGTCCTTTAATCTGTCATTAGCTTCATCAAATTTCTATCTTTGTGATGATTCGCCTAATTACTTGGCTATGTTAATTCAGCAAGTAATTATCTTTTGTCAATTGGATCTGCAAGGTACTTCTCCTATGAGCACTTCTATGTCATATACTGCAAATTCTGGGAGCTGGACACAGACCACGATTTCTTCATTGACAAAGAGAACCTTATTCGATATGGCAACCATGCTCTTACGTATAGGATTGTCGATAGAGTTTTCTCTCAGGTGTGTGTGCTTTGGAATTGATCCATCAGTGTTGAGCTTTTTCTGCAATACTAATACTAGGCTCTGTTTTTCAGGTTGCAAGGAAATTTAGAAGCAAGGTTGAAGGCAAGATGGGTTATGAAGATTTTGTTTACTTCATACTCTCCGAGGAGGACAAATCTTCTGAACCTGGCATAGAGTTCTGGTAATTTTAGTTACTGTTTTTGGAATAACAAACAGAAACAGTGCACAATTACAAATTGAGAGATTGGGGCTATGAGAATTTTAAAAAAGTGGAACTTAAGGACTGATATTTTGTTTTCTTTGTATTTCAGCAACTATATTGTGAATTTTTTGTTCTGATCACTGCTTTCATCTTGTAGTCTTGACAATGTTCTTAAATTAGAATAAAATTTCTTCTAGATTCTGGCATTAACTGCTAAACTCTGCACTTCATGCTGTTTGGCTAATTAGGAATTTGCTGCATCGGTTAGCTACTACGTTTCCTAATGCTACATACCATTTCTTTATGTGGCCTGTCCAATGGCTTGGCACAGGTTCAATTGCATTGATCTGGATGGAAATGGTTGCCTTACTTCCAACGAAATGCAATTCTTTTATGAAGAACAACTGCATCGGATGGAGTGCATGGCACAAGAACCAGTCACGTTTGAAGATATATTGTGTCAAATCATTGATATGATTGGTCCAGAGGTCTCTTGCTCGTAATCCATTTTATTTACTCTTTTTGTTTCAGTGTTCAACTGTATTTGCTGGCTCTTTGCAATTCAATCCTTTTGTCTGACTCGCGTATCATGCTTCTTTTGAATCCTGCAGACTGAAGGTCTCGTCACACTGCGTGACATGAAACGTACCAAACTTGCTGCACATGTCTTCAACATTCTTTTCAATCTGAATAAGTTCATTGCCTTCGAAAGTCGGGATCCTTTCCTAATTCGTCAGGTAAGTGTGCTAACCACCATTTGTAGATTAATGTTTACGGAAGTTGACATGGTGAATTGATGGCGCATGTAAATGTTTTTGGTTTCAGGAACGAGAGAACCCAACGTTGACAGAGTGGGACCGTTTTGCACATAGAGAGTATATAAGGCTTTCGATGGAAGACGATGCAGAAGACGTGTCGAATGGGAGTGGAGATGTCTGGGATGAATCTCTTGAGGCTCCCTTCTGAAACCCTGAAAGGTAATCAATCTGAGTTAACGTGAAGTACAAGTCACCAACCAACACATTACTGATTCACTTCTCTATGTTTCGAGCCTGATGTCTTGTCTGTTTGAACACCATCAAGCATCCAGTAATAAGTTTTTATAATGTTTTGAATCTCTCTTGTTTTTTGTTCAATACTTATGGAATGCTCCTCTGCATACTTGGATGAAGGTTGTGGGTGGGATTGTTATGCATGAAGTTGAAGAATGCCGGAAGAAGATTCGGTATAGGTGACAGTTATTCTTTCCGATTAGACGGTTGGTGTATCCTCTACTCCATTTCATATTTCCCCCTTTTGTTTCTCAAGTCTCTCCTTTGACAGTTCAGACTACATACACACCACAGACGAGTAGGTTCCGTTTGATTATTAATTTTCTGTAGTTGGTTAAGTTAAAATTGTATTGGCAGAAGAACTATTTGATGAATTGTGAAATAATGTGATTTTTTTGTCATGGATCTTGAAATCTAGAATTTTTTTATAAAAAATGTTTACCTTAATGTGCACTGTGTTGTATATATAGTTTTTGGTGTTCTGTCAGTCATTCATTACAAGAAAACGAATGAATTATTTAGTTCATGCTTCATAATTTGTTGGCACTGGTTTATCTTATGATGATGAATTGTAATCTATACGCTATACATGATTTTTTTGCTATTTGATTCTAAGAAACCAAATATCTACGTGACATTTGATATCTGTCCATGGCATGCTGAACAGATGTGGAACAAAGAGAGTTGGTCTTATGGCCGATCAATAATATTCTGAGTCTTACATAAACAATTAGGTCTTGAAATGTGGGTACGAGTCAACCACAAACTATACCGTTTCTAATGGTTAGTGGTTAACCATTATCATTTAGTAGTATGGGTAATGGTAAGGTATGAGCTGTAACCAACTATGCTGTTCCACCTGGTGGACCGGTTAGACTAATAGAGTGGTTTGATTGGAGGGTCGGTTGAGTATGGTAGAGGGTGCCTTTCTTGATTCAGAGTGTCTAGGAACTTTGACGGACTGTACTTTGCAAGGTGGGCTAGGAAGGATAGTAAGAGACTGTGAGAGAGATAAGCGTATATGGAAGAGACGGGAAACATAGAAATATCGGGGGCATGAGCCCTTAGTGGGGTGAGCCATGTCATGCGCGTATTGCCTAGTGTGAGTGTATAGCTTTGGCTTATGAATGGGCTGATTGTTGATGAACCTTGTATTTATTGTCTTCATTGCTGTGGCTGATGAGCCTTGTATAGAGCCATGATGGCCTTTGGGCGTCCTTAACACGTCACGCGAGTGGTGAGTAGGCGGAGACTAAACATCAACCGTTGATGATGGAGATCTGTGAACGACTTGCCATATCATCTGCCTGCATGAGAGTGGATGGAGACCTGCTCTTTGTAGTAGCGGACGCCTGTCCCTATGGACTTGGATCCATTCAACCAGGTTGCAAATACAGTTTTTTTAAAAAAAAATTGTGCATATATTCCACAATGGTGTATAATATACCAAAATTATGATATATTAGAAATATTATAATGTACAATGGTTCCTAATATGCAATTTTTCTAATCAGCGAATAGATAAATCTATCCGCTTCGGCAGATAAGATTTCTAATCGTTGGATTGTGTAGAAGAAAAATCTAACAGTTGTAAAATAAAAAATTAAATATACCATTTCAAAATACAATGGAAGGTGAAAAATTGATTAGACCGAAAAGTCAAAATTGTGAGGGAAATTATTTTATTTTTCTTTAATTATTCTCTCTAATTTTAATGTAATCTTCATAACTTTTTATAGCTTCAGCAAAATACAATTTTCACTTCACAAATGTTGTATATTTTATTTTTTAAAATCTAATGAGATCAATTTTTGATACATTTTGTTAATTTTGTCAAGAAAAAATATAGATCACTAGGTAAGTGTTAATTATGTTTTATAACGAAAATACAATTTCGTGAGAATGATGATCATGTTTCGAAATGGATGTTGATGGAGATTTGTGATGACTAGTTCGACTTATAATTGTTGTTTTTCATTTATTGTATTGTTATATTCCATTATACGAATATGTCTATGTTATGTTATTGTTATATAACCGTTCTAACTCGTTTTTTAAAGTTAGTGTAAATTGACCCACAAAAACTTAGTTGATTGTTGTACTTATATGTCATTTTATGAAATTGAATGCTATATAGATGTTATTTCTATATTACATATTTGTTATGTGACCGTTATGACACATTTTATAGATATTGGTATAAATTAACTCTCATTTATAAACTTATAACATGTTACATTATTGTTATATTTATATTACATAAGTGTTATATTAATATTTTTTTCTACTATCTTGATATATTCTTTTGATAATAAATAAATAATCTATCTTCTACTATCTTGATATATTCTCTACTTATGTGTTAGAGAGCCATTTGAAGTCATCTTCGTACAAAAATATATTTGAAAAGTTATCTTTTTTTCATATATGTTCAATAAATAATATTCCCCAAAAAATAGATAAAACACCAAAATAATTTTCCTACCATCTCGGATTTTTGCGCCTCGGTCTCCTAATTGACAGATTCTTTTTTATAACCATAATCAGATCTGAAAGTATAAAAAAAAGAGAATCTAAATAAGTAAATGGAAACATATTATTTGTAGGAAAAATACATATTTGTTCTTCCCAGAACAGAGGAAAAAGAAGATTTGAAGGAAAAAAATCATATCAAAATAGATATGAACTTGTTGTTTGTAGAACTAACAGGTTTTCGTCTCGATTCAGACAATTTTAATCAACGTTGGTGCCTCTAAAAGCATCAAACTAGAGGTTGATGTGGCAGTAAAAGTTCGAAGGTCGATATGACTGTAAAAGTTTGGAAGTCGATATCAGATCTGAAAAAAAAGAAAGGAAGCAAAACAAGATATGGAAAGTTGCCAGACTTGGAGAGAAAACGAGAGGAATTTTTTTTCTTTTTATAAAAAAAGAGGTAAGTTTTAACTGTGAAGTGAGAAAGTGGGAGGAAATTGGGTGGAAGAAAAGTTTTTGGATTTGATTCAAACGAAAATTGATTTTGAAACATTCTTCAATAATCATTGTAAAATCTATCACTTTTGAATTGAAAAGCCTCCTGAAGTGCAATCTTGGCCGTTGATCAATCTATTCGCTGGGGTGGATAGAAACACGTCCTCGTCGATTAAAAAAATTGTCTAACAGGAGATGTTTTCATGGTTGGAAAATAAGGGAAAATCAGGTAACTTGAAGCAGTTAGAGTATTTTGCATCCTCGATGATTACTAAACCAAAACGGCTCTAGACGCAAGACAAAACAAACAAAATAAAAAACTACTACCCCTGACACAATACCATGCACGCTTAGAATATTAAAACAGAGGCGACCTTCACGATCTGAACTAAAAACCCAAAGACCTAACGAAAAACAAACACACTAGCAGGATAGCCGAACTTTTATTGCTACAGTGGAGATGACCGAAACTCCACTAGAAGAGGTTTTATGAAGTTGGACGAGTCGCCTCGAGCAGACTTACCTAAAATTCAAAACCGGATGATAAATTGTCTTTCCTTGAAGATTTGGTTGGTCTATAGCCTCCAATCTTTGCTTCGAACACCTCCCTAGTACTATGACTTTCTCCGACTGTCAGGGCATGTCTCCGAGTTGGAGCCTCCATCGGTCTTGGCTCCATGGTTTGGGTGGATCGATGTGAAGACTTGGTAGCCTCGGCCCCGTTGCTGAGTTTTTCATGGCGGCCTTAACAGGTTGATGGTTTGTGCGGTGGTGGAGTTGATCGTTCGGCGCGACAACTCGGTGGATGATGGTTTGGTGGTGATGTTCCTGGAAGTTTGGTGATGATGATGAAAGCTTGAATGATGGGGGGGGGGGGGGGGATGATGATAACCTAAAGAGGTAGAAGCCCTAAAAAAAGAGAAACATGAGGCTTAGGGTTGGGAGAAAAAACGCATAATAATTATATATTCTCTTGTGGACCAACTTACCTTCCAAAACATGGTAAAGGTACAATGTAAATTGTTATTAAAATTACTAATAATTTCAGCTTAGCGACAAGTTACATTATAATGAGGGCAAGAGTGTAATTGTACTAATTATTCATCCAAATTCCAATATCACACCTCAAAGGAAGAGAGAGAGGAGATTTGGAGGGGGAGAAAACTTTTATTTTTAATTTATTTAATAATAATTGAGACTAATAATGACGTAATGTGTTACGTGGTTATATGATATGGTAAAAGAGATAAAATGGACAAACAATACTGACAAAGAGTTATGAAAATTACAATTCAAACCAAACTAACTAAAAATATAATTTTAAAATAGTTAAAAAAATGTTAAATTTAAAAGGATATTAAATTTTTTTATTAGAATTGGTTGAGATTTTCAATTAATATAAAATATAAAATAAATATTTATTTTTTATGATATACTGAATTTAATTTTGAAACTTTTAAATTACTAGAAACAAAAATAATAAAAACAGATTTTATCAATGGAGCAACTTTACAAAGGACTTTTAAAGTCAATAGCCTATTGTTGTTTCTGAAACCCTTTTTCAGCACCCGAATTGGAGCCAACTCAGACCGATTTTGGGCGGTTACCCAGGGACATACTGCGAAGCCTCGCCTTCTTCTAATCAGAAGACCAAACCCTCCAATTGAAACCTACTTTCAGTAGCCTCGCCCGCCGCCGAAAACTTCACGATCAATTCACGATAATGTCTACGTCCGAGCAGAACCCTCTGCCTCCGTCGGAGGAGATGAATTCACTCTCCGTCGGCTCCTCCTCTCAATCTATTACTTCTACATCACAGTCAGACTCTCTTATATCCTCCCTTCTTCGTCATTTCTCTCAATTCGTTACCGCGAATTCAGCTTAGGGTTCTTGCTTGCCTTTATTCTTGTTTCAGGGAAATGAGTCCAGATGAGAAGTTTCGGATAGTCAGAAGCGTCGGAGAAGAGTGTATTCAAGAGGATGAGCTGCTCAATCTTCTCACCAAAAAACCCCAGCCTATTTGCTATGACGGATTCGAGCCTTCTGGCCGAATGCACATCGCTCAGGTTCTGCTCAAGTTAGTGATCAAATACTAAATTCGTGTGCTACGGAGCTTTCTGGTTTTGAATTTTTTGTTTTGTTTGTAGGGAGTGATGAAGACGATTAATGTGAACAAGCTGACATCTGCTGGCTGCAAAGTCAAGATCTGGATTGCTGACTGGTTTGCCCAGCTGAACAACAAAATGGGCGGTGATTTGAAGAAAATCCGAGTGGTTGGGGAGTACTTGATTGAGATATGGAAGGCTGTTGGGATGGATCTTGAAGGTGGGAAAGTGGAGTTTTTATGGTCTTCTGATGAAATTAACTCTCGTGCTGCTGAGTACTGGCCAATTGTAATGGACATTGCTCGCAGGAACACACTTGCTAGAATAACAAGGTACTCCCTCATAAAAGACAATGTTTGCAACTTCTGAAGCCCTTTTCTTCCTTTTAATTGCTAACTTGTATATTTAAGTATCAGTATTCTTGTTGAGACTTACGATGCTAATTCAATATTGGGGGAATTCCTTAGGTGTGGTCAAATTATGGGTCGAACCGAGAAGGATGAGTTGACGGCTGCACAGATTCTCTACCCGTGTATGCAATGTGCCGACATATTTTTCCTCAAGGTGCTTCTTTGTTCTTCTTAACAAATGGTGTGCGTCATTTAATCTGTTTACTTGAATTAATACTCTAGATCGACATTGAATCGATCAAACTCTAGCAGTTTGAAATCTTTCAGATTGTCACCTTCAAACTCTTGCTGAATTTTACGGTTCCTTTTACTGCTTCGGTGACAAGCTATCGTAACAAAGTATAATTAGCTGCGAATAAGATTTTGATTATTGCTGTTATCGATTGCTTCATCTTCCTATAATATCCTTTGGTTATTGGTGTACTACTGTTAGGCTGATATTTGTCAACTTGGAATGGACCAACGCAAAGTGAATGTTCTTGCAAGAGAATACTGTGACGATATCAAGAGGAAAAACAAGCCTATCATCTTATCTCACCGTTAGTTACTTGTGCTCTCTTGAATTCAGTTTCCTTGAATTGTTTTCATACTTTTATTTTTTTCAGTTCTCTCATAAGACTGGTTCTTCTTTTCGGAGTGCAGACATGTTACCCGGTTTACAGGAAGGACAAGACAAGATGTCGAAAAGCGATCCCACTTCCTCTGTTTTCATGGAGGATGAAGAGGTACTATTTTGTACTCTTAACTCTGAACCTTTTTCAAATATGAGAAGCTGTTTTGCTTCTTGCATGGATGTTGGTGTAATTTTCTTTTCCCACATTTTCATAGGCAGAAGTGAATGTGAAGATAAAAAAAGCTTTCTGTCCCCCCAAGGTTGTTCAGGGGAATCCTTGCCTGGAATACATCAAATACATTGTTCTACCTTGGTTTAATGAGTTCAAGGTGGAACGTAATCACCAAAATGGTGGAGATAAGTACGTGCCATGAATCATTTGCAATTACCGAATGTTTCTGCTATACCCCAATTCGAGTGGTGTTTTTGTGATCTCCCATTATAATGGCTACTTGAGCAGAGGTAACGTCTTCCATGAATCATTTTTCCAATTTCTTTCATGACAGGACCTACATAGACTTTGAAGAACTTGTTGCTGATTACGTAAGTGGGGAACTGCATCCTGGTGATCTAAAACCCTCTTTGTCAAAAGCATTGAACAAGATCCTGCAGGTACATATCACATTCTCATGCTTTGTTCGTCTCTGTTCTTCAGTTACGTTCCTGGCTGGGTGTTCTGACAGTGTAATACCTCTTGGTTTCACCAGCCTGTTCGTGATCATTTTGCCAAGGATGCAAGAGCCAAGGACCTCTTAAAACGCGTCAAGGTTTGTCGAAAATGCATCTAATAATCCAATAACCTTACCGACTCTTTGTATAGACTATAGATTAACCATTCAGAGATTTGATTGGTTTCCTGAAGTAATTTTTGAATGGTTGTTTGTTTGCGGAACCATGCAGAGCTACAGGGTTACAAGATGATCTCTGCTCGTACATTGTTATCCAACAGGGTAGAGGCAAGCTTCTCTTGGACTTCCTTCCTATGATGCTGGCGTTGGAAATCTAGCTATAATTTAACTATTTTCCATTTTATTTAGAGTTGTTTTTGAGTCTTGAACTTGACGGATTGGACGAGGCTCTAGTTTTAGGATCATGCAGATGCTTCACGTAACCGATGCATTCATAAGACAAGTAGTAACACAACAGTCGTAAACCTTTTTATGTTTCAAGGGAAAAGTGTACTTTTGCGCCCTCTACTTTGCCAAGTTGACAAACTGCCCCTACATTATGAAACTCTATCTAACCCCTCATATTATAGAACCAGGAGGTATGTTTAGAGAGTCCTCTTAGCAAATCAGGTACGCCGTCTGACAGAAAGTTCAAGGTTAAGTTGAAGGTTTGGTTTCGCATGTGATATAGAATTCTGAGCATTTTTCCATTCGAGTTTGTGTGTTAATTTTTCCGTTTACATTCTACTGGCTAAACTAAGACCAATGTTGTTAGGATCAGACTGAGAGGTCTGTTCCAGTTATAATAACACTGGTTTTTACCATTGGTGTCAAATCGGATAACACCAGCTGATCAAATTGGTCAGACTTGGAACCATAAGTGAAATTGGATAAGATCATCGGTTTTTGTCTCAGAGTCAAATTGGGGGTTGACCAGGTTTGACCATTGATTTCATCCACTTTAACCACCAGATTGACCCTATTAAACTTAGTTTTTCCTTTTAAGGAGAACCCTAGTCGGATGGTGTAATTAAAATGTCTACTCGTGCAATATTTAATTCCGAATCGTTAACCTAAAATATTTGTTTTGGTTGCTGCACCAACCGGAAGTGGGAGGACAATATGTGCCGAGGAAAATACCATAAGGCACCCGATAGCCTAATGTGAGTGGAAAATTATTACATTCCAATAACTAGAATTAGCTTCGTATCCGGTCCAATTTTATTAGGAAGATGACAGATTCACATCAAGAATTTTGATGAATAACAATTATAGATGTTTTAAATTCATTTATCCATTTAAACCAACTTGAATTATATGTATTTAAAGAAAATGCTAACAAGTTGTTTGATCTTATAGACCCGTATTGTTGACAATCGAACTTCTATTGATCATATTGAATTTTATTTTATGCCAACTTAAATATAATTTTCATAAATATTTCTATAATATATTAGAATCTAGCAAATATAGCAATTCAAAAGCGATATAAACCAATTAATTGCTCAAATTGTTTTTATTTTAAAGATCGACTACACACACAACGTTTTGAAGCACTTGCTTGAAATATAGGTTTTATAATTGGGCCATTAGATTGAAAAGGGTTTAAAAAAGGATAATCTGATGGTTCAAAGTGTAACATCCCAGTTTTACCTTTTTGAAACAAACGAAAAATTGTCCCGGGACACATTACATAGTTTTGAAATAGTACAAAATATAATTAGAATTATACATAAACGATACTGGTAACCTTTGCAGAAAAACTGGAATATTACGCCAAACAACTTATTTCCGGAAGATGGTGTCAAACAGTGAATGGACCCATCTTTTTAAAACAAATCTCAGAAATATACAGTCTCATCAATATCCCAGTCTGGCGGCAGATGAACAGATCATCTATTAATTCTTCTAATACCATATCACCTGTCACGAACTGGTGGGTGGCTCGGGGTCAGTCTTCCGAAGTTATCATATAGATATCAATATTGAAAATCATTTAAAAAGATAACCATATAGCATGTAAAGCACGTTGGACAACTCTAACTCTACTTTGCATATTTTAATTGGGATCCCTGCTCACATATGCTGACGACCCATATACATGTTAGTGGCACCAAATCGGGCCGCATATAGTGGCGCCTACCCAGGCCCACGACGACAGTTAGTGTGGGAAGCCCACCGCGTAGCTATAGTGCATTAAGCACGATCGTCAACATATGGGCTCTAACTAGGTGATCAATCAATACCAATATTATTCTTGTAACAGAACTTGTTCAACTGAACAATTACATGTAACATATCATATCAGCAATATATCACTTAGGATATAATAGAATATATGGATCACACATAATTGACATGTCACGTTGTCATATAATGCATTTAAAACCTTTAAAATCCAATTATTATTCATGTAATTCAAAGAAGCATAAATAACACAAGTAAAATATAAACATTTAAAATGGAAGATATTACCCCTTTAAACCAACCCACCTGAAATTAACCGGGTTGACTCGAAATACGGTCAAACGTCCAAGAATGGAACAATTATGGCTTAACTCAACACTTTCGGGCCAAACTGCAATAGCTGGAAAGTATTAGGCCGCGGCTGGAATAATTTAAAAGTTACAGACTGCGTGGAACAAAATAAGATAGTTTAGGTACTAAACTGGAAGTATGAAAGTTCAGGCACTAAACTGGATATTTACCAACGGGAATTCAATTTTCCAGACTTATTTTCAAAATCCGGCGACGACGAACCCAGGCTCCGGTGAGCCTTGAATCACCACTAAAACTCGAACAAACTCAAATCGAAGGATACGTAAGGTTTTGTCTCGATAATACGAAGTCAACCGAGGTATTTAAAGGTCTTGGGTTGGTTTAGAACTTGCCGACACAAGTCGACGTCGGAGAAGAAGGAAACATCATTTCAAGCTTGCTCGGTTGACTTACTCTCGGAGGAGCTGCTTCAAGTATTCTGTCTCCAATCAGGGGAGACCAAGCCTACCAAACTCTAGTACCCCTGATCAATCTCATTCAATCAAGGGCATTCGCGGGAGGACCAGACAAAGATCCCAATGCTTATCTTAGGGATTTGTGTGTCTAGCTGAGACGAATAAGGCAAGAGGAGTACACATCGATGGTCTCAAACTCAGTCCATTCCCATGTTCTCTCAAAGGGGAAGCACAAGAGTGGTTGTATGAGCATCTAACAGGGTACTTCACTACTTGGGATGGCTTAGCTACAGAGTTTTTGGAAGAATTCTTCTCTCCATCCAGAACTGAAGCATTGAAAGCTAGGATCTCTTAGCTCAAGAGTCCTTCTAACGAGACGTTCTATGATGCTTGGCATAGATTCCAGAGTCTCTTTCGCTCATGCCCTCACCACGATCTGGATGTGCATACTAGGTTTAGGACCTTCATCAGGGGCTTGGACTTCCACAAGCAGAAGGACCTCAACATGTCAATTCCAGGCAATCTTATAGATCTGACCCCGACACAAGCCCTTGAAGCATGCATAGCCTATACTCAAAAGATGAGGACCCTTATCCTTACCAATCCAGTAGACATTGAGCTGAATGTGCCAAGAAATCAAGTTCAACAAGTAAGGTTTATAGCAGTGGCACGAGAAGAAACCTCATCCATTATAGAGTTTCCATAAGCTCAACTGCTTGACCTGATGCAATTGCTCACTAAGAAGATGGATACTATAGAGTTGGCTCAGAAAAGCAGCCTGAATTCCCAAAGGCCTTCTAATACACCTATAGCTTGTGTATATGCTTGTGAAGGATGTGGAGGAACTGATCATGACATGTCAAACTGTATGGCAGAGCTCGAGCACGGAATGGAACAAGAGCATGTAGACTATGCAGGAGGTCAGCATCAGAATACCTATCAACAACCTATTCAGCAAACTCAGAACTACAATAAGGGTCAGAGTAGCTACCAACCATTGGGGCAGAATTTCAACAAGAACCAAAATAATCATCAAGCCAGAGGACAGCCAGGACAGAACAACTACAGAGCTACGGGTAATTACCAGAAACATAACCAGAGCACCTATAAAAATCAGGGCAATTACAAGTAGAACCGCAAAAAATAACCGAGTTACTCAGACAATAACCAGCAAGGATATGTGAATGAGAGCTATGTGGAGAAGAATCAGATCACCTATTCATCTAATTAGGCTCCCCCTGGATTTCCCCATAAAACAGCAGCAGACAATAATAGACGCTATTCTGCAGCGGTTTGTGGCTAATGATGAAGCTCACCTACAGTCAATTCGAAATTTGGAGGCCAGGTTAGTGGAACTAACCAACAACCGTACCAATGCAAAGCCAAATGGGATGCCTAGCTCAACAGTTCTAAATCCAAGACAACACGAAGACGTGGGAGCAATTGAAACTAGAAGTGGAAAACAGCTGCAAGCTCCTCCGATGAAGATGGTCACACCATTAGTGCACCTCCATCACTTTTGGATGAAGATGATACTCCAGCAGAAGAGCCACAAAATACCACCACACCGGTTACACCAGAAGGGACACCTCTTCTTTGCATCCCTACTCCCCCACCAGTGGAGAATCCCTACAAGCCGAGAGTTTCATATCCTGCTCGCCTAAATAAGGAGTTGTATAACAAGCAGTTTGCTGCGTTCATGAAGGTACTGAATATTGTGCATGTCGATATGCCTTTTGTGAAGGTGGTAAAAGAGATGTCTCATTATGCCAAGTTTATGAAAGATTTGGTGATGAATAAGAGGAAGCTTCCAGAATTTCTAGCTCTAGTCGAGTAGGAAACCACAGAGCTAAACGAAGAGGTGGACATGGCGGCAAGCTATTTAGAGATTGACTTCGGGACCCTACCGCGCAAACGATGAGATACAGGTCTGTTCACTCTACCTTGTAAGATTGGTAATACGCAAGTTAGTAATGGTTTGGCTGATACAGGGGCTAGTATTAATGTGATGTCATATAGCTTAGCTAATTCCCTAGGACTGATAGACTTTAAGCCCACACACATGAATATTAAACTGGCTGATAAATTAGCGATTGTGCCTAGAGGGATCTTAGAGGACGTGTTGTTAACTGTGGGAAAATATACATTCTTAACCAACTTTGTGGTGATATACGCTCACTTTAATATGTCTTTGATTTTAGGTAGACCATTCCTTAATACTGCTAAAGCAATAATTGATATCAGTAATGGTACTATCACTCTTAGGGTCGGATTAGAGAGTAACTTTTCGATTGAGTTATCTTTGGAACCAGACAAATGGCTTTTGATGATTTATGCTTTTTTGATGAAACTTTGACCTCTCTCTCTACTGTTGTTTTCACTAACCTAGTGGGGAATGACCCGCTAAAGAAGAGTATAGTTTTTGTTATGCAGGATTGTAGTGCATGTATATGGACCGACGAGGAAGTAGCTTCCATAACTATCTGTTGAGCGGATGGAGAACCAACATACAATCGACCTATTTTGATAGCACCGGCCGCACAGTTCAAAACTTCCTATGAAAAACCTCCAGATTTGAAATTGAAAGAACTTCTTTCCAATTTGAAGTATGCATTCTTGAAGGACTAAATTTTTTTAATTTGAGTATGCCTGAAAAATAATGAACCAAACTTATTACATAGGACTAATTACTTAACCTTGCCCCAACTTAGGAAAAATGATCCTCTCCGGCTCTTCCAAAAACTTGGCTTATCCAAAAGCCCAGGAGCGTCACATAAGGAGTTTTAGTCCTTATTATTATTATGGGCTTAGTAACAGTTAATTGAATGCAGCAGCCCAAGCCCATGCTTCCCCATCGTTTCCATAAGCAAAACGCTGCAGCGGAGCGGAGGAGTCGGCGTTCTCCATCGGCGGCAGCGGCTCAAATTCTCATCTCTCGTGTCGTGTGATAATATAATACCCGCGGCTGTGCCAATAACTCCCCATTCATAGCGATCGATTTAGTCTCTGGATCGGTAAAGCTTCGTCCAACTCTCTGTTCCTCTAACTTATCATCTTTTTATGTTCTTCTTGTTTCGTGAACGAACCATTTGTCGATTCGTTTATTTACTTCAGGAGGAGGAAATAGAAGAACGCTCAGAGAAAATATGGCGAAGTCGTGCAAGGGACTCGCGATAGAACTCGTAAAGTGTCTCAGCGAATCCGACTGTGTCAAAGTTGAGAACCGATCCATCAGGGATTGTGCCGGAGAGAAGAGCCCCTGCGTTCCCAGCGAGTGCGTTGGACTCCGGGAAACCTATTTCAACTGCAAGAGAGGCCAGGTACGGTTCAGTATATCATCCTCTTACATATTCCAAGTTCAGCAGACTTTGAAGAATTCTCCTTTAACTTAAAAGAATTCTTCACCGAAGATCAAATTCTTCGTTCGGTCTGTTCCCTAAATCAATTTAGGTTTCAAATTTTCACTTGCTAGACTTTCCTATGGAATGTGACGTAAGACCTGCGAATGTTTAATTTCCATGAGCTTCTTAGGGTTTTGATCCTGCTGCAGACATGCTCAACTGCTGAGGATATTCTTGCTGCCTTGATCACTTTGCTCTAGGATGGTCAGAAATTGGAAGCTGTAACTATGGATTTTTAGGTCTCTCCATTATCCTATTATTGAATAGACCCATTGGCCAAATGATGTGCGTCCTTAAATCTCCAATCTGCTTTCTACTCTACCTAGTACCCAGTTTGCAGTGCTACTTTGATGAAGCACATGTGCTTAGCCACGATGCCAGCTGTGTAGTAATTGCAAGTCTATGTCTTAGGGTAGCTGTGAAGAAATTATAATAGAAATGAGATGGAGCTTCCTTTCCAGCTAGAGAGAAGAAATTAGGAGATGCTAGCATGCCACTGCCCCCAACATGTTTGTCTATGCTGTATCTGAAATGCCATGTCTAGAACCCCATCAAACAGATTGAAGAAAGTGCAGATCATTGATAAATGCTTGATCATATCTTAGTTTGAAAATTCCAGGATTTGAATCTGCCGTCCTTTTAGACTGAAGGGGTGGGTCTTAGCATTAGACGAATGAGCTTCGATCACAATACATGCAGTCAACCTTACTGAATCTTCATAATGTGTTGAATTACATGTCTACCAGGTTGACATGAGAGCTCGGATTCGCGGGAACAAGGGTTATTAGGCAAGACCGAGGAGCAAGCTGAGTCATTTCTGCATGGAACTTGCTCCAGAATTTACATGAATGGAGGAGGGATGGATGGAGGGATTCACTTCACTTCATATAAATCACTGAATGAGACGGTGTCATTATGTTTTGGGTATTTGTCACAGGATCCTGTTTCCACAAGAGAGATCCGTGAAACCCTTTCCAAAGCATTGCAAGGGTTCTGATTATTCAGACTTGAGCCAACAGTAGGCTGGTTTTGGAGTTTCTTTTTTGCTAATTCGTTGGTTCTTGCCTTGCGTACTGCTTTCTATGTTAGCAGTTGTTAATAATCTTAAACCAGTACTGAAGAACTTTTAGTTATACGTTCTGTTCTGAGGCTCGTAGGACCGACCACAAGTTGTCGACTTATATCTCTTGTAATGGAATACAATGTTTATGTTGTCGGGTGTGGTTAATCACATCAAAATGCTGTCTCATCTGCCTCCCAAGATGAACATCCTTATCATGAAAAGATTAGGTATGGGTTCTTTTGCATTTAAACTAACCATGTATACGATAGTAGCGTAATTGGTTGTGTTGAAAATTTGAAAATATAATGTTCAAATCCAATTAATCCAACGAAATAAACATGTTATCTTCTTCAAACTTTTAGTGTATCAAATACCATTAAACCCTCAAACAACCAAACTCTTGCTTTATTATAGTGACCGGTGGATGAAATTTCCAAAAAGTCCTGAATCATCTCTATAATTGATCTGTACTACCCTGGAAGTCTCATGCTTCCAAAAGCTGTCCTTTCTATTTTCATCCGTTGGATTAAATCGGAGAGAATGTACTGCCACAATTGAGGGTTGTTCGTACATTCTAGATTTAAAAAAAACACGATTAACCGTACTTGGAATGAGCGATTGCGATAACTGCCTGAAGAAAGTGAGGAAAAATGGGCCCACCCACAAGGGTCACAACAGGAAAAAAAAAAAAAAAGGAAAAGCCAAAGAATCACGCAGAGTGCTGAAAAAGAGCGAGCGAGAGAGAGAGAGAGAGACTGAAAAAGATCTGAGTTACGGAGGAGGATGAGAAGAAGGCCCCGAGTTAGGTCACATCGGAACCCGCATTTCACTCGGTCTTGCTGCTGTCGGCATTAATTTCAGCACAGGTCACTCTCAGATCCTAACTCCGTCGCATCCTCCACTGCTCTTTCTTCCTTCTTTCTTTCATTTAATCTCCGCCTTCACTAAGCTGAGAGGACAAAGAGCGACGAGCGATCTCGCTATATTTTCTCCCTGGGGATAGTGATGGTTTCCGAGGTAATTTGCTCTTGATTTCTGAATCTGCTCGAAATAATTCTTCATTTTTTGGCATTGAGGAATATGAGAATTTCTCTTTTATTCCTTTTTGTTCTGCGTAATTTGGTTTCCTTTGAATGATTGTTTGTTCTTCCGTCTTGGTTCAGTTCGTTATTTGATTGGCAATGTTACCGGTCAACCCCCAAAAAAAAAATTAAATAAAATCTAAGTAGAAGAAGGACTTCTTGTTTCTTGTGTATTACTATTTAGTGATTTACTTCTATTCCGTCGTCTTCTTCTAATTCCGCATTTTACTTCTCAGAACGCAAGGTAATTGGTCAGTATCATTTTCCTTTTGACTGTGGAGCCAATTTAACTTTGATCTCAATTTTGTGTCTATTTTGGCAGTTTCTGCTCCCCCGACTTTGAATTATTGGTTGATGTCTTTCGTTTTGGATTTTTAGGTAGTTCCATGCTGGTTGTAGGTAGCACAAGACTCTACTATTTCGGACATTGAACCCTAATTTTTACTTGAGGGTGTATACATTGTTGGAAGGTGAGTTTGAATAGCCTGAAATGGAACAGAGTTTGTAGGTTAAGGGGATAGATAGAGGAAATCGAAGGACATAATAGATACTCATGGAAGACGTTTCCAAGTATTCTCACAGTCCTGCACATTTGGCAGTCGCACGACGTGATTATTCTGGCCTGAGACGCATTATTTTGAACCTGCCGCGCCTTGCCAAGGCTGGTGAGGTTACTACCGAAGAACAGTCTGTTGCATCTGAGCAGGAAGCTGATGCATTCTCCGCCATCATTGATCGCCGGGATGTTCCTGGTCGGGAGACGCCTCTGCATCTTGCTGTTAAATTGAGGGACCAAACGTCGGCAGAGATCTTAATGGCTGCTGGTGCGGACTGGAGCCTGCAAAATGAGAATGGGTGGAGTGCGCTTCAGGAAGCAGTTTGCACAAGGGAGGAGGCGATTGCTTTGATAATTGCTTGTCACTATCAGCCACTGGCCTGGGCGAAATGGTGCAGACGACTTCCTCGTATTGTCGCTTCAGCAGGTCGTATTCGTGATTTTTACATGGAGATTACATTTCATTTCGAGAGTTCTGTCATCCCATTCATTGGCCGTATCGCCCCCTCGGATACTTATCGCATCTGGAAACGCGGTGCTAATCTTCGGGCTGACATGACACTTGCTGGGTTTGATGGGTTCCGAATTCAAAGATCAGATCAGACTTTTCTTTTCTTGGGAGAGGGGTACTCTTCAGAGGATGGTAGCACATCCTTACAACCAGGTTCTTTGCTTGTTCTTGCACACAAGGAAAAAGAGGTTACTAATGCTTTGGAGGGAGCAGGTGCACAACCCACTGAAGCAGAAGTTGCCCATGAAGTTGCTCTCATGTCTCAAACTAACATGTATAGGCCAGGAATTGACGTCACACAGGCAGAGCTAGTTCCTCATTTGAATTGGAGACGGCAGGAAAGAACTGAGATGGTTGGAAGTTGGAAGGCCAAGGTTCATGATATGCTTAATGTGATGGTAAGTGTGAAGTCAAGACGAGTTCCTGGTGCTATGACTGATGAGGAACTTTTTGCTGTGGAAGATGAAGAAAGGTTGGAAAATGGAGCAGCTCACGATGATTTTGACGATGTGTTGACACCTGAAGAGAAAAAGCAGTTAGACTCTGCACTTCGTATGGGGAATTCAGATGGTGTTGGGGAGGATGAAGAACCGGCTGTGCTTGACTACCAAGAAAATGGTTCAGGTGGTGCATACGAAAATGGTGAATCGCATGGTACCACTAAAGAGAAGAAGGGGTGGTTTGGTTGGAAACATAAAGGTGCAAAGCACCACAATGATGACTCTGAAGATCCGAAAACATCTAAGAAGGTTGTGAAATTTACTCCAGAAGGTGACAATCTGAAATCTGTTGATCATCAGAAATCATCATCTAGTTGGGAAGATCCAGCAGATGGAAAGAAGGGAAAGGATAAAAGTGGGAAGAAGAAAAAGAAGAAAGGGCCCAGCAGTGAGAGTAAGAATGAAAGCGAGTATAAAAAGGGTTTGCGTCCTGTATTGTGGTTGACACCTGATTTTCCATTGAAAATAGAAGAGCTTCTGCCTTTGCTTGACATATTGGCTAACAAGGTTAAGGCTATTAGGAGACTCAGGGAGCTTTTGACTACTAAACTACCTTCTGGAACATTTCCTGTCAAGGTACGTTTTAATCTCTGCTTGTGTTATTTTGTGTTTCAATTTAATATTCTTATTTGCTTGGGAAATCGGATTGATAAACAAAGCCTTTAAATGCCCTCAAGCATCTATCTTTGTTTGGCTGCCCCTCTCTTTCCTCTGTACCAGGTTTTAGTTTCTGACAGAGATTAAGTGAGGTGTCTACCATATATAGTAATCAGAATTTAGGGACCAAAATTTATCCGCTAGATCAGCCTGGTCAATTGGTGATCCTGGGTCTTGGCTCTCTGAAACTCGTACTGTGAACTAGGTTAGCCAGCGATATACTTATGTTAGGGGTCACCTTTGATGGCATGTGATTGTTTTGGGCATGAATCTCATTGCAACCTGGATATATTACTATTGAATTCTTATTTCACCGAGCTGAACCTGACAATCACTTTTGTGTCTGTACTTGGTAGCAACCTGTTCCAACCTGATGAGTCTTTAAGAGCTACTGTTCTTACAGATTACGGAAACCTATGAAGGACTTGAACTTAAGCCTGATCACCTATTTGTGGATAGCTTTTAGTCTACTCTAGACTCCTTTCCAACCATATCCATGTTGTGTCCGTTAATAGACTGATCCTGGTATGGTTACAATTGCTTGATGATTTGAAGCTTCAGATGTAATTGGATATAGATGAAAGTGGAGTTTTTGTTTGTGGCTTTGTGGATATAGATGAAAGCTAATGAAGTATCAAACCCAATCACACAGATTAGTTGAACTAGCTAACAACAATTTTTCCATATTTCTGTCCAGTGAGGGATGGGAGTTAATGTCGAATCCTTTTGATGGTGGTGAAGCAAAATGAGGATTAAAACTATGGAGAAGAACTAGCTAGTGGAGGGAAGTTCTCTATAGTTGGTTAATCCCATTGGTTATTGTAGTCTGAAACTTAGCCTAGGGTTTGTTAGTTGCTGCATTTCACGGTAAGACGCTAGCCTTGAGTTTTGCGGATTGGTCATTTAGCTCAAAAATCTAGATGATGTAGCTTTTGGACTCTTACTTGCACCAACTTATCATGGCTGATCCATGAAACCTGAATGTTTTTATCTGTTGTGTAAATTTTTCTATTATTGAAGGATAGTGAACTTAACCTGCAGGTTGCCATTCCTATTGTTCCAACTGTAAGGGTGATTGTTACATTCACGAAATTTGAGGAGCTTATGCCAGTAGAGGAGTTCTCAACACCTCTTTCCAGCCCAACGCATTTCCATGATGCCAAATCCAGAGACTTCGACTCGATCTCGTCAACTTCTTGGATATCATGGATGAAAGGGGGTCGAGGCGGCCAGACAAGTGATAGTGATAGCCACTGGCACAAAGACGAGAGTGACCCGTTCCATATACCATCAGATTATAAGTGGGTTGATGCCAATGAAAAGAAGCAACGGGTGAAAGCTAGGAAAGCCAAAGCCAAGAAACATAGGAAACCACAGCAAGCAGCCAGAAGCGGAGGTGTTGGAGGAGATAGCGCGGGTTATCGTCGAATCGAAACCGCTGAAGATTGATGATGACGGAGAAGGAGGGTTCCGTAATGTCAGTATGGCTGCAGAAAAGTAAGGATCTATCACATAAGAGGTAGATTCCGATGATTCGATTATGGAGATCATCAGGGAGGGAGGTGGTGGAGGATTCTGAATGTTGTATTGGTTAAGGTTGAGTTAGTCTTTTGATGGGGGGTTGGTGTTGATTAATACAAGTCCCACAAAATGTTGTTGTTTGTATTCTGTTATATGCTCTCTGTGAGAATTGGAGGTTGGAGGGGGGGACCTATTATGGTTCATTTCCTTCATTTATTGTTTTTGGATTTTGACCCCCTTTCTAACCCCCACACCTCATGCCATGGCTATCAATCAAGTTAACACCATCAAATTTTATGGTTGGTTGTTACCTTCTCTACTGGCACCTGGATATGAAATCATCGATTGCATTGCAACACTTAAAAGTTACAAACAAGTCTTTATTAATGCTCAAGTAGGTAAATGAATCAACGATTTGAATTATTAGGATTTAATAATTTTTTGTATAGTATTAGAATACTGAAAAGTCATGACTCATGAAATAAAATCCTGTCAACTCTCAATATAATAATTTCATATGCACCACGCTTGGATTTTAATTTAAATTCGATCCATAATATGGATGTATTGGATATGATTATGAATTTATGGATTCTAATAGAGCCATGTGCTTCCTCTTCCTACGGGCACCGTAACCCCACCACCCACAACTAAACTTGCATAACAGAAAACAAAGCCTAACAGAAAAATTACTAAAAAACTTTTGAGCAGAATCCCTTTCCCCATCCCAACGGTCGAATTTTCCCATCTTGTTTTCTTCTTCTCCAACAGCTACCTCTTTCCTTCACTTTCCTCTCATCTCCATCTTCTACAGAGACCAACTATTCTTTCCACCTTCCAAGTCTCCTCTTCTTCTTCTTCTTCTTCTTCTTCCTCTTCTTTCCAACCCACCCACCGCCGACCCCACTTTTGGGTTAAATCAAAAGTCAAAAGCTTTAATTGCTTTCCTTAATAACAATACTAATGGTGTGCTTTAGATCCTGTTTTACCCCTTTGTTCAAATCTCGAAAGCGCAGACAATGCTTATCAGCTGTTTCTTCTTCCCCCTCTAAACACCCAGTAAGTCCACTTCTTTATCTTCTTACCTCCATTGGTTTGGTTATTTCCTTCTCTTCATTTCTCTGCTTAACTCGTGTCCTCTGTTTTTTTTTCCTTTCCTTTTTAGTTTGTTAGCTTAGCAACTTCTCCTCAGTATGGCCATGGAGGAGTTTTGGAACCCATCTCTGAAGAACCCACCAACCATGTTACCTATGTATCCAAGTATAGCCTCCTTCTCTGCAGTTGTGAGATCCAAAGTTTTGTTCTTTCTTATGGTGGATGATCGATCTTATTTGGTTGTTTAATTTGTTTTCAGGGAGAAGATGAAGGTTGAGGAGAAGGAGGAGCAACTCAGCTGCGATTTGGTAAAGAAAGTGGCTTTTGAAGTGGAAACCCACCAAAAGGAGCCGACTTTACCTGATGAACAAGTTGGCAATGTTGGGGAAACAGAAGAGCGGCCCAACGGAAACATAGATAAAGAGGTTGAAGATGGTGGACCGGCAATCACGGATGCTTCTGATGATGATAGTTATGAATACAGCGAAGAAGGTTACGGGACAGTCATGGAAGAGTCTTCTGAGTCGTTGTTTTCAATCTCCATCAGTTCGAGAAAATACCAAGCTGATATGGGTGAAAAGGAAGTTACCAGCCCACTCCCAAAATGTGTTCCAGTGTTGAATCCATTGGAAGAAACCCAGTTCAAAGAAGCAGCGAAAGAAACAACTCTCAAAACGACAGCGTTGCAGCAGCAGCATCTGGACAAGGAGAATGTCAAAGTAGACATAAATGTCGTCACTTGCCCAAGCCCTGAGTTTAGCTTCAAGCCATTGATTGACAATTCGGGAAAGGGAGCTAATGGTCTAAAGAAGGTTGCAGAGCCAGACGTTGCAGTTGATGCTAGCCTGTCGAATTGGTTGGTTGGAGACCAAAAAACTCAGCAAGAGGAGAACAGTGTTGAATCAGTTGGCTATCCCACAGAGAAACGGCAAGATCGGCCAGTTTTAGGAGCATTGACGATCGGTGTACTTAAACAAGCTCCTGCAAATAGAACCTCACCTTCAAAGTCAAGAAGCCAGAGAATAATCAGTGGAACGGCAATCAGGGGAACAGTTGGAAGCTACTGGATGCAGACGGACCGCAATGTGGATTAACATTCAAGGTTCTTCAAGTTTCGACCGGATAACAAGGTGTACTTAAACAAGCTCCTGCAAATAGAACCTCACCTTCAAAGTCAAGAAGCCAGAGAATAATCAGTGGAACGGCAATCAGGGGAACAGTTGGAAGCTACTGGATGCAGACGGACCGCAATGTGGATTAACATTCAAGGTTCTTCAAGTTTCGACCGGATAACAACACCCAGGTTTTCGATTGTTTGTTCTTAATCACCTTCAATGACTTAGTTGAGTGAACTGAAGAAAAGTTAACACCTTTACCTTACCTTGGGGTGGGTTATGTATCTTCTTGAATAAACTTTGGCCTTCCGTTTCTGAAATTCTTGAATTCAATGCAGATTTTGTAAAAATATACAGAATCATCATAAGAAAAACCTGAATTGTCAGATTACTAATGTACAGTGGAAAGTCAATGCTATTATTTCCTTCCTCTCCAGATCTACCTGCCAAACTTCTACATAATTGAATGGCATAGTGTGTTACTAATTGCAGTATTGCTCTGTAACTTCCAACAACCAAAAACTTGTCTTTTCCTACATATCGTGGAAGAGCCTTCGTATCTGGTCGACGTTTGATGGCATCAATGTAACAGGACAACGATTATACTGCGGGGAAGAAGAATAATCGAGTTTGTAAAAGCTAAGATGATGCTGGTAACAGAAGAAATGGAGGAACAAGATTGGAATGGAGGAATCACCTGCGATACGTATTTGAAGACACATGCATAACAGAAGACGAACCCTGAGACAGTGACCACTGACGGGTTTGCACGCTTCTGAGAGCACAAAGGGCAAACCGTTCTATCTTTTGGTAGCGAAATCCCTTCTTTCGCGACCTGTGGAGAATAGAAATTGCCTTTCATGCACGATATGATAAAGCGAAGATGGAAATTGGAACGAAAACAAGAAAAACCGCATTGGCTTGATGGATCTATCTCGTCTCACCTTTGGAGGTGGAGGTGGAGGTGGGGGCGGGTATACAGTTGGAGCTGACATTCTCTCTTCAGCAGATTGATACCACCATTCCATCATCTGCGAGTCAGAGAATAGATTCATCACTTACCATCCTCTTCAGAAATAGATTCATTCTCTATCAGTCCGAAGATTACGTGATATTTCCGAGAATTCATGTTTGAGAAAAACGAGATTGTTCAAAAGACCGGCACTTCTGAGATTCAGCTACAAGAAGTTGCTAACCACCACAGAAGCAACATCGGAACCTATATGCTGAAACAAATTCAAAAGCGAATATGCTTCTACAAAGGCCAAGAGGCTATCAAATAACGTGCAGATCAGATACCAGATTCTTAGGTGATTACCACAAAGGCATATATACCAGAGTAGGAAACTCACTTTGAAGAAGAACACTGCAGCAATCAGACCAGTTTGTGCATAGTCAAGCACTGTATATGAACCTCTCAGTATTGCTCCTTGTAGTGCCTGTAAATGTTGTCCTCTAATTGAATTAGCAAACTATTATCTGCACGAAACCGTTCACATAAAAACAACAACAAAACTGAACTATCAAATTATACCTTCAACCATGGAGGGCCACGGAGCCTCTCCCGCTCACGAGTTCGTATCTTAGAAATTCTAGAAGATGTGTCCATCTATTTGGCATAAAGAGAACAAATAATCAATCATAAATTGATATGACCGTAGAAATGAAGAAAGAAGTAGTAAGACAGTAAACAGACGGTCTAGTAAAGATCAATAAAATTTCCAGCTAAATCAGAGACCTTCTCTCTGCCACTAATACGTATGGGTCATTCATAATTCAACTATAAGATAATAATTAAGATGCTATATGAGTAGGGCACACAAGATATTACCAGTTCTTGCCCTGTTGCTCGACAAACATGAATACCGAGCGCATGTAGCCCCAAGGAATAGAATCCAGTAGCATCAAGGAGATACAATAGCTGATAACTGAATGAAAATCCTGCATTCAGAAAGAATCCACTTTTAAACTCTCCGCATAATCATAATCCTTTTTTCCAAATTTTAACTGAGATGATACTAGCTAATGAGAAGGCTACTGTCCCTGATCATAGGTGAATGAAAAATATTTTTCACTACTGAATCCTGTATAAGACACGGCAAGAACCTAAAGTTGAATTTACCTTCAATGCCGGCGTGTAAAAAAGGATAGCAAGCAAAAACAACTTTCTGAATTCTCTTTCTTAAACGCGCTCTAACTGTCAATTGTGCATCAGAAGTTCCTCTAGGAACAGGAGAAGCTTCGGTGCCATCAAAATACGAAGTGCCTTCAAATGTTTCATCTTCATTCCCCCACAAGCTTGCTTGAAGCCTGGCTTCTCTTTCTCTATTGTATACAGATTGCAACTTTGACTTGAAATAAGGCAGGACAACCTAAACAAAAGGCAGAAAAAGAAACCACATTTTATCATTGATCATCTCAGCCATAAAGTTTGTAACATTATCTACGAAGTTCCTGAACATTTCGAGACAAAGATTAGAGTACCAGAAATACAACTGAGAGGATCCGTTGGCGCTTCTCGAGGCCGGAGCGGGGAGTTTTATCCTCTTTCTTCAACCTAAGATCATCGTTCTTTATTTGAATGCGTACTGATCGTCTCCGCAATCCATAGAGTGATTCGGCAAACGAAGCATCTAGGAAGCATTGGACAAAGGAGACATATAAGTCCAAGTGGGAAAATGAAAGCAGCATTCCAACTTAGTAGATGATGGCTTAAGTCTTTAACAAACCTGTGGTTCGTAAGCTATGAGTCTCGAGAACCAGCATAAGAGCAGCAAAGAACTCATCTTCATAGTCTAAAACCTTATGGAGGAAGGGACTCCTCAGGGCCAACACCTGGAGTGATGAATTCAAAGCATAACCAAATGGCAAACGGTAAATCAAAATCAAATCCTCCATCCAATTTGCAATTTCACAACCGAAAGTATACAATTTGAAAAGCGTTAATCTTGGGAGGAAGTATGGTGAAGGAATTACGCCGATGGAATAGGTGAGAGCAGCACGGAGACTGGAGGGAAGCTGTTGAGCAGCTGCCATCTCGAAGAAAGTGGGTCGATCCCCTTGCCCTCCTACCTGGAACAACATCTTCTTCTTCTTCTTCTTCTTGCAAATGAAAATTTCCTCTTAGCAAAGTGTTGCTGAGTTCACCTGAGTTTTGCCCGAATTTCACCCTCCCCTCCCTAATCCCTATATATGAGTTTGCTTTATATGCAGTGGGTTCTTGACAAAAAATGGGATAAAAGCTCATTCCACAGGACAATATCGTCGTCTCGTCCCTCCCTACCTAATTCCAAGGGTTGTGATTTTATTTTTATTGTTCGAATCCCAATCCGGTTCCTAAAGTATAGAGTAGGGTTGGCATTTTGGTCCGAAAATTTGAAAAATTATTTTAATTCGAATCGGCCAACACGGGTAAAATTTGATTTGATCGGATGACGAATTGAATTCGGATTAAGGTGACGGGTGACGGACGACGGGTGGTATCGAATTCACTAGTATTCGATCCGACTCTGCCCATAAGTATATATACCTACAAAATAGTTTGGTTTATGTTTATGTCGGAGGGATTATTGTTTGGTTTATGTTGCCAGTTGCTACCATGGGTTTTGCTAATGAAGGTTGTTAAGCAAATTTAGTATTTTGGATAATTTGAAGGTAGTTTGATTGATTTTGCTTTGGTTTAAAATTATTTTTCAATCTTGGTTTAGTATGATCAAATTCGAATCCCCGACCAAATCTAAAATCCGGCTATGGGCGGGATGGTATGAAATCTAAATTCGATTCCATCACCGGACAGGGATTTCCCGAATCCGAAAATACAATGAGTGGATA
The DNA here is from genome assembly GCA_030674075.2 of Linum usitatissimum. Taxonomy (NCBI): domain Eukaryota; kingdom Viridiplantae; phylum Streptophyta; class Magnoliopsida; order Malpighiales; family Linaceae; genus Linum; species Linum usitatissimum. Next base: position 5,644,088 of record JAUJYP020001182.1, read on the forward strand.
ATAGATTCATATAAATCCGGCTCCGACCACCCGATTGCCTAATATAAAACTCATATACCCCAAATCTAATTCGCCTTAGGTGCAAATTAGTACATGTTGATAACTTAATCTAACGGTCAAGAACGGATTGAAGCGATCAAACCGGTTGGGGAAATATTTGGGGCCCATAGCTCTATTACTTTAATTTAATTTCCTCTATTATCGAAAATCAGTTAATAAATAAAATTAAGCAAGTCTCCGCTCTCCAGTGTCCCACTGTCCCTCCACCTTGTCTTTCTCGCCCCGCCATATCTTCCATCTTCTCGTTTTCCAGCGTCTAACACTCAAATCCGACCAGCCAAGCTTCGTGTACTCCAGTTCGATTTCTAGGGTTTTCGCGAGTCCGGATCCCCGGCAAGGAAGGGGGATATTTGCCCCGGCAAACAAATCTCGTCCGTTCTTTTTAAATTCAATCCAGCCGTTTATTTTTAACCAGCAATAGCAGTGCAACCAAAATGCCAATATTTCTTTGCGATACTTCTTAAGCTGAATGGGAATTCAATTCCTTCTGAAAATTCAACAGCTGCTCCACCCTATGACCATACAAAAAAACAAACAATCCCCAATATAATTGAACTTCTTACTCTCTCACTCTAACAAACAAGTTTGGTCTCTCCATCCATCAAGGGCGGTTGATGAGTCTAGCAATTCGAAATCTACTTGATGTTCGGTTTGAAAAAAAAGCTTATGCATGGGCCAACTCAACATTAAGTGAGGCATAGTTGAGTCATAATATGTACACAAAATCAAGTACATAACCATAACCCCAAACCAAGTATAAAAATCAAGTACGACAAATCTAGTATAAAAAATCAAGTACAAGCCAAATAAGTACACAACACACGACAATAACAAAAAATCAAGTACATAACCCTAACTGGAACCCTAAACCGAGTACGAAAACCAAGTACAACAAACCTAACTCTAAAAATCAAGTACAAGTCAAATGAGTACAAAACCCACAACAACAAAAAATCAAGTACATTACCCTAACAATAAACTGAGAACAAAAACCAAGTGAAACAAACCTAACACTAAAAATCAGAATACAAACAAAACGAGTACACAACCCACAACATCAAAAATTCAAGTACATAACCCTAATCAAAAACCGAGTACACAACCCACAACAAGAAAAAATCAAGTACATGACTTAACCAAAAACCGAGTACAAAAACAAGTACATAATCGTGTGCGCCCCCGCATCTGCCGTGAAAGGAAATAAATGAATATAGTGGTTTTGTTTCGGTGGAACGTGAAACTGGACGGACATGACGGTAGGAAAAGTTAGCAACCTAAAACCCCATCAATCAACCTACCTATGAACCTAGAAACCCACAAACCCCGAAATAACTGGAATATCACGTAAAAACATCCATCGTGTAAGAAATTCGGAACTATGTACCTGTTACGAGAGTTGTAGATATATTGGCACTCGTCGCCGGCGTTTCGGCGGCATCACGACGAAAAAGGCTTCAAACCCGTACGAAATTGCGATTTGAATTTGAGAGGGAAAGAAGAAAGAGAAATGAAGCATTAAATTCAAAATCTCATTTATAAAGTCAGCCTGCGATTAAATAGGCGGCCAAAACGAACGGATGTGTGCCTGTTACATCAACCAAGAAAAACGTACACGCGTACTGTTTCCGTTGCCTAAAATACCTCTAGAATCAAAAAATATATGATAGTATGCTTTCGATTCCGCGTCCCCCATATATCGGACGGCTGGGAGGCGCTTCAGCTAGCCTATGATAATGGCTTAAGCGCTTTTCCATTGTAAAATTTACTCCTGATTTACCAGCCCAAAACAATTTTCTCATTCCCAATGCAAAAGTTCCACACTTCCTCCCACCTCCATCTTTCTCACCCTTTAAATATCAATGGGTTTCTATCTTTGCATCAAAGGCGGCAGCTACTCACTCAAATGCCTCCAATACAATTAGATAAGCTTAATTATCAGTCCAGAAGAATTAAATTGTTGTCGACATCTAGAGGGGATTGGCCACAGAGGTAGGAGAGGAGGACTACCATAATTGGACGACATGGAATTTTCAACAATTCAGAAATAGTGTGTTTGGAGTGCAAATAAGGAAGAGTTGCAAGAGATGTGCATTATGGCATAAAAGCTTTCTTTGCTGTTTCAAGTGAGGTCTAAGTTGGGTTGTTGCAGTAACGATATCGATGGAAGTCAAGAGAGCGACAATTTGCTATTTTTTTCCATAAGTAAAAACTAGCTATTCATCGCTCTTTTTCTGACTCCCATCGATGCTGATATTGCTATAGTTCAACATAGAACTCACCTGAAACTCCTACCAAAGTCGACTACCATACTACACATCTCTTGCAACTCTTCATTCTTCGCCTTCCAACTCATAATTTTAAATTGTGGCAGATTTTCCCATTGTCCAATTATGGTATCTCTCTCCTACTCTTGCAACCAACTCCTCTGGCAGCTTTCGAGGCTGGTAAGATACTTGTTTGAAAGCTGTTTAAATGACACATTTGGTATCTATTTGTTGTGTATATTAGATTCGATTTCGATATTTTTATGTTGTCAACGCACAATGCTATCAACTACGGTATTCTACTTGGATCCATACAACAACTCTATAGGGAAAAGGTTGCCTTCTTTTGTGACGCTATTACAACTCCAAAAGGCAAAAGCATTACAATGACAGATCCATCCAGGGAAAATGAGGCCAGATCAGACCGCCTAAGCACCCAATTGGTTTTCCTATTCGAGGTACGGGCCATGTATTATATTTTGATGTACGAGGAGTCAGGGACCTCTCTGTATTGGATGTGATACATCCGAGTAACCTAAAGCAGCTCCAGGGCTAGCGGTCCTTCGAATCATACATTGCCTTCACCAGGTCAAGGCAGTCCGAGAAGATCGTCCATTCCCTTGAGAGAGATTCAGCGGACGACAAGTACAATAATATCAAAGGTTTGCTTGAATACCATTGATATGGCTATCCATATAGACTTGTCAATGGGTTAATTTAATATCATCTGCTAGTGAGTGAGCAAACTTGAATTAAAAAGCAAATGTTTTTACTGAAAAAAAGCAAACTGAAGTTACGTACAACGTTAAATGTAAAGTTAAACGACTTCATTATAAACAACTGTCCGTCCCTACGCTTATTCTTTGTACAGAAGAATAACAGTCGGCAACTGGAGAGAGCTCTTTGAATCTAACTAAACCCTTCATACCATAGTCCATAAATGCCAAATATTTCTTCCCACCATCGGCGTACGTAACCGTTAAACAAGTCTTACAATTTCAGGACAAACGCTAAACAAGTACAATCTCAGGTTCCGGGGTTCGACTATGGCATTTAATCTGTCCTTGGTCGTTTCCCCTGCGATTGGCTCAACGCAGTGTCATCTCTTACGCATGCTGTATCCTTGCTGTTTCCACCTCCTGTTAATTTCTGTTTCTTGTCTGCTTCATGGGAGCTTGCCTTACCGGAATCGCTAGTCTTATCTCCTGGAGTATTCGTTCCCTCGACATCGGAGGGTCCTAATTTATCGTCCACAGAGGAAGACGAAGAAGGAAGCTTAGTCTTTTCCTCTTCCATCTTCGTTTGCTTCTCAAACATCATCTGCAGGCACCTTCCTTGTTCTTCGATTCGTAACTGTAAGTTTCGCTGAATCTGGTAGAGTTTAAAAGCAAACATCAGCACAAAAAGACACTGAGCATAACATCCTGTTTTGTCTCCTTCGCCATTAGTCAAAGTCACAATATGATGATTACCTCAAGCTGTTCATGTAGTCGCTTCTGAACTTCCATTTGCAATCTTAAAGCTTCCGTTATCCCGATGCTTCTGTTTTTAGACCAGATTTCAGTGTATTAGTAGTAGAGCTAGATGGTGTATTTTTTCCTATCAGATATAGTACAAAGTGATAAGGAAGAGAGACATATCTCCCCTGTGGTAATGCTGAGAATCGTATCTGATGTATTATTGATACAAGTGATAACAGTCTACATCTAAAGGTGAGGATAGTGGATATAACAAATAGCTGATAAATAGCAACATAATAGATCATGGGTAGAATGAGTCAATGCACGACTGTACAGAGGAGATATGTCTCTCTTCCTTATCACAAAGCAACATACTTCGAGCAAATATCACATCATCATGCAAGGCAGTAAAGGTGGTCAATATTGATTGCGATGAAGGAAAATTTAATGCTGTACGATATGAGGATGACTTACGTTTTGAAGTCCAGAGATTTCATTTCATTAATGGAGCCCAAATTTTTCTCAGAAGATCCTGAAGTGAAAATAAATGGATAATAAAAGATTCAGCAATGTTCAACTGGATATTCCATCACTGTTTTGTTACGAGCGTAAAGCTAATGCATACAGATCTTGTCGATAAGGCAGTTAGAGTTACCTTCAGATGGCTCTGGTTTATACCTGGCTGTTCTGTACTTCTGAGATTCCAAAAGTCATCAAGTGAGTAAAAGGAACTCCAAAAAAAACAAAAACAAGACAAATAAAGCTGATAATATTGAGAAGTCAAGTACCTGCAAGTGGCTTTTGACATTATAAATCGTCAAGCCTTCAACTTTCATTAGCTTCAAGACACCCTTCGGAGTAGCTCCTATGGTCGAAACAACATAAATCAAAACCAAAAAGCCTCAGTCAGGTTTGTCAGGATCTAAGATTTGAGAAAATATAAAACACTCTTAAGATTCAAGAAGAATACACACTTTCGCTGCCACCAAGCTGATTGGCAGCTTCCACAAAAGCCTCGTGAAGTTCTGGTGTCCATCGCATCCTGCCTTTGTTTGCTGGTGCTGAGGACAGTGGGGTTGCGGCAACATTTAATTCTCCGCTAAGTGCAGGTTGCTGCTGAGGATTTACTTGTGCTTGTTGTACTGAGGGTTGTGGCAGCAAGTTAGTGGAAGACGGTGGTGGTGGCACCTGGTACAGTATTTTACAGCTTTAAGAAAGAGACCTGGTGTAGCCAACCAAATGTCCAATACTTAACAAACTTTTACCACAAGAAGCAAATCAATAAAATCGGAGGACTCCCTACTTCAATGTCATGCATGCTCCTAGTGGAAACTCAAATTCAACCGTAACAAGCTCAGGGATAAAGAACGGACCTTTAGGTTTGTCTCGGTGGCATCATTAACTTCACTAAGAATTTCATTCCAGTCTGCGTCTAAGTTATCATTGACTGAGATCCATTGATCTGCCCACTGCCAATCTGTTTTCTTGACATTTTTGTCAGACGCAACATTCTCCGGAAGATCAAGAAAATCTGCAAGTGGATTGATAGACCAACCACCACTACTCTTATTCTCTTCAGAGTCAACAGGAAACGGTGTGGATTGCAGCACTTCTGGATGTGGAGCAAGCAATGATGTAGGCAAGCTTCCCCCCCCACTTGATGACTCAGAAGTTAACTGAGAACCCCGATAATGTGGCGAAATCGGAGACGAGGAGAGCAAATAGTCAACAGCCCCAGTAGAGGTGGAACCACCCACTGGAACTGCCAGTTCAGGTATAGGGTTTCTCATTAGCTCCCTCGTCTGAAAAGTATCAAGCAGTTTCGGGTACTTGTCTTCGGGAGGAGTGTGAAGAACTCGGAAAGATGATGACATGACAACAGGATCCACCAAAAATCAACCCTGAGTAAAATGCAGCAAGAGAAAACAGTTCATCATTTTTGTACATCTACAGCTGCTACATGCAATAACAGAACCACAGTGGTCGGAGAGCCTAGGCAGTATTTAAAGTTTGGGTGGCCTCTGAGAGCACCCGGAGCGAGATTCGAAAATACACTGAGCAAAAGTTTGAATTTTAGAAGTTTTATACAGGATTTCATCACTTTAGAATGGAGAAACCGCCTAGGTTGATCCATCCCTGATTCCGCCATTGGAAACATGGCCAGATAAATGAACAATATAGAGCACGAATGGAGCCAAATTCAGATTTCTTTAACATACCCTTGAGTGCATAATTTCTTCTTATCAGATAATATATCCCCATGTATAGAAAAACACTTTGAGGCAAACCAAAACCAAAACAGAGAAAGCATCAATGAAAGAAAGACAGCATATACCCAACAGAAATCGTGTAAAACCCTCGACAATTGAATTAAGTACTGGAACTAAGGTAAGGAACAGGAATTAGCACATGGGTGTCAAGCAATTAGCTGAAAAAGGGACAGGGAAGACATAAAAAATCACCTGAAACTCAGTGCTGGACACAGGTTTGGTGTTCGATGCAGATTGGGAAAAGCGGAGGTTGGTTAGTATAGAAGGTGAAAACCACAGGCAGCAGAAGAAGAAGAATTTGATGGAAAAGAGATGAATCGGCTGAGGATGAAGATTTTGTAAGGCTGAGTTCAATTGACGATCCCTGCTTTCTTCAACGAACCCAATTCTTCTCTCACTAGTCACTAGCTAGAAGGATTCTGAAGGAGGGAAGATGCGTACTTGGTTGTCTTCCATCTCACGGCCAAGGAATTGTTACCCTGCACATTCTCACATTCGTATCCGGTTTTCTTGGCGGTAGATCTTATCTTGGTAATTAATTTGGTTTCGACGGTGTTGATTGGAACTGGAGTAGAGGGAATAAAATATTAAATATGGAAAATGATTGCGACTTTTTTGTTCATATATGCATCAAAACCGCATGGGAGTGGACTAAAGGTTGAATCACTGGTTAAATCCATACATAATCATACAGATCGAGAATCAAGTAACCAATAATTACTTCCCAGCTGTTATAAAACTAAGAACAAAAGAGAACAAGAACATGGGAGGAGAAGTACTTTCTTATTGAGGTGTGAAAATGGTACAAGAGAGAGCACTATTTATAGGCTCTAGAATTCATAACCTATACATCACTAGTATAACTACACTTAAATAGGATATTCATTTTCATGTTCAATGTATAGAAGTTACAAAGGTAGGAGTTACAAATGGGCATTCATACACATAATTATAATATTCATAACACTCCCCTTGAATGACCATTAGTTAAAAATATTCATTATTCTTCGAATACGCTTTTGATCTTCGCCTCATTAAAAACCTTACAAGGAAAACCCAATGGGAAAAACCATAGTTAAGGAAAAAAGAGTGCGGTGCGTATTGACTCCCCCTCATCATGAAATCAATTAAGATCCTTCATTCATCGAACTATAATTGTTGTAATAACTTCTCCAAAATTGATGTATGGAGAGCCTTGGTGATTAAATCAACCAAATTATCGTTTAAGCGCACTTGTTTATAGAGTATGTCAACTCATGAAAATATTCTTCCAACTCATTGGAGTTTTTGAATCTAATGTATGCATGTAATATGATCAATGGTCATACATAATCAATATTTATAATACGCTCCCCTTGGATGACCATTTGATGAAAATATGCCTCATTAAAACCTTACTAGGAAAACCCTATGGGATAAAAACCTAGTGAAGGAAAAAGAGTATATAATCATCACATCACGTTGCAACATTTTCTTGCAACTCAAGGATATATGCAAAAGAAATATCATGCATGATTTATAGGATTAGATCTTGAAATGGTGGTGTAGCTTTATAAGTTGGTTTCACAGCCCACCAAGTGGTAAAATTATCACATGAGACCAATTTATGGTCAACCAACACAAATATGACCAAGATTACTACTTCAAAAACCGAGTACATCTTGTGTTATAATAAAGGTCGATTAAACTCGTCATAGAGTCACGTAGTGATCTGACTACCATCCAGGCACTGATAGCCATGTCATATCCATATAAATTTTTGTTGGATATAATTAGTATATCATTGATGATATACGAAAATCATGTTCGAGAGAGATGCACAGTTGGCAAGTTAGTGGTAATCTTCCACATCTTCCATCTCGAACTCTAGCTAATCAATATTTGATTGCTTTGAGAAACTCTTTAGGAGTCTCAATAAAGTGTATGTCATCTATGTAACAAAAGATGATCACATCCAATTATGTCAAAATAAATGAAACACATTTTAAAATATAAAATTAAATTAAGAAAATTTTGGTAAGAATTTTGAAATCATAAAATATGACAAAGATGATTTTTCAAAAAATCAACTTGAAATGAAGAAGAAATTATATGCATAAAGAAATGTATGATATGCTAAATGTATCATGTCTCGCAATCTTTCAATTCATATGACGTCAATTGGATATAATTGAATATCGTTCACGCGAACTTGAATTGTTTGCTTATAGCAAAATAAATCCTCGAGGGAATTTCATATACACATGTGTATTCTAATTATGCAAACCATACATATAGGTTGCAAGGATATCCATTAGGGGCAAACTCTTTCCCTTCATAAATTGCCAGACTAATCGAATAATGAAAAGTAATTGCAACCACCACATGAGAATATATTTTCTTATAATTAAAATATTATAGGTTTGTTGGATAGAACCTTTCAAAATGAGATGTCTCATAAGACTTATAATGAGATAAACATGTGTCTCATTTGCTTGGCATCTTCATATATAGACTTTATGTCTTAAAACTTTTCATTTTTCTTGGGAATTTAGTTTTGCCTCAATTGAAAAATTTTCAGCCAATCATTTCTTTCTTTGCATGCATTTTGGCTCACGATCCTCATTTTCAACTATCATATTTAGTGTTGCACTATACGCAAAAATTTCATCGACGTTGACTTCATTGGGGTTCCAATATTTTCCATCCAAGATATAGATAATTGAGATATATATTCATATCTTTCGAAGTACCCGAGACTCTTCTTGAGCACATTATTTGTTTCTCTTGGTGGTGTTTGCTTAAATAATCTTAACCTCAATTTGACCATCCGGATCTATAGCTCCATTTCACTTTTGAGGAAATTTTTTCTTTGGAATCGTGTGGTCTACCATGCTTTATACGGGTTTTAGACTCAGTTGTGATGTTAGATTGCCCAATGTCAACATCATTTTCACCGGAGCATTACGAGTTGGCACATGAGAGTTTTACTCCGTTTGGGTCGATAAAGTGTACGGCAAATGATGAATTATATATTTTTCGAACTTCACGTTCACATTGTTTAGTGCGAGGATCAAAATGATATGATGATTATTCATCTAATCTCTGTGCCAACCTTTGATTTTCTTCACATAATGTTGAGAATTATGATTATATGAATGATAAACCTCCAAACGAGTCATCAAAATTTCATGACAACGAATTTTACCATCGATGAACTCGTAATCAACATAATTTCCAAATCATCATTGAGAACTCATCCTAATAAATTGTGGTGGAGCAATTTATCACATCCATATATCCAATGATGGGAAGTATAAGGTTTTGACCCAAAAACCACATATAATGGAGGAATTCATAATAATTTCTTGGCGTAATGCGAATTTGTGTTGTTCATGTAAATGACATGTTCACAATAATATAAATGGAAAATGTTCGTCTCAATGACACATTTTTCGTTATTGGATAATCATGAAAATATGCTCATAACCAAAATGGTTGAACTAGCAATCTCGCAAATTCTAGTTTGCTTTCATATATACATGTGACCTTCTAGTTGATACATCAATTAAAATAATTGATCCACATGTTGAGTGTATGGATCCACACACATCACCCTTTGTTTTGTTGTTTGTATAAGATAAATTATCTTACTTTAGTTGATTATTATCCAAACAATCAACTCTATTTAAGAATAAGCAACCCAAAAATGAGTTATGTTGTGTTGGAGATTCACCCAACAATGGGTAACGAAAAGGTGAAAATGCTTTCCTAGAAACGAAACCTTGTTGACAGAACGAGAAAATCGTTCGTGTTCCCGGGAAGTAGGAGAGTCACAAGGACTACTTAAATCCCTATAACCTTAAGAATCATTTCTTTAGAATACCCAAGTTGAGAACTCGTGCACAACATTATCCATAGAGGTACTTATCGATTCACATTATGATTGAACCGGGATGGTCACACCGGTTATGTCGGATAATACTTGTCATGACGAGTAAACTTATAGTGTACATTGATATGTATCTCAATCATGATCACATATGTCCGGTACAAATTGGAGGACAACATTTAATAGTTTCATGGTCATATACCACATTATCGTTCCTCTCCCTTGTGATCATCAATATATAAATCAAAAGGATCTTGTTCCTTCTTGAATAATGCAATAGCTCTACTAAAGCTTCGAGTGATTTTGTACTACTCGTTATATGGTGCACTATCGATGAGTTATATATCACAATGTATTATGTCGTTTCTCATCATGGCAATACTCATTTTGCAAGAGAATGATGAATAGCGCAAATGATAAATAGAGATACTCCATCATAGTCGTCTTAACCATCCATGTCACCAATTATGGGATGAATAATCTTCACAATATAAATGTACAACCACCAAGGAAAAGGTTCCATATAGAAACAACAATAATAACTTGTTCCATGTGCTAAAAAAAATGTAACAAATAAGTCTTTGCACATTTGATGGCTTATGAAGCAATATCATTTGTATATGATCATCAAAATAAAATTGATGGATGTATCCCCTTTTATGTGATTGAAATTGTTCAACATCAATTTACAACTCTCTTTCATATAAAAGATGTATTTCTCAAAATTCATGACCATACCAAATAATAGATCTTTTCCTCCACAATCGTGTATTGGTGTTTACACTTGTGGGAATGTATGTATGTATATATTTGTCACTTTGTGGATATATGAATATAATAATTCACTTCATGGAGTAATATGGTGTCTCATTGGACCACCAAACATTTGAGACATATAAGATATTCGATCTTTTCCTTGGAATATTTGTCTCTTGGTACTTTAATCGTATCACACTTTAAGAAAATTTGCCACTTGAGGTGGTCATACATGGCTTTGACATTACGCCACAAGATACATGAGTCGTTGCTCATTTTTGTCAACCATTCATGAAGATTATGGCGAATAAGATTAAAGCTATGGCTTTATCTTGAGAAGATGTTTTATTATCGTGTTTGATGGTTTCACGAATACCATTATAAATGAATTTTAGCTTCCAATGCCAATGAATGGTGAAGCTTGCCCGAAACATGGAGGGGCTCAAATTACAAAATATTCAATATATTATAAGAAATAAATAAAATATCATTAACTTGATAATAAACTCATATAAAATTAGTAATAAACCATTAACTAATAATAAGTATAACGGCTATTTGATAACATAAATATCAATATAATATAGTCATAAATTGGAAAAGTCACAACAAGTGAATAATTATGATTGTAAGGAAGAAAATGTTAACTCATATTAAAAAAAATATAGTAAGGTCATAAATTTAATAATAAGGTCATATAAAGAAAATAAAAACATAAAGCAGACAATAAAGTAGAAATCAATGAAGAATTATTCGGCCATATTATTCAAATGGTAACCAACCCATAAATAGGAAATTAAATTATATTAAACTAGTAGTAATGTAAGTGATTGATGTGCATGATGATAAAGAACAATGACTCCGATTGTTGAAAATAAGTATGAGAAATATTATAGAAAAATGAACAATAACGCCGGCATGTATTATGCAAATTTCATGCACCCGAAAGTAAACCGCAACCCACGCATATACCAAATAGGCAAATAATAAATTTTCAAAACGCGAGTATCATGAGTGTAAATCTCATTAGCCATATCGTGGGCATCAAGAGCATAAATCTCATTGGCCATATCACGGGCATCAAAAGCATAAATCTTACTAGCCATATAGCGGGCGGAATTGTATTGTTCCGCATGCACCGCTTATCTCACGATTAAAAGTAATCTCTCATTGTATGATTACAAGAGATTGCTCGACGGCAGAACTTCGTGCTGATAACGTGTTATAAAACTAAGAACAAAAGAGAACAAGAACATGGGAGGAGAAGTACTTTCTTATTGAGGTGTGAAAATGGTACAAGAGAGAGCACTATTTATAGGCTCTAGAATTCATAACCTATACATCACTAGTATAACTACACTTAAATAGGATATTCATTTTCATGTTCAATGTATAGAAGTTACAAAGGTAGGAATTACAAATGGGCATTCATACACATAATTATAATATTCATAACACCAGCCAGTTTATAAGTTACAACCATTATTAATTGCCACAAATAATCATACTTCAGCAGTAGCCGAAATGTATACATGATTACTGCAGAAATGTATCTCTGAAAACGATTAGGAATAAAAGACTGAAAAGTCTGAATTTGGCCAACACTCCTCCAGCTCCAAAGCTTCTGCTAACACTGATGCATGTACAACAGACAGGTCCAAGAAGTACACACACAAAAAAAGAAAAATAGGTAAAATTTGAAGGGTAATGTTAATCGCAAAGTGTCTCCACTGAGTAGTAACAACAATAACTAAAATATAAATTGGAATCACTCAAAATCAATCTCGTAACATTAAACATTCTAAAAATAAATAAATAAACAAGCCAGTGTCGTTGTCTATTGGTCATTCTAGATGGCAGCGGTTTAATATCCAGGATTTTAGTGTTTTAGGATGTCCGGGATAATTTTGAGCCGTTAAATTTCAGGATTTAGAGCCTTTAACTGATCCAACCGTCTGTAAGAAAAGGATATTATAGTCTTTTCAGCGACATTATTTTATTTTATCATTTTTATATATTAGCCACTATGTCATCGTGACCAGCCAGCGTCTTTCCCGGCAAGATTCTGGTGACCGGTCGACAGATTTCCCACGAGCCTCTGAGAATTTTCCAGTGAGACTCCAGTGACCAGCCGACGACTTTTCCAGCGTGTCTTAGATGAATTTCTGGCAAAAATTTATAACCGGTTATATTTTTTAAATGACAACCAGTTATATTTTTTATAATCAATTATAAAAAAATAACTGGTTACAATCATGACTAGTTATTAAAAAATGTAAAAAATATAACTGGTTATAAAATATAATTGGTTATAATCTCTAATTATAATCAGTTTTATTTGAAATATAACCAGTTATGACTAGTTATTAAACAATATAACCAATTATATATTATATAAAATGGTTAGAAACTATAATTCATTGATTATAACCAGTTATTTTAAATATAACATATTACAAAATATAACTTGTTATAAGAGAAAAATAACTAATTATAATCATAAGTAGCTCGTTATAATACAAAATACATAGTTCGTAACCACTTGGGTCTGTGTGCTCTAATTAAAAAGTATTTGGGCCATCAATGTTAACTTTTGAAAATTTAAAGACTAGATTGTTTGTTTATAGAAATTCAAGATTGATGACATATGTTTTTGTAGTTGACGATGTGCCAATTCCCCAGTACCATCAAAGTTGGAAGGAACATTACCTCTAGTTGTCTGCCAGTACAGTAGGGAACGTATTCGAAACATGTTCATAATGTTGGAAGCAACATTACCTCTAGTTGTCTGCTTCTAGTTCCTCCTTTTGTGTCCAGATCCTCCACACTTGTCGCAATATTGGATTTGACCAACCCTAGGTACAGCTTCGTATGTCCTGCCATGCTTATCAGTTCATGTGACTATTTCTCCTTCTTCTAACCTCCTCTTTTTCCGTTTCACTCCACCAGCAGGTTCATCTAGTGTAGGGGCACTCAATACTGGTCCTACAATGTCCACCCATTGTGAATCGTCATTCAGAGGGTTTATTGGAACCTGGTAGGCTTGTTTAGCGTGCCAACCCTAAGTGGGCCAGTTAGATTTCAATGAGGGTTAGGGTTCAGGTGTTGGTGGAGATAGTAAACACAAAACAACTATCATGTTATATTACCTGTAGCATGGATGCACGTACTGGTTCAGCTGGTCCCAGTTGTAACTTATGCAACAGAGGGCATGCTCACATGGTAAACCGGAGAGTTTCCAAACTCCACAGGCATAAGTATGATTATGTAGGTCAACTACAAAAGCAAGATTCCCTCCTCAAACTTCATATTGAGCTCACCATTGAAATTAGGATAACACCATGTGGCTTTGGCTTTGGATTTCTGAAACTTTTTCTTTGGGAGTGGGTATATGGCATTGTCATCCATTCCCTCAACCATATCACGACACGGGTGTATCCTTTTCATCATATTCACCCTATGTATACAATTCATTGTACACAGTTTATGGCCACACTACGTATATAACATATAACCTGAGAGTTTCAGAATCAGTACCTTATGCTCTCAAGGCATGAGAGGATTGGCAAGTCACGTACCTTGGGAATCCAGTAGTTGAAACTCTCAGAATGATTGTTTAGCGAAAATTTAGCTGAAATACTCATGTCGTAGTAAAACTTGCACCAGGTTGTTCTTTTCTCCATCCTCTGGAGTAGTGTTTCACCATCTTCTTTTGTATACTTAGCACCCTTATCATTGAGATTCTTCATTGCATGATTGAAACTTGCTTGGTTAGTTGCCTGACATGCATCCCTAAAGAGGTTGAACAAACCCTTTGACCTTGTGTATTTGCTGACCTTATGGTGGACACAATATCTATGCTTAGCGGCACGGAAACCTTCTTCCAACAATTTCATGAGCCCCTATGAATGGAAAGTAAACACCAACCATAATAATGAAAACGTGGTTAATGAAACAAAAAGTTGTAGTATGATCTAGTAATATTAAGATGTCATCAAGGACTGCATTGTTATAACCATAATTTTTGTCTATCTGACAAGAACATCCATCCAATTTCGTTGTTGATCTCCAGGTCCTTGGCAAGTAGACTGATGAACCACTCCTAGCTATCAGTGCTTTCATGTTCAAGTATTTCCCATGCAATAGGGAACTTCCCATCAGTCCCATCTACCCCCAACAAACTGGAGAATTTTCCATTCAGTAATACACTTCAAGAAATAGCCATCTACACCAACAAACCGCTTACACCCTGCCTTGAAGCCTCTTTAGAGGCCATCCAAACACACATAAATTCTCTTGAAGGTTAAACCGTCATACTCAATTTGTATGGTCGACCCCAGATTTCTTCTTTCGAGTTCTGCTTTGTAATCCCACAATTTACCAAATTGCGTTGACTCCTCGCCATGGATCATTTTCAAAGCTGCTTTCTTGGTATGGTACGCCTTAAGATGGTTGATCTTCAAGTCAAAATCAGTGAGCATGGTGTGGATGAAATTCCTGATCTTCCAGGACGGATCAATGCAGAATCGACCAAAGTAGTGATTTTCCAAGAAGGTAACATTAGCAGTCTTAATATCCTCCTCCATGTTGCATTTATGATGAGGATTCCCGGATATCCGCTTCAACGTATCAACACATAGCCTAACAGTTGCCTTCCGAAAGAACCCATAGTCCCGCATACACTCCGCTCTAGCACGAGTCTTATCATTTTGTGTGAACTTTATACCCCGTTGTTGTTTGAGATACGGCAAAGCGTTTTGAAATCTTTAAGACATCCGAATTACCGACCCATGACTACCTCAGCATCTTCTAAATCTTGGCGTACCTGAAACTGTGGATACCTGAGTGTGCCCAAACTGATGTCTTCCTCAGATCCCCAATCCAGTTTTTTGCATCAAGTCTTCTTCGTCGAAAGGCACATTGTGGTCGCAAGCTTTCAGAATTCAGGCAGACCTTGCTTAGCGTTGGAAGGTCCACTGGAGCCTTGGCCTTCTTCATCAGGTGCACGCCAAACCTCAGGATCGTAAGCAAGTTCGTTTGATAATGTGTCAGTAACATTAGAGTCAATGCCAAAGTCACTATCCTCAGCCATGAAATCTTCATCCTCTGAATTGTCATCTAAATCCTCAAGGTCATTGTCAGAATCTATAACCTCGGGACCACCTTGGTAGCCATCTTTGGAGTCCAAGTTTGGAGCATCGTTTGAGTCAACCTCCAAGTCAAACTATGGACCATAGAGATAGTCGTCAAGGTCGGAGTCAATGGATGGTTTAGACTCATCTTCTAGTTGTCCACCAACAACTTTCCTTCATGCCACTCAGCCTCTTCGGCAACCATTTCCTGCTGGTATTCGTTAAGTAACTCATTCCAAATCAAGTCAGCTGCCTGAGCTATATCATGCTCTGTAGTTGTCTGTGGTCCAGCAGCAACATCCAACGGTTCGCCAGACACTATGTGTGCTTGGGTAGCATCCTCAGCAATAGTAGTATCAACCCTTGTAGTGTTCTCCACCACCTAAGCCATGTCAATTGCAAGGTGTGCCTGAGAAGCTTCCTCGGCAGTAGTACCATCAACCTCTGTAGTATCAGCATCCTCTGTAGTATCAGGAGCCAAGGGTTGACATTGGACATCATCTTTCTTCCATTCCAGGTTGATAACCCCTGGTGTCGTTGACCTTGTTCCCGCAGAACTTGAAGATGCCAATGGATCTCCGTAGAAAACCTTTTCTCCTTCACCGCCAATCTCTTCTACGACCAGACCTTGGGTCGATGTGCGGGGACTGAACCATACCATAAGTTCAACTCTAGCCTGAACATCCTTAGCTTTGGTTCTTGTTCCATTAACTTCTTCAGATACACCTTCATCACCAAATTGTCATTCATTAGCATTATTAAAAGCGGCAATACCCGCTACTCGTTGCAACGGTGTCAAGGCTGGCTCTATTTTCTTCCCAGTGCCCAATACAAGATTTGGTAGAACTTCCACTCGATCTCCACCTGCTCGATCATCTTGTTGATATCAGTCATTAAGAAAATATCGGGGTCGACGTCGTCGAAATACGGCACTGGACCGTACATATAGTGTTGGGTATCCAAAACTCCATCATAGTGCATTTCAATGGTGAAACGCGTAGAGGAAGCTGTAACGAAGACAAGTTAGGTCAGTTATAGTGTCTACTGGAAAACCAGTCTCTAAATAAACCCACAAATCGCCATTGATGAAGCCCTTGAATCTGCTCTATTTTTTCTTGTAGACCCATGAGAAACACAGGAACCCACGAACTAAAATAACCCACAAACCCAAACCCCAAACGAACATGCAATAGTTATGATTTCACGGGGAAACTAAGGACTCATTTACCTCCCCGAAAATCCCGTGGATCCTGACGAGGAGGGCGGATCATCCACTTCACCATTGTCTTGTCAACGTCCAATGGAACCGAGACAACGCTACAAAAGTATGATGATGTTAAGCCACGGCAGAAAATGAAAGCAAGGGACAGAGGTTGGCGGCGTTGGACGAAAACTCACTGTCTGATGGATGAGAAACTCGTTGTCGGGATACAGGGAAAAGGGAGAACGAAGAAGCTCCTGTTCTCTGGGAATGTGAAAAGGTTGATGGAAAAGAGAGAACAACAGTTATTTCTTTTTGAACTGTTCACTTGTTTGGGTTTGGTATGGATTTTGTTCTCGGTCAGTTCGGTTCTTTTTTTCAATTCGGTTGGGTGCCATTAAAATATCTCGCCTACGTGACGTGACGTGCATGCGTGGCCAGGACATATTGGCACGCAGACGAAAGTCGACAAAAAAATAGTTAAAAGGAAAAAAGAACATAAAATTGATTGCAATGCACATATTGTTTGAACATTAATCATCCAAATCACAAATACCAAACGAGGTGATTGTTAAGATGGTTAATGTAACTTAACTAAATTGAAAACAAGTGGACAAGAGTCAAACCCGCGCGGCTAAAACAAAAACAATCCCCCTTCCTTATTAACCCATCATTTATTAATAGCATTTCTCCCACCTCCTTTAATTAATTAATAACCTAAACCCTTCTCGTCAATTCCTTGCTTTTCGTGATCTCTCTTCTTCTCTGTGTCTCAAATTAGCTTCATTTTCTCCCTTTTCTTCTTGCCATTCATTTCAATTTTTATGCACATCTCTCTTAATTAATTCCCCCCTCCCTCCTCGCGTGGTGAGCGGGGAAGATAAAGAAAAAAAAACCAAACCCAAAAACTCATAATCCCCATCTCCTCCCCCGCCCACCGCCGCCGTATATTAAACAAAATATCAAACGGCGACGACGGTGAGAAGAAACATTAATAATAACAACACCACAATGACGTACAACACTCACCCCTTCCAGCTCCTGGAGATCAACGTCATCTCCTCTCAGGACCTCGCTCCCGTTTCCAAATCCATGAAAACCTACGCCGTCGTCTGGGTCCACCCGGAGCGGAAATTGAGCACCAAAGTCGACCAGGGCGGCAACACCAATCCTCAGTGGAATGAAAAATTCGTCTTCCGAGTCGACGATACTTTTTTAAATTCCGAAAGCTCCTCCGTCATGATCGAGATCTACGCCGCTGCTTGGCTGCGTGATGTTCAGATCGGATCTGTGCGTGTGCTCATCAGCAATCTATTCCCTTCCGGATCCAGCGGAAACAACAACCACGGCGCTGCAAAGATGCGATTCGTCGCGCTACAGATCCGTCGTCCCTCCGGCCGGCCTCAGGGGATTTTGAACATGGGAGTGCAGTTGCTCGACAACACGATGAGATCCATGCCTCTGTACACGGAGCTCTCCGCTTCCGGAGTCGGATTTAACGACCTCCTCGACGCTACCGCCGCTGCTGCGGGGAAGAATCTAGAACAGAAGACAGCCAAGCTCCGCCGTTCGAAGAGCGATCACACGGATCTGACCTCTATGAATAATGAGAAGGCTTCTTCTACTAGGAGATACGCTGGGAGTTCGATCGGAATCGGCGGTGGAGGTGGCGGAGGATCGCTTGTCAGCTCCTCTGTGGTAACCGCCAAGAAACAAAAAGTCAGATCGAGGGAACACGAGGATGCTGGGGGTAACGGGAGCATGGTGAACGGTGGGTCCCAGTGCTCTGACGTGGGGCCCTCGGCTTCGGTAGTGGCGGCGGCGATCGCGAAGGGGCTGATTATGACGCCAGGAGGAGGGAACCACGGGGATGCTGGGAGCTCGGTGCTGGAGGATTGGACCGAGAACGATAGCGTTGAAGGGCTGAGGACGAAACTAGAGAGGTGGAGGACCGAATTGCCGCCGATCTACGATACCGACGTGAAGAAGATGCAGTCCAGGAGCAGGAGGAAAGGGAACAACAACCACCAGCGGAGGAAATCGGAAGGGACGAGGCTGTTCTCCTGCTTCGGTAACGCTTGCGGTTGCGAGATCACTATCACTTGCGGCGGAGGAAAGAAGAAGGACGCCAACGGGAATAAGAACGGCGGCCGTCGAGCTAGCTCCGCCGACAGCGAGTCCTACTTCTAAGAGTCTTAAAACCCTTTTTGTTTTTGCCAATCAGTACTTCTTATAAATGATTTGAAAGTGATGATTGCCAAACGGGTAAATATGAGAAAATAAAGGGGCATTTGTGCAAAAGAGAATGGGTAAAATTGGGAAACAGGGTTTGTAAAGGAATTAATTTGAGATTTTTGTTTTAAAAAAAGCCCCAGAAATCTAAAATGTTGGTCTAATTTGATGGCTGTATAAAGAGAGAGAGGGGGTAGGGAGAAGAGATAGAGAGACATCACTATCACTATGGCTTTTGGTTTTTTATCTTGACTTCATTTTGAACAAAATCCTTTGTTTTTTCCTCAATGTTATCATCATTTTTATTGATGAAAATTATTTGTTTTTCTTTTGTTTTGAATTTATACAATATACACATTTTTTTCCAAAACATAATAAATTTTATTAATAAATTTCAAAAAAAACATCGTGCAATAATCAATCATGGTATATATCACCCACAAAAGACATTATATATATATATATATATATATAATAGATCTTCCCACAATCTCGTAGCGGCCAAATTGCAACTCCTCCTTACAAACAAAACAATAAAACAAAGGATAACTATAAAAAATCTCCGAACGTCAGAGCCGGCCCATGACCTTCGGTGGCATAAAAACATTTCGTCGCAAATTATATTAGATATATTTAAAAAGAAAATTATGAAATAATACATAAATTCATTAAATTATTAAAAAATTCATACAATGTAATATTTTCTAATAAAATTCATTACATGCAATATTTCATATCAAATAACTAACTAAAAAATAAATTAATATTTTATTATCAATTAATTAATAAAATAATAAGCTCATATTTGAATACAAAGTCTGTTATTCATTATCATTACAACTAAAAAATATGGTTCTCTATAAAATATTAATTCACGTCTTGTTGTTTAACAATTACAAGAAAAACGGAAAAAAATTGATATTAAATAAATGACTAAATACACTATTTTTGTTTAAGAGAAAGAAAGACAAAAATTAACATAAAATAAATGATTAATACAATTTTATTGCTTAACAATTAAAAAATAAGAGGACAAAAAATTAACATTGAATTGATCACTAAAACCACTACGTTCGATTATTATCTATTGCTGTCAATAATAATAATAATAATAATTATATGTAGTAATGAAAATGCAGACTTAAAAAAAAGCATGTTGAACAATTTAGGGGAAAAGATTCTAAAATCCGCTGCTGACATGACTCAAACCATGGCGATGCTGTTATTTACGTACGTGATTATATATCTGCCATTCTACCGCTAGGCCACAAGTCTATCCATCTCCTAACATTCAGAATTCTACCTTTTAGTCTCTATCACTAAATCAAATACCGTTAATCCGAAATATTTGAGGCTGCAAAAATTTGGAGGCCCTGTGCTGAGAATCAGTCCAACACACCCTTAAGCCCGGGCCTGCGCGATGTTGCTGCATAATCTCCCAGAACTCCGAGATATATATTACTAGCTACTCTCTTCTGTCAAGCTCCATACCACAACATGCACATACACATTCAAACTGCATATTAGAGCATCGAGCCGCCACCCACCTCTGTTTCACTGGCAGCAATCACACACCTTGACGACAGATGTTCCCCTCCTCGACACGTGACCATTACTAGGGACACAACATCCCATTCTGATCTCGCACAACCCAACCAAAAGCAACCACTTCGCTTCCTCCTTGAGTGAGTATAGCAGAGTATAAATCCATAACATGATACAAAAGCAACCAACCGAAGATGTAAAGAAGCTGCCATCCACTTTCTCCCCCATTGAAAATCTGTTGTTGGATGCTGAAGAGAGGCAGCTTACTGAATAACCCGTCGAAGACTGGCTGACGAAACTCAAGAATGTGTGCTACGATATCGACGATGTGCTGGAGAAATGGAGAACCGAGATCCTCAAGCGTCAGATCGAGGATGACAACAACAGCGACGACTGTTGTTGGTTGGAGAAGAAGCTGCTCGAAATCTCCAACATTCTTAAACGAGTATGTCCATTTCTTCCTACTTACTGTTTCTCTCCTGATGAGATTGGTGTTCGATATGATATTGCATCTGAGATGGAGGACAATTGTATGAAAAGGTTAACCAGATAGATAAAGATAAAAATATGTTCGGTTTTACTGCTAAACCAGCTGTAATATTGTACAAAAGTCTGCCAACTAGCTCCCTTATCAAATTCTCGGATGTGAAAGGCAGAGAAGAAGAGACAGAGTTACTAAAAGAAAAGTTGCTACAAATTAGTGGTGATCATGTTCAGAGTATCTCTATTCAAGGTGCTGGTGGACTTGGAAAAAACACATTAGCAAAACTGCTATACAATGACAAAGTCGTGGTAGATCATTTCGGCAAGAGAATTTGGGTTTGTGTGCCCGACACTTTTGACCCAACTACGGTCGCTAAGAACATACTTGAATCTCTTATTGATTCTGCTCAACAAATTAACACATTGTCAATCATGTTGGAGAATGATGAACAGATTTTGCTCGTTTCAAAATAATCTTAGTTAACGAATTAACTAGAGTCGAATTTTCTTAGGGTCTTAATGTCGTGACTACTCAAAGTTATATAAAGTGTTAATCTATTAAACATGTTTCGTGGTGTAGGTTTCACGATTTCTAAAACTATCAATTAAACTAAATATGTGAATGATAGGAAAAATAAAATAAGCCTGCAAGACTGCACGACATAAGGTTTGAACCAAATGAGAGAAAACTGCTTAAACTTCGAATCCCCCTAGGCTATCCAAATTCACAAATGGCAGACAAAATCCACGATTTAAACAAACACAGATTCAATTCACCGTCGCAATTCTTCTCTAATCAAATCACGCCCTTTCGGCTCTGCTAATCTGCTACCTATCTACTATCCCAGTCCGCTCTTTTGAGACAAAGATCTAGAATCCGCTAGGCGACAAAACAAACGAGAACTGCTCACACGACGGACTAGTTGATTCGCTCCCGGATGAGGGTTAACGCCTAACCAAGGCCTAACCTAGTTGATTAATTTCGGTGTTCTAGATATGCAAACTCTTTCGAGATGAAGACAAATCTAACAAGGTTCTATTCAAAACGGCCAAGCAAGAATAAGAACGGAAACAAAATTATACATAAACCAAAATCCATCCGACTAGCATAAATTGTCAAAGTCGAACAATCATCCGTTCATAAGTAATTACTTAGGGTTCATCTAATCTAAGCACGCGGTGTTTAGCTACTCATAATCATGAAGAACAAATCAAAATCAATAAAGAAAAAAATTGGAATTAGGTTTACAAGAAGAAATCCGAAAAACCTAATTTCGCCGAGAACCGTCGAAGAAATCGATGCATCAATCTTGATTATGTGTTCCGATCCGAACTCCTTGAAATCGATGCCTTCTCGTCGCTCTGAAGTCTCTAAACTGTTCTATGAATTTCGTCCCCCAAGGTCTGTGAATTATGAGGGAGAGCTGAGCTTTTATAAAGAAGGATTCCTTGAGCCTGTCGGATACCAAAAGTGCGTTGTACACGGACTAAAAGTGCGTCGCGCACTTTTGGTCTATTTACGACGCACTTTTGGTCTAATTTACAGGGACCTCTTGAACAAGAAAATTGTAGAAAATTGAATTATCTTTCCAACTTCACAAGCCTTGGATCAATCAGACTTCTGAGCTAAGAGATATGTCCTAAAAACGAAACTGCAATGTTTTCCGACCAAGTCGAAATCCAAACTCCTTAAAGATTCAAAATGCTTCCCATTGCTTATCCTAGACCATCCATACACACCGTATCGCTCCGATTAATGTCTTGATGTCGTCATGTACCTGAAATCTATAAAAAAAAACACTCCAGAACAACATCAAATGGACCTCGAAAGGGTCCTAGACACTAAATCGAGATAAATGTTAGAAATGCACGAAACATCCTAAACTTCTATCCAAAACTATACGAATGAGCATGAAATGTCGTTTAAATGAGGATGATGAACACAAAAAATTGAGTGTTATCAAGAAACTAAGTGAGAGGACTAAAGGCATGAGGTTCCTTCTAGTTCTCGAGGATGTGTAAGAAGATAGTGGGAGCAAATGGGAAGAACTAAGGAACTCTCTCTCGTGCAACTCACCAGGAAGCAAGATCTTGGTGACAACATGTAAAAGGAGAGGTTTCTCGTACATTGGGTTGCATCGAGGATGATGTGCTTCTTGTTGGAAAGGTGCCTGAGGATGTATGTCTACCTATTTTTACTCAGGTTGCATTTAACGGATGGAATGCAAAAGAGAAAGAACGTGTTGAAGGTTTACGTAAAGATGCGGTTGCAAAATATGATGGTTTGTCGCTAGCTACAAAAGTATTGGGAGGGGTCATGCAGTCTAAAAAGAGCAAGAGTGAATGGGTTAAGGTCCAAAAGAGTGAAATGTGGTACTTGGAGGAAGTTAGGAAAGAAGTTTTCGGTCCTTTGGCATCTCATTATTATGACTTGAATCCTGAGTTTAGACGGTGTTTTCAATTTGTGCGGCCTTTCCCAAGGATTATGAGATGGAGAAGGATCAATTAGTCAAGTTGTGGATATCTCAAAGGTTTTGTTGGAGCAAATGGAACTCAAGAAGTGGAGGATATTGGTGAAGAGTATATCCAAATCTTAGCTGCACTTTTCTTCTTTCAAGACTTTAGAACAAATAAAGAATTTTACAAAATGAAGAAAAAGATACTGTAAGATTGCATGATTTAGTGCATGATTTCGCGCAGATGCTAAGTAAGGGTGAATGTGTTACATGAGAAATGTAACTGCCGGTTCCATCAACGACAATGCGGTTTGTAATTTGAGGACAGATTGGAACTCGAGGTGGAGTGATCTTACCATCAATAGCTCCCACTTCTTTTTGATGAAGGACTTGCGTAGTTTCATGGCAAACAGTTTTAAAGACATGGAACTTGATGTGTGGTCTTTTGTGTGGCATAAGATCCTTAGTTCTCACTCATAGTGTGCTCAAGAAAATTCCATCAACAATAAATCAATTGATCCATATGAGGCATTTGGATTTGTCCAGTAATAGATTATTGGAAGAGTTGTGTGAGGAAATATGCGAGCTTTACAACTTATGGACACTTACCATCAACTGGTGTTAGCAATTGAAGAAGCTACCTCTGGGAATGGGGAATAAACTAGTGAAGCTAAAGCATATCGAGAACGAGAGAACATCTGCACCTGTTCCCAAATCAATCGGGAGATTAACTCGTCTCAAGACATTAAGAGAGTTTAGAATCCAAAAACATCAAGCTGCGCAAGGAGAGCCTCAATTGCTGATCTAAAGAACATGAACCAACTCCAGGGACTTCTTTGTGTGTGTGGTCTAAGTAATGTGGCAGAGAGTTATGAGGCGGAACAAGCTGATTTTGCCCGAAAAATATCGCTGACCAGTTTAGTTCTTGAATTTAAAGATTATAAAGGTAACATTGGCGATGATAAGGATGAAGTATTGTTGGAAGCGGTAAGACCATCCACCAACTTGGAAGAACTGATTATAACTCGTTATATGGGTGCTTCGGTATCTCCGACCTGGATGGGGTTGCTCTCTACCTTAGCTCGCCTTTCATTTATGTATTGCTACAAGGTGAAGTATCTGCCTCCTTTAGGCCATCTGCGGTCTCTCGAAAAACTGTCATTCTTGGGAATGATCAAAGTAAAGAATATAGGTGTTGAGCTTCTTGGACATTATATTGGAGCATTTCCAAGGTTGACGCTGCTGATATTTGAATGTATGTGGGAGTGGGAAGAGTGGGATGATACGATATTATCATCACCATCAGTGATGCCTCGGCTAAGTTACTTGAAATTGCGCTGCTGCAAGCAGCTAAAGAAGTTGCCGATGCAATTCTCGAGAAACCGACACTAGAAAAGCTAGAAGTGAATGATTGCGTAAGTCTTGGAAACTACCTTGCATTGGAATTGGGAATACAAAAGAGTCTCCTGAAATAGTGCTTTATGTTTGAGAAGAAGAAAATTAAAAAAAAGGCTCTGTCTTTAATTTCTAGGCTGTTACGTGCTGCTACTGCTTTTATATATTTTGGTGTGTCATGTTGCTTAACACTACTTTGATTGCTAGCCGATTAATATTTTCCATTTTCATTCCTTTTTATTTTTTAAATTTTATTAGTCTCTTTTTTTATAGGGTCAATGTTACGTTACGTACCAACATTTTTTGTCTTTCTTATTTTATTCAGAAACTATATTCAACGAAATTATCTAATTAATTACATGTCTATAAAATTTAAATTTAATTAATTAACACTAATTATCGATTGAATTTTTATTTTAATTATACTAAACTGTTCAAATATAAACTTAACTAATTATGAGATAATTAATTTAATTACACTTACATAATTCTACTAATTATCATTTCAAATCCTAAACCCTAATTCACAAATAATTGCAATAATAATAAAAATTTAATTTTAATTGGTCGCCAACCGTTTGGCCGTTTCACTTGATTTTTTTTTCAGACAGGGTTGTCTTTCTGGAATTTTTTTAAATTAAAAAATTGCATTTTTTTAGGTACCCTAAAAAATAAAACAAGTATGCATATATCCAAATACCGACTACACGTTGTCCAGTACAAATACCTCGTTATAAGATGCAGATTTCAAGATATCTTCCCGCCAAATGGCTCCAACAATTTCAGCATTGTTCACCTGGAGCAAAATGATTGATTCCTATGAATAGGCCTGCTATGTAAGGGTCGAAACCCAGCCCAGACGGTTTAAAATATATGTAGTTTTAGCCTTTTGGGCTTTTCGAATACAAAAACATGGGCCAGCCCGGAAGCCCGAATAAAAAAATGTAACATAGTCAGTTGTGTCCGTTACACTGGAATTATATAGTGGTTAATAAGCTCAAAGGCTTCACAAATTAAATTAAAAACTAAAAAGTATAGAGTCCGAATTTAGTTACATTTCATGTAATAGGTACGGATATTATATTATATTTTTTTTTTCTAGATCTAATCACATAAAACAAATTAATAGAAGCATTGTTTGGTTAATAGCCGGGGCAATTTCATAAAATGGGAAATCCGACCGGACATAGTTCAACCTGATCAAACCAGAATTTGGGTCACTCGAAACCCAAATCGGGCTGGACTCCATCTATATGGTCTATGGATCAAGCTAAAGCGACTTGGAAGGAGATACTTACAAGTGTGTCGAGTTTGTCAAACTGAGTTTTGAGGAAATTTGCCAAAAAAGAAATACTGGAAGCGTCATAATATCAAATTGTTGAAAGAGGATGTTGTTAAAAAACGTAGAGTCGCCGTTTACGAGTTGACCAACCGCTTGGAGACCTCTATCTCTGTCTCTGGCGGTCAAACCGACGACCTTCCTGTTACCACTGCATACCTGCACAAAATTTTCCATTTCTCAGCAAAAAGGGAAGTTTCGATGATTTCCAATGAGAGGTTTTTGCTGAATTCTTACCTCTTTGCCATTATATTTTAAATTCAAATTAATTAATGATTATCCAATAAAATATATATATAACCCTAAAAAATAACATGTAGTCGGTTAAATGGTAAGTTTTATTGATTCATTGGACATTGTTAAGTCTACGTGGACTTGAATATCAAAAAATCTAACGGCATAACATTTTTGATAAAATTTTAAATAGATTGTGTACACATTCAAACATGCTTTCGAAACATCTTCCATGAGCCTTTTCCACACACCTAATTTTTCCTTTGTTAAATTCTCAGCATCGCTCAACACGCCAACAGTCAATTCGTTCTCCACCATCTGAAAGAAGAAGAAAAAATATTAATAAGAAAAGCTTCAATCTTGTAGTGTTTATGTTTGGTTGTGAAGTGTGAGATAATAATACCTTCAACTTCCTAGCAGTGGAGGAAACATTGACAATCCCGGGGAATTAGAAAACTGAAATAATTATGCAAATTTTAAGGTTTAGGATTGCATGTGAGATATTTAGGGTTTAGGGTTATATAATAGTTACAAACAATTAAACATATAAAATAGTTACCAACACTTAACCCTTACACATTCCTTTCCATTTTAACACCCTATTCCTTATACGATTTCGCCAAACATAATTCATCCAAATCGATTCTCCAAATTGAACCATAGTTATATATCCAACCTTGTTCAATTTAGCAACAATGTGGTCTCTAAACTATAGCAACAATGTGAGAATTTGGTGCAGAGGGGAAATGGAACAAATTCCTTCAAAATATCATCGCTAATTTGACAATGTCTAACTTTGATTTATATCCATAATAATCCTGCCACTTTCCTTGGTCATACTCTTACACTTTTCCATGACTACCACAATGCTAATTAAGAATAAGAAATTCGTAAATAAAAAAGTTAGAAAAAAAGTTGATATCCCCCCTCAAAGATTGACAATATATGTTATGAATTTCGCTTGAATAGTACTCAAAGGTAGTTATTAAGTAGTTATGATAGGATATGGGTCTTTTATTCAATAGTGTATTGGGTTGGTCTTATTCGTCAAATTTTGGTCGACAGTCACTAGCCTTGAGCCAAGCAGTCTAGGGTCTTGTTCAAGCAAGGTCCTGCATGATGACAAGCCAGTTGCAACTGGCCTATGGTCCAAGAGGTTTAGGTCAGTTTGGATTATCCCAATCATCTAACGTCAATGGCCACGATCTATATTCTAAAATGGATAATAATCATTTGGTGATATGTAGCGATTTGGTTCGAATATGGAGAGTCTAACACTCATCGAACGCCTATTGGCACACCTCTTGTACAATTTCTCACCTTTGATCTCACTACTCTTATTTTATTCATTTTATGAGGAACCGCTCAATAAGACACTACGAGGCAGATCAAGAGAAGACAGATCATTCACACCCTACTCTTTCAACCATCTGAATCAAACTATTTATCGCAACACTAACCAAATGGTCATTCTTGATATGGACCTTGTAACATATTTTATAACAAGATGAAAGCCCATAAATATTGAGGCTTCTATATGGGCCCAATAGTAAGCTTTTCTGTTAGTCTGCAAGCTTAATTGAATTCGAAAGTTTAGCTTCCACAATCATTGTTGATGATTTGATGAACACATGAGACCCCAAAAGCTCTCTACACACATATCCAAAACTTGAAGACCTTATTCTAAGGGAATTCATCAAGGAACACGATCGAAAAGGGTTAAAAACACGTGAATTTTTTACCAAAGGTTGTTTGATTATCTCCTGTCCTAAATTTGTTCAACTCATTCCAAACTCCTAAAGTAGGAGAGAACCAGACCGCCGAACAATAACAAAAAAAACTACATCTCACAAACATCAAGATTGACTGTCGGCGTTGACTACCGACGATGTGGGTTGGCCGTCGGCGTTGACCGTCGACGCCGTCGTCGGCCAGTCGGCACGCTGGCCAATTTTTTTTAATTTAAATCTAATTTTAATTATATTTGTAATTTGTAATTTTTATTAGTGTTAGTTATTCTAGTAACTAGTAATTACATATATATCGTAATTAGTTATTGCGTAACTAAATATGTAATTTATTAGCATTTTTAAATTAATAATTAGTCACAATAACTAAAATAATTAAGGTGAATTAGTAAATATACTTAACAATTATAATTGATAATTTTAGATATGATAATTGAATATATTTACGAAATTCATGGTTGAAACAAAATATTTAATAAATATATATATATATTATCAATTAATACACGATAATATTTACAAATGCACTTTAATTATTAATATTTACAAATTCATTTGTAATATTTTCAAATGTTACAAAAACATATTTAATTATCAAGTATGTAACTATTACAACAAGTGTTACTATAAATACTTATATTTAGTTACTAGTCTCCCATAATTACCATGACTAAACCCTAGATTCCTAAAATGAATTACAAACAATGACTAGACTGCTAACCGCTAAACCGTAACCGTTAAACCATGAACTCTAAATCATAAACCATAACACCTACCCCTAACCTATCTCTAAACCCTAAACCCTAAACCCTAATCCCTAAACCCTAAATCCTAAATTTTAAACCCCAAATCCCAAATCCTAAATCCTAAATCGCAAATCCCAAACCCTAAACCCTAGAGTCTAAACTCTAAACCCTATACCCTAAATCCTAAATCCTAAATCCCAAACTAACCCTAATCCCTAAACCTTATCTTTAAATTCCAAATCTTAAACCCGAAATCCTAAACCCTAAACCCTAAACCCATAATCCTAATTCCTAAACCCTAAATCCCTAAACCGTATCTTTATATTGTAAATATTAATTTTCATACAGTAATACAAAAAAATTCAATAACTAAGTTTTTATAATGAAAATAATGGTTAATCTATTTAACTCTATTTAATCATTTAATCATTCAAAATTAAAAAAATTAAAAAAAAAGTTTAGGGGCGGTCTGCGTTGGACGCCGACCGCTGCAAAGGACCGACGGCGTTGGACGACGACCGCCTTTCGTCGTCGTCGGCACCCGATGCCGACTGGTCTTTACGGCAGTCGGCGTTCAACGGCGACCGCCCCTGAATTTTTTTTTTTTTTGAAATTTTTTTAAATTCCAAATTACAGAATTACAATATTTGAATTATTTTATAACAGCTTTATTTTTTGTAAATAATTCATTATTTACGATTTTGTAAGGAATGTACAAATTAGTATGAGTTGTAAAGTATTAATATTTAAATATATTAATACGTAGAGTTTAGGGTTTTCAACTCATACTCTAGTACTTTTAATTACTAACATTAGTAGTAATAATCTATGCAGTTGAGGATCGAGACTATTATTACACGGAAGACAAAAGCGCAGTCATGAGTAATTCGGTTAGTTTTTGATGTTGTACGAAATGCATGGTTTTTAATTATGTGGTAGGGTTTAGTGTTTATTGTGTCATGAACGATAATTGCGAACATATTACACAGACTCATATGTTGTGGATAACCATGTTCAGGAGAGTTATAGTGATGATGATGATGTTGAGGAGCCATTGAATTATGGAGTTTATTTCATCAACGGGGTATTTTACGACACAATCGATGACGGGTGTGCTGCGGCTAAGGACATTGCCCTAGGCTTAGGGTTTCAATTGACGTGTGGCTCACATAAGAAGAATCCGCGTGAAGAAGAAAAGCGTTTGTACTTATACTGCTCCCATGGTGGTAGGGGCCCATCACAGTCCACAACGACTTCAGAGAGTTCGCGTACGACTACAACATCCTTAACAAGTTGTACATTCATGGTGTGTGTGCGGCCTACCTTTGTTGACGCTGAGTGGAAATGGAGGATTGACACCATCAAAGATGATGCGAAACGCGGGATTTTTAGGTCATTTCACAACCACCACTTCGAGTTGTGGCGTGAAGGTACACAACAACGGAATCAGCTGACCGACGAGATGAAAGATCACATTAGGCAGTTGGAGTGGAACCATGTTCCGCCAAGACAGATGCAGAGCATACTCAACAATGAGTACGGCTGTCTGATCAACATAAAACAGATTTGTAATGAGACGGTAAAAATACGGCGGATTGGGTAACATGAACCTCATGCAATGAGCGGTGACAGAGGCGGGGAAAATGGGGTACTTTACGAAGTACATAAAGGATTCCATGTGGTTCTTTTCTATTTTTTTGTCTTTATATGAATGATTTTTTTAATACATCTTAGATGTGTAAACTTTTAGGAAGACAAGGCCGACATTGACATGTCCCACATTTCATCCTATAACTTTCAATACTACTTCGCCTACAACTATAGGCACTTTGGTAGTCATACCGTGAAGCGTCAAAACAATAAGAATGATGATGCGCGGATTTTACCCCGCTTTAAAATACCCACTAGATTACTCTAGTGGGATCGTAAATTTCCCTAGGGTCTTTCTACTTCTATTACTCAAATTGATTTACTAACTAGACCAAGTAACAGTTTATGATTGTTTTTAAGATTATTTCAAGTTACCAACTAACAACTAAGAATGTAAATCAAAGGAAAAAGAATTCAAGAGATTGAGTTTCAGGTATAGAATGAAGGTTGCTCGGATTCGAATCCACTAACGCTAGCAATGCATGGATGAACGACAAGTTATCTCGATTATTCAGGTATAATGGCTTGAAAATTTCCTAAAGTAGTCTTAGATCACTCTCACACCTCTAAGGATCGGTTTCGTCTAACCGTAGACTCCTCTCTCGAGCTAATCTACACCTTAACAAAACGCATTAATAGTGTTCGATGAAATGCCATAACGATAAACGCGCAAAAAGCCTAAACGATTCGCTCCTCTCTCGAGCTAACGAATAATCTAGGGTTCTTCCTAAGCAGCCTATCAACCTATATTCCTCTCAGACCCAAAAATCAATGCCGACAATTCAATTCAGACGGCCAGACAAAATTGAATCGGAAATTAGGTTTTAGGAAGAACGCATCATAAGTCTGAATAAACCTCGATAACAAATCAAATCATCCATACAAAAGCTTAGCTAAAGCTTCATCTCATCCGAACAACACATAAAGTTTAGCTACTCATGGTTCGGGAAGTAAGAAGGGAAGAAGAAATGAGAACAACCCGGAATGTTGAGAATTCTCAATCCTGTCACCGATCTTCGCTACTTCGTCAATCGATAATGATCTATCTCTTTAATTGGTGTTTGGACTCTCTCTCTCTCTAAGAGTTAGAAAATATGTGTAGAATGAATGATCTGGAACTCTAACTCTCTCCAAGAGCTCAAAAAATATGTGTCTATTCAGTATCTCTCATCCACGGGGGTATTTATAGGCTTCTGGACCAAGTTGGAGAAATAAAAGGACTTTAAAACCTGTATGGGGGCGTGACAGGCCGTGTTCCCGACCGTGTTCCACCCATGTAATTTTCTCGGGCAATTTCAACGGAGGAACACGCCTATTTCCTTCATTATACGGAATTTGACAATAGTTTCAACATAAAAGTTGTAGACAATCGAATTATCTTTCCAACACCGCTGACCTTGCACAAATTGGACTTGCGAGCGATGAGTTATACTCAAATACTAAACAGTGATGATTTCTTCCCAAGTCGAATGCTTTGAGTTGTTTCGGCCTCCCCGTCATATCTTGGTTCATCTCTAAACGTCATATGATATCTGAAATGTACCAAAACCATACCAAACACCATAATACGGCCCCGAGGGGCAAGATAACCAAATTTGAATACATTTCGACACACAAAAATATAGTTTGTAACGAGAAAAGATGTGTCGAAAATACAGTGCATCAAATCACCTTACACTTAAATGCTTGCTTGTGCTCAAGAAAATCTACTAATCGCTCTCTATAAAGAACTCAACATATGGTGATCAGAAGACAAAGCTCAGGTCCTTAATTCTATCATGGTGTTCAGGATTACAAGTTAATCAACAAACCACACAATTAGGCATGAGACATCGAATCCCTTGAATTAGTATAGGATATAAATGATTTGACACCTATCCACTGGAATGTATCCATATCCCCCAAACACTTATACCTTCTAGTTGCCAGTGGAAGTAACAGACCGACGGCTCGTCCTAGCCGAAATTTCTCTTCCGTCCTGAGGGAGGAGGTGCTTCAATTTTTAATAGCACTCAAGTTATGCTAGCACCTCCCTCTTATTTTGAGTTGCTGACTTGACTATCTAACTCTACGGATTACTGAAAACAAAGTTTGAATATTTCAATGTTGCTTTTCGTTTCTTTCTTTATTTTTCTTTCTTTATTGCTATTTTAGATAGCGGCTTTTTCCGAATGGGAGAATTAATCACAACTTCAGCCGGACTCGGAAGTAACCAGTCTCTGGCCTACGCCTCAAGACTCGTAAAGGAAGGGAAGATGGCAAACCATATGAGTCTCTAGCATACTAATTTCAGGAATACGATAGGTGGTTCAAAATTGATATCCTCACATCCTAAAAATCCACAAATATAATGAGAACCCTAAACATGCATTCACTAACATCCACAAACTAAGCTCAAGAGGGAGTTTCGAAAAGTAAGGAAAGCAATTCACCCCACACTTAAATGACATCATATATGGCAACGAAACAAACTATAAACACCGAAGCACAAATTTTATAATACCGCGCTTATCCTAATCACAATGTTCTGACATGTCATACAGCAAAAACAAATCGCCAATATAGAGTCACGTACTCAAAAACTTCAATTCAAGGGAGGGTGATCAATAACAAGAATCATGAAATACAATTGACATGGGAAATGATGTGCAATGTAGTTCACATTCATTCCACAGTCCTACCATAGCATCAATTTCAGCAAGATAACTCACAAGTTATGTACCCATCAATTAAGAAGCACCCTAATTCACCCCACACTTAAACAGGACATTATCCTTAATGGACCACACAATCAAGTGATATAGGGTTAGAAAATATGGTACTAACTTAGAGATCGCGATATTGAGCATATGTAGAGTCTGGATGAGGGTCAAAACTCCTGTCAGTTGTTGCACGAGATTGAGACATCATCTAGATAGGATCAAAGTTCTACAGCAATAGAGAAACAAAAGAAACAAGAGAGGATAGGCTAGTATCAATCTGTTACATCAAACCACAAGAAATAAATGAAAACAAAACAGACTCACAATATTTCAACCACATGACATAAGAAAAAACAAATAAAAGAGAAAGACTCAATGCTCGGGTTGCCTCCCGAGAAGCGCTCTTTATTTTACGTCTTTGAGCTAGACGATACCTGGGTTAGACCGCCCAACTTAGACCCTTCTTGAATTCCATTAGTTTCTTCAATGATTGGAGTTGAATGCCAAGTAGCACCCTCAGAGATTGATGGAGAAGTCGATGAAGTGGTTGTGAGCTCCAGTTTGTGCCTTTAAGTGGCAATCTCTTCTTGGTCTCCACTGCCTGAGGAGGGGAGAGGTAGTATGGTGTGTCAACACTGGTGTCCTCAACTATCCCTGATTTGATAGTGTAGCTTGAGAAGTCCTCTAGGGCTGGAAGGTTTGATCCCAAGATAGTGTCCTCTCGATTATTGTGTGTGAAGCACTCATTATCAGTTTCCTCACATAAGTACTTCATAATCAAACAAGAATCAAGAAGGGTCTCGGTTTCTCCTGGTGGGACCATAATAGGAGGGGGACGCCAAATGATGGAATGCCCAACAATAGTTTGAATGTCATTATGGAGAGACTCTTCATCTTCCCACACCTCTTCCACAAACTCTACATCATCTTCTTCTTCAAATTTTTTTAACTTCTCATCATGGAAAATTAGGTTGTATTCTAGGAAGGGTACTTCCTTCCTTTCAAACTCTTCTAACTTATCATCCTGAACAGCTAGATTATCTTCCAAGAAAGATAACTCTTCCACCACTTCATCTACTACTTCAGCTGATGCTTCCATATAATATTCATCTTCATTCGTGGATGAGAATCTTGTTCTTCAAGGGGTGCCCTTAGCTGATCTACCATTTTTTAGAGTTTGTTTAGTCGTAGCATATTCTCGTTCACTGTGGCTATGACTTTCTCAAAAAAATCATGTATGTATGTATTTTCAGGAGGTGGGGGTTGATATGATTCAAGCCCTGAATATTGATTTTGAAAGTGTGTACCGTCTTCATGGTATTTTTGGTGGTAGAAAGTTGGTGATGAGTCTTGGAAAAAAGATGGTGGTGATTGTTCTTGATTCCAATAGGAATCTGATTCCCCTCCAAAGTTGTTCCATTGTTGTTGCTCTCCTCCATAACTAGGCTGGTAATAGCTTGGTGAACCTTGGTTCTCATAATATTGGTTGGGTGAAGAACCCAATCTTCATTGTAGTTACCTTCCGCATAGGAACCTTGTCACTGTCATTCCCAACTGTAATCCTGCATAATGAAACTCAAAAGAAATAACCCCGCTAAACCACGTGGGAGGAAATCGATATAATAAGATGAATGAAAGAATAGCTAACAATCAAAATTTTCCTAGAAGTAGAAAATTTCCCCGGCAACGGCGCCAATTTGATCCGCATATTTTACCCCACTTTCAAATACCCACTAGATTACTCTAATGGGATCGTAAATTTCCCTAGGGTTTTCAAATTGATTTATTAACTAGACCAAGTAATAGTTTATGATTGTTTTTAAGATTGTTTCAAGTTACCAACTAAATACTAAGTATGTAAATCAAAGGAAAACAAATTCAAGAGATTGAGTTTTAGGTATAGAATGAAGGTTGCTCGGATTCGAATTCACTAACGCTAGCAATGCATGGATGAATGGCAAGTTATCTCCATTATTCAGATTATAATGGCTTGGCAATTTCCTAATGTAGTCTTAGATCACTCTCGCGCCTCTAAGGATCGGTTTCGTCTAACCGTAGACTCCTCTCTCGAGCTAATCTACACCTAAACAAAACACATTAATCGTGTTCGATGAAATGCCAAAACGATAAACGTGCAAAGAGCCTAAACGATTCGCTCCTCTCTCGAGCTAACGAATAATCTAGGGTTCTTCCTAAGCAGCCTATCAACCTATGTTCCTCTCGGAACCAAAAATCAATGCCGACAATTCAATTCAGACGGCCAGAGAAAATTGAATTGGAAATTAGGTTTTAGGAAGAACGCATCATAAGTCTGAATAAACCTCGATAACAAATCAAATCATCCATACAAAAGTAGCTAAAGCTTCATATCGTCTGAACAACACATAAAGTTTAGCTACTCATGGTTCGGGAAGTAAGAAGGGAAGAAGAAATGAGAACAACCCGGAAAGACAACATGATCCGTTGAGAATTCTCAATCTTGTCGCCGATCTTGGCTACTTCTCCAATCGATGATGATCTATCTCTTCAATCGGTCTCTGGACTCTCTCTCTCTCTCTCTCTCTCTCTCTCTCTCTAAGAGTTCAAAAATATGTGTAGAATGAATGATCTGGAACCCTAACTCTCTCCAAGAGCTCAAAAAATATGTGTCTATTCAGTATCTCTCCTCCACGGAGGTCTCGAAGGTATTTATAGGCTTCTAGACCAAGTTGGAGAAATAAAAGGACTTCAAAACCCGTCTGGGGGTGGGACACCCCGTGCTCCATATGCAACAAGCCGTGTTCCGCCCCTGTAACTTTCTCGGGCAATTTCCGCGGAGGAACACGCCGTGTTCTTTCATTATACGGAATTTGACCATAGTTTCAACATAAAAGTTGTATAGAATCGAATTATCTTTTCAACGCCGCTAACCTTGCATCAATTGGACGTCCAAGCGATGAGTTATGCTCAAAATACTAAACAGTGAAGCTTTCTTCCCAAGTCGAACGCTTTGAGTTGTTCCGGCATCCCCGTCATGTCTTGGTTCATCTCTAAACATCATATGACACCTGAAATGTACCAAAACCATACCAAACACCATAATACGGCCCCTATGGGCAAGAGAACCAAACATGTACTCAAAACCCGAATTTGAATACATTTCGACACACACAAGTATAGTTTATAACGAAAAAAGATGTGTCGAAAATAAAGTGCATCAAATGTCGTCAAGAATTGATCACCGAATGTTGACTGTTTCTCTTGTATCAAAGTGAGTACCACGCATAGCTAGATGGAGGGTCTCGTGTACGGACATCATGAAGGGCAGCTCTTTTTTCTCGTATGTTTTTTTTAAACTTGGATTGCTCTGATTTAGCCCATATTTGTAAAGCTTCAGTACACTTTTGTAGTCTGAAATTTACATTCTCCCCTGGATGAGCTTTCCATTTATTAATCACACATGACCGCATGCCATGTTTCTGTCTCCATATATTCTCGAAACGAAATTGATATTTGTTCGGTGTTGTTGGACCCAAATCCGCAACGAGCACCAGAGGAAAATGGTCAGATCTTGGTGCAACCATGTGTAATTCAACCCGACCAAACATATTTATGAATGCTTCCGTAGCTAGTGCACGATGGCATTTTCCTTTTTACAACATATTACATCAATTGACCCTTTTTAGCCGAATTGATGTATTAAATTGGATGGTGTATTTTTTATTTTAAGAAGATCGATTTGTTTACATCCATGCAAAGATTCGATTTTGGCCTTTTAAGGTGGTGAACAGCTAATTTAGTCTATAGTTTTGTCAATAAAGAGAGAAAAGTAACATGTGCATATACAATGGGTAGGTGACATTCATGACTCCCTTTTAATGGTGTTCTCCCAGTATCACTGCTCCCCCTGTCTTCCCACCAGCTCCAGATGGAACTCCGGGGAAGGCAGCTGCCAAATTACATAAGCTGCACTTTCCTAGGGTATCCCTTCCTGACTATGGTTATTTTTTTTAATGAACATGACACCATGGTAATTGGTAGTACCGGTTTAATCATATATAGTTAATTTGAAAACTTGATATAAATTTCATGATTATTTCACATCTTTTTATTCTGGGCGATGGGCGATGCAAAGTCTTGATCTTCACAGAGTCTAGAGCACAAAAAAGTATCGTTTCTAGTTTATTTCGCTTCATTCTGTTTTATACAAAACGAATTAGAGTGTGGATATATTTGAATAGTTCAATCACGATTCGAGTTCTTTTTTTGAATATTTTTCTAGTCGGTGACACCTAACTAACAAAAACAAGTGGGGTTGTGGCCAACATGGCCATACCCTATAGCTAGTTGATACCAAAAACCAAAGACCAATTAATTATGAATGGAATTTTCATTCTTTATTTTGTTCCATCTGATTTTTAGATTTTGAATCTTTTATTGGATTGTTTTGGTATCCTTTAAAAAACTTGTTTGATTATTTTCATATATATTTTTGTGATTCTTTTTGTGTGATTTATTGACTGGACTAAAATGAAACAATGATATGTGAATATCAATAATTGATATTTGTTATGTTATTGTGTTCTGAATTAATGTTTATAATATGGTACTTATCTAAAATTTAATTATCTGATTTTTTTAATTTAACCAATTGCATTCCAAAGTCAATTCAATTTGTTTTTATATGAGATGGAAAATTTCATGGTGATGACGGTTTAATACAAATTATTTATTACATTTATGAATGAGTCAAACTATGAAGTAATAGTGACCATAAACTATAAGATAGTGATGATTAGCTGGTTATGATGACATAACTAATTAGAATTATTAATTACATTCGACTAATCTTCACTTAATTATTTTTTATAATCAGGATGGTCTCACAAAAACGGAACCCTTCTCTTGGTCTACGACTACATGTCAAATGACGGCTTAGACAAGCACCTCTTCAACAACGGATCCGACACGAAAAACTCGACCCCGTTACAATGGAAGCTCCGTTATAAGATCGTAACTGGTGTGGCCTCAGTTCTGCACTACCTCCACAATGAGTACGACCAGAAGGTTGTACATCGAGACCTTAAAGCGAGCAATATCATGCTCGATGCGGAGTTCAGTGCCCACCTGGGCCATTTTGGTTTGACTCGGGCCATTGACAATGAGAAGACCTCTTACACTGATTTGGAAGGTGTCCCAGGGACGATCGGGTACATCGCTCCTGAGTGTTTCCACACGGGGAAAATCATGTGCGAGTCTGTTGGCTATGGGTTCGGCGTAGTGGTACTTGAAGTTGTTTGCGGGCAGAGGCCCTGGACTAAGATTGGTGGGTTCACGATCTTAGTAGACGGGTATGGTGGTTGCACCGGGAGGAGAGGATGCTGGAAGCCGTGGATAAGAGACTGGGGAATGAGTTTGTGGAGGAGAAGGCGAAACGTCTCTTCTTCCTTGGGCTGGCCTGCTCGCATCTGATTGTGGGTCAGAGGCCCAATATATAGCTGATTTATCAAATTATATGTGGGTCGATGGAGGTGTCTAAAATGCCTCCTTTTAAATCCGCATTTGTTTGGGCCCCAACAGTGGATCCATAAGGAGAAGATGGGAGTACAAGTAGTAGTATGAGAGTTGATTTGACTCCGGATATGACTTCGATCACCTCAGGTTGGTCCGCCGTGAGTGAGGATTATTACAGTGGAACGGGTTATACAAACAACTATTCTTCTGTTTGACAGAAAGGTTTGGTTTGATGGAGAAAAGTTTTGTTATTTCCGTTATTTTTCTAATTTCCTTACCTGTCAATCTTTTTACTGTGCAAAGAATATAGGAGAAACGGTAAAAGAAATGTTTTTTATTTTATTTCCAACCCCTGACCTTCCATCCAGCGATAAGAAGAACTAACAACTGAGCTGTAACCGATTTTATGGTTATGATTCGTCAGACGAACATTTCAGGTTCTGGTGAGCCTCTACCAGCTACATTATAGCTTGAACCTTTAAACAAAAGCCATGGAGAGCTTCATCGGGCTATAACAAACACATGGACGTGCTTTAGAAAGCAGAGGACTGCCGGCAGAGATTAATGAAGAAGACGACCAGGCGACGTTCATTATTACTCATGAAACCATATGTAAACATCGATAAGCACGAAGAATTGCAGTCATTATTACTTTCCATATAATCTCTCCATCGCAAAACAAAGCTCATAATGGAGCTGAAACATAAAGGCCGAGTCGCCCATTACACATGAATTCAAAAGTAAATCAATGGCAGAGAATGGAACGAAGCTGAAAGATAGAAGCAGAGTTGCCATTACACATGAAATCAAGTAAAACGATGGCAGAGGATCAAACAAACAGCTAGCTATACACTAACCTGTTTCATCTTAACTAGAGTCCTAATCCTCCGTTCCAGCTCCTCAAGATACGACTGGGAAAGTCCCATCGCCAGAACCGCCGTTGCACAGGCCATCCACATTGGCGTCACAGGTCGCTGGGAATACAGTAGGGAGACGCAAAATGATAGAAGAGTATCTTGAATGGCGAAATCGAATACCGGTTTGAGAATTCGGCAAAGGCAGAAAATAGTCATAGCAGCTGCGGTGAAACACACCAGTGACGCCGTGCTCGCCGCGATGATGATGTAGAGAGGTATGCCGAAAATAGCCTCCAGCAAGAACCCCAACGATTTCGTCCACACACCCCAATCCCCGGACAGAAATTCAGATCGAGCACATGCATGATAGAAGTTATCATGAAAGAAAACACGAAAAGAGACGAATATAACGCCCATACTCAGAACAATAGCCATGATAGTGCCCATTGCAATAGGAAGCGCGCATTTAGCACCACAATCCAGGTCCTTCTCAATTTCATAATACAGCCCATCCACTAGTAGTGCACAAGAAATCGAAGCGGCTGACGCGAAAACCCGATCATATAGTAAAGTATATTTGTCGACATTGGATTCGTCGGGTGTCAAGATGATCTTAATCCAAGAAAAGAAAGCATACCATCTCGGGAGCAGGCCTTTCAGAAACAACGTCATCTTCGACTCTGGCTGCATAGCGGTGGCCGGTGGGTATCTTCAGAGAAATGATGAAGGTGAGATTTTAATTGCTTTTTGGAAGTGAGTAAAGAACTGGGTATCCATGTGTTTCATTATATAGTGAACGGGGGACATGGTAGAGGGGTCAAAGGGGGAGGGGAATACATCGTGATTGAGAAATGATTTCTGTTACGGTGACTGAAGTTCTACAACGAATTGGGGGAAACGAATTCTATGAAACCGTTTTAGTATGGAGAGTGTGCTGAATTCTGTTAGGGTGGAGAGTGTGCTGAATGCTGAGTGAACCGCCGGTGGTAGCCTACTGAAGAAGAAGATGATGACATGTTCTCTCAAATGAAGCGTCGTTTTAGTTAAAATGGGAAAACGCGGTGGTAGCCTACTGAAGAAGAAGATGATGACATGTTCTCTCAAATGAATCGTCGTTTTAGTTAAATGGGAAAACGTAAATTTGCTGCTTATGCTAATATTCGTACTCGAGAGGAAAATATCAGCGACAAAGTGACTTACCAATTCAGCAAATTTTAGATTAGTACTTAATGTACATCATTTTACATCTATTTATTTTTATGGTTTGTTCATTAAAATTTTAAAACATTTTTTCATTTGAGTGGAACTAAGTACATTTTGAAAATTAACTTTCTCATTCCTATCCAAATTTCATTCTACATTCTTACTTGTAAATATACCACTAATTTATATTATTGGTTTGGGCTTAAATGATTTTAAACGAAATCCTCCTAAGTGAGTTCAAATATTAATCTCAACTCCCGAATAAAATAAAATCATTAGATTTTTCATTAAGAACTCGTTTGATTTTGAAAATTGGTCGAAAGTTATTTGAAATAGTTTACGATTGAAATAGTTAGTGATTCTCTTGTTTGTTTTCTCGGGTTTTGGAAATTATAAAAAAAAAATTCTGAAAAAATAACGAATGACTAATACACCCCCTGTAGTTACCAGTTTTCGTCCAGACCCGATATAAATTAAATTTTTATTATTTATCTAACTGTCCGGGTCCCGTTCTGTGATTAAATAGATTGATAAGGTATAACGGGAAAGTGGAACTCGAGTGTTTGAAATAGAGACAAGGATGATAGAATTAGAATCGAGAATTTAAGTGCAATTTCGGCTGAATTTAGGATGAGTTTGATTGACTAAGTGATTTATCCAGTCCAAATTCATCGTTGGAGTTTAGTGCAATTTAGGCAAATCAATGAAATTTTCGAGTATAATATCGGGTTTAATTAGCCTAATCACCAAGATCGCTCATAAGTGTCTAAGAGGAAAAGTCTTGATTTAATCGCGATCCAATTAAGTCAATTTCCAGACAAATTTCGGTTAAATCGGTTTGATTATTTAGTATACAAAAACGGTTTTGCCACTGAGCATTTATGAGGTAGAAGGACAAGTCAAACTCGATTCGATTTAGAACCAAACCGATCGGGTCAACAATCCTATTTAGGCTGACCAGTCAAACTCAGATGAGTTTAAAATTGAATCGGTTAGGTTAGTTTGCAAGGCAGATGACTCTGATTTTAGGATCGATTAGAAAATTATTACCGTCTTTTAAATACGATTCTTTCGAGATAGGAATGATTATTAATGCGTCGAATTCTATCGAAATCTCTAAGCTTATTTTCGTAAAATTTAGAAAGCATTTAGAATTTTACTTTACCTAATCAAATTTATGTAAAATTACTAAGAAGATAACCAAATCAATACAGTTTCAAAACAACGACTAGCCCACGTATTAATGGCAGGTCCATCTGAGCCCACTAGGGACAGCTGAGAGCTAGGGTACACCTGCAGGGGCTTTTTAGGAAATTCACTATCAACCCACTGTTTGGACTTCATATAGATGTTCTAGGTTTCAGGCGAAATGCTGTGAAAAATTCCAGACTACTTAGAACACCAAAAACCCCAAATCAGAAAAATCAAGTGAAACGAAAAACATAAAAAAGTGATCATTCACCCGAATCTCCCTTGAATCCCACTCATACTCATCACTCGACTCTCACGCTAAATACACTCTCGAACCTCACTCACTCTCCTACTCCAAGACCCTCACAATTACACTAGACCTCACTGTCCTAAGACCATCACCACCACCGAATCTCGGATCCCAAGCTCCGATGATTATCTCGCAAGAAAAGAGAAAGACACATACATTAGCACAACCCAAAGCAAGCCAAAACCACACGGTAGAGGTGAAAGGTACACAAATGATAAAACCATTGAGACACATACTTTATTAGCCAAAACATATCCAATATATCATCATCATAATCATCAATAGCATGCTTGAAGCTAAAATGTTGGATTTAGGATAGACTAATAAGTCACGAAATGGATTACTAACCTTAGCCCTCATCCTTTAATGTCGGTTTCATATGCTTTGATGCTTATACTTGAATAAATTGACATGTGATAAAACGAGTTGGCTAGCTTATAAATGAGCATTAGCAGAAATTGAAGTAAGTTAGACAACGTAAAAAGTAAAGATCACAGTCGTTTATTCAAGTTCAAACCAATGGATAAGAGGTTAAAAATTGATGTAGAGGTCTTTTAGAAGACCTCTTTTGAGTTGGGACATAACTAATTGCTATAATTAGACTCGACAAGTATGATTAAGGGGCTCTAGATCGAACTCAACAAGCAAAATCCCTAGTGACCTCCCTCATTGCACAAAATACACACCCAAACACAGTCAAATATCATCTTACAGTCATTGGCACCCGAACTACAACGCGGGATTTGGCCATTGCCATGCCCAAAATTGTCCCAGACACGCCAATCAATACCATTTACATCAAACCAGTAGATTGTTGACCAACAAAGCATGGCTTTGAGATGT
This sequence comes from Linum usitatissimum, assembly GCA_030674075.2. NCBI lineage: Eukaryota > Viridiplantae > Streptophyta > Magnoliopsida > Malpighiales > Linaceae > Linum > Linum usitatissimum. Next base: position 5,687,529 of record JAUJYP020001182.1, read on the forward strand.
GCTTTATAAAAGGGAAAGCTTAATGCTGCATGTCATATGATGTGTTCATGATATGGTTAGGGAATTAAGTCTTTATAACCAGAATGTCTAGAATTAAACCCAACTAGTAAATCAATCAGAGATGTATTCATGCTGTGGTTAGTGAACTAAGCTTTTAAAAAAACAAGAGTTTCAAAAGTTAAAATCAATCAGTCCTAGGGTATACGGTAGACAGTATCGGATTTAAGCTGGAAGAGTGTGTAACTTGAAGGTCTATATTACACCTGCCTGTGATTGGTTTCACTTCGATGATTTGAGACATTCCCATTTGCTACCGGTACCCGTCGGTTTCTTCGAATCCTATGTCACATCCTTCTGATGTCAGTTGAGTCCCCTTAGCTAGCACCAACCCAAGTCCGCGACCACCATACCGTCCTCAGTACGAAACCATAAACATAACGAGATTGAGAATACACCTTCGAAAGCTAACCAAAGGGACAAACTCAAGTAGAAGCATCATACCAGTGTTGATCTCGTTGAAACCCAGCTGCCGATTCCGCCTTGCGTCGACGAGTCTCCATTTCTCCAGTTATGGGAGTAAGCTCAATGCAACGGGAGAATAGAATCAAAGTCGAGAACAGAGTATTAATTAAAAATCGAAGGGTGGAAGGAGGTGCTACCTGACCGTCGCTCGCGGAATGAGGAAGGGAGGAGCTAGGAGATCCCGACAGCTCGCCAGACTCCTACATATCATCGTCATCACCGATGCAGTCCACGTCTAGGCCTCCGGGGTCTCCAGAACTCGGAGGAGAAGGAAATGTACAGGATTAGTATTGGGCCAGGGTTCTTAATGCACAAACGAGAAGAGGGAACTTGAGACCTTACCGTCTTCTTTTGCTGGAGGTCGATCGCCGAGAGATGAAAAATCGTCACTGTTTTTCTTTGACGTCGACGTTTGTTCTTGGGTGGTGTTGAATGCAATGAAGAACAGACGGAGTTAAAAGGAAGACTGTTAGTCAACGTCAATGACAAAAGAAGTCGAGATAATTGAAACGACGAGTTTCATTTCCCGTCTATTTTCTCTGTTGATGTATGAAGTAATGACACGTGTTTTACCCGCGTTTATATTTTCGTTTTTACTGTTTTTGTTATCGTTGAGGTCGGTATAAAACCCAACCAGCTAAATAAATCGATTATCACTTTCAGAGCCTTAAACATTTTTCTCTGCTTCTTCCTTCTTCTCTGGAGTCGATCGTTTATCCGATCAATTTGTTATGATATCAGAGCCTCTTCCGTCGATCTAAAGCTCGACGATGACTCGAAGTCACGAGGATGACGATAAAGATGATGAACAACCAAATCGGCAGCACACTCCAGGATTTATCTTTGGATCTGTTGGGAACACTCATCGCAACAAAGATTCATCATCAATGAACTCTATTAATCTAGCTTTTGGTAATCCTTACTATCTAAATCCTAATGAGAATCTGTCTCAATCCATAGTCAACACAGTATTAGATGGATCGAACTATCAAATGTGGAGTAGATCCGTAAGATTTGCATTGAAAACAAAGCATAAAGTAGGTTTTATTGATGGATCTATAGCTCCACCTGCTCCTTCTAGAGATCGATATTCCCTTTGGAATGGTTGCAACACTATGGTGCTTTGCTAGATTGCGAATTCGTTACATCCAGAAATTCGTAGAAGTGTGCTAAATCATGAAAATGCTCAAATACTTTGGCAAGAACTTAAACGCAGGTTTGGAAAAGCAAATGTTTTGAAAATGGCTAATCTTCAGGATGAAATACATGGATGTAAGCAAGGTCAGATGTCGGTCACACGATATTACACAGTGATCAAAGGACTTTGGGAAGAATACAATCAATTTTCACACATTGTTCCTTGTAGCTGTGCACCAGCTAGCATTTTGCCTTGTCTTTTAAAGAGTTGCTTTTCAAGAGAAGCAAGATACGGATTATCTGATTCGTTTCCTTAGAGGATTAAATGAAGATTTCAATGTTGTTAGAACCCAATTGCTTATGATGACTCCATTGCCAACAGTCAGTTCTGCTTATGATCATACTCTCCAACATGAAGAGAAGCTTAAGGGTGGTATAGTAATTGGAAGGGACAATCCTGCACAGACTGTAGCATTTGCGGTTCCATCCAATGTTGATATACTGGTTATGGCAGCAAGTACTGGAAATTTCAGAGATTATACTCAAGCTGGAAAGAAGTTCTGTAGATATTGCAATAAGGAGGGACACATACTTGATGAATGCAGAAAGTTGAAGTGGAAGAAACAACAAGAACAGAATGCACAAAGTACAAGCAACTCAACTCCAAATCATTTTGCTGGAGCAGTTGATCAACAACAGAATCCTACAGTGGCAGCTGCGCCCTCCTTAACAAATGTTGAATTGACTCAGCTCAAACAATTATTGCAAGCAGTCCAGCAATCCAAAGCCACCAATTCAGGATCGGGGATTCCAACTCTTCGAAATGATTTAGGTAAGTTTACTTTGTCTGCTGGTTCATGTCCTGATTCAGCTGACTTGTGATTTTGGATACTGGAGCTTCTGACCACATAACATGTTCCCTGAAACATTTCATTAATTACAAATCTATCATAGGAGTCTATGTCTATCTCCCTGACTCCTCTCCCATGTCTGTTAGCCATGTTGGTAGTGTTAGGCTTCCTCATGGTCAAATCATTCATAATGTTCTCTGTGTGCCAACATTTCACTTCAATCTAGTCTTTGTCAATAAGCTAACTTCTCATCTACATATTTCTCTGATCTTCCACTCAAACAAATGCCAGCTTCAGGATCTTAAAACGGCAAGACGATTGGTTTAGCCACTCAGACTAGAGGATTATACCACCTCCAACCCACTGATAAACACATCTCATCTCCTCAACCCTATGAGCCCTCTCCATATAGATCACAAGTAGCTCTTAGCCACAATTTTCAACTAGAAGAGATCAATCTATGGTATTGGCAAATGGGACATTCCAGTGCTAAGAAATTGAAGCTTCTAAGTAGTCATGATAATAACATTGTTCCTGAAACTCTATATCATTGTTCTATCTGTCATTTTTCTAAACACAAACGTCTTCCTTTCCATAGCAGTCAGACTACGGTCACTTCTATTTTTGATCTTATTCATGTTCACATTTGGGGCCCGTTATCCACTGAATCACACGATGGATTCCAATATTTCCTTACTATCGTCGATGATTATTCACGGGGAGTGTGGATTTATTTGATGAAATATAAATCTGAAGCAAGAGCTTTGTTGCAATCTTTTTGCAACATGGCGCACACTCGCCTTTAAAACCAAAAGCAAAATGATAAGGAGTGATCAAGGCAAAGAATTTCATATGTCTGACATCTATTCTGAGCATGGAATAATTCACCAAATGTCATGTGTCCAAACACCATAGGAAAATGCCAAAGTAGAGAGAAAACATCAACACATTTTGAATGTGGCCAGAGCTTTACAGTTCCAATATGGTCTTCCTTTGATATATGGGAGTGATTTTGTACTTCATTCGGTATATTTGATAAACAGAACTCCTTCTACCATCCAGAACAAGACTCCTTATGAAATGCTTTACAATCAACTCCCAAATCTCAGTTCTATTAAGGTGTTTCGTTGTTTGGCTTATGCTGCTACTTTATCTCATAATCGTAGTAAATTCCAGCCTCGTGCTAGATAGAGTTTGCTGTTAGGTATTCCTTCTCATATCAATGGGTAAAAATTGCTTGACCTTACTACATCACAGATCTACATCTCTAGAGATGTAGTTTTCTATGAAAATATTTTTCCTTTCAAATCTGATAACTTATCTTCTGATATACCAATTGAATCAGAAATTTTAATTTCTCCAAATGTTAACGTTGATGTACAAATTCCCTTGTCCCAGAAATCGCCTCAATTCACTTCCACAATTGTCCCTAGTTCTTCAAATTCTTTAGTGTCAGTAGCTCTAGATACAAATTCACCTGTCACTAATCATTCATCCCAGCTGCAGGGTTCTCTTTCTGATAGTGAAGAAGAGGTGGAGTCTCAAGATCCTGAGATTCATCCAGCAGGGGAGGGAAAGCATGTTCTGCTGGATGTCAGGACCTCCACTAGATCACGACGTCCACCTATACATTTACGGAACTATCATTTAAATGCTAGTGTTGCTAAACACTCTCTTGCATCTGTGATCTCATATAACAATCTTTCTTATAATTTTAAAGGTTTTGCCTCGAGTGTCATGGTTCAACAGGAACCAAGAAGTTTTTAAAAAGATATGCAAGACCCACACTGGAATGTGGCTGTTCAGAGTAAACTTTGTGCTCTTCATGAAAACCACACTTGGGATGTTGTTCCTTCCATAAACTTGGAACAAAACGGGTGTTCAAATTAAAGCTGAAGTCAGATGGAATTGTAGAACGACACAAAGCAAGATTGGTTGTACAGGGTTTTGATCAAATACAAGGTGTTGATTTCGTAGACACATTTTCACCAATGGCTAAGATCAATACAGTGAAGGCCTTGCTAGCTATTGCTGCAGCTCAAGATCCACACTTGGAGCAAATGGATGTGTCTAACGCATTCTTACATGATGATCTTAATTAGGAAGTCTATTTGAGGATACCAACAGAGCTGGAAGCACCATCAGGTACATGTCTAAAGCTTAGAGAGTCTCTGTATGGATTAAAGCAAACTAGCAGATAGTGATTTGCTAAGCTCATAAATGCCATGTTACAACATGGGATTTAAGCAGACAAGTTCAGACTATTCATTGTTTGTTAAGGATACAAGAGAATCAAAGGTTATGTTATTGGTTTATGTTGATGATATAGTTAATCTGGACTGCTAAAAAATGGTCTAAATTCTACTAACAAACGCTCTAGATTTTATTATTATTAAATTCACACACGTCAAATTATGCAAATACCCTTCTAACTTCCTCTTTAAATACACAAGTTGGGGTCGAATAAAACACACTTCCTATTTTTCAAAAACTTTCAGAGTTGAAATTCTCTCAAATTAATCTCCGAAACAGACAGCCCACGACGCCGTCCGCCGGAGCAGCCGGCGCCGCCGCCGCCGCACCCCTTCCGCCGCAACAGGTATGTAAAAAAAAGGACCCAGTCGGCATACCGACTGTTGATATGTTTTTTTAAAAAAAATTTATGAATTAGTAATTACTTAATTTGTAATTAGTGAATTAGTAATTAATGAATTTTTAATTAATTAATTAGTAATTAATAAATTTGTAATCAATGAATTAGCAATAAACGATTATAATAGTTAATAATTAAATAATAATTAGGTTTTATTAATAAAAATTAGGAATTAATTTAATTAAATTTATTTATTATGGGGAAAAATGTAAAACTATTTTACTAATTATGAAATATTAATTACGGTATAATTAATTAAATCATGACAATTAATATCAAAATTACCAAATTAGTAAATTTGGTAATAAATAATAAGTAATTAATAATTACTTATACTAATTTAGTTAATTAGTGAATATATAAAAAATAATATAAAATTAGGAATTACTTATTATAATTTATATATTATTCGGGAAAATAATATATAACAAATATATTTCAAATTTGGATTGCATAACAAACATATAAACTAAATTTGATTTAAATAACAAGAATATAAATTAAACTAGATTAATATTAAAAGAAATAATTTAAATTAGATTTAAATTAAAAAAAATAATTAAAAGTAGACTTCAATTAAAAAATATAAATAAATGAGATTTAAATTAAAAATCTTAGATAAAATTATACGTAAATGAAATTATTTTAATATTATTTTTCTGTTATTTTCAAAAATTAAAAAAATTAAAAAAATAATAGAGGGGCGGTCGGCGTTGGGTGCCGACCGCCGTGAAGGGTTGTCGGCGGTGGATGCTGACAGCGAAGAGACATAGTCGGCGGTCAACGCCGATAGTAGCGAGTAATGGTCGGCGGTCAACGCCGACTGAATTTTAATTTTTTTTTAATGTTTCTATAATTAAATACAAATAAGTAAATTAACCAATATTTTTATAAAAAAATTAAGTTTATGAATATTTTTTGTATTAATGTATGAAAAGTATTTACGATTTAAAAATACCGTTTAAAAATATAGGGTATAGGGTTTAGGGTTTAGGATATAGGGTTTAGGCTATAGGATATAGGGTGTAGGGTATAGGGTTTAGGGCTTAGGATTTAGGGTTTAGGGTTTGGGGTTGAGGGTTTGGGGTTTAGGGTTTAGGGTTTAGGGTTTGGGGTTTAGGCTATAGGGTGTAGCGGTTAGGGTTTAGGCTTTAAAATTTATGATTTAGGGTTTAGCATTTATGATTTAGGGTTTAGGCTTTAACCTTTAGGATTTATGGTTTAAGGTTTTGGCTTTATGATTTATGGTTTAGGCTTTAGGCTTTAACCTTTAAGATTTATGGTTTAGGGTTTAGGCTTTAGGATATATGGTTTAGGGTTTAGACTTTAGGATATGGGGTTTAGGGTTTAGGATTTAACCTTTAGGATTTATGGTTTAGGGTTTAGGCTTTACGGTTTATGGTTTAGCGATTAGGGTTTATGAATTAAAGTTTACAGTTTAGCCTGTAGGCTTTAGGGTTTGGGGTTTGGAATTTACGATTCAGGATTTAGTATTTGCAATTTGAGGTTTAGGGTTTAGAGATAGGTTAGGGTATAGGGGTAGGTTTTGTGGTTTAGAATTTAGAGTTCACGATTTTACAGTTACGGTTTAGCAATTACCGATCTAGTAATTGTTTGTAATTCATTTTAGGAAATTAGGGTTTAGTCATGGTAATTATGAGATATTTTAAAATATTAGGTTATGAATTTTACAATATTAATAAGAGAAATTGTATTTATAAATATTATCGTCTATTAATTTACATATGTATATTTACCAAATATTTTATTTGAACTATGAAATTCATAAATATATTTAATTATCATATCTATAATTATCAATTGTAATTGTTCCGTATATCTACTAATTCATCTTAATTATTTTACTTACTGCGACTAATTATTAATTTCAACACGATATTAAATTAAATACTTAGTTACGCAATAATTAATTACTATATATGTGTAATTAATAGTTACTAGAGTAATTAACATTAACCAAAATTTAAAAATTATAACTACGATTTAATTTGGAATTACATAAAAAATTAATATTTTGGACGGCATGCCGACCGCCTCGTGCGACAGTCGGCATGTCTTCCCGTTTTTACCTCTGGTCCGGTGGCGGCGGTGGTTCCGGCGGCTGCGGCGGCGGGGTCTGGCGGCGGAGGTCCGGCAAAATTCTGGCGGTGGCGGAGACAGATTCGAGAGGTTTTTAAAGGGTCCTTTGGAATGAAGTATAGCTGTTCTTCGAAATTCCGCGTTTTATAAAAAAATTTCATTTTACTATTTAAGGGGCGATTACGTCATTTTATTAACGAACTCAAATAATTGGACGATATTAGGGCGTTGATTCGTAAAAAACAGGACGTCATTTAGTAATCCCTAGTTAATATGCTGATGTGTGGTTTTGTTTACTTCATGTAGTTTCTTAATCATATTTTCATTATTTGTTTAACTTGCAGCCAGAATGCTATGTTATAATAACATGTTTATTTGTTGTTATATGATAACATCAACATCAATTATTTATTTAAGTATCAGATCTGAAAAATAAAGGACAAACACATTATTATGCAAATGAATTAATTCAATTACCAATTCATAATTTCATTTTCCTTTCTCTCTCCAAAATCTGCCATTTCCTTTTTCTCTGATCTTCCGCCGTTCTAAACGGAACTCGAAGTGCCTTTTTTTGGTTCTTTCCACTCCTTTTCCGATGAAGAGAAAGCAACCGGGTCCAACTACCACCCATCGGTCATCCCAACGCCAAGTGTCGTCTGCTGCTGTTATCGAAGAGACTGAAGTGGAGAAATATGAAGACGCGGACCAAACCGACAACTCTTCACCATCGGAGGAAGAAACCTTCAGTCGTTGGCGCCATCGTAAAGGGAAGTTGACCGCCAAAAAAAAGAAAGATAATAACCCATCGGAGGACATGCAAGCAGATGAAGATCAGGTAGTGGAAATTGATTAGAGGATTCTGATCCAATTTGTTGATTGATTTGTGTTTTAGTTTATGCTTTAAGGTTGTGATTATGATGTTGGTTTATCTTGGTACCTTTTACTGTTTTTTGGTATACAGATCTGTTCCGTCTAAATGGGTGTGGCACAACGATATGTTTTTTGAGATTGGGTAATGCAGAGTTAATTTTCAATTACAATAAAATTGTTTGTACCTTAGAGATTGTAATGTAACAATGATTTTTTTATGTTGGATTATCTTGGTATCTGTAATTATTTTTGGTACACAGATTTGTACTGTCTAGTTAGGTGAGGTATCTCCTGCCAAATTCTCTGGCGAAGCCAATAGAGGAAGCAGAAAACGTTATCTGCAACTCTTTTAAAAATTCCAGTCCAGCCCATAAATTTTCTACTTTACAGTTCAATCATCCAACTCATTCATTTCCACATATCAACCACCCAACCCTTTGCTTTTTACAAACTGATCACCTAAATTTCAAACCTTACAAATCAATCACCATATTATTCCAACAATTATTCTTTCTATTCCATTCATTTTAGCCTAGTCTATATGTGATTACAGTCTGATTAAAAGGATGTCTCCAATGTGTGATCAAAGAAGAGTCCAGAAGGACCCCTCGTCCGGCAACAATGCCAACATCACCGAACCCTTGGCTCCTTCTTCAAGACTCTTCAGACTGTATTGTAAAAAAATGTTCGTTTTCGCAAATCCAGGACACACACAATTGACACGGAATTTTGGATACTTGCTAGCTACCATCCTTGTATATGCATTCAAACATGCTTTCGAAATGGCATAAGTCGGAGAAAAAGATGTCCAGCCTTTCCTCTCCAACAAACCATCCTTGAAGTCTTCCATGAACCTTTTATCACACTTTCCACTCTTTCCTCAGTCAGATTCTCAGTATCGCTCAACACCCACTCGTGCTTCAAAATCTGGAAGAAACAAACACTTGATGAATCCCAATTACAGATTCAGGCAAAAGTTTTTCAAACAAGTTGATCAAGTTGGTAATTAATTAATACCTTCAGCATCCTAGCTCCAGAGGAAACGTTAACGATCCAAGGAGAATTGGACAACTGAATTAATGGTAAGAAAGTTTCCACCATTTGCTTTGAGCCAGACTAATTACGTTATACGTCGGTCATCCACCCCATGGATTGCGCGATCCCCCAAGTTACTCTCAGATTAGTCACGACGTGTTGAGTCGACCTTAGTGTTGCTCTCACGAATTCAGGGTGGTTTCATGGTCTGATCCATCATGAGGTCGTCTGCTTTTAGCTAGGGCTGGCTTACGTTAGGACAATCCTACAAGACTACAGGGTCACATTATTAGATACTAGTTCAATTCTTATGTTCAGGTTCAGTTACTCCATACTTATCACTCAGTTATAAGATATATTATAAGATACTCATGTAAATTTCTGTAGATCTCCAACATATCACCAACATGACACTCACAGACAAGTTCACGCGACTGTCTGATGTCATATTTCCTAGCAATCAGTTTTCCTTTTTCAATTTTGAGCGACAACCTAGGAAAAATTCCTCTTAAATAACTTGACTTTTTTCATCAATCTTTTCATCATGTAATGCCTAAGTCCCTCTAAAAAGGTTCAGGATGTGTAGGCCTCTCCATTTAACGATGCAGCCATTAAATGTTACGCAGATATTACTTTCTATTGAATCAAATTTGAAATCTCTAAACACATATGTCCTACTAAATTTGGTGGGATCCTGTCTGAGAAATTCATCCAAAGCAGTGGGGTCCTCACCTGAATCTTGTAGGAGCTTCAAGTTTTTCAGATGTTCGTTGTAATCCGATAGGTTGCACGAGTATACTGCCTTCTAGAAAGCCTTTCTGCCAGCCTTTGTCTTTGTGTCTGATCTTTTAGTTGGCCAACATGTGCCTTGCACATTTTCGATGTTCAGCTAGTGGAAGAATCTCCAACAACGATTCAACAAGTCCCCACCACGGTAAAAAAAAGTTAGTCAACATTGTGTCTTAAAGAAAAAAGTTGAAAGAAAAGGAAAAACAAAAGGCACACCTTTGGTTGATACGAAATAACAGCCCACCCGGTACCGTCATACATCCTTAAGTCATCAGCAAGTTGTTGAACAAACCACATCCATGAACTGGTAGTTTCTCCTTCGACAACAGCCCAGGCAATTGGGAATATTTGATTATTATTATCCTTACCTATCGCACTCAGTATCATACCGGTCACTTCTCCTTTGAGGAAGTACCCATCCAAACCAATAAGTCGATGACACCCTTTCAACCTTTTTTCATACAGCTAAACCCCATATAAACCCTCTTGAATCTAACATACTTCCCACTTGGCACGGGGTCAACCTCTAGTAGAAGGGTACCTTCACGATCAGCTTTTTTCAGTGTCAGAATGTAAAAATGGAACTTAGAGTAAGACTCTGCAAGTGTACCTTCCATCAGTTTCTTGGTGTATGCCTTGGCATTGGAAAAAACTTTAACAGACACATCGACCCCGTAAGTCATCATCACCTCCTGCGCCAGTTGCCTGACATTCACATTCGGATTGCTACGAAAATGGTTATAATATTGGTTCGCAATCCACTTAGCATTGGCACATTTGTTTACCATAGTCTGTGGGCAAGTGTAAGGAAAACCAATATCCTTTACCATGAAACACCGGTCACCTCCGTGCCAGCTAGCGTAACACCTCCATTTTCATCCTTGAAATGCACAAACAACTTGTTTGATCCTCTTGATGCTTCGTTTCCAACAAATGTCAGCCCCAACAACTATATTGAAGTTCACTACAGCTGACTTAAACTGCTCAGGATTGTCAAACAGTAGCTTCTCCTTGAACAGCAATGTTTTGTGGTCACAGTCCGGATCATAATGTGGGTAGGTATGAACTGATGGCACTTCTTCACCCTCAACCTTGTCATCACAGTCGTGATGTGAGTGAGACGACACTCTGTAACTTGAAACTGGAGAAATAAAGCTGTCGTAGAGTTCAAATGAGGGATCTTCGTCATCAGCATCTGATCCGGAAGTTGGGGCAACTTGTGTATCTTCAGAATCTGGGACAATTTCGGCATCAGTAACATCATCAAGTAATGGGCCGTCATCCTGGAGATTCATCTCCTCTAGATTATTACCTTCATCTCTAGCACTACTTCCTTGTTGTTCTCCAGTACCTGGGACTTCTCCAGATGGAGCTTGATGTAGTACAGGGTCACCATTTGTGGGAAGAGCTTCATTCACCTGCTCCACTTTATATCCATCGTCGTAGTAAGTGGTTCTGACTCTCCTCCTCTTAGACACACCAAGATTAGCCATGGCTTCCAGGAACTCCGAATCGAAGGTGCGGTCAGAGTCATCAGCCAGATGGATAACACCGACACCAGTTGGAATGCTAGACTCATCAAACTCTTCACTATCGTTATGTTCCCTATCAGTGCTTGCATCCTCATTGTCACCATGAACACTCCCATTCTTATACCATCCCATGAACAATGTGACGAGATTTCTCTTTGCCTCTTTACCAAGAAACTTAGCATCATTGTCATCGATTATCTGGACCAGACCATCAACCATTCCCTTCCCTGATCTGAGGAACCATATACTGTCGACGAAGTCATAGTTTAGGTCTTCTTTGGCAATCTCCACCGGCATGAAATAGCCAAGATAATCCGTATCCAAATAGAACTTATCAGTCGTTCCATCGACGTATTCAGGGACGTCATCATTCATGATCATCTTCCCTCCATGTTTGAATCACGAGCTCTAGTCTCTTAACCATCCTGCATGTTGAGGAAGACCATTTAATAACACAGTTGTGCTATATCCCTTATCCCTTTAATAATAGTAGACCAAGATTCCATATCTCGTCTGGAAAACGCCAAAACCCAAATATTCTAATCGACAAAAAGGGGAAACAGAGAAACTTAGGGTTTCCACAAAAGCTTCAAATACTACCAAAAAATGATTTCAGGTGGCATTTAAGTGAAAAAGAGGTTGTCGACACTGTCAGGACCACAAGACTTGACTGAAAAGATCATATGGTTCAATACCTTGTTTATATAAGAGAATCACCTCCATTCTTGCCTGTCGCTGCAGTCGAATCTTATCCTCTACAGCCTTTAAGAAGCTCACCTACTAGAACACAGATTAACCTGCAGATGAGGGGACCCACGAGCCTCTAAACCCTAAAACCTCCTAAGAACTCTATACAAGCTCGTGACTCTGGAAGAAAGGCATTCTTGTGTATTGTGCTGTAAGGATGATGAATATGTTTTGTACAGTCAAGGGCTATTTTGTCAGAGGTTTATCAATGGAGTTTCCATGGAGGTTTAGAGAGAGAGAGAGAGAGACGTAAAAGAGGTGAAGTCGTAGAAGGAGAGAGAATACGTAAATGGCTGAATAGATAATGGAATCCAGTCGTGTGTGTGTGGCTGTTCAGATTTTGCTCTTCACGGTAATCAATTTTTTTTTAAATTCCAACTTTCCACATCAGCCAAGCACACGCCATGCAGTATGCCATGTAGGCACTTTGATGAGTCACCAAAGTCCGGCAGACGATGTGGCACTTTCTAAGTCAGAATTTTTTTTAATCGGGGCTAAATTTAAATTTCAATAGTTCATGACGTCCAACTTATATCGAAAAGTTCGGTGCTAAAAAAATATTTTTGTAATAATTGGTAACATATAGGGGAATTTAGCCTTTATTTAATTTCTTAACAAATTTAGATATCACGTCAAATTTCGTAGGTTTTGTGCCTAGTTGGTGGGACAATTTTTAATGGTTCGCCATTGCTATCTATCTTAACAAATCCGAAAGCAAACTCTTCTTATAAAAACAAAAGTTGATGATAATTAATTTTTATATTAAATGATGGCGAAATTGATATTTAATTAGAAAATTTCAAAGATTCAAATAAGTCCCTACATGCTTATTCTAGACATAATTTTTCTTTTCATTTTCATTATAAATCTCGAAGAGATACCTTTGATTTTTATGGGGAAGGTTTGAGAAGGATAAAGGGTTCCATTAGATTTCCAGAAGGAATCCCTACAACAATCCATACTTAAGACTTAAAAAGAACAATACAAGTGTAATAAAGTTTCGAAAAGATTTAGGATTGAAAGTAACGCTTAGTCAAATTTAAAATATTACTAGGTCAAAAAAAAATTAATTTATAATGAATTTATCATTCTCATCGCCGAAAAGGGAGGGCATGTGCCTAGGGTAGTCATCCCCAGGTCCGTCTCTGTCAATACTCGTTGTTCATTTGGCAGGTAGAATGTAGAATGAATTTTGGATGGGAATGAAAAAGTTAGTTCTTAAAATACACTTCGTTGAAATTTAAGTTTTCCACTCAAATGAGAAATTAGTGGATCAAATTTCATCTCACATTCCACCTTATAGACGTACCATAATGTCGAAGTCCTCGAACTTTGAGTGACTACTCTTTTATGCCTCTTACTTGTATGTAGTTAACCCATCATTTTCTATATTACCAACCCCTTAATATATAAACTTTCTCAAATTCCATGAAAACGAGAAAAAACAGAATAATGGAATATAGTGATCAAAGATGACATAATATAGTGTGTAGTGTATACTAAGAATTAATCATCATTCAATCCATTGAAATAATAGCCGGTTCAGAATTGTGTAATAAATTATTGACAAAACAAAAATAGTTTTAAATCAAAAATTAATGATACATAATCGGATCACTAGAATGATTATAGATTTATAGTATGAATATAAACACTGCTGAATCGACTTATAAACATGTAATTGTAACGGATTTTTGACTGAATAGAGAAGTTCTAAATCAAAACTAATTACACAAAACACTTAATTTGAATGATCATAACTAGATTTTCAGTATGAATATAAACATTCTTTAATCAATTGACTATATCTCGAGATCTCTAATTTGAATCACTACTAATAAAGAAATCTAAAATTATCTAAAATCATGTTTGGACAAAAAAACTTCCAACCCTAGCTCCATTGTTACTGATGTGTTGATGTTCTACTGGCCAATGAGTTGAGCAAATGTTCTGTTAACTAGTGTATGCTGATTTTTGAGCTGTATCTTATTTTGTAGGTTTTGTTGTTGCTGCCATTACCAACAGCTCCTGTGCGTTACCAAGATCAAGTGGACAGCTCTGTGTCGAAATCTGGACTGCTCCTAGGCCATTACCAATAGTATAGTTGAGTTCCACTCCTCATTCGTGTTTTATTAGCAAGTTTGAATATCAACTGGCCATTACCAGCATAACAAAGCAAGTTCGTTGTTCCACCTCCTTCTTATAGTCATGTACAATGAAATTGTTTGATTTATCTTACATTTTGATCATATAACTTGCTCCATTCAAATGTTTACTCTTCCACCCACTGTCCCATAAAGACCACGAAACACATGGCTAACTATTTCATGCATGACTATGCTGTTTCGCCACTGCTATTGTAATGTCATTAGCTTTATACTCATTTCCTTGCCTCTCTGGTTTGATATTACTCAAATTCCTGATATTTACGACTCCTGCAAGTTATTTTGTTCAAATTTTGCTAATCAACAAGGATTGCAAGTTACTATCAGTACCATTTTTGGAGAATCGGTGACTTTGTGAGTTTACTATCAGTACCATTTGTTTCTCTTGAGTTGTCCCGTAAATGCAAGAACTTAATGGTTGATGGAGGCAGTGCAGATTACAGATTACGCACGTGGTACCTAGATATCTGTATATGTGATGTTTGTCGGGTGCTGTTGTAGTTTGTGTAACTGCTTTATGTTCTTGCAGTTGCTTTTAGATGGAGTGATTCCGAATGAGTATGGAAACAATCCAATGTAGAAATTGAACATTGGTTCAGAGGTGAGCTCGTTTTCTCATTACATCCTAGATGAAATGTATATTTTTTTCCTAATTACACTGTTCACCTGGTTCAGAAAAAGGGGCCATGAGTTTAGTGAATACTGAGATATCCTGGACATTTGTGCTCCCTTTCCCGTTGCCTAAATCTATTGTATCCTGGAATTCCAATCTGAACAGATTTGGTTAAGTTGCTCATCTCTGTGTTGTTCAAACATAGGTTGCACGTTGATTACTGGGAAAGATCTTGATTGACCTGAGGAATACTCGTGAGGAAGCCATTAGTGTTGCCTTGCTTCTTTCCAGACTCGTGTGCTTTCAGCGTTTTCGCTCGGGATACATGGTTTCCTGATAATAATTCATCATTTGGCCACTATTTTTACCCTGATCATTTGCATCATTCTTACTGAAGTTTTCAGTTCAGAATTTCAATTTCTGTTGTTTAATGAGCTCAACTTTTTGCCACTTCGCAGCAAATTTGATTTGGGCAATTGGTAGCGGTGACAATTCGAATGTCATTGTTGCCATAAAACAAGAGAGGATTTTGTTCGGAAACTTTAAGTCATCTTCTCGCTGAAACACAACAGCATCTGGATATAAATCAAAGACTTCGATATCATCTCTATTTATTACTTCTCACAAGAAATATACCTTATGAAGCAACATTTGAGGATTTGCAACTTCCCATTTACATGTAGCAATGGGTATGATGAAGCAATGTAAGTGGCAGGTTGAAGGGCAGCGGTATTGTGGGTTCTACAATGTGTGTATGTACTAGGTGCACACGGGTTGCTGCAGTGTTGTTGTGTTCCCACTGCCGCGGCGGAGCGCGGACATACTACCTAGTTTTTTTAAAAGGGTGTACGTATTAATTTATTCAAGTTACACTAATCTGTTTTTTTACTAATCTAGTAAGGACCAAATAAAGATAATTCACTTCAGAACTTAAGGAAAGGGATAGTTTTGATACATCACCATTAAACCATCGTTATAACAGAATCAATATACAAGATATGTTACCGTTGTTATACCATCGATATCACCGTTGTAGCTATCGACCTCTACAACCCCAAAATGGACTATATAAGCTATGTTAGACGAGGAACACAGCATTTATGTGCAAAAAAGGGGAACCAATGCTCCTGTATTTTCATCTCGCCATCTTGCCGTCTTTGTTCAAATCTTCCCACTTGATCTCCTTGGCACATTCTCCACACACAGTGGTGCACCCGTATTTGGTTCCCTGGCTTCTAAGGGTCAGCAGATGAGAAAGGTTTGTGCATTTGCGCTGAGCAACCCGATTCCTCAGGATGTTCCTCGGAAGTTCGAGAGTTCCAACCTTACGAACCGTACGCGGAGGTCGCTGCTGCTGCTGCTCCGGCAACGTTGGTGCACCGGGTTGGGGAGCTGAAGTTGCTGTTTTCGGCAAAGGCTGCTTCTGGTTGATCGTAGATTCATCCACCGGAGTATGCTGCACTTCTTTCCAATCTATCGATCTCCTATAGACCTCCCACGCCATGTCCTGTTCTTCTTTCGTTAGCTTTTCTTCCTCGTTCTCTTGCAAAAGCGTCTCGTGTTCGTGGTAATTGGCAATCCACCTGAAATTCAATGTTACAAACAAAGCACGGCCCTTTTGAGGATCAATAGACTGTCGAGGTAGTCAGGGCAGGTTTCAAGCGATTCAAAATGAGAAACCAACAAACTTGAGGTGGTGGATATATCACCTTGGATGATGGTTTCCAAGCAAGCTCTCCATAACCTTGTCTGAAGGGCAGCTTCCGTTAAAAAGTGGCACTTTATGCTTCCCTGAAGCTCCACTGGTGTTCTCTGCACCATTATCATTCAACGTGTCTGGGTTTTCCTCATCTCCAAATTCAAAAAGGTGCAACATTTCCTCTCTCGAAATGGTCCTGTGTACCTGTTGTCTATCGACCACCCTTGCAGCAAGCCCTTCTTTAGTAACCTGCTCCAACCGTACCGTTGGTCAAACTTCATTTGAAAGGAGAACCATATCAGATTATCAGTGCACCATTGTGACACCCTTACCTGCCGCTTATAGATTTTTTCTTCCATGGTTCCATGTGCCATCATCCTGTAAGCAAATACAGGTTTTTTCTGGCCATACCTAAGCAATTGGGAAGAAAGAATGTATATCAACTTCACTCCTACAAGATAAAATGAGACTTCACACTTATTGTGATAGTAATGTCAGTTGTAACCAACCTCCATGCCCGATAAATTGCTTGAAGATCATAGGTAGGATTCCAAGAACCATCAACGATGATGACTCGGTTAGCAGAATGTAGATTTATCCCGAGAGATCCAGCTCTTGTAGATATCAGGGTACATTTAACCCTTTTGTTTTCTGGGTCATTAAACCTTTCTACCAACTTCTGCCTTTCAGAGCTCTCGGTTCTCCCGTCTAGCCTGTTAGACAAATTGAAGGTCGAAGTTCACAGCTCTAATGATTACATACATGTTTGGAATATTTTTAAGGACTGAAGTTGCAGGACACCATAATACCGACCTGTACCAGTCTTTCTCTTTTCTCCAAAACTTTCCGGGCTTTCCACGACGAGGAAGTCTTGA
This sequence comes from Linum usitatissimum, assembly GCA_030674075.2. Classification (NCBI taxonomy): domain Eukaryota; kingdom Viridiplantae; phylum Streptophyta; class Magnoliopsida; order Malpighiales; family Linaceae; genus Linum; species Linum usitatissimum. The sequence goes on from JAUJYP020001182.1 coordinate 5,705,120, forward strand.
TAGATGAAATTCTATCAGATCCAATGTTGGTATGCTCTGACTAAAAACCAATGCCTTGTCCCCCACACTGGAACACATGGTTAGAATTTCAAGCAGCAGAACCATTTTCCCGCTGTAGTTTGGGTCTTTATAATCATCTTCCCGTAGAAGTTCATTCCACCAACCCTGGAATTAACGAGGAATGCAAATCATAAACTCAGGGGGAGTTTAATACTTGGCATACTGTTAAACAGGATAAGTAAACATAAACTCAACAGAACCTACATCAAATTATAGGTCAAATGCATAATGCTCAGAGAAACTGATTTTTTTACCTTCACGAGGAATCCATATTCACTTTTTCCTTGCAGATTACCATTGGCATTTTTTATTTTTTCTGGCAAGCAATGAAGAACCATCATTATATGCAACAAGGGAGAGAGAGAGAGAGAAGCAACAAGGGTAAGATGCAATATTTCAGCAGGATATCCGTCAGTCATGCATGTATATTTCCGAATTTTGAGTTGTCAAAGTTGACACAGCATAGAAGGCGATGGTGAAGCAATACCTCCAAGAATGTTATTATGATCCACATTCTCATCACTTGAGTTTTCATCGTTCTCAATAATTTCCTCATGGCTGACATGATCTTTATCTTTCCTCAATTGCAAAATCCCGGGATGATTCCATATCTATCAAGAGTAAAGATGGATCAATTGAAATAGTAGAATACATACCAGCACACACATCACACTGAAGAGCAAGGGAGACTCTTAAGTTCTATCTCATACGCATCACCATTTTACCTGGTATAAAAAATACTAAAATAGCAACAAACCTGAGCCAAAGCCTGGTATCCGGCAAAAAAGCTCCTCTTTGACCTTTCGTTGTAGATGCTATCGCTTGCGAAACCATGAACCTCAAGGAACTTTTTATATAACTTCCTCTGAAGTTGTGACAGCTTTACAGTTATTACAAAGACAGTTTTAGGCGGCAGATCTTTTTTCACCACGTCCATGTCCATTCTTTGGACAAATCCTTTTAGTTCTTCATAGAGGATATGTGACCTTTGGTTCATGATTTTAACGTCATTAGAGGTTGAGTTGGTATGCTGTCCATTCTCTATCGGATTTTGGAAGCTGCAAGAAACAAACAGAATTGATGGATATAGGAAACTGAAAAAAATTCAAAGAGAACAATAAGAAAGAGTAATTGATAACTTGCCGATTTCGGAACTCATGGCTGCTGCCAAGAAAACCTTCTCTTACAAAATCAACCATCTGTATCAGATATAACTTGAAGTAAGAACTCTGCAAGGCGATGAAAAGACTAGACTGAAGTTTTTCTCAGCATCTTAACTTACACAATAATACTCCATTAGATTGTTTTGAAGAGGTGATCCAGTTAGTGCAATCCTTCTCTGGCATTTGACAAGTTTCAATGCTTGGGTTGTATCAGCTTTAGAATTCTTAATCATGTGAGCTTCATCGCAAACAAGTATATCAGGTCTCTCCTGATGATGAAAATAATATGCTTAGATCCATATGAAGATACAGGACTTTTGTCCTAGATGCAAAGCAGACCCATGATATTGCACAGCAGATAACGATATGTGCACTTTGGAGTTTGTATATAATAGAAATAACATATAACACTGGTTACGAATAAGAATAGGAATTCAGTGTCCTCCCATTATCTAAATTTGAAATTGTGAAAGAAGATCTCAGCAAAATATATTAAGATAAGGTAGGGCATACTGTAGAACATAAAGCACAAGGTGCTCGAATGACCTAAATGAAGAATCGTGACTCGTATTACAATCAAACCATGTTGAAGGAAAAAAATAACCTGCAAGGCACAGCTAATTTCTCTAGCAGTGTTTCGATCCTTGACATGCCTTCCAAAGGATAAGTTTCGGAAAGCAGTGTAGCCAATCAAGAAAACACCACCCTTAGCTCTCCATTTTGCAAGCAATTCTCCTCTCCTTTCCCTACATTCCCAAACCAAAAGAATGTGAAATTTTCCATGTGCTTGCTTATTTCAGACGTTCACAAAACCATGCTTTGCAGAAGATATAGATCAATAAGAATGTAGAATAGATTCTAAGCACAAGCATTATTTATAGAGGTAACAGTTTCACAGTAAGAGCGGTTTAAAGAAACCATTGTTCGTATGATGCTATCATGACAGCATAATTGGCACCAAAAGTACTGTCTGAACCTTGATACATCTTCCATCATGAAAACGCGGATGGGTTTAACTTCAGAAGGCTTCCACTTCATGAACTCATGACGCCAGTTATAGAGCACATTGACAGGAGTAACAATAAGGGCAGTTTTTAAGCCCAAATCAACACTCCTCATAGCAGTGTACAGGAAAGCTATGACCTGCAAAAATAATCGAAAAAGTCACATCACATTTATTCATAAAAATCAGCTTGATATTGGTGAACTGCAACTTTAAAGCAAGAACTCAATTTTAGTTGTAGAAGTAAAAATGTAAGTATCGGTGAATTAGTTCTTATCATCATTATTATTAGTATTACTATTCTGTCTTTATTTCTTTGCTTAACTAGTTGATTAAAGTCAATCTAGATTAGGTAACCGAGTCCTATATTTGGTAGGTCTTTCTGTCATGTTTTTATTTAACCTAATCTGATGGGATAACACAAATCATTCTAAGAAAACTTTTCCTCCCTAATCTTAAGAAAAAATGTAGGAACCTGTAACAGATCTTCAGAAAGCAATAAATAGTGCAAAATCAGATTACCTGGAAAGTCTTACCAAGGCCCATTGTATGGGCCAAAATACAACCAAGACCCTTGTCTCCGGACTTTACTCGTCCAATTGATTGTATAATATTTTCCCACATAAACCTTATTCCTGCAACCTGCAAAAACAAAACTAGTCAAAACAAGCAAAAATAAAACCCTAAACCTGTCAAATGTCATCATTTAGGAAGCCAGCTAAACATTGATGCACCAGAGGAGTTATCTATATCTTGACATGGACTCCTTCTATGTCCAAGCTTCCCAGACTTGACACTTACACAGGCAATATGATGAAAGGGTTAACTATCTATAACTCAAATGCCAAAAACCAAGTGCAGGTATATATTGCATCACAAGCTCTGTTATTAAATGCTTTTACAACACAGACACGGTTAGAATGGAAATAGATGCAGCTGGCTTCAATTACTGTATCCATAGAAGTATGAGTAAAACCTGATGTGCTTTCAATTTGGCCGAAATGCTAGGAGGAATCCTAACAGCTTCTTCACCTTTGTCCCTAACAACATTTACCACATATCCGGTTATGCGATCACCAAGAACTTCTGCAGTAGCACCTTCAGGTAAATTTCCGTGCAAGGTTGCGGGCCTAGTCATCTCGGACTTGCCAGAGAATTGCACTTTTAGAGATTTCAAATGTTCTTGGCGCTCCTACAAAACACAACAAGATCACGATGAAAGCATTCGTGGGACATAGATTTGATTAATTTGGGTACTTTTAGCTCAAATAACCTTTTCAATTGCAATCTTCCTCTTTGTCTCCTCTCCAAGTTCTGCATCATCCAAGATCCTTCGAATCTTCTTTTTCCTCCTTCTCTTAGAACTTGTTAACACAAATCAAATTATAGGTACTTCATCAGAGCAATAATCAATCAGAAAGACAAGAAGGCTTATGAAACTGAATTATAAGCAAGCCCCCTCTATGGCAGAGTAGAATTACTCTGACTAAATACAAGAAACAAAAGAAGGAGATTTCAGATAGAGATTGCAACCTTATCGCAACATTGATATTTGATCCAGAGTTTTCTGAATCACTATCAGAGCTTGCATCCATTGAATCCACAGATTCCACGGCTTTCTCCAATTCGCTAGTTAGTCTATCTAGCAAATTTGGAAGGCAACAACAACACTGCCAGCCACAAGCTAGGGAGTCTGGACAGCCTTCTTGACCAATATTTTTTGTGATACAAGTTCTACAGAATAAATTTATGCAGGAGTTGCAGCTCACTAAGTCCTCACTTTGTGCACACCATCCACAATAAAACTCTGGATCCTACAAAACCAAGCATAAAGTGAGAAAAAAATAGGAAGAGGACGAAAACAGGTCATCACTAGACCCATTGGCTAAAAGCTCGGAATTCAATGGATTTTCAAATTAACAATATAATGAATAATTTATGCTCTACCATGAACAAAGATGCATACAACATTCAAGCAAAAGATCCTTTCACAAGCTGCTACTAGCTCAATTAAGACACTATTAATGTATACCTTCAAGAGCAATTTCTCTTCTACCATGCACTTGCACTCCTTGCAAACAATCACTCTCAGAAGCGGATGCGAGTGTATTTCAGGAGTGATCTTATCACAAGCAGTGCAACGATACTCCTGATCCAGTTCTTGTACAACTGCTTGATGCTCTACTTTAATGGCATCACCAGCCAAATTATCCTTCATGTTATTCACATCATCACTACCAACATCAACAGTCCGAATTTTCTTATCACTAACGTTTAGATTGTCATGCTCATATGGACGCTTAGCACCAATGATTCTAGTGGCATTAAAGGTTAACACACAGGAATCTGGCTTTCCATCAGTTGTAGGTTGCTCCCTGTCAAAATGCCCGTCTTCAAGAGTTTCTGTCCCCAGAATTCCGCATGAAGTAACAAGGGGATTGCCTGAAACACCCTCTCCATGTTCCTGAGATTTTACGACGAAAGAATCATCCGTAGGCAGTGAATCATCCATAATTGTATCCCGACTCTGTGTAAAAAGAACACAGGAAACACACTTAAGTAATGCTAGCACATGTGATATAAGAAATTCTACTTTCATACAGTCATCATAAAAATGAAAATCTTATCATGTTTTAAGAACATAATTATCCAAGAAGCGTGAAGACATATAATCTGGTAATAGTGAATAGAGCTTTTGGATTTTGATACCCTAATTAAGTAAGCTCTAGATGTCATTGCAATCACATACAGGTACAATCCATTGAGTGAATCAACATGACAAACAAATTAAGTACCTGCTTTTGTTTCTTACGACGTCTCCTCTTCTTCAAATGATGTTGCAGTTTCCGAACTTCCATCTTTGCATCATCATCCTCTTTCACCTTTAAATGTGTTCAGAAATTACAATGTTACACTTCAAACACGGAGCAAGCAAAACATCCAATCTTAGTTAATACTCTGTTTTTGTCATCCCAAATGAACTTGGGGACAGTAAGAGATCATTACACGCTGAGTATCTCTCTAAAGACTGCGAGGAAATCGGGTGACAATGAGAACAAATATGTTAACAATTTCAAAACTAACATCACGAGAGAAAGTTGGGCTGGCACTACCCCTTTCTTTTTAGGCTAATAGAGTATATTGTCATGACATTTCATCTATAGCAACTACATATAGTTGTGATTTCAGTAACATGGGATAAAAAATGTTATTCTTGAAGCCATTACCTTCAAAAAGATGAATGGAAAAGAGTGATAAATTTTTAACCATCAGACCTCTGAGCTCACCTTCTTATAATTCTTCATTTGTTCTTCAGATAGTGGCAACTCATTTTCATGCTCTATGGCAAGTGCTACAAACGGATTACTGGAATTATCATCAATGTCGTCTATCTCTTCAACCTGGAAAACAAACCAACTCAGGACTGAGCACCACCAAATGAAGCTAGTATCCCGCACTTGCAAGTGAAACATTGTCTTTTGAGTTCTTCAGCACAGAGTAATTCAGTAAGAGAAAAAAAAATGAAAAGAAAAGAAAAGGAAATGTAAAGCCAGATAAAGCCTCTCAAAGGACAAAACACCATTACTAGGTCAACTTTTGAAATCTCAACTTATAGACTTTAAAGAACCTCATTGAAAACAATCACTCCACGCAACCACAATGAGAAGCAGCCACACAAACAACCATGGCTAACAGCTGATGACCATGAAACTCAAAAGTCATGAAAAAATATACAATCTCCAAATCTTAAGATAGGGCTATCAACAATTAACACGGACAGTAGAACACAGAAACCCACCTCATCAACACCAGGAAATTTAAGACCCATCATTGAAGCTTCCTTAGGCGTGTTGGCCAGATAAACAGAAGCCCAATGCTCGCTGCCAAATGACGAAACACCATCGCGTATATCACCAGAAAATAGTTTGTTGAGAGAATCCCAGTCTTGATCTCTATTTTCAGCAATAGAGTCCGTTTTTCCATCAACGTTACCCACCTTTTTCTGAATAAACCCACTAGCGCCCTCCTCCAAGAGTTTACCATGACGTCTAAAACAACAGGATACAAGACATACAGTTGATCAAATGAGCATAACTGAATTGAATGTGACAGAAAGGTATAAAAATACCTTCTGACAGGCCTCACGTCCTGAAGGAACTTCTCAGCATCAGCTACAGTTGACTTGACTTCAGTGGTTACCTGGGATCCAACCCAATGAGTTCTTTTCTTCCATGCTTCTGTGTAGCATACATCAGGAGCTTGACTTTCTATTAACTTGTAAATGCTTGGTAGCTCAATACCAGCCCCATCAAGTTGTTCCTGACACAAGAATCGTACATTTTCAGAAAGGAGATCGTCTATCTGCATACTGCTTACTGCAAATGTGTCGACTTTATTCTTGCCAGTTCCATGCCTAAAAGTATTTCATCGCATGTAGATGAGTTATACGCCTGAATATTATATTTCCTACTTATTACTAGAATTGTAACGGGTGAAACACACAGTTACTATAAATGGAATGGTACGTTTCCTACTTATTACTAAACACACTGGTAATAAACCCTAAATAATAATTCAACGCAATATAAGCTAGTAACCACCATAAGTCCATTATAAAATAGTACTCAGTTAAACAAGTCACAGATGGTCCAGGACCGACCAGTGAATAATTGTACAGCAACACAAGAAGAAAGGTTTGAGTATCCATTTCAAGATGTAAGACCTACAAGCATCTAGTTAGTACTTAGTAGATATGCAAAAAAGTAGTAAAGAGTTTACTCAGTTGAAGGAAGAAAAGCAGACCAACAAATGAGCACTCTCGGTTTCAAGTTCATCAAGAACAGCCTCCCATTCTTCCTTTAAAGTAGTAATCTCATCTTGCACAGTAGCCTCTAGCTGCCAAAGTGAAAACCAAATAAATGATAGAAAAGACAAACCCCTATGAAAGCAGTGAGGAAGATATTAGGGCAAAGAAACTCACCTCATCCCCCTGAAGAGTTTGTGCCAATTCCTCTCTTACTTCAGTCTCCACTTTTGTAAGAGACTCCTTTTCAAGTGCTTCTTGAGCCTCTGCAGCCTAAAATGAGCATCACTAGCAAACCTTTGAAAAGAGAAGTCAAACCTAGATGTAAAGCCCAGGGAAATCACAATACCTTACTCTCAACTTCCAAGAACTCAGATATCAGCTCTTGGATTTCTTCCTCAGTCAGAGGTTCCTACACATTAATAAAAGAGCATTGACCATATTAAAGCCTAACAAAGGAACTCTATTCTGGAATCTTGCATTCCAGCCAAAGTTTTACAACATTGCTCCATGCGCACAAGTTTGACTATCTCATTACTTCAAACAAAATTTTAGAGGTAAGTTAACAATTTGAGCACAATCTCTTTTGTAGCTAATTGGGTGAGGATTAGAACTCATGATCTTCAGCATGAAATGGTACTTAACTAAAAGGTCTACAACAATGAATGTACTTAACATAGTAAGCGAATGCCCTAAATTCTATTTGCATCATCAAGCTCTTGTTATACTCTTGCATCATCTTACACTACTTACTAAATGCAAAGATATTCTACCATTGACTACAGATTAAGCAAATGATCATCAATTGAGTAGTTGTTCACTCTCACCGGTGAACTGCCTATTTGCATTTTTTTTATTAAATTAGAGAAGTGTGGTACTAGACACTTGAAGCTGCCTCTGCTGGTAAGAATATCAAAAGTAGCTTGCTATGTCATGCAAGCTGGTTTCAAATGAAATACTTATTTGGTCTTTCCAATGTATAAGTTGAATGCCAATATGATGATATTTTGCATGGAAAAAGTGACTTAAAAAGTATCTAGAGCAGCTTGCCTCAAGATGTGTATCATCATCCTGTCCAGATGTCGACAGTTCATCGTCATCTGAATCACCAATAGAAGAGCCATTGGAAGCGACTTCAACTTCTTCATAGTCCTCGTGCTTTTCTTCCATCTTCAAATTAAGCTGTATCAATCTTAAAGGACATATCCCTCTAAATAGACCCTACAAAGAATATATTAAGAATATCAGGACTCAGCATGTCATCATCTTGAGTCAGACCGAATATCAGGTCTATGAACGGAATAGTGTACCATACAATCTCAAATCATAAATTTACCATAGTACACAACTATATTCTGGGAAGATAATCACTTAATAAGTAGTACAATCACTACAATAGAATGTTTCGCTGGTTCTAGTAACTTTTGATTTTAGCAAGTAAATGATTCCTGTTATTGGTTTACTTCGGTGCAACTTCACCAAAACATGTGAAGAAGATATGCATTCATACAAAAAAGTTCAGAGGGGGTGCAACTTAAGCATGCTGTAATGTACACTCATAAATATTTGGGCACCGCTAGTCATTGATATAGTTGATCTAAGCACTGAAACCGATTTTAACCATCTAACTCCTCTATCCTCATAATTGAGGTGCAGTAGCCAAATGCAAACTCTGTAAGTTCTGGTCAATGTGCCAAATTCTAATCACCTTCATGAAGCACCCTAGCATTATTATATAACTCCAAGCCTTCTAGATCCTTACAAGCTACGGAACAATAGAATTCAGAAATGGAGCAACTAAAACACTCAGAACCAAGAACCAACTTATCAGTAGTTAAGCACTAAAACGCAAGGAAGTCAATTAGTAAAATGTCGTTGAAAGACAATGAAGAAACTAACATGTCTAACAGCTTCATATAAAGTAAAAGCAAATTCCGAACATTGATTTAGAGATAGAAAATGACGCCAATCAATTTTAAAGTTGCCACAAAAGGATCAAAACCCTAAATAGTTGCTTCCACAACTCCCCACTATCTAAGATTCCCCGGTCCCAACCATAAGAAATCATCAAATTAGTAAGCTCGTAAGTGTCTGTAAACATCAGCTCCGCCTACAGCTTGCAGGATGAAGCATGGATGACGACGCAAGTTTCGCGGTTAAGCAGTCTCAGAAAAAAAATTGAGCAGATTCAAGTAAGTAGAACTCGAACAGTTAAACATCCGATAACACAAAAAAAAAACTAAATCAGGTGAGGAAGACTCGAAGTCAATGAAGAGAGAAGAGCTCGAGGTTTGAGACTGGTGAACAGGAGCTTGTGACTCACCGGCGGGAGAGATTCGCTGCGTTGCTTTATGGGACGGTAATCGCTCTTGTTTTTGGTAAAGGAAGGAGGGAAAACAAAAATTAACCAAGGATAATTATGAAAATAGAATTTTGTGAACTGTAAAGTTCCCGCTGGTAAACCATAATTAATTAACCCGTATAAACTAAACTATTAAAAACCTACTACACTAGTCACTAAACTTATTAATTCTCGAGATATCATGATGCCAACTTTTAATTGTACTAACTTCTGTTTCATTAACATAATTGACAAAATTTTGACATAGATTGAAAAAAACTTTTCAATCAAACGAAAAGTACTATAACATGAAAGTCCTATCACATTAATGGTATGTATAAAAGATCACAAACATACTCGTTTGAGTTTGATAATATTTTAATCCGATAAATGATATTTGATTTGATAAAAAATAGATGAAATGGTCAAACATATATATTTGTAGAAGGATAAACCAAACTGCCTACAAACATTCTCGGCATTTTGATTTAGTTATAATACTTATCGTTGGATAGACCTCTTCATAATGACTTGTTGAAAATTTGTCACATATTTTCATGATGCATTATTAATAATATATCAGTATTTTTCTTAGAAAAATAAAATATATCTGTTATATTACTTTTAAAAAAGTACTTTTATTCGAAAAATATCAGTATTATACTGCCCTTCCAAACAAAATTAATACCTTCCCCATATACATGGATTGAAACATGGGTAATTAACAATTTAGGTACCTTAGATTATGCATTTTGGTCACAAAATTTATTATTTGTAACACATTCATACTTGAAATATAATTATTTGGGTCATTTTCCCTTTAAGTTTTTGTTAAGTGCTGATATTTCATCCTAGTCATTCTGATTAATCAGCTAAAATAATATTATAAAATATTTTATATTTATATTAGTTTGGTAATAATTTTTTTTTCAATTCCCAGCCCTTTTATCTTCGTCTACCTAAGTTTGGCAATTGTGTTCCCGTAAAGTATTCTACCCTATTTGATTTGATCGAATCGAGGAATGTCTGTATTGAACGAGACATTCAATATGTAAAAACGAGACGGGATGGGTTTAGGTATCCTGCCCCATATCCCCACCCTACCCAATATGTAAAATTATATGTGAGCCCTTACCTATTAGTTACCAAACATAACCCTAAATCCCTAATCGAGACGAATGAACATTTTTGTGAGATGATTTTCCTATGTTTTACTGTAAAATGATGATTTATGTCTTAAATTCTTTGAATTATGGGTAGTTGTTAAGAAACTAATTGATCGAGAATGTAACTACGAAGAAAAATGAAGTGGACAAGACACAAGAGAGAGGGGAAGAGAGCTTTCTTATTCATATCCTATTGGTACAAGATGAACATCTATTTATAGGTGGAGAACAATCTCATAGGATTCAAGTATTATTACATACATATATGAATAGGTACATGAATGAGTACATGAATGAGCACATGAATGAGCACATGAATGAGTATATGAATGAGCACATGAATGAGGCTTTGAATGGTATTGAATTACATTGGATAATGGACATTCATCATATATATTAGTCATAACACTCCCTCTTGAATGTCCATTGGTTATGAATGTGCATCATGTTCTTTGAATATGCCATTTGATATTGTTTCGTTAAAAACCTTACAAGGAAAACCCAGTGGGAAAAAGAGTATAGTGCGTATCGACTCCCTCTGATGATATCAGTTGAAATCCTTCATATTGACTCTCCCTCGTCATTATAACATTTGAGATCATTTAGTTGGCAAACTTGATATTTTAGACTGTCTTTCCCAAAAGTTGATGTAGAAAAAGGCTAGGGGAATAAATCAACCAAGTTATTATGACTTGAGCACACTTGTTTCATGATATTTCAACTCATGAAAATATTATTCCACTCTTTGGGGTTTGTGGTTATAATGTATGCATATAATATGATTGATGGTCATCTATAATCAATATTTACATAACACTCTTCTTGGATGACTATTAGATGGGAATATGCCTCTTGAAAACCTTACTAGGAAAGCCTCATGGGATAAAAACCTAGTGAAGGGGAAAAGAGTACATAACCATCACATTACATTTCACCGTTTCCTCGAAATTCATGTTGATGAGATAATTTGGTGAATCGTAGCGTTTCTAACGCATTTGTGCAATGATCCACCAAGACATAGCAAATCTAACACAATCCTCTTTCAACTAGAGGATATATGCAAAATGTATTTCATGTATGAGATATAAGATCATATCTTTGAATGGTGGTATTGCTTTATTAGTAGGTTTCACAAACCACTAAGTAGGGTCATGACTTTATGAAGGTCGATTAAACTCGACATAGATACACATAATGATCTTACCACTAGTCCACCATCAAGGCACTTATAGCCATAATATATCCTTATAACCTTTGGTAGGATCACTATAACAAAATACGTAATAAGTCACTGGCCATTGGCCGCAGACAAAGCGGTCTTGTTGCCTGAGTTTGTAAGTACTTTAGTGTCGGTCAACGACTGATAGGGCTAGAATTTGTAGCAGTTATCTACCCTTTTTCTACACGCATTTGAGTGGTTATTAGCATGTTCGCACTTCATTTCTCTACAATTTCGTGTTTTGGCGTATTGTGTATAGATCCGTTCATTTGGACCGTTTCGGTCCATTTGATGTTTTCTTTGTAGTATTTGTTACTTACAAGTATTATGGAGATAGGTGATCTGACCATGAAGCCAAGGGCGTGGTGTGTAGAGCATTTGGAGTTCGAGAAAGGAGGTCGAGAGTGGATTTGGCGCGGCAGAGGGACTGCACGCCGTGCTGTCCATCAAATTACTCAAGAGCACGGCGTCAAAACAACCGCATGGCGTGCACCAATGCACGCCGTTCCTTCCTTTTGGCGTCGCATGATCATGAAGATTGGAAGCAGCACGGCGTGCACTACTGCACGCAGTTCCCTTTCTTTTAGTACGCGGAACGGACATCTTAGAGAGGTGCATGGCGTGCACCCTCCAAATCCGGCTGCTACTATAAACAGGGAAGTTGGAGGAAAGAGAAACCATTCTTCCCCAACTCGATTTTCCACGATTTTTCCCGAGCTTTTCCTGCAAAAACCATCACATAAACTCCATTAGAAGCCAAATTGAAGATCCAAAGGAGCTCCTATTGAAGGATTGAAGCTAGGATTGAAGATAGAAGATCACTAGCATCAATTGGAAGAAGAACAAGCCGTTATTTCTTTGTAAGAAGATGGTTAGGTTTTCTTTTCAATTGCTTTCCTCTAGAATGATGAGTAGCTAAATCCTTTGGGATTCTTGGATGAGATGTAGGAATTCAGCCATGATACCTGTTTGAATGTTTTAAGAACAACGTTTGTGGATGTTTGATTTGGAATGAAAGATTGTCTTGATTGTTTGGGTGTTCAACCTAATTCTTGTTATGGCTAGAATTAGGTCAAATGTTTGAAATCCTTTGCTTGTGATAGGCTTAGGAATTCATTAGGTTGGCAATTGAGGATAGAATTAGGTTATTGGTGGGGTAAACCGATAACCTAATTCTACCTTTTGTGTTTTTCCCGGTTTTAAGTGAAAGCCATGTTGTAATTGGCGGGCGCTCTGGTTTGCACCCAATGGACCAAGTTGGGTGTAGTTATCAGTAGCTTAGGCATTGATAGACCACATTAACGCTATTTCCAATTACTCGTGGGTTCTTTTAATTCTGGTAAAGCTCCCTTTCACTTTGTAGAACTCCTTGGAGTTCATTACTAATTAGTCCGATTAAGGGGATTTCTACCTTAGTTGGGAAGCTAGTAGTGGAAATCCGCGTGCATAATCGTGTCGCGGATTCATACGAGTGTTAGGAGGATTCTTTTCATTCCATTGAGGTCCACATTCGTTTGTTTTGAATGCATTCTAGCGGTCGAGCTTAGTGACTCGTCTCTTCCAAGAACTCAGTTTCTCCCTTGAATCAACTTAAAGCCTTTTAGTTTAATTTAGTCATTAGAATAATTAGTATAAAAAACCAAATCTTTTAGCCTAAACCGTGTTGACGAATTCGAGTAGAGGCATAGCGAGAGGGACCTTCGGACACAAACGACACTTGTGTTGTCGGAATAACTTCACAGTTATTCAGGCGATCAAGTTTTTGGCGCCATTGTCGGGGACTTCTCTCGTTCCTTCGAAAGGACTTAGTCGGCGCCGCTTTAGACATTCAACTCCATGTATAGTTTTATTTTGTTTTTATTTTTCTCCCACTCGATTTACTTGGGTTGTTAGTGTTTGAGTTCATATGCAGGGTTATAGTTGGAATGGAGAGTGGCAAGGTCCATATGGTGCAAGTAATGAGGATGAAGGTTGGAGCTCATATCCTAACCAACACCAACATTATGAGCATCAAGGCCCACCAAACTACTACCAACCTAGCTATGAAGGAGAACAACACCAATGGAGTGACTTTGGGCAAGGAGCAATGTCAAGTTGGGCTGCACATCAATCTGTACCATCTTTCTACCCAGACTCGCCTTCAACTTACTATCACCAAGACTCACCTTCAACCTACTTCCACCAAGACTATAATCAAGATCATCCACCTTTTCAAGATCAATGCTCAAGACCTGATTATTCCAATCAATCCTCTCCTTCCATGCATGAGCAACTCCTTATGCTACTTGAGGTGAGTCACCGCCAACTGCAGACATCAGAGGAACAAAGTCGCCGTTTGACACGACTTGTGGAGGAACCACTTCTCCCACCATAATTGGAGGAGGTTGAGATGAATGATTGTGATTTGGGTATGACATTCGAGGAAATGGATGAGGAAGTGGAAGCACCTTCAATCACCAAAGACCAACCAACAATGCATGATGACAAAGTAGAGGGGTTCGAAGAGGAGGACGATTCCTCCTATGAAGACCACCTACTTGAATGGTATTTGAGATTAGAGATGTATGCACGACCTAATGGGAAAGTAGGTGAATTGACAATCTACCTTGAAGACTTCTCAATCCCAAAGGACAAATACACAGATCTTGATGTTGGGGTAGAAGAGTTTGAGAGGGATGATGATGGAGAGTGGAAGGAAGAAGTACATGAAGATTTGAAGCCTTCCAAATTCGACATTGCACCTCCCATTGAAAAAACCCATGGTTTGGCGTTTTCCTCGAGTTGTGGTTCCAATGAAACCAAACGAGACCCTTCAAGACTCATGTTTGGTTTTGAAGTACCTATGTGAGGGAACTCACAAGGAGTACTTCCCACATCAGTCTAGAATGGACTCCTCCATCTCGGGACCACCCTTGGACAACCCCATCGACCGCCCGAGTACCACCATTAGCTTGGGGAGCATATAGAGCTTGATGTTCACTCACCAACCTATCTCTACCCTTTTCAAGCATACACATCCACAAGGAGGAAGCCACAACAAGGAAAGAGTTGTCACGCACAACCGCTTCAGCTCCTCCATCTCTCTCTAAGGGTGCTACTTGGCATTCAACTCCACTCCTTGAAGAAGCTAATGGAATTCAAGGAGGTTCTAAGTTGGGGAGCGTAATCCAGGTATCGTCTAGCTCAAAGACGAAAAAGAAAGAGCGCTCTTGGGAGGCACCCCTTGCGTATCCATTGTTAGAATAGTGAATAAAAGACCTTAGATGATAATTTGTGAGTCTTGTGGTATGTCTTTAGTATCAGTCTTGTAATTGAGTCGAGTGTGGAGTCTGTTGACAGTGTCCTATATGATCGTTGTTGCCGAATGAATGCTAGGGAGCTGTGATTATGAGTCTACCCAGAGTTTGTTTCCCTGCCTTCCACATTAGTTATTTCGCGACGACGCAAAAATTCTAAGTGTGGGGGGATTGGTTTTGATTGATTGGTCAACATTTGTGCTTCAATTGGACCCTTGTTAACGGATGATAATACTTGTTACATCTATCACTAGTTTGTTGTTTTTGGTATTTATGTTATGGTTAGCAGGTCCCGAATAAAGGTTCTATCACATCTCACTATCAAACTTAATTTTATCGGTATCTCCTACTCTCTTCTCTAAATGTGACTTCTTGTGAGGATAATGTTGTGGTTTAGGGAATGAATTAGGATGCTAGTATTTCACTTGATTGCTTGATTGAATCCTTGTCTTTCAACATTTGAAATTCCCTCTTAAACTTAAAAATTATGGATGAATTGGATGCATGTTTAGCGTAGTATTGCTACTTGAGGGTGAATAGGATGCATGATAGATCCTTTTTGAGCCGCCTCCCGTTTTTCTTGAAACGAGTCTAGAATAGATTTATGCACTTGGTGACTCGATCTAGATGCTTACTGACTTGTGAAAAATTAATTCCCCTATCAAGTCGCTCTAGTTGTTTAAAATCATATTTGACTAGATGGTCTGAATAAGGTGCAAAAGAGGTCAATGCGCCCAAATTGTCGTGGGGGTTCGGTTGCGATTCAACACATTGGCAACTTTGAGTCTGCCGCCTGTAAGCTAGTCCCTTGAGGCTTCTCTTCTCACCTCTTCCTAGTTGTGGGTCGGGGTTTTACAGGTAATATCGATCTATGTGGATGAGAGCCTTAGCCCGATCAGGGTCGCAACTACCCCCATTTGGAAAGATACCCTCTAAACTATACTTAAAATTTTGAAAAGTGAGCTTGCAATTAATTGAGTAACTCAATTGACTCACATGTGTTTAATATGTCATGTATAGTTAAATTGTAAAAGAAGGGGGGGAGTGATTTTGATCAAAACATATTATTTAAAGTAAGCACTCCCTCCCTTAGGACGGGAAAAATACCCGGCCAGGACCATCTGTTTGAGCATAGGTGATAGGGGAAATGTTTCTTGTCGATGGATGTCGAGTGGTATTAACCATATGCATAAGTTTGTTCTTGATTTGGATTAGAGAACTCGGTAATTGTAACTGCGTGGTTTGGTGATCTAAAGTGCATTCTTGGCATCGTGAAGTAGGTTTGAACTGTTAGCATGTTGTATCGGTCTCTCCATGTTTAGAGTTTGTATAGAGTGTGAAAAGTAAAGTTGCTTGAGGACAAGCAAGGTTTAAGTGTGGGGGGATTTGATAGGGCTAGAATTTGTAGCGCTTATCTACCCTTTTTCTACACGCATTTGAGTGGTTATTAGCATGTTCGCACTTCATTTCTCTACAATTTCGTGTTTTGGCGTATTGTGTATAGATCCGTTCATTTGGACCGTTTCGGTCCATTTGATGTTTTCTTTGAAGTATTTGTTACCTACAGGTATTATGGAGATAGGTGATCTGACCATGAAGCCAAGGGTGTGGTGTGTAGAGCATTTGGAGTTCGAGAAAGGAGGTCGAGATTGGATTTGGCGCAGCAGAGGGACTGCACGCCATGCTGTCCATCAAATTACTCAAGAGCACGGCGTCAAAACAACCGCACGGTGTGCACCAATGCACGTCGTTCCTTCCTTTTGGCGTCGCAGGATCATGAAGATTGGAAGCAGCACGGCGTGCACTACTGCACGTCGTTCCCTTTCTTTTAGTACACGGAACGAACATCTTAGAGAGGTGCACAGCGTGCACCCTCCAAATCCGGCTGCTACTATAAAAAGGGAAGTTGGAGGAAAGAGAAACCATTCTTCCCCAACTCGATTTTCCATGATTTTTCCCGAGCTTTTCCTGCAAAAACCAGCACATAAACTCCATTAGAAGCCAAATTGAAGATTCAAAGGAGCTCCTATTGAAGGATTGAAGCTAGGATTGAAGATAGAAGATCAAGAGCATCAATTGGAAGAAGAACAAGCCGTTATTTCTTTGTAAGAAGATGGTTAGGTTTTCTTTTCAATTGCTTTCCTCTAGAATGATGAGTAGCTAAATCCTTTGGGATTCTTGGATGAGATGTAGGAATTAGGCTATGAAGCCTGTCTTGGATGTTTAAGAACAACGTTTGTGGATGTTTGATTTGGAATGAAAGATTGTCTTGATTGTTTGGGTGTTCAACCTAATTCTTGTTATGGCTAGAATTAGGTCAAATGTTTGAAATCCTTTGCTTGTGATAGGCTTAGGAATTCATTAGGTTGGCAATTGAGGATAGAATTAGGTTATTGGTGGGGTAAACCGATAACCTAATTCTACCTTTTGTGTTTTCCCGGTTTTAAGTGAAAGCCATGTTGTAATTGGCGGGCGCTCTGGTTTGCACCCAATGGACCAAGTTGGGTGTAGTTATCAGTAGCTTAGGCGTTGATAGACCACATTAACGCTATTTCCAATTACTCATGGGTTCTTTTAATTCCGGTAAAGCTCCCTTTCACTTTGTAGAACTCCTTGGAGTTCATTACTAGTTAGTCTGATTAAGGGGATTTCTACCTTAGTTGGGAAGCTAGTAGTGGAAATCCGCGTGCATAATCGTGTCGCGGATTCATACGAGTGTTAGGAGGATTCTTTTCATTCCATTGAGGTCCACATTCGTTTGTTTTGAATGCATTCTAGCGGTCGAGCTTAGTGACTCGTCTCTTCCAAGAACTCGGTTTCTCCCTTGAATCAACTTAAAGCCTTTTAGTTTAATTTAGTCATTAGAATAATTAGTATAAAAAACCAAATCTTTTAGCCTAAACCGTGTTGACGAATTCGAGTAGAGGCATAGCGAGAGGGACCTTCGGACACAAACGACACTTGTGTTGTCGGAATAACTTCATAGTTATTCGGGCGATCAACTACCAACACAAAGTCCTTTAAACGATCGACGCTAAATAATGAATTTCTTGTAGTATATGGATACAACTTGGTTGGCAGCTGAAATAAAGGCAACTCATGGTCTCGAGGTAACTGTTCGTGTATGTTCTAATGCTAAGAATGAAACCAAGAAGATGATAGAAGGGACATTGCAAGGATCATATGCACTATTGAGGTCATACATTCTCCAACTGGAAACAGCAGACCCACGTGGAAATTTTGTAATTGAAGTAGAACCAGTTCCCGACAAGGATTATGTGCTGTTTCAAAGAATTTTCATTGGATTTTCATGTCTCCGTAAGGGATCTCTTGCTGGTTGTTGGAGGATTATAGATTTAGATGGATGCTTTCTGAAAGGAGAGGTTAAAGGTATGCTATTGGGTGTCATAGGGAAGGACATAAACAATCATATGTTCCCTATTGCATGGGCAGTTGTGGAAAGTGAAAATACTGATTCCTGGAGAAATTGGGGTTGTGTGATGGAACTGGCTAGTGAAT
Organism: Linum usitatissimum; assembly: GCA_030674075.2. Taxonomy (NCBI): domain Eukaryota; kingdom Viridiplantae; phylum Streptophyta; class Magnoliopsida; order Malpighiales; family Linaceae; genus Linum; species Linum usitatissimum. The sequence continues at coordinate 5,723,691 of JAUJYP020001182.1, forward strand.
GATCTCAGATCAGTAGAAGGTTTGTATTACTTAATTATGTATTTAAGTGTGTATTGAAAAGTACTATGTTTGGTTTTAATGTAAGTCATGATGACTACAGGGACTAGTTGAAAGTCTTCAGACTTTACTTCCTCTCACTGCACATAAAAAATGTGCTAGACATGTATCTGCCAATTGGAAAATCAAACATATGTTTTGAGCCAGTAGAAAAACTTTATGAAATTGTGTGTACTATTGTAATGAAGCAGAATTCAACATTCACTTGGCCACTCTAAAGCGTCTACAAGACTCAGGTGAAGATCCTAGATGCCATACTGAGTTTGTGAATGTAAACACTAGAACCTTCTCACGTGCTTTTGTGTCCAGAGTCCCTAAGAGTGATTCCGTTGAGAACAACATTTATGAAACATTTAATGGTTGTATCATGAAGTGTAGAGGGCTGAGAATCATTAATATGCTCGAGGGAATCCGTACTTATATGATGAAACGTCTAGTGGACAAGGTTAAGATGTTACAAAAATCTAAGGAAAGGGTCATATGTCCTAGGATAGCTGGCAAAATGGAGAAGGGAAAGCTAGTTGCTAGACATTGTGTGGTTAGGCAGACTTTGGAATTGGTAGCTAAATGTGAACTCAATGACTTTGGTTACGTTGTCGATATTGGAAAGCGTACATGTATTTGTGGATATTGGGACATGTCAGGTATCCCGTGTGTACATGGCATAGCAGTATGTTCATTCATACGCAAGGATGTGTACACATACACCACGAAACACTTTACTTTACAGTACGCCTATGGTTATTGTGGGATACCATGGCGGCAGGGGGAGGGATTCTTCGTAATCCATCAGGTATCTACCAAGCCGCTTTTGCGGCCGATTTTGGGTCCAGTACAATCACACATGCGGAATTGCGTGTAGCCATCCATGGCTTGTATCTCGCATGGGAACTCGGATACAGATTAGTTAATTTGCAAGTTGATTCAAGGGTTATCCTCTCTTTCATTTAGGATAAGGGAGACTCTGACCTGCGCTACCAAGCAGGCATCAATAAACTTCAAAAGCTACTTGGTCGAAATTGGATGGTCCATGTCACCCATATATATCGCGAAGGGAATCGTGTTGCTGATCTCCTCGCTCACTTTGGACACTCCATTCCTTTCGCAGTTCACCGAGTTACTTCTTTATCTCATAACATTATCAATTATATTCGTTTTGATATGATTGGGGTCTCCTTTCTCAAAGATATTATTATTAGTGAGTAGGACCTAAAGTCTCGCTCTTTTATAACCCAAGAATAATAAGAATGGAAAATGGTAAGGGAATAGTCAAAATGGTTAGATTAGTGAGCAGTTCGAGAAGCCTTACTAAATTACATCTCCCAACGGACGGAACTGATTGGCTACACTCTGTGTTTTTTAATTTGGGACAAGTATCATTGTATCAATCACTCATATCTTTATGACTGGAATATATACATACAATTATTTTTGTGGATGATTGAATATATATATATATATATAATAAAGATCACTAATTTTGACTTTGTATATTTTCACTAGTTTATCACATGATTCGCTAGACATCTCTTTCTAATGAAGATTCATTAATTTGACTTTTAATTGTTAAAGTTTGTCAGCAAAACTAATCAACTTTCTCTGCTGTAATAAATATAGTATGGGTCCTATATACCGAAAATGTCTGACCTATTAATTTGATTAATGCAGCATGCAGTTCCGAGAAATTAGAGTGTAATTAGACCAGAAAATACTTATAATTAAGGTCACAATCGTGAACATATGATATTAATATAATATACACAAGTGAATGAATTATATTAATACCGTTATAATTATACATAATTAATTTGATATTTTTGTTGAAACTAGTAACTTGCCACCTTTCACCGCCTAGTGGGCTAATTTAGAATGCATTCTATATACTGTTTAGACGGTCAAAATTTAATTTCGTATTAACTTAACTAATAGTTAAGATTACATAGGGTAGAAGAGGAAAAGTGTTGAACAAAAATTTTGAATTTCAAATTCCTTATCCATATATGTCCAATTTTAATTTATTATCAACAAATTTCTCCCTCATTTTTCTCTATGATGTTTTTATAGAGGTGTGTTTTCCTATGATGTTTTCTTGAGGACCAGATTTTGTTTGGCTTTTTGTATTTTCTTTGTGATATAATATATTTAAAGAGGACATAATAAACTCATAAAATAAATATAACAGTGAAGTAATTGATTGATTCATAAAGTCGGTATAATGGTGACATAATATAATACACATGAGTGAACATAACATAGACATAATCTACCCATAAAATGAATACAACGATTGTATATATAATTTTATCATAATGTAAACATAACAGTGACATAAAATGTTCGTCAACCAAACCTAAAAGATGCATAACAAAATCATAACGTAGACATAACAAATGCATAAAAGAGGCACAACATTAATGATATTTAGGTTACTTAACATACCAAAATTCGATTTCAATTTTTTCTCAAAAGTTTTAAAAAATATCAAAATTAATCTTGTTGGATTTGAAAAAACTAAAATAAATAATATTTGTGAAGTAAAAAATATATTTTGAATATTGTATAATTAGCTATAATGATTTAAATCAATATTAGGGGAAAATAAAGAAGAGAGAGAATATATCTAAATGAACAATAAGGAAAGTAAAAAAAATTTCATTCCCCCCCCAAATTTTGTTTAACCGCTCACCTATTGTTTTAGTTTTTTTGGATTATCAAGATTACCCCTAATGAATATCAATGGCTAGATCGAAATTTAGCTGAATATTAATTATAGGATCCATCATATAGACTAGCCTCTTGGCTGAATAGCCGGGTTGAGCTAGATTCTTTCAATAAAAAATTCTCTATGACGGTTTAATTTATTTGTAAAAAATAATCTTGTGGCGACTTTTGGGATCGTCATTAAAGATTATCAAGCAAAGTTTTGTGATAATTTATAAGTCAGTTCCCTTGTTCATCTCTAATTAGGGAAGTAGCCATGGCACTTCTAAAAGCTCAAAAGATTTTGGTTTGTGCCCTATCATTGAATCAGACTGTCCGGTATTCGTATTTGCCATCTTAAATCTGCTCAACAATATATAGATTGATAAATAATATCAACATACATACGGTGGAAAGCTACGTACCGGTGGTCGGTTGACGTATGGGTCTGCTTCTGCCGCCCTACTGTCACCAGCTAGCTCCGGTAATATCACTCTTAATCCCAATCCATTAACTTTAATTTCGTCAGACTGTTTTGTTAGATTATTGATTCTTATATTACTTGTATGATTCGAATAATAACTAATTATAATTTGTTGTAACTAGAAAGTTATTGTTCCGTCCATATAGTTTAATTTGTAGTCCAATATATGGTTAAGCGGTTCGACTTGAGGGTCGGATGAAAGTGAGAGAGAATCTCTTCCCTCTAAGGATGTTTGGAAGTTTACGGCAGATGATTCCTTGCAAGTCCTATAAAGATGAGTGATAAGAGAGAATGATGTAAGGGGTATACGTACGTACGTATTTAAGAAGATAATTGGAAGACAGAGAAGTAAGATGAGTGTGTGCCTTTTAGGGGGTGATCAGACCAGTCGCAAGCGTATAACAAAGTGAGGGTATAGATGTGGGAGTGCATTAATTAGATGGTAGATCAGATGTCATAGATGTAGTGGTTGTGGAGCCTTATTGATTAGGTCATTCCAATGATTTTCGTGTCGCTTGGTTCATATCACTTATAATATATATATATATAGGTCCATTGATGCATGAGCCTATTCGCCACGTGTCTGGCCAGATCTGGACTATTGGAGATGAATAGCCAGGGATCACCTTAGCACGAGGTTGCTGCATATTAGGCAGTTGAGCCACCCTCTGTGTGTGGCATGTGCCTGTGAGTTAATGGAGTTGAATGACAACTGATAGACGAGACAGGCGGACCTATCAGTGATAGGTCTTTAGATAAATTGTATTTGTTGTTTGTTTCTTTGGTTCAGATTGATGGGTCGTCACCAAGTCATGCTTTGGAATATGCGGGGTGAGATGGATGAGTTATTGTAAAGAACTCTGAAGTTAAACGTGTTTAGGATGGAATCAATATAAAATGAGTAACCTTTTAAAAAGTCACTGTTATGTACCCGTAATCACATTTATGAGGGCTTAACTATGCCCGAGCTACCGGACATGAGCCTAGCAATTACAAACCGTTATAACTAGTGGTAACATTTAGCCAAAGCTTGACAAAAAAAATATATCGTTGGAGTCTCTAGGCGGATCCGCCGGAGTTCATTATTATTATTTTATAAACAACGGTAGGTATAATATCGTTGATGACTAGAGTTCATCATTCTGTTACGCATGATGGCGCGGTCAACGTCGTTGTCGCCAATGTGAAAACGAAAGGATTCCTAATAAATAGTTTGACAAATTAATTAATATAAATTACCAGGAAATTAAGAAATACCTATCAATCGAATTTTTCATTTTATTATTAATTTGGATAATGATCGTATCTAATATCCTCCTATTGTTTTAAAAACCAGCTATAAGGAAATAATCAACGCATGCACTTGAGATTGTGGTTGCCACACTACTAGAAGTCCAGAACAGTAATATTCTATTGTGTGAATCGATTATCCACACTGAATATTCCCCTCCAATTAAGTTGAATATTATAATACTTCTAAGTTGTTGAAATGAGACCTAATTAAATAAAAGACCATATATCACGTATAAAAATAAATAAAAGAAAATCTATGGTTTAATATTTTCCGTTATGAGTACGTACTTATTGAGGAGATTCACAGTAACAGACAATACATTAAAACATGTGTTAGTGGATGTTTCCTAGGTAGCCGCCGACCGGGGAAAGCTAGCTAGATTCAATCAGACCGAGAAACGCTAATGCGGAGAACGCGGAGATAAAGGTGGACGATGATCGATCCATCTTACTACTACTACGTACCATCAGTGACGACAAAGGAATTTAGATACAGAGAGTACTACTATTTCCCTGAGTCAACCACTATCTATAATTCTATATGTTCACCTCTCTTTCTCTGAAGATGTATTTTGCTATATATAGCAGCACCTATCCCCAACCCACGCCTTGTAAAACAAAACAAAAAAAAACGCGTCTCTCAATTGCAGCCATCTTTGAAACTTATCACCCTTACGTTCCCACTTATTCACTGTATTATATTTCAACCTCAGTCAACAGATTCTTAATTAATACTACTAACTACGTCTACTTATCGACTATAATGGTGTACGTATTCCACGATCTCAATTTCTTTATTAATTAAACCATTATCAGATTAATGCACGTATATATTATATTTGTGCATGCTTCATTCCCTTGAGGAGATGGATGTCATTTCTCTTGGACGCCGAAGTATTATGCATACTATTCAACGATACATTTTGTAAGTAGCAAAGACTTCCATGCAACTTGGAGTTCAAATCATGCATATATGGATCTATAAATAGCCAACCTAACCACACCATTTAGTCTCACACACCTCTCCCCTCTGATCTCTCTTGCTATTCATCACTTTTACTGCAATATTCCTTCCATTGATTTCTTCCAAATTAATGGCTTCTCTTAAAGTCTTCGTTGCCCTTTTGGCCATGTCACTGCTGGCCTCTTCAGGCAGTGCTCAGCTTGCCGCAAACTTCTACGCCACCTCATGCCCAACCCTCCTTACTATTGTTCGAAACGCCATGACTCAAGCGGTTAATAGCGAAAACCGCATGGCCGCCTCCATCCTCCGTCTCCACTTCCACGATTGCTTCGTTAATGTACGTAATACATATGTCAATACGCTACATTTCCGTGTTTGCATATGATTTTTCAACATGTAATGTGATGTTCTATGAATATTGACTAGTTATATCTATATCATGCACCATATAAATTATATCTATCCGTCGGGGTGGTCCAAATTAAATCGTTCTAATTGTACACATTAGATTATCATTATTAATCTTATTTTACCTTATCTATTTGATTATCCTGTTGACAGGGTTGTGATGGGTCGCTATTGTTGGACGATACTGCGACTTTCACCGGCGAGAAGAACGCCGGACCCAACCAGAACTCCGTTAGAGGGTTCAATATAATAGACACGATCAAGACCAGAGTCGAGGCAGCATGCAACGCCACCGTGTCTTGCGCCGACATCCTTGCTCTCGCAGCCAGAGACGGTGTCGTATTGGTAACAATTGGCGGAAAAATTAAACTTAATCACCATGCAAAATTCGATACATCACTTTTTTTTTACTTCACCTTTTAACCTAGTTAACCAAACAGTAAAAACCATACTTTTGGCAGTTATAAATAATAATAAGTAACAACGATTAATTCCTTTCAGTACAGTACGTAAATATTTTTTATCGTTACATGAAACGTCTAAATTGAAGTAATCAATCAATCATTGTGTTTTTATTTCGAGCAGGTAGGCGGGCCCACATGGACGGTTCCACTCGGCCGACGCGACGCGCGGACGGCGAGTCAGAGCGCAGCCAACGCACAAATCCCAGCCCCGGGGTCAAGCCTAGGAACGATAACCAACTTGTTCACCAACAAGGGACTCACCGCCCGTGACGTCACCATCCTATCAGGGGCCCACACGATCGGGCAGGCGCGTTGCACCACTTTCCGCCAGCGCATCTACAACGACACCAACATCGATCCGGCGTTCGCCACCACCCGGAGGGGGAACTGCCCGCAGGCCGGAGCTGGAGCCAACCTCGCCCCGCTGGACGGAACCCCGGCTAGGTTCGACAACAGGTATTACCAGGATCTGGTGGCGAGGCGAGGGCTGCTCCATTCGGATCAGGAGCTTTTCAATAATGGAACTCAGGACGCGCTGGTGAGGACTTACAGCAACAATGCGGCCACTTTCGCTACGGATTTCGCCGCGGCTATGGTGAGGATGGGGAACATCAGCCCGTTGACCGGGACCAACGGGGAGATCAGAAGGAACTGCAGGAGGCCTAATTAAAAATAAAACTAAAGTAAAGTACGTACTTCATTATCGGCATGCATAAATAACAAATTATGCAGCAACATTTATATAGCTATCTTAATTAAAGTTAAGAAAAGATGAAGAGTACGTAGGATCGAGATTTGAGATTTCTAATATGTATTTTGATCATAATTTTCGGGGCGTTTAATGTCTTCCTTTTTTTGTTTTGTGGTTTTAAAATAATTTGAGTATTTAAAAGATGTCTCGGCTGGTTTTTTAATTAATCGTCTTTTCATTTGAAACTCATGCATGATAATTATTAATAAGTGAATCCATGGAATCACGTTTTTAGGTAGTGACTATTCAGTATTCAAACTCTGGTTCTGTTCCATAAAATAATGTCAACGGAATTCACTGTAATGATTGGACTGTAGTACTGTTCCATAAAACAAAGGGAAAATGATGAAAAATTGGAGTGTTATATATTTCAAAGTAAATGAAAATAAAATAAAATAATATCAAAAGCGTAGACAGTATATCCACTTTCTCATGTAATTGTAAGTTGGCAACACCGCTTAGAAGAATAAGTCTCAACTCGCATGCACGCACGTCAACTTAAAGTTGGGTGTCTGACTTGTAAATAATATATTGAAAAAGGAAAATATTGATGGGACTGGTGGGCTTCAATTAATACAATGGAATGATGATGAAGAAGGTAAAAAACAATGACAACGATGTTGATTAGTTAATACAATGCAATTTCATGACATCATTCGGTTGCATGTAATAAAGTATAAACACATTCTGTTCGGTGGGGAAAAAATATCTGGGTAAAACTTGGTGGAAGGTTTTTTTGCTTAAGTTTTTTTTTATGTGTGGAAAGTTCAAGTTCTTTTGTTTATAATACCCCCCAAATATTTAAATTTAATTTGATTTTTAAGTGGATTGTCAAATTTAATTTGAATTATTTTAAATTTCAAATATGCATTTTAATGAATTCTAAGGGAGTGCTGTTTAAGTTTCCATTCAAGTTAATGGAACTTAAACATCATTGTTGATCGGCAATTTTAAATATAAAAAGTAAAATTAAAATAAATCAATATTTTTTTTTTCATCTTCACCTAAACACCGCCTCCATCCTTGCCAAATTTTAGTTGCTAAAATTGACTAAAAATCAATATTTTTTGTCAGAACATTGTCATTAAATATAATTTGAGTTGGATTTAATAATTCATTTAAAATTTGGGTTAAATTTGAGTATTTGGCCTTTATAATATTAATGTTTGGAGAGCTCAAAAGCCAAATAAATCATTATTATTCGATCTCATTTAGTCAAAAATGATTTCAAAACATGTTAATAGCTTGTCTGTTTATCTTGGTTGTTTAGCAGATATTTAAAAATAAAACTGAAATATTAATTTGTGAAAAGACAATTATTTAATTAACTTATTTGACAAATAAAATACATCAATGAAGACTCATATGCAGGTTCTCACGTCTGATACTATCGAGAAACTCCCACAAGAAAAGTAAGACTATGAAGATGAGAAGAGATTGACACAAAACTGTAATGCTTTTCAAACTACATCAACCTCTAAATTCAAATAAATACACAAGCATATATAATAGCTTTCCGATGACAAGTGTGTACATTTCTTAGTTAGCTCTGCCAATGGCTACAACGCACAGTTGAGCTTCTGCGTGCATGGCAATAAACAATCTCAATCGTTACGGAAGCTGTATCTAATACCTGTGTTCAGGACTGGACTTTCCCAAGAAGTACCTAGAATCAAGCAGGATCAATCACGACTCTACTACCTACCGAAAAATCCCGGGCTTGCTGGTGTGTCCCTAGCACCAACAGGCTCTGCGCCAAATAGCAGCTTAAACCAACATCACATTCATCCTCGTGCTACAGAAATCTCAAGTCTTGAACACCAGTGCGCTTGCTATCAGTAGTTTCAGAACTGGAGTTACTACCATACCAATGCCATCTTTGGGTATCACCTTCGGCATAGTCCTGAACTTCTTGGGAAACCATTTCAGCTGAATACTGATATAATCAACTTCCTCGCAACAGCAATTTGAGAAGGGAGCCAGGCTCCTCTTAATTGTGACTAGCAAACATTGCAATCAGCAAATTAGGATCTTCATATACCTGATAGATTTATGTTGACTGAAGCACAATCTGTATGTACAGTCTTCAAAAGTAAGAGAACAGCAAATGAGACCATCGCCATGATAATTATTAATAAGTGAAATTTATATAACACAGTCTGTGCAATCTCGACTGTAGCTCTCCGATTGTCTGTGGCAGGGTGTTCTCACTTTGTTTCAATCAAGCTTGGCAAAGAGACACTTCCAACTGCTCAATTCGCTTAGCCAGATCATGCTTCCCACAATTCTTCAACCCATCAACAACAAGATCAAAACATCTCGAAATAGGTTTCAAACCCACCTCAGTCATCTCTAACAAATAACTCGCCGCCTCCATATACTTCCCACCACGCCCACACATGGTAATCAGCATTGTATAAACCGGCCTATTCGGAGGGTGACCTTTCACCTTCATTTCCCCAAAGAAACAAAACGCATCGTCGAATTTCCCTATCCTGCACAGCCCCTTTATTATAGGCGCATACAAACTCGGAAACGGCTTGTGGCCCTGTTCGATCGAACTATGCAACAGCTTAAAAGCTTCATTCATCTTGCCAACTCTCGAAACAGCAGGAATCAATATCTTATAACTGTTTATATCAGGACAGAGTCCCAACCTGCACACATTATGATACATTTCAACGCAAAAATCGATCTCGATCTCCCCACCAGTTTGACAAATCGCTTCGACAAGAGTATTGAAGGTATTGACATCGGGGACGAAACCTTCCTTGGTCATTTTCCTAACCAGATCCTTGGCAGTCTCTAAATACCCTGCATTCAACAAGCCTTCAATCAACAAATCCCTACCTCTAACAGGCGGATTGAATCCCTTCCTACTCATCTCATCCAAAAAATCTTGAGCTTCTCTAAATTTCCCACTAGAACACCATCCGTTCACAAGAACAGCATAGGTCCGCTTATTGGGAACCAATCCTTTCCTAACCATCCTCCTAATCAAAGCATAAGCTCCATGAAACATCTTGACATCACACAGAGCGGAAAGCAGAGAGTTGTAAACCTCAACGCCTTGTTCGCAATTCATGCTACTGCACTTATTAAATACCTGGATCGCCTGATCTACAAGTCCGCCTTTGCCGTACTCCTCGATGATGAAACAAACAGTGTCGCTGGAAACGGTGAAGGCTCTCTGGGGTTCAGGAGTGTTGACCATCCGTTGGCTGTGATCCCTCATCTGAGAAATGAGTCGCCACATAGAAGCGTACCTCTTGCCGCGAGCTAGGGTTTTGATGAGCTCCTCGGCTTCGATGGAGGTCGGGGTGTAGTGGCCGCGCGCCCAGGCGAAGAAGCGTATGGACTCGGTGGGGGAATGGGAGAGAGCGCGGAGGACGCGGAAGACGAGCTCGGTGGTGACGGGGAAGTTGAGCTTGTTGAGAGTGCGTTCGGGGTAGATGTCGCGGCGGACTATGTTGGTTATCTGGTGGATGGCGGCGAAGTAGGCGTCTTTGTTGGGAGCTAATGTCTGGACGCTGCAGCGGCGGGAGAGAGGAAGTGTGACGGCGGCGGAGGTGGCTCTAGAGAGAAGCAGTGCGGTGGAGCGGAGCATCCCGACAATCGGCAACCGAATCGAGGAGAACTAAACATGGTCTCGCTATAACCGGTTGGTATTGAGATTTGAGACCCTCTGGTTCTATGGAGGATCCGAACCCATTGGAAACAGAGTTCAGAGTTGAAGTTGTGACAGAGCTATTTTCCTGAACAGAGCTACTGAATGAAGCTCTTCTTCTGCTTCGCTCTTGATAAAGTAGTGCTCACTTGGCATCATTCGGACTCCAAACATGAATCACAGACGCTATGGTATTCTGTGGTCTGTGATGACATTTCCAATCAAGCTAAATATGAATCAACCGAAGCTTTCTAAACTTTGCCAAGCAGCAATCTTTTTACTTCTCGTAGTGTGATAATATATCTTTTATATTTAGGGTTGTCCCATATCAATAGATAATGTGATAATCCATTCTTTTTATAAACAAAATTAGTGTTTGATATTTTTATATAAATTTTATTTTGAGTTTATAATATTATTTTTTTATAAATTTTGTGATATTTTTTACTTTTTAATTGATATAATTTAAATTATCATATACTTTCTTTTTGTATATGTTTCCACAACAAAAGAAAAACTAATCTTTATAATTCTAGTATAGTAATAAACGACTCTATCTCGATTTGATTGAAGGTTAACTAAAACCCTATCGTTAATATAATAAAATTTAATTTTTCTCTTTTGTAATTAGCCCGTCACTCTCACTAAAACCCCTTATTAGATTAACACCTGTTTCTATGAACTACACGACCTCAAGGTCGAAAACCACATTATTTACCGGTGTTCTTTCATTGTTATTTTGTACTTGTTTCTCCTTCATCCAACTGCCAATGTTAAATATATGTGATATGAACTCTGCAGCACCCCCTTCCAGACAATTAACCTATCATCTTTGGTGTCCATTCATTGGTTAATTCAAAATAAGTTTAGTTAGTCGTTTAAAGATTCGAGAATTTTTTTAACCAACCAGCTCTAATCATTAGAGTTCAGACCGCCAACTCCGATGGTTGAGTTTCGTAATGAGTTTTCTGACTACTCTGACTTCAATAAACGAAATCTTTTTCACTCATGTGTACAATAAAAGTTTCCTACTTATAGTAGGATTAGAACAACATAAAAAGTGTTTAGATCTCGTACGAGTGTGTACACATTTTTCTATTATTTTGTCTAAACGGTGTATAAATTCCATATAGAGTGTGTACATTGTACACCGTTTATACAAAATGCAATATATTTATATATGTGTACGCACTTTGTATGAGATTTGTACCGCGTTTATACAAAATGAAATACACTTTATATATACTCTTCAGAATACTCGGCTTACCTTCATTATAGAATCATTGGGAAGGAACAATTCTGCTTTAAACGGACTAGAAAGAGAAAGTAGAATCACGAAGAAGGAACAGTTCACAATAAGAATAAAATGTGGATCATAGAGCTGCGATATCGATAAAGGTGGATTGTAGACGGTGGCATCGACCTCCTGTGGGTATGGTGAAAATTAATGTTGATGCAACTCTCTTCATGGATAATGGGTGTTACGGCATTGGTCTTGCATTGCGAGGGCGGGTGGGACAATTAATGGGATTCAAGCATCAACTCTTTGCAGGCATTCCGATGGTTAAGGAGAGTGAAGCAGTAGCGGTCTTGGAAGGAATTAAATGGACAATCGAGCTGGAGTACTCTCAGGTAATTGTGGAAACAGACTGTCAGGTAGTTCAACGAGCAATCACAGGTGGCTCAGAAGATGTCACAGAATTTTGAAGTATCATAGAGGAATGTAGGAGGTGTATTCAGACTAAACCGGCTTGCCGGTTGCCTTAGCAAAGCGATCTATTAGTTCGACCGTAGCCGTTAGTGGTTAGGTCTCTCCGGTGTGGTTATCTGTCGATTTGGCAAACACTTGTTTTATTGAGCATTAATAATAATGAAGCAATTACGTTATAAAAAAAATAATCACAGCTATAGCGGCGATGATGACGAGGGCTGAAATGGTTGCCATGGTAGAGGAGTGCGCAGACATAGGAGAAGAGTGTAGCAATAGATAGGTTAATTAGTTTTACAGTTTGGTGGTATATATATATGGCAGAGGGGCTACACCAATCCATGGATTGTTAGTTTGGTTGTCATGCGGAGGAGAATGACGTTTGACTCTGAGGGGGTGATGATGAAATCCTTCAGCATCGTCACTGAACTGAACTGATTAACGACCGACATGAATCTGTGAGATATAGCTAATTTTATACGTAACGTCTGCTAGCTACTAGAGGGTAACCAAAGTCCCTCCATTATAGTTACAATTACTGAAGCATTGTAGTCCAAGTGAATGAAGAGGAGTCTGGATACCACATCAATCAGCTGCACTAATTAATGGCTGTGCAAGCTCGCAACTGGCTCGGTTGATTAAATCAACTAGCCGACTCAAATAGAAGCCTGTGAGTTTACTCGATCACTAGCTCGAAACATAACTCATTAGTAGGCTCGATTCAAAGCTGATAGAGATGCTAGTAGTTAGCATTATTAGAGAATTGATGATGAAATATTTAGGTATGTGTTATCCTGTTAAACAGTGTATATATATATATATATTGTGCGTTGCATGATTTAATTTCAGTTAACAGTGCACATATGCAGAAAGCTTCAAGCTTCAAGATCAGAGATTGCAAAATCTTATAAACCTGATAAACTCTGGTCAGACTCACTTTTCCTAGTAACAGCTACAAACATACCAATGCACTTGCGCGTTCTTCTAGAGATCCCTCCTTACCGATAATATTCAATCCCAGCTCCTTACAGTGCAACCACCTGGCTAACACTGGTTGAACTCTCATCGATCTCATGCTTTTTCTTTTCGCCAGTAAGTGGTTTGTTGAAGAACCAGAGTACTGTAGATAAGAGAGAATCAATACAAATCTTCCTTTGGAATTTGTCAGTATGATCCCATCTCTTGCCTGTAAAAATGGATGCCTTCAACAGCTCCTTCAACTAGAAGACTCCAACTAGCTGAATAATAATCCTGTCCTCACGAGCTGCATCATGTTTGTTCACCCAAGAACCTGAAAAATGAAAAATAAGACCAAGCCTTTACGTTCATCGTTCATGAACAAGTAAAACTTAAGTGCATATTGGATGGTTGCAGAGAGAGACGCATACTTAATTAGTATTCCCTAATTTGAGTTTTTGTAAGAAATTCCTTAATTCGGCTAATAAACCATCTCGATTGATTCCTCACTCTACCGCCTTCCATTCCATTCCCCAGATGCGTTTGATTGTCTTAAATCATTTCAAATACCCTGCAAGCCAAATGAACAAAATCATGCATCTATCATATCTTGAAATCACGTCAGACCAAACAGCTGCCAGAGCTATAAATTAAGACCTACAATTGTTTTCTCACCATAGACACACACAACACAGATCAAAAGGTAAACCAAACCAGGAAATCTAGGTCGAAATGGTTTATGTGTCGAAATTGGCTGCAACTACCACATTTCTAATTCTGGCTACTTTGATTATTGTGGTCATGGTCGAGGGTGCAGACAAGAGCGTCATCAATGGGCCATACTGCATCAAGAAATCCTTCGACAGGGATTACAACAGGAATGCAAAACGTCTCATGGATATCCTTGTTGATGAAACTCGGGACAAGTATAGGATGAGGGATCATGAGGAATACAGGTACTATCATAGCTACCCAAATAAGGACTTGGGTTCCGTCCTTGGTGGTGGGTATTGCGTTGGACACCTTTCGAAATGGGGATGTGGCAGTTGTCTTGGCTCTGCTAGGGACAAAATCAAATCCCGTTGCGATCATACATTTGAGGCCAGTGTTCAACTCACAGATTGTTCCCTTTGGTTCAGGAAGATTGTTAACCACACAAAACAGATTGAGTACTAGACTAGTTTTAACAATCTTACTTGGATGGCTGTCGTCTTATTGTGTCTGTTTTTCTAATTCTTTCTTTGGTTTTAATTTGTTCTATGTAATATTATTTTTTCTTCTCTGTAATTTGAATGATTATTAGTGAATTATATGTATTTTTTATTACAATCTATACAGCTACATTAATTAAGAGAAATGAAACCTAAATGCTTCTAATTAAATTTGTTAAGACCTAGCTATGAGATTTTGCAAGGATATGAAACTCTAGTTCATAAAAGCCATGACTGCTCACTCATAAAAATAAAAAAAGAATTGCAATTACGTGAGACTTGGGGTTCCATCCTTAGTGGTGGGTATTGCTATGGACACCTCTCAAAATTGGGATGTGACAGTTGTTTTGGTTCTGCGAGGGGAAAAAATCAAATCCCGTTGCGATTATACATTTGAGACAAGCGTTCAACTCACAAATTGTTTCCTTTGGTTCAGGAAGATCGTTAAACACCAAAACGAAGCTGAGTACTAGAGTTCTAACAATCATATACTTGGACTGTTGTTGCCTTCTTGTGTTTCTGTTTTTCTTTTCTTTCTTTGGTTTAATTTGTTCTATGTAATATTATTCTTCTTCTCTGCAATTTGAATGGTTATTAGTGAAATATATTGCAATCTTTGCAACTATATTAAGAGAAAAAAACCTGAATATTTCTAAATTTCTCAAGACTCGATCGGGTCAAAGAAGAATTAATGAGTAACCTAAGCAAATTTAGTCTCATAATCCGATCTGTCCGATTTGTTTTGAAGATATTGAGGACCAGGAACACCTCTTTTTACACTGTCCGGTTGTTACTAGTGTGTTGAGGAAAGCTAAGTGCATTTGTAGTCCTTTCCTCCACTAATTTGTTGGACAAGAAAATCGAAGAATTAAGATAATGCACCAAATTAAGTCACAAGAAAGAAACAAATGTATCCGATTGACACCAACTAACTGAATGATAATCCTGTCCTCGCCAGCTGCATCATGTTCACCCACGAATCTGAAAAATTACGAACAAGGTGATTTGCCCTGGAAACCAAGACCCAGCCTTTACGTTCATCTTTCATGAAGTAAAACATAAGTGCATATTGGATGGTTGCAGAGATGCATACTCAGACGAGGATATTCATCGTAACTTATTAGCGACCTCGTGATTGCAGGTTGAATGAGAAAGAAGTGTAACATAGGCCTAATGCATTAGTAACCAATTACTCAATTGTGTGTTTACAACCGCTAAGCATCAATAGATAGACACGCGTTTAGCCTACGTGAAGTTCACTGCCTATAGTACATTCACTTAAACCACCTTCTCAACATAGCTCATGTTGATTACCGTCTCTTATCATGTACGTCTTTTAAGTTATAAAGAGCATCGGTACGTACATCTACACTCACAGGCGGCATCTAGAGGAACATACCATTCCTCCACTTTCTTGAAGAATCCTGAACTTCTAACAAAGCAACTCTCTGCTCCAATTCAGCAACATTGCATGCACAGTAATTCCTATAGACAACCTACCTAAAACAACTATCGCTTCAGATTCCAAAGAGAAATTTAACAACAGTTGATAGTAGTGGGGTGCACTCCAGCAATCCACTAATGGATATTTAGGTAACGGTGCAGAACTACAAGAATATTATGTGTTAGGAGAAGCATCTTACCACCAACCATAGCCACCATCAGTATCTGCATCTTCACGAATACAAACTGAACTTCCATCATCAAGCTGTTGGCTACTGATATACCAGTTCACACAGTTAAGTTAATTAGTCCACTAAAAAGAACAGTAAGAAGTCAATCACCTGAAGCAGAACTTGATTACTTAAAGTCATTCTCTCTAGAGAAAAATTTGAGGGACTCAAGCAACATTAAATAGATGCCCTTTGATGTTCGGAACAAACCCCTTCTCCACCATTTCTTCTTTAAAAATCTCATAGGTTACGCGATTTGGCACCAGACCCTTCTCCAACATCTCATTAAGAAGTGTATTGCCATATTCCAGCTTACCCTTCTTACAAAACCCCCTTATCAGCACATTATAAGTAGCAATATTTGCCTTCTTTCCTTTCCCCTCCATCTGTGCCCTAACCTTCAGTGCCGCACGTAGATTTCCCTCGATGCAGTAGCCATCGATCAAAGTGTTGAACGTCACATGAGTTGGACTTACTCGCTTCTTGACCATTTCATCCAACAGCTTTGCTCCCTTTCTGGACTCTCCTTTCTTGCACAGTGAATCAATTAGTATGTTATATGTTACAATATCAGGTCTCAAGTCCTTGCATTTCATATCTGCCAAAATATATTTCACTTCCTCTGTTTTTCCTTCTCTACACATACCAGAAATCAAGCAATTGTAAGTCGAAACATTAGGAGAAACCATCTTCTTCGACATTAACACAGGCAGTGAAAATGCCTGCTCCATCTCCCCGTTCTTGCAAAAAGCATCCATCAATCAGTGTATTATAAGTCGTCACATTAGGAGGTATTCCTTGTTTTTCCATATCATCAAACAGTTCACTTGCTTCTTTCAGCATCTTGTTCTTGCAGAAGCCATTTATGAGTACATTATGAGTAACAACATTTGGTTTTACACCTGAACCAACCATTTGCTCCCATAAACCAAGAGCCTCGTCGACTTTGCTACCACTACATAACCCATTAATCAAGGCATTGTAGGTAATTACGTTTGGTTTCAAACCTTGCTGTTCCATTTCAGCAAACACCTTCATGGCAGCCGAGACATTATCATCTTTACAAAACCCATCAACCAGAATATTGTACGTCACTTCATTGGGAGGAATCCCATTTGCCACCATCTCCTTCAAGATTGCATCAGCTTTATACATCTTCCCTATTCTACCCATTTTACAATGCCCGTCAATTAGACTATTGTAAGTAATCGCATTCGGTTCTAAAACACCCAACACCTTCATGTCCTCAACGACATCACGAGCCTTGTTTAACGTCCCTTCTTTACACAAACCATTAATCACTATATTAAAGGTAACTGAATTAAGCTCTATCTTTCTCTCTTGACCATCTCCCTGTACATAAACTCTACACGGCCACTTTCACCATCTTTCACCAAAGCATTCAACAATGGATTGCAAGATAGCGCAGATAATCTAAACCCATAGTCACCAGCTTTCCTAAAAGCCTCGAACCCCAATTGTGCTTTCGAGTTATACACGTAAGCCAATACCAGCATATCAACAGTCACCAATCTAACCTGAAAGGAACCACTGGAAATCGAAACTGAATGAAGAATAGAAGAAACTGAATATTTCTCTTTCCTAACAAAATAATGCAGAAATACCTGATCTTTGGGTAACAGTTGGCACAAGCGAGTGAATGCAAGACCCCAAAAGTGTCCTCCAAAGAGTAATTCAGGTTCAGCTCTCTATGTGACCAAGTTAAGTAGCTGAGAATTAGCTCAGGTTTAGCTCCAGAATCAAGTAAATTATGGAGGAGAGACTTGGGGTCGGAGGAGGCTTGTAGAAGAAGTTTCAAACTGGACCAATGTTGTTTCGATATGAGCTCAGTAGCATTCCAGAGGTTTTCATTCGTGGAACTGAATAGTCGCGGAAATCCATGATTGTTAGTCCGGGAAATGGAGACAAGAGAGAACCTTCCAAGGGGAAGACACTGTTTCAGGCTCATTAGCCCTAGAAAAAAAATCCAACTTCTTCCCTGCAATCCTCAGCTCCGTTGAACAGCTTTCATGGATGTCTAGACACTAATTAACGACTATTATGAGATGGGGATACATGACCAGACAAATATAGTATAGTGGATGGAAAGGAACCTAATTGAGCAGAGCAATAAAGAATCAGCGAGCACCGGCAAAAAGTGTGCAAAGGAATCGCTTAAGTGAATACCGAAAACAAAATTCAGAGAAGAAGAGCAGTCCAGAAATTGCAGGGAGACGACTGTTGGTAGAAGCAAACGACGGAAAACGGCGGAGCGAGGAAGCGGATGGTAGTGGTGGCAATGTAGTAATTTTTTTATAAACGGCAATGTAGTAATTTACTTTCCAATCCGGTAACTCAAACCCAACCAGCAAGGTACGGGTGGGACTGTGGGAGTCATTCGGTTTGTGGGCTAAAAGCCGTCGGGTTTTGGTTGGTGGGTCAGTAGAAAGAATTCCAAACCTCTTAACATTAACTGACCGAGTTGGGTTTAACCTAACCCATTTCTGATTGAGGTCGTTCAATTATCAGTCTGAACATGTACAAATGTGAAAAAATATGAAAGAAACAATAAAGATTCGGTTCGGTCAGAAAAATCACAAAACCCATAAGCCGTAACCATTGAGTGATCGAGTTGGTTTCGTCTTTACTGATTAATGACCAAAACCGACCGGTTAATTAGTTTTGGCCGGGAACAGTAAACGTCTTACCAAGAGGCTCCAAAGTTTTGCATAATCAGGCGAGCTGCAATCGTGCATGGTGATTATATATCTTAACAAATAAGTTGAATAAATCCAGAGCAAAGATCCCTTTACAATTTCCTCCCACTCCCAAACCATGTGGCCATTTCTTCTTCATCGTCATCACCAATGTGATTCTTCAGCCATCCCGGCCCTTGTTGTCCATCATTGTTTCCATATTCTTCACTGCTACTCTTTTCCCCCGTACCAACTCTGGACCGTTCCAACATCTGCAGCTTCCATTCTTCCCTCGCAGTTGGATCTCGTGACAAGTTGCTCTTCCCTCCTGCAATCGGGAAATTCATAAACCCGGAACCATCCTCTGTATCGTTTCTTCCTTCTTCCACAAATCTCCAGCTGTTTGCACGTAACTTTAGATTACATCGGTTATCGTCTTTGTTAACAGACCTTGATTCACCACCTTCAGCATTGGCTACATTGACATGTTCAAGCTTAGAAGGCGTACTTGAAGCATTCGAGGCCTTTGGCCGTCTATGATCACATTTCAAGCATACCATGTTCCTCCTAAAGTTTATGTAATTGCACCTGCAAAAAAAATACAAGCAAAATTGTAACTGCTATGGAGAGGACAATCTAAGGTTTAACTAACGGGATAGGTTTCGAGAAAGGGGAAGACTCACGACTCGCATTCCCATTCTCCAGGATTCATATGCCTCTTCGGAGGTCTTTCTTCGCATTGCAAACATCTTGTGTTCTTGGCAAAGTTCAAGAAATTGCACCTTGTATGGATTAAAACACTCAGTAAGAGACGAACATCAATTAGAGAAAGGGAAAAAAGACACAATCCAACAGACTAACCTTACACAAACCCAATCGCCTTTCTTCAAGGGAAGATGGTCTCGATCTTCCCTCAAATGCTTAAGCTTTTCTTCAGAAAAAACATTGCATCGCAAGCATTTGATGTTTCTCGCAAAATTCAGGAACTCGCAGCTAAAAGACACAAGAAACAGACAAAAATGTACGTCAGTAAATAAAGAGTTCCAAGTATAAACAGACAAAATAACTAGTTATAACAGACAGACAGAGAAACTAGTTATAACAGACAGAATAACTAGTTATAAACAGGCAGAATTTGATGGGGTCAAGTTACTTGGGGCAATGCCAGTCGCCTTGCTTCATGGCAACCTTTGGGAATCCCTTTTCTTCCGAAATTGAACCGTGCCTCGCAGTTATTCTTGTTTCAAAGGGTGTGTTCTGTGACCCATCAGAGTCGAGTTGCTGGCCGCCATATTCTGCCATTTCTTTCAGTAATTTCCTAACGGACTCTTTCACCAATTTGTTTTGACATGGCTTATTTACCACAGCACCAGAAACGAAATCCAGCCCGTGAGTCATCACAATTCGCATAACATCGACAGTCCGCCCACCTTCATCTTCACGGGCCTTTACGTAGGCCCTGTCACAGTCTCCCCTCAAGTTACAGGAGCTACAGACCTGTTAAAATGCTGGTTTAAGTAAAATGAAAGATAAATGTAAATAGGCATGCTTTAAAGATGGAATCAAGGAGAATGAAATTTGGAAGATTTCTTTCACACACATTGCCTTCATCAACACCCACATGGGCACGTAGACGTTTTGCTGAGTTGATAACTTTCCTGTCCAAGGTTGGGCAGCCAAATTTCGAAACTATCTGGATATCTTCTCTTGAGAAGAACCTGACATCAGAAGTGGTGAGTGTCACGTAATCAAAGTTGAAGCACAAAAACGTCCATAGGCACACGATTAGAGCATGACATCTGATGCATTTCACACCCTTCCTGAATTTGAAATTCCATACACCAACACTTAGTTCCGTTAAAAAGCTCACAGCTTGGAAAGTAAATCGTTGGTAGGGACATCATGAGGAGGATACTGGAAAATTAAGGCATTAAGTACGTTTGCAAAAAGATGTGGCTACTCACAACTCAAAATCCAACTGTCAAGTAGGGTGGATCAACGCTTCCCACCACTTTAGCAGACATGATCCTTACAGTGAACCGTGTCCCATCTTGATAGGAGTAGCAAGTAACCACAAGTGTAGTTTCATGTATTTTCATCTCTGGGGGAAATTAACATTATTTCATTAGAGATGTCCTAGAGATTAAAATGGTCCAAGAGGAAACTCTGTTCCGACATGTCTAATGCTAGAACTACTATGTAATGTTGGTTAATAGTTTACAAATCATGTTTCCAGATTTCTTTTCAGTAAAGACTCAATTTAGGTCATAAACTAAGAGCCATACAATCTCAAACTAGTTCTAGGCATCCGATTCTTTTCATTCGCAACTCTCATATAAACCATAGAGAAAACAAAAACCAGATTGTGACAAGAAATATACGAAACTAATGATGACCTATAACCAAAAAAGTATAGAAGAAGAATTGAACGGCATTACCTTATAAGTGCAAACTTATCACGTGCAAAATTAAGGCATGCTGTCCTGATGCTGTTTGTGTCTTTAGGCCCCAATTTCTCATTTTGAAATGGATTTCCATCAGCCTTGTAGTACCCTCTCCTAACCAACAATTCCATCAAATCCATCCATTCAGGCCAAGGGTGTGAAATCTGAAATGCCTCCCCATTCTCCTTACTTACTTCAGTCTGACTCGACAAACATGGCTGAGCTATCTGGTTTCTGGATTTCGATGAATCCAAGGCCTCAGTTTCACTGGAAAGCGGTCTCAGCCATGAAAAACACCAGTTTCCACCATGCTTATGTGTGCGTAAGTACATAGACACACGATTAGAGCATGACATCTGATGCATTGTGGATGAGTGACTTAAATTATTCTGCTCTCGAGGTTCTAAAAGCCGAAAACTTTCAACTCTACTTTCAAATAAGTGCACATATGTGTGGATGCATGAACCTGAAAGAAATGCAATGGCAGCGTAAATAAAAGAAAGAGATGAAATTTCATA
Organism: Linum usitatissimum; assembly: GCA_030674075.2. NCBI lineage: Eukaryota > Viridiplantae > Streptophyta > Magnoliopsida > Malpighiales > Linaceae > Linum > Linum usitatissimum. The sequence goes on from JAUJYP020001182.1 coordinate 5,745,686, forward strand.
TGTAGCAGTCTCTGAGGAACACTTCCGCCAACTCAAATTGTAGTTATCTATCTGACGGGCGTATGGTTTTGCATTGAACACCAGAAAATGAATGAAATCTGAACGTAGTCATTAGCATCGAAACGGCTACAGCAGTTGTGATTAGAATAAAGAATCTTACCTATATTGGTAGAGGGAATCTAAAAACCATGTATTTGATTAAATAGCATGTATTTGAAATGCAAGGGATTGATAGTAGGGATTTTAACAAAATTCCTTGTTTGGTATCTATGTTAAAGTGGGATTTAAGAAGTTAAAAAGGGGGATTTGAGAAGTGTATTTTGGGGTGGAATTTGAAATCTTACCTATATTGGTAAAATTTGAGAATCCTCACAAGCATGTATTTGAAAGTTTAAATTATGTATTTGAGAGTTTACTTTTACATACCAAACAAGGGATTCAATCAAATACATGGATTTTGAAATACATGATTTAAAATCACAACATGACATGGAATCGAGGATAAAAAGATAGTATACAGTAATTCCAACCGGGCAAAGCAACATAAACCCTAAAGATCAAGAGAGTGGAAATATACAGTAATTCCAACCAGGCAAAGCAACATAAACCCTAAAGCTCAAGAGAGTGGAAATATACAGTAATTCCGACTGGAAGAAGACAGAATATAGGTAAGATTTTCTTAATCAGTCGGTATGTTGCTTTGCCCGGTTGGAATTACTCTATATTTCCACTCTCTTGATCTTTAGGGTTTATGTTGCTTTGCCCGGTTGGAATTACTGTATACTATCTTTTGCACGTGATCAGTTCCGTCTTATAAGGTAATGCCGTTCAATTCTTCTTCTATATTTTTTTGGTTATAGGTCATCATTACTTTCGTATATTTCTTGCACAATCTGGTTTTGTTTTCTCTACGGCTTATATGGGTTCTTGTCACAATCTCGGTTTGAATAAGGGTTCTTGACATCACTGCTCTGAAAGCCAGCCGCAAAAATCATTACTCTAGAGGTACGTAACATTGAAGAAGCTTGAAACACGTTCATAACTTCAATAAAACTGTCGAGAAGATTTCAGCACACAGTGACAGTATAAAGCTGTGGGAAGTTCGCATTTTCCTTGTTTAGCATGCTTAAGCATAAACCCACTAAATCAATTAAGGCTCTCATCTCACCAACGTATAACCTAGTAGGAGATTGGAAAGAAAATCGGTAACAAGTGGGCATTTCTTCACTTAGACTTCGAAACACGAAAAGTTGGGATTTTTCTTCTGCTACTAGAAAATCAAAGCATGGACGCAAATTCCTCATTCATCTCTTACTTCAATCTTCCAATGATTATAGTCTATTGACGGATAAATATACTAATTGAGAAGGAAAAAAACGCAAAGGTAAACCACTAACCCGTAGGTGGAGACCAGCGGTAACTGGACTTCGAGGCAAGTGGTGGATATCCTGAAGACACTCGCCCAGTACAGAGGGCTAAAATCAGCAGCGGAGATGCTAGTCGGTGCCGATCGGCGGTTCCGCGTTTCTTTCTGTTCAGATTTTCCACGACGGGGGAAGGAGATGAGTTAGTTATGGGCTGGGTTAAAGATTACTTATTGGGCCTGAGTTGTGGTTTGCTGCAGAGCCCACTTGATGAAACAACTAAGCCAATAGCATATTTTTTTATTAAAAACTTTGTATGGACAAGACTCCTTCCTCCACATGGGGAATTATCGGCGCCTTCTTCTTCTCCAGCCCCACTTCAATCAATCATCGCCGCTACTACCGTCGGTTTCCGTTCAATTCCCCGACGATTTCCGGCATTCCGAGATTTCACCTCACGGGGGTAATCTCTTCCATTTCACCTGGCGGAAGAATAATTCGGTTACGAATTTGAGCTGGCGGCTGAGCTATAACTTCAGAGATGAGCAGCTCGTCACTGACGACGGTGGTGATCAGTACGACGGCTTCCGGTTCGGCGGAGCTTCGAAGAAGCGAGTCTGGTGGCTAGATGACGATGAAGAATATGATTCTGATTCCGATTCCGATTCCGATTCCTATTCGTGGGAGTTCGGTGGTTCAAGGAACGAGTTCCCGATTTTCAAGGTATTTCATCAAGCCACTCATCAAAACTCATGAGAACTCGCTGAATGAAATTAGAATATCTTTCCGACTCTGTTGGTGGAGAAATTGAAAGATTTTGATGGATAAGTTAAGGTTCAGCAGTGGGAATTTCCATTGAGAGCAGTCGAGTGTGTTCTTCACCTTTATGTTCCTTCGGAGTAGTAATGAGAGACGGGAAAATTTAGATGTAGCACGAGTACTTTCATGACAATTACAGATGATTTTTTTTCATAAGAATTACAGATGAATTTTTCATTACCTGCTCATGATCGTCATTTGCGTTTGCTGCAGGTGATATCAGCTTTGGGTTGGATGGTTCCAGCCTTTGCAGTATCTATGATAGTAGGAACAGACCAAAATGCATTGGTCATGGCATTAGCGGTTCCACTGGTACAGACTGCAGTTTCTGTTGTAGTTGATAAACTTTGGGCATACGATAGGCCAAGAACCAAGTCCTGGGTCAGAACAAGGAGAAAGCCTTTCAATGGAGGTGGTTCTACTAGGACACAAACAAGAGAAAGAAAGGAACATGAAGTGGAGAGCAGAACTGGTAATGGAAGTGGGAACGGCTACCAGTCCTGGGTTTCATCAGACGATGGTTCGAGCCATAGCGAGGAGGGGACGCAGTTTGGTGGATGGGATGAGCTAGATAGAGAAAAAAGTGAAGCTCGTCGGCCAAGGACGAATAAGAGTGTACCGAATCGTGGTAGGAAGGCAGAATATGGGTCGAGGAAGCAAGGTAATAGAGTCAGGATGAACAAGACGAGAAGAGTTAGGGATAGACCACTGTTGATTCGGCTGCTGGTTTCTGTTTTCCCTTTCATGTCATCGTGGTCTTCTTTCCTACTTTGATTCATTCTTGTTGATATGAACCCAGTGACCTTACCCCGAGAATGTATAGCATATCCGTGCAAATGGCGGTAGCCAAAGACAAAACGGAGGGTATCATGCTTGGCACTTCTTGGCAACCATATAGCGGACTATTAAAGTGTTACGATACAATCCATACAGTACAATACATCATCCAACCAACACTACACTATTCAATATTCATTAAGTCGAAAATTTTCAGATGCTGAAGGAAGGGGTGTTGAAGCTCAATTGAAGCCCACATGAGGTGTCAGATGGTGTTGGTGGAGCTCACCAGATCCGAAGGCTATTTTGTTGGGGGTAGTTCTGTCTTCTCCCGTGTGGCGTGTTGGGATTCGATTCCCGTCTTTTTCTCTCCCCCTCAAACCGAGCGAAACGACATACAGTAGTTTTGAAAATCGTAGTTGTCCACTCCTACTTCTTCTCCGTTGTAGTGGATAATAATCATGACCCCTCTGTCCTCTCCGCCAACGATGCCCCTTCACGTGTCTCTCTCCGGGTGGTATGAACAAGCGAAGAGTCGCAATGAGCGGTGCAACTGTCTGTTCGTAACGTTTGGAGCATTTGAAATTAAATCCCCCCTCTATATAAACTCCACCGTTATCAGAAATCCCCTTTCCACTTTCGTTCGTTTGGTGATTTTATATTCCAGTCATTGTAAGAGACGTGTTATTTTGCAACGTAAAGAAAATAGTTGAGGTAGACGATTTGCAGTTGGGTGGGAATCCAAGGGAGAAATGGTGATGCAGCCCACGAAGAGTTGTTGCTATTTGGAAAACTATGAGTGTTGAGAGAAAGAATATTTGTTGTAATAGAGGGTTTGGTTTTGTCGAGCATCTCTAGGTGATTCAGTTCAGAAAGGATGTGACGCAGTTCATCATAAGGAACTTTGAGTAAAAGACGCTCACACTGAAGATCGCCGAAGGGAAGTAGGTAGTGTTGACTGAGGATGATATTAGACGCATCTACGACCTTGGTCGTGATTGGGCAGTAGTTTCTGACTTCCTGTAGAATTCCACGGCAGACCTAAGATTTTTGGCCAAACGAGTTGAAGTTGCCTTGCAGCAGTAGAGTGAATATGAAGTTGTCTGATGTGGAAGCCATATTAGGTGTTGAAGATGACCACGAATGCTGGTTTAAGCTGTTCGTTTTATTAGTAGTTGGTTGTATATTTGTGCCACAAGCTAGTTTAATCATGAATATTGAATGCAAACTACCTTGTTATTTTTTTTCGTAAAGATGCACCGGTTTTGGAGGATTTCAACTCGTGTGAACACCTTTTGAAAATCATCTCTACAGCAGGCAACGGTTCGAAAGGATACACAGAGGTGGACCTCAACATGTTAATGGTCGGTGCGTACTTTCCTACAACACAAACGTCTCTGTAATATATGTTTGTTACGAATGGTATGTTTACATTACGAACGTAATTTTAGTTAGGATCATATGCTCAAAGATACGTTTTGTGTTGTTAGATTTTTATGTTGGACCATATTGGAGTGGCTGCTGGTGATCGTGTTCCACGACAAAAGCCAATTGTTTCATACTGGACCAATACTGTGCTGAAGCGTCGATTGAATGAGTTTGAAGGAATTAGTGATTTTCAAAATGGGATTATTATCGATTAGGATTCAAATACTAACGATGGAGTTTGGTCATTCAGTAGAGAGTTGAGTATTGGGGAAGTATCACGAGAAGAACGGGTATTAAAACCATGTAAAAATATGTTCCCTCGACTGTCGATGTAAGAGAACGTCTCTCATCAACAGCGTGGGAGTGAAGAAAGTCCAACGATAAACTGTCAGAGTAGGGAAAGCAGCACCAACAGTTTAGACAACAAACGTCGAGGGAAGGAGCACGAGAAGTGAATCTAACATGCGTGCAACAAGTAAGGGATGCAGTGGGAACCGTTTTATTGTTTCTGGTTCTCCATTTACAAGGCTGGAAATCGAGCATCTCAGTGCTGAGGAGGTACGTGTTGTTAGTTTGATTAGTACGTTTGTATTGATTACAATGTTATCGTATTGAAACGTTTGTACTGCTTTTGCAGGCTGAGGAGAGGTCTTTGTGGTTTGAGAACTGCTTACATTTTATAAATTTCTAAATAAGTGAATTCCAATGTTTGAAGGAGCATTGTGACGACCAAGCCCAAACTGCTCGTCAATTACATGGAACACAACATTCTATTCCTAGGTAAGCCCGTTCTTCTACACCGAGAGCGGAAATCAAATGTTTAAAGAAGAAGGAGAAGAGCATACATAGAAAGGTTCTAGAGGAAGATAAAGGAGTGAATGGTTCAATGAAGGAGGAAGAAGTGAAAGTGACTAATGCAAGGAAGGAGGAAGAATGAATCTAAATAGTTCAAAGAAGGACTTGAAGAAGGTTGTGTCAGATGTATGGAAAGTGATGGTCCCTTATAATTCAAGTGACAAGGTGTTTGGAGACTTCAGTAGTATTGTCTATATTGGCATGAGTGCGATTGAGTTTGCACCGAGTGATGATCCTTCAACCAACGGTTACATAGATCAGGGCCAGAAAGTTGGTGATCAGGTAATTGTTTGTTTTATTTGTTGTCTTGTTCATTAAACCAGAGGAGATGTCTGTTTTATTGTAATGTACGTTAGTCTTCTTCACATACACAATTGGAGAAATCTATAGTGAAAGAATCAAACGAGGGGGATGAAGATGAACCAACCGTAGAGAATATTTTGGCCCAAGTTGTCGAGCGGCCTTATGTGAATGAAGGTCCTTTGGAATTTGGGGAAGGGAGGTTGGAAGAGAAACAAGATGTTGAGAAGCGTGCTCTACCTCAATCGGGGACATCTTTCCCTGAGGATAGTAGTATAAAGAGGAAACATGTATGTATTTTTTGGAATACCCTTAACTATTACGTTTGTGTTTGTGGTGGTTGTTGGTTTCGTTAGTTATTTCTTTTCTCATTGACATACTGTTACTCAACATGCGTGTCATAATATGTCTCTGCGTTGTTGAAGGAAAGTTTAATACGGTATGACTAGAAGAGGGTCAAATAATAGTCTTGGTCTTTGAGATCTCCTATTACCTGGTTATAGAAGAAAAGTAAATCGTCTACATAGAGGAAGAAAAGATTGGCTACCAAAAAGAAGAAATGGGCTGAAGTTTTGAATGGCAAGAATGAGGAGGAACGGGATAAAGTGAATGAACGTGAATCTTAATTATTAAAGGAAGAGTATAAGGAAGAACACGATAAAGGAAACGATGGTGAAGTTGAAGGGAATGGTTATCCGAACATTCCTTTTGTTTACCCTGGAGCTTACACTCAGGAATATGTTAGAAGAGTTGAAGCATTGGAGGAGTTTTCAAATGACTTTTTTAAACATTCAGCAATAGACACTTCAGTTCTACGTTACGTATGGAACACAAAGTTGCCCAAGTACGTATTGCATTTTCTGTGTCTAATTTTTTTTCTTGCAAATCTGTTGTAATGTTTGATTTTATACTTTACTTTAATTTTATTACAGGAAAGAATTGCTCTACAAATTGGAGGACACCGAATTGAAGCTAAGCAGGGATGATTTCTGGAGGTGCAGTCCTGGTGGTAAGGTGTCGAATTTCATGGTTGATGCTTTTGGCGATATGTCTGTACGTGCAATGTCAACTGTGAACCCCAAAATCGATCGCTGGTTTTTTCCTACGGAAATTGCAGTACGTAGTCCGAATTACAAGAATGTACGTGTTTGTATGTCTGAGTTCCACGTTCGTATCATTGAATGTGTATTGCAATTTATCCTTTTTGTAGTCACTCTGCATAAGTGATTGGGATGCTAGCAATGTTAAATATGTCATGGACGGCTTGTTCAGAAAGCAATGGATTGCTAACCTAGATTGGAATGGATGCAACTTCGTGAGAGATATTTTCTTTGTTTTATTGTTTGACCTTCGTGGCAATGGATTGCTAACATAACCTAAGTTCCTATGTGAATCTATGCTTGTAGTGGTTTGTCCTCTATTGCGATGACGATCATTGGGTCATATACTGCTGAAATGGTTTGAATATTTGGATAGCGTTGAAGAATTTTTTGGGTTCGTCCCCTGTTTTGTTTTTTGTTCTTTCATCCTCGAGCTGCGTAAACTGAATTGGTGTCTCAGAAAATGAAATCACTCACGGCCGAAACAATTCCGAAATGTAATAGCAAATTTCAGAGAAGAACCGTGAGAACGGATGGAAACAGTGTTTAACATGTCTGAGCTTATCAAAGGATTCCCCGTCTCTGTTGCCATCAGGTGCCTCGCACGGGTTTTGGATGGTGCAACAAAAACTCTCTAAGTATTTAACCTGGGTTTGTTTTGCCTCTAACGAGACACTTGGCTGTCGAGGTTTTGAGTGTGGTGATAGAGCAGAGACGCATGCAGCTTCATCTTCAGTTCGGAAAGTCAGTCACCATGGAGAAGAACCTACCCTCATCCATCCATGCTAGCGTGTTCAGAGAATCGGAGTCTCTGGACGGAAAATCTAATAAGATAAAAGGCTACGACTTCAACCAAAGAGTTGATTACCCTCAGCTTCTCAAATCAATGCTCTCAACTGGCTTCCAAGCTTCCAACCTCGGCGACGCTATTTCAGTCGTTAATTAGATGGTCTAGTTTTAACCTCTTATTCTCTAAAATTTAAATTGCCCTTTCTGTGTCTTTTTTTCTTTGGCTTAATTTTATTGCTTTGTCATTGAAATTAGACTAGAGTCTTGATGACAGGCTCGTTGCTGACGACGAGAAAGACCCTGCTTATAGAGAAGCTGTGAGGTGGATAATTTTCTTGGGTTTCACATCTAATCTTATTTCATCCGGCTACCTCGTCCAGTATCACATGGTGAGTGTTTATGAATAATTTGAAAACCAATTTAAATTTTGGTAAGAGTTCGTGATATGATGTTAGAGCTTTTAAAGATTGGGAAGTCTTTATATTTTATTTTTGTTACTTCCAATCCGTGCACTTAACTTATTGAAAGGATGAAAAGGTTTGAGGGGGCGTTTTGATGAATATTATATAAAAGTTAATATGAACTCTTTTCCAAAAACTCCCGATATAAATGGTTTATAGCAGTGAAGATTTTACAAAGTATGCACACAATGAACTTATTAGCTTTCTATGGCTGTTGTGTCCGGATCCCAACTGCATGTAAAGGGGTTGAATCGCATTGGCAACTTGTTAGTTCCCAATGACAACTATTGCAAATCCGAGGACTGGATTATTCCCATTTTCGACCAGATGTTGAAAGAACAAACTAAAATGTATGCATTCTTTTTTGCTTGTTTAATTTGTTTTTTCTCCATTAGCTTAACTCTTAATGTGATATATCAGCACTCTTTATTCCTTTGTGTTTTAAAATGCGGTAATAAAATGCGGGCTCTTTCCAGTTGCTATAAGAGCAGAATGTTTGAACCAACAATTACTTTGCTCGAATAAAACACGGAACAAAATATGAATGGAAGCAACGATGGCATAATCCTCAATAAAAAAAATTAACCATTAAAAAGGCCATTTGCGACATGGACCGAATTGACAATTTGCTTGATGGCTGCAGTAATCTCGTGTACATCCACAAAATCCCCAAAGACTGCGGCAAAGGCCCGCTTCTTGGCCTCCAGGGCATTCTCCGATTCCCCAGCCGGGTGGTTTTCTATGTTTTGTTACAATTATTTTTGGACTTTTAGCGACAGAGAAAAGATTTTCTGCCGCAATTATAGTAACAAGGAGGACGAGGACGAGGACGAGGGTCTTCTTCTCCATTAGTATGGCTAGGGTTTTCTTGGATTGGTGTTGTGTGGAACTAATATGAAATTAGGGTGTACAATATATATATATATATATATATATATATATATTTCACTTGGGGAAGGGTTGAGAAGTTTGCGGTTTTGCTTAGTGTCATTTTGTCGTTGGAGAATTTTTAGTGACAGTATTAACAGGTAGTCACCTTTTATTCTTTTTTCTTTCCGTCGGAGGCTTTGCTAATGACGTTGAGCATAATATTTTCTAATCTAATTTTATTTAATAACTAATTACACTAATCAATAATTAGTAATTTTAATTAAATTAATATTATAAATGAATACTATTTTACGTAACTACTAAGCAGTCTTGTTTATATATTGTGGTTAAATTAAGGTTAGTAACTACTATTACTATACGTAATTTGTACGTGCACTCGTTGTTTAATTTGTTGAAATTAATAGTAGTAATTAATATTTTTTATCTAACCACTAATCACAGCCGTCTATTTATTTGTTTAAATTGAAATTAGTAATTAATATATAGTGTACCTAATCACTCTTGTTTTATAATTTTTTTAAAATTAATTTATGAATAATGTGTCTAATTATTGCAATTGAAGATGGTAAAATTACCGTTCGTGGTCTTAACGAAAGCTTAGTATTGAGCCATACGGTAAGTACTCGTTCTTCTAAAAAATAAATATTAAGGGGATGATACAATCGTGTAGACGACGGTCAAAATTTTAGTTAAATAATAATTTTACATATTTATCTTTTTTTTATTTTAACCTTAGTTTGAGATTTTAATATGTAATTTAATGATGAATAATGATATTGTTATGTGATAATTATAGCAGGATTTTTGGGTCTCGTCTCTAACTTAGGTGAATACAAATGACAGAGTTTAAACATAAGTGATTTAATTATTGGAACAAGACTCAAGTTTTAGTGACCACTAAAGTATTTGATCGAGCCCTTAAATTTTGCGTCCGTCAATTAATGATTAAGATTCCCGACTTTGTTTTGACACCGCAGGTTACGAATTCATTTTTTTAGCATGGAAACATGAATCCAAACCTTGGTGTTGGACCAAAGTGCTATCAAAAACAAAATATATATATAGCTATTGCATTCTTCGGAACAACATTACATGATGAATCCAAGTTCCGGTACTAAAATGCATATTTGAGTTTTGGCGTGAAGGAGCTCAACAACAGAATCAGCTCACATACGAGATGAAAGAGCATATTAGATAGTTGGAGGAAAACAATGTGCCCCCGAGACAGATGCAGAGCTTAATTAACAGTATGTATGACAGTATGATCAATACGAAACATATTTACAATGAGACGGTGAAGATAATGTGAGTGAGATTGGGCGACACGAACCCCGTGCAATATACGTTGAAAGAAGCAAAACAAATTAAAGTACTGCACAAAGTACCTCATGGATGCCGAAAAACGTGTCACTCACCTCTTCATTTCACATGCGAAGTCACTTCGGATGTTGCACACGTGGTATTTCGTCGCCTTGATTCACTCCACGTACAAGGTCCATTGATACAAGAAGGTAGAGGTTTCGTTTGTCCATGTCACGCTGGTTAGGAAGAACTTCAACATTGAGTTGGCACTTGTGGAAGATGAAAAGAAGGATTCATACGCTTGGGTACTGAGTCAGTTACGGTTTGTTACATTTACCTAGTCTTCTCTAATAAAACCACACCTTTTCGGGTTTGCTAATCTGCTAGCTATCTACTATCTCAGTTCGCTCTTTCGAGACAGAGCTGAAATCCACTAGGCTGTAAAACAAACGAGAATTACTCACACGACGAACTAGTTTATTCGCTCTCGAATGAGAGCTAACAACTAACCTAGTTGTTTAATTTCAACGTTCAGGATAAGCAAGCTCTTTCGAGACAATCACAAATATAATTGGATCCTATTCAAGTTGATCACGCAAGAACTGAAACAAAATGGAAATTAAACATAAACAAACATCCATCCCAACTGGCATAAATCATCAAAGTCTAACAATCATTCGTTAAAAAGGAAATCACCTAGGGTTCATCTAATCTAAGTACGAGGAGTTTAGTCGTTACCCACCCATTGATACAAAATTTCTAAACGTTTCTCTACATTTCGTCCCCAAATCTCCTGAAATCAAGGGGAACCGATCTTTAAATAGGTCTTGAAATAAAGGGGAACTGGTCTTTAAACCGGTCTTTAATTATGCATGAAATCTTGGTTAAATGAGGACGATGAACCCGGTAAATCAAATGTCATCAGACAACTCGATGAACTAGCATCCCAAGGAACATGTAACCTGAAGACCGTAACCCTAAAACTCAGTGACTGAAGGAATCAACAACCCAGCCTACCTGACAGGTGACCCGCACAACCCGTCTGTTTGATAAGTGTAAGTACCGCATAATGAAATTAGCTTAGCATTCCTAGAATAAACAACCACAAATAACTAATTTTAAAATATAATATTTTAATACACAAAATTACTGTAAAATCTTTTAGTATATATTTGCGTCTTGAATTAAAATTTTGATTTTATGTAAATCTAATTATGAATATTTATTATAAATTTTTGTGATGGAAGGATATATTAGTACGGAATCACACAAACCTTATAGCAAAACAGTAATGCCTAATTTTTTTACCTCTTTTTCTAGAACTTTTTTTAAATTATTGAATAATTATATTTTTATATTTCACATGAGGCCAATTTTTTACTTATTATTTTTAGATGAATCATGTATTAGGGGTTAACGACGTCAATAGATCATAAGATTGAATTTATAAGAAAAGTTTAATATATTGTAGATTTTCAGGTTATCAAAATAATGACGACGTTAATTGAACCGTTTTAGGATCATTTATTGCATATTTGAACAATAATTAGATTGCCTTAAGATGCTCTTATATATTTTAAACGATTTGAAATTTTAAATAAATTGTATATTAAGCTCATTTACATTGTTGGTGACATGTTATTGAATATAGTTGGAAATTTTTATTGTTTGCTCTATTGCAAGTACTCTTTACTGGTTTGGTTATGCTCTGCATCACTTTCAATGTTGATGTTGGTTGATTTGAAAATTATAATGAATAACATTTGGGAAGATAACAACATGTTTTATATAATATATGAATAGTTATGAAAGGAAAAAAAATAAGGGGAAAAGAAAAATTGTAGAAAAAATTAAAATACTAAAACATATTAAAGTGAGATATGATTGGTTGGATGGAGGAAAAAAGGGGACCAATAGAAACTCAAATATGCCACATGTGAATCCATTTTAAGTGCATTGATATATATATTTTCTTAGATTAGGTTATGATAAATGGATTTCACCCCACCTCTCAAACACCCACTAAAATTAACTAATGGAATCGTATATCCCTATGGCCTTTCTAACTATATTAATTAACTTAATTATGATAACTACACCAAATAACAATGGAAGTTTGTTTGTTTGAATGTTGTAGTATTAATTCAGAAACTAATAGCTGAATTAAAAGAAAGAAAACAGCAAGAAATCAAGTTTCGAATATGGGATTGATTGTTTCTTAGACTCGAATCTATAGTAGCTATCAATGTATGAATGAATAATATGCAATCTCAATTAAACAAGTAAAAATGGCTTGGAAATTTCCTAAGATAACCTAAGATCGCTCTCACGAATCTTAGGATCTATTATGCTTGACCTAAGACTCCTCTCTCGAGCTAATCTTAACCCAAGCAGAATGCGCTATAGGTGTTCGATAAAATGCCACAATGATAAACAATGCAAAAATCCTAGACGAACCGCTACTCTCTCAAGCTAACGGGGAATCTAGAGTTCTTCCTAAGTGTCCTATCAATCACCGTTCCTCTCGGACCCACTAATCGATAACAAAGATTCAATCAAGTTGATCAAGCAAGAGTAAATCTGAAATTAGGTTTTGGCAAGAACACAGTTTTTCTTGAATAACATCGATATCATAGTCAAAGGGTTAAAAATCCAACATCTATACAAAGTCTAAACTAAAGCTTCATCTAATCCGAACAACACAAAAGTTTAGCCGCTCATGGTTTCATAAATAAGATCACAAGAGAAGATAAGAAAAATCGAAGCATAAGACATGTTCTTCATGGAGATCCTAATCTTCGACTTGATGATTCACCCTTCGCCAAGCGTGGTTGATCCTCTCGCTTCAATCTTCTCTCCGAAACTCTCGCTCTCTCTAAGAGTTCGAAAATATGTCTATAATGAAGTGTATCGTGTCCAAAGGGGTCTCAGGGGTATATATAGGCTTCTTGGCCAAGTTAGAGATGGAAAAGGATCCAAAATCTCGTCTGGACAAAGAGCACGACCTGCTGTTAAAGAGAACGACAGTACTGTTTGAAATTAGCTTCTCAGTTGTGGGCATCAGTAGGAAAAGCACGGCGCTGCTGTTTAAATATAAGTAATTTGGCAACAGTGTGAACATCAAAGTTGTAGATAATCGAATTATCTTTCCAACACCACTGACCATGTATCAATCGGACTTCAAAATGATGAATTTGACCAAAATACTAAACTGCCACATTTGCTTCCCAAACCGAACGTACCGAGTTGTTCCACCCACTCTGTTATGTCTTGGTTCATCCTGGGACATCATATGACATCCGAAATATACAAAACACATGAAAAGCAACTTAAAACGGTCCAATGGCTCAAGTGGGAACTAAATATGCACATAGCATCATGAATTTAATAAAATTAAGACACCCAAATATCTCAAAATATTGTTTAAAACATGAATGAATGTTCTAATAATCCAACACATCAAGGTATTTAATAGAATAATTTTAAGATTCGAGTAAATTCGAGTAACCCATGAATTTTACTGCTAAGTATCAATAAAGTATGTTGTGAGGTTATATAAACTTCCAAAACTTTTTTAAAGAAACATTTATTCTTATATGATATCCCTAAATTACCTAAGATAATTAAAAAGGTAAATAATTTTTTCTTATGATAAAATGTAAAATACAAATATAGATATGGTTTAGAGATTATATTAGAAAAAACAGAATGAAAATAATCATAAATTATCCATAAAAAGAAGAAAATATAAAAGTTTATAGAATATAAACCAATCTCCTTCTCATATTTCCTATTTTACTGGACTACCTGCCAAATCATATTTTCTTACCTACCCATACTCTATTAAAATAATATTTTCCCCGATTATAAATTCACAATTTATCTTCATAAAATGAATATCATTCATCTATTCAAACGATAATCTAATTACATATACGTTTTCCTAACTCTATGATGTCTATTGAAAAAATCTGCTTTTGAGAATGATTCATCTCTTCCCCAATGAAAAAGAAAAAGAAAAAAAGAGGTTCGACAACAATTGCAAAATCAGATTAGTAATTTACGAGAATATGTTGAAATTTAAGGTAATTATATGATTATATTAATCCATTTAGTCTTTCATGGTTTATCTTTTTATATTTTATGATTTTATGTTATCAATGACAAATTAATATAAGGCAAACTATGTAAAGTTCTATACTATAGGTTTGCTTCGTTCTTCCTATCTTTTTTTCTCAGCATGTTGATGTGAAACACAACCATTGTGATTGTAGGTGAAAAGGGGTGTCTTGGACACACCATCACAAAATCCACCAATTTGCTACCCGAAATCCTGACTGACCACGTATTCACACTTGATGTCCCCCAAGCTCTTCCAATTCGGGATCCATTCACAGTGAGGATTGGGATTCAGAATTTAAATACCTTCTACTAGCAGTGGGAGAGAATTGAGATTTGGGCCGCAAATTTTAAATCTAGCGTGGGGGCTAGAATATGTTGGAGGAAATTATCGGGAAGTGATGACAATCTGACTTTAATAAAGTTAACAACAATTATAAACGTTAGGCCTGCAAACTGAATACGACTTTAAAAAATGAGAAATCAACTCACCAAATATCAAAGTTTAGACGACAAGAAAGGTAAGCTTCCCGAAGTGCTAGCCAACTGTCCAAACGCCTTGACTGATGCAGTGGGGGGTTTTTGTCTTCAACACGGGCATTCTTGCTGGCACATATGTCAAGCCTTCTGTAAACAATACCTTTCATTTGGATTGATGAAGAAAACTGTAATGTTTTAAAATACATAAGTTTCTATATCTTTCTTTAGTTGTGGAATAATTAACGAGAACCAGATTTGTATGTATGCTTTTAAGTCTCAATTATATACATATGAAAGACTCTAAACTCTAACTGACCTGACCTCACTAAGTATTGAACAACAAAGCATATAACGTCGACCCTCCACTGCCTAAACCTGATTCCAAAGAAAAGCGTTCAAACTTTGTTCAAAGTAAAAAACATAAACTCTAAAAGACCAAAAAGACCATGATGCTCTCGGATTCTGTTGTTCTATATGTTGCTAGAGCTGAGAGCCGCTCCGCAACCTTCGCTCCCGAGTAAACGGCTTGGCGGGTCGCCTTGGGAAAACCCATATATGCCACTCGTAATGTAACAAGGGCTGTCTTTCTTGTTGATTTAGCCAATTTCTCGACGACGTCGTGTTCCCTAGCCTCGGCTCCTTCCAATTCACTTTCCCAGCGTCGTATTTGATCCTCTCGGATCTCTATCATCACCTTGTCCTCGTCCTCGTCACCATGTGCCTCGCCCCTAGGGTTGGTTAGATTCATATTGGTTGAGGTCGTCATGATGTCTGTGTGATGGTTGATGATGAGTTGCGGGTGGGTGATGCTTGCACACTGCGTCGAATTTTGGCTTAGGCTTGAGAGGCTGGTGATGTACGGCGTCGAGGGTTTGTGGTATATATGGACGGGCTGCGTTGGTTGTATGTTTGGCTTAGTAGTTTACGGTGATAGAGAAGAGAGGCTTGGAGGTGGAGTTGAGTGGCGGTGGCAGCAAGCAACATCGAGAAGAATCCAAAAATAGGAATAGAAACCCTAAACCTAGGGAGAAAACGCTATAAGCAACAGAGATTTCTATGATTACTTGGAAAGTTGAGTTGAAACAAGTGTAAATATGGAATTGAAAAATATTGTAGATGGAAACTTGAATCAAAGGATATAAGGATTGCAATTGGAATTATGTTTCCCATTCTATTCAAAGAGAAAATAAACTTTCCTAGAAGTCCCTTGTATCCTTTGATTTAACATTTGATCGACAACAAATAAAGACTAACGAGCGAATTTCACCCTCAAAATCAAATACCCACTAGAATGAACTAATGAAATAGTATTTCTCTAGGGTCTTTCTAATGCTATTACTCAAATTGACTAATTAACTATACCAAGTAACAATTAAGGTTTTTTTGTATGATTGTTGGAGTAACCAATTATCGACTAAGAATGCAAATCAAATGAAAAAAAATGCAAGAGATTGAGGTTCAAATATGGAATGATGGTTGTTCGGATTCGAATATACAAAATCTAGCAATGCATGGATGAACGATATGCTATCTCAATTATTCACGTTATAATGGCTTGGCGATTTCCTACGATAGTCTTTGATCAATCTCACACCTCTAAGGATCTATTCTGCTCAGCCGTAGACTCCTTTCTTAAGCTAATCTACACCTAAGCAAAACGCACTAAAGGTGTTCGATGAAATGCCACAATGATAAACGATGCAAAAAGCCTAGATTAAACACTCCTCTCTCGAGCTAACGAGTAACCTAGTTTTCTTTCTAAGCGTCCTATTGACCTACGTTCCTCCCGGACCCAAAAATCAATGACAATGATTGAATCAAGATGATCAGACAAGAAAGAATCGACATTAGGTTTTAGCAAGAACACATCATTAGTCAGAATAACCTCGATAACAAATCAAAGGGTTAAAATGCCAACATCCATACAAAAGCTAAGCTAAAACTTCATCTCATCCAAACAACACGAAAGGTTTACCTACTCATGGTTCAAGAAACAAGAAAGGAAGAAGAAAGGAAAATAATCCAGGAAGAAAACATGTTTCGTCGAGAAATCTCCGCCTTGTCATCGATCTTCAATCTGTCTCCAATCGTTAATGTTCTCTCGTTTCAATCCATCTCTCGAACTCTTTCTCTCTCTAAAAACTCAAAAATATGTCTGGAATAAAGTGTCCCCGTCAAAAGGGCTGCTTGGGCTATTTATATCGTCTCTTCCGAATTGAAGAAGGAAAAGCCTGGGAAAATCTGGCTGAAGGAGGGACACGCCGTGTCTTAGGAGGACACGTCGTGTTCCTACGAACACACTGTGTTTCTTAAGGACACGGGCGTGATTCTCCAAATAGAGGCTCTCAGGTCCAATTTCTAGAGAAAAGAACACGGATGTTACCTTGAGGACACGCCGTGTTCTCAGGGAACACTCTGTGTTCCTCTAGTGTCTCAGTACAACTTTGCTCCGAACCACTAAAATCGTCCGTGTTAGTTCCCGATTGTCACCAAACGACGTACATCGCCTGAAGTGCAGCAAATACATCCCAAACAACGTAATATGGACTTGAGGGGTAAGCGAACTAAACATGTACTCAAAATCCTAAGGTTGAATACATTTTGACACACAATAATATAGTTTATAACGAGAATATGTGTGTCGATAATACAACATATCAAAGACCAAATATATCTCGAGAATTATCGGGGTCTTTTTGCACTCGAGGTCCCTTCGTTACACTTTACTCAACTTAGGTTTCACGGTTTAGTTCCTCAAACTTGAGAGATAAACTATCACTACTAAGAAACTAGAAACTACATGAACTAACTAGATGAGCAAAAGAAAAGCAATGGACAACAATTAAAATGAGATGTTGCTAGGTATGGAGACTAGTCAATGCTCCAATACCCTTCACGAGAAGAGCTGGACATAATTGAAACCTACTATGACATTGATTTTCCTCTAGACATTGGTAGGAATCCAAGAACCCAAGACAAGGTCTTGTAATGGATTACCACTACCAATTCACAAGTGATCAAGCCAATTGGTAGTGAACTCAAGGTGGTTGAAAAAATTCCTAGGTGCTAAGAAAGACTTAATGAAACCACAAAAACCAAGCAAGGTGTGCTAGTCATCTTATGGCACCCCCAAACATCCCAACCACTCAAGTTGTCACTACCTAAGTGATTACCGGAATGCACTATAAGTGTTTGATGAAATGTCACTAAGGGAATCCTCACATTAAATGTTGAATTGGGGTGTGGCTTGGTCCACACACACCTTACTTCAATCTTGGATTAACAACTAACACAATATTAAGTAAAGTCATGGAAAGGAGAGTATTGATTTGACATAATTCAAGCCATGACATAAACTAGGTTGAAAACACCATAATCCACACACATCATTATCATAATAAGTATCCAAGTGTATCCTAATCTTCATCATTAGGGGATCATCCTTCAAACAACATGATCTCTAGTCTAGGAATAACACAAACTAGACTATCATGGTAAAACTCATAGGAGAAAGAGAGGTTACAAACACCATTCTTGAAATCTAGGTAGAAGGCTTAAAGGTGATGCTTCCTTGACCCTCAATCTTGACTGCAAACTCCACTCACTCAATCCAAGCTAGCTTCAACACCTTCAAATGGTCCTCAATCTACTCATCTAGGTTTCCCAATTGAGAGAGAATGGAAAGGGGAAATCATATATGGACAATTGTTATGCATGTAGTGAAAATTATGTCTCCTCTCTCCTCCAAAATGCCTTTAAATACTCTTGTTTGCAGGATCCACACACCGTGTGGTCCCACACGGGCTTCACAGGCCATGTGGCCTCGTTTCTCCCTCGTCCAGCCTCCGTTTGCGCTCTGGTTTGTCTCGTTCGAATTTTCTTGTCGTCCTCTATCAATCGGTTACATGCAAGCTCAATGAAACATTGAGAAAGCAAGTCAAATAGACCAAAATGGTCCGTTCGAGAAAATGCAACAAGAAACCCTTATTTCTTCCAACCAATCACAAATGAGAGTAAAAAATGGTCAAACTGAGTCAAGAGTCAGTCAAGATGGGGTCAAAATGGCTACCAATAATTGAGCTATCAAATCCACCCACACTTGAACATTGTTATTCCTCAAGAAAATCTACTAATCACAGTCAAAGAGAATTCAAAACATGGTGAAAGGAAGAACATTGCCTAGCATTTCAAGCCTACTTCACGATGCCAAGGTTGCAAGCCAATCACCAAACCACTCATTATGTACACGACACTAAATCCATTTGACTAGTAGAAGACAAACTCATATATATAATGCAAATGATTTGATTCCTTACCACCAAAGTGTATTCATATCCCCCCAAACACTCATGCCTTTGAATTGTCAGCGGAAGAAACAGACCGACGGCTCGTCCTAACCTGGATTACTCTTCCGTCCTGAGGGAGAAAGTGCTTTTCTATAGATCATAACACTTAAGTAATACTAGCACCTCCCCCTTATTTTGATTGTTTTCTTGACTAATCTACTCCTATAGACTACTATATACAACTTGCTTCCTTTAGATTTTCTTTTCTTTTAATCTTCTTTTATTTTCTTTTCTCATTTTTCACTTTTTATGGCTTTTTTGATATTACGGCTTTTTCAAATGGGGTACTCACAACCTTGGCCAGACTAAGAAGTAACCAGTCTCAGGCCCACACTCCAAGCCTTAGAAAGGTTGGGAAGAAGGCGGACCTCAAGGGTCGCCACACGTGTTTAGGTTGTAACCAAACCCCATGAAATTTTTTATTCTAGCAACCACATTCGTACTCTTTCCGCCCGTTTTAAGTTCGTAACAACCTAGTTAAACTCATTGAGGTGGATACACTTACACTCTACTGCAACTTAGAACAAGACAGTGGAAGGAAATGATCCATATGCATCATATATATGAGTCTATAGCATACAAGTTTCAGGTAAAATGACAGGTGGTTCAAAAATGATCTACTCAACAACCTATTCATCCTCAAGCAGTATGAACAGACTAGGTATGCATCCACTGACAACCACATATTCAAATTCCAAAGGGAGTTTTATAATGCAAGAACAAACAAGATATGCAACAAAGGATCCCAAACCCGATACAGTACAAACACAATTTTTCCCCACACTTGCATAACACATTGTCCTCAATGTGAAAAGAGAAGATGAAGGATGAAAAGATGAAGGATCAGGGTCGAGGAATCATCATAAAACACAAAGCCAAAAACAAAAGAAACATAAAAACAAACACAAATAATGGTCGAGTCAAGAGACAAAAAGAAATTCCAAGGGCACCGAGGAAGCGTATCAACAACAATCCAATCTACTTATGCAAGAGTATGCAAGAATGTACACAAGTAGAAATGAAAGAGACAAAATGCAAAAGATAGGCAAAACGAATGAAGAAACTGACTAGTTATTCTCAAGCAAGACTAACTAGCAATCCTAAACAATAGTATTCTATAATCCACAAATGAGTAAGACAAGGGTGAGCAAAAGCTATTGAACCATCTTAACTCATTTAGCATCAATTGCCACAAAGTAATCATCACAAATGTGTACCAAGTCCAATGAACAAGAATGAGCATAAAGAGTGTATGCAAAGCATCAAGTGACAAGGTATGCATCATTCAAGGGTAATCAATTTGTGAGCTCAATGGACTAGTAGTATGCATCATTCTTCTTTGAATCATTAATCAAAACAATGAGCACCTATGAAAAATCAAGAGTAATGGCATAATTAAATTTCAAAAATTAGAAGTAATGAGTAAATTCACAATCATCAATTCATCAATTGAAAGCATCAAATTCACCCAGCAATAGCCTAGGTTCAATTATACAAGGGAGCATGAAGATGCAATTCCAAATTCACACAAAGATTCAATATTTCACATAATTCTTATTCAATCAACATCCCATTAGCAAAACTAGACATTCAAGTAGGTACAACCATCCTAAACTAAAAATGGAACTCAACAACATATGTATCTAAAATCTAATTGAACTATTATAAGATTCGAGTGACATTCGTACATTTGATTACTGAATATGTTAAAATGCTAGTAAAACTAAGTGTGGTGTGAGATTATAAACTTTCAAAAAAAATTTAAAGAAACATTTATTTTGCTTAGTGATATCGGCATAATGCTAGTTTACAATTAGAAAGGTAAAATAATTTGTTCTTTTGATAAAAAAATAAAATAAAAATTTAGATATGGTTCAAAGATTACATTACATTCACATACAAAAACAATACATTTCACACACAAAAATTAACAAATTACATTACATTTCACACACAAAAATGAAATTACATTACAAAATACTAAAATTGGAAAAAAAATATTTTTTTCAAAAAGAAGAAAATATATAAATTTTATAAAATATACCAATCTCCTCTACATATTTCCTATTTTACCATCACAACACACCTATCAAATTTTATTTTGCTACCTATCCATATTCTGTAAAACAATATGTTTCCAGCCATAAATTTACCACTTATCTTCACAAAATTAATACCATTATCTATTGAAATGAAAAACTAATTGTATATAAGTTTTTCTACTTTTCCGATGTCTATTAGAAAATTCTCCTTGTGAGAATGATTCATTTCTTTCCCAATGAAAAAGAAAAAGCAAAAAAGACGTTTCAATATATAATAGTGAAAAATCAAATTAATAATTTACTAATTTATCAGAATATGTAGAGATTTAAGGTAATTATATGGTTATATTAATTCATTAAGTCTTTTGTGATTGACCCTTTTATTTTTATAATTTTATGTTATAAATGACATATTAATGTAAAGCAAATTATGCAACATTCTACATTATAATTTTGCTTCGTTTTCGTTATCTTTATTTATTAGATTCTATCCTTTTTTGCCCAATGTTGGGCTTTTTCTATGGGCATTTATGATAGTTTTGTGGGCTTGGGTTTTTATTTATTTTTTTGCTTGTTGATGTGAAACACGACTATCATGATCGTAATGAAAAGGGACGTTCTGGCACCCTATGACACACCACCACAAGTTCAACAAATTCACCACCTGAATTCCTGACTAGTCACAAACTCGCACCTGATCACCTCCAACGTGTTCAGATTCAAGATCTACTTATGCACGAGGATTGGGATGTGGAATTCAAAGTTGGTGCACCACATTTTTGCATACCTTCCACGAGCGGCGAGAGAATATTGAGGTTTGGGTCGCTGCAAATTTTAGATTTAGCAGCGGATAGAAGAAAATCGTCGGGAAGTGCGAATGTCAATCGACAGTTCGGATATCGGACTCCGTTTGTCTCTCCGTGTTTTTTTTTTGTTTTGTAATTTCTCTATATACGAATATGACTGTGAGCAAACATTTAAGGTTGATTTTACTGCGAATTGCATGGAGAAGTGTTGAGTACTTAAATACGAGATACGAAATTTCTTTGGAAAGTGCTTACTTGTTTAGGAAATGATGATGGGCCTGTGGGACTAAAGGTTGGGATTCGTATTTTATGGTTAACGACAATTATAAATGTTAGGCCTACCAACTAAGTATGATTTTAATCCGTGAGATAACACTAAACTCTTTAAAATCCACCACACTTATTATTAAATAATTTTCGTTCACCTGATACTATTAAACTCATATTATTGTTCATCACGTACCACTCTGTTAAAATTTTAGCCGGAAAAATGATATAAACTAATCGGAAATATCAACTGACGTTTTGGGGAAAACCCTATACATTGTGCCACCTGAAAATTAGCCGAATGAATGATCACATAGTTGTATTTATTGAATAATTTGTGTATCATTGGGGCTTTAAGCCTAGTACTTATACAAATAGCAAAGTCGTCATACATGAACGGTTCACTACTCAACTTATTTTCCTAAACCTTATAGTATACTTATTGTATTTTTTATTTCATAATTCGATTAAACTTCTCGATCAATATATAGTTAAAAAAACATCATATTGGTATTTGCTCGTACCTAGTTGACTTTTTAAGAGCTTATACTAATTGGCTTTGAAGTATTAACCCAGATATTTTTGAAAGAAACACAGATTCGAGGATTTTAATCCCCACAGTGGACAAATTGGTAATCCACAATCAGAGAGTACGACGTCATTAATCGTCGTCGCTAAAAGAAGTAGCTTAGTCATTTTTCTCGCTATGTTTGGTTTATTTCTTTGTTCTTCTCTATGTTGGAATTTGGTTTCTTTCTATTTATTCTTAACTGATCTCATCGGCAATTTTTTTTATATAAATGATTATTGATTTTGTTCCAGCCACAAGCAGATGTACATGGAATCAAAACTTTGTAACTCGTCATCCTTTGAGTGCATTGTTTATGATCATCCAAGTTCAATTTGGACTGATGGTTGCGGCTCCAAACAGAAGTCAAACGCGAGTCATACTGACGGGAACAAGAAAACAATCAACTGGTGAAAAGAGCACCTTGAAGCTGCGTCGTAGTTTGGTCTGGTCGAGCAAGTGTCTTAAGACAAGCTCGCTTTCTGATGGTCCATGTCATAAGAACATATTTTAGCGGCAGTGGTCATTGCAGGTTGCATTAAGATTAGCTTGATTAACGGTTCTTACAGTTTGGCAATAAAGTCTCGAACCGAATTACAATAAAATATGAAGATGAAAGTGTTAATGTACCCGTCTTTTGGATTTATTGTAGTATGGGTTTGGGTCTATTGTAGTCTGGGCCGTTTTGGTGTCACAGTTGGGCCATCGTGTTTGGCTGGCTTGTGAGCAAAGGAGTATAGGCGTATAGGTAGGGTTGGCTGTGCTAAAATACCACTAACTAAATTTGATTTTATAACTTTGTTTGACCATTGTTTACACGGCTTACCGTAATGACACTTAAGTTTTGAGCCATTTCCGACATGCCTGTCAAATATTAGTCGATTTGAGAATTTTCAAATTTTCATGTCAAAATTGTTCATTTCCATAGGTTAACCCCTTTGGAAATTGACAATTTTGACATAAAATTAAAAAATTTCAAATTTGGGAATTTTTAACCTACATGTTTTGAATGACTAACATTTACGGTTCCACAATGTTAGAACCTTCAAATAATTGTCAAATGAAGTTAAAAAACATTTTTGAACATGCTAAAATAATACCAAGTAAATTTTATTTTTAACGTCTTTTTACCATTGTTTATAGGGGTTACCATAATCACACTAGTTTTTTAACCATTTCCAACATGCATTTCAAATATTTGTCGATTTGAAAATTTTGAAATTTTATGTCAAAATGGCTCATTTCCATAGGTTAACCCCTTTGGAAATTGACAATTTTGACATGAAAATTCAAAATTTTCAAATTGGCTAATATTTGACATGCATATTCGGAATGCCATAAAATTAAGGTTTCACCATGTTAGGCCCTTGAAATAATAGCCAAATGCAGTTAAAAAATATATTGGAACATGCTAAAATAACACTGACTAAATTTGATTTTGTAACTTTGTTTGACCATTGTTTACAGGGGTTACCATAATGACACTTCAGTTTTGAGCCATTTCCGACATGCCTGTCAAATATTAGTCAATTTGAAAATTTTCATGTCAAAATTGCTCATTTTCATAGGTTAACCCCTTTGGAAATTGACAATTTTAACATGAAAATTAAATTTTTTTAAATTGGCGAATATTTGACATGTTTATTGGTTATAACTAACAATTAAGGTTCCACCATGTTAGACCCTTCAAAAAATAACCAAATGAAGTTAAAAACATTTTTGAACACGCTAAAATAAAACTGAGTAAATTTTATTTTTAACTTGGTTTGACCATTGTATACGGTGGTCCACCATAATGACACTTGAGTTTTGAGCCATTTTGAACATGCATATCAAATATTAGTCGATTTGAA
The DNA here is from genome assembly GCA_030674075.2 of Linum usitatissimum. NCBI lineage: Eukaryota > Viridiplantae > Streptophyta > Magnoliopsida > Malpighiales > Linaceae > Linum > Linum usitatissimum. The sequence goes on from JAUJYP020001182.1 coordinate 5,770,253, forward strand.
AATTTTCAAATTTGCATGTCAAAATGGCTCATTTCCATAGGTCAACCCCTTTGGAAATTGACAATTTTAACATGAAAATTAAAATATTTAAAACTGGCTAATATTTGACATGTATATTCGAAATGATATAAAATTAAGGTTTAACGAGTGTTAGGCCCTTGAAATAATAGCGAAATGAAGTAAAGATACAATTTGAAACATGCTAAAATAACATCGAGCTAATTTAATTTTTAACTTCATTTGACCATTGTTTAAAGGGGTTACCATAATGACACTTGAGTTTTGAGTCATTTCCAACATGCCTGTCAAATATTAGTCGATTTGAAAATTTTGAAATTTTATGTCAAAATGGCTAATTTCCATAGGTTAACCCCTTTGGAAATTGACAAATTTGACATGAAAATTCAAAATTTTCAAATTGGCTAATATTTGACATGCATATTCGGAATGCCATAAAATTAAGGTTTCACCATGTTAGGCCCTTGAAATAATAGCCAAATGCAGTTAAAAAATATATTGGAACATGCTAAAATAACACTGACTAAATTTGATTTTGTAACTTTGTTTGACCATTGTTTACGGGGGTTACCATAATGACACTTCGGTTTTGAGCCATTTCCGACATGCACGTCAAATATTAGTCAATTTGAAAATTTTCATGTCAAAATTGCTCATTTTCATAGGTTAACCCCTTTGGAAATTGACAATTTTAACATGAAAATTAAATTTTTTTAAATTGGCGAATATTTGACATGTTTATTGGTTATAACTAACAATTAAGGTTCCACCATGTTAGACCCTTCAAAAAATAACCAAATGAAGTTAAAAACATTTTTGAACACGCTAAAATAAAACTGAGTAAATTTTATTTTTAACTTGGTTTGACCATTGTATACAGGGTCCACCATAATGACACTTGAGTTTTGAGCCATTTTGAACATGCATATCAAATATTAGTCGATTTGAAAATTTTCAAATTTACATGTCAAAATGGCTCATTTCCATAGGTTAACCCCTTTGGAAATTGACAATTTTGACATGAAACTTAATTTTTTTTTAAATTCGTGAATATTTGCCATACTTATTAGTTATAACTAACAATTAAGGTTCCACCATTTTAGACCCGCCAAATAATAACCAAATCAAGTTAAAAACATTTTTGAACATGCTAAAATAAAACCGAGTAAATTTGATTTTTTACTTCATTTGGCCATTGTATACAGGGTCCACCATAATGACACTTGAGTTTTGAGCCATTTTGAACATCCATATCAAATATTAGTCGATTTGAAAATTTTCAAATTTGCATGTCAAAATGGCTCATTTCTATAGGTCAACCCCTTTGGAAATTGACAATTTTAACATGAAAATTAAAATATTTAAAACTGGCTAATATTTGACATGTATATTCGAAATGATATAAAATTAAGGTTTAACAGTGTTAGGCCCTTGAAATAATAGCGAAATGAAGTAAAGATACAATTTGAAACATGCTAAAATAACATCGAGCTAATTTAATTTTTAACTTCATTTGACCATTGTTTAAAGGGGTTACCATAATGACACTTGAGTTTTGAGTCATTTCCAACATGCCTCGTCAAATATTAGTCGATTTGAAAATTTTGAAATTTTATGTCAAAATGGCTCATTTCCATAGGTTAACCCCTTTGGAAATTGACAATTTTGACATGAAAATTCAAAATTTTCAAATTGGCTAATATTTGACATGCATATTCGGAATGCCATAAAATTAAGGTTTCACCATGTTAGGCCCTTGAAATAATAGCCAAATGCAGTTAAAAAATAATTTGGAAAATACTAAAATAACACTGACTAAATTTGATTTTGTAACTTTATTTGACCATTGTTTACAGGGGTTACCATAATGACACTTCAGTTTTGAGCTATTTCCGACATGCCTGTCATATATTAGTCGATTTGAGAATTTTCAAATTTTCATGTCAAAATTGATCATTTCCATAGGTTAACCCCTTTGGAAATTGATAATTTTGACATGAAAATTAAATTTTTTTAAATTGGCGAATATCTTACATGTTTTTTGGTTATAACTATAAATTAAGGTTCCACCATGTTAGACCCTTCAAATAATAACCAAATGAAGTTAAAAACATTTTTGAACATGCTAAAATAAAACCGAGTAAATTTGATTTTTAACTTCGTTTGACCATTGTATACAGGGGTCCACCATAATGACACTTGAGTTTTGAGCCATTTTGAACACGCATATCAAATATTAGTCGATTTGAAAATTTTTAAATTTGCATGTCAAAATGGCTCATTTCCATAGGTTAACCCCTTTGGAAATTGACAATTTTGACATGAATTTGTTTTTTTAAATTCGCGAATATTTGCCATGCTTATTGGTTATAACTAACAATTAAGGTTCCACCATGTTAGACCCTTCAAAGAATAACCAAATCAAGTTAAAAACATTTTTGAACATGCTAAAATAAAACCGAGTAAATTTGATTTTTTACTTCGTTTGGCCATTGTATACAGGGTCCACGATAATGACACTTGAGTTTTGAGCCATATTGAACATGCATATCAAATATTAGTCGATTTGAAAATTTTCAAATTTGCATGTCAAAATGGCTCATTTCTATAGGTAAACCCCTTTGGAATTTAACAATTTTAACATGAAAATTAAAATTTTTAAAACTGGCTAATATTTGACATGTATATTCGAAATGATATCAAATTAAGGTTTAACAGTGTTAGGCCCTTGAAATAATAGCGAAATGAAGTAAAGATACAATTTGAAACATGCTAAAATAACATCGAGCTAATTTAATTTTTAACTTCATTTGACCATTGTTTGAAGAGATTACCATAATGACACTTGAGTTTTGAGTCATTTCCAACATGCTCGTCAAATATTAGTCGATTTGAAAATTTTGAAATTTTATGTCAAAATGGCTCATTTCCATAGGTTAACCCCTTTGGAAATTGACAATTTTGACATGAAAATTCAAAATTTTCAAATTGGCTAATATTTCACATGCATATTCGGAATGCCATAAAATTAAGGTTTCACCATGTTAGGCCCTTGAAATAATAGCCAAATGCAGTTAAAAAATATTTTGGAACATGCTAAAATAACACTGACTAAATTTGATTTTCTAACTTTGTTTGACCATTGTTTACGGGGGTTACCATAATGACACTTCGCTTTTGTGCCATTTCCGACATGCCCGTCAAATATTAGTCGATTTGAGAATTTGAGAATTTTCATGTCAAAATTGCACATTTCCATAGGGTAACCCCTTTGGAAATTGACAATGTTGACAAGAAAATTAAAATTTTTTTAAATTGGCGAATATCTGACATGTTTATTGGATATAACTAACAATTAAGGTTCAACCATGTTAGACCCTTCAAATAATAAAAACTGAAGTTAAAAACATTTTTGAACATGCTAAAATAAAACCGAGTAAATTTGATTTTTAACTTCGTTTCACCATTGTATACAGGGTCCACCATAATGACACTTGAGTTTTGAGCCATTTTGAACACGCATATCAAATATTAGTCGATTTGAAATTTTTTAAATTTGCATGTCAAAATGGCTCATTTCCATAGGTTAACCCCTTTGGAAATTGACAATTTTGACATGAAATTTTTTTTTTAAATTCGCGAATATTTGCCATGCTTATTGGTTATAACTAACAATTAAGGTTCCACCATGTTAGACCCTTCAAAGAATAACCAAATCAAGTTAAAAATATTTTTGAACATGCTAAAATAAAACCGAGTAAATTTGATTTTTTACTTCGTTTGGCCATTGTATGCAGGGTCCACGATAATGACACTTGAGTTTTGAGCCATTTTGAACATGCATATCAAATATTAGTCGATTTGAAAAGTTTCAAATTTGCATGTCAAAATGGCTCATTTCTATAGGCAAACCCCTTTGGAAATTGACAATTTTAACATGAAAATTAAAATTTTTAAAACTGGCTAATATTTGACATGTATATTCGAAATGATATCAAATTAAGGTTTAACAGTGTTAGGCCCTTGAAATAATAGCGAAATGAAGTAAAGATACAATTTGAAACATGCTAAAATAACATCGAGCTAATTTAATTTTTAACTTCATTTGACCATTGTTTGAAGAGATTACCATAATGACACTTGAGGTTTGAGTCATTTCCAACATGCCTGTCAAATATTAGTCGATTTGAAAATTTTGAAATTTTATGTCAAAATGGCTCATTTCCATAGGTTAACCCCTTTGGAAATTGACAATTTTGACATGAAAATTCAAAATTTTCAAATTGGCTAATATTTGACATGCATATTCGGAATGCCATAAAATTAAGGTTTCACCATGTTAGGCCCTTGAAATAATAGCCAAATGCAGTTAAAAAATAATTTGGAAAATGCTAAAATAACACTGACTAAATTTGATTTTGTAACTTTATTTGACCATTGTTTACAGGGGTTACCATAATGACACTTCAGTTTTGAGCTATTTCCGACATGCCTGTCATATATTAGTCGATTTGAGAATTTTCAAATTTTCATGTCAAAATTGATCATTTCCATAGGTTAACCCCTTTGGAAATTGATAATTTTGACATGAAAATTAAATTTTTTTAAATTGGCGAATATCTTACATGTTTTTTGGTTATAACTATAAATTAAGGTTCCACCATGTTAGACCCTTCAAATAATAACCAAATCAAGTTAAAAACATTTTTGAACATGCTAAAATAAAACCGAGTAAATTTGATTTTTAACTTCGTTTGACCATTGTATACAGGGTCCACCATAATGACACTTGAGTTTTGAGCCATTTTGAACACGCATATCAAATATTAGTCGATTTGAAAATTTTTAAATTTGCATGTCAAAATGGCTCATTTCCATAGGTTAACCCCTTTGGAAATTGACAATTTTGACATGAAATTTTTTTTTTAAATTCGCGAATATTTGCCATGCTTATTGGTTATAACTAAAAATTAAGGTTCCACCATGTTAGACCCTTCAAAGAATAACCAAATGAAGTTAAAAACATTTTTGAACATGCTAAAATAAAACCGAGTAAATTTGATTTTTAACTTCGTTTGACCATTGTATACAGGGTCCACCATAATGACACTTGAGTTTTGAGCCATTTTGAACACGCATATCAAATATTAGTCGATTTGAAAATTTTTAAATTTGCATGTCAAAATGGCTCATTTCCATAGGTTAACCCCTTTGGAAATTGACAATTTTGACATGAAATTTTTTTTTAAATTCGCGAATATTTGCCATGCTTATTGGTTATAACTAAAAATTAAGGTTCCACCATGTTAGACCCTTCAAAGAATAACCAAATCAAGTTAAAAACATTTTTGAACATGCTAAAATAAAACCGAGTAAATTTGATTTTTTACTTCGTTTGGCCATTGTATGCAGGGTCCACGATAATGACACTTGAGTTTTGAGCCATATTGAACATGCATATCAAATATTAGTCGATTTGAAAATTTTCAAATTTGCATGTCAAAATGGCTCATTTCTATAGGCAAACCCCTTTGGAAATTGACAATTTTAACATGAAAATTAAAATTTTTAAAACTGGCTAAGATTTGACATGTATATTCGAAATGATATCAAATTAAGGTTTAACAGTGTTAGGCCCTTGAAATAATAGCGAAATGAATTAAAGATACAATTTGAAACATGCTAAAATAACATCGAGCTAATTTAATTTTTAACTTCATTTGACCATTGTTTGAAGAGATTACCATAATGACACTTGAGTTTTGAGTCATTTCCAACATGCCTGTCAAATATTAGTCGATTTGAAAATTTTGAAATTTTATGTCAAATTGGCTCATTTCCATAGGTTAACCCCTTTGGAAATTGACAATTTTGACATGAAAATTCAAAATTTTCAAATTGGCTAATATTTGACATGCATATTCGGAATGCCATAAAATTAAGGTTTCACCATGTTAGGCCCTTGAAATAATAGCCAAATGCAGTTAAAAAATAATTTGGAAAATGCTAAAATAACACTGACTAAATTTTATTTTGTAACTTTATTTGACCATTGTTTACAGGGGTTACCATAATGACACTTCAGTTTTGAGCTATTTTCGACATGCCTGTCATATATTAGTCGATTTGAGAATTTTCAAATTTTCATGTCAAAATTGATCATTTCCATAGGTTAACCCCTTTGGAAATTGATAATTTTGACATGAAAATTAAATTTTTTTAAATTGGCGAATATCCGAAATGTTTTTTGGTTATAACTATAAATTAAGGTTCCACCATGTTAGACCCTTCAAATAATAACCAAATGAAGTTAAAAACATTTTTGAACATGCTAAAATAAAACCGAGTAAATTTGATTTTTAACTTCGTTTGACCATTGTATACAGGGTCCACCATAATGACACTTGAGTTTTGAGCCATTTTGAACACGCATATCAAATATTAGTCGATTTGAAAATTTTTAAATTTGCATGTCAAAATGGCTCATTTCCATAGGTTAACCCCTTTGGAAATTGACAATTTTGACATGAAATTTTTTTTTAAATTCGCGAATATTTGCCATGCTTATTGGTTATAACTAAAAATTAAGGTTCCACCATGTTAGACCCTTCAAAGAATAACCAAATCAAGTTAAAAACATTTTTGAACATGCTAAAATAAAACCGAGTAAATTTGATTTTTTACTTCGTTTGGCCATTGTATACAGGGTCCATGATAATGACACTTGAGTTTTGAGCCATATTGAACATGCATATCAAATATTAGTCGATTTGAAAATTTTCAAATTTGCATGTCAAAATGGCTCATTTCTATAGGTCAACCCCTTTGGAAATTGACAATTTTAACATGAAAATTAAATTTTTTAAAACTGGCTAGTATTTGACATGTATATTCGAAATGATATGAAATTAAGGTTTAACAGTGTTAGGCCCTTGAAATAATAGCGAAATGAAGTAAAGATACAATTTGAAACATGCTAAAATAACATCGAGCTAATTTAATTTTTAATTTCATTTGACCATTGTTTAAAGGGGTCACCATAATGACACTTGAGTTTTGAGTCATTTCCAACATGCCTGTCAAATATTAGTCGATTTGAAAATTTTGAAAATTTATGTCAAAATGGCTCATTTCCATAGGTTAACCCCTTTGGAAATTGACAAATTTGACATGAAAATTCAAAATTTTCAAATTGGCTAATATTTGACATGCATATTCGGATGCCATAAAATTAAGGTTTCACCATGTCGAGCCCTTGAAATAATAGCCAAATGCGTTAAAAATTATTTTGGAAAATGCTAAAATAACACCGACTAAATTTGATTTTGTAACTTTATTTGACCATTGTTTACGGGGGTTACCATAATGACACTTCGGTTTTGAGCTATTTCCGACATGCCCGTCATATATTAGTCGATTTGAGAATTTTCAAATTTTCATGTCAAAATTGATCATTTCCATAGGTTAACCCCTTTGGAAATTGATAATTTTGACATGAAAATTAAATTTTTTTTTAAATTGGCGAATATCTTACATGTTTTTTGGTTATAACTATAAATTAAGGTTCCACCATGTTAGACCCTTCAAATAATAACCAAATGAAGTTAAAAACATTTTTGAACATGCTAAAATAAAACCGAGTAAATTTGATTTTTAACTTCGTTTGACCATTGTATACGTGGTCCACCATAATGACACTTGAGTTTTGAGCCATTTTGAACACGCATATCAAATATTAGTCGATTTGAAAATTTTTAAATTTGCATGTCAAAATGGCTCATTTCCATAGGTTAACCCCTTTGGAAATTGACAATTTTGACATGAATTTTTTTTTAAAATTCGCGAATATTTGCCATGCTTATTGGTTATAACTAACAATTAAGGTTCCACCATGTTAGACCCTTCAAAGAATAACCAAATCAAGTTAAAAACATTTTTGAACATGCTAAAATAAAACCGAGTAAATTTGATTTTTTACTTCGTTTGGCCATTGTATACGTGGTCCACGATAATGACACTTGAGTTTTGAGCCATATTGAACATGCATATCAAATATTAGTCGATTTGAAAATTTTCAAATTTGCATGTCAAAATGGCTCATTTCTATAGGTAAACCCCTTTGGAATTTGACAATTTTAACATGAAAATTAAAATTTTTAAAACTGGCTAATATTTGACATGTATATTCGAAATGATATCAAATTAAGGTTTAACAGGTGTTAGGCCCTTGAAATAATAGCGAAATGAAGTAAAGATACAATTTGAAACATGCTAAAATAACATCGAGCTAATTTAATTTTTAACTTCATTTGACCATTGTTTGAAGAGATTACCATAATGACACTTGAGTTTTGAGTCATTTCCAACATGCCTGTCAAATATTAGTCGATTTGAAAATTTTGAAATTTTATGTCAAAATGGCTCATTTCCATAGGTTAACCCCTTTGGAAATTGACAATTTTGACATGAAAATTCAAAATTTTCAAATTGGCTAATATTTGACATGCATATTCGGAATGCCATAAAATTAAGGTTTCACCATGTTAGGCCCTTGAAATAATAGCCAAATGCAGTTAAAAAATATTTTGGAACATGCTAAAATAACACTCGACTAAATTTGATTTTGTAACTTTGTTTGACCATTGTTTACAGGGGTTACCATAATGACACTTCAGTTTTGTGCCATTTCCGACATGCCTGTCAAATATTAGTCGATTTGAGAATTTGAGAATTTTCATGTCAAAATTGCACATTTCCATAGGGTAACCCCTTTGGAAATTGACAATGTTGACAAGAAAATTAAATTTTTTTAAATTGGCGAATATCTGACATGTTTATTGGATATAACTAACAATTAAGGTTCAACCATGTTAGACCCTTCAAATAATAAAAACTGAAGTTAAAAACATTTTTGAACATGCTAAAATAAAACCGAGTAAATTTGATTTTTAACTTCGTTTCACCATTGTATACAGGGTCCACCATAATGACACTTGAGTTTTGAGCCATTATTAACACGCATATCAAATATTAGTCGATTTGAAAATTTTCAAATTTGCATGTCAAAATGGCGCATTTCCATAGGTTAACCCCTTTGGAAATTGACAATTTTGACATGAAATGTTTTTTTAAATTCCCGAATATTTGCCATGCTTATTGGTTATAACTAACAATTAAGGTTCCACCATGTTAGACCCTTCAAAGAATAACCAAATCAAGTTAAAAATATTTTTGAACATGCTAAAATAAAACCGAGTAAATTTAAATTTTTACTTCGTTTGGCCATTGTATACAGGGTCCACGATAATGACACTTGAGTTTTGAGCCATTTTGAACATGCATATCAAATATTAGTCGATTTGAAAATTTTCAAATTTGCATGTCAAAATGGCTCATTTCTATAGGTCAACCCCTTTGGAAATTGACAATTTTAACATGAAAATTAAAATTTTTAAAACGGCTAGTATTTGACATGTATATTCGAAATGATATGAAATTAAGGTTTAACAGTGTTAGGCCCTTGAAATAATAGCGAAATGAAGTAAAGATACTTTGAAACATGCTAAAATAACATCGAGCTAATTTAATTTTTAATTTCATTTGACCATTGTTTAAAGGGGTCACCATAATGACACTTGAGTTTTGAGTCATTTCCAACATGCTCGTCAAATATTAGTCGATTTGAAAATTTTGAAAATTTATGTCAAAATGGCTCATTTCCATAGGTTAACCCCTTTGGAAATTGACAAATTTGACATGAAAATTCAAAATTTTCAAATTGGCTAATATTTGACATGCATATTCGGAATGCCATAAAATTAAGGTTTCACCATGTCAGGCCCTTGAAATAATAGCCAAATGCAGTTAAAAAATATTTTGGAAAATGCTAAAATAACACTCACTAAATTTGATTTTGTAACTTTATTTGACCATTGTTTACAGGGGTTACCATAATGACACTTCAGTTTTGAGCTATTTCCGACATGCCCGTCATATATTAGTCGATTTGAGAATTTTCAAATTTTCATGTCAAAATTGATCATTTCCATAGGTTAACCCCTTTGGAAATTGATAATTTTGACATGAAAATTAAATTTTTTTAAATTGGCGAATATCTGAAATGTTTTTTGGTTATAACTATAAATTAAGGTTCCACCATGTTAGACCCTTCAAAGAATAACCAAATCAAGTTGAAAACATTTTTGAACATGCTAAAATAAAACCGAGTAAATTTGATTTTTTACTTCGTTTGGCCATTGTATACAGGGTCCACGATAATGACACTTGAGTTTTGAGCCATTTTGAACATGCATATCAAATATTAGTCGATTTGAAAATTTTCAAATTTGCATGTCAAAATGGCTCATTTCTATAGGTCAACCCCTTTGGAAATTGACAATTTTAACATGAAAATTAAAATTTTTCAAACACGCTAATATTGGACATGTATATTCGAAATGATATAGAATTAAGGTTTAACAGTGTTAGGCCCTTGAAATAATAGCGAAATGAAGTAAAGATACAATTTGAAACATGCTAAAATAACATCGAGCTAATTTAATTTTTAATTTCATTTGACCATTGTTTAAAGGGGTCACCATAATGACACTTGAGTTTTGAGTCATTTCCAACATGCTCGTCAAATATTAGTCGATTTGAAAATTTTTGAAAATTTATGTCAAAATGGCTCATTTCCATAGGTTAACCCCTTTGGAAATTGACAAATTTGACATGAAAATTCAAAATTTTCAAATTGGCTAATATTTGACATGCATATTCGGAATGCCATAAAATTAAGGTTTCACCATGTCAGGCCTTGAAATAATAGCCAAATGCAGTTAAAAAATATTTTGGAACATGCTAAAATAACACTCACTAAATTTGATTTTGTAACTTTATTTGACCATTGTTTACAGGGGTTACCATAATGACACTTCAGTTTTGAGCTATTTCCGACATGCCTCGTCATATATTAGTCGATTTGAGAATTTTCAAATTTTCATGTCAAAATTGATCATTTCCATAGGTTAACCCCTTTGGAAATTGATAACTTTGACATGAAAATTAAATTTTTTTAAATTGGCGAATATCTCGAAATGTTTTTTGGTTATAACTATAAATTAAGGTTCCACCATGTTAGACCCTTCAAATAATAACCAAATGAAGTTAAAAACATTTTTGAACATGCTAAAATAAAACCGAGTAAATTTGATTTTTAACTTCGTTTGACCATTGTATACAGGGTCCACCATAATGACACTTGAGTTTTGAGCCATTATTAACACGCATATCAAATATTAGTCGATTTGAAAATTTTCAAATTTGCATGTCAAAATGGCGCATTTCCATAGGTTAACCCCTTTGGAAATTGACAATTTTGACATGAATTTTTTTTTTTAAATTCGCGAATATTTGCCATGCTTATTGGTTATAACTAACAATTAAGGTTCCACCATGTTAGACCCTTCAAAGAAAAACCAAATCAAGTTAAAAATATTTTTGAACATGCTAAAATAAAACCGAGTAAATTTAATTTTTTACTTCGTTTGGCCATTGTATACAGGGTCCACGATAATGACACTTGAGTTTTGAGCCATTTTGAACATGCATATCAAATATTAGTCGATTTGAAAATTTTCAAATTTGCATGTCAAAATGGCTCATTTCTATAGGTCAACCCCTTTGGAAATTGATAATTTTAACATGAAAATTAAAATTTTTAAAAATGGCTAGTATTTGACATGTATATTCGAAATGATATGAAATTAAGGTTTAACAGTGTTAGGCCCTTGAAATAATAGCGAAATGAAGTAAAGATACAATTTGAAACATGCTAAAATAACATCGAGCTAATTTAATTTTTAATTTCATTTGACCATTGTTTAAAGGGGTCACCATAATGACACTTGAGTTTTGAGTCATTTCCAACATGCCCGTCAAATATTAGTCGATTTGAAAATTTTGAAAATTTATGTCAAAATGGCTCATTTCCATAGGTTAACCCCTTTGGAAATTGACAAATTTGACATGAAAATTCAAAATTTTCAAATTGGCTAATATTTGACATGCATATTCGGAATGCCATAAAATTAAGGTTTCACCATGTCAGGCCCTTGAAATAATAGCCAAATGCAGTTAAAAAATATTTTGGAAAATGCTAAAATAACACTCACTAAATTTGATTTTGTAACTTTATTTGACCATTGTTTACAGGGGTTACCATAATGACACTTCGAGTTTTGAGCTATTTCCGACATGCCCGTCATATATTAGTCGATTTGAGAATTTTCAAATTTTCATGTCAAAATTGATCATTTCCATAGGTTAACCCCTTTGGAAATTGATAATTTTGACATGAAAATTAAATTTTTTTAAATTGGCGAATATCTGAAATGTTTTTTGGTTATAACTATAAATTAAGGTTCCACCATGTTAGACCCTTCAAATAATAACCAAATGAAGTTAAAAACATTTTTGAACATGCTAAAATAAAACCGAGTAAATTTGATTTTTAACTTCGTTTGACCATTGTATTCGGGGTCCACCATAATGACACTTGAGTTTTGAGCCATTATTAACACGCATATCAAATATTAGTCGATTTGAAAATTTTCAAATTTGCATGTCAAAATGGCGCATTTCCATAGGTTAACCCCTTTGGAAATTGACAATTTTGACATGAATTTTTTTTTTAAAATTCGCGAATATTTGCCATGCTTATTGGTTATAACTAACAATTAAGGTTCCACCATGTTAGACCCTTCAAAGAAAAACCAAATCAAGTTAAAAATATTTTTGAACATGCTAAAATAAAACCGAGTAAATTTAATTTTTTACTTCGTTTGGCCATTGTATACGTGGTCCACGATAATGACACTTGAGTTTTGAGCCATTTTGAACATGCATATCAAATATTAGTCGATTTGAAAATTTTCAAATTTGCATGTCAAAATGGCTCATTTCTATAGGTCAACCCCTTTGGAAATTGATAATTTTAACATGAAAATTAAAATTTTTAAACACGCTAATATTTGACATGTATATTCGAAATGATATGAAATTAAGGTTTAACAGGTGTTAGGCCCTTGAAATAATAGCGAAATGAAGTAAAGATACAATTTGAAACATGCTAAAATAACATCGAGCTAATTTAATTTTTAATTTCATTTGACCATTGTTTAAAGGGGTCACCATAATGACACTTGAGTTTTGAGTCATTCCCAACATGCTCGTCAAATATTAGTCGATTTGAAAATTTTGAAAATTTATGTCAAAATGGCTCATTTCCATAGGTTAACCCCTTTGGAAATTGACAAATTTGACATGAAAATTCAAAATTTTCAAATTGGCTAATATTTGACATGCATATTCGAATGCCATAAAATTAAGGTTTCACCATGTCGAGGCCCTTGAAATAATAGCCAAATGCGGTTAAAAAATATTTTGGAAAATGCTAAAATAACACTCACTAAATTTGATTTTGTAACTTTATTTGACCATTGTTTACGGGGGTTACCATAATGACACTTCGGTTTTTGAGCTATTTCCGACATGCCTGTCATATATTAGTCGATTTGAGAATTTTCAAATTTTCATGTCAAAATTGATCATTTCCATAGGTTAACCCCTTTGGAAATTGATAATTTTGACATGAAAATTAAATTTTTTTAAATTGGCGAATATCTGAAATGTTTTTTGGTTATAACTATAAATTAAGGTTCCACCATGTTAGACCCTTCAAATAATAACCAAATGAAGTTAAAAACATTTTTGAACATGCTAAAATAAAACCGAGTAAATTTGATTTTTAACTTCGTTTGACCATTGTATACGGGGTCCACCATAATGACACTTTGAGTTTTGAGCCATTATTAACACGCATATCAAATATTAGTCGATTTGAAAATTTTCAAATTTGCATGTCAACATGGCGCATTTCCATAGGTTAACCCCTTTGGAAATTGACAATTTTGACATGAATTTTTTTTTTTTAAATTCGCGAATATTTGCCATGCTTATTGGTTATAACTAACAATTAAGGTTCCACCATGTTAGACCCTTCAAAGAATAACCAAATCAAGTTGAAAACATTTTTGAACATGCTAAAATAAAACCGAGTAAATTTGATTTTTTACTTCGTTTGGCCATTGTATACGTGGTCCACGATAATGACACTTGAGTTTTGAGCCATTTTGAACATGCATATCAAATATTAGTCGATTTGAAAATTTTCAAATTTGCATGTCAAAATGGCTCATTTCTATAGGTCAACCCCTTTGGAAATTGACAATTTTAACATGAAAATTAAAATTTTTCAAACACGCTAATATTGGACATGTATATTCGAAATGATATAAAACTAAGGTTTAACAGTGTTAGGCCCTTGAAATAATAGCGAAATGAAGTAAAGATACAATTTGAAACATGCTAAAATAACATCGAGCTAATTTAATTTTTAATTTCATTTGACCATTGTTTAAAGGGGTCACCATAATGACACTTGAGTTTTGAGTCATTTCCAACATGCACGTCAAATATTAGTCGATTTGAAAATTTTGAAAATTTATGTCAAAATGGCTCATTTCCATAGGTTAACCCCTTTGGAAATTGACAAATTTGACATGAAAATTCAAAATTTTCAAATTGGCTAATATTTGACATGCATATTCGGAATGCCATAAAATTAAGGTTTCACCATGTCAGGCCCTTGAAATAATAGCCAAATGCAGTTAAAAAATATTTTGGAAAATGCTAAAATAACACTCACTAAATTTGATTTTGTAACTTTATTTGACCATTGTTTACAGGGGTTACCATAATGACACTTCAGTTTTGAGCTATTTCCGACATGCCACGTCATATATTAGTCGATTTGAGAATTTTCAAATTTTCATGTCAAAATTGATCATTTCCATAGGTTAACCCCTTTGGAAATTGATAATTTTGACATGAAAATTAAATTTTTTTAAATTGGCGAATATCCGAAATGTTTTTTGGTTATAACTATAAATTAAGGTTCCACCATGTTAGACCCTTCAAATAATAACCAAATGAAGTTAAAAACATTTTTGAACATGCTAAAATAAAACCGAGTAAATTTGATTTTTAACTTCGTTTGACCATTGTATACGGGGTCCACCATAATGACACTTTGAGTTTTGAGCCATTATTAACACGCATATCAAATATTAGTCGATTTGAAAATTTTCAAATTTGCATGTCAACATGGCGCATTTCCATAGGTTAACCCCTTTGGAAATTGACAATTTTGACATGAATTTTTTTTTTTTAAATTCGTGAATATTTGCCATGCTTATTGGTTATAACTAACAATTAAGGTTCCACCATGTTAGACCCTTCAAAGAATAACCAAATCAAGTTGAAAACATTTTTGAACATGCTAAAATAAAACCGAGTAAATTTGATTTTTTACTTCGTTTGGCCATTGTATACAGGGTCCACGATAATGACACTTGAGTTTTGAGCCATTTTGAACATGCATATCAAATATTAGTCGATTTGAAAATTTTCAAATTTGCATGTCAAAATGGCTCATTTCTATAGGTCAACCCCTTTGGAAATTGACAATTTTAACATGAAAATTAAAATTTTTCAAACACGCTAATATTGGACATGTATATTCGAAATGATATAAAACTAAGGTTTAACAAGTTGTTAGGCCCTTGAAATAATAGCGAAATGAAGTAAAGATACAATTTGAAACATGCTAAAATAACATCGAGCTAATTTAATTTTTAATTTCATTTGACCATTGTTTAAAGGGGTCACCATAATGACACTTGAGTTTTGAGTCATTTCCAACATGCCCGTCAAATATTAGTCGATTTGAAAATTTTGAAAATTTATGTCAAAATGGCTCATTTCCATAGGTTAACCCCTTTGGAAATTGACAAATTTGACATGAAAATTCAAAATTTTCAAATTGGCTAATATTTGACATGCATATTCGGAATGCCATAAAATTAAGGTTTCACCATGTCAGGCCTTGAAATAATAGCCAAATGCAGTTAAAAAATATTTTGGAAAATGCTAAAATAACACTCACTAAATTTGATTTTGTAACTTTATTTGACCATTGTTTACAGGGGTTACCATAATGACACTTCAGTTTTGAGCTATTTCCGACATGCCTGTCATATATTAGTCGATTTGAGAATTTTCAAATTTTCATGTCAAAATTGATCATTTCCATAGGTTAACCCCTTTGGAAATTGATAATTTTGACATGAAAATTAAATTTTTTTAAATTGGCGAATATCTGAAATGTTTTTTGGTTATAACTATAAATTAAGGTTCCACCATGTTAGACCCTTCAAATAATAACCAAATGAAGTTAAAAACATTTTTGAACATGCTAAAATAAAACCGAGTAAATTTGATTTTTAACTTCGTTTGACCATTGTATTCGGGGTCCACCATAATGACACTTGAGTTTTGAGCCATTATTAACACGCATATCAAATATTAGTCGATTTGAAAATTTTCAAATTTGCATGTCAAAATGGCGCATTTCCATAGGTTAACCCCTTTGGAAATTGACAATTTTGACATGAATTTTTTTTTAAAATTCGCGAATATTTGCCATGCTTATTGGTTATAACTAACAATTAAGGTTCCACCATGTTAGACCCTTCAAAGAAAACCAAATCAAGTTAAAAATATTTTTGAACATGCTAAAATAAAACCGAGTAAATTTAATTTTTTACTTCGTTTGGCCATTGTATACAGGGTCCACGATAATGACACTT
Organism: Linum usitatissimum; assembly: GCA_030674075.2. Lineage (NCBI taxonomy): Eukaryota > Viridiplantae > Streptophyta > Magnoliopsida > Malpighiales > Linaceae > Linum > Linum usitatissimum. The sequence goes on from JAUJYP020001182.1 coordinate 5,787,040, forward strand.
GAGTTTTGAGCCATTTTGAACATGCATATCAAATATTAGTCGATTTGAAAATTTTCAAATTTGCATGTCAAAATGGCTCATTTTTATAGGTCAACCCCTTTGGAAATTGATAATTTTAACATGAAAATTAAAATTTTTAAAAAGCTGCCTAGTATTTGACATGTATATTCGAAATGATATGAAATTAAGGTTTAACAGGTGTTAGGCCCTTGAAATAATAGCGAAATGAAGTAAAGATACAATTTGAAACATCTTAAAATAACATCGAGCTAATTTAATTTTTAATTTCATTTGACCATTGTTTAAAGGGGTCACCATAATGACACTTGAGTTTTGAGTCATTCCCAACATGCGTCAAATATTGGTCGATTTGAAAATTTTGAAAATTTATGTCAAAATGGCTCATTTCCATAGGTTAACCCCTTTGGAAATTGACAAATTTGACATGAAAATTCAAAATTTTCAAATTGGCTAATATTTGACATGCATATTCGGAATGCCATAAAATTAAGGTTTCACCATGTCAGGCCCTTTGAAATAATAGCCAAATGCGGTTAAAAAAATATTTTGGAAAATGCTAAAATAACACTCACTAAATTTGATTTTGTAACTTTATTTGACCATTGTTTACGAGGGTTACCATAATGACACTTCGGTTTGAGCTATTTCCTAGTTATGCCCGTCATATATTAGTCGATTTGAGAATTTTCAAATTTTCATGTCAAAATTGATCATTTCCATAGGTTAACCCCTTTGGAAATTGATAATTTTGACATGAAAATTAAATTTTTTTAAATTGGCGAATATCTGAAATGTTTTTTGGTTATAACTATAAATTAAGGTTCCACCATGTTAGACCCTTCAAATAATAACCAAATGAAGTTAAAAACATTTTTGAACATGCTAAAATAAAACCGAGTAAATTTGATTTTTAACTTCGTTTGACCATTTGTATACGAGGTCCACCATAATGACACTTTGAGTTTTGAGCCATTATTAACACGCATATCAAATATTAGTCGATTTGAAAATTTTCAAATTTGCATGTCAACATGGCGCATTTCCATAGGTTAACCCCTTTGGAAATTGACAATTTTGACATGAATTTTTTTTTTTAAATTCGCGAATATTTGCCATGCTTATTGGTTATAACTAACAATTAAGGTTCCACCATGTTAGACCCTTCAAAGAATAACCAAATCAAGTTGAAAACATTTTTGAACATGCTTAAAATAAAACCGAGTAAATTTGATTTTTTACTTCGTTTGGCCATTGTATACAGGGTCCACGATAATGACACTTGAGTTTTGAGCCATTTTGAACATGCATATCAAATATTAGTCGATTTGAAAATTTTCAAATTTGCATGTCAAAATGGCTCATTTCTAGGTCAACCCCTTTTGGAAATTGACAATTTTAACATGAAAATTAAAATTTTTCAAACACGCTAATATTGGACATGTATATTCGAAATGATATAAAACTAAGGTTTAACGAGTGTTAGGCCCTTGAAATAATAGCGAAATGAAGTAAAGATACAATTTGAAACATGCTAAAATAACATCGAGCTAATTTAATTTTTAATTTCATTTGACCATTGTTTAAAGGGGTTACCATAATGACACTTGAGTTTTGAGTCATTTCCAACATGCCAGTCAAATATTAGTCGATTTGAAAATTTTGAAAATTTATGTTAAAATGGCTCATTTCCATAGGTTAATCCCTTTGGAAATTGACAAATTTGACATGAAAATTCAAAATTTTCAAATTGGCTAATAATTGACATGCATATTCGGAATGCCATAAAATTAAGGTTTCACCATGTTAGGCCCTTGAAATAATAGCCAAATGCGATTAAAAAAATATTTTGCAACATGCTAAAATAACAACGACTAAATTTGATTTTGTAACTTTGTTTGACCATTGTTTACGGGGGTTACCATAATGACACTTCAATTTTGAGCCATTTCGACATGCACGTCAAATATTCGTTGATTTGAGAATTTTCAATTTTTCATGTCAAAATTGCTCATTTCCATAGGTTAACTCATTTGGAAATTGGCAATTTTGACATGAAAATTAATTTTTAAAATTGGCGAATATCGACATGTTTATTGGTTATAAGTAACAATTAAGGTTCCAACATGTTAGACCCTTCAAATAATAACCAAATGAATTTAAAAACATTTTTGAACATGCTAAAATAAAACCGAGCAAATTTGATTTTTAACTTCGTTTGACCATTGTATACGGGGTCCACCGTAATGACACTTGAGTTTTGAGCCATTTTGAACATGCATATCAAATATTAGTCGATTTGAAAATTTGAAAATTTGCATGTCAAAATGGCTCATTTCCATAGGTAAACCCCTTTGGAAATTGACAATTTTGACATGAAAATTAAGTTTTTTAAATTCGTGAATATTTGCCATGCTTATTGGTTATAACTAACTATTAAGGTTCCACCGTATTAGACCCTTCAAATAATAACCAAATCAAGTTAAAATTTTTTTGAACATGATAAAATAAAACCGAGTAAATTTGAGTTTTAACTTCGTTTGACCATTGTATACAGGGTCCACCATAATGATACTTGAGTTTTGAACCATTTTCAACACGCATATCAAATATTAGTCGATTCGAAAATTTTCAAATTTGCATGTCAAAATGGCTCATTTCCATAGGTTAACCCCTTTGGAAATTGACAATTTTAAGATTGAAATTAAAATTTTTACAACAGGCTAATATTTGACATGTATATTCGAAATGATATAAAATTAAGGTTTAACCATGTTAGGCCCTTGAAATAATAGCGAAATGAAGTACAGATACAATTTGAAACATGCTAAAATAACATCGAGCTAATTTAATTTTTAACTTCATTTGACCATTGTTTAAAGGGGTTACCATAATGACACTTGAGTTTTGAGTCATTTCCAACATGCACGTCAAATATTAGTCGATTTGAAAATTTTGAAATTTTATGTCAAAATGGCTTATTTCCATAGGTTAACCCCTTTGGGAATTGACAAATTTGACATAAAAATTCAAAATTTTCAAATTGGCTAATATTTGACATGCATATTCGGAATGCCATAAAATTAAAGTTTCACCATGTTAGGCCCTTGAAATAATAGCCAAATGCAGTTAAAAAATATTTTGGAACATCTTTAAAATAACACCGACTAAATTTGATTTTGTAACTTTGTTTGACCTTTGTTTACGGGGTTCCCATAATGACACTTCAATTTTCGGCCATTTTCGACATGCCTGTGAAATATTAGTCGATTTGAGAATTTTCAAATTTTCATGTCAAAATTGCTCATTTCCATAGGTTAACTCATTTGGAAATTGGCAATTTTGACATGAAAATTAAATTTTTTTAAATTGGCGAATATCTGACATGTTTATTGGTTATAACTAACAATTAAGGTTCCACCATGTTAGACCCTTCAAATAATAACCAAATGAAGTTAAAAACATTTTTGAACATGCTAAAATAAAACCGAGTAAATTTGATTTTTAACTTCGTTTGACCATTGTATACAGCGTCCACCATAATGACACTTGAGATTTGAGCCATTTTGAACACGCATATCAAATATTAGTCGATCTGAAAATTTTCAAATTTGCATGTCAAAATGGCTCATTTCCATAGGTTAACCCCTTTGGAAATTGACAATTTTGACATGAAAATTAATTTTCTTTTAAATTCGCGAATATTTTCCATGCTTATTGGTTATAACTAACAATTAAGGTTCCACCATGTTAGACCCTTCAAATAATAACCAAATCAAGTTAAAAACATTTTTGAACATGCTAAAATAAAACGGACTAAATTTGATTTTATACTTCATTTCGCCATTGTATACGGGGTCCACCATAATGACACTTGAGTTTTGAGCCATTTTGAACATGCATATCAAATATTAGTCAATTTGAAAATTTTGAAATTTTAAGTCAAAATGGCTCATTTCCATAGGTTAACCCCTTTGGAAATTGACAAATTTGACATGAAAATTCAAAATTTTCAAATTGGCTAATATTTGACATGCATATTCGGAATGCCATAAAATTAAGGTTTCACCATGTTAGGCCCTTGAAATAATAGCCAAATGCAGTTAAAAAATATTTTGGAACATCTTAAAATAACAGCGACTAAATTTGATTTTGTAACTTTGTTTGACCATTGTTTACGGGGGTTACCATAATGACACTTCAATTTTGAGCCATTTCCGACATGCCTGTCAAATATTAGTCGATTTGAGAATTTTCAAATTTTCATGTCAAAATTGCTCTTTTCCATACGTTAACTCATTTGGAAATTGGCAATTTTGACATGAAAATTAAATTTTTTTAAATTGGCGAATATCGACATGTTTATTGGTTATAACTAACAATTAAAGTTCCAACATGTTAGACCCTTCAAATAATAACCATATGAAGTTAAAAACATTTTTAAACATGTTAAAATAAAAGCGAGTAAATTTGAATTTTAACTTCGTTTGACCATTGTATACGGGGTCCACCATAATAACACTTGAGTTTTGAGCCATTTTGAACATGCATATCAAATCTTAGTCGATTTAAAAATTTTCAAATTTGCATGTCAAAATGGCTCATTTCCATAGGTTAACCCCTTTGGAAATTGACAATTTTGACATGAAAATTATTTTTTTTTAAATTCGTGAATATTTGCCATGCTTATTGGTTATAACTAACAATTAAGGTTCCACCATGTTAGACCCTTCAAATAATAACCAAATCAAGTTAAAAACATTTTTGAACATCTTAAAATAAAACGGACTAAATTTGATTTTATACTTCATTTCGCCATTGTATACGGGGTCCACCATAATGACACTTGAGTTTTGAGCCATTTTGAACATGCATATCAAATATTAGTCAATTTGAAAATTTTGAAATTTTAAGTCAAAATGGCTCATTTCCATAGGTTAACCCCTTTGGAAATTGACAAATTTGACATGAAAATTCAAAATTTTCAAATTGGCTAATATTTGACATGCATATTCGGAATGCCATAAAATTAAGGTTTCACCATGTTAGGCCCTTGAAATAATAGCCAAATGCAGTTAAAAAATATTTTGGAACATGCTAAAATAACATCGACTAAATTTGATTTTGTAACTTTGTTTGACCATTGTTTACGGGGGTTACCATAATGACACTTCAATTTTGAGCCATTTCAGACATACTGTCAAATATTAGTCGATTTGAGAATTTTCAAATTTTCATGTCAAAATTGCTCATTTCCATACGTTAACTCATTTGGAAATTGGCAATTTTGACATGAAAATTAAATTTTTTTAAATTGGCGAATATCGACATGTTTATTGGTTATAACTAACAATTAAAGTTCCAACATGTTAGACCCTTCAAATAATAACCATATGAAGTTAAAAACATTTTTAAACATGCTAAAATAAAAGCGAGTAAATTTGAATTTTAACTTCGTTTGACCATTGTATACGGGGTCCACCATAATGACACTTGAGTTTTGAGCCATTTTGAACATGCATATCAAATCTTAGTCGATTTAAAAATTTTCAAATTTGCATGTCAAAATGGCTCATTTCCATAGGTTAACCCCTTTGGAAATTGACAATTTTGACATGAAAATTATTTTTTTTTAAATTCGCGAATATTTGCCATGCTTATTGGTTATAACTAACAATTAAAGTTCCACCATGTTAGACCCTTCAAATAATAACCAAATCAAGTTAAAAACATTTTTGAACATGCTAAACTAAAACCGAGTAAATTTGATTTTTTACTTCGTTTGGGCATTGTATACAGGGTCCACCATAATGACACTTGAGTTTTGAGCCATTTTGAACATGCATATCAAATATTAGTCGAGTTGAAAATTTTCAAATTTGTATGTTGAAATGGCTCATTTCCATAGGTTAACCCATTTGGAAATTGACAATTTTGACATGAAAATTAAATTTTTTAAATTCGTGAATATTTGCCATGCTTATTGGTTATAACTAACAATTAAGGTTCCACTATGTTAGACCCTTCAAATAATAACCAAATCAACTTAAAAACATTTTTGAACATGCTAAAATAAAGGCGAGTAAATTTGAGTTTTAACTTTGTTTGACCATTGTATACGAGGTCCACCATAATGACACTTGAGTTTTGAGCCATTTTGAACATGCATATCAAATATTAGTAGATTTAAAAATTTTCAAATTTGCATGTCAAAATGGCTCATTTCCATAGGTTAACCCCTTTGGAAATTGACGATTTTGACATGAAACTTAAATTTTTTTTAAATTCATGAATATTTGCCATACTTATTAGTTATAACTAACAATTAAGGTTCCATCTTGTTAGACCCGCCAAATAATAACCAAATCAAGTTAAAAACATTTTTGAACATGCTAAAATAAAACCGATTAAATTTGATTTTTTACTTCATTTGGCCATTGTATACAGGGTCCACCATAATGACACTTGTTTTGAGCCATTTTGAACATGCATATCAAATATTAGTCGATTTGAAAATTTTCAAATTTGCATGTCAAAATGGCTCATTTCTATAGGTCAACCCCTTTGGAAATTGACAATTTTAACATGAAAATTAAAATATTTAAAAGCGGCTAATATTTGACATGTATATTCGAAATGATATAAAATTAAGGTTTAACGAGTGTTAGGCCCTTGAAATAATAGCGAAATGAAGTAAAGATACAATTTGAAACATGCTAAAATAACATCGAGCTAATTTAATTTTTAACTTCATTTGACCATTGTTTAAAGGGGTTACCATAATGACACTTGAGTTTTGAGTCATTTCCAACATGCCTGTCAAATATTAGTCGATTTGAAAATTTTGAAATTTTATGTCAAAATGGCTCATTTCCATAAGTTAACCCCTTTGGAAATTGACAATTTTGACATGAAATTTTTTTTTTAAATTCGCGAATATTTGCCATGCTTATTGGTTATAACTAACAATTAAGGTTCCACCATGTTAGACCCTTCAAAGAATAACCAAATCAAGTTAAAAATATTTTTGAACATGCTAAAATAAAACCGAGTAAATTTAATTTTTTACTTCGTTTGGCCATTGTATAGTGGTCCACGATAATGACACTTGAGTTTTGAGCCATTTTGAACATGCATATCAAATATTAGTCGATTTGAAAATTTTCAAATTTGCATGTCAAAATGGCTCATTTCATAGGTAAACCCCTTTGGAAATTGACAATTTTAACATGAAAATTAAAATTTTTAAAAGCGGCTAATATTTGACATGTATATTCGAATTGATATCAAATTAAGGTTTAACAGTGTTAGGCCCTTGAAATAATAGCGAAATGAAGTCAAGATACAATTTGAAACATGCTAAAATAACATCGAGCTAATTTAATTTTTAACTTCATTTGACCATTGTTTGAAGAGATTACCATAATGACACTTGAGTTTTGAGTCATTTCCAACAAGCCTATCAAATATTAGTCGATTTGAAAATTTTGGAAATTTATGTCAAAATGGCTCATTTCCATAGGTTAATCCCTTTGGAAATTGACAAATTTGACATGAAAATTCAAAATTTTCAAATTGGCTAATATTTGACATGGATATTCGGAATGCCATAAAATTAAGGTTTCACCATGTTAGGCCCTTGAAATAATAGCCAAATGCAGTTAAAAAATATTTTGGAACATGCTAAAATAACACTGACTAAATTTGATTTTGTAACTTTATTTGACCATTGTTTACAGAGGTTACCATAATGACACTCGCGTTTTTGAGCTATTTCCGACATGCCCGTCATATATTAGTCGATTTGAGAATTTTTTCAAATTTTCATGTCAAAATTGATCATTTCCATAGGTTAACCCCTTTGGAAATTGATAATTTTGACATGAAAATTAAATTTTTTTAAATTGGCGAATATCTTACATGTTTTTTGGTTATAACTATAAATTAAGGTTCCACCATGTTAGACCCTTCAAATAATAACCAAATGAAGTTAAAAACATTTTTGAACATGCTAAAATTAAACCGAGTAAATTTGATTTTTTAACTTCGTTTGACTATTGTATCACAGGGGTCCACCATAATGACACTTGGATTTTGAGCCATTTTGAACACAGTGACTTATCAAATACTAGTCGATTTGAAAATTTTTAAATTTGCGTGTCAAAATGGCTCATTTCCATAGGTTAACCCCACTAGAAATTGACAATTTTGACATCTAAAATTTTTTAAAATTCGCGAATATTTGCCATGATTATTGGTTATAACTAACAATTAAGGTTCCACCATGTTAGACCCTTCGAAGAATAACCAAATCGAGTTAAAAACATTTTTGAACATGCTCAAATAATCTTGAGTAAAATTTGATTTTTTACTTCGTTTGGCCATTGTATACGAGTTTTTTGATAATGACACTTGAGTTTTGAGCCATATTGAACATGCATATCAAATATTAGTCGATTTGAAAATTTTCAAATTTGCATGTCAAGATAGCTCATTCTATAGGTAAACCCCTTTGGAAATTGACAATTTTAACATGAAAATTAAATTTTCAGCGGCTAATATTTGACATGTATATTCGAAATGATATCAAATTAAGGTTTAACGGTGTTAGGCCCTTGAAATAATAGCGAAATGAAGTAAAGATACAATTTGAAACGTCTTCCAAAATAACATCGAGCTAATTTAATTTTTAACTTCATTTGACCATTGTTTGAAGAGATTACCATAATGATACTTGAGTTTTGAGTCATTTCCAACATGCTGTCAAATATTAGTCGATTTGAAAATTTTGAAATTTTATGTCAAAATGGCTCATTTCCATAGGTTAACCCCTTTGGAAATTGACAATTTTGACATGAAAATTGAAAATTTTCAAATTGGCTAATATTTGACATGCGTATTCGGAATGCCATAAAATTAAGGTTTCACCATGTTAGGCCCTTGGAAATAATAGCCAAATGCGGTTAAAAATATTTTGGAACATCCTTTAAAATAACAACGACTAAATTTGATTTTGTAACTTTGTTTGACCATTGTTTACGGGGGTTACCCATAGTGGCAGCCGGTTTTTGTGCAAGTTTAAAAATGCGCATCGAATATTGATCGATTTGAGAATTTGAGAATTTCTATATCAAAAATTGCACATTTCCATAGGTTAACCCCTTTGGAAATTTACAATTGTGTTGACAAAGAGAAAATTAAATTTTTTTAAATTGGCGAATATACGACATGTTTATTGGATATAAAGCAACAATTAAGGTTCAACCATGTTAGACCCTTCAAATAATAAAAGCGAAGTTAAAAACATTTTTGAACATGCTAAAATAAGAGCTAAGGTAAATTTGATTTTTAACTTCGTTTCACCATTGTATACGGGGTCCACCATAATGACACTTGAGTTTTGAGCCATTATTGACACGCATATCAAATATTAGTCGATTTGAAAATTTTCAAATTTGCATGTCAAAATGGCGCATTTCCATAGGTTAACCCCTTTGGAAATTGACAATTTTGACATGAATTTTTTTTTAAATTCGCAGGAATATTTGCCATGCTTATTGGTTATAACTAACAATTAAGGTTCCACCATGTTAGACCCTTCAAAGAATAACCGAATCAAGTTAAAATATTTTTGAACATCTTCCAAATAAAAGCAGAGTAAATTTAATTTTTGACTTCGTTTGGCCATTGTATACGGGGTCCACGATAATGGCCCTTGAGTTTTGAGCCATTTTGAGCATTAATATCGGAAATATTAGTCGATTTGAA